>OW121850.1:90047651-91433478 GCA_933228895.1 Platycnemis pennipes | reverse complement strand
TGACCTTAATTCACGAATAGCCTACAGTGCCTTCAGTACCTACCTTCCTATATCCTCGCGAAAAGCACAATGCCGTTTACGGCATCCCGCTATGACGAACTATTCAAGCAACAACGAAGTTTTCATTTCAGATACGACAATGGCAATGGCCTTAGCAACGCTCGGAAAAGAACCGAAAAAACAGTAAATTTCAACATAAATTACACAATTCCCAGGAATCTGGAAACAAAGAGTGAATCGGTTAAAAGAATAAGAAAGTTGAAACATTTTCCCATTAAATACAAAAAGAATGAAAGAAATCGACTGATATTTAGTTATTTTACTGAGCGAAATAAAAATCTTGCGCTACCATAAATTGAAAAAATCCATTTAAACCAATGTAAATACATAATTGGCTCCAGGAATGGACCCCGGGCCCTGAGCCTTTTTTATATGGCATATTTATTATTAAAAAAATATAGCTTTTAATTTATACGCTAGAATCTTACAAAATTTCAGCTCAATCGGTTGAGTAGTTTTTGAGGAGATGCGTAACATACATCTGGCAGACAGACAGACACCACTTCATTTTTATATATTAGTATGATTAAATAAGTCATAAGAATTCTCTGGAATAAGCTACGCTATATGTAAACCAGGTTTTGAAATGAAGAGGATATTGCTAAGTAACGTCCTTATACCACGTCACAATTTCTCAAAGTTAGTCCACCAGCTATCATATTAAGCAATTAACTACGCAACGTTCCGTATGAAGACCCTATTGGTGTTTATCTCCTAACGCCCGGAGTGATTCAGCTGTCGGCATTATTCCGTCACGCCCCGTTTCCGGTGCCCTCGCTACGCCAGCGTGACAAATCCGTAAAGCCAGTGTCATAAGAGACTTGATCTTGTTCAAGTTCGAGAATACTGGCTAGAGTAATAACTTAACAGCATCGTGTGACAAGTAACCGGAATGTATTATGTACCGTAACTGATATAGGTACTACGGGTTATCCTTGATTAAATGCGCCTGGATAGTTACCGAAAATTTGCGGGTTCGAATCCCGTTTCTGTCATGGATGTTATGTTTGCCTTTCGGGTAACATTGAGGTTAGATGGTGTGTTCTACCGTTACGGTTGCTCATGTCATTCTAATCATTAATCCTAATATTGGTGTGGCGAAGCTATTAGCTCTATTCCTATATCAACCTATTCATTGTAACATATTTATTCTTTCAGTGATTAGAAGTTATAGGATTGTTGACTGATGATGATGATTCTTTGAATGGTTATTCTGAGGTGTTATTAAATGGAGCTAATGTTTGTTGCTGAAATGAATAAAATACAAAGTGCAGAGGAAGCAGGAAAGATACTTTATTACATCGGCAACAAAAGAAGGTGAAGAACAGTTTGAGAAGTATCGTAATGCAGAAAAATATTATAATGAAGGGCAGATTGTTACCTGAGTGTGAAAGAGGGAGTTAAAGAAGAAGTTATTTTTATGGCACTTAGGTGGCAGAAAAAATGTGGACTTAAAGAAGGATACATTTTGGATAACGTGGACTGAATTGCAAGAGTAGTAGAAGTCTTCCGTATATTCATCTCCGTTTCAGGAAGAGGATCAGAGGAAACTGTAAGCTTTTTATACGAGGACTTGGATGTAAATGGAGATAATCAGCTGGTTGAAGAGGAAGGGGTAGAGATCTGGTCACTCGACCCACGGACCCGAGTTTGAATTCCGACAGTGAAGAATATTTTTTGTTGGAAAAATCGACCCCTGCTCGAGTGTTTGGTGGAGAGCATCCGGGTACAGTACTCCGTCCGCCGAATGGGACGTTAAGTCGTTGTCCCTTTGGCGCCTCTTGTTAAGAGCAGGCTAATGCCAACACCGCCATTCTTCCTACTTACCCTTCTATTCCCATCCTTATTCCTTCCCTCCCGGTCTGAAGTGCCTATAACTGCGGGTACAGTCTTAAAAACCACAGATAGATGAAGAGGAAGACGAACGAACGCCACCAGATTAGAAAGTGGAGGATTGGGTCGGTTTGGTTGCAAGAACACAGTTTCCCCAAGCTAAGATATCTGGTTTTAGTCCCGATAGTAATAGAGGTTTATCAGTTGCATAACGGTCCTACTTGAGTGGAGACGCGGAGAGCAAGCAGCACAACTCAAGATTTCACCTCATAAAAAGATAAATCGTCAACCTTCTTGTCACCTATCATTAATAGTGGGCTAATGCCGGCTCCAGGTTTTCAACTCCACCCAATACCCCACATATTGAAAATGACCCAAAATTACCTCAACTCCTGACCTCCCGAGTAACTGCAACGAGGAAATTTTTAGTTAGATGAAGGTTTTAGTTGTTCGACATAGATGGGGATCAGCGGGAAGAGGGACCATTTCATATACCCACCCGCATTATTTGTTAGAATACTCAGTTATTTTGACTGAAACGTTTGTTACTACCGCAAAACATTGGTACGTTGACAGTGTTCGCTGCGCAGCGAAGTGTTGAGAAAGTACTTCGTTTTGCCAGTGTTTCCCACCCAGTACAATCTGTATGGTGGTGGATAGTGATTGCCCTCTTTTACGTTCGAATCTAACTTCTGCGAACCCCTAGAGGCTGTACCACGATGATAATGCAATCTGTGGAAGTAAAGTCTCTTCCAATAAACGCAAGGTGGAATTGGAAGAACGGATTGGGCCGAGCGGAAGGGAAACTTTCTATTTACTCACGTTTGAGAGCTTAGGATTGGGTTGATCAAGCTATTGGGTTTCCAAGTTATTGGGCTGTCCCCTATGGGCTTATGTTTTTTTTTTATTTCCCAGTATTCCAAGCTACTGCTAACAATTTGTCTCTGTTCGTGGCTTCACAGCCCCTGTTTTGATTTATTCACGTAATTTGGTAAACTTACGCTTTCATTAAATAATATTGCAATCATTCATTTAGTTTATTGCATTATTTGTGAGACCATGTGGATTGTGTTTGAAACCGTCGGGATTATCTCGAATAGGTAACCAAGGAGTCACGTGGTACATACAAACACTAATTGGTATGTTACAACCGCCGATTATAGCCTCATTCATTGTTTACATTTGTGTTTTATCTCATCACGTCTCCATAGGGGGCAGAGGAGGAAAACTGAAGAGAAAGCAATTAATCATATTGTAATGAGCGATTCAGACACACTAAATTTGAAAACTATTCGTGTTTGTACCACGTGACTCCGTGGTTACTTATTCGAGATAATCCCGACGGTTTCAAACACCCCCCAGGTGATAATAATCACAGCCTGGTAGGCTAGTGGGTAGAGTGTTGAGCTGTTGACCAGAGGTCCCGAGTCCGATTCCCGGAGAAGCCTTTGGATATGTCAGTCACTAGTTGTGCTATTTTCTGAAAGCTAGATCTTACTGTGAAAAAAATGGTGACGCACAAAAAGAAACTTTCCTCCCTACCCTGACGTGTGAAACACGCCGTTAATATTTGGCGGACTCTCCCCTCAGAAAACAGACCAGCCGAACACAAATTAAACCATTAGAAGTTATCGTAAAGTATGTACTGCATTAGCGGAAGGAAATCATGACCTTTCACCTCATCCCCACCCGCCTCGCAAACTCAACACGCGTGCTTTCACGTGGTTTCGTGGGTCGCGTAGGGGCAGAACAAAAAAATAAGGGTATAGAGAGAGAGGGGGGGAGAGAAAAAACTGGTGCCGTCCCCTTTTTTCGGAAGAGTGACTGACTGACTGATGGGTAGAGACGGAGCGTGTGTGAGTGAGGGAGGGAAAAAGAGAGAGAGGGAGGGAGCTTTTGCCACCACCTCTGGTGAGAAACTCACACCGTCCAGAGGTGGCATCAGTGGGGGGAGGGAGGGGGGGGGACTGAGGCGGCGGCGACGCGGGGGTAGGTAGTGGTTTGGATCATGGGGAGGGTAGTGAGTGAGTTAGTCCTGGGGGCGTGGAACGGGCGGTCCGCTTGATCAATAGCCGCTCTCGTAATGAGACCCGTGTGAATTTCACGCGGTTTCGTGAGATGAGAGAGCGGCGCCGGGATCGCACCTTGTAGCACCCCGTCCCACACTCGATAGCAGTTTAAGCGCCAATCTGGGAAGTCTTCGGAAGGAGGGGAGTTTTGAGGCGAGGCGAAGATATATATAAGGGGAATGGGATGGGGAAGGAAAGGACCGAAAAAGGGCTGTGGAGTGAGCGAAGGAGGAGGAAAAGGAAGAGGGGGGAGGAAGAGAATTGATTGCTCCGGGTTCGCCTGAGGGGACGTTGCGCGTCAAGGGGGAGGTAAGAGATCGGAAAAGAGGGTTCTCTTCCTCCCTCTCAGGAGGGTTTGTGAGAGGGGGTGAGGTGTGGTTGAGGGGGAGGTTTAAAGTGTGGACGGGGGTGGAGGAGGGGTCGCACGCCTTTTCCTCCCCTCCTCCGTTCCGTCCCCCTTTCCTTCCATCCCTCTCGCTCTCCCGGCCTCCCTGTAATTATGGAAAGTGAGGCGGAAAATGAGACGCAGATCTGTATTTTCCGGGGTTAATTAAGGAAGGCGTGAAGAAAGAAATTACGGGGGAGGGAGAGTGGAGAGAGGGGGAGGGAGGAAGGAAGGTTTGAAGGGTAGTAGTGATGGGCAGGCAGAGAGGAATGGAGATATGCAAGCGATGGTTGGGGGAAGAGAGTGTGTGTGTCTGTGTGGCGGCGTGCGTTCGGAACTCTTGCGTGCGTGTATTATCCCTCTTTCTCGCTCCACGGTTGCCCTGGCAGCAGGTGGGAGACTGGACGTGCCATGGGGAATGAGACGTGAGATTGTTGTTGAGGCCGGTCGAACTGTCGACGATGCGCGTCGGTTGAAGCCGCGAGATATTGCGATTATCGACCTCGATGAGCGATTTGCCCTACCGACACCCTCCCGATCGCCTTCGGAATGGGATGTAATTTCGTAAATGCGATGCAATGATGTGCCGGAGATCGCTTCATTTTCTTTTTTTTACCTTCGCGCAGTCAACTGTTATGCGAGTCAAATTCGCTGCGATTTATCGCTACCGCTGGTCGCCGTCGTTAAATTTTCCCATGGAACTTAGGAGTGGTTTACATCTCCTTCGCACAGAAATGAAGCCTGAAGTTGTTATCGTAGGGGTGGGTGAAAAATGTTCTCTTTTTTTCCAGGCCATCCTGCTATTGTTGCGATTTTAATGAACATCACTTCGCTGAAATATTAAAGAGCGTCTACTATGCTAAATAGATCGAACCCAGTCAAATGGTAATTCGAATAATTCTTGCATAGATCATTCTCCTTGCCTCCAGGTGCATTTTCACGTAGCAGTTAACCGCTATAACAGTCAACTATTAAGCCCTACTCGCACGTGTAAACAGCCACTGTGATGAGAGTTAAAGTCGATACCGGACATATGTCGAATACTATCGATCCACGTCCGAGCTATTAGCAAAGTTGAAGTCCAGCTACTTTCCAGCGAAAATGTACCCAAAACAGCCACAACAATCGCCAACGGAAATCAATACATGAATTCTGATACCGGGATTTTGAATATATATACAAGGATATCCCTCCCCGAAAGGAAAATTCTACCCTTTTAAAGAATGGGAACACAAAATAAATGCCAATGGGATTCTTTGGGTTAAGAATTTCGTGAAAATGTGAGCAGAAATCACTTGTGACATCAAAAGCTTTTACTTCATTATGACAACGCCGAACTAGTGGCTTTAAGCCGCTTAGAAGTTGGTACAGACGCATCCTAGCTGACCTAGCAGTAGCGATAGCGATATATCGCGCATCTCGCGGCTGCCATAGCAGTCAACTTCTACGTGTAAAAGCACCTTTATCATCGTGAAGTTGCACGTACCAGCTCAACTATCTACCATTCCAGCAGTCTGCTGCTGCGAGTAAATTCACCGAAGAGGCGATATTTTTTCCGTTCTAGGCAATACGGTGATTAGGACTACGGGATACATCGTTATTGACTGCAGTTAATTATCTGAGCACGATATCGATCTAGTTTGGAATGCGGTTTATCATTACGCACATGAAATCCCACATTAAATTGAAGTATGACTTCGGGCCGTGGGACATGATAATTGCATGCGTTGATTGGGGCATCATTATTAGGTGGGGTATCAACTGCGATGAAGCCAAGTCCGTCATACACTAATTATAACTATCGAAATGGAAAATAAATGTTAATTCGAGTTCTGATTCTGATTACCCGAGGTAATCATTGAAATTCCAACCAGAATACTGGTTTATGTATGTATGTACCTCTAAACGGTCAGGATGTAAGTAAACCTTTGGACGTAAATAATTTTCTAAATTCTCTGTATTTTTAGCACTTATCCCTCACCTAATATTGATAATCTTCAATATCCAGCTATAGGTATATTGAGGTTAAAATGCCCTAAACGCAAAAACGTCCTCAAAGTGCTAGGTTGGTATTTATATGAGAATGCCTTATTGAATATATTTTATCTGGATTTAGTTATATTGGATTCATTTTTAGAATTCAAATAATCTCGCAACTTGATGCTTAAATCCGAGCATTGCATAAAAATGACTTTCATCCCTAGCTTGACATGAGAAAGTAAAGCATTATGTATACTTTTTAATTGGAATATCTGTGCAAAAATATAGGGTTGGAAGATTGAAGGTGTGATATTAAAATGAAGGTTTGAAATATTGTCTAATAATTTTTTATTATAAACTAGGCAATCATTCATAGAATTCCTTCGATGTTAGCAAAATCTGAGATTTCGGGCGTGATTGAGTGGAAACGGAACATAACTTCAATTTAAAAAAAAATGAAGAACATTCACTGTGATTATATGGTAATAAACCTATTATTATAGTTTATTATTATTGTAATAAACCATATCACAGTGAAAGTTGCTCATTTTTTTCAAGTGCAGTTCCTTTGATATTGCTTCGGCACAAGTGCGCTTGTATGTACCACATAAAAAAATCACAATTATTGAAACAGAGCAGAATATAAATTTAAATTAGAGTGGTGGCTAAAAATTTATTCCCAAAACCCTTTTTGGCACAGTATTCAAAAACTTATTGTAGGTAACAAACGGAAGTTGAGTCTTCAGCCTTATCCAGCCGAAGGAGGCACATTGAAATGAGGTGGAACTCACATTGAACGAAGGCCGCATAGCGAAAAATAATCACACATTCAAGGGCAGATGGGGTAGTTCCTTTCTATGTGCCGACCAACCGGCAACTATGAGCCTACCTATCGACCGAGCAACTATGCCGGTAAGGATAGGTGGGTAAATTAATATTGGGCCGTGGTATGCATTTTTCAAGGAACGAAGGAAGTGTGACACGAAACTTGACACCGGTACTAGCCACCCCCTGCCACACTCCCATGCGGTTACATACAGAGTATAACGTTGATAAAAGGGTAGGAAGTTAATGAGGGAAAGAGGGTAGTGGGGGGAGGAAGGAGGACAAAGGAAGCTGAAAGCTAGATCTCGAACTCTGAAAATTCCACATTTGACTAGAACAATGAGAACCTACTGAGGACATCCTCACTATGCAAATCACGGAATTGCATCCTATTCTTTTAATTAGGGACCAGCCTTTGTCTTTTATAAGCATTTGCAAAATTGTTATGAAGGCTATAATATTTAACTAACTTGTAAAACAGTTTAGGTAAACACCTCGGAGGTCTTAAATTAATGTAATTCATTTCAGTAATTTGCGCACACTATATTTTTCTAGAATGATAACAAACTTAAACCTGCTTAAAATTACAAAACTTAAAAAATTTATTACATTAGAAAAGTCAAGGCTTACTCTTCTAAAATAATAATCTACTTACAGCTGGAGCCTCAAGCTTGGAAACCGGGAAACTCTTCGTAGGAATTTACTTGTGGACCATGATTATTCACGGCGGTGAGACGTGAGCGATAACAGCCAAAGAGAAGTTAAGACTGGAATCATTCGAAACGAGATGGTGCAGAATAAAGATAACGTGGGTCGACCGAGTGACTAACGAGGAAGTCGTGATGAAAGAGAATTCTTCTGAAAACTTCAAAGAAGAATCCGGAACAACTTAATCGGTCATAGTATGAGACATAATGGCCTGATGAAGACAATAGTCGATGGGCAAGCGAACAGGAAAATTATATATTTAGAGTAGTAGAGGAATCGAGTGGGGAGCTTCGTCAAAACAATCTAAGGATTCTTGACTGATGAGAATAAATAAACCAATATTTTCATTTCATGTTCTTCGGTCAATGAGTGCGCGGACGGGGATGAATTAGGGTTGGTGTACTTGTAACATATTGTATGTATGTACTTGTAGTGTAAGTGACTTGTCCACCCCTTATGCCTCGCTCAGGGAGCGTGTTTCGTTGACGTCTCCAGGGCCTCCCTACCCCACCCCTCCTGTCCAACTTAGTTTTTCTCATCCAGGGGATATATCAATTTTCTTGCTCGTATTGAAAGATTAGGACCTCGGCATCTGGAAATGATGAGTACACGGTGACCAAAAGAATCTATTCGAGACAAAAAAAACCCTGTTCTTTTTACGCACGGCTGCAACAATCGCTGAAATAAAATATTGAAAAAATAACTTTATCAAATTATGCCGAATACCGGCCTGTGTTTTTTTTCTGTTATAATGAAATAAATGAGAGCACAGAGCTGATTTTTTTCTTTCTTCCAGAGAGGCATCGCGCTCCACAGTTTGGTCGAGATAGAATTCTGCCCGTGTTTGTTTTGAATAACATTGTTTCTGTTTTGGGAAATACTTGGGCTAAAATTAATTGTACTTGCCAAAGAAATGTGTCGTGTTTTCTTTCACGGAAGTGTTAGTCGATGACAAAAGTACTATTTACAGAATTTTACATTCCTACATGCGATTAACGATTGGTGTTTATCTCTATATTGCACAGGAAATGATATGGCTTAAGCTTTTCATTATCCTCTTCAGAAGTGGCCAGATGTTCTGCCTAACTTGATAATTATGTCGTATTTCAGCCTAGTCCATGAATTGGAAAACCATAATGAAGAACGCGTCGTACTAAATTTCACGTGTCATCTTGCCCTAGGCGTATGGAAATGATCAAGCGCACACCACGGTTTCATTTGCATTGAAATTATAATTTTAATTTTTCAAGTAATATCTTTTTTTCTAAGTAATTTTTAGAGCCCCCAAAGGAGATATTTGAAGTGTAATGCGCCAGCATTCTTTCTTTGACAGCATATATTTACTGCATTCCTTAAACGTGCCTCTCATGCTGGTTTTTATAGCCCGATTTACGGCGAGTGTGATGCCGCGATTTTTGCCAAGAATCCTTCGATCCATCAACGCCGGCAACCAAGCGCTACTAAGAGCTGATGAAATTGGATGGAGCCTAGTTCTCAGTTTCTCAGCTCCAAGATGAGTTGCCGAAGCTATTCAGTGTTCCCCGTATTTCATCAATCATCACCCGCACTCCTACGTTATTAATTGAGCCCTTTATTCCCTGATTGATTGAAGAAAACGACATGCTGGAGTCACATGTGTGAAAAACTAACTCAAACACGAGAGTATGACAAAGGAAATGTGATTGAGTGTGTGTCGTGAGCCATTTTCTATTGGTGTTTCCCGTAGTTCAGTTGATTTTATCTCGTCTGTGACTTCAGTATCTCTATTCTTCGCAACTGTGAATCCTGCGCATGATACCTTGATAGAAAAGAGCAGAACGAGGGGCACACAGAAAGACGAAACACAAACTAATTGTGTTCTGTCTGTGTTTGCTTGTTCCGCCATTTTTACGTAATTATAAAATCGACAGTTTCTGACGAGGTGTCGTGGAACTTATCTGACTATGGAGAGTTTCTCTCTATTCACGAGGCTATTGCTTTTTATATTAATGAGTGCTCATTCTTGCAGCTGCCGAGCATTTATTAACGCCGGCTTTTTGTCCCTGGATGGATTTTGCACCTGAGAGATATTCTAAAATTGGCGGGATGCTGATGACTGCATGCGCACACTTAAAACAAGATCCTTTACTTTCACTTCCGTGTCTCTTTCAGCTAAAATGATCGCAAAATATATCATTTTCTCCAAGATTTCAACTGGATTAAGTGTTAAGAAACATGTACGTCGAATGATGGTGAGATTTTTGAACAGTCATTGTGGTAATCGCGTTGAAGTCGCGAGCTCTCTCTTTAAATTTCAAATAAAAATCGCCACCTACCAGACCGCAGGCTACGATTTAGCCTGAATATTATACGTATGTACATTTGAAGCCGATTTCTTCGAAGTCTTACCTATGCGAGGGAGATGACCAGTAAACTTGGGCCATTTTCACCATTTGATGATCGGGTGGTGATCGGGTACAGATTTAGGAGTCCTACCAATGAGCAAGAGGAAGGGTGGAGGGAAACCTGGCGTGGTCATTAGCCAGCTCTAAACGAAATGCGCCAACGACACCACGGTTTAACGTCTAGTGCGACGGACGGAGTGCTGAACTTGAAGTGCTTCTTACGCAGCACTCAAGCGGTGACCAGTTACACCGTTTAAAAAGAATTGCCACTGCTGGGATCCGAACCTCCGGATGGGAAGCGAATACTATAGCCACCGCTTCAACCCAATCCCGTGAATCTTTCTTCCGATAACTTATGTAATGTTGTTTTCAAGACTTCCACATATTACGGTCAATTTCATCATGTAAGGAACATTAATAGCATAGACCATCGTAGGAATAAATTTACATATATCTGTACGGCACTTCAGTTTCTATCTTATCTATCGAAGATCTTTTAGCGGCGAACAATGAGAGGTTTTAGCATTATCACAAACACCGGATGTATATGTGAGATATAAGATAGCCTAGTCTGTAGGGCATCTGAAAAAAAATGTCTTAACTTTCTTGTGCTCTTGCAAGAATTTAAAAAAATATTTTTTTTTAATTCGGCAGCTTAACTTTTGGCTCCATACCCCTATCACGTGTAAGGTAATGATTCTTTTTCAACTGCTAATTCTTAAGGTGGATCGTTGGCTAACCATAGAGATTTAAACATATCATCACCATTGTTTTTCACTCATAAGATTGGTTAAGAGCATTCCTCCATGGGAATTAGCCATTCGTCGCTATCTCATGCTTTGTCGTAAACGTAAATGTCCAATATTTTAAGCCCGTTTCCATTTAATTACTTGTTCAGTTAAACAAGTGCATCCGAGTGCAGCAAGTGGAGTCCGGTTAATTGGTTTTACGGACAATTCGAACCGAGGTGATCGTTAATTTTTTTTCCTCCATTGATTCGGACCTGTTGCTAATCATGGCGTATTGTCGATCTCTCCAACCAGACGTCTTTAACCAACATTTCATGTCACAGTTGATGCCTGTTTTACTTACTATGCCATGTAATTACTTATGTGGTGACCTCTTTCTTTTCAGCCAAATTTTAAAATTCGGGATACTAATCTCATTGTCATTTATTTCTTCACACCAAGGTCTTTTAGCCGGAAGCTTTTCGTATGTTCTTTAGTATATAAGAAAGCTTCAATTACAATAAATGCTACAAATATGGATATTTTTAAATTGGTTAAAATGGACGATGATTGTTAAATTGATTAATTTTTATTCTGTCTGTACTGGTATATTGTTCATTACTGTTCTGTACTGTTCTATTTCATTGATTTGAACACAATTTTTGAATATATAAAGTGTTTATTAGCCACTCGGTTTAATACTTGTGTAGATTAGCACCAGCCGCTGCTTGCAATTGTTTATGATGGTAACCCCAACACAGGTAATCCTCTGGGGTACCTATATTCCCCTCTATAAATTGAAGTTTTTTGTATTATTTGTATTTAAATGTTTAATTTTTTCTTAGAGGTGGAATAAAAATTATTATTATTATTATTTTAACGTCTAGTTGCGGTTACTTGAGTCGCAACGTATGAGAATTCCATTTTTTCATGTGGCGTTTCAAAAGTAGCTGCTTTAATCAACACTATGCCTAATACTCCGTTAGCTAAAATATAAAGGCCCAAATAATGCACATTACTAACGAGAATATATTCTAGACAACTTGATTTTTCTGGATAGAACTACTTTAGAATAATTTCATCACCTTAATTTTTGAGAGTTGATCAGCTCCCTTTTTTTATATTATGGATACAAATGTAGATAAATATTACGAAGGTACATGCATTGCATAAATGAGGTTTTAAAATGTTCGAGTCACCGGTTTTGATTTGAAAACGATTTTACTCATAAGAATACTCATACTCATAGAAATCAACCTGAAGACTCCCTTGGCCTATATTCTAAGTTGTTATTAGGTGTAATTCAGGCTTTTCCGAGAAAAATATAACCACGCGTCCTGCGCTACGTTCTAAAATTTGTCTTTTGTCGAATATTTCCCATGGTAACTGAGCTCATCTCTTCTCTGTTCATCCTAAACAACTAAGTTCAAATACCAAAATTGTTCATGTTTTTGTAGTTCTCCAGCGTGTTCCCGAATAACGAGATATTACATATTTTTTCCAGGCATATAATTTACGATTCTTAAAAAGTGGACTGTCAAATGCTACTGAGGGAAAATAATTCT
Source organism: Platycnemis pennipes (assembly GCA_933228895.1). Classification (NCBI taxonomy): domain Eukaryota; kingdom Metazoa; phylum Arthropoda; class Insecta; order Odonata; family Platycnemididae; genus Platycnemis; species Platycnemis pennipes. The sequence goes on along the minus strand of OW121850.1, from coordinate 91,420,941 downwards.
ATCTAATTCAGTACGTTCTCCCGAAAAGCACTTAAATGATGTCAAAGGTGATGGAAGAGTTAGGTTATGGAAGAAATTCCTCCCCGCCCTCGTTTAGCACCGGAAAATACTTACAGCAGGATATATCTGCGAGAGATTCAAGATCGTTCACGCTATCAGAGAGCACGAAAGTCGTCCTACTACAGGGAATATTTTATTGCCCTCATATAAACATGAAAGCGATTATCTGTCAAGCGTAACTTGAAACAAGTCAAGACAAGTTTAAATAGTGAAGTTCTGACTATAATATTAATACTATTCCTTTTTTATGCATGATATGTAGTGCATGTTTGGTGATAAATCACCCCCTGTCACATACCTTTGTGGTGGCTTGCAGGGTATTATGTAGATGTAGATAGATGAAGTCAGCCTTGCCCGTTTGGTGCCGACATGTTACAAATCTCTTACCCTAATTTTCAGTGCTTGGTATTTACTTTCGCAGTGCCCATTCCTATCTCTTCTCGCTGCTAAAGTTCACTGCTTACCTTGTTATGAAGAGGTTAATTTGACTGTCCCCTGAAGAGAATTTATACGCATACATAGCTATATATCAGATAGGATCTATGGTCTAACGATAGAGCTTAAAATTTGTAATATATTTATTTTATTACTAGTGTTCTATCAGGCAGGTTTTAGATGGACAATCAATTCTTCTTACGCGGCCTATCTTTTATATGATGCTATCCTGCATCTTTCCCACCTGTAATTATATTATCCAACTTATCCGTTCTTCTCCTCCCTCCACCCCCCACACCCTCTTGCTCATTTTTCCCTCCAACCCATGTGCTCACCCGCTCCCACGCTCAGAAACACCCCCTTTCCCGTATTATCCGTTCCATTCATTCGCTGTCCACGCCTAATTTCTTCCCCTAACCTGCTTCCTTCCCTCCCCTCTATCATCCCTAGCACTTGCTCGTTCGTCTTCTTTTCCACCCATTTTTACCTCCTCCCTGTCCGCATCTCAAAAGTAGACACACTATTTTCCTCCTCTTTCCTTTATGTCCATGATTCGGCACTATACAATGCCACTCTCGGTACACTTGACTTCTTGCCAGTCTTCACTTAATGTTCCTTCCCAACGACCCTGTCATTATTTCTCTTCTACGTTAAAATATCTATTTGGCCAGTGCGTTTCTCTTTCGATCATCGCTGCTGCCTAACCCGTTTCACTCCAGTGCGTTTCTCAGGAAGCTGAATACCTCAACCTATTTTAGCTTCCGCTCTTCTGCTTTTAATTTTAAAGTATTTTGTCGTTTAAAATTGCTCGCCAATTGCTGCTCCTAGGATTCAATCTTGCCCAAATACGAACATTATATTGCTGCTGGCGCTTTTACTCTTGACGAAGAAACAGGTTACTGTTGAGTGGAGAATGGCTTTTATGTGCTGAATGGGCGCTTTAGAGGTGTTTAAGTATCGTTAGGGCAACAGATAACGTTAGTTGTTTATTATTGCGGAGCCGTTGTTAAGTATCGCAACCAAATGAGTCGCGTTCGCCCGCAGCTATTGCAATCAACCGTTGGATCATTCAGTAGAGTGCCGATCGATTAGTTTTGAAGAACACAGCTAAAGTAACTCTGGAATATGGCTCTGAAACCGAGCCAGAATAGGATTTTTTACTTTTGTCTTCCCCTTGATTTGACTGGATATTCACCCTTCGCAATTTTGATTATGCGTCGAAGCATCCAAAATAAGATACGCTATCCTAGTGTCTATGTTTTTGATATTTGATAGTCGATAAAACTGTCTTCTATTGGATATTTTAGTTTCTCTGTATTATTACTGTCCCATATCAATAAATATACGGTAACAAATCCCATCTGTTAAATTTTCGCACCAGTTTGTTGTCTGGAATCACTTATAAAAATTCCCCTCACTATACGCAAATGCATTTCTCCAAGAAGTGTCTACACCTACCTTAAGACCATGTTTTACTGAAAATATTAATGGAAAGATATCAAATATTTTAGTTTTTAAGGTTATGTTTTATTAATTGGTTTCATTACTTTAAACTCCTTATTAAATAATGGCACATTGATCAAAATTAACTGCGTTTGGATTACGAGAGGCTTTTCTCAACAAAATTATCTTTTTTTCGCTTATATTAAGGTACTGTAAACAACTCAGCCTCCAAATATTTAAAGCGGTTCCAACTGGCATTGATACAACACCATTTCGAACTAAAAAAACAGTATCTCATGCCGTTCTTATAGTATTGTAGAAAGGTAATTTTTGTCATGGATGAATATGTATGTTGTACAAAGGAATCTTTCGAAATCGAGCATGGGACCTCCAGTCAGCAGCCCAACACTCTACCTAGTGGACTACTTGCTATCGATTATTAAACAACATGAAGCAATATATTATAGCACTTTGCTATCGCGTGGTATCGAGTATTATGCTAAATTAGGCGATGAACAAAATTGTGCGACATGCGAGATCATCTGATATATACACATACTCTGTGAATAATACGATGCGAAATATCGAGTGATTCATTGCGATTCACATAATATGGCCAATTTTCGTGGCGAACTATGAATATGAATATACCTATGGACTATTAGCATAAGGACGCTTTCACGAAATGAATATCGTGAAGCAGTAATCGAATGAACCCTTTGCTTAGGCTTTAAGGTTCCATCCAATATTTCATTCGATCGTAAAAAGTTTATTTAATCAGTTTACAAATTCAATTCGAATTGAATTGCTCTTTTTCTCCTCGGCTCACTACAAGACAATTTCGTTTGGTGCTGGAGATGAACTGAGGAGAGTACACCCCTCTTTGCGAGGATAATGTTCGTCCGTATTCGAATCGAGGGCGGAGTCTCTCTGCCTGGCAGCCAGGGAGAAAAATGATAAGAGAACGCGTTTATTTCAGCGTAAAACTGGGGAGGAGCGCGGAAAACGCTCGCCAGGGCCGCTCACGGAGGAGCGAAGGGGAAGGGTGGTGGAAGATTTAGACGCAGGGGAGGGATAAAAGCCGAGTTAGGGTGTGGGGGAAGGCAGATGTGGTTAGGCGTGGGGCAGGGGTTGGCAGTAGGGAGAAGGGGGATGATGATGCTCCGACCCCTCCTGCCACACTCCCCCCCCCCCCCTACGCCGCCCCCGCACCCTGGCCCCCTTCACCCGAACACTCAGCCAATGCGCAGTCCGTACCCTATCACAGGGTTAAGTATCGATCCCGGAAAGTTAATCTGTTCCAGCTGTTGAGCCAATAAGATTCCCTTCGGTCCCAGTGCTGCCGCGTCCCAAACCTCTTCTCCCCACAGCATCCCCCTACCAGACACCTTCCTCCACCCACCCCGTTCCCTTCCCTCCCTTACTAACCCCCATCCCTTCACCCACACCTTGTTTCCACCCCTCCCGACGCACGTACAATCCTCTTCTCTTGTCCCATCCCCTCCATCTCCCGGGCCAACGCCGCCGCCGTTCCCCTGGAGACGGACTATCCCATCTCCTACCCCTCACCCCTTCTCTCTCTCCCGGAAATCCTTCCCTCCGTTTCGCTATTCCGAGGGAAGCTGGCTCCCTCTCTCTCTCTCCACCCCGACGCGTCCAATGATAACACGGCGTTCCGCTAAAGGCTCCAACACCCCTCCGCCCGCCTCCTCGCAGCTTCTTGTTCTTCACCACCACCCCCGCATCTCTCCCTCTGTACCACCCTTTTTTGTCCTTCCTCCCCACCACCCGTCTCTCCGCCATCTACGTAAGCCAGCGGTTGGCGCTCCCCTTAGCTGGAGTCGGCTGAACGAACCTGGTCGGACGTCCTCCTCTCTTGAATCCCTGTTTCTCTCTCCCTTTTCACAGCAATGGCTGGGCGACGGGGATACTGCTACGTTTCGTTGATGCAGTATGATGCCATGCATCTTCCGTATGCGACGCGGGTTTAATGAGCTTAAATGCGTGCTTTTTGGGACAGATTCTAACCTTCGCACTGGATCGGGTTGGTCTAGTACATTGTGAAAATTACGATTCTCTCGTCGTTATGTGCTAATCGTTCGGTAACACCACTTCCGGGTGTCGTATGATACGTCGCTGTGTAATTATGGTTCCGCGGTTGATATTGTGCGATGTTTTTCGTGTATACTTGGGAAGATATCTGTCCTAAGATGCCCCATGTCACACACCCTTGCGGTGGCTCGCAGGGTATTACGTACACATAGATGTAAGTATCGTCATCCATGACTTGGAAAGAAAATAACCAAGGAACTATCAGAAGTTCAAGGATGGTGAACCATCCTCGAAAACCGTAAAGGAATTACCCCCTTAAATTGCACAATAGTAGAATTTTTGCATAGAAAAAAGTCTCTCTTTTTCTCTGGAAATGGAAATTCTGCTACTAAGCAATTATCGTGATCACCATTGTTTGGAACGAAAAATGAAGGTTGATTGTACATACGATTCGTAATTGCATTTGCGGTTAAATCTTTAGATACCGAACGATATCTATTTTAGCTCACTATCGTACAATGTGCTTTTGTGCGGTAGCTAGCTGGAAACGAAATAGCATGTCAGGTCTCGTGAAGTATAAATCATGATTCCGAGATCTATTGTACGCTGTTCAATAACATCGGAGAAGCCTTTTTGGAACCCTGACCACCCACCCTTAGGGTGCGGGCTCAAAGGCCGGCAGTGAAAGATTTTTCAGTGGGGTGAATATCCTTATTCGAGTGCTGTGTGGAGAGCATTTCAACCCGCGCATTTTGTCCATGAAATAGGATGCAAAACAATGGGACCCTAGGGTGAATTTTATGAAGAGTATATAAGAATATGATCGCTTCTTAAAGATAATAATAATAAAAGGTCTTTATTGGGGCGAGATTGAGACAAAACTGCCCCTTCTGCCATCTAACCCCTAAAAGATGAGACATACTTAACACCCACTGCTGAGACGGGATTCGAACACACGCCCTCTGTGTTGTCATGCCGATACGTAACCGTTATGGCTACTCCGGCCGGCTCCATTCTTTCTTCCTCCAACCAAATGTTTACCTCTTTCCAGGTACCTGCCCATATATATTACGTAATTCTGGTTTTATACTATTTTAACCCCTCCTTGACCCCGTGTAACACTCCGTAACATTCTCAAAGAACCCCTCCTTTAATTCCGCAACGATACCAAAAAAACATCTTGGCGAAGAATTACTTTTATTGTTTGACTAGGAATGAATTTTAATCACTCTCCCATTGTAAAGGAAGGCGGGTATCTTCCCCCTTCGATAAATCGATAGAGCAACGTAGCATCTTAATACTTAGCATTACATATTTCATAGAAATAAAGCCACAAAATGCCTCAACTGTCTCTCACCTCGCATAATATCAACAGTTCGAACCCTAGTGAAGAAAAACTGATCACGGGCAGTTTTCTTATCGCAGAGTCATTATCGAACCTGATGATCGAACAATCATGCATGTAATAAAACCGTGGATTTGTATGAGCTCGCGACTCTTATTGGTTGGTTATTCAGGGGAGGAGACCGACAAATGAGGTCATTTGCGCCATTTAGCATAGGTGGGTAATTGGGTAATGGTAGGAGTTTTCAAGGAACGGTAGAAGGGTGGAGAGAAACCCGGCCTCGGCATTAGCCTACTCTTAACGAAAGACGTCAAGGGGACCGCGGCTTAATGTCCCATACGACGGATTAGGCAGTCAAGTGGGGATCGGTTTTCGACTGAAAAATCCGCCACTACCGAACCCGGGCCCTCGGGATGGGAGGCCAGTATTCTAGCCACCACACCAACCCGATCCCCCTCGAAAATCCAAACGGAAAAGATGGTCAACTGTCAACCCTTAACTATATACTGTATAAACTATATAAAGCTATATAAACTGTTACAATGTTTAGTTTAAAACAGGAGCATGCAAATGGTTTACTATTTAAGAATTTTCAACTCATCAAGAATTCGTCAAAAGCGCGTTTCTTTGACGAATTAAAAAAAATGCTTCCCATTATTCATCTTACTTCTCTCAATTTCACCCGTACGACTATCGTGAGTAGGAAACCTTACCAAGATGGCGGCTGACTTTTCAAATCTGTCGTGATACCTCCTCCAGTACCTACATTCTAATATCCTTGGTTTAACCAAAACTATATATCCACGAACACTTGCGTTTTCATGGCTGACAAAGTGTACCGATCCAATACATTTCCACCCTCCCTTATATTTCAAGTTTTTTTCTTCTCGCTCCCCGCATTTCGTGTAGTATCCCTTCTTCCCCCCCACCCACCCTGTCCCTTTCTCACTTCCTCACCTCCCTCTGAATCTCTAGCTCCCTTCCGCGATCTCCTTGCCTCGCCAAGTTTACGACGACTACCGTGGAAGAAGAAAGCCGTAAATAATGCCGCTATCTTCTCTACAGTCTCATTTGCCCCAATTTGTCCCTCTTCTCGAAGAATGGCCTCTACCTTCCTCGCTTTCGGGTACGAATAAAGAAACGAAGACTAAGCATGCTCGTTGAAGTTAGCGGAGGATCTTATGTGCTCGCTAAGTAAGGCGGACGTAAATACCCTCGGCCATTTGTCCCAGAAAAAAAAGTCGCGTCTCGAACCAAACGCATTCATCACTCAGCAGTCTCGAAAGTTTTATCCAGCTTGCGGCTTGAAGGAACTAGCCCACTGCGCTTTTGAAAATAAAAATACTCGAATGGGTCTTTGGCATTTAGAAGGAAAAGTTCTAAGGTGAGATAACGCAAAGATGACGTTCATTTCATGTTGCCTCATACTTAAGGTGCCAGTTTTTTTTTATTTATCGTAGTTTGTGGATTCATTATTGTACGCCCCATTTGGTACTCTTAAGCAAGGGTATATTTCTTTGAAATGGGGGCGTTTACTCGGAACCGAAATCGCTCTTTTGTACACGAAATCGTTAGGAGGAAACGAAAAATGAGTGTTAGTGATAAAATTAATCTTCTAACCAGAGCCATTCACTCATACATTTAAAAAAATTAAATTAGCAAAAGGTGACGCCCAGAGAACGAGCTGCCTTAAGGATTACTACGTCATCTACCTCACATCATTAGAGTTTTTGGCAGGGGGTGTAAGGTCACCAGCTGTTAAAAGGCTGAGATAAGAGAAGGAAAGGAGTATGGAAGAAAATGAGATAAAATGGAAGATGTTTATCCAATGGGGGCGTTTACTCGGAACCGAAATCGTAATTTTGTGCACGAAATCGTTAGATGGAAACGAAAAAAGAATTTTAGTGAAAAAATTAATCTTCTAGCTACAACCATTCACTCATAAATTAAAAATTAAAATAAGCAAAAGGTGACGCCCACCGAAAATGCTGCTGTGATAACATTGACGTCATTTTCCTCCCGTCCTTGACTGCTTTCAGGGGAGAGGAAGGGAGTGGAAGGGGATTCTCGGAAGGTCTGCTCGCACAGATGCTGTCGCAATCATTCCCAATGGCCGAGTCAGCTGTGTCCCCCCCATTGCGATAAGGCAAAGTAGCTTCGCGGGCTCAGTTCTGATTCGACGAAGTCGATATACGTCAGAGGTTGCACCACGCCCACTTTTCCGAAAGGGTTAAAAACAGCAGTTTTTCGCCGCTTATAACTCGGGAAATAATTGTCGGATCAAAAAACGGAAAAATACGGGTCTTTTTATTTTACGAACTCTATTAGATTCGGCAATAAAATAAAAATGGTAAACGACCCCATTACAATTAGCTAACAAACATAAAAATAATAAGTAACTGGTGCAGAATAAGTTCCTAGATGTTTTTATAAAACGATTAAATAATTTTCTTGTATGTTGTTCAAAATGAATGTAGGTCAATAACAACTATAAGCAAATGTTTTAGTTAATTTCTTGCTGTACTTATTTAAAATGATTATGTAAATAACAGATTAATTGTTGCTAGGGTCTCAAAGTACTTATTTCTGAAGAATGTTTAATAATTAAGTTCAAATAGCTATAATCATTTATGCATGTTTCACTGTACCTTTTATATTAAATTGTATTCTGTTTGTAGTGTTAACTAACATAGAAGTGTAGAATAAATAAAATAACTACTGCAGATTACAGACAAAGGTGTTTATGTTAAAAAATGCTTCAAATTCTCTCTTAGCTTTAACACAAGTCTTTAAACAAATGTATTAAAATGCTTTGCTTTTACTTCACATTTCAAACCGTGGGTTAATTACTAAATTATCCAGCACCAATGATAGCATATATGTGAATGTAGTTGCAACAAATTTATTCTATGTTCTTATTTTTGTATTTCATCTGAGATGATCGAGTCGGTGACCTCAAAACGGAGATACTGTCCAATGGGGCACCTATATTCCAGACAAATCACTCTATAATTAATAATTGTATTTATCTAATCTGGAATAAAAATCATTATTATTATTATTATTAATTATTGTTACACGCTTTTTTATTGTTGGTGAAGGTAATCCGTGGGAGACATGAGTGCTTCCATCTAGCTGTTCGGCCGTATATTTGTCTAGTTACATCACTTTTCCAAAATCTGCCAATCATGTGTGAGGATAGATTTTCTACCTGTTGTGTCAACATCGTGTGCTTCGTCGATTCCGTTGTTTCTACATATATTTGTCAAGTAACGGGCATCCATAGATAACGCGCCGGTTTGACAATCAAAAGGCCACTAGTTCAGATACCAGCAAAGGTGCATAGCCTTTTTTTTCATATAATAAAATAGCTTAGGATTAAATTAGATTAGACGATGCGACATAGCCTAAAATGCTGAAGCAATTAAAAACCTAATTCCACTGCTACTACTAACTGATAAAGTCTGCACTGCGATTGATTGACTGTTAAAAGGCTGAATCCAATCCCATCCAATGCCCCTTAAGGCTTAGAGTATATTCAGGGTAAATAAGGCCTCATTCGCAGTGAGTTCAATTGCTGGAATAAGTATCAATTCTGCCGGGAAAAACTCGAGTAGGTGGGACACATGTTGTATCTTGGAATCAAATCCTTTCATTGTTAGATGGGTCGCAGGTACATGCATATATTGGTCGAAGAATTGTACAAGTCGACCAAAACCACGACTATCGAACATTTTCGGGTTGACTGCTGTGTGGAGAACTTTATTGCTCAACGCTTCGTTCTTCATGCTAGGAACGTCGTCAAGAGACTGATGAAGTTTAATCTGTTTAATCTGGTCGGATCGTTGGAAGACTGACCATTGTTGTCATGATTTAAAAAAACGAAATATAAACCAAATCTTTAAAAAAGCAAATATTAAAAAGAAGAAAAATGTCTTAACGGTTGGTTATCACACCCCTCTTTCGGATAGGTATCTTTTCCACCCACTGCTTTAAATGATGACCATCATCCCTATTAAAATTTAAAGGCCGTTTAGATATTTCGACTGCCTCTCGAATCAGTCGTGGATAATAAGAAGATGTTCTTGCACTAACCTTGGCTCCATCCAGGAGGACCTTGTGTCCTGATCCCGACATGGAATGATCGGCGATAGCCGAAGTCGGCCACTGTCTTGCCTTTATCGCCCTTTTATGCTCTTTTAGTCTGCTCTTGTTTTAATTTAAAACAAAAAATCGACCAAAACAGTTTGCAAAGAGAATCAATAAGTCCTACTAGATACATGAATAAAATTAATTTTGAGCGGGGCGTTTCATGCCTTAGGAACATGGTCCTTAAGGGAAATTGATGAGCGAAAATTTGAATGGGTATATTTCATTTGTAGGGCCAGCCATGGTAGTCAGGAGCACAATTTCGAATAATTATAACGCGGGCATTCACATGATTGTTGTCGTATAATAATAATAATGAAACACCTTCACCTTGGTAAGACAATATTCACGCATTTTAATAAAATCATTAATTTCAAAAAGTTTACATTTCGGATTAATGAACATTTTCAGGAGACATAATGAACAGAATTCTTTCAAATCATTTGAAGTAAGATCGCAGTTCCTTTTCTGAAACCCATTACTATTTTGCTACACGATACCTTACTGAAATTGCTCCCCTATGAAACCATATGCGTACGAGAAAAAAATCCACTTTCAAAATTTCCCTAGATGAACCCTTTTCGAAATGTATACATCATCAGTATTTCAATCCTAGGATTGGTTTCCTGCAGCCCTCCATTTTTCCCTATTCAGTGTTGATTCCCTCACACCCTGATAGGTTTTCTCTTCCTCGTCCTACTTTATTTTCCCTAAATACGTATCCCTTGGTCTTCCTCGCGGGACCTTCCCTTCAATTTTCCCTTCTATCATATTTCTTACTAATTATATTGTGCCTCAAGGTATGTCCAATCCATCTGGTTCTTCATTGCCGTAGGGTTTTCCGTATAATGCTTTCTTCATCTGCTTTAAACCTATCCTGGTACGATGTTTTTTTTAATATAAGTATTTGTAATATCTACGGGGTATCTGCCTGCCTCTTATGAAATTTATGCATTCTCAAGTTAACGTGTACGAGACCGAACCAAAATCATTTCAACTGAGGGGACCTAAAAGTTGCATTCACAAAAAAGTGATACTTATGGAGAGTTAACACTATACAAGTTTTTATTTAATTCAATTTGCTCTTCAAACGTATCAACTTACGAATCGCAGTCAACTTATAAGAAAGGTACATGGGGCATCCAGTTTCGAGATATATTTTTTTGTCGAAAAACTGAACGTTCAATTCTCATGCAATTTTTATCTGTGTACGTTCATCTCTGTGTTGCATCATTTTATGAGCATCTTGTTTAGTCATTCTGTATTTAATGATAAATTTTTTCGGCGTTCTGTCGCTGAGTTCCTCGTTTATTGTCCGCTTGGCGAATGGCCGTTCCTCGGAGTTCTTGCTCAGGTTGTCAATATTGTGGGAAGAAGTTGCGTTGGATTAACGTTCACTTTTCCTAGCGATCATCTGAAACTCCGACTAAGACTCCATTTGCATGCGCATGTTAAGTCGACGATAAAATTGGCGCGGGCTAGAGACGTGAGAACTTTGGCAATAACAAATATGGTTAACGACTCCAATTTATTTTTGTAAGCATTACGCTAACTGTTGAGAAATATCCTTTTCCTTCCTTACTTATATTTTTTCCGTAATCCTTATGTTTCTGCTTGGTTGTAAAGAGAGAGTTTTTTATATGCTGGCCGTGGTCTTCCTTCCGTTCGTCCATCTTCATACGCCCTCGTTCAAGAAGCACTAGGCTCTCATCTCCCGAATCCTCAACCTTGATCCTCGCCTCGTAACATTTCCCCGATTACGAGGGCAATTTCGTGTCCGCGTAAAGTGAACGTTGCAGATGACAGGTGATATATATATAGGGGTACGAAAACATACGTCAAAACTAGAAATGGGTGAATACTCGGTTGGTTTGGTTGGTTATTCAGGGGAGGCGAGCTGAGGTCATTTAGGATAGGTGGGTAATTGGCTAATGGTAGGAGATTTCAGGGAACGGAGGAAGGGTCGAGAGAAACCCGGCGTCGGCATTAGTCTACTCTTAACGAAAGGCGCCAAGGGGACCACGGCTTAACGTCCCATCCGACGGACGGAGTACTGAACTTGAAATGCCCTCCACTAGGCACTCCAGTGGGGACCGGTTTTCCACTGAAAAAATCCGCCTATGCCGGGAATCGAACCCGGGCCCTCGTGATGAGAGGCCAGTACTCTAGCCACCACACCAAGCCGATCTCTCTCCGAGTCTCCCCATTAATTAAATTATTTTCATTTCGCTCATACTCTTGGAATTTGAAGGGATAAAAAAAATTACTCAGTTATTCGTAAACCAGCTAGTAGCTAGGAACTTATCTTTCTGTGGTATATTTTACACTTCAATGTACATAGGCTTAGGTTCGGTTTTATAATGTCCAGCTGACCTCAATTGATGTAAAAATGAAGTTAAATCAGCAGTTTGCAACATGTACCTGATGGTAAAAGTTCATTCGACAGACGGTTGCTTGTCATCTCTGCATCAGCTCCTCTGGTGAAAAAATTTCATTCATCCACAATTCTCTTCATACCTCGAATATGTTGAATCAGGGATGAAATAACAAGACCTAACCTGGGGAAATAAACTGGAGCCTGGGGGGTTGTGTTTCAAATCCTCGGGATTATCTCAAATAGGTAACCGAGGAGTCACGTGGTACAAACAGGAATGGTTCGCAGATTTGATGTTTTAAAACCGCTTATTACAACCTCATTCATTTGTTTACACTTGTGTTTTATCTTATTTTGGGGATCTATAAAAGAGACAGATAAGAAAAACTTAATTGAAAATAATTAGTGATATTCTAACGAGCGATTCAGACACACTAAATTAGCAAACCATTCGTGTTTGTACCACGTGACTCCTTGGTTACCTCTTTGAGATAATCCCGACGGTTTCAAACACCCACCCCCCTTGGTGAGAAACGGTGTAACGTAAGATAATAAGTTTAATTTTTCACATTAACAAAAACATGAAACTGACCCCAAACTATAGGTGTGGATTTTACCCGGCATTGTGCTAAGTATGTACTTGGGGAGAGTTCTACCCTCACCCAACGGACATACAGTCGAGTTTGCTGGTTAACGCAAATGTGAATTATTGCCAGCAGGATGCGTTACTTGAATTACAAAATTGTACTCCATCTCGTCGCTCGGGCCTGGAAAACAAATAATACATTCGTGCACACAACTGCGTATTTAGCAGCTTCTCACATCTCGGGGGCTTAGGCATGGGCGTAGCCAGGGAATTTGGCTGGGGGGGGCCATGGGACGACCCACCCTCCACACATGGGGGGTACCCCCACTTCAAGAGGGGGTGTTTCTCCCCCGGAATTGTTTTTTAATTTAACCTTCTCAGAACTGAAATTAAGCCTAATTGCTGATGACATTTTTGTAAATTACTGAACGGGATTGTTGTAGACTAGAAAATGATCACACCGAGATGGAAAATAAAATAGCTTTTATTTTCAACGAGGATTCACACATTTTCAGAGGGATCATAGTAAACTTTGGGATGGTAATCTGCTACTAAATTAAATACTCACAACTTCAATATTAAAGTGAAAACAAAGAAAAGAAACAAAAAATTTGGTTTAAAGGAATTTTCTGTTTTTTTGACAAAAATGTTCGATGATGGTAGTGCTGGGAACCCTTTCTTTAACAAGTTTTATTTTCGATGTGAAGAATGAATGGATTTGAAAATCTTGATTGGCCGGTTGTAGACCGAACCCACGACTTGATTCTTCGCATGACTGAGAAACTTCTTTCATATCCACCCGAGCTGACGGGCAGGCCGAACGCTACTTGGAGAAGTCTGTCAATATTCGGCATGATATCTTCATTTATTTCTGCTCAGACATTTTTAAGTTTGACCTCTAGTTCCTTGATTGTTAATATATTTCTCAATAGTGTTACCTTGGCATTTAAGGAATGGGTATCAATATTCAAAATTTCTTTGTAATTATTAATGAAATCTTCAGCTTCAGTTTAGTTCAACTGTGTAAAGGCATCTTTGCCAGGGGAACGGACTCAAACCTGTGCTGAAAATGTGAAATAACATTATCCAAAACCCTGTTGTACACATTGATTTTCCAGTAATCTCAAGTGTTGGGGTTGGTCAGCTGGCTTTTTCCTACGGTAGTTTCAACATAGTAATCACTCATTATGGCGGATGGCTGTTGCCTTCTTTTCTTTGAGACAGATACAGGCTCTAGCAAAATGTCGTTGTTCGCACATTCTACTATCTCGGCACATAAACCATCAAAATTATTTCTGCTCCCTGCGAAAGTATTTTGAATGCTGGCAATAATTGAACTTGCTCTCCCGAGCGTCGCATCTGGGCATTGCAAATACTTACTCAGCCGGTTGGTCACCGATAAAACTGAATAGATTACGAAAAGATTAACAGCGAATTCAGGTTTTGGGATAGATCTCAACAAACCGATGGCCTCCACCATACCCCCGTATAAATCTCGTGCAGCGTTGATTTCCTCCTCAAGGGCTTCTTTGATTGCGTTGAAGTTATTTATTACAACGTTACAATTTTTGTAACGGCAGCACCATCTTGTACTACTTAAGCTCCCCATTTCTTTCCCCCCCTTAATGCCTAGCTTCTTTTGAATCTCTGCTAAGATGGCATGATTACCAGATTGTGAATAGTGCATATGGAGGGCTTCAAGAGTATTGAAGAAAATGTAAGCTGACTGGATATCGTTGCAGGAATAGACAACGGCCAAATTTACTTTGTGAGCTAAGCAGTGGATATAAATATCCTGTGGGTGTAACTCTTTCATTTTCACCTGGAGACCTGCATTCTTTCCTGGCATTACGTTGGCAGCGTCGTATGATTGTCCAATCATTGGTTTATCGTCCAAGCTGTATTTAGTTAAAAAATCTTGAATCATTTGGCTTAGCGACTCGGAACCTCTTGCTGTGGAACAATTTAAGAAACCCAGAAACCTTTCGATGGGCTCCAATCCTCTTACGTATGTACCTCAAAACTACTGACAACCGCTCTTCTTTGTAACATTTAATGAATAAAACCCACAATCCCGCACTTCCTTTACAATTTCTTGAAGAGTTAGACCGGCTGAAACTTCTATTATTTCGTTCTGAACCGTTGGGCTGCAGTAGTTAAGGCACTGCCCAAAATGTCTTGCAAAAAAGTCATCATACTTCGCAAAAAGCTTACACAATTCAACAAAGTTTCCCCTATTCTGAGATTCAGAGCTCTCATCAGGTCCTCTCGGTGGCATGCCTTGACAACTGACACAGGAAATGATGTCAGCTACTTCTGTCAAGTAACGTTTTTTTTCTCTGCAATCTCTTCTTTACTCTGAATTATGACTTTCTCGTATACAGTACCAGATGCGTTAGCCATTTGCTACCCCAGATACTTTTGATGACAATCCGAACGAGATACTGATTTTTCGTGTTTTTCGATCGCATCTTTTAATTATTTCCATTTGCAAAACCCCGTTCTAATAAACTTTTCGTTTTTGTCTCGCGCAACCCCGGTAAAGAAAAGTCTACACACAAAGCAGTATGCTCGATCTTTTTCCACACTGTACTCCGACCACTGGTGTTTTTCATAGTAAGTGTCGGCAAATGATCGGTTTCTGTCTCCAAATAGTGTTTTCGGAAAATTAATTTTCCGTTGTTTCGGTCCAGTTTCCAAAGTACCAAGATCTGTCGGTTCAGATGCTCTTTCCTCGGTTACTTCCATTTTTTCATCTGTGGGTTTCGTTGAAGTTTCAAACGTTGACGGTTCAGAGGAGGAGAATGTGCGGTCGTCTCTGGGAGAATCATCATCTTCACATTGATCATTTCTTGGAGGGGGAGAGAGTTTTCTTGAAAAATGATCGAATATATCTGAAACTTTCTTCATTGCACCGAAATAAAAACAAAATAGAAGGGAAAAATCACAAGATTGCGCGAAACTTAATCAACTGCACAACACTATAGTGCTTTCCGCATTTAGTTGACAGTATGGGCTCTCATGGAGATTCGTTTCCCATGTTAATCTCCCCAAGGGTGGAGGTGCGCTGTTGTCAAATGCAGCATTAAAATTAATATTGCACTATGCACTGTATAAAAATGTGCCATAATGCATAACGAGACGTTTCATTTAGTGGTGCCAATAGTTTTTCGATACAGTTTGTAAAAAAGTATATAAAAAATATTTCCTTAAACTTCCCCCAGAAACGCGGTTCTTTTCACTTTATTTTCTTCACTCGATCGTCAGCAAACCGTTCCTCATGCTGGATTAAAACTTGTACATAAAGGTTTTTCGTACTATTTTCTTCGTAACAGTGCACATGTTTTTTGTGGTTAATTGAGCTAAAAGGTTGTTATACTGATGTAAATATCTTAAGGACAAAAATTTGAATTTTTGTAAGGTAAAAAGTAGTCGCCTGCTAACTTAGTGAAAAAATCATTTCTTTATCTCAATCGTGAAGGAAGTAACAACGTTTTGACAAAAATTTGAATTTTTGTAAAGTAAAAAGTAGTCGCCTGCTAACTTAGTGAAAAAATCATTTATTTATCTCAATCGTGAAGGGAGTAACAACGTTTTGACAAAAATTTGAATTTTTGTAAGGTAAAAAGTAGTCGCCTGCTAACTTAGTGAAAAAATCATTTATTTATCTCAATCGTGAAGGGAGTAACAACGTTTTGACAAAAATTTGAATTTTTGTAAGGTAAAAAGTAGTCGCCTGCTAACTTAGTGAAAAAATCATGTATTTATCTCAATTGTGAAGGAAGTAACAACGTGCGCCGTCGAGGCGCGATGTTTGCTCAGTCTGCAAGTGAAGACAGGAGGCAATTAGCAACGGCAGCATCATATATCATATTTGAGGTGTTTTGTGACTTGACTAAATTGCTTCGAGAGGGAGGTAAGGGGATTATTCAATGAGCGTGAAAAGTGGGGAGGGGAGGAGGGCTCTTCTTACCTCACGAAGGGGAGTATGGGAATCGAAGATGATCTTGCGTAAGATTATGTTTACACATGAGATCATACTTTTATTACCATTTTAATAATAATCGTGTTTTTAGAACTGTAAGAATGTATTTACTTCGAGCTAGTGTGCTCCCGCTACCTCTCGGCCTGAGTCTCGGATGTTAAAAAAAAGAGAGGTGAAATTTTCAGAACAACATAGCTTCGGATTCCTTGTGATGAGCGAAATACATTGTGATCATGAATTTTAACACAACTAGGTAAATATCGCAACACGGATATACAAAATATACGTCTGATTCACAACTAAATCACTCTTAAGATTCACTACTGAATGCTCCACGAATTACTACGGCTTACGGCTATGGAGCTTATTCCATGCACGTCAGCGACGGACATTAGTTTTACTTGGTAAAATAAAGGGCAGGAAAGACTGGCCGATAAACGTAATGGTAGAAAAATAAGGAGAATTTCCTATCCCAGTTTCTCCCTGACTGATACGAGGATTCCCTGATTTTTCCAGAAATTCGAAAGCCACAAATTCAGGTAACCTGCGCCAAACCTAGCAACTCAAGGCTGGTAAATCAGTTTTCCAGCGTTTCTCCAACCTGCGTTCATAGGACGAACTTGATACTCAAGTTACTAGCATATAGGTACGGGTTACTGGCTTTCCAACCTAGTAGTGTGAACGGAGCCAAAGGGACCGCACCGCCGTGCTGTGGCTCGGTCGCAGGCGAAGCCGCTGTGTGAAGCGTGGCCACCACAATTTCGATTTGTCAAATTTTTCTGGGGGGGGCCACGAGCCTTCTGGGGGGGGCCGGGCCCCCCCAGGGACCCCCCTAGCTACGCCCATGGGCTTAGGTGTAATTATCAGTGATAGCAATATCTATCAAAAGACGTAGATAAAATGGTGAAACCGAGGTGAACAGAGATTTCTCGTAACGGTATGATAATTTCGCATTCGATAATCGGCTATTATCGCATACAAAACCTCGAGCGGTATTCCTGATTGGTCATATCCTTATCACATGCGATATATTTCGCGTGGTAAGTAGGTATTGAGCGGGTGTATAGCATGCGATAATTATTTTCATATGCGACATTTCTGCAAAGAAGTAACCCAACGACCTGGCAACCAAAATGTCACGGCTTCGAATACTCCTTCGGGCATGGATGCTGTGGGTTTAAATTTAGATTAGAGGATTGGATAATTGTCGGAGCACCTAAATAGGTATGTTATTCTAATATAAGCATCCAGATTTCTTGTGGAAAAACACGGGACATATTATAGACATGTAGCAACTATCAAAACATCTAGAAAGATTCAATTTGTTTTTTAATAATAAGTAGCATAGCTATTCATTTGTGAAATAAATATATGAGATGCAAAAGTATGAGATGATACTAACAAAATACAAAATACATCCGGTTTTATTACCTACTCATTACACAGTTGAATAATAAGTATTCAATACCAACTTACATCTTTCACAGTGCAAACAGAAAAAATGAATAATGATGATGGTGAACACTGTAACATTACAAGCAGGATGCACAGAATAACTACAGGAATATTTAAAAATATAGTAAGCTCACAAGAAATCGAAAGAGTAAAAGCAAATAATACCCAAGCTTTGAAGTAGAATTACGCCACTATTTTACTAAAAAGCACAGTGTGGAAGAAAATTCGGAAGTTTCAAAAGCATTTTTGTAGTTATTTCATAATTTATTTGGCAAAATTCCGGAACTTTTGGCGTACCGGTACTTACATCGTGAATTCGGGAATCTACCAGCCAAACCAGAAGCAGTACCAGAAGCCTATTCTAATAAATAACCTTAATGTATCTTAATTCGTTATCGTCCTTATTCGTGGATGTCAGTTGCAACATTACATCCAAAAAAGCTCGCTTTTTAATGACTTAATGCTAGAAATATTTTATGAAAATATGAAAATCGATACAAGAATCATTTATTAGGTAAAGGCGGTATGGATATATCCTCATTAAGCGGATAGATGTTAAATCTTCCGGCACGTGTTTAAGGTCGACAACAGCCGAAAGGTAGATTATCAGATGGAGGTGGTTTCAATAGTTCCTTAGTTATGTTTTCTATTTAATATCTCCATAATGAGAGAATGAGTTCGCGTAGAAACGGTATGCCCATCAGTTTCATGTTTTTGAAAATCCTTAATGCTGATGCCTTCGCATTAGTTTTGTAATCTCACACTTCCAAAAAAAGTGATAAGTTCTTTCATTTATCCGTAATAACAGTGATGCTAAATTCACTAAATTAAGTGTCTAAATTTCACGTGTGTACGAAATACATTTCATCTTCTTATGTAGTTTGTTTTTTTAATACTATTTCAATTCCGCATTTAACTTTTGTTTATTTTAGGATACTGACTTCGAGGTGACATGAATTTTTTTTACTTTTGACTTTAGTTAATTTATTATGAATTTTATTAAAATTTATGACGCTTTCCGTTGTTAACGACCATCGTTGCTTTCTGTCTCATGTACGTACCTACCGAATGAGTGGTTAAGGACTAAAATAAACTCTGTTTCAAGCGCTGTTGGGCGTATTTCCGGTGATGTTGTTACATCCATAGTAGGGTAGCTGGGGATGGAACCATCATACTCTCTCTCCCCTTAAACTCCTCACCGCCATCTCACGTGTCCCTTCCCCCCACCCCTTCACCTCGAAGGCCTCTTTCCCCCCTTCCCCAAAGAGGCGCCGCTACCGCCATCTAGGTTTATCAGTCGATTCCATCCTTAACTTGTAACTCCACCGCCAGGTGACAGCACCTCACCAACCGACGATGGAGTACTTGAAACATGCGGCGGTCGAGAGCGTTCGATGAAGATGGACGACGTCGGAACTCTGTGTGCGAACTCTCTTCTCTCTCTCTCCCACTCTCCTTCTCTCCCTCTCATTTCTCCTTTGACTCGCTTGTTGTTGCTTCGCGTAGCCACGAGACCGTAAAAGGAATCATGTCAGGTGCACGTTGTCATAACAAGGCCGGGTAAAACAAAAGAGTTCCAGGTTGTATAGAAATTGATTTTCAAGCTCATCTGCGATCTCTTGAAAAACCCTAGCTCTCATAGGATGATTATACGGTGAGAGGGAGACCAAGGCGATTATCAATCTGTCTTTCTACCATGGATTCATGTTTCCCATTCATGAATTTCAACACAGAGATAAAATATTACATAAATAAACTTTTGAAGATACAGCTAACAATGCAAACAAATAGATAACGGTTCAAGGAAGACGTGGATCTTTGGAGACGCTTAAAAACCACTTTTTGGCGTCTGTGGCTTCACGCCAAACTGATATACCTACTTACATTATTATTCCGTGAGTGCTGTTTGTAGCAAGTGAAGAACAAAATTAATTAGGTAGATATTAGGTATGGCTATGGTGGGTGAATTGCGGGATGAATTTAGCTCTGAATTATCTGATGTCTAAGTTTCTTGTGAACCGGACGCTTCATTCCACTTAAAAAATGACCGAAATTTAACAACAATGGATATTAACTGCCCGCCTGCTAATCTTATAATTTTGTGTCAAAATTTTAACAGTGAGTCTTACCCAGATTTTGCGCACTTTTTGGGCTTCATTATCTTTGCTCATCAATTGAAAAATCATTTAAATTGTACACATGCTAAGCTATCATGCTCAAATTCAACACCTTTTGAGGAGAAATAATTTACAAATCGCTGTATTCATGGTCGTCAAATAAATATAGTGAGTTAAATTTTGTGATAGGTATTATTGAAAGCTTTGTTAAGTTTCTTCTGAAATCTGCTGAATACGCTACTATCTAGAATAGGTAGGTACTCACCTATGGTTGATTTCAAAATAGTGTTCTCATTTCTATAAAAGAATAATTAGAGGAAATTATCTGATCTAAATAATCAAAGATCGATAGTAATCAAACCTCGCATAGTCCATCAAGATAATCAATTAATTTTTGTGCAAAATCGAATTTTATATAAGTACACCAAATTATTGCCATCCCTTCTTCGTACGGTCATTTCTTTTTTTTGACATAAATTTTGTGGCGGAACACTTAGTGCATATCATCTGCCATTCGTGAATCGCGTTTCCGCTCCCTTTTTTTTTAATGGAGCCCTTCGAACCTTTCCACCCCTCACCCTATCCCACCATCCCTCGACTTCCGGCTGAATTCACGCACATTCCGACAAGGGTTTTTCATGGCACGGCCCTGCACGTCAATGCACGGCCAATCACCCACCTACCATTCACGCACCCATTTCACCCTGTCGAAATGATCGACCCTCGTCCACTTAATCAAAGTGGAGCCGTTGCTCTCGCAGATTTAAAAAAAAATACGAAAAATAAAAGAAGGCTGCGCGCGCGTTTCTCGTGTTTTTTTTTGCTGCGCGTGCGCCCGCGCCGGAGGTGCATTTTGACACGGGGAGAGCCGTGATCGATCTGGATGCTGCGTGCATCCGTCTCCCCGCATTCCCTTTAATCGAATCGAGGACGAGATCGTGTTTTGCTCTTGATATGTCGAACAGTGAGATATGACCCTTGACTTTTTTTGTCCTGATAGATCTCTTTGGATTCGTTCGGCTCAACACAAGCTGTGTGACTCTCCGGGTATCGCAACTAAATGGAATGATATGATACTCTCGAGGGAATATAAGGTGAAGCTGAACGCAAAAGGTGGACGTAAGCTAGAAGAAGTGGAACAATTAAATTTGATTGGAAGCAATTTGGACTAAGCGTTGTATATAATGCAATGTCAGTATTATGATTAATTTGGTTAAAATGAATATTTACTAACAGAGGAAAACTTCTGTATAGAATGTAGAGAAAAGCTGGATGGTTGAATTAAATCGATGAGAGCAGGTGATGCTTCATCATGTTTGTTTATTTATTCCTGTCATTAGCATTATTACACATAAAATATCTTTAAATAAATTCATTTAACAAAATCGAGCAATGCAGGGCATATACAAGAAATATAGGTTCCCATTAGGATTACATCCTGTTTGAGGGATCGACTCTTCCTAATGACATCAAAACATCAAAAACGTCGTAACATAAAAAAAGGTAAAAACAACATGCAGACGATGCTCTGCAAATCATAAATCTTACTGTGAGAATTTGTGATTGATACATTTGTAATAAAAATAAATAAACAATAAAATGGAATATAACAAAAAAATGCAAAATATTTAAATTATCTCCATTCTGTGTCAACAAAAGGAAACATTCAATCATTCTTTTTAAACAGAAACTCCATCCCATTGTACTCGAACAGCCTCCCCTTCATATTATAACCACTCAACTGGTCCAAATCTTACGCACATTCATCCTACCCTCCCAAAATACATGATTTTGTATTTTCTTGGGTTGTTGAACTTAGGTATAATAGTATGCGTTCAAAATTGTAAAAAATATGTATTATCCGTTTAAGTGTTTTGCAATTTATAATACCTCTAATAAGACATTTATTTGCACGATTAAAAGCAACAAATTAGTATTCTCGTCTCATATACAAGAGCGTACATTACATATTCTCGTACAATGAGGGATGTGAATAGTAGTCAATATATTCAATAGTATTTATATACCTATAAGTGTATCAATGGATAGCATAGGTATTTGCATGTTGGTATAAGAACTTTAAGCTAACCCAACTAACAACATGTTTTCCATGCTGGCTTTGCTATTTTAATCTTTTTTTAAACTGTTATCTTTCGAGTAGAATATAGTCACTAATCTTTTTATGAGCATGATAAGTAATGCATGTTCAGTGTAGATTCACCCTCTGCCTCACACCTTAATGGTGGCTTGCTGGGTATTATGTAGATGCAGATGTATCTTGCCGACAATAATCCTCTCCTCTTCGTTGTTTACTTACAACGTTGACATGGGGACGTTGTTGTTTCACTACGCCAGTTACGCTAAAAAAATGAATCGTTTAACATCTGTCCTAAACAAAAAATACCTACGGTTTATAATGTAAACTGAATATGCTGTGGCAGAAGTCGGTAAAATATCCTATCCACTGATATCTTGTTTATAGGATTTGCATTAGTTGATAAAAAGGAATGTTGTCAACAGAAATAATAAAATAATATATTGGTTCATCGTGGGTGTTGCGTTTATTACACACTTACGAACGTGCACATAGTGCTGAATAATTATTGGGATGACGGAAAATCCTGTGGGCCTGCAACGCTGCTCGCCATACACAAGTCACTGAATGAAATGCAAATAGCTCGAGTTCCAGAATAATTCGGTAAATTTTGCCTAGACAACTCAAAATTGTATCTATGAATCAGCACCACGCAACAGATCCGAATTTTAAATGGAACAACGACCGCATACATTAAATCTGATAGGAACCTTCAATGCAAGGAAGTGGATACTTGTTATCGAGTAAAGCTATTGATCAATTGGACAAAATTATGGGGAATTATTTAAAACTCTTTTCTACATTTTAAAAATTTAATTACGAGGCCACCAGGGAGGGGGGGATGTTTGCAACCGTCGAGATTATCTCGAATAGGTAACCAAGGAGTCACGTGGTAGAAACGCGAATGTTTTGCAAGCTTGGTGTGTCTGAATCACTCGTTTCAATATCATTAATAGCTTTCCCTTGAGTTTTCTCATCTACCTCAACTATAGAGCCCCAGATGAGATAAAATACTATTGTAAATAATGAATGGAAAATGTCACCCATTCCAAATCGGAATCCCCAGGAGCCCCAACCTATTCGAGGCAATCCCGAAGGTTTCAAAATCAACCCCCCAGGTCAGAAACTGCCGGCCTGGTAACCTAAGTGTCACGGATTCGTATCCCGCGTCAGGAATGGCTGCTGTGTTTGTCTTAGGTTTAAAAATGTAGATTAGACTGTGCAAATATAAGCTTATACGTTGGAGCACCTTTAAAACCAACTCTACATCTATTCTTAAAACTTTGATATAATTATTCATTCAAGCAATCCCAATTGTTTGCATGCTACAACAATTCACAATTTTAGCAATGCATATTGAGTGTTTGTTTTAACTGGCTTGTTTGCGGTGCGGAGATATTTTGGCGTGCATACTCATTTGTTTATCTATACTTCGGGTGTAAATAAAAATATAGAATGCAAACACACTGACACCTTATTTATTTAATGTATTTATTTAATAATTTTTTTAGTTCACCCCACATGAAAACATAATAACAGGGTCAATTACTTTCTCAGGTAAATCATAATTACAATCCTACTACAAAAACATAATCCAATTAATTACAAAACAGCCAAGGACGGCTGAATGTTACATATAAATTCTGAACCAATTTACAATGTCGCTAACATCGACAATATATCTTTGCGAAACATTTCCTTAGATATGTTTATATTTAATTCTTTCGAAAGTGTATTGAATGAAATACATATTCTATTCAGGGGTGCATTCATACAATTATTAGTATTCACATTTCGTGCATAGAAAGTTCTTTTTAGCCTCCCTTTTTTTGTTGGGACTAAAAAGTTTAATTTCCCAGCTAATTCTACGCAATTACCTTTATTAATTACATCATGTAGTAAGAGTAAATCGTTTACGATTCTTCTTTGACTCAATGTTTGCAATTTAAACTCTTCCAACATAACTTTGAATTCTACATAACTCTCAAACATAGGATAAACATTGTGGCGTACATAATACATCAAGAGTTTAATCGCGTATATTTTTGCGGGTAATTTACAGGCGGGACAAGAACAAGAAATAGTAAGAGAAATAGGCTGGACCATCTATATGGGCATTGATTATCTTGCCACATCAATAATCCCATTCATAAACTTGGAATGAAAATCATGCTTAGAGTTCTGCTTGTCATATTATATGTGCAGGTCATAAATTGCCGGGATGATAAGTGTCTTACACAACTCTCGTCGCATCCTCTTTCGGATAACTTGCTAGGTACCACCCTGTACTATTGCAAGATACAATCTCGCATTGCTACGTGGACCCCGGTAAAAACACATGTTTTTCCGCACCATCCATATCGGTGTAACTACATGAACTCTTCCTTCAACCGTAAAAATACACAGGAGAAGATGTTTGGTGGAGAGGAAGGCGGTAGAAAGACGTGGGATGGAAAATGTCACCCATTCCAAATCGGAATCCCCAGGAGCCCCAAGATGATGTTATATTTATGAATCAATTGGAGCGGGAAATCGGGAGTCCTAACCGATGCGACTCCCAAGATCGAGATGCCATAAACCAGAGGGAGATAGGGTATGTATGTACCATCAGTCAGGAGAGGATGGAACGTTTTCCACTCCCAGCGCTGATTCGGTAAACACTTTGTGGTTGACTGAGATTTTAAAAAAAACGTAGACTTGCTCGGAGAAAAATATCGAAAGTGGAAAACCGAAAGGAATGCTAAAAATTGAGGTCATGAGAGGACAAACATTTGAACTTTTATGAGAATTTCTTGCTCAAGTTATCGATACCGATGAACTTTAGCACCCAATAATGAATGCTACTCATCCAAAAATTAATGTTGACTATGAATATGCTAGTTAAATATGCTACGCAACAAATCGACTTCAGAAATCGATGTAAAAATACATATATTCAAACATGAAAATACGCTCAAAGGTGGATACAATTACACCAGGTAAAGTATAATAAAAATAGTCCAGTAACACATAAGTTGACAAACAAAAAGTAGGTGGTGAAGATGGATTGCAACCATCTCACGACAGAAAAAGTTTGTCTAAGCCAGGATTTGAACCACGGATATCCGATTTTCCGGGCCAGGGCGCTATAATATAAAATCATCTCAGCATCACTGTTGGTATTTGGAATTCTACTGTTTTCAGTTTTTTATCAATGGAGTATTGCTATGGTAGCTATAGTAAAATATTGAATTGAGTACCTTCGTGAAACTATTCAAGCTATTTACGCAATGCATGTCCTGCAATTATTTAACCCTTGGGAGTTCACCATCAAGGTGACTTTCAGGGAACCATAGATGTAGATGACAAGGAGTACACTTTTTCTATGGACATCTAATACAATAGCACCTACTTTTTTTGGCAAAGTAGCCAAAAAGTAGCTAGCTACAAATTTTTTTGAAGCCGACCAATCCCTGATAATACTTAATCGTGAGGAATCCCTAAAAACCCTTTTTTTAACCCTTCCTCATTCCTCTCACCCCCTACTGATCGATTCCTGCCCGTGTGTCTCGTGTTATCGTGGGGGTGGCTCGTTGAAAACGGCGCTCGGGATAGAACAGGGTGGGTTGTAGGGGTAATGTTTTATTCGGGGGTGAGGTGAGAGGGTAGGTTTGACGGGTGGGGGGCGGTGTTGTGGTTGAGGGAGGGTTATCAGGGGGTTGGGATGCGGACGGTTTGTTGTTTGGAGATGGCTCTCGCGAAGGGGGAGGATTCTCCTGGCGTCACCTGCGTGGACAACAAGGCCATCGGTCCCATCTCATCCGCCCCCGCCAAACCTGACGGACATGGCGCCCGGGGTGAGGCTTGTAGACGGAGATAAACACGGGGGTGGTTTTAGGGGATGAAGAGGGGGAGGATGGAGGGAGTAAATACATCCATGGAGGGTGGAGTAAATTGATTGAGTATTTTTCTCTCCCGAACCCTATCCATGTAGTTGGAACTAAACATATATGCACATAAAAAAACCTTCAGACTAAAATGAAACTCCCTTGCTCATCTGTGCACGATATCGGTAAACATCCTGGCCTGAGGACCACCGTTTCCAGCGCAACCTCCTGTTTGCTATTCGTGTACTAAATTAAAATATCAGGTGGTTGTGAAAAAAATATGTAAAAAGTGGACGTTCGGTGCCAAAATCAATATTTTTTCGATCAAGCTTCAAGATTAATATTGACGTGGCGATCAACAATTTAAGGAGGAACCATCATTTTAGGCATGCCCGAATAACCTACCTTGATTTTTACATGTATTGTAGTTCATCATTTTTCCTATCGAATTTTGTAAAAACATTTCTATTTTATCGAACATTTAACGAAGATATATGGATTTTTAAATGAAGGTTGTTCACGTTGAAATGCCTTTTCCTTATGGGAGTATTATGATCTTCCCTCGCATAATAATTTTTAACTCAATTTTGGCCCTAGAAATGTTATAAAACTAAGGCAACGTGCACGAAGTATTGAGACACATAACATAGCTTCAGCTTTAAGCTTAATAAGATTTCAGCTTAGGTCATTGGAAGTTTAACGCTAATATTTTAGTTTAAAGAACGTATTTCCAGTTTCCTTCCGAGAAAGGAGCTGCCATGTTGCGGTGAATATGGCAACGTTGCGAAGTACTGGAAGGTAAAATATGAAATAGGGTATAGAAATCAAGTAGAGGGCTTTTATTCTCATCGTCATAATGTCTTTAGAAATTCGATTCTTAGTTTTAAAGAATTGGAATCGATTTAGAAATGGAATCTATATGATTCCACCAAATAAGATGATGGCGAAAAGGTGATGATGAATTTGATTTATATTTGATTTATGAATAAAGGTGAAAAAATGAATGATGTCACGAAAAAATGATCGGAATGAAAAATAATGGTTGATGTTATCGTATATTATAAATGCGATATCTGTTGAGTAAATAAGCGTCCCTGAATACTGGAAGACAACAACCATTTTGAACACTGTTAACAGGTATATGACAAAAAGAAACATATTGCATCAATACAGGATAATAATATGTGACACAAAAAAGCAATGGAAGAAAGTAACACGAGTAATGAACGCGTGAAAAAGAGACGTCCCGTACCACGTAAGGGATGCGGTAAAATATGGGAGGGAGCATTAGAAAATGACTGCTGATAAAAGTCAGACATAGTTGTCATAGTGAGATTCGGAAACTCTGAAGTTACTATATGATACAAAGAAACGTATTTGTCGAGAATGAAGGATAATCCCATGTGAAAGCATTGTACAGGACAGAAAAAAAGGATGAACGTAACAAATACGAGCATAGTCGGCATGGAGAAGTAACTGGACCCGTATCACGTACGGGCGTAGACTCGAAATTGTTAACAAGATACCTTAGGCGGTATTTGAAATGAAGGTGAAAGTTATATTTAAATATGATTTTGTACATCTTTAAGCCGTTGTGACACCGTTTTATTTGTTAGTTGTGGTTGCAATAATATGCTATGTATTACTATACGTTTATAATAAAATCTATGCATATATTATCCAATTATAACGAAAGTTATCTCTGTACTATAAGGGTACGTGATAAAATAGCGTCAGATTATCAAAAAATCAAATCGTAAAATGATTTTTTTTTCACTCTTAGCCATATCTATGACTAATAATGATACGAATATTAAGTTTCACGTAAATCATAGAAAAAAATGGCACCAGCAACCTTGAGGTATATAGATACAGCAAACTCCGGATTATCCGTGCGCGCGTTATACCGGCTGTGGATTATCATTCCATCGAAAATCTATTTCGAGTATCGGCAGTGGTCTCAAATATAATTAAACTTTTGTTATTTTCCTTCAATCGTTACATTCACTACGGCTCTACCGACTGGTCCAGTGCTTACGGCAGGCTTCGTGCCGCCACCCGAGGCTTGCGAACATTCAATAGGTTTGTATTCTGATAGAGAACTAGACAGTGTGCAGAGTAGAGCAGCTAGGTTTGGTTAATAGGTGTTACGATAGGTTTAGTAGTGTATCAAAATTAATGCAAGAATTAGGGTGGGAATCGTTATCAGAGCGTAGGTTAAGTACAGATTAAATCTCTTACAGAAATTTAAATCGAATAGCTTTGCTGAAGATGTTAGGCATATATTAAAAACACCAGCGTATTATGCTAGATTCGACCGGATAAATAAGATTGGAGAGATAGATTGTCGTACTGATAGATTCAAAATGTCATTTTTCCCCCTAAATATAAGAGAACAGAATAGGCAGCATAGCAAAGGGATCATCATCATCATCGCCATCATCATTGGTCAACAATCCTAGAATTGGTTTGACGCAGCTTTCCACTCGATTCTTTTATCGGCCAACCTTTTCATTGTGACGTAATTCTTCTCTTTTACATTCTTCACAACCTGTTCCATGTATCTCATACGAAGCCTGCCTTTTCCAATCTTCCCGTTCTCTTTTCCCTCGACGATAGTCTTCATCAGGCCGTCGTGTCTCAAGATATGGCCGATTAAGTTTTCCCTTCTTCTTTTTAGAGTTGTCAGCAGACTTCTCTTTTCTCCTACTCTTCTTAGCACTTCCTCGTTACTTACTCGGTCGATCCATTTAATCTTCAGCAATCTTCTGTAGCACCACATTTCTAATTCTTCTACCCTTTTCTTCTCCGCTGCTGTCATCGTCCATGATTCACTGCCGTAAAGAAAAATGCTCCAGATGTATGTTTTGATGAACTGTTTCCTTACTTCTATGCTTATATTTCCTGCTGTAAGTAGATTCTTCTTTTGAAAGAATGCTTCTTTGCCTGGGGTATTATACTCACTATTTCTTTCCTGCTTCGTCCATCGTTGGTTACTCGGCTTCCTAGATAACAGAACTCTTTAACCTCTTCGAGTTTTTGTTTTCCAAGTTTGACATTGGTTTTCGCCTCTTCTTTCTTGCTGCACACCAATATCTTAGTCTTCTTCTTATTTATCTTCAGCTGATATATGGCCATAGTCCTTTCCATGGTTGTTAGCATCTTATTCAGCTCCTTCTCTGTCTCTGCTATGAGAGCTATGTCATCTGCGAATCGTAGCATACTGATTGTTTCTCCGTGGATGTTCACTCCAGTCCACTTCTCCTTGACTTCATTTATGGCTCTCTCGATGTAAACATTAAAAATTACGGGAGACAGTGCGCAGCCTTGTCTCACTCCTTTCCTCATTCTTGCCTCTTCAGAGCTGGGTCCAGATTTAATCACAGCAACTTGGTTTTTGTACAGACTGTGTATAATTCTTCAGTCACTGTAGGATGCTCCAATTCCCTTCAGAATTCAAAACATTGAATCCCAATCCACGTTGTCAAATGCCTTCTCTAAATCCACAAATGCAATGAACGTCGGTTTGTTCTTCTCCATTCTCTTCTCTATGAGGAGCCTAAGGGCCAATATTGCTTCCCTTGTACCCTTACTTTTCCTGAATCCGAATTGATCTTCATCCAGGAACTCCTCTGCTTTTCGTTCTATTCTTCTGTAGATGATCCTGGTCAGTATCTTCGATGCATGTGTCGTCAGGCTTATAGTCCTAAAATTTTCGCATTTCTCCGCTCTCTTCCTCTTGGGAATAGGAATGATGATGTTTTTCTCGAAGTCCCTTGGAATTTCTCCTGTTGAATACATGTCGCAGATGGTTTTGTAGAGATGAATTAATGTCTTCTCTCCTGCATTTTTAATTAGTTTTGCAGGGACATCATCAATACCTGAGGCCTTATTCATCCGAAGGTCCCTTACTGCTGCGTCGAATTCCGATCTTAATATTGATGCCCCCATATCATCTTTTTCCACTTCGCTTTCCTCTTCAATAGCTTTTGTGCTGAGATTTTTTCCATTGTATAGCTCTTCCAGATATTCTTTCCATCTCTTCACTTTGTCCTCGTTATCAATCAAAATTTCTCCATTCATGTCCCTTATGGCATTGCATCTTGCGCTCCGTTCCTTGAAGTGGCTCCTCACTATTCTGTAGGCTGCTTCCACCTTTCCAAGTGCAAGGTTGCTTTGTACATATTCGCATAGATTTTTCAACCACATCTCTCTAGCTTTCCTTGCTTTGCGACTTATTTAGTTCAGCAAAGGGATAGGTAGGGAAAATATTTTCAAGTAGTCTGTAATATATGATGCATGTATTAACAACCAATCCCTTAATTACTATGTAGATACTAAAAATCTAGTTACATGATACCTTATAGTAGCATGTTTGTATGTCTATAGTTCATGCTTGGTAATCTTCACTCCCACCCTCGCGGTGGCTTGCAGGGTATCGCGTAGATGTAGATGAATTGCGGCCTGTACAGCTCTACTGGATTCTTTTTTGTCATAAACTGCTATTATGTACAGCAAGGATCTTTTTATTGACAGATTTTGTTATTTTGTTATGGAGATTATTTATTTTGGCGGCGCACCTTAGAGAAATAAATCCGGAAAGAACCAAACAACGGATTATCCATGTTTCCCGATTATCCGTGTACCCTTTACCAGTCATTAGAACGGAAAATCTGGAGTTTACTGTAGGTGTTGACGCATTTGATTCCCTAGTGAGTTAATTTCCTTCCTTAAAACTGGTTCGAATATAACCTACTTAAACTATATATTTAGTGTTTGTTATCGTGATTGCCAAATTTCACCCGTATATTTGACGAATTTTAAAAAGGCATTCCTTTATTCATCTCATCAGTCTTGTGTTTTACCGCGAAAAACAGCAACGCAAATCTAACAGCAGAATCAAAACAATGGTGTCTCCAGTTCATTCTAATTCTTCCGTAAACTCAACTCGATAGCCATTAATTGATTCCTGACGAGTTCAGAAAAACTTCAAGATGGCCTCCTTTCCTGCAAGGGAAAATTTCGTAGGTGGATTGTTGAATTCAGACGCGGCTTTAAAAAATTCGTGTCCTTTTGTATTCTCTGTGGGAGGCTAACTTTCCCAGGGGTAACAATTGCTTCTTTTTTCCCCTTCATTGCAACCTGTTT
Organism: Platycnemis pennipes; assembly: GCA_933228895.1. NCBI lineage: Eukaryota > Metazoa > Arthropoda > Insecta > Odonata > Platycnemididae > Platycnemis > Platycnemis pennipes. The sequence continues at coordinate 91,389,831 of OW121850.1, read as the reverse complement.
TCTTTTCTTTTTTGCATGCTTGCGAAAATCTTCTAACAGTGTCATCAAGTATGTAAAGAAGAAGCTATGGTTACTAGTACACCACTACGCTGCCGTAGATTAGGATTCGTAAAAAGGGTTCTAGGCAAATGCGATGAGAGTGTACGAGGAATAAGCTATTTTACGCTCATCAGGCCTCATTTAGAATATGCCGCTAGTATATGGGATCCGTACGACGAAGGTATGATAAAAGGAATTAGAGCGTGTGCAAAGGATATTTGTTAAAGGCCGTTATGATAATTTTATAAGTGTTACGAGTTTAATAGAAGAACTAGGACGGGAATTACTATCAGAACAGGTTAAAATTTAGGTTAAACCTTTTAAGTAAATTCGAAACCGATTTGTTCACAGATGACGTTAGATATATATTAAGAACCCCTGCGTATTATGCTAGGTTTGATCAGATTAATAAGATTAGAGAGATAGATTGTCGTACTGATACATTTAAAATGTCATTTTTCCCGCGTACCATAAGAGAGCACAATAGGCAGCATTATAGCAAAGGGACAGGTAGGTGAAATATTGTGAAGGCCACTTTACATGATACAATTTTTTGAACAATTTCTTGTACAAACTCTTGTATAAACCGAGCGAAATTGCATGTTTGTCTGAATGGAGTTAGAACAAGTTCTTATTTCCCGTTCAGTCATTCAGACCATCGCACAAGTTTTCGTACAATTTGCCGCTTTACACGGTAAAATTTCCTCATACAAGAGTTTGTACTAGAAATTGTACAAAAAATTGTATCGTGTAAAGCGGCCTTTAGAGTATTCTGTAGTGCATGATGAATGTAATAACAACCAATAATCTCTTTCTTATCATGTAGATACTAACCATCTAGCTGCATGTGATTCTATTACCTAGCATGTCTCCATTACATATTCTCCTTCCATGTCAATAGTGCATGTTTGGTGATCTTCACCCCCTGCCACACACTCTCGTGATGGGTAGCAGGGTATTACGTAGATGTAGATGAAGGGTGAGTTAGGGGAAGGACAACTATGGTGAAACTCAAGTGATGCCAAAAGCAAGGAACTGCTCAACAACCACTGCCTCCTATGGAAAACACGCTCCATCCGTTTACTCCGAACGGCACGCGCGTACACTCTTCCTTCTTCTCTCCGCCACGCCCTCTTTCTTCTCTCTCTCTTCCACCCCCCCCCCCCCCCACCCCCAACCTTGGTCCATCGCCACGCCCATGAATGCGCGCACCCCGACACACACCAGCGCCGCCACCCCTCGTGTACCGTCCCTCCCAGAGAGAGCATCCCTGCGCGATTGAACTATGCCCGGGCTGGATCAATCCCTAGGGCGGCAGTTCCCCTTTAAACAGGGTCTCTTTCCCTCCCTCGCTTCCCTTGTTACCCCTGGAACACCCATCTCCGCTCCCCTTCTCTCGAAAAATGGGAGGGAGAAGGTGAGCGATATTTCGATACATCGAATGCAATGTGTGCACGACTTCGATGATTTGGAGATGGCAGCATCATTTTTGTCACTTGTGTTTTCGGGTCTGACCCCAAAGTTACAGGGACGAAAGGTATTAGGGTAACAATGGAAGGGTGGGGAGAAATCTGGCGTCGGCATCAGCCTGCTCTTGACGAAAGGCGCCAAGAGGAACGCTCCTTAACGTCCCATCCGACGGACGGAGTTATGAACTCGGATTCTCTCCGCAAAACATCAAGTAGGGGCTGATTTACCGATTAAAAAATCCTCCATTGCCGGTATTCGAACCCGGGCCCTCTATGTGAGAGGTTAGTACTCTAACCACTGCAAGACACTCCCCTAATTACGGCATGTGCTGTAATCTTAGTGTTTTATGCAATATGGTGCAAGGAATGTAATTTGCAATCGACGAAATTTAATGCGATTTGCGATATTGTGCGATACGAGTTATTGTACGGGATACTACGATAAATTCGATGCACAATCACGTGTGACTGAGGTTGTCATTTAATCTCTTAGAGTCATACGAAAAGTTTTCGTTTTATGAGCGGAAGGTGGTCTTTTTCTTAAGACCGAAATCAACAAATGACAATGAAATCATAACAAAATGTCTTCGTCGCGGCATCAGTTTTAATACTCCAAAGGCTATTGATGCATTTTATGCCACAGGGAGAAAATTCTATTCCTAAAGCCGGTGGGAATTTAATTTATTTAAACCACGTATTTGGCACTTATTTGCGTGTATGCTGACTTTTCGCCGTTTATTTGACGAGTTACAAAAATGCATTCAATTAGTTTTCTTACTACTCTTGAGTTGTTCTGCGTGCAAAAACAACTTCATCCTTATGTTTCTCGCGAGAAGCATGGCCGTATGTCTGTGACTATCAAAGTGGCCGACCTTGTTCCACAAATTAGCCGCGATGGCGACTCAAATGCAATCTAATCTCCTAGATTAGAGGCTTTTGTGCCAGCAGGATCCTCATCAGTATCTCAAGTCTTCATCCTAGGATTGCCCCGAAGTAGCAGTTTTCCACTCTTAATCTTCTATCGTCTAAGCTTTTAACATTCTTCTCTTTTACAACCTTCGCTAATAATGGGGTCGTTTGCTATATTTTTTATTGCCGAATCTGATAGAGATTGTAAAATAAAAATACCCGTATTTTTCCGTTTTTCAATCCGTCAATTAGTTCTCGAGTTATAAGCGGCGAAAAACTGATGTTTTCAACCCTTTCGGAAAAGTGGGCGTGCATCGACCTCTTACGTCATCCACTTCGTCCAATCACAACTGAGCCCGTGAAGCTACTTCTCCTTATCGCAATGGGGGACACACAGCTGACTCTGCCAATAGTAGCGGTTGCGACAGGATCTGTGCGAGCAGACCTTCCGATAACCCCCCTTCACTACCTTCCCTTCCCCTAAAAGCAGTCAAGAACGGGAGGTAAATGACGTCAATTATCTCAAAGCAGCTTCTTCGGCGGGCGCCAACCTTTGCTTATTTTAATTTTTGATGCATGAGTGAATGGCTCTGGTTAGAAGATTAATTTTTTTACTAAAATTCATTTTTCGTTTCCATCTAACGATTTTGTGTACAAAATTGCAATTTCGGTTCCGAGTAAACGCCCCCATTAGTCTAACGCCATGCAGTCTAACGACATACGAGGTGTCCCATTGCCAAACTTCCCACGACATTTTTCCATCGTCTTTAGTCTTCATGCTTTAAGATGTGTCCAATGAAGATGTCCCTGCATTCCTTCCAGATTTCACGTCTTTTTTCACCCTCCTCGTCTTAGAACTCCTTTCTTTGGCTACGCGATCTAAGAATTAAACCTCCATCATTCTTACGGAATGACTCATTTCGAATGCTCCCAGCCTTGTCGTTTCTGCAGCTGAACATGATAAACATGCATACCTCACTGCCGTAAAAAAAAGCGTGCTGCTGTTATGCATCTTAATGCATCTGATTAAAGTGTTCCCTTGCCTCCAAGTTAGTGCTTCCAGTCTTCCGCAGATATTCTTTCTTTTTTGCGAAATGCACCATTTCCCTGGGATTTGCAGCTCATTATTTTCTCCTTAGTTCGTCAACCGGTGCTCATTCTCCTTCCAAAACAGCAATACTCTATCTCTTGAAGTTTTTTCCCTAGTGAGCGATTAGTCGTCTTTAGCTATTAGGGTTCCCATAACCCATAATTATTTCATCCAAACCTTTAAAATACGTGCATATTTCAGTTCCAGATTTTTATTTCACTTTTTTTGCGAACACCGTGGGAATCTCGACGAGAAAACTGATTGATTGAACGCTGTAAAAAGTTCCACCGTGATTCAAGTTTCCTTGTTCCTTCTTAATGTGTTAGCACTTAATTCGCACTTTAATGCGGTTTAATTGGTATTTATAATCTCGAGCGCAAGTAAATTTGCACGCGTTGAATCCGAAGGGGAGAGTTGCGCTCTCCTCGTTTCTCCTGCATCTGCGATTGAAATCTTGGCGCGCACTGGCGTCGGAAAGCGAGTGAATTTTATTATTACAGGGTGTGATTAAACGCTACTAATCATCAGTCACTCTGTACGCGGTTAACGCTTCTGGGGAAATTATGCTGAAATTATTCCACATTCCCATCGTACTTGAATGTGCTTCGCCCGTTATGAACGAGGTTTGAATTTATCCCACTTTGGTATTTAGAACCTCAACGAGAGGCCTTTGATTTTTTTTCAAACTCTTTCCCACTTTCATCTCGGTATTTAAATGGCTTGCACTCTTTAGTTCCTTCGACGTGGTTCGGGAGAGTTAGGTGGGGCTAATTAGCACCAACCCGGGACGGTTCCGGTCACACCGCATCGGTTTCTCCCTAGTCTTGACACCCATTCCGATACCCACGCCTCCTGTCGTTTTATTCCCATAGCAATTTCCCTCCCCCCCACCAGCCCCATCCTCCTGACCGCAACAGTCCCTCAGCTACCCGAACTACTAAATTTTCTCTTAAATCCTCTTTCCCCCCCAGAGGGCATGTCCATCTTCTTTTTCCTCTCCTTTTCTTCTTCTCACTCCCCTTTCTAGAATGTCACATACCCCTTGCCCCCCATGTCCCTTGGGGGCTAGCATTCATTTAACGGATTGAAGGAAGGAGCTATAGCGAAAAAGTAAAATTAAATAGAGGTGTTGCTTCACAGGCGTCTTACTACAAAGAGCATCGTAAACGAATGGTGGAGAGAATATTGTGAAGTGGAGATAATAGATGGAAAATAAGGAGTTTGAATGAAAAGGTTGTGAAAGGTCGAGAAAATCAATTTTCTATTGAGTGAATCAATTTATTTCCACTCAGATTTTAATGTTATTGCATTATATTCAATAGAAGACGTTGCTACAAACCTGGCGTTGCCGCTATGGTTGCTACCATACTATCATTGTTAAAATGCTATCATTGCTACTTTACTATCTTTGCTAAAATATTTTCGTTGCTACAATACTATCTTTTCTAAAATACTGTCGTTGTATTAGTGGCATTAGCTTTTGTGGGATTTGTATTACGTGAGTAAAAGTGATGCTGACAACAGAGACAACATAGGGTAGGATATTTACTTGCAACAATTGCCTTATCCGTGATATCACCCCTCCCTTAATCTTTCACTTGTCGCTTTAATGTCTCTAATGGGGGCGTTTACTCGGAACCGAAATCGCAATTTTGTACACGAAATCGTTAGATGGAAACGAAAAACGAATTTTAGTGAAAAAATTAATCTTCTAACCACAACCATTCACTCATAAATCAAAAATTAAAATAAGCAAAAGTTGACGCCCACCGAAAATGCTGCTGTGATAACATTGACGTCATTTTCCTCCCGTCCTTGACTGCTTTCAGGGGAGGGGGAAGGGAGTGGAGGGGGGTTCTCGGAAGGTCTGCTCGCACAGATGCTGTCGAAATCGCTCCCATTGGCCGAGTCAGCTGTATCCCCCCCTTTGCGATAAGGCGAAGTAGCTTAGTAAAATACATACTCCAGGCGAGGCCTTACCAACCACACAGTACAATGCGTATCAATACATATTGTGAAAGGATTACTCGAAGTATTCAATACCTATTATGGGTTTATTAGATACTGTTAGATGTCCTACTTTATATACAAGTGGAATACACCTGAGGATGTATTCAATACGTATTAGGATACGTATTCAATACCTATTGAATACACCTGAGAATGCACTCAACCAAATGCCGTACACAAAAACGTTGACTAGAGCATGAAGAGGATCTGTACCAAGGAAGCCAAATGCATTAGTTAATAAAAAAATATACTAGAATACCTTCCATGGGTGCACCTATCACCAAAATTGAAAAAATAAAGGTAGACAGTAGATGGTATATCTTTGCATGCATGATATCACAATATATTCCTCTCATAAAAGCTTATACTACCAACTACCTCCCATAAAGCCCTTCATAATATATCATACTTTGCTGAGATACCTGACACATTTTTCAATTGAGGGTGGAATTCTGGGAGGCCATGCGTATACAGCTGCTGGCTGGCATTAATTCGTTTGTGAATTTAACTGTAGTAAATAAACTTTACCAAAAGCTTGACATGGGTATTTTGCGCGGTCAAAACATTTCCCCAACAACCATTTTGTGGCTAAAAATAAGCATGACCGCCATGAATATATCTAACTGATATTCTCAGGAGAGATAAATAAGAGTTTCCTCCGTAATGCTGAGAACCAATGTGCAATAATGCAGAAGGGAGTGACTGAAACTGTGCTGCTAAATATGAAAACAACTCTTCGAGTTGATACTTTTTTAATTTGATCTGATGCTCCAAACATTTTTATTTCTACTCATAAGAAAGTAGTATGATCGTAAAAAAAAGTTTTAGCCTTACTTGCCACACTTATGTCTACTCCGTCGACACTATGATTTTGGGGATGAAGATGCTTGTCTTCCAGATGTCCTGCCGCGTTCGTCCATTTTTCAATACAGCAGTTTCCCTTGCGTTGCAGTACGAATCTTCAGGTCAATGAAGATGCTTACTGCAACGCAGGCGAGACTGTTGTCTGGAAAAATGGTCAAATGCGACAGGACAAGCATCTTCAAGCTACCGCGAAAGCTTTATATACAGGTATCCCTTGTCAGCCGCTGTTTTCTATACCGCGCCCCTTGGTTATCCGCGATCAACGGTTTGGGCATCACTTTTCTCAATCGCGGTATTTCCCTTGCGTATGCGCGGTTCTGACCAATCTAATGCATTTTTGTTAATTGGTGCGAAGGTTTCCGCGGCGTCGTTCAGATGTTCTCTGCATATCGGGTTCTGCGTCCGCGTATGTAGACTGGGGGTGACAACAGTTTCCTTCGACCAACACCTTCGACCTGAAGACGCTAGCAGGACGGCTAGCGAAACTGTTGTCACCCCCAGTCAACATACGCGGACGCAGAACCCGATATGCAGAGAACATCATTTTTGTTAATATTCACAAATTTCATTAATGATTTTGTATACAGATACGCGCACGAGTGCTAAAATGTGTACATAAAGGAATGCAATTAGCCTTGAAAAAATCACGTCACTTGACTGGAAATCGAACCCGGATCTGCCAGTTGCCGATTCGTAAAACTAATAAGCCATCTTCCTTCACTGTGGCACAGGAGACGTAGTCATGCTTAATAAGTCACAGTCGAGGAGAATACACCCAAAAGCCTTTTTTAACAACGAACTCTGACAATGGTTCGATCGAGCGTCTTTGGTTTCAAAATTTCAACACAGATGACGCGTGTGCTGTTTTGTTTTGCTGCGTGGATAAATGCTACAGTACCCATGGATCTTGCAAGATCGCCACCTAACAGTGGGAAGGAAATACTTCTGCATTTATATGAATGTATATCATTTGAGAAAAACTAAAATTACGTAAATCTTAACGGAAGTATGGTGGAACATGACACCTAACGCCTGATTTGACGTACACTTCGGGGTTATGTTCCTGAAGACCCCGCGGTTGACAAAACGACGAGGGACAACTGTATATATCTACCTAATATTGAGGCTTCTTTTACTTTTTTCGCCAGAAGTGTATTACGGTGAATTTATTTTAGATTTAGTTATAGTTCCCAGTCTTGAAAACAATAATTAATAGAATTAATTGACGCCGCTTCGAAATCTCCATAGCACACAACATCCATCCTCCCCCGTGCGAGACGGTCCCATCTTCGTGTTTTATTGCTTCCCCTCCACACCCACGCCCCTCGCGGTCGACTCACGAACCCCCCACTAACAGTCCCTTCCCTCGCCCAACAAGACATCCGCACCACTACATTGATTCCTCCTGGGATCCACCACCATATGCTGCCGATCCCCCACTCCCTTCCCCTCTACCCAACAACCCCTCCCCCTCCTTCCAACAATCCCTGAGGTGTCATCCAGCTTTCCCCTCTCCAAAAGGGTCTCCTCACGCTCCCTGAAAAAGAGGGGCCCTGTCCCTCTCGCTTCTTCCAAGGAGTTCTTCCTCCCCATCTTGCTCTGGCTTTGAGAGGAGGGTTGACATTCACATGGTTACTCTGGTATCTTTACCCAAGTGCACAGGAAATCTTTGCCAAAAGTTCTCATCCCTCTTGTACCCCTACAACTAATCACATGGCACCCCTGAAAAACTTCACATAAATTGTTCATCCACTACTAATCGGTTTTGTAGGAAGAGAAGACATAACATTGCAATTCCTAAAGGAGTTTTATTGTTTTTAAGTCTATAAATCTTTTTTTAAGTCTATTATAAATTTTTAAGTCTATAATAAAGTAAATAAAGTCTGCAATCATTATTTTTTCAGATAAATGAATAGTCACATGGCAAAATTATCACTTGTTCCATTTTTACATGGGCAGTAGGAACAAATCTAGTATTTCCCCATTTTATCTCATCAGGATAACATTTATAAGAATGATCAACATAGATCTCAGAGCTGCTGATTTATGTCCACAGCCATGTAAAGACTCTTTGTGGATAATAATATCTGAAAACGTGGGATTTCTGAAAATTGAAAAATTGTGATTTACTTCCTTAATGGAGATCATCAGGTCTAAAAAATTTGTAAGATCGCCTCTGGACCCAAAGGTAAAATTAATACATTTATCTAAAGAATTCAAAAACTTTACAAATCCCCAACTTGAGAATGTATAAAAGGCCGAATTGATTGGAGTATAGCACCCTGATGATGGCATAATGACCCAAAACCATGGTTGGAGGTGTGGAAGGGATTAAAGTGTGGAAATTGTACCAGTGGTCTTTTATTAAACATGGAGTTTTATTAATCATGACCTGGTGTCATTTCAGGGTCACATGACCATGAAGGTGTCATTGTTTCGTTAGAAGATACTGAGATGAAAACTGGTCATAATCAATAAAACTCCTCATGAAAGTGCAATTGTATGTCTTCTTCCTACAAGCCTACAATGAAATAATTCCATTAAGTCACACTAATCACTTTGTTGCACACTCATGACTAGGAAAAATAAAAACCAGCTCTATGCTTCTACTAGTGATATTTTGAACGTAAATTTGTTCAGGCGGTTGGAAAAATTAGAATCCATCCAAAGCACTGAATGTGAGGGAGCTAAGGTATAACCCTTGGAATTCACTGCAATCATTATTTTTGCAGATAATGAATAGTCACATGGCAAAATTATCACGTGTTCCATTTTTACATGGGCAGTATGTATAAATCTAGTATTTCCCCATTTTATCTCATCAGGATAACATTTATAAGAATGATCAAGAGTAGCCCATCTCTTCCACAAAATTAAAATATATTAAATGTGCTCCTCTTAATCATATGTACATTGTTTTCAAAAACATACAATTTAAATGTAATTCATTAGATCGATAAGAAAATTCAAGTTTGATGTACAGTTTTATTGGAATGGATGGTAATAGTTATATCACTCTGCGATTTGTTACTTATTCCTTGAATTTAATTCTGAGTTAATCACTAAAGCATGAAGTAATCATGTGAAATGGGCCCTTCATTAATGGATTAAACAGTAACTGGAATTGCTAACACCGTTAAACATTGCCAATCATATTCTATTTATGGATACTTACACTTTTTTTTATCTAGGGTCATAAGTAGATTGCCGAACTTAAGGCTTCATGAAAAAGATAGGTATTGTATGATGAATTTATGCCTGTCAAAACCTTCCTTGATGGTAAAACACTAGTAATGATAATTTACTCATATCATAAGTATTTTACCAGCAGTAGTAGGTTTTTCACAGTGCCTGTGTACTATTATCTATAAATGTACATTGCCCCTTTCATTTCTTCCTAACTAATTCATGTATAGGGTTTTAACTGATTGTTTAAATCTTCATATCTTCTACATATCTTCATGTCAGACAAATTATCTTTCCTCCTTCCTAAACATTTGTCAAAACCTTTTCTCTTTGTCATTCTCAACATCATTCACTTTCCTCTCTAAACATGCTCTGTCCACTTATTCTACATTATCCAAATTTCTCTAGCCTATTTCTGTCAGATTTGTAACATTGTAAGCAGGTAATGCATGTCATCATAAACAATTTGTATCTGCCGCACACATAGGATATGATTTTCTTTTGTTGTATTGTGCTACCACCTGGTGGAATAAACGAGAAGCAATGAAGTTGTTCCCACCAAATGGAGTGTAACAGTTCACCTTTATTTACCCCAAGTAGAATACAGTCAGTGAAGGTCTGTTAGAGGGTAGTTAATTCAGCAAAAATATTGACAATTTCCTTACCTCTTTTACCTTTTTTATTAGTTCCTCATCTTATTTGTCCCCATTCAGCTTATACCTCTTTGATTCCTCAATCCTAATCCCAAGTTAAAAACTCACATTCACAAGAATTCTCTTTTCTAAAGAATGTCTTTGCTTTCCATACACCAACTTTCCATGTCAAACTTTAGGCTAATCTTTCTTTCGTATCTCTACTCAGGGACCCCTTATTAATTCCTTCCTCTTAAAAAACGCTTTCTCGGCCAGTGCAATTTAATACCTGAAAATGAACACATTTTTTAGATTTACATATATCACATACAATATGCTAAAATGTAAATTGGAGGGTAAGGTGATGTCTTTCTGGAACCCCCCTGGCACTTGGACCCAATTGTATACATTGTGCCAACCCACATTTTACTTGCCTGCTACTTCTCCACGAAGGACAAGAGCACCATGGTAGAGGTATGGAGGAGGGTCACTCATCCAGCACTCATCTGAGCCCACCATTGCTTGACTTCAGTGATATGCATATCCACCAAATGGTGGGAATCAATCAGTGTTTCATTGTGGCTAGGTCCTTGCTCCTCCCAACATACTAAGTCCCCATCAAGCTTGAAAAAGCATCATAGCTTTTTAACCTTCCAGAATCTCAACATCTTGATAATGTCTTCTTGCAATTCATCATCATCCCAAACCTTTTTTACGCTGCACATTTAATGTTCCAAGGAACGAAGTGAGTCGCAAAGCCAGGGAAGCTAGAGGAATGTGGATGACGAATCTATGTGGAGATGTACAAAACAACCTTGCACTTGGAAAGGTGGAAACTGTCTATAGCATAGTCAGGAACCACTTCAAGATTGTTCAAGTGATTGAAGAGGAAAGCAAAGTCGAAAATGATGATATGGGAGCATCAATATTAAGATCAGAATTCGACGCTGCAGTAACAGACCTTCAGATGAATAAGGCCTCTGTAATTGATGATATCCCAGCAGAATTAATAAAAAATGCAGGAAAGAAGACCCATCTCTACAAAACCATCTGCAACATGTATTCAACAAGAGAAATACCTAGGGACTTCGAGAAAAACATCATCATTCCTATTCCCAAAAAGAAGAGAGCGGAGAAATGCGAAAAATTTAAGACTATAAGCCTGACGAAGACAGAGAAGGAGCTGAATGAGCTGAATAAGATGCTAACAACCATGGAAAGGACAATGACCAGACATCAGCTGAAGATCAATAAGAAGAAAACTAAGATATTGGTGTGCAGCAAAAGAGAAGAGGCCAAAACCAACGTTAAACTAGGAAAACAGAAACTGGAAGAGGTGAAAGAGTTCTGTTACCTGGGAAGCAGAGTAACCAACGATGGACGAAGAAAGAAAGAAATAGTGAGTAGAATAGCCCAGACAAAGAGGGCATTCTATCAAAATAAGAATCTACTAACAGCTGGAAATACAAGCTTGGAAGTAAGGAAGCAATTCATTAAAACGTATATCTGGAGCATGTTCCTTTATGGCAGTGAGGCATGGACGATGACAGCAGCGGAGAAGAAAAGGGTGGAAGTATTCGAAATATGGTGCTATCGACGAATGATGAAGATAAAATGGATCGACCGAGTGACAAATGAAGAAGTCCTAAGAAGAGTGGGAGAAAAGAGAAGTCTACTGAAAGCTATAAAAAGAAGACGGGGCAACCTAATCGGCCATATCTTAAGACACGATGGCCTGATGAAGACAATCGTCGAGGGAAAGGTGAACGGGAAAAATGGAAGAGGCAGGCCTCGTATGAGTTACATGGAGCAGGTCGTAAAGGACGTGAAAGAGAGGAACTACGTTGGTATGAAGAGGTTGGCCGATAGAGGAATCAAGTGGAGGGCTGCGTCAAACCAATCCTAGGATTGTTGACCCTTGATGATCATGAAGCCTGACGACACATGCATTGAAGATATTGACAAGGATCATCTACAGAAGAATATGGAGAACAAAAAGCAGAGGAATTCCTGGATGAAGATCAATTTGGATTCAGGAAAAGTAAGGGTACAAGAGAAGCAATATTGGCCCTTGGGTTGCTAATAGAGAAGAGAATTGAGAAAAACAAACCAACCTTCATTGCAATTATGGATTTAGAGAAGGCTTTTGACAACATAGATTGGAATTTAATGCTAGGAATTCTGAAAGGAATTGGAGTGTCTTACAATGACCGAAGAATTATCCAGACTTTGTATAAAAAACAAGTAGCTGTGATAAAATCTGGAGCCAGCTCTGAAGAAGCAAGAATAAGGAAAGGAGTGAGACGAGGCTGTGCACTGTCTCCCATTATTTTTAATATTTACATCGAGAGAGCCATCAATAAAATCAAGGAAAAGTGTTCTGGAGTGAATATCCGCGGAGAAACAATCAGCATGCTAAAATTCGCTGATGACATAGCTCTCATAGCAGAGACAGAGAAGGATCTGAAAAAGATGCTAACAGCCATGGAGAGGATAATGGACATACATCAGCTGAAGATCAATAAGAAGAAAACTAAGATATTGGTGTGCACCAAGAAAAAAGAGGCCAAAACCAACGTTATGCTAGGAAAACATAAACTGGAAGAGGTGAAAGAGTTTTGTTACCTTGGAAGCCAAGTAACCAGCGATGGACGAAGCAAGAAAGAAATAGTCAGTAGAATAGCCCAGGCAAAGAAGGCATTCTATTAAAAGAAGAATCTACTTACAGCTGGAAATACAAGCTTAGAAGTGAGGAAGCAATTCATTAAAATGTATATCTGGAGCATGTTTCTTTACGGCAGTGAGACATGGACGATGACAACAGCAGAGAAGGAAAGGGTGGAAGCATTTGAAATATGGTGCTACCGAAGAATGATGAAGATAAAATGGATCGACCCAGTGACAATTGAAGAAGTCTTAAGAAGAGTAGGAGAAGAGAGAAGTCTGCTAAAAAGTATAAACGAAGACGGGACAACCTAATCGGCCATATCTTAAGACACGATGGCCTGATGAAGACAATCATGAAGGAAAGAGTGAATGGGAAGAATGGAAAAGGCAGGCCTTGTATGAGTTATATAGAACAGGTCATAATGAACGTGAAAGAGAGGAGCTACGTTAATATGAAGAGGTTGGCCGATAGAAGAATGGAGTGGAGGGCTGCGTCAAACCAATCCTAGGATTGTTGACCCATGATGATGATGATTTAATGTTCCAATAATGTTCCAGTCTTGAGCCTGACATATTAACATTATTTCACTGAAAAATCTGACTTGATAAGTTTATCTCCTGCATTCATTCCCACCTCCATCCATTCCATTCCATTTCTTTCCCACTTCCTTCCAATCTCATGTCTTTGTACTTAGCTATTTCCTCCCAGTAGTCATAAAAACTGGATGTGACAGTAGAAAACGTTCATCAATCTATGAACTAACACAGCTTATTCAAAGTGCCTATCTGCTACCATTATCTCCAGGTTAAGATGAAGTTATTTTGATGAGACAACCATGTTTCCAGCCTAATTCAAAGTTCTGTATTAGATTCATTAACATTTTCCAAACTGTGTACTGTAGAAATTCCCACTTAAAGGCCATAAAATTCACTACCTCAATATGCATATATGAGTAAAAATATCCATGATAAACCTACACAATGTTTCCTCCTAGAAGCATCCATATTACCCCTGAAGAGTCATGTAGTCCCTCTCCTAAACCAAAACTAGTCATCACCTAAATGTCCTTTGCCCTGTTCTCAAATTTCTCTTGAAAATATACTCCTATTTGTATTTTCCACATGAAAAATTAAACAAATGATTGTATTATTCTCACATGCTTTTCTTCTTTTTAATTAATTTTGATGGGAATCAAAATCAGCCGACCAAAGTTTTCAGACCACAATATTTCTTCATAAATCCTACAGACAAACCCAGAAAATTTCCTTTTCCATTTTTCAGGAAACTCTTCAGCAATATCATGGATATTGTCAGCAATATCTTGTCTTAGCTATAGTCAGAAAAATAGTGGGAGAAGCACCAAAAAGATGCCTCACAACAGTGGAAAACACATATAAGAAATTTGTATGGTAAATACGGTATAGACATTTTTGTTCATTTGACTATCTTCCACTTCCATGATCCTGAAACACTTACATTTAAGGACTGAGGGAAGACAGATACCTCATTTCTACTGAAAACAAGTTCCTTCTTCATTAATTGGCTTTCCTCATTCTCTTATGTGAGTGCTGCAATTGATCAAATCTACCAAGTACAATATCCATTCATTGAACTTGCAATTTGTTTTAGGAAAATTACACTAGACATATTGAGAGACTTTGGGAATTGAACCTAAAAAAATCAATTTATGGGGATGCATGGACATTCTGGTATCATCAGCAATCCCCAGACACACAGTTTTAATCTACATTCAAGTTTTCAATTTCAATTGCTCTATCTTAAGTTAGAGCAAACTACCTTCTTCTCCTCGAGATGCATTCTATGCTGACTTGATTAAAAAACCAAGCCCATTGTGATTAAGTCCAGCCTATAACTTAGGCATGAACTGGATAAAATAGTCAACCAACTTGTAAGGTCCAGATTGAGGGTAGTATATGTTGATAGGAGTAGTACCAGATGTGACAGGCTCATGTGAGATTAGATGGAAAGATATCTTATATAGCATGCAGTGACAAATAGATCAATCATTACAGAATCAACTCATTATGGAGGTAAGTAGAGGTATTAGTGTGTAGATTCAACATATAAATTTAAAAGAATATGAAACAATAATCAAAATAAAATTAGTGGCCAAGTATACATTGCTCATGGAAATGAATGATAATCCAGGAATATGAGCCAAATTTTAGCCATTAGTAGGAGAATGACTGACAATGCACCTCTTTGGACATATTTTTCCTCAGGGGAAAAGCATGCTCTCCAGACTTAGCTGAAGGACTTGTTCGAAGCATGCACGACCTACACACTAACAACATGTGCACCAATAATGGAAACAATGCTTTTCATTCCTAAATACAGCCATATGGGTCTGATACAATGTTCTGTACCTTTCCATCATCAGATTCAGTATCACTTATATAGCCCCTGGAGAAGACAAGAATAGCAAGCACATAAGCCATGACCCAGTATTCTATGGCCGGCATCATAAAAGAGTTCCTGATACTCCATTTGAAAATTTCCACCTCATCTATGTACCCATTCCATTTTCTCCTTCCTTCCAAAGCTACCAATCGTCTATGTACAAAATCATGCTACTCCACTTTGACCCTGCCAAAAAACCCCCTCCTGGCATAACTCACCTCCTTTCGCATCCTCTGTTCAAGTTGAGATACTAAACATTGAATACCTGCAAATGGTAGACATTGAGTACCTGCAATCTGAAGTCAAGTTATGAAACTTTGGCATTTCAAGGCTTTTCATTTTCTCTAACACTTGTACCATTCTCTCGTAGATTTCTGAGGGCAACTAAGCCTAGACAAAAAATAGTATCCCAGATTTCTTATGGAAAAAACTGAAACAATTATAGATGTAATGAAAATTAAAAAATCTGGAAAAATTCACTTTGGTTTTTAACAATAAGTTGCAGAACTCTAATTTTGAGAAATTATTACGTGGGATACAAAAGAAAATGAAGATGCTCACAAAATTTATCCATTCACAGTTCCAGCAGAAAAGTATGAAAAAGTATTTAATGGTGTTGGTGAATGCAGTACCAGTGCAAGCAGGGAACACAGAACAATTATACAAATACATACTTAAAAATACGGTAACCACACAAGATAGCGAAAACAGTTTAAGTGAATGCTACACAAGCATCTCAGTAGAATTGTGAGGCTTTTTATTAAGAAGCATAATTTCGATGAAAATTCAAATGTTATGCATTTCTGTTGTTATTTCATAATTTATTTGGCACAATTCTATCACTTATGTCATATCAGTACTTGCATTGCGGACCTGGAAATGTAGGTACTGGCCAAACCAGTACATCTAGGAAGCCTAGCCTAAGCAGTTAGGTTCTTTCGGGTTGTTGGTTTGTAAATTGTCTGGTCTTTTCTGAGACACATTTACTTGTCTAGTTTTGATTTGATAATATGTACCTACTTGTTTATGTGAATAATGAGCTAGGGAGGAGAAAGTGCGAATAATTGAAAGAAGAAAAGGGAGGTGGAAAGACAATGTGCTGAAATGGAAACATTAACAGAGAGAGAGGGAAAAATAGGTGAACTGCATATGAAATTTTGAATGCTATCTACTTCCAAGGTGTATAAAGCAATCCCCCCAACTGTGTTGGATTAGATAACTTATTGATGTATTTCATTTCTTCAGAAAAATACAGAGCAGCAGCACAAACGCAGATTGATGTCTCCGAGCCAGGCAATTAATTAGCAGCTCTAGCATTACTTTGCCCAGCATGGTCCTTCTAATTTATTAATGGTCATCAGATAAAGGATGAGACATGTTTTTCAGCCCTGTCACTGAAACAAGCAGCATGATGTTGTTTGTTTTGCACTTGCATACAGCCTTGCTTCACATCATCGCAATCACAGAAAAATTGCAATACTTAATAGTTATGTTTAGTGTTTTATGAGAAATAAGAATCTTCCTAGTCTACTCTAGAAATTACAATGCTTTCATTACCCTCTCCCAATTTAATCTATCAAACTCCTTTTCAAATTCTACAAAAAAAATCCAGAAACATCTTGACTGTGTTCATTATTCCTACCCACTAATGTTTTCATTGATGTTTTTCCATGATAAGTTGCTCTACCTTTCCTGAAAACATTTTGATCCTTCCATAAGAACTCATATGCTCTCTTTCTTAGCCTTCTGTTTAATATTTTAAGATCAACTAATGCTGCATGAAAAGTTGAGCTAATTGTTTTATAGTCCTTGCAAACATCCATTTTCTTCTTGTAAGGGATAGGGATCAACAGTCTTTATGATGCCCTCAGGCTTGACCACTACTTCATATATCCAATGAATCAGTCCATCAGATCTTTGTCTCCTAGTTTTATTTGAACTCTTAACACTGGAGATACAGACCTCAGGTCTCCACAGACCCAACATATACAAAATTTATCCTAGAAAAAGGCTGCATTTCTATTTTCATGCAAATTTAAGAATTTTATTTCTGGAATATTAAAGGTTTACATTAATTTCTGTGCATATTATCGCCCTTATTCAATGTTCACTAATTTCTTTCTTGGGCAGTAAATATCATTACTAGAAATTGATTTTAATAATCTGGATCATAAGTCTGGATGGCAACCAGGTCCATACTTGGTGAGAAACCAGCGAGGTCCGTACTTAAAGATTTAAGACATTGCAATGGGATGTCATCTATTTCTTGCCACTTTCCTTATTTCCATTTCGCACGATGCATTCTCCATCCCCAAATCACATAAATTTCTGGCCACTCAATATTTTTGTATTGGCATATTGTAAATGGGGAGGAGTGCTCCAGTAAGGATAGTAGATGGAAAATCTAATTGGACAAGAATAGAGTGGTGAGTTAGACAGGGTTGCCCATTGTCCCCAGCGCTTATCAATATACATACCAAGGAAATGGTTAGTTTAAGGTATGAGAGGAACTTGATGCAGGCATGAGAGTGGGAGGAGGTTTGGTAATTAAATCAGTTTGGTTAGCTGATAACAAGATGTTGGTGTACCAATGTATTCATAAACAATACAGCTATTTTCTATCACTATTATATAGATGCTATACAAATCCAGTCTAACATATTTGTCATGGAAATCAATCACCATGAAACTAAATATGCAGCAAAAAATTAGATAAAAAAAATAAGGGGAAGCGTATTATTAAGAACTTAGAGCATCTGCTGGAGCAGGAGTAAGAGTTAGGTACTAAGAGGTTAGCGAATTGGACAAACATGGGCATAGTAAAGAAAGATTGGGTGCTTTCCCGACGTATCTGCTGTGTGAAGGTTTCTCAGGTCCTCCCCCCCAGGAGAAGGGTATATAAGGAGGTCAATTTTGGCAAAACAGCATTCAGATGCCCTGGCGACGTTGACCGAGTCAGGAATCGTATTGTATTGTATTATTATTTATCCAAAAGACACAATGCACAGTAATAATACATGCAAGTGTATAAGACATGTCAAACAGGTACAGGAAATACACTATATTTACAAAATAATAACCTTAAAAATTCTGCGTCAGGTATTCACTGACACTAAAAAAACACTTATCAGTAAGATATTCTTTGACCATATTCTTAAATACAAGAAACCTCTCTTCATTTTTAATACATTGTGGTAAATTATTATATAATTTTACACACATAGCTCTTGGGCCATTTGATGCAATTGATAAATTAGATGACCTAACTTGTATGTTTTTACACTGTCTAGTATCATACTTATGGACCCCACTGTTCAATTCAAAATCAGCACTATTTTGTGTTACATGAACTACAGAATGATAAATGTAGACACATGGGACAGTTAACATTTTTAATTTTTTGAAGAGAGGTGGACAGTGAGCATAATAATTTTGGTTGCACATCACTCTCACCATCTTTTTTTGTACCTTAAAAACACTGTGAAGATGAGAGGGCAGTCCCCATAACACTATGCCATAGGAAATTCTTGAGTAAAATAATCCATAATATAACATTATTAATATGTTTTGGCTTACTGAATATCGAGACGTCGGCGAACATGGATGCAATAACCCGGTGAAGGACTCGAGAAACCTTCACACATGAGTATAGTAGCTATGATGGTAGGAGAAAAATTGGTTGGGCTAACCAAACATGTACCAACAGAAGAGATCTTATGGCAAGAACCTTGACAGGGACATGAGGGGAAGGTTAGTGTAGAGCTTGACATTGCTTTGTAAGTAGTTAAGACATGAACTTGAGGAAGGAAAGTGAGAAAAGATTGGCAGCTTCTGAAATGTTGGTGAGAAGAAGAATGGATGAAGTGTGATGGATAGAAATATGGATGAATGAGGAAGAAAGAAAAACACAATTGGTTTTGTGATACGAAATATAAAAAATGTAATCATTGGAATGTAAAGGAATTCCTATATTTAGCCTTATTGAAAAATATCATGGAAGTCAGTATAATTGTTATAAATAATAAAATAAAAAATATGATAAACAAATTCGCCTCAAAAGAACTTAAAGACCTGAAGAAGGAAAAAATATATTTTCCGAAACGTCGACCAAATAGTTTAAAAAATTTTATTTTCTCTAGGACCTAATCTCTTTAAAAAAAACTATCTATGTATTAATTGTAAGCATGAGTTGAAATGGTGCAGTCCTTTTGATCTTTCGAACATCGCGGTCCTTAAATAACTGACGAGCGAAATGCACCACGGCCAGCAGGCCATGTGCTGTAAACTATTTTTGTGTGTTGCTGGAGAGTTTGTTTTTCACTAAATAAGTGGATAATGCGCTGGCATTAAAATTAGGTGAGATAATTCTAGTTTATTAATAACGCTGTTTCATGTAGGGAAGGTGTAACTGTCGTCAAACTTCCTTCTTTTGTGAAAATGAGTACCCAAAAAGGTAACACTTCAAGGAGTAGACCGCAAAAACATCAAAATACCTCAGCTTTCAAGAATAATCTTCATGATACCAGCAATAAAACGAAGTTCATTAATAGTATTCAAGTTGCTAATGTATGTACGAGGTGTAAAAGCATCATCGAGTGGAAAATAAAATATAAAAAATATAAGCCGCTCAAAGCCCCGAAGAAGTGTATCAAGTGCGACCAAAAGAATATTACCCATGCCTATCATATGTTGTGTAATAAATGTGCCAGAGAAGGTGAAGTGTGTCCAAAATGTGGAAAGAAAGAAGAGCTTGTCACGGAAGTCGTACATGGTGAGGATCTTACCCAAGATAACGAGGTGGTGCAAGCATTGAAGTGTTTACCAGAAAGAAAGAGGCGGGCAATGTTAAGAAAAATTAAAAAGGCCAAAGGTAATGCTCTATATTTTTTTCTTATTTCTCCATTATGTTACTGAAATTATGGTGCCATGTATGACTGATCTAATATTTTTGTGTACTGTTATTGTTGTAGGGCCAATTCCTGGCCACGTCTTTCCGGTTTTCTTAATTATATTTTGTCTTGAAACTCCACCTTATTCGTACGATTGTTTTCAGTTGACTTAAATACGCCCATTTCCGATTTCAGATCCTAATAAGTCGGCCGAGCAAGAAAATATCACCAAGGAAGATATTTTAGAGCAGATCAAAGTGCTATCATTAAACGATGGCAAAAGCGATGATCTATGTGATGGTTTTGGTGACAGTGATTCCGACGCATACGAAGATTCAGAGGAGGATAGTGAGGCGTGAAAGGAACATTTAGAAGTTATATGGCCTTGATGAGATTATAGGACAAGTCGACATCTTACCCAGGTGCTCAAATGTGCTACCTATTGACACGTTTTGGGAAAAGAATTTTTCTCTCAGTGCCACATTTTTTATTACCTGGTTTGTGGCAATGAAATGCTTTTATGGATACTTATGGATATGGTGAATAAATGAAAATGTTTTTCCATAATTAACCTTAGTAATTGAGTCATTTCCATTCTAATGGATGATCTCCTAATTATTTCCACTTAAAAGATTAGTGTTTGAGTAGTAAATAAGATCTTAAAGTTTCAGCACACTTTTCTGTGAATATCAATAAATTAACCAGTTATTACTATATTCCCTTATACGTCATACCATCAAGTCAGCCCTGTACATATCTATCTAGAAAAAATTACCTATATGCATGGCTCAAAAATAATTTTGTATTCATGGGTAAAAACAGGAACTGCCGTCTAAATGCATGAGGTAAAGGTTACCCAACTATCCTGGGATTCTGCTCTTTAGTACCAAAAACATCTCATTTCTAGAGTGTTAAGAATGTTACTAGGTAGCCCCTCAATGTGCTTGGTTCCTTCTTTTTTGCAATGCAAAGTTTCAAGCCTGTGGACGTGCATTGTTACATGATTGTTAATATGCAAGTGCATGAGTTATCATGCATATGCTGGCATAAGTGCATGTTCTTGAAGTTTAGAAAATAACTTTTGTTTAAAAAATGTTGCCTTAGTATCATCAATAATTATTAGGAGGGTTATGATAATGGCACCATGATTTGACTCCAACTTTGCTGCAGTAGAAACATTGTAGCCACATAGTAGCAACTGCAACTCGTAGCATAATCACAAATAGAATAAAAGTATCAAAATCAATCATTTTAACTGTTTACCATTGAATTTCAAGTTAAAAATCCACTAGTCCCTTGTGAGTAAGTATAGTATTGGCAAGAAAAATATTTATTTTTTAACAATATGAACTCAGTCGTAATCTCAGTTCTTTGTGTTTCTAGGAAGTGTAAATTTATTATCATTATTTAATCTTCAGTTGATGTTCTTTAGCTCCCCTTACTCTCCTAACTCTCATTGTCCCCTCTGGATTTCTTGTTCTTTTCTTCCCTTAACCAGCATACTTATTTATATTACATCCTTAGGAACAACATTGCCCCTTAAAGTAGGTTCCATCAAATAACTCTTGTCTCCTAATTTCATCAAGCGAAATTCTCTCTTCCCCACCATGACCAGCTCTCCTCATTTTTCTTTTCCTCCAAACTTCTTTCCTTTTCTTTACTTTCTTCATCCATTTCAATGCTCACATCTTTAAATTTGTCAATCTATTTCCATCCCCTATTTTAATATCAACATTTTTCCCCTGTAAATTACCACAGCCCATAGTGCTTCACCCAACTTTTCTTAAAGGCCATGCTCCTCGCCCTTGTCATTAGTTCTTTCCTACATCCCTTTTGCTCCTACAATGTTCCTTTTGTAATCACTGTTGCTCTACCCATGTTTTGTCAAGGTAATGCCCAAGTGAGTGTATTATTCTCCATGCTGTAGTTTATGTGCATGTACTTTTATTTTTATCCTTTCCCTCATTTTTTCTTAATTCTCTTTACTTTAATTCATCTTTGCCCTGTGTCATTCACAGTGGATTTTTAGTCGTCAAATATCATTCCTTATTCCTAAGAAGACTGACTGGCCAACTAGCTCTCGTTAATCCACATAACTTACGGATGGCACAGTCAGACTTATCAATGTGCTCCACATTTTCACCACTCACCAATTCAGAGTCTGGGTTGAAGCAGCTCTCCTATAGATTCTTCTATCTGCTGACCTCTCCCATCATCCTATCTTTCTCAGTATTCCCAAAAGCTCAACTAAATCATCATATATGCCTTCTTGAAATCAACAGCATGTACAACACTCTCCTCATTATACTTTGCACCCCTTTTAGCTGTTATTTTCATCACCTCAGTGGGTTACGAGTTACCCTCTCTTACTGAAACCCAAACTGATATTTCTGTGAAATTCATTGCCCTTTTCTTCATCATTATGTCAGTAATTGTAATGTAAGTACATACTACCTTTTCTGTTTTATTATAGCCATATCTTTGTGGAATCACCTTTCTTCTATACTGTGTGTATTTCACATGCCGTTGGGCTTAGTCTGTGAGCTCTACCCACACTAAACAGACCAACTGTTGGGATGAACACAACTAAACTTTACCTTCTCCATATGTGAGTTCAAACTTATGGTCCTTGAATCTTTGCGCTTCCATCCTGTCCCCTCATTTGGTGTAGGGGGTGGTCAATGCAGATTTGACAACATCCTGAGGCCTTTATATCTTCTCATCATAGGTCTTATAAATAAGGTTATAAAATTTCTAATCCACTTTTTCTTCAGATTTTTTATTACATCTACAGGAATGCCATTTTAACTCTTTCCACTTGAAATATTTTTACCTGTTTTCCACTACTGGTTGAAATAAGAATTGCCCCCTTATGAAACTTTGTCAAGGCTTGCATGGAAGAGCAAGACATTGCTGGGGTTATCCCATGTCGTTAAATACCACTTTCCACAAATGGTGAAACACCACTGTTCCCACCTTTGCTTCTCTTCCTCTCCTCACTGTTTCACTTGCAAGTAACTACCTACTAACCCATGTCATCTTCATCTACCTATATGATTTTCCCCTTTCACACACAAGCATTTTGGCTTGTTATGACTTCCATAGAGATTTTACACCTATTCCTTCTCCCTCGACTGTATCTTGTTAATTTCATTCAGTAACTTCTCTGTACTCATCTTGATGGACTCAACAATTTTCCCATTGTCCCCAAATATTTTTAAACTTGGCAGAGTTTCGACAAAGAAAAGATCCTTCACCTTGACTGGGATTCGAACCTGGAACAATCTGATTTCTGGCCAGATATGCTTCACCAGCTACCCAAGGTGTCATTCCTCCCTGTATTTTCTTGAGGGTTTATAGTAGCGAAGCAGCCTACTCTGCACTACTGTCCATAAGGATAAAGTAAACTTGAATTTTTAAGTGTGTCAAAATCGCTGTCATTTATTAATAAATGACTCGGGTTTCAAGCAGAGTAAGATTTTGGGTTGCTGATGTTTTGATGGAACACTCCTCCATTGTCCTCAGAGCAATAATCACTGTCATTTGTTTCCTTCTAGAGCAATGTCTTATCAAATAGAACTGTCCACTATCCTTTCTTTGTCCTGTTACTTAATGTTCTTAGCTAATATTTTTTACAGTACACATGTCTATTTTTGTCAAGCTACATATGTATTCCCATTCTGTCTTCGAGCTCAAATAAATAAATACTTCTTAAAAATTTTAGCTGTTATGTGTAGCTTCCTATTCCCTCAATTGTGTACCATTTCCATATTTTTTGTGCCGTTCTTTATATCCCTCTCACTATTTTCTTCCATCCTGCATCAATTTCTTTTTCCCTCCATAGTCCTGTATTTGAACTCCTAACATTGGCTTCATTTCATGGTGATCAGAGTTCATATTTCATACTCCTTCCATTGTCTTTATTATTAAATTTTTGTCTTTTTGTCTTAAATTTTTAGGCCTTGATGCAAATGTTATTATTATTAAGTTATGATTGGATTTTTCAATGGCTCCCAGGAAGCAGAGTTAATTTTTCATGCTGTCCATATATCCTTGGTCCATATGTATATCCTTATCCACAAACCATGGTACAAGTATAATGTTGATGGCATCGTCCAGTATACCCTGGTATTTTCCAAGTTTCCTGCCCACTAATTTCGTCAATCACTCCAAAATCTCTTAACGTCCTTCCATCTTACTTAGCTCTTCACTTCCAACTTAGCATTTTTTCATTCCCTCTACTCATTTCTTGCTTAATTTGCATTTTACCATACCCGGCCATCTTCCTACTGTCCCAGCAATGTGTCATAATTGATGTTGTCTTCTTGTCAGCCTCTGGCATTGTCACTCTTTTATACCCAAGATGTCATTTGATATATGCAATAATTCCTCCAATACCAGAATGACACCAACTGTAGTGGGTTGGGTCCTGCAGAATTTCCTGGTTTAATATCTATTGTCCAGGAGCCATCAAAACTATTGATTATCCTGTTACTATAGAAGAGGGAGGTAAAGTCAGGGAACTGTAGCCATTTTGTATTTTTCTTTTAGATCAAAGACATTTCCATTGCTATCGCCTTACCTCTCACTTCCAAGCCTCTTTTGGGAAAACATTTAGGATAATATATTAATGATTATTCGGAAGTTTAGGTCTTTTTTTTTAAATGAAAATTATTTAACTTTTGGCCGACGTTTCAGAAAATGTATTTTTCCTTCTTCAGGGCTAAAAATGGGATGAACTTACCAATTTAGGATATGTCTACCATCAGCATCGTCCTTCATATTATTAATATTAATTTCTTCTAGAAACTAGTGATACATATCTGTGGTCAATGTGCTACTGTGATGCCTTATGACTCGCCTAATATTTGCGTTCCCAACATATTTATAGACTGAGATGAGAGAAAACTTGTGGTTCCTTTCAAATGAGCTCAAGCGTTCATCATCTAATTTTCTTGATTTTTTTTATTTTCAGTTTTTTAGAGTAAATTTTACCACAAAAGTATTAATATATTGGAGGAAACAACTTTATTTGTGAAACTTAATTAATTTTATAATTTCTTACGTATGGTGATTTTAATAATTCGGGGTAGGCGACCGACAGCTCAGGTCGTTTGCTTGCTTAGGGTACTTGGGTAATTGGTTGGAAGTAGGAATATTTTCGGGAATGGAGGAAGGGTGATGTGTTTGCAGTTTGTAGAATACAACTCCGTGGAGCAGCTCATGATCAACCTTTTTTTGGAGGTGGTGCTGAAAATAAAATGAAACATATCGGCATCAATTGTTTCTCGGGGTGAAGATATGCCAGTTTCTTTCACAAGCCATTTACTCGGTTCAAAAGCATCCTTAAAGTGGAAAGCTAATCATTCTTCTCAATAAACTCACATTAATTTCCATGCGAAAAAAATCACCTGGACCGGGAATCGAACCACGGACCTTTAGCTTTCCGGGCCACTACGCTACCCAGAATCTCTAATTCGCATGGCAATTTTATGTGAATTTCACCGCCGTTCACGCGGCAGGATTGAAATATCCTACATTCTCCATAAACTGCCAGGAAAGGAAATGACAGTTGACTTATTGGAAAAAATGATCAGAGTACTTAATTCAGAACCTCCCTCTGAACCTACCACTGGCTGCCATCCGCCCATTCTGCAGCTTGCAGGATAACATGTAGATGCAGATAAATCCTCGCACTCGATTATTAACGGGATAATTCATGCGGGGTCGGATGGCCTTGGCATTAGAGAAACGCTTAGTAAAAACTTGGAGAGCAGTTGACAAAATTTGCATAAATAACCAGTGACTGTTCTATTTCAATATGCAACTGTTTTTAAGCAAGGCTTTAGCAAGAGTTCATGCCAGGCTTAAAGTAAGCTTTTTATTTCAACTTTGGTGCTCTGCCTCCCGCATCTAACGATACCAGGGAGGGGTCGGGTTTGGTGTAAAAGTTAGAGGGCCCAGGTTCGAATCCCGGCTGTGGAAGATTTTTTCCATTGGTAAATCTCCAATACCAGAATGGCACCAATGGGGTCGTTTACCATATTTTTTTATTGCCGAATATGATAGAGTTTGTAAAATAAAAAGACCCGTATTTTTCCGTTTTTTGATCCGTCAATTATTTCTCGAGTTATAGGCGGCGAAAAACTAATGTTTTTAACCCTTTCGGAAAAGTGGGTGTGGTGCAACCTCTGACGTTAATCGACTTCGTCCAATCACAACTGAGCCCGCGAAGGTACTTCGCCTTATCGCAAAGGGGGGGGGGGGACACAGCTGACTCAGCCAATCGGAGCTGTCACGACAGCATCTGTGCGAGCAGACCTTCCGAGAATCCCCCTCCACTCCCTCCCCTTCACATACGAGCAGTCAAGGACTGGAGGAAAGTGACGTCAATATTATCACAGCAGCATTTTCGGTGGGCGTCACCTTTTGCTTATTTTAATTTTTGATTTATGAGTGAATGGTTATGGTTAGAAGATTAATTTTTTCACTAAATTTCTTTTTTCGTTTCCATCTAACAATTTCGTGTACAACATTGCGATTTCGGTTCCGAGTAAACGCCCCCATTGTAGTGAGATGGGTCCTGCAGAATTTCCTGGTTTAATATCCATTGTCCGGGAGCCAGAAAAACTATTGATTATCCTGTTACTA
Source organism: Platycnemis pennipes (assembly GCA_933228895.1). Classification (NCBI taxonomy): domain Eukaryota; kingdom Metazoa; phylum Arthropoda; class Insecta; order Odonata; family Platycnemididae; genus Platycnemis; species Platycnemis pennipes. Next base: position 91,363,003 of record OW121850.1, on the reverse strand, counting down.
TAGAAGAGAGAGTTAAAGTCAGGGAACTGTAGCCATTTTCTGTATTTGAGGTTTGTTTTCTACTTGAGTGCCTTGTGAAGAGCATTCGTATTTCTTGGCGCCTTACCTTCCAATCCCATTCTTGTTTCCCTTCCAGTCTGAAATGCCTTTTAGTTGGGAATAGAGTTGAAAACACTCATGATGTACGATGATTTCAGTAGCAGTATTCGGCTATAATTTTGGGCCAGAACTGTCTTTAAAAAATGTGTGTCGTACATTTCAGGCAGAAAAAAATTAAAAAAAGCCTCAAAATCATAATGTTGGTGGAGTAAACATGAGTGGTTACATATATGGGCATCACTGTCACTTCAAATCTATCATAGGGGAATCATATTTGAAATGATTGTGTGGCACAGCGCTAAAGTGACTGTGAATTATCAAACGAATTTCGGGAAAGTAATCAAGAGGAAAAGTAAAAGAAAAGATTTTATTTCGCACTGGTAATTCCTCGTATGAAGCATGCATTTGGAATCCAATGGATTAAGATTTTATTCGTGAACTAAACAAGATACGGAGGAAGACAGTGCGTTTAGTAAAAAAAAAAGAATTATGAACTTACCGAAAGTGTCACTTACCTATTAGATTAGGTTGGGAAACCCAAAAATATAGAAGGTTGTTCGTAATGTTAACGTTACTCAAATAATTCTAATCTAACACTGCATGCATATTTCTGCCTCCACACTACATCAGATGGGCAAACAGATTAAGCGTTTTTCCTACGGACAATACACGAGCGTATCGCAAGCATAGAATAATTTCTTCATACACCAAGATAAAATATTAATCAACAAAGCTTTTTTATAGGCTGACACTCAACTTCACGGCTGGTGACCTACCATCCTCTGCCACACGCCCTTCGTCGCCACGGAAATGCGATTTTGCTGCACGAGATACTCGTGAGGTAGAACTCGTGCTAAAACTCCTACGTAAAATACACTTGTAGCAAGACGATTAATGGAATGTGTTTTTGAAATTTCTCAAATAAACCGAGGAAAGTGCGCAGAGAAGCGCCAAATAAGTGGTTTCATCCCGTGCAAAAACAACTAATACTGATAAGTGCGTATCTACATTCACTTCTTATGTTAGTGTTCCTTCCTCCCTGAAATCCGCGTGAATGAATCATTAAAGTGAGTTTAGTCCGTGGGTGTCAGGGACGAGAACTTTATTTTTCCGCAATCAACCACGGCTCGAGTGATTTATAATATGTGTATGATTATGTGCAGTCAACTTCCCAGAGATTCTGATTTTTCATTACTTTTCAGTAAGTGACTACAAAGTTTTGTGAAGACGACGACGACTTAGTGCTCGGCTCATAATTTTTCAATTTACTACGGGACAATTTTGACATTGCCTAAATCTGTATTTATCGGCCAGGAAAAATAGATTTTATTAAACTAAAAAAAGCAAATAAAACCAAGGCTACTAATTTCTCTTAATTTCGAAGATATAACGCGAAAAAATGTTCATGTTACGAGACATTTAAATCACCATTTTCGACTTAGCTAATATTTTAGATTAGCTAACTAAGAACTAACCTCATCTTCCAGCTAAGCTATTCTAATTAGATTATCATTATTAAATCGGATACTCTAAAAATATTCAATCCCATTTGAGATTTAATATTGCGGAGGACGTTTAACTATATGTGGTACCAATTGCTTCATACTCAAAAGGCTTTTTCAGGATATTTTTTCTTGAAGAATGCAATACATTTTTACTCCAACAGAAGGTATCCGAAAAGACATCTACCCTTTCATGTTCATGCTTCATAATCTCACGGTATAAACGCATTCTTACCGTGCGTTAGCTTGTGAATTCCCTCCTGGGAAATGTTACGGATAAAATACTAAGTATAGCGCTATATCTTAGCTTGCCAAATAAGGGTCATCCAAAAATCTAATAGGTCATCCTTATCGTATTTCTCGAGTGGAAACCAGTCTTGTAACACGAAGATGTGTTTATAGCCAGCGCCGATAAATTAGTTTTATTGGCAGTAAGCTTGAACTTCACTCGAGCTTTCGCGATTAAATCGACGTAAAAGTGAAGATCTCCATATACGAGATGAAAATAGGAACATTGTGAGGAGGAAATAAATTTTCCCCTCCGGGGAGAGTCGACTTTGCATTCTCGCAGCGACTGCGAGCCTTTTAATTGTCTCGTGCGTCGGGAGTCCTTCCAATTCCTACAGCGATGGTGTCTCTACAGTCTGCAATTTTGGTCTGTAGCTTCACGTTATTCGTTCAACCGTCACGTCAAACACAAAATCAGAAACGGTTTTTAGAGCTCTCGATCATCAACAAAGTCAACGAGACTGGTCACTCCAACATTGATTTTGTTTTGTCTCAAGCACCCGACGGATTCAAGAGAAACTGGAAAATCAAAATTAGACACGAAGTCTCCTACGAAGGAGGATTCGAGAAGCATTTCGTGGTCGGAAATCTGACAGGTAAAGTCCTAAGTGATATTCCAGTCGATAAGTCCGTGGAGTAAAATCATCACCAACTATAAAGCCGATTGTACACGATGCATTTACCCGCGCAAGTACGTTGCTGGACAGATGCGTGGACGACTACAAATTGCTCGCACACATTCACCAAAATAGAACAGGGGCTATTTTCTGTCCACGCATTTGCGCAATTTTGAGTGTTTACACGGTGCAATTTTGATGGTGAATGTGTTCACGCATCTACCCGCGCGTTTAAATGTATCGTGTAAACTCGGCTTACGTTAAAAATTCACACTTCTTATCTTACTATGCAGATGTAGCTTACCAATATCTTTCTCTAAATCTGTGAAATAAACTCGAGTATTCCTTCACTGCGTGCATCAGGTCCATCTTTAAATTAGTAAATAAATATAAAATAAATTAGTAAATAAAGTAATTTATCACATGCAGGGACGTATTTATGACCTCTGAGACCCCCGACGGAATCTAGAATGAGACCCCCAATGTCGAAGTCTTGCAGCCTGGCAGCTTGTCATGGACTTTTCCTGGCAAGTTAAGACAATGCATAATGTGTACCTGTATTTATCACTACTAATATTCTGCTATTAGGCGCCATATTACTTACAACTATATTTACATTTTCCCTCTCGCGAGGTCATATGGTTAACACGGTCCTGATCACAAATGGGTGGAAACAATATTCCAAGGTAACACAAAGGACGATCTTTCTTAACACGCCCAGCGTCTTATGAATAAATAAATCTGACAATCATATATCCTTTTATCATGCTACTAAACATATATTTGTAGATTATTTGTTATGCTCATAATTTAATTTGCAACATGAGCTATCATTCAGTATTTTTCAAACCTGATTCTTACACTCCGTCAAAATAATGCCGTTGAAATGACTAATTCCACTCTCGTTCCCTTTCACGTCTCATTTAATGCGTTCCCTGTCTTTACATGATGGAGGTCTTGTTTACCTTCATGATAGTGTCGTCATATTTAACCATCATGTACAAGCGTAGAGGCCCATTCTAAATGTTCTACATCTACGTAATACCTGCCAGACGCCATAAAGGTGTATGGTAGGCGGTAAATTCACACCAAACGTGCCTGTCATATCATTCATAGATAAGAAATAGTAATAATATACTAGTCTAACTTAGAAAAGATAGGTATTCATAACTCTCTGCTGTGCAGGTATTCGAAGTATTCATCCACTTATCCTAAATATCTTCAGGTTCGAACAGTAAATATGGTTTCTTGTTCTTTAAGAGGGAATCATTTTACCTCTATTAATATCGGAAAAAATTTACGCTTTTGATGCTCCTCTGTACCTACTTAAGATACATTTGACGGAAAATTTGCGACCGACGTTAAAGCCTGAGAGTTGAGAGTAAAAAAAAAAAAATATGCTGAGTATTCTTTTCCTATCCTACCTTTGGAGAGATTGACATCAGCATACTTAGTATACCAGAACAAATGCGAACAAAGTAAAAATCATAATGAAGAGTATGAATAGATGAAGGAACAAATCCAGATGCCGGTGCGCACCGAAAAACTCGAGGTGCAAAAAAATTAATTAAAACACTCTTATCTTTAATTAATGGCCATAACAGGCATTTTCGCAGACGTAATTCATAGTACACCCGATATTAAGTGCCTAACGTCAGTGCCAGAAGCCACAGACTCAGCTTACTAGTGTCCGGTAGTGCCGATGCAGTTACGATACGGCATATACGGCGATACGGCAAACCACTCAAAGTTACATTCGCTCACCTACCCAAATATCCACGAAGATGTAGAAACAGGACCAGGTTCGGGAAATCATTCACAAGGCGCAAACTTGAAACGAGTGAAGTCAAAAAATAGGTACTATCTATTGAAGCATAATGTTAAGAGGAACAAGGCATGATGATAGGGTAAAATTTCATCTGGCATTTCCCAAAATATGAAAAAAAACTCCTTTCAGTTGTTTTCAGGTAAGCCACCTTTATTTGTTGTTAAATATTTTATTTTTGAATGGATTACAAAATATTAGGCGCATATAGTAAATAAGTTGCCTAAGGCATAAAAATGGAAACAAAACATTTTTGTTGTATTTTCTGTCTCTCTTCATAAATTAATAACCTTACACTATTTTCCTACGCAGTGTCAACCATTGATTTGGCATATTTCAGGGAGAGGAACTATTTTGTATATCCTTCCTTGAAGCCGCCAGCAAAGCATAACATGTTGTTGAGGCTTCTTTCACGTTGTCATCTTCGTTGAATGACTGGCCAGGAAGAAACGAATCTTGGCACGAAAGGAAATGAAAATCACCAGGTACAAGTGATGAAAGATGAACGTCGAAAGAATGAAGATGATGGTCGAAATCGTCCCAGGCAATGCAAAGTCCGTTCGGAGTTCTTTGGCCAAGTGAAATATGTGTGCATGGGCATTGTCGTAAATGACTACAAAACTGCGATTGAGAGCGTGTTTAGATTGTTTAATCTAGTTAAACATAGTAAACAATCACCGCAAAGCAAGCACAGTTCTTGGCTGTCACAAATCAGCGTCACCCTATGCCCAATGAGTCAGAGGAAGTGGAGTGCTTGCGTAAAATTGCGACTGTAGCGCAACCGCGGCGATAATCACAATCTGAACTTTAGTCTTTATAGACCCAATAATGCTGTACCATGTGACATTGAGTTTAATAACATTTTATTTTAATCTCGTTTGATTAATGCGTGCCAAATTGATCCATGAGAGGCATTCGAACAAATTATATCATAGCCCTGCATTTCTTTCGGGATTGCTCCGTGTATGTTGACTTCAATTGAGAACAGTTTCGCCGGCATTCCAGCTGGCGTCTTCAGGTCGACTGACAGCAGTCGACCTGAAGACGCCCGCTGGAATGCCGGCGAAACTGTTCTCAAGCGAAGTCAACATACGCGGAGCAATCCCGAAAGAAATGCAGAGCCATTCATTGCCACGCCGCGGAAACCTTCGAACGAAATTATTCATATATTTGTGACATAACTTTCGGAGTCTCTGTTCTTGCCTGAAAACCGAGCACGAGGTTGTGTTACCATGCTCATCCACTGTATGATAACCTCTTTTTTTTCGCTAACTACAAAAAATGATGGCGCTTTCGGATCTTTTTCGCATTTTTTCACATTAATTTCGAAATTTTACGACTACGTCACCATTTAAATCTATCCAAGTTGGGGTGTTATGCATGTAAAAAGTTATCATTTATATTTAATTGCATGTAATGAATGACCTTAGTTGTTCTACCATTCTCCCTCTTTTTTAAGGAGTTTCAATAATCTTAAGGTGACAGCGTTGCCGACTGAACTCCCCAAGACAGATCGTATTCGCAGATAAATGGACGTTCCTTGTTGCAGACACCCCCGCCTAGAAGACCGTGTCTGTGAATTAATCCGCAGTAAGCTGGGCCCCAGCTGTGATCAGGTTCATTAGGATACCAGTTGCTGTATCCAGTACTTTCCAATGGTTTCCCTGAAAAAGAAACAAGAAAAGTAGCAATTAGCTGTATGTATCTAAGTCACGCCCAGCGAGCCACCGCGAGGGTGTAATGTCGGGGGTGCAAGATCACCGTATACATGCTCTACGTAAATATTACGTTATTATTGGACATTCGATTATTATCAATTGATTGTGAATAAAATAAGGGCAGGGAAGTTTAGAAGATATTGGTGAATATTAATGGGTCATTCTCAAATTATGTGGGAATTTACGAACGAAAAAATTTATTTTTTCAATTCTTAAATGTTATGCATTTTTATATGTAATGGTGTTGTACTTAATGTATTTAAGTGACCTAACATTTAAACAGAGGTCAAGAACACGTTAATAGCTAAATAAACTGAAATGTACACTATCTCAAAACACGGAGGTGACACAAATTTCCACGGAGGTGACAAACTCATTTGAAATAAACTTCTAGTTGAAATTAATACCGATAAAATTTACTTAAATATGTATTAGGGTCAAAAAAATTAAATAAACAATAAACTTATTGAAAGGAAAGTATCTGAGGGAAGGCTGCAATTGAGGCATTGAAAACAAGCCTGAAATAAGCTATATCCGTATATTTCAGGTTAAAATGAGAAAAAGTTCTTGTTATATAGTATATCATTCACCTTAACTTGATTAATAATCAACTATGCATCACAATTATTTAATGAAATAATTGTGAATCACATTCCGTCGACTCTATATAGTTTACCACAGTTAAACGTCACATAAAACTCTTGTAGCAGTGTGCTTTGATTTTAAGACATTTCTTAATGACAACAAGCCATACAACTAAACAAATTCTTAAATAGGTTATCATTTTTTAAATAATGGACGACATGGAGATGACAGGCAATAAAAGAACTCGATGTTTACTATTTTGCCATGGAGGTGATGTTAGGGACATAACTTTTAATCTTTATATTTATCTCCAATAGAACTGAAATAGTCTATTTTTAGCCCAAGGTTTATGGCAATGGTACTGGTTAATTATGCGATGGTTGAATAAATTAATTTACTCAGTACAAAACGTTCTGCTCACAGTTCTTTAAGTAAAAACATGGCGTGGGACACCCATGGAGGTGACATTTAAACGCTTAATCAAATTTTTTGCTATAAATATGTAAAAGTTGGTTTATTAGAACACTCTGTTCGTTAATATTCCTATTTTACTATTACTTAAAATTTTATAAAATAAAATCAATAATTAAATGGATTAAGAAAAGTTAAGGACTCATATTTCCACTTAATTTCAGAATGACCGTAATGCGTAGCGTAGGTGTATATGGTGCTCCGAAACATGAACATTAAGAAAAGAGGGTGGGAATAAACTGGTGGCGTATGAGATGTAAGTCTGGAGGTGTGGAGCGGAAGGGAAACGAGGAAGCGATGGGAATGGCAGCGGATTAGATGAAGTTTCTGGAGAAAATTATGAGTGGGCAGAACTAATGGATTCAGCACGTGATAACTGAGTGGTGGTTTTTACATGATCGTAATAAAAGAGAGAATGTTCGGTAGGTTGGGAAGAATAAGAAAGTACATATGTCCTTTGGATGGAATAGTAATAGTTATGAAGTATGTGGAGCTGGATGATGATATCTCCTTCCCCAGATAGGTATTTCTCATTTATTGCGAGTATTTAGAAGTATTGCATAAAATTCATGATATTGATACCTACTTTGTAATTTATTACTCTATAATAACAGAATCAGGGTCTTGATTTTTTACACAATTTTTTTGCGTAGGACCCTGATTTCATTACATTGCTACATCATCAGGAAGTTCATCAAGGTAACAAGTTTTTCATGTCCATCTAAACATACCGATAACCGTCAGCTTACTGCTCATAATAATGTTTTTTTTTATTCCTGGACATAATGTGTCCCAGTGCCTTATGAATACTCGACCCGGAGGTGTTAAGTTACGCGAGAGCCCGTGTAATGTTGGCCGCGTTATTACGGCTAGGACTGTACTCCTCTTAAAATACATTGACAGAATTTATTTCGTGCACACTGTTATCATTTAGGCGATGAACTTGTGTGACTGATTCTTACCAAATATGGTTTCGTATTTTCCGTCTTCGTTCTGGTCGTAGAACCCAATGTTCGCCCAGTCCCACGCCTTGGGGTAGCGTTCGTACAGGATCCCTGCAACTTTAGCCTCTTCAGGGGAGTTCACAATGAGCAGATGTCCTCCTTCACTAGCACAGACGTTCATTCCATCGCGAAACGTCTTGAGCTCGGCGTGGAATTTGTAGAATCCTACGCCGTGGAACAGCTCGTAGTCAACCGGCTTCGGAGGCGGTGCTGAAAGAAAAAGGACGCGTTTCAATGTTAATTCTTTCTGGGAGTGAGGACGAGCCAAACGATGGCGCAAGCCTGATAAGCCCTTTCCTGAGTGGGTGTACTGTCTTATTTAATTTAATTATATTATATATAATTATAGAGGAGTCCTATAGTACAAACTTCGAAGTGAAGATTCTCCATTACGAGAAAAAGGGACGACGCCTGGACACCTTGGAACAGTGGGAGATCATCAAGAGAAAGAAGAAGAAAATCAAACTTCTTAATTATGTTGAATTTGATGTTCACTCCCTCATTCTATCCTTGTCCACCTGACAACCCAAACCTCTACTCCCCCCCCCCCCCAGGACTTTCTCTTAGAAGAAAGGAAGCATTCGGAATGTGGTGCTTCCGAAGAGTGATGAAGACGAAATGGATCGACCAAGTGTCAAACGAAGAAGAGTCGGAGAAAAGAGAAGCCTGCTGAAAACTCTAAGAAGAAGACGGGCAACTTAATCGGCCATATCTTAATGCTCGATGGCCTGATGAAAACAATCGTCAAGGGTAAAGTGAACGGGAAGATTGGAAAAGGCAGGTCTCGTATGAGATATATTGAACAGTTAGTGAAGGATGTGAAAGGGCGGAATTACGTTAATATGAAGAGGTTGGCCGATAGAAGAATCGAGTGGAGGGCTGCGTCAAATCAATCCTAGGATTGTTGACCGATGATGATATAAGGTACGCGGAAGGTGGATCCGCGAACTCTCACAGAAGACCATAAATGGCTACCCGTGAAAACTGCTCGGGGATTTCTTGAGCTCCGTGCAGACGAAAGGATGGGCAATATGTTCTTCTCAACAAACTATGCGAATTAAATAAGACAGTTGACTTAGGGGATAAATTGAGCAGAAATATTTACCTGTCAACGCTAGCGTCACGATATGTTTCTCGATCCCACCATCGTCGAACACTTCGTACTTGATGTCGGCTCTCCAGTTTTTCCTCAGTCCTTGCTTGGATACCTGTGAAAGCGCGTAGGCGATCGTGCAGTGCCCAGTCTGATTGACTTGATTGACGATCGAGAGCTCGTTACTCCGTTTCAGGTATGGTACTTGAAGTGACGGTCGAAAAAATAGCGTTAAGCTACAGAGCAAAATTGTTAACTGGAGAGTAACCATGGCCGAATGCGAAGAGAAGGGTATCGCTTACTATAATGAAGCCGTATCCACCCGATGTTTAAGTACTCGCCGCCTTCGCGAGCATTTAAATCGTTCCCTCCCGGAAGGAAAACTTGATTTTTTCTCTTCCCCGAAATTTTCCTTGTTTAATCTCATCCTTCGAATGCTTTTAATCTTTCTGTCGACGCAATCATCAATTTCCAAGTAATGCGTAACAATTTCAAACCATTTATAAATGGTGGATAGCAACATTTAATCTGCTTTGGCTTCTAAATCATCTTTACGTCGCGAGATTTTTTCTAGGAATAAGATTGGTATGACCTCAGTTTTATGCTAGGAGCAGAATTTTACCTCGTACTTTATCTGAATGATTTCTGAGAAGTAATTTTTAAATTAACGCACGATACGGGTAAATGTTCACAAAAAGGGACTTACTTTTCTACAAGAGGTCTTTCTGGATGCCTTCGGCTGGAAGAAAAATAATCTGTGATCACTCGTTATTCCAAAATAATTGTAATTTACCCTCTTGACCCATAAAAATATTGGTACCATATGTAGAAAAGCATTCACTGCTATAAGACTTTCTAAGAGGGATTTAATGTTTTTAGTTTGTGGGATTAAAAGTACAAATCTAATAAGATAAATTTTGTTTAAAATTGTTCTTAAAACGTCCCGCAAGATGAACATTCAAAATATTTTCCTGCTGCATTTCTTCGAAATTATAAGATATAAATAGATCTTTGATACTTAAGTAGAATTTTCAGAATTCTATAATCTTTTTCCGGGTAAGTGTAACACGTTAGGCATTTTAAACCCATTGGCATAATGAACTATTAATAACTCACTGTCAGTAATGACAACTGTGAAGTTCACCACACAAGCTTGATTAGATTATAATTGTCATCTATTAAGAATGCAGTAATTTATAGTGGTTAACTACTCATGAATTGTTAGCTAACTATTGATACTGTAGTTGCTGCTTGCTAGGAGCTATTGTAGATAGTTTAGGGGAACACAGCTGACAGTAGTTGCTTTGAGTATACAATTTGAGCATGAGTATTCTGTAGAATGAAGCCTAATGATGATTCATGATGCAGCCTGCTATTAGGCTCTAGGTATTGGTAAATATTTTGGGTTGTAGTTAGCTACTTAGCTGCGACACTCATATATGGTGATTTAAAGGGTTTAATTCATAGCCATTAAAGATTCTCCGGGGTCTCTTTTAAGCATTGAAGTAATCCGCATTGAGATAACTCCCTGATCATGAGTGCCAGTGAAGAACCCTTCATCTTACACGTAGTTGACTTACATTGGATGATTGTAAATTACGATAGTTACTGATGAACTGCAATTTTTCTTATGCATATAGTTGAAGTGACATCCCTATTTGGCCAATTTTTCGTAAGGCGAAAGAACTGGGAGCTAAAATAGTGAAATTTTTGTGGATATACCCACCCAGAATACAAACTCTTTAGGGTGTCATCACTTACTAGCTTGAGAAAATTACAGCCCCCTCTCCTTCTGCAGTAAGAGATTAAATTTCTAGCCAAGTTTTTTTCCCGAGATTTGGTTTGGACGGCTGATTGTCTGAAGAAATGAACATATTATGCATCGTCTTAATGGCAAAGTTTTCTTATTCTGTTGCATGTCAGGCTGAGGTAAAGCTGGTATAAACCTGTATTTATCTCAATCCTTTTAAACTAGCTCAAATGCAAGTTCATCGTAAAGTAAAAAGCTGGAAAATGTATTTCATGCTAATTTATTTGAATTAAAAGCAGCTGCTTCATTTAAATTGATATGATGTCGGAAACTACTGCACTCGTGAAGGAACGTTTGGTTTCTTATTTTGTAACGAATGGTCCCATACATAAATACCTACTTAGTAAATACTGACTGTGAAAGGGTGGAATGAAATGACAATTTAAACTCCCGAAGAGATGGATCGATTACGATATGATGCTTGATTTTTGCTTTTAACGATTTATTCCGCGTAATTGGGTAATTTTTCACCAAACCAAGAATTGTTTTAGTGAAAATCATTAGGCCCAGTTTTTACTGTAATAGCTGAATATTAAGAAGCTATACCTTTGATACTAAATCAGGACTATTGAGGTTGATGTTGGCTACATCGTTGCCCCACCTCTTTTTCGACGTAGAAGTGTATGATTTTCTGCTGTAGTTGTTGGTAAAAGTTGTTTGAAAAAATTATTTATGTAAATGAAAATTATTATAATTATCGACGAAAAAATTCAGGATGGTTGTCATGCTCCTGAAGGGGAGGTGCAATTGGGAATCGTTAATTTTATTGCTATTAATTTTTAACACATCAGGATTTCAAAATAGAGTAAAAATACAAGAGGAACTCAAATAACTCAGCGAAGATTTCTCAAGATTTTTAAGTTGAATATGAAGCATTTGAAGTTCACTCATCAGGTAGGGAGGGGGAGTCGTTATCCGGTGTTGCAGAATAAAATGTTGATGATCCGCAGTGATCCATTTCGCTTGGGTGTTCGAACAGGCCCCTCTAATTGTAGCCAGAAGAAGCCAGGACCAATGATCAGGAGTTCACCTCTCTACCCACTGGCTACAGTGCTGTATTGAAGTCATACATCTATCAAGAATACATCTATTTTAATAATTATTACAATGTTTTCATGAAAAATGAAAGTGCAATGGTCAATTTTTACACCGTTTATTTTATAAACAACCCGGGTTTTGGCATGAAATTCCATTTTCAATGCTTTGTTTCGGAAAAGTGAAGTCAGAATAGTCGGGAAAGTTACCAAAAAAATTAACTAATTAAAGTTAAAGTTTATCTCTTTAAAAAGTAATTAGTTAAAGTTAAAAGTAACTTTTCTGAAAAAGTAACTGATTAAAGTTAAAGTTAAAAAAAGTAACTTTTGCGTTAAAAGTTACTTTTTAAGTTGCTTTGGCAAATTTAATGCTGTGGCAGTAGAGGCGTTGGTGGTTTTTTGTTTTGACAAACAAAGCAAACATTGAAAACTGCCATTGTAGTTTCTTCCATCCGTATCCATTTGTTTAAAAATATTTTAATTGGGAATTTTCGTTTTAATTCCATTTAGTGTCCAGAGCGTTGTTGGTCAGGTTTCCTTTTGTCTGCTCAAAGGATTCGGTGATTTTTCTGAGGTGAAGCTCCAATTCTGGGATTTTTAAGTCGTCGTGAATGTAAGACTTTCTGACGAACCGTCTGTAATTTGTGCGTCTGTAACTAGCCGCAAAAGATTGTTTTTAGTGGTAGAAAGTGCTTTAAGGTTAGTTTTTGATATTGATCCCCACATTGTGATGTGAAGTTTCCCTTCACAATTGTGACATTGCAGTGGAAACGGCTTGGTTATATAGAGTTACAGTAGATGCTGAGGGTATGCCTGCGCACATTTTATCGCGATTCACTGGGGGCTTATGTATTAGACGACGCAATTTCGCCGAGTAAGGAATGCGTAGACTGGCGCATTGTAACAGATACGTTAGTTTGAATGAACCCCTCCCCCTCGTAATCCGTCATTTTTAGGCGACCCTTCTTCCTCGGCTTCAACTATGTAGTAATGATGACATGATGTCACCGAGTAAGCCATACGAGCCCTCCAGGACATTGTCTTCTCGTGGTTTCGTGTTTTCTCGTCTGAGGATATGTTCCTAAACTTTGGCGGTCACTTCCCTCAGCCCCGCTTTTGTTTAGATGTATTTTTTGGGCACATTCATTGCATACTTACACAACTACCCATGCATTCTTGGATACCGTTTTATTTTCCCATTCGTTGGTAGGGCAACTTTTGAGCCCAAATTCGGCCAGGTCGACATTCGCCAAAAATTAACGAAAATAATTAACTGAAGTTAGTTTTATATCCGTTAATCTAAAATTTTAACGATTTAAAGTTAAAAGTTAACTCTTCTACAAAGTAACGATTAAATTAAATAGTTAAGTACCTACATTTTCAAAGATTAATTTTAATCGTTAATTTTTTAATCGTTTATCCCAACTATGGAATTGGCATTGTCTGTGGTAAACGCAGAATGCATGACACTTTTTTCAGGGTATGGCATTCACAAAATAGAAACAGGCAAAATCAAGACTGCGCATCAAATCTGATTCAAGATGATACTAAATGAAGGACTGGGGTACGGCCACTTAGTACCTAGGGGCCGTGGAAGGGGGTTTGGGCAAAATGTGTTGAATAATCTATCTGACATATTTGCTTAAAATGCTCTTTTCCTCTGAATCCTTAAGGTTACTGATACTTTCATTAACATTTTTGTACGCATATACACATTCTGTCTGTTAGTTTGATGACCATGCACAGTTCACCCATGTGCATCGTAAGTGTAAAGAGTAATTTTAATTCCTTGCGAAACTCCTACATTCCTAAATTTAACTCCACCTTCCTAAAAAGGAGACAGGACTATAGGGTGTGGCAAAAAGAACTCACCCTGCGGGTAAGGTATGTTATGTTTGCAACCAGCTTGACATCGCTTATCTGCGGGCTGTTGGACATCAAGGATGTGAAATAAAAGAAATATATAGGTATGCACCATATGCACATATTACCGGCCGGCGTTTACTTATATCCAAATAGTAATAATATTACATAGTCTTGGTGTAGATGGACGTGTCCCATCGGGCTTCGGGCCCTAATTCGAACTCTTACCGCTTGAATGTAAAAACGTATTGAAAACTTTAGCGTTCCTCAAGGTTAACTATTGCATTACGACATTTTAAACACTTTAGCAACTTCAGGTGCTTATAGTACCCTTACAAGTGTCTTCAGGTATTTGCGCCTGAAGATGCTAAAGTGTAGTGAAATATGGTAATATAATGCCGAGCAATAAACGCAACCTTAAGATTAGCGTTAACCTTCCGGGCTATATTTTACTCTTTTCCCAGCAAGCAGACATAGTCACGTAGGTAGGTATATACATACGTTCGTTTTTCTATCAATATCATACTGTAACGATCTCCACTGCCGATGATTCAGCCCATGTTATCATAATGAAATATTGTATTTTCAAATATTATTTCTTTAAGCTCGGAGATAAAAAAGAATGGATTATTAAATAGATAAATTTTGCATCCTCTCTTTCAATATAATCACCTGCAATTTCCACCATGCTGCTGATGGAAATAGATGTCAAATTTGACATTGATATTTAAACATTGACGGCCCGCAACACAGTCTTCAAATAAGAGCTTTCTCTACTGAAAGGATTACTAATACTTATCTCCTGTCGTGACTGACCTTTAATGAGCACCCACTTCGACGGGAAATTTATTGGCATTGGTCAATAGTTCACGGATAACGCGTTTTCAGATCGTTATATAAAAGGCACGCCTTTTAAGTGAAGCAAACAGTTCACGGGAAGCTCGACTCATCGGAGCGCATTTGTTTGAAGTTTCCCTGTCGACGGCGAACGGTTGAAACATCCCGGGATTGATTTTTGGCAGTCTCCTCCCGTCCGGCTCCTCTGAAGCATGGCCTTGCTCCGGTCATCGCTCGTGCTCTGTTTCCTTGTGTTTCACCTTCGGCCGTCACACCAGGGGCCGGATCTGAAACGGAGTTACGAGGTCTCGATAATCAATCAGGTCAACCAGACTGGTCACTGCACCATCGACTTCGCACTGACTCAGGCATCCAATGGATTCAGGAGAAACTGGAGGGCAAACATCAAGCATGAAATCTTCGACGATGGTGGAGTCGAGAAGCATTTTGTGACCGGCCATTTGTCAGGTAAAATTATTAGGCAGCATTCAGTCGCTGAGCGCTTGACATAAAATCATCGCCTACTATCGATCAATAGTTCTTCCTTCTTTTATCAACATAATACCCTGCAAGGATGTGTGGCAGGGGGCCAACCATCACCAGGCGGAAAGAACCCTTACTACCATGCGCGCATGAAAATGAACACTATTTTGTTTGGACACTGCTTATATGAAACGAAGTGTTATAATATGTGTGTTCACTCCGAAGAAAATAGTATACATGCAGCGGCGAGACACGTGAAATATTGGCTGTAAATTTACCAACCAAGCCAACCAACCAAAGTTGGCAACTATCTTACCATACAACTACTTGTAAACGCCTCTTTATAATACACCTCTCCTGTTAGGTAGGTATGTACCATTTTTCTGTGTGAAATTTATGCAGTTTACTGTTGAATTCACAAACTATTTTGTTATAATAGTTGAGGCACCGTAATATACACTTAACAAGGTTTAATTCATTCACAGATGCACTTTTCTCCAGTTGCATGCATATTGTGCACGTTTTTCTCCCCACGGGCAGAAATAAGGTATAATGTATACCTCTGTCATTGTTTTTTTATGACTGCAAGAAACCATCAAGCAGCATACAAAAAGTCGTGGAGGGAATTTCCATCAAAATACACCCTAACCAGTTGAAAATCCTCACTCAATCAACTGTCTTGCAAATGGGCCAATAATTTCCATCACGTTCTAATTTTTTCCCATTGCCTTAATCATCTTTCGCTATAAACTCCACTAGAAGTAGAAGGGTCATCATTCGTATTTTCAAGCTGGTCCCCCTCTTAAAGGCAGCTCATACCGGAGAGTAAATTTAAAGATAGGATTGGAAGGGGGGAGCCTAAAGGATGGAGAGATTACTGAGGCTGGCATTAGTCTGATCTTAATGAAAGGCACCAAGGGGTTTTCGTTTTAACATCCCATCCAACGGATGGAGTGCTGCACTTGGCATGTGCTCCATGAAGCATCGGAGAGGGATATTCTCATGAAATGTCTGCCAGGATTTTAACCCAGATCCTATAAAGGGTGGGAACTCATACCTCTTCCTCCTGAATGAAAGTGGACATCCATTGACACGATTCTCCAAATATGGTTTTTTAATCATCCAAATGTTGGGGCCATATCATAAATACTGCATGAATTATTATAGAACAAATATGAAAGCCTTGCCTTAAGGTGGAGTTGAAGTCTAAGTTTTGCCAGGACAATTTATTGCAAACCTCACTTCGCGAGGCAACCTCCTGTTTTTTCCCATTAAATTATGTGTATAATTGATGTTTGATCATTCATCTTAATGGTATGATATTTCCATTGTCTCCCCTTATTTGTTCTCCTATGCTACACTACCATGTATCATTTACTTCTGCCATTTTCCAAATACCTGTAATTATGTATATGTTGGGTGAACGTTAAACTCAATAAATAAACAAATACCTACCTTAGATGAAATATACCTACTATGGATTTTGCTATATCAATAATGATCACTTCAAACTACTTTTGAAACATCATTTTGGCAATACGTGGCAACTGTAGGTCAGTGTGCGAGGACTATAGTCTTAGAGACTAGTATATTAGTCTCTAAGACTTAGAGCCACATGGTAACCCAGGTTGCTGCATGGTTTTAAGTATTTTCAATATGTCCATCAATAAATATATCCCCAAAAACCCATAGAACCTTTGGACATAAGTTTGAAAAATAATCACCTTTGGCCTTGTGTGTGAATCACTTTGTTGAACAATAAGAGCTACCAGGTCATCAAAATCGAAAGCTTTCTCAAATACCTCAGAGGTATTAGGTTCCAGATTGCAATCTGCATCTATGTACCACTCCATTAACAAGATCATTGGATGCCCTTGATGTTTAGGAGGCAAAAGATGGCCTACCACCAATCAATGGTAAAATATTTGCTGCTCTCAATGCAGGCATTGTGGATGGTTCAGTCAAAGAAGACTGACGGACAGTAAGGAACGGTGGCTAGGAACAGTTGGTTCAGTAATAATTTCTTCATCTACATTGTCAGCATCTTCACCGGGAAAGTCTGTATCTCCTTCATCAAGTGGGACATGGTCTTAATCCCAGGAATCACCTGGTCAGCATCTCATTTTTTTCACTGCCACTTAGTGCAAATCAATAGTGCACTGTGCAAACCAATTTAGAAGTCTCATTCTACTATGTGAATATATATGTACTATGTGTCATCTACAGGCTACATTGCCCAGCATTCAAAGGCTACTGTCCAGTGTTCTACATAGGCAAATCCTCCATCCTTCTCAACTTCTGCATTCGCTCATACAGCAATGAATCATCTCAATCATTTTCTCATTATGTGGCACAACATTCATTTAGAAATTCTTCAACAACTGCTATAAAGTATCTGTTTTGGCATTACTCTCCCCGACAGCCTCTAAACTGAAACTAAATTAATTGGAACTAGCTGACGTATGGTTAGTTAACGCCTACAACCAAAGGTCATATTAATCTTCCCTTCCTGTCTTCGTCCCCCCCACTCCAACCTTCTCCCCTCCCATTTGCCCTCTATTCCCTCTTACTTCTCCACCCCTCCTAGTTCAGTCTCCTTTGTCCCCTGATGGAAGCAGTTGTGCCACCAAAATTTTATAATATTTTATGAGTGTCTTTTTAGGTGTTTTCTATCTTTCTTTATTTTCATTTCACCTGTGAAAAATTTACATTTTGTCCACTGTTATTCACATAAGTTATTTTTTTAAGAATTTGCTTATACACAGGCTGTCTGTGTGCTAGTGTAAATTTTATAGTATTACTGTTACATTCAACAAAATTCGTGTTTTGCAAATTTTTAGGTCCATTATGGCCTATGGAGCACAAAAAGAGCAATAATCAACATATCAACCATCAAACACCTATTCTTAAAATCTTCCTCACTCCTCTCTGTTTTGATTGTTTATATTCATCCACCTGCAACACACCCAATTAGGGATGCAAGGATTTACGTAAGAATGCACATGCATATTATTAAATATTCACTAATACCTACATGAACTTTTTGTTATCTTATAGCGCCACCTCCTAGGCCAAGAGATTATGAGTTATTTCCTGGCATAGGATACTATAAATTCCATTCAGAGGCAAAAACCATGCAGGAAGGGGTGAAGATATGTGCTCAAGAAGGTGGGCATCTAATGATTGTCAACTCTTATGCCGAGGCCAATGTTGTTAAAATACTCTATGCTAGACACCCTGATGTGTGGAAGTGGGCGAATATAGGTTTCTCTGACCTAGATGAAGATGGGCACTATGAGACCATATTTGGTGAGTTGCATGTCAATAATGCTTGATTTCTTTGAGCGTATATTCAGGTAATATTTATGGTAGGGTAAATTTTCACATGAGGAGTAAAGCACATTGAAAGCATTGTAAATGAAAAGAATGGTCTGTGGTTTTTTTATCGTTCGGTGATAAAAATTCTAATTGTGTGCACATGCAAAAATTTTACCTATCCTGGTTGCAAGCCAATGAGTATCTTTCAAATAGATGCATATTTTGAAGATGAAATTTTTAAAATTAATAATTAAAGTAATGATAGGTGATGCAATGTTGGATGCAATCATGCTCAATGAAATTACATTAGAAAGTCGATGTTAATATATTGTAACTCCAGCAGAAACCATAACAGGTCATCATATGTGCAGTACATAATCATGAGAATTAATTGTTTTGCACAAAAAATAAAACATATTTGTCTACATCATATCCTAGCATTATCTTCTTTTTGCCATGTTTACCACTTTGGAATGGGATTTACAAGTGACTTTACAAAGTATTCTGACCACCCCATTTATAATTTGCAGTGGGCAGATAAATTCTGTGGGTAGATTGATATAAGGAATCGAGATAGGTTAATAGCAAACTAATGGCAATATTTTATTCAACTTGTTCATAGTGAAGAAAATATTGAGTCAAGAAAACCAAGAAAAATATTTTTATTTATGCCTAAAGAATATCTTTTAAAAAAAGTCAAGGTTCTTAGTTTGCGAGCATTCGCTCCTTCTATTTGACATTGCCTAGTTGATTGTACCCATTTGGATCTTGGGCATGAATATGAAAAGTTATTTTTGCCATGGCTACTCTTCAGTCCTATGGTTTTCAATATGATTTTCAATTGTGAAATATATATTCAATTTTGCACAAATCAACGCAATCAATATTCATATTCTTAATTTTATTGCTCTTTCACCCTCAGGAAAATCATTGGAAAGTACAGGATATAATAAATGGTATCCTGATGAACCTGATTCAGGCCGGCCATCTTGTGGTGTGATAGAGAGAAGTGGTCTTCTTGGTGGTGGAGCCTGTCATGGGACACGACCCTTCATCTGTGAATATGATTTGTCATGGAGTGACTAAATAGTTTCTCATGGTATGAGTAAGAAATGATTGATGATTCCAAATTGCTTCAACCTGTAAATCACATGAAATTTACATCTAATGTATCAAACTAAAAAAATGTGGTCTGATATTTGGATATCAGAAATTCAGTAATAAATATGTGCCATCTTCACAATTGGTATCACCAAAATTTTCAAGAATTATGACAATAACCTCTAAAAATGTGTTCTTTTATCAGTAGCACTGTGAGTGTGGGAGAAATTTAAAATGGTCGATTATTTGGAGCTCAGAAATTCAGTAATAAAAATGTGTTTTTTCAATTGGTAGTACTGTGAGTGTGGGAGAAATTAAATGTATTGAGAAAATAAGTAATTTGACTCGGGTACATAGTAGAAGTGTGATAAAATTTAGATCTAGGTACTAATTAGGTTAAAGGAGTCACAGGAAAAAATGACTCCTCAAGCAGCATCGTATGGCAGTTATACGTCGGCCCAATGTCATTTTGACATCACCAATGTTGTTTTAACATTGGCTCATAATGCCGATATAAAAATGACATGATACCTTGCTCCAATGTAAAATTGTTATTGTCATTCGTATCTTAAAGTGATATTTAATAGATATCATTTTCTGATGCAAAAATGATGTCAGCTGAACTGACTAATAAAGGGCATAAAATGATCATATTTTTCTGGTCACTGGATTTTATAATTTTGAGTATTCACATTTTTTCCTCCGACGTCTAGGAGAAGAAACTCAAAAATTCGTGATTGGTCAGATCATCGGAAACCATTTGGAGGCCTACATATAAAACAAGAAATATGTTTATTTAAAGATTCGATGTTTACTTACAAATTGCCGTTCATGCAGCAGGTTTGGAATATCCTACATTTACCGCCAAGTGGGCTTTAGCACTGGATGGGGTTTACCTTTGGCCATGGATTCTTTGAAGCCTTTTCTCCCTTGCATTGCCATCCTTGATGAACCGCAAGGGCTCAACATCTAGTACCTTGAACCTCGGTTAAATTGCTATGCGAATTAGGGATCCTGGGTAGTGTAGTGGTCTGCTCAGTGGCAAGGAATGCCAATTAGTTCCGTGGTTTGATTTCTGGTCCAGGTGAAGTTTATCGCAAGGTAATTACTGTGAACGCCTCATATTGGGTTAAAACTCCAATAACTTTAACAGAATGTTTTCAGTATAAAATATTTTACTACAATGATAACGCTTAAAGTTACACATCTTTCACTGAGGGAAGTTGGATCAGGAGTAAAGTAGGTATCTCATTACTATCAAAAACGCACTAAATTACACATTCCTTAACAAGGAGAGTTGGATCAGGGGTTAAGTGCAGGGTTCTCAATGTAAACATACTTAGATTGAAACTACCTCTTGACTTTTCTTTTCCCATCACAGTTTTATTGTATGACCATCCCTGATTATAAATATTTTTAACATTTTTATCGAGGATACATATTGACTTTATTACTCATTAAATCATCCCAATATCATGTTAATGAAAAATCAGTTCATGGTATCCATAATATCAAACATACATTGGCCCAATATCATTTTTATGCCACTGTATACTGATGTAAGGTGTCTTTTTATCATAAAATTTATATCGGCCCAATATCGTCAGCAAATGTCATTTTTATAATGTCAAATGTTATCACTTTTGGCATTTTCTGATATCAGTAGCCAATATCAGATTGACCAATAACTGATATTTGATGGTGTAAAAATGATATTGGGACGATATCATGATGCTATTTGGGTCATATGCACTCATCCCTTCTGATCCAAAAATTGCTCAACACTATGTCTGTCAATTCTTTTGAAGGAAATCATTTATTGAATAGTAAAATATTAATTTCACATCTCCCCATTGCATAAATAAAACAGAAGTAGCAATAATTTAGATTTACTCTAGGGCCTAATTTTTGAGGAGGCAAGCAAGGGTTGCTTTTTGATTTGCTATTTGTTGATACCTTTTGAATTTGTTGATTTTTTTGGCACTTGCCTATATGGTGTTAAACTGCAGCTAACCCAAATTATCCTACTGTGCAAAATGGTTCCTATATTTCTAATTGATATACATTTTTGTTTAAGTTCCAAAATTTCACATGTAATTGTCAATGTATGCCATTAAGTGAATGAAATGGTCATAGAATGACTCATATTCAAGCTCTAAAGAAATGATTCATTCTTGGGTTGTAATGACTGAAGCATTTAACGTGGTTAATGCATTTCCCTACAAATACACTCCAAAAATGACAATTAGTACTCTAGCTGGTTTAGCTGCTTAGTGCAGGTATTTGAGCATAAAATATATTTTTTAATTATCACAATAGGGTAATTCATGTCATAACATGAGGAAACAGGAAGTTTTCCCCGGGCCATCCCCTAACTTTGACAAAAATTGTTAGTTATGTCTCCTGTCATGTATTAGTATGTGTGCAAAGCCATTTTCCTAAATGGGTATTGAGTATATCGAAAGTTGCTGCTCTATGTTCATTTTTAGATTTTCACAATGAAGCCTTAGAGATATAGGTAACTTTTAAGATTTAAAGATATGACATTACGGCTATATCTTTAAATCAAATTGAGCTAGAATTCTCTGAAAGAGCTTGTGTTCATTAAGCATAGTGACTACATACTTATTTTGTGGAATTTTTCCATAGTATAAAGAGAATGAAAATTGTGAATTCCACTGGTTTATTCTGGTACTACCGGTTTCAGCCATTAGGCCATCATCAGGTACATACATAATAGAATATTTTTCGTCGAGTGCCTTTAGCACCATTTGACACCCACGCACAAATTAGCCTCTAAGTTAAATTCCTTATGTCAACAAATGTCCAGTTTCACCCCAAGATATACAATACAAAAAAACTCCATCGAACTCTCAAAAACTCTGGCACCGATGACTCTCCCAGCCAACGCAAAACTGGTGTCCTTCAACATCAAAAACTAGTTTACATGCGTCCCAGCAGGTGAAGCCTTGTTAGCTGCCCAACAGTTTCTCGAGGACAAATATTTCTTCCACGGAGGTTTTACGTCTGATGTATATGTGTACCGCACAAAATTACTTTTTGTTCAACGGACAAATTTACCGCTAAATGGATGGGTTGCCCACTCTCACCCGTACTAGTGGAAGTTTTTATGGACCATTGGGAACATTGTTATTCAATACCAAAACAATTTTATTAGAAATGTACTCTACTGGTATAGAATTGTTGATGATATTTTGTGTCTTTAGACGGGTAGTAAACGACAGTTGGAACAATTTTTATCCCACATGAACAGCACACATCCTAATGTTCCATTGACCGTGGAAATCGGAGGGACAATTTTAAACTTTTTAGACCTGACCATATATTTGGAGGACAATAGACACAGGTTCTCCATTTATAGGAAACCGACAAACACCGATTCAATTATACCTAGTGACTCACGCCACCCGCACTCCCACAAACATGCCATTTTCCATCCATGGTCCACCGCTTAATTAACATTCACCTCTCCTCCCAATATTTTGACAATGAAATCCAAATATTAAAACAGGTAGCTTTTAATAATAGATATAATAAAACCATCGTGGATAAAATTTTAATGAAAATACTAAGGCAACGGGCCATCCAGCAACTTACTCCCTTGTTATCCAGCCATCACAGCACCACTAAATATTGTAAATTGCCATTCTATGGAAATATGTCTTATGCTACTTAACATGCAAAAGACTCCTTTAAAATCTGTTTTTACATCCCTAAAACAATTTAAATACCTTGACCAATGCCTAATATCTTTTTGACCCCAATCAGAAGAGCGGAGTATATAAAATCAAGAGTGATGACTGCTCCAGCTACTACATTGGACAGATGGGAAGAAGCTTCTCCAAAAGGATGAACGAGTACAAGAACTGCTTCCGAAATGGTAACCTGACCTCCAGCTTTGCACAAAACCAATTGAAGAGGGTCACCACAGCTCCTTTGAACCCTAAATCCTCCATTTGGCCCCCAAAGGTCGAAAGCTGTATGCCTGGGAGCAACGAGAGATTGGCCTCCTTTGCAAGGCCTCTGGACTGTTGAACGACATCACCTTTTTTAACCTCCCACCCCTACTTTCAGCTGTTGTACCCTCGGAAAATCCACGACCTATTCAACCTGCCCCTAATCCCTTTCCCACAATTTTTCCTCACATTTCATCCCCCTCCCCTGCCTGTTCCGTAACTGTATATGTATAAAGGCACTCAACGAAAAATATTCTATTATGTACCTGATGATGGCCTAGTAGCTGAAACCAGTAGTACCTAATATAAACCAGTGGAATTTACAATTTTCATTCTCTTAATTACTTGTTTTAATTAATGAAAGTTGATCCATGATATTGTAGAGTCATATTAAAATGTTTTGAAAATATCCGGCCAGGTATCTACTCAGTTGGGATACAAGGAAAATAAACGTGTTTAGGATCAACCCTCTATCAGTGTCCTGAAGTTTTGAAATACCTACCTTGTGTTTTATATTCATTGGATTAATGATAATAGGATAACATTTAGGAAAACTTTGGGCAAAATAGAGTAAATAATGCAGAATGCATATGCACCAAAATTCTTACCATTATTTAATAAATTTTAAGCATTTCTACAAATTTAGTCTTCCATTTTTCCATACTAATTTTTCCATGCAGAAAAATATTTGATATCATGGCAAAATTTCATTAGCAAATTCTGTGGAATCAGAGTCACAATATTTTTATCATGTTCGACCCAGCTTATGATATCCTATTATATGCTATAGTGGTCAAAGGGCATAAGGGAAAAAATTATTTATTTGGTGGCAGAATTCTATTAGGAAATTTAACATCTTTTGGGGGATAGATCAGTTTTTACTAACTGATATTTGTCCAAATTCAACAATTTTAAATATAAACCAAAGTACAGAGTACTCTCCCAGTGGGTCACACCACCATGCAGGTGGTGACATTGTGAATTACTGGTAGCCCACACTGGGTTGAAATTTTTAACATATTTGTTACTGTAAAATAGGCTAGGATGTTCATGCATGCAAGTTTTGGAAATGACTTCTCAGCAATTAAGAAACATATTTTATTGAACTTGATGGTTTCAGGCTCAAATTTGTGAAGTTTTATGTCTACAGTTTGGTAACAATTTCACTGAATTTCAATGGTTATGACCGGTTTTGTCAATGGGTCGACATCATCAGGTGAAATAATACAAAACCCTTGAGCTTATAGTCAAGTCCCCCCTGACCATATAGTCAAGTATAACAACGAGGGGGGGTGGGTAATGAGGAGAGAATGGTGGAAGGGGAGGGGGAATAGGATCTGACCTTGGATGGGGGAAGTGGGGGATTAAAGTGGGTTCAAATGGGCATATTTAATTTTCAAACTTTAATGATTTGGGCATATTTTATTGATTTAGGACATAATTTATTTACGAGTTTTAATGATATTCTATGTACAGTTATAAATTTAATATTATGTAGTTCCTAGAACCATGATATTTTCTCAAAACAGTAGAAGGGGATTAAAGAAATTTCCAAATTAAGGAAGAAATTTATATTGCAAAGCAATGGGGGCGTTTAGTCGGAACCAAAATTGCAATTTCGTACACGAAATCGTTACATGGAAACAAAAAAAGAATTTTAGTGAAAAAATTAATCTTCTAACCACAGCCATTCACTCATAAATCAAGGATAAAATAAGCAAAAGGTGACGCCCACCGAAAAAGCTGCTCTGATAACATTGACGTCACTTTCCTCCCATCTTTGACTGCTATTTGTGGAAGAGAAGGGAGTGGAGGGGGGTTCTCGGAAGGTCTGCTAGCACAGATGCTGTCGCAGCTGTCCTATTGGCAGAGTCAGCTGTGTCTCCCCTATGCGATAAGGCAAAGTAGCTTCTCAGACTCAGTTGTGATTAGACGAAGTTGTTATACGTCAGAGGTTGCACCGCGCCCACTTTTCCGAAAGGGTTAAAAACATCAGTTTTTCACCGCTTACAACTCAATAAATAATTGATGGATCAGAAAACGGAAAAATTTTTTATTTTACAAACTCTATCAGATTCGGAAATAAAAAAAATATGGTAAACGACCCCATTGCATGGAAAGATATTAAACTGAATGCTGCTCCATGCCATTTGCTGTAGTATAAGATAATTAAAATATCAGTGAGATAAAATACTTGTTAAAACATCCAATAAGCTTATTCCTGAGACATACCTACCTGATAAATAAAAAATTACATGGCTGCCAATTGAAGATACCGCATATGATCATTTCTTACTCTTTCTCACTTTTTCTAAAAGCATTATAAAAATCTTATTGGCACCAACTACTTCAAAGTACATACATTCAAGTCTCCTGGCAAACTTAATCTTTGAAAAATTATATCATGCAGCAGCATTAATGAACATTGTACATATTAGGTTTCTATAAATAATATAATGTTGCTGGATCTATAAGTAGATCATAACAATTCCCATCCTACTCTCATTCACATCATTTTGCCATTGAATGAATGTTTCTCGGACTTTCCACCAGTTAATAGGCTCCATTTCTGGCATCGTTTCAAAAAGTGACTTGCTTTTCAACCTCAGGGATTCTGAGCAAAAAGTGACTTGCTTTTCACCCTCAGGGCTTCTGAGGATGAAAAGCAAGTCACTTTTATGAAATGTTGGTGAAAAGTCTGAGAAACGTTCATTCACAGTATTCACCAGGAAAATACTAGATCATATATATGATTATGCTTAAAGGTATTTGGTCTCGGGATATATCCGCTGGTTGGTAAGAAAACCTTCCTAAATAACACAATGTCTACCAGTTTTGTTCACAAAAAAATAACCCAGTGGTGAGTCATGCCCATGATGCATTGCTAAATACCACTAATTGGATTAAATTTGTAATCAACAAGTCCTAAGTGGAATTAACTGATCCCAAACCATGTGTTTGATCAGCTTTGGTGGTGCAACCTTAATGACAACAAATCCATCAACATCCTCCAGCTCCTTTGAAGTGAACGGGGCAGCAGTGGTTTACTGTCCTTGGAATGTAGGCGTAATGTTGAAGGTTGCAGAGGCATCACCACCAGGAGGATCATGTCCTCATTAGCAAAAATATTAGCATTATTAGTTATTCCACCAAGTCAGCAGTCACCAGTCCACCTAGTCAGAAGTTTCTTCGTACAGTGTGTTGAGAACAATACTTTAATGGGGATCAGGTTGGTGTGGTGGCTAGAGAATTGGCCTCCCATCCCGAAGGCCCGTGTTCGATTCCCGGCAGCGGTGGATTTTTCACTGGCAAACTGGTCCCTACTTGAGTGCCTCGTGGAGGGCATTTCAAGTTCAGTACTCCGTCCGTCGGATGGGACGTTAAGTTGTGGTCATTTTGGCG
Organism: Platycnemis pennipes; assembly: GCA_933228895.1. Taxonomy (NCBI): domain Eukaryota; kingdom Metazoa; phylum Arthropoda; class Insecta; order Odonata; family Platycnemididae; genus Platycnemis; species Platycnemis pennipes. Next base: position 91,335,976 of record OW121850.1, on the reverse strand, counting down.
CCTGTCGTTAAGCCGACGCCGGGTTAGAAGTTGAAGAAGTATTGTGCGAAAATCGGAAGATCAACAGCTTTCTTTTTCTGCTCTCAGAAGTTTCAATATCCACCATTCAGGGAATTTTTTGTCTGAGAAATTGTGATAACGGAAGGTGCGCGCGAGGTGGGTCCCGTGATCTCTCGCAGGAGACCGCAATTAAGGCTGAGCGTAAAAATCTGCTCGCGAATGTCACGAGTCCTGTGGACGAAAGTATAAACAAAGTAGGTATTGTTAGTTACTCTTTACAAAAGACGCCAAGGGGACCACGGCTTAACGTCCCATCCGACGGACGGAGTACTGAACTTGAAATGCCCTCCATTAGGCACTCAAGTGGGGACCGGTTTGCTGAAAAATTCGCCACTGCCGGGAATCGAAGTCGGGCTCTAGGGATGGGAGGCCAGTATTCTATCCACATCACCAACCCGATCCCCTCCTTTATTTATTTTGACTTCTATCTTCCTTCCCCGTTGTGGTGACCTGGTTCTTGTAGAGGCTGTAGATCATTCTTCTGTCATTGTAGTCTGTTCCAATTTCTTCCTGTATTTTGAACATGTTGTTCTATTCTACGCTGTCAAAGGCCTTTTAAAAGTCTACGAAGGCCACATACAATGGCTTGTACGTGAAAAATTTTCTCGGCCAGTGTCCTTAAACTGAGTATTACCTCCCAACTCCTCAGGTTTTCCTGAATTCGAATTGATTTATTGAAAATTTCCCTTCAATCTTTCCTTCCATTCCTCTACTAATATTCCTAGTAATTATTTTCGATGTGTGTGACACCAGGTTCATTGTTCTGTGTTCTTCGCATTTCTCTGTCCTTTGCTTCTTTGGGATTGCGATCATTTCACTCTTCTGGAAGTCCTCTGGTATTCTCCCACTGTCATAGATATCTTTGTTTATTCCAAAGAGGGTATCTTTTGCTTTGACCGTGAGTGACTTAATGATTTCTCTATTTATTTTGTCCCCTCCAGCGGCGACGTCGGAAGTGGGGGGGAAGGAGGGGCGTTTGCCCCCCCCCCCAGCATTTACCCCGGACCCTTGAGAAATGAGTCTTCATTAATAAAAATTAAAATTCACTGGTTTCTAGCTTGCCTTTTCCCTTCGGACGCATATTATACCACCTTCATATGCACTTTTAGCGGAATTGTAGTCTCCCCCCCCCCCCTCCTCTCCGCAAAAAAATGCGGGCCCTTTTCAAGGTTGGCCCCTCCCAGCGAAAATAATTACGACGCCCCTGCCCTCCAGGTGTCTTGTTGTTCTTTAGGCCTGTCACGACTCTGTCAAATTCGCTTCTCAGTATCTCGTGGCCCAGTTCATCTTCATCTTCTCTGATATCTTCCTCAGCTAAGCCATATTCCAGTGGTTTGGGTGCTTGATAGAGCTCTCTGATGTATCGCTTCCATCTCTTCCCTATGTTCCTGTTCTATGAGTATCTTTCCACTCGAGTTTCTTATGTTGTGTTATCTTGTTTCCCTTTCTCCGAATTCTCTCATCACCAGTTTGTAAACCAATTCGGCCTTTCCTTACGTTATGTTGGTATTTATTTCTTCACAGCAGTTTTCTATTCATTCTTCCTTAGCTTTCTTGCACGCTCGTATTCCTTGGTCTCGCAACACCTTATATTGGTCCTCCTCAGTTTCATTTTCCGGATTCTTGTATTGTCTTCTTTCCGCTATGAATGACAGAACTCTACCAGCCTTTCTCATGTGGCATTTCTTTTTTCCAAACCGAACTCACGCACTCTACTTTCTCGGCCCTCTTCAATCACTGCATTCCAGTCTCCCATTACTATTAGGTTTTCCTTTCCTTTTACTGTGTCTAGGACCTCTTCCAGTTGCTCATACATTTCTTCTATTTCCTCTTCAGAGTGGCTGGACGTCGGCATATACAGCTTCACTATCACTAAGTCCGTATGACCTCCTTCTCCTTCTTGATCATTAGAATCCTGTCGTTATATTACCAGTAGGATCTCACTGTTCTTGACCATTCCTTCTTCAGTATGAATCCCGCTCCCGCTATCTTCTGGTAATCTCCTGAGTATATTACCCACCTTGTAATCATCGATTCAGAAGTAGTCGGCCCCAATCCACTTTATTTCGCTTGCTTCCATGATGTCTATCCCAATGTCCAAATTCCATCTCCACCTTAACGTTCTCCAACTTCCCACACAGTTCCTGTGATCTTGCGTTCCACGTCCCAATTCAGCATTAGTCTCTCTTGACTAATGTTCCCCTCCCAGTAATCCCGATTGGGGGACTATTTTACCTGCGGAATATTTTACCGAGAGGCATTGCCATCACGTCTTGTTGAATGTAAGGTTGCTTCTTCTAATGAGAGACTAATGTGCTGGTTTCCCGTTGCCTTCCTCATCGTAGTGCTGCAGCCTACTACGTGAACTTCGCGCTCGTCCGCATTTGATACAAGACCGATCCTCTTCATCTGCGCCATCAGTACCTCATGGTTGTGATGTCTCGCCCTGTAAAAATCGGGAAATATAATTTCTCCAAAAGCTGGAAAATATTTGGCTTCGTCGGGAATGGAACTGGTGATCTTACCAGTCCCCCTCGCTATCTCTAAGCTACTCCCCTCCCCCTCACCCCCTACCCCCGCTTAAACCCGTATCATACTAACGCAAAAAGAAAAGAAAGGGAGACACTGACACGAAGTTTTGTTTTCGGCATTCGGATTATGAGCACTTGCTCCAAGGAAAAAAAAAATTAATTGCGCCTGATATACGAATGAGAATAGCCAAACGTTAGCTCATTCACCTAACGTCACTTTATATCGACTTGAAAGCAAACTCTAAAGGCATTGAAAATGCGAGTTTTGGGGATACTGAGATGTAAAATCGGATACAATATGGTATCTCAAATGAGTCGATTCCACTCTAGAAAAGCACTGAAATAAATGGACTTTTTCTCTCTTGGCGTGGATGAGTAACAGCCTTGCATATCAAACCACCATACCAAGTGATACTTAGGAGATTGGATGAATTGTACTGTTTGATTCCTTCTTTAGCTAAATTGATCTCATTTAGTCAAAAATATGCATTATAACATTTAATGATGATTGGCATGTATTATTGTACTGTGTGTATATCCATAAGCGGTATCCAATAGATTAGTAGATTATAAATCTTTGTTACTATATTTTATAGGAATAATTAGTTGACCCCGATAAATTTTTATTCCAACTCAGTACATTAGAAAAGAATTGTCACTCAAGGGGCCGCATCACTTCTACTCCACCGATTTATCATTTCACGACTCGTCATTTTGTCATGATTTCTAGACCCAATTAATTGTTAAAAACTCAAGTTATCCACCCGATATTTTCAGTGTATAACAAATAAAAGTAGATTTTTCCGAGATAAACCTGTTTTTCAACTATGAATACTTCATCCAAATAATATATGACTTCGTCGAAGTAACGCGAGTGATATTGAGTCCTCCAGCTTATATTTCCCGTTCGGTTGGCCCGCACGTTTATTTATAAATCCTCTCTTTCAATATTATCATCGGTAATTTTTTGCATGCTGCTGATGGAAGTAAATGCCGAACATTGACGGCCCGCATCACAAGCTCCTAAGATGAACTTCCTCATTTTCGTCGACGACTTATTATTATCTCCTGTCGTGAATGAGCTATACGGGCGCCCATAGCGATAGCAAATTTACTGGCATGGGCCAGCAGTTCACGGATAACGCGATTGCAGAACGGTTTAAAAGAAGGGAAGACTTTGAAGCGATACATACATTTCACGGGAACTCGTCGGAGCGCATTTTTTTGATATTTCCCGTCGACGGCGAACCTTTGAAACATCCCGGGTTTTGGCAGTCTCCTCCCGTCCGGCTCCTCTGAACCATGGCTTTGCTCCGATCATCCCTCGTGCTCTGTTTCCTTGTGTTTTACCTTCGGCCGTCACAACAGGGGCCGGGTCTGACACGGATTTACAAGCGCTCGACATACAATCAAGTCAACCAGACTGGTGAGACGGTATATCATATTCATTCGGTGCCAATACCATATTTCGAAATTGGTCACATGGGGCATGAAGTTCTAAGATTATAAATGTTTAAAAAGTAATTTTGCGGGGTCAAATTCTACAAACTGCATTTTGGAAAATATTGATTTTGTATCATTTATGCATGCTACACATTTAATGTTTATATGTAGCCTAAGTTATGCATCTATAGCTATACATTTAGATATGTTGAATATTACGAAAATATTTTATTTTCGATACACTATAAGGATATGTTTGCATCTACCAATGTTAAATATCATTCAACTAATCAGGTGCAAGTGAAATAAGAAAGGTAGTTCATCAGCAATGTTACTGTCAATATGGATCAATGGCATTGAAATAGCAGCTCTAGGCATTTACCCAAACGACTTGCTTTTTTTGAGGAAGAGAAAACGTGAGAGAAGACAATCACGAAAATATATTCTACTTGATGACTTGCTTCCTAAATAGCCTTGATTAGCTCAGAACATGTATTAGCATCGTAATATAAAGAACTGTAAAACAGTTTGGACGAGACAGATCCACCTCACCATCGAATTGCGACGATTAGTGAACTCCAAGCTACACTGCAAGGATGTGTGGCAGGGGGTGAACCATCACCAGGTGAAAGTAGAAAGGATTCCCAGAAAGGTCTTAGAGTATAAACCTTTACGGAGAAGAAGTGTTGGGAGAACGAGATTAAGACGGTGAAGCTAGAACAGGGGAATTGCATTAACCTGGAAAGGCAGAAGAAGAAGATTCCAATTGGCTATCTTCACTGCCCCATTATCAAGAACACTGGATATTAGCAATGCTTAGGAGAAAAAAGATGGCCTACAACGTTTCAGGGGTAAATAATTAGTTGCTTTCAATGCAGGCAATGTGGATACTTTAACCAAAGAAGACTGACTGTCAGTCAGACATGGTGATTTGGAAACAGTGTGTTCAGTAATGATTTTTTCATCTACATTGTCGACTTCTTCACCCAGAAAGTCTGCATCTCTTTCATTAAGCGTGGCATTACCTTTATCCCCAGGAATCACATAGCACCATATTTTTTACTGTCAGTTAGTGTCAATCAATAGATACTGTGAAAACCAAAGTAGAAGAGTCATTCTGCCATATAAAAACACTCAGAGTATGGACCTAGAGTCCTTGGAGACCCGAGCAATAAGAAAATCTATCCTCGTAAAAATGTTCATTTTTATTTTTATGTTAAATTAAGAAATTCATTTCTGGAATATAAAGATGTTTACATTATTTTCTTTATATATTATAGTCCTCAATTATTATATACTAATTTCCTACTTGGTTAGTAAATACTGATACTATAAATCGGTTTTAATAGTCTGGGTCATATGGGACCCAGGTCCGTATTCGGTGTGAAACCAGTGAGGTCCGTACTCGGAGTGTTAAATACACTGTAAAAAGTTGATCTGATTTTCAGTGCGATCTGAATTTAAGCGCTGTCTGGTTGTAAGGCAGGAACACGGATTTAAGGTACGGAAGAGGCAGGAACATGGATGGTTGGTACAGGAGCAGTTGAGCAGGAAGCAGAGGAAGCAGGATTCTGGATGGTCTGATTTTCAGCCGTTCACCTGCCTTATTTTTAGACAAGATATTACTGCTGAAATTCAACATACCCTGTCTTAAAATTGTTGCATCTGAAATTCAGATCGCTTTTGTACCTTAAAATGAGATCTACTTTTTACAGTGTATGTATGATGTGTCATCTACTGGCTACAATGTAAACACTGTCCAGCGTCCTACATAGGCAAATTTTCCACCCCTCTCAACTTCTGCACCGACAAAATAAGCTCATACCGCAAGGACTTAACTCCTCTCAATAATATTATCTTCCTGTGGAACAACATTGATTCAGCCACTATAGATCCTTCAACAACTGTTACATTTTATGCGTTTTGGCCTCCCTCTCCCATGACAGGTTCTACACTGAAATTAAATTTGGAGCTAGCAGACAGTTGGTTAGTTAAAGCCCACACCCCACCTGGCCTGAAAGTCAGTTATTAATATTCCCATCCCCTCTTCATCCCCCCACTCCAACCCTCTCCCCTCCCATTTCACCTCTGCGCCCTCTCTCTCTCCTTTCCATTCCACCCAGTTCAGTCTCCTTTGCCATCCGGCAAAGGCTATTGTGCTGCTGAAAATTAAGCATGCTAATTTTGTTAGTGTCTTTGAATGTGTTTTGTATGTGCATTGTTTTCTTGTGCAATCGTGCCTGTGAACATTCCCTATTCCTAAAATCTTCCACACTCCTCCATTTTGATTGTTTGTATTTATCCGCCTGCAAGCAGTGATACAGTCCTTTACGTTGGAATATACTTTCACATAATGAAAAATTCACTCATCTTTCAGGACAACCTGCTGCACCAAATGGTTATGAGTCATTTCCTGATGTAGGAATCTTTAAATTCCATCCAGAGGCAAAAAACGTGCTGGAATCGATGACAATATGTACTCAGGAAGGAGCGAATCTAATGATCGTCAACTCCTATGCAGAGGCCAATGTTGTCAAAACACTCTATGCTAAATACCCTGATGCGTGGCCTTGGGCGAATATAGGTTTCTCTGACCTGAATGAAGATGGGCTCTATGAGACCATATTTGGTGAGTTGAATGACCATTGTGCTTGATCTAATTGGGCATGTATTTGCAGGTGATGATTAAGTGAGGGTTAATTTTTCATGTGAAGAGTAATGCACATTGAAAGCATTGGAAATTAAAAGAATGGGCCATGGGTTTTTATATTCTGGTGATAAAAATTTAAATTGTCTACACATGGAAAAATATTAACCATCCTGATTGCCAATTAATATGTCTTAAAACATATTTGAGTTGTCTACAAAAGGAGACCAGAAATTATTTATTTTCCTTGACATTTACAGTGATATGTAATCTAAAATGTGTATTCAATGGGTAGATGTTGAAATAAACCAATAAACAGAATGGTGAGAAACTACTGCATATTTCCAAGATGAACATCTTTTTAATGAATAAGTAAATGATGATAGACCACATAGCACAAAACGTTTTATTCACCTTTTTTACGTTTTTGAAATACATCTTTTATCGGAGAAAAATCGTTTTTGAAAGGTTCAAATTCCGATTAAAATTTTTGTTTGTTTTAAAAACGTGTTATTCTGGCTTCAGAAACGTCTTATTCCGGTGACAAAAACGTTTTTTTCCCGTGATAAAAGCGTTTTTGTTCCCCACTAGAAAACAATTTTTATAGGATCAAAATCTTTTAATTTCGCGCAATTATAATACACATACCTATATCTGATCCACGCCGTAACCTACGCACTAAAAGGCTTTTAATAATTGAGTCTTTTTTCGGTCATCGGCAAATCGGCATCTGAGTATTTCTATCTTTATTTCTCAAATAATATTTTCTTCTGCTTGAATGCCATAGGTTTCTTGACCACAGTTGTACGGCTCACTAATTCAAGTAAAATAACATCACGAACCTATGATAATTATGATATTTTCATTAATGAGAACGGAAAATAAATGGTATAAAAAGTAGTACATTATCAGACAGCGAGTAACCATAACGGCGTCGAAGATTTATGGCAGTTCTCAAACTTCTTCTGTTAGCACTACCTTCCTCACGTGATAATGGCCGAAACCGCCTGAACGTGGTAGCGTGCTAGCCGAGCACAGGTGAGCACAGGAATGGGTAACTGTGGGAAGGTTCGGATTCGTTTGCCGAAATTAGACGTTTTTAAAAACGCTTAATTCTTAAAAACGTTTTCGGGTTGCGGACCGAAAAATGAGTCCGTTCATTATGAAACTGAGAAAAACGTTTCGTATCCGTGCTTTTTAAGATATCCGTCAAAAACTGTTTTTTGACGATTATGGGACTTAAAAAAAAACGTTTTAAAACGGAAATGTGCTGTGTGGGAGGTTATGCAATGGTGGATGAATTCATACTAAATGACATTACATTAGAAAGTGGATGACAATGTAGGCATTATATCTCCTGCGGAAACCATTATTGATCATCATCTGTACAGGAATATCTCCCAAGCATTAATTTTTTTACAAATTAACATAAGAATTACATGTTTTAAACGAGGAAATTAATCTTATCCTCCTAGTCATATCCTGATATTGTCTTTCTTTTGCCTTGCTTTCCACTTTGATTGTGAATCACAACAGACTTCATAAAATCTTCTGACTAAACCCTTTAAAAATTGCTTTCGGTAATATAAAGAAATGTTTAAGGCACACTGATGGAGGTATTTTATTCAACTTTTTCGTAGTGAAAAAATATTGAGTCAAAGGAACCAAGAAAAATACATACTTTTATTTGATGCCCAAAAAATATCTTAAAAAACGACAAGAAATATAGTTAACGAACATTTGCCCCTTCTATGGAACATTGACTAGATGCTTGTACCCATTTGGATCTTGGGGATAAACATGAAAAGTTATTAAGCCATGGCTACTCTTCAATCCTATGGTTTTCAATACCTATGTTTTTCAATAGTGAAATATTTAATCAATATTGCATGCATCAACACAATCAATATTCATATTCATAATTTTATTACTCTTTCTCCCTCAGGAGATCCACTGGAAGATACAGGATATGAGATTTGGCAAATTGATGAACCTGATGCAAGCCGGCCATCTTGTGGCGTGATAGACAGAAGCGGTCTCCTTGGAGGTGGTGATTGTAATAGGGAAAGACCCTTCTTCTGTGAATATAATAAACCTAAGTGTACCTAAATGTTACACATGGTGTGAGTAAAAAATGAATGAAGACTTCTAAGTGCTTCAATCTGTAAATCTCATGAAATTTGCCTTCAATATATCTAACAAAAAAATGAAGTCTTTTATTTGGAATTCCGATATTCAGTAATAATCATATGTTATTTACACAATTGGTCTCACCAAAATTTTCAAGAAATACAGCAAAAACCTCCGAAATAATGTTTTTTTTTATTGGTACCAAAATCCGACGTAGCACTTTAAGTGTGGGAGAAAATAAATATTGTGAGAAAATTAATAATTTTGAAGTAAATAGTAACTGTGTGATGAAAATTGGAAAAGTTAATTGTCTTAAAGAAGTCACGGGAGAGGAAGACTCCTCATGCAGTCATTTCCTCTGTTCCTTGCACTGTTTCCGTGCAAATTTGAAGGAAAGTGTTAACTGACTAATAAATGTTATTTTCACATTTCCCCATCGTATAAACAAAATAAGGATAATGTAATGTTTCCACATAGGATAGGCCATAGGATTAGTCCCTCGTAAATATAAGTCAATCATTTAAAACTCAAGGAGAGTCCTGAAAAAAGTACAATTCATATTCTATCAAAATTCCCTTTCATTTGCGCATTTCAAATTATTGTGAGGACCGCCAAAGTGACAATGCCCAAAAAAATTCCGGCACCAAAAAAATTGTGCCATTTTACATCCTCACTGCAAAAACATGTCTCACAAGTACTATTCCATTAAAAGAAAAATACTGAACAAAAGAAAAATCTTTATATTTTTCTGAATTACAATTATTAGTTGCAAATAACGACAGTGAAATTGACATTTGAAATTTTAGCATACTTACAGTCAGAGAATGCATTTTAGCACATCAGTATCATTTTCAAACTGTTTCAAAATTATACAAATGTTTCAGCAAGAAAATTTATTCTTTTATGCATTTCTTTTGCATATATATTTGGATTTTGCTTTATATTTACTGCACAGCATGTTTTTGCAGAATGAGCTCTTTTTTATGGTTTAGTTGACGTTGCAGTCCGTTCTCACTTGGCACCTTCTAGGTGATTTTTCTGGTTCTACGTCAAAATCGGAATCTTCCTTTTTTGTTTTCTGAAATTTCTACATTAAAAGTAGTCTTCCCTTGGATCCTCAACAAAATTTTTGGATGACGTTTTGACGGGAAATATTGGGCTCTGTAATATTTTGGTACAGAACATAGGAGTCGAGCGCTGCAAGAGTTTTGCTTGAGTTCCATAGCGAATTTTAGAGAGGTAAAATAATTGTCTGTGGTTACGTGTCTACCAGCATTTAGATAAGACTCCATTAGCCGTAATACCTCGTTGTCTGAGATCCGCTGTCAGGACTGCCTGTTGACGTCCTCGCAATGCTCCACAGAGGAATCTTTTATCACAAGGGGTTGATCGCCATTAATTTTCCTAGCAGAAGGAATAGAGCACCGTTTTCAGCCGCTTGCAATGCCTGAAAGCCCACATGCATGCACTGCATGTGGGCTTGCATGCGTGGGCTAATCAAACACATTTAAAATTAACTTCAGTAAATCAAAGAAATCACATATTATGTCTATATTTGATGCTGGTTATGTTACAAAAATTATACACTGAATTTATATAGATACAATATGTTTTATTTTACTAGAAATCATGACTATATCTATAATGTGACATAAAGAGATTCATGCAGTCATTTCTTTAGGTAAACTATATTTTGATAGCTATGAATGATGAAACAACAGAAGAACAATGTCTACGAAGAATAATTTACGGTTCATAGCAATGTTAAATAAGCATATGTTCATTCAACTGTACACTGTACATTTACGACTAGTCTAGTAAAAATGTATATATTTTATACAAAATTTTCTCACTAATTACTCCTGCAAATTTGGCATTATTATTGGTGATTATTGACCACTGTAAAACCTCCTCTTAACCAGCTATCTCTTAAAGAGTACCCAGTCATACCAGCTGATCGCAAGTAAATATTTTTTCATATGCCAAAATGGCATCAACAATTTAAAAAGGTATCACCAAATAACCTTCCTCATGGGCAACGCCTTTTCGTGGTGGGATTGGAGCTTGCGTGTTCCCGTGACCCCTAGAGCTTCACTGGCGGGAGCAACTTTATATTGCTTCTGTTAGGGTCACCCATGTCAGATAGGTCGAAGGGTAGGAGATGACGAAAGGTAGTCCACGTACCTTACTCGCAGCTTCTGTTCCTCAGTGAGGCGGCTGTGAGAAGGCGTCTGACCCCAGTGGGGCGGCCTATCAAGTATTGGTGTCACGTTAAAAACACTCTTGAGGCAGACAACGGGAAACCACCTCAATTAAAGTCTCCCAAGAACACAATGGACTTCAACAGTAGAGAATTGAATCCTGGCAACTACGGGGCCCGGGACCAAATTAGTGGGACGGGTGTCGTGCCCGGCAGCAGGGTAAGCAAGGACTCTGCGGTCGTCATCTCACGGAATCCTTGCACGAAAAGAAAGACAGCAACAACGGCAGCAGCAGTGGCGGTGAAGAAGAAACCAGAGAAGAGAAAAACAATGGTAAGGATGGGCACTTGGAACGTTAGGACGATGTTAAGGGCAGGAAAACTAGAAAACATTAAGCATGAAATGGAGAGGGGAAAGATAGATTTGTTGGGATTAAGGGAAGTAAGATGGAGAGACGAGGGGGACTTCTGGAGTGAAAAGTACAGGGTTATATACAGTGGAGGGGAAGAGAGCCAGCGGGGAGAAGCAGTTATATTGAATACAACATTAGGAAAAGGGGTATTGAATGTGGGACAGGTAAGCGATAGAATAGTGGTTATCGAAATCAAAGCGAAGCCGGCGAATGTAGTCGTAGTACAGATTTACATACGGACAGGGAGACATAGAGAAGAGGAAGTAGACGAAGTACTATATAACCAGTTGGAAGAATTAATCGGGAAAGTAAATGGCAGGAAGAACCTAATAGTTATGGGAAACTGGCATAATGTAGTAGGGGAAGGGAGGGATGGAAGTGAAGTAGGGAGGTATGGGCTGTGTGTAAGAAATGACCAGGGCGAGAAAGCAGTGAAGTTCTGTAAGAGGAATAATTTAGTGATTACAAACACGTGGTTTAAACACCACCCTAGGCGTAGGTACACATAACAAATGCCGGGGGATACTGGAAGATACTAGATTACATCATGATTAGGCAAAGATTCAGGAACAGCATGAAGAATTCGCATAGTTTCCCAGGTGCGGATGTAGACTCCGACTATAACTTGGCGGTGATGAAATGTGAGGTGAGACTAAAAAGATTTAAAGCAGGAAGGAAAATAAAAAAAGTGGGATTAAGGACCCCTGATTGGTACAAAGAGGAGAGAATATCAGGAGATGGTGGATAGATGCATGAGGGAAGAGGAGCAATAGATGAAGGGTTGGGAATAATAAAGACGAGCATAAAAGAAGCAGCTGAGAAAACAATTGGAACAGTACACGCTAGGAGGATCAAGAAACCATGGGTAACAGCAGAAATGATGGAAAGGATCGAGGAAAGAAGGAAATGGAAAAATGTAAACTCAGAGCTAGGCAAAAGGCGTATGAAGGAGATAATTCACTAAACTCTAAACTTACTATCATTTTTCAAGATATTTATTACGATGGATTTGACTGATTCATTTATTTCAAGGTATTTGATATTCTTAAAGGCAAGCTATGGAAATGACACAACAAATTACTCAAACCCAGTGGGGCGTCCTTTATCTATTGCATTCCGAGGTCGTGCTGGTAGGTGAGCGCCGTATCGTAAAAATCAACGAATTCGCACATTTCCTCTCTCACTCACTGACTATATGGAATAGATATCTTTACGTATTTAGCACAGACCTGTTCTTCTTTTGGAATGATTCAAGTTAGATAGCCAATGGTTTTTATGCAAGAAAGTTCGGTGAGAAAACATTTTGGGTATGCTTCTTTTAGATACTTGAAGAAGGTGCTGAAAAGTGATTCTCAGCTCGAAGGTGATTAATCACAGAAATTATCCGGTTTTAATTTATAATTCAATAATTTAAATAGAATTCCATTCTCGGTAATAATTTCCAGTTTTATTTGAGGTTACGCGTTTGACGTGCGGGATGCATACCTTACCGGATGTTCGAGCGCTTACCCGAGGCCCCCTAGGCTAATTGACGGTCACACGGCCCGGTTAGAAACCGAAAGCTTTGATCGGTTCTAATTATCCTACCTTAATCCTATCCTAAACATTCTTCCCTGATCATTTAACTTCCCTGCCTCGGATCCATCCCACATTATGACGACCGGACCGAATGGACATCCATAATGGAGGAATGGGGGCGTTTACTCGGAACCGAAATCGCAATTTTGTACACGAAATCGTTAGATGGAAACGAAAAACGAATTTTAGTGAAAAAATTAATCTTCTAACCACAACCATTCACTCATAAATCAAAAATTAAAATAAGCAAAAGGTGACGCCCACCGAAAAAGCTGCTCTGATAACATTGACGTCATTTTCCTCCCGTCCTTGACTGCTTTCAGGGGAGGGGGAAGGGAGTGGAGGGGGGTTCTCGGAAGGTCTGCTCTCACAGATGCTGTCGAAATCGCTCCCATTGGCCGAGTCAGCTGTGTCCCCCCCTTTGCGATAAGGCGAAGTAGCTTCGCGGGCTCAGTTGTGATTGGACGAAGTCAATTTACGTCAGAGGTTGCACCACACCCACTTTTCCGAAAGGGTTAAAAACATCAGTTTTTCGCCGCTTATAACTCAGGAAATAATTGTCGGATCAGAAAACGGAAAAATACGGGTCCTTTTATTTTACAAATTCTATCAGATTCGGCAATAAAAAAATATGGTAAACGACCCCATGGCTTCGAGCTGGTGTGCATCCTGACAGCCCACGTCTCCTCTGTTTGTCATCCCATCATCATCGCCTGCCATACACCATCGTCTTCTGCCTGCGCCTGCCATTCTCCGTACCTGACTGCTAGCACGGGTGGCCTGCAATTGCCGTTTTCGATCTTTCCTCATCCTGCCCTAATTCCTTTCATATTCCTACCTTAATTCCTTTTCCTAACTTCCTGCCTTTTACTCCTCAGAATGGATTGGTCCATCAGAGTGAGATCCGCCTGTTTCGATGAACCCATCAGTGCGTGTATTTTCCTAATTCCTAATTTCCTTCCCTAATTCCGCCTGTTTGGTTAATTCATCAGTGCGTGAATCCTTTCCTAATTTCCTTCCCTTTCCGCCTGTTGGATGAACCCATCAGTGCGTGATTTTCCTAAACTCCTGCCCTAACACATTTCCTATTATCCAACCACTTTGTACTCCGGCGGAATGGATTAGCCCATCAGTCCGGAGCCCCTTTTCCTAAAATCCTACCATTTTTCCTATTTCCTTTTTCCCAATGTCCAGCATTCCCGCACCCCTGTTATTCTCCATTATTTCCCTCCTACCTCGACTGGCAAGGTCTTGCGGCCGGTACAGTAATACAGGTTTACTATCCACGATTCGGATTCGGAGGCTAATTGACACTGCACGCCACTGGTGCTTAGAATTATCAACAGAAGAATGGAAAAATGATCAAACGAATATATAAGCGAGAATAAGTTTGGATTTCGGAAGGGGAGGGAGTAGACTGGAGAGATATGAGACTGATCCGGAATTTATACATGGCTCAGAAGGCGCTAGTGAGAGTAGCTGACGGAGACTCGCATTGAGCCACAATAGGGAGGGTAGTGTTGGTGGTATGATTCGTGAGTATAAAATAGTTTAGTCAAAGGCCACGTTTATTAAACGAAACACAGGATCACAGTGTTCTCTTAACAGTTGATAACTTAACTATACAACGGCTAGTGAGTGACTGACACGGCTCCGCTTGGCACACCAGCTGGCATAGTCGACAATCGATAGCTTCCTATATCGATACATGAAGTATTACAAATCCAGCATACAAATTATTTCCAACAGGTAGTTAGGCAGGGCCGCCCGTTATCGTCGGTTCTTTTCAACCTAAACTCGGAGGAAATGGCGAGAGAGGCTTGGGATGAGCTGGAGGCTGGAGTAAAGGACGGGGGGAAATTGATAAAATCAGTGAGGTTTGCGGATGACCAAGCGCCAGTCAGCCGGTCAGCCCGTGGCTTGAAAAAATTGCTGGAAGCGTTGCAGGGAGAAGGCGAAAAATACAGGATGAATATAAGCCAGAATAAAATGAAAGTAATGCAATTTTCTAAAACAAAAAGGGCCTGTACAACTATAAAAGTAGGAGGTCTGAATCTAGAGCTGGTGGAGCAATTTAGCTATCTAGGTAGTGCGTTGGAAGAAAAAGGGTATAGCAGCATTGAAATGAGAAGGATAATCGCATTGGCGAAAGAAGTTTTTATTCGTAGGTGTGAGCTAATGACAGGGGCGTTGAGTAGGAAAGTGAAGAAAAGACTAGTGATAAGTTTAATATGAAGCGTTGCACTATATGGGGTGAAATGTGAGATTAGCAAAAAGAAGATGAAAATAGACTTAGGGCTTTTGAGATGTGTGTGTGGAGAAGGATGGAGAAAGTAAAGTGGGTCGAAAGGAAGACGAACGAGGAAGTGCTAGAATTGGTAGGAGAGTTGATAGATGAAATTAGGAGAAGGCAGAAGCTGTGGATGTAAAAGGTATTAATAGGGGATGGTGTTTTGAAAGAAGTGATTGAGGGAAGAACATTGGGTAAGCAGGGAAGAGGGAGCAGAAGAACGGGTATCTTGGATAGAATGATGGGAGGTATGAGGGGTTGAAGAGAGACATGGTGTGAAATTTAGGAGGTGCGAAGAATTAAATGTCCATTTAAACCTACCTTCACCAATAGAATACTAATAATAACACTCACCAAATAACAAATCGATAAGCAACCATTGCTTGCTCCCTTAAAAATTTGGCCATATTTTGGATATAAATTATTGTTATTCTTGTTTTATTTGTGCAGTAGCAAAATGCAAAGTAAATATTTTACTAATCAATAAACAACTTCCTTCAAAAGAAACTACAGACTCAGTTCTGGCATATTTGTATAAGAAGGAATGTCTGATACGGAGTCTTCCTCTCCTGTGATTCCTTAAAACTAATTATCAATTCTAAATTTTATCACATACATATCTTCTATGGACTTCACAATTATTTATTTTCTCACAATATTTAATTTCTATCACACTAATAGTGCTACCAATTAAAAAAAAACACTGTTTTGGTGGTTGTTGCCGAAATTCTATAAACTTTTTGTTGAAGCCAATTGTGTAAATGGTTTATGATTATTATTTACTATTCAATTTCTGAGCTTCAAATAAAACACTCCTTTTTTATTTTGATATATTGGATTCAAATTTCATGTGATTTACAGGTTGAGCAATTTGATATCATCAATCAGTTTTTATTCATACCAAGTGTAACATTTAGACACACTCTGATAACTAACATATTCACAGATGAAGGGTCTTTTCACATCACAACTTCCACCACCAAGGAGACCATCGCTGTATATTACGCCACAAGATGGCCGGTTTGAATCAGGTTCACCAGAAGCCCATATATTGTATCCTGTACTTTCCATTGAATCTCCTGAGGGTGAAAGAGTAATAAAATTGGAAATAAAAAAGAATGTGTTGATGCGTGCAGTATTGATAAAATGTTTCACTAGTGAAATAACATATTGAGCACCATAGGATTGAAGAGAAGCAATGGAACGATAAATTTTCTTTTTAATTCCCAAGATCAAAATAGGTACTATCATTTGGTCAAATTCTAATGGAAGGGGCAAATGTTTGCAAACAAGGTATCTTGACATTTTTAAATATATTCTTTAAGGATCAAATAAAAATGTTTTTCCTTGTTTTCTTGACTCAATATTTTCTTCGCTACAAAAAAGTCGAAAAAAATATCACCATCAGTTTGCTTTGGACCTATCTCCATTTTTATATTGCCCATACAATATTATAAAAGGTGTGATCAGATGAATTTGTGAATAAATTTGTGTTTTCCATTCCATATTGGAAAGCGGGGTTAAAGGAATTTGAATTTGACTTTTTCTTCATTTTACCTGGGTGGGATAGCTGTCCTCTCTACCCCTCTTCCCCCTCCCAGGGGCTCATATATGTTACAGAGTTACATTCACACAGTTGTCAAGTCATTATTGCATCAATATCAAAGAGAAATTTATCTTTAGTTTTCATCACAAGTGCTTGTCACATAAAAATCTTATTTTATAAAAAGAAGACAATATCAAGATATGACAGAAAATAATTTTAAAATCTCATGTAAAAAAAGTAATCCTGATGTTTATTGACAAACTTATTACGTTGAAAAAATTCCTGCACAGATAATGATCAGTTATGGTTTCTGCAGGAGATGCAACATTTTTTCATCCTCTTTCTAATGTAATTTTATTTAGCACAATGTCATCCACCATTGCATCCCCTATCATTACTTAAATTATTCATTTAAAATAGCTAATCTTGAAAATATGCATTAGTTGCCTTCATTTCTGTTTGTTTCATCTCTTAACACTGAATGCAATTGAAAAAATAAAGATAAATAGATCTTGGGCTCTTTTTGTACACAAATCAAATCTTTTAATTAAAGAATATTGATTTGCAACCAGAATGGATAATATTTTTGCAAATTCACACAATTTAAATTTTATCACTAAAGGATAAATAAACCGTGGACCAAATTCTTTTCCTTTACAATGCTATGTGAATGTGCTATACTCCTCATATGAAAAAATACCCTACCCTAATTTATTACCGGAATATGCTCAAATATGTATATCAAGCATTATGGACATTCAACTTACCAAATATGGTCTCAAAGTGACCATCTTCATCTAGGTCAGAGAAACCAATATTCGCCCAAGGCCATGCATCAGGGTATCTAGCATATAGTGTTTTGACAACGTTGGCCTCGTCATTGGAGTTGACGATCATTAGATTCGCTCCTTCCTGAGTACATATTGTCATCGATTCCAGCATGTTTTTTGCCTCTGGATGGAATTTATAGTATCCTATGCCAGGAAATAACTCATAGTCATTTCGTCTCGGAGGTGGTCCTGAAAAATAATAAGAATTTCACGTATGAGTGAATTTTTAATTATGAGCATGTATATCCCTGCATTCCTAATTGGGTGTGTTGGAATGAATATACAAAATCAAAATGAAGGAGTGAGGTAGATTTTAGGAATAGATAATCAATGATTGATATGTTGATTATTCCTCTCTTTGTTCTCCATAAGCCATTAAGTTCCTCAAAGTATGCAGAATAGGAATTTTCTTGAATGTAACAGTAAAACAGGAAAATTTATGCTACTGTATAGACCAATAGAGTCTATGCATAAACAAATTCATTGAAAATAACTTATATTAATAGTAGTGTACACAATTGAAATGTATTTCTATTTAATAATATGTGAGTAATGTGATCTTCGGGCAAATAAATGATTATAATTATATATTTCATGCACGATGAGCCCAAAGAAAGATAGAAAACACTTATAAAGAAACTTACAAGATATTCTTGTTTTTTTCATACATATGCATATCTATACACATCATACATATTTATATAGCCAAATGAGACTTCTGCATTGGTTTTCATAGTATACATTGATTTTCACTAACTAACATGGAAAAATATTATGCTGAGTAGTTGATTCCTGGGAATAAAGGCAATGTTCCACTTGATGGAAGAGATGTAGAAATCCTGGGTGAAGATGCTGAAAATGTAGATGAAGAGATCATAAATGGTCACTTTGTTCCCAAATCACCATTTCTGACTCTTGGTCTGTCTTCTTTGGCAATAGCATCCCTGTTGCCTGCTTTGAAAGCAGCAAATTTTTTACCGCTGAATGGCAGTAGGGTGGAAAGGATTGAAACTAAATGTTAACCCAGGTTAGCTTATGGCTCTAAGTCTTAGTGACTATTAAGTCATAGAGACTAAAACTCCTCTCATACTGACCTGCAGTTGCCATGCATTGCCAAAATAATACTACAAAGGTCGTTTGAAGTGATCAGGATTTACATTGCAAAATTCATGGTAGGTATCAGTTTCTCTTAATACAATTGCATAGCTCTGTAACATAATGTAGTGGCGTAGTACAGTGCTCATCATAATCTACTTTGCTTGACATGAGGCAATTATGAGACCCAGGGTCATTGTGTCTTGTTTACTATGCATTCACAACTTGAGAATGGTACGGTGTTGAACCGTAAATATTCATGAGAATTACATTCATATTTATTTATTTATTTTCCATTACCATTGGAAACAGCACCAATGGCCTCTACATCAGGGTATTTAACTATTAACAACAACAGATGAGCACAAACATCCATGTCCTGAGTGGTGAAAAATCCACTCAGGCAGGACTCAAATCCGTGACTCTAAGGTCAGCAGGCGATAACTTAACCACGCAGCCACCGGGGTCAACAACATGCAAAGCAATTCCATATTCTGACACAGAAGTTCAGTTTGCAGTCCACCAAGTTATTGAATTGAAGGACTACAAAGTACTTGTTTGAAGAAATTTAGGTCTTTTAATTATTACACCATTTACAAACCAAATGCTCTCTTTAAGTGTAACGTGGTGATGATTAAATCACAATTTTTTTTGCTACAAATGCCTTACAATAGGTGGCTGGATGTCGGACTGCAATAATTTGTAAATCAAGCCATTTGTTTCGAGTGATTTTAATAGCAAGTGCTGATAATAAGTCAAATAAGCATGGTTTTCCGGAATTACACGCAGCAGGTTTGTACACACAAGTGTGAATTGTAAGACCTAAGTCCTTCATTGGCCCTGCCTTCCAATATTCCATGTGCCTCTTTAATTTATGCCGATGATACAACATTCGTACATGATATAAATGAGAAGTCTATCACTAGAGAATCCTTCAGGGCAATAATGTCATTAGCATCAATGTGATTTTCAGCAAATAGCCTGGTTCTAAATAACGACAATAACTCAGGTAGCAACCTTTTCACTTATTAGTACTACATTGCCAATTTATTGTGACAACTTATAGTCGCTTGGTTTTAATTTTGATAGTAAATTACAAGGGGGTCCTTACATTTCAAAAATTGCTTAAAATTATCAAAAGCTTCCTACATGCTCCGTGAACTAAAAACTCACATTTCTCAGAATTACCTGTGAACAATCTACTTTTCCTTATTGCACTGCCTTTTAATGTATAGAATCGAGCTATGGGGTCATGCCCCAGCCTTTAAAGATATATTTAATCTGCAAAAAAGGGCAATTAGGATCATATATCACTCTTACCCAACTGAGCTTTTTAGGCCTATTTCAGGAAGCTGGTCATCATGACTCTCTACAGACCAGAGCACAGAGTCCTTATCTGCTATCCCAGCTGTAGAGGCGAATCGTGCCCATTTCGTTCCACCATATTGGCATCAGTTGCGTAGCTTCAATAGGATACCACCGGTATTTGCCATTCTTTCTGCCGAAGAAATTGCTAATATTCTTTCGCCTATAACTAAGTAATAGGCTTGAATGAGGACATTGGAAAGCCATTACATAGATTTCCTTTGCCAATTAGAAACCTCTTGGTCTTTTTTTCACGTCTCAGGCGTAATAGATCATTTTGTCAACACTTTGATGCAGTGAGGTGACTCACGCGGCTGAAATAAGGTGGCACCCCGGTTGTATTACCTTGTAATACTAGCCGGACTACTACAACTGTTTTACACCCTTAACAAAATAACCCTTCATGCTCACCGGCTTCCCTAATTTATTCCTCTCCCGAACAAATTAACCTCTCGAGCTTCCAACCCTAACGAAAAAACCCTCACTCCGCACCGTACACCTTCCTAATTATTTCCTACCTCGACCATAAAGGGTCAAAAGCCCGGGATGGTGTCATAGGCATACTTACTTTAATCTGGAATCTGGCGCCTGTAAATTCCGCAACCCGCGTAAATTCGGATTCCAATATGGCGCCAAGAAATGCCTTGACATTTAAAAAGGTCATCTCCTCCTGGTTGATCCCCAATGCATTTTATTCCGTATGTGAATTTATTGAAGGTAAAAATATTGACATTTCCTTCTGATATTGATATTTTTTTTCGTGACAAATATTGCAGTTCATATTGCTGAATGTCCAATAAAATTAAATAAATTATAGTTACAGCACTTGACCCGGTAAATGTTTTTAAAGAGTTAAGTTATATTTTAACCTAGCCAGTCCAAAGTGTTGTGATCTACACGTTCTTAAATAAAGCTTACATTAAATGCAAAAATCCATTGATACTTCTAGCGAAAATAAAGACTAATTTAATTATAATGCTTCACCTTCCTTTTAGCAAGCATCCCACAGCATGACGTAGATTAATGCTTCATAATATTGGTCTTGAAAACAAAATATTAACTATTCTTGTTAAAACGTAACTAATTATTACTTGGTACACTATTTACTTTCATAGAACAAATAATCCTTACGCTGGGAAGTCCATTCCCCCTAAATGCATTCCAACGAAAAAAGCAATAGTGGAGCGATAAGTCACTCCCAATAAGACAAGTCCTTTACATATGTAGGTACCTCGTTCCTATTAACTAACCTTCATTCTTTGCATTAATAAGTATTATCATCAAAGGATTCAATGTAAATATCTCTCCTTAATTCTGGTTTTATAGAGTACAATCGAAATTTTGAGATTACAATCGAAATCACGAAGAGATTGCAATTTAAAATCGTTCCGATAAACTAACCCTCATTCTTTGTGTTAATAAGCGTTATAAGCAAAGAATTTAAAGTTAATATCTCTCCTTAATTCTGATTGTAGAGATCACAAACGATCTTTTGAGGAAACTTCATGATACTTGATTTTCATGCACACATGTCCTAGATGTATGATATTACATAAGTATTATCGGAAACAGGTTAAAAAAAATACTCGCATTGTCTTCTTGAGCTCCATTCCTTCTTGTCAAAAGTTTTCTTTACAAAATTACCGAAACAAAACAGCTGTACGAGACCAACGTCATTGCTACGAGACTCTCCATTGGCTATTACGACTTTCATCAGCTTCGCTTAACAAATTTTTCATAACGTGAGTTTTCTCATATTTGGTGCGGAGAAAGAGTTTTCGCTACCTAGGTACAGACTTTGGTCGAGAGAAAACTTAGGGCGAGAATTCTTTCTCCTAAACGAGGTGCCTAAATTTATAGACTTACCCCCCTGGTGTGACGGCTGAAGGTAAAACACAAGCAAACAGAGCACTAGTGATGATCGGAGCAAAGCCATGGTTCAGAGGAGACAGCCAAAACTTAATCCCGGAATGTTTCAACCGTTCGCCGTCGACGGGAAATATCAAACAAGTGAGCTTCGAATGGTCGAGATTCCCGTGAAACGTTTGCATCACTTCAAAGGCGTGTCTTCTTTTATACCGTTCTCCAATCGTATTTTCCGTAAACGACTGGCCAATGCCAATACATTTCCTATCGAATTGGGTACCCAAGAAAGATCGATCACGACAGGAGATAAGCTTAAGTAGTCAACGTGTAACAGGAAGCTCATCTTTGAAGCTATTGACGCGGGCCGTCAATGTTCGACATTTATTTCCATCAGCAGCATGAAATAAATAACGGATAGGTGATGATATTGAAAGAGTGGATTTATAAATTCATGCTCGGGCCAACTGAATAGGAGATGTATGCTGGAGGACACAATAAAACTCAAGTTATTCCAACTCCATCATCTATAGGTACCGTACACAAAATTTTCATATTTGAGAAACAGGTTTATCTTGGAAAACGTCTATTTTTATTTCTTGTTGATTTCAATTTCAAGTTGATAACTTAATTTTTTAACTATTACTTGGGCGCAGAAATCATGACGAAAATCAATCGGTCGATTGGGAGTGATGCGTTTCTTTAAGTGACAGTTATGCTCGAATGTTTTGAGTTGGAATAAAAATTTATCAGGGTCCACTCTAATTCCTAGAAAAATTTTGTAACAAAGATCTACGAGACTTTGTATAATATACTAAACCATTGGTGCCGCTTATGAATATACACAAACAGTAAATTATCACTTCTCAAATGTCATTGAATGTTTTATTGTATATTTTTACTAAAAGTTACCAATTCAGCAAGTAAAAATACTGAACATTATAATTATTTCCATCTCCTAAGAATCACCCGGAAAGAGAGTTTGATCTGCAAAGCTGTGGCTCACCAAAACAAAGTTAGAAAAAGTCCATACATTTCAATGCTTTACCGGAGTGGAATCGACATAGTCGAGATCCACTTTGTCTCCGTTTTTGCATCACACTATCCCCAAATCCCGTAATTTCAATGTTCTATAGTTAGCTTTCAATTCGATATAAATTGACGTTAGGTGAATGAGGTAAGCTTTCTGTTTCAATTGATTTTTATTCATACCTATGACCTCAAAATTTATATTTATGGCTATTTTGAATTCAGGAAGATTTTTATGTTTTCACTCCAGAGGACCTTTGCCAATCTGGCCGACAGTAGTGCTTCTTTTTACTTTAGCCTAGGGTTGAAGCCTGTTCTTTTCCTGTTTACCTACTTTCTTCCCACCTTTTCCTCCGTCTCCCAATTTTTCATTCTCCTTCTGGGATATTTTCCCTACCACTGTCCACCCTCTCTAAACACCTATTCCATTCTCTCAATTTATTTATCAACCGCTTCTATTTTCCTCTCATATCTATTCACTGTCTTCTTCGTCTCTTAGCTTTAATAATCCCCGATTTTTCATAATACTTTCATTTTTGCTGATTCTATCTGTTGTTTTATTTCTGGTTTTTCATTATCTGTCCCTGCTAGCAAGGACAGGCTGCTTAGTGATGATTTGTAAATTCTCAACCTTGAGTCCTTTTGTAAGTGTTTATTATTCAATATGCTATGCGTTAAACAGTCCAGAACTCTATTATCTCTACGTATTCGTTCTTTCGTATCCAGTCAAGACACTGTGCTTGTCACTTTTCTGCCTAAATATTTAATTTCCATTCTCTGCTCTAGTTATTTGTTTTCAACTGATAATTTATACCTTAATAGGAACGTAGATATTGCCATTAACTTTACCTGCAGTGCGTCCAGTCTTTGATCACACACACCACATTTATATATACTAAATCGATCATTTTGGGTTTTTTCTTATTATTCTAAACTTTAGACCTTATTCATTACCGCAGCCATTTATGCTTTCCTCACATATGCATTCCTCTCTCTTTCTCTTTCGCATTTTACTTTATACAACCCTTTCATCGCGTTCCCAACAAATAAATTCATTTGGTCCGAGATGGCCAAGATTATACCAAGTTTTTCGTCTGGTTTTATTGCGTATCACGTTCCTTTAACATAAACAGCCGAATAATGGAAATTGTTTTTAAGGTCTAAAGATTTTAACCACCTTACCAGGAGGCTTAAAACCAAGCTGGTTAGCGGTGAATCGTCCGGGGGGTGACAAATGACAAATTGAATGCAGTATAATTTGGAGTTGATTATGAGTGAAAAATGCAAGGAAAAGGTACATGCAATCGCAAGTTAAGTAGTGTTCCGTTGAATAAGATTATTACCACGGCTTGGAAAACCTGTGCAAATTAAGGGAATGGTACGCAATTCCCATGAGATGAGTAATCTCACTCTCTTCCTCTTAAATTTCTCATTTAATGTGTCCCCTGTATCTATGGGCAGAAGGTGAATTCACACCTGACGTGTATTACCTACCATGCTTAAAAAGGATTAGTGGCTACATTCTAGTCGAAAGACAACGATTTTAACAAAAAACATTAATATAGCAAAGCAAGCATACACAATTTGGCTTTTAATTGGGGTAGCTTAAAGTTGTTTTATGTACCAACGTGCAACTACGTGGTATATCCACTGACGCACGTGTATTCATCTCTCTCTGTTGTGCAGGTCTTCGAAGTATTCCTCCACACATCCTAAATATTTTCAGGTTCGATTGATGAAATTGGAGCCATGCCCTTGACAGAGGAAATTGTCTGTGTTAATATCGGACTAAATTTAATCTCCTGATGCTCCTCTGATTAAAAAAAAGCCAGCGTGGACCTCCGATGCCAAACCCTCTCATTGGCGGTCCTTCCTCGACTGCGAGCTCAATCGGACCATTCGCTGGCGACCCAACTCCCGCACCGAGACCCAGGTCACCACGGGAGGTCACCCGGCCGAGCTTGAGTAATTGCAGTACAATTTTAGAATTTATAAACTGTAATTAAGAGCGTCCGGCATCGAAACTCCCCGCTGTAATACCTCTAACCAAAAAAAGAAGATCGCACTGCGATCGCAGGCGCTTAACGTGATAGTTCGGTGGTTACTTAATGGGTCCGAATGTGAACTATTAGCAAAGTAGTACCGTTTCGATTGCGATATCAAGTAGATAAGCGAGAATGATAAGTGATCATTCTTGGTAACCAGTATACTGATTCTATATCACATGATACTGAAAATCTATCATGATATCGGTATCATCGACCTTGTTCTGTATCTACTTTCGTGGGAATCGGGCTTTGACCAAAGGTCGGTTTTTTTTAGGTTAAAAATCACTAAGTCCTAAGCCAAATATTAAATATAAATTCTTTTAAAACGCTTGTGATTGATGGCCGTTACCTCCTGTGGCTTTTTTTGCAAAGATCTTGTGGCTGGAATAATTACTAGATACTAACCATTCAGTGATATATGGCTCTATTATCGAACATGTTTCCATGTAGTAGTAGCATCGTAGCTCTGAAGTTGCATATCAATGCTTGGTATTTGTGAATAAGTAAATGAACTTCAGCACACTTTTATTCACGCCATAATTCATACTGACTTCCGTTGTGCGGTAATTACTGGTTATTAACAAGATGCGCAGAAGCTGTGTACGCAGACCTCCCCTACGCAGCTTCACTCCCCCTCTAGTGTTGACTGCGAAACAGCCAAGAAGGGGAGGTGGATGATGCAGAAGCCTTAAGGAGTTTCCACCGTGACTCCACAGTTTAAAATCCCGTAAAAGAGCTATGTTATTTAATGAATAAATACTGATCCAGAAAAACACCTATAATGGAAAGACATCAGTGGGTTAATAACGCATGCACAATAATTGTATGAGTATGCTATTATATAGTGCGTTGCACTTGCATTCTATTTTTTATAAGCTTTTTTCACTCATTTTGACTTCGGAAAATGACTGACGGGACGTTTAATTTGCAAAGTGAGAATACATGCTCAACCCCGCTAGTACTTATTCTAAAATAGGTTAAATATATTCTTACTTAGTTCTAAACTATCTTCTTGCAAATACAACTCTTTGCTTTGAAGTATATTAATAGATAATAATATTTTAGAAAATTGCCTGGCAACAATGGCACTGCTACCATTTGGAAGCATTGGCATTAATTACATTATGTCAATAACTATTGGAATATTTAAATTACATGAAAAGATAAGAAGGACCTTGGTAAGGCATATTCCTAAATTAAGTTAGTAAATAGGATTGTAAGCACGTTCTGTCTCTAATACCGTTGCCAATGATAACAACATACTGTAGCGCCACTTTCATGTAACTAAGGCTTTTCTGCTTTTTTTGAGCAAACATTTATTAATATCAATTAAACAAGTGTGGTAAGGCGAGCACTTTTTTAAAATTCTAAATCCTACATAAAATTCCGCATCTTATATTATTTTTTGGTCAAAACGACATTTCTCTTTGCATTATTAATCTGCAAATTTTACTGCCAGAGCCATGCTCTGCCGTATAACCACATATAAAATAGCTGATTTTCAACATCTTTTTTCTTCAAGTATACTATGGAAAGGCCTCATTATTTTAATACCAATCGATAGAAGGGCCAAAAAATGATATCCTGAAATTTTAACAAAAATTACATCTACTTCATAATTCGGTGGAGCCTCCTTAAGTGAAGCTCGTTCGGTGGGCGTCACTTTCTGCGTATTTTAATTTTTAAATGTTGAATGAATGACTGTGGTTAATTTTTTCACCAAAGCTTATTTTTTCCTTTCCGATGCACGATATAATGTATGAAATAGCGATTTCGGTTACGATCGTAAACGCCCCTATAGTGGAACCGCAATATTTGTGGTTAATAGTCCAATCATACGTATCGTCACCTGCTCCAACCTAAATAAGTGGAAGGATAAACATGATATGCTCAACGACTTGGTTACGAGAGTTAACTCGGACAGTATATCGAGTTATGAACTCCTAAATAGTAATCAGCAGCTAAAATGACGTAGGTACCTAAGGTTCGCAGAGCCAATAGAGTCGAATATGATGTGCATGAGTTCGCAGAAGCTAGCGATTCAACATTCTTCAAGCGGCTTCATCCCAATCATCATAGGGAAATTATCAAAAAATCATCGATAAAATTGATGATAATTTTTTTTTCAAGCAAAGATAAATTCACTAAATCTAGCCTCCGATAAAGTAAAAGAAAAAGTAATCTCTTGAAGAGTAAAAACATGCTTATGAGAGCCACGCGTGCCTAAGACGGTTATCTAGAAACAATTTCCCTCATTTCCTTATCATGGACCATGAAGCAGTTCCTTAATTCCATCAATGTAAAACAAAATTTCGCAAGTCGTGGCGTGCTTGTCCCCGCCCAAAAATTCTTCTAGGAAGAACTCCATGTCCTTCATAGGATTGGAGAAGATTGTAAAATAGAAGCGGTTGACAAATAAATGGAGAGAATGGAATAGGCGTTTAGAGAGAGTGGACAGCAGTATAATAGTAATTATTTGAAGGGACAATACCCCAGAAGCAGAATGAAGACCAAAAAAAAGGTGGGAAGAAAGTATGTGATGAGCAAAAGAACAGTAGCAAATAGAGAAACCACCTTGTAAGATTCCACAATATTTTATTGTAACACCGACCAATTGTTTCAATTGTTCAATTTTCAATTGTTGTATACCAATCATCTTCAAGGTAAGCGTGGAGAGTCTGCGAGCTCCTTATATACCTGCAAAGGTGTTCACGTTATCCATAGGTTTGGGCAACGATGGGAAATGGGGGGGGGGAAACAGGAAGGGGGAGGACAGTAACTAGTTGTGACTTGGCCGGAGGAGGGAGGGTTAAGAAGATGGGTCAAGTTGGGGAGGAGAGAAAAAGTAAGGTCAGAAAGGGAGAGTTGGAAAGGAACATAAATTCATTTAACAAATGTATGCACGTTGTTTTTGGTAGCAGACGTTATCTCCAACTGTTCGAGGAAGTTCAACTTGCGGCCTTTGCACTGGGTGTGGAGCACTTTGGGGATGAAGTCTCCGGTGTTGTCTGATCTTCAATTAGGAGTTTGGCAAATTGGGAACTGTAATCCCCTTTTCTTAAACAGTTTTTGTGTTCTTTCACACGGGTGTGAATAGCTCGTCCGGTTTGACCAATGTAAGAGGAATCACAGGTATTACATTGAAGCATGTATACACCATTTCTGTCTGAGACATGCGAAAACTTAAAATTATGCTGCTTTCAATTGGTCATTTTATTATATAAGGATTATTATATAAGAAGCTCGCTGACTCTCCGCGCTTACCTTGAAGATGATTGGTATACAGTTGAAACCCTGGTCGGTGTTACAATAAAATTTTGTAGAATCTTACAAAGTGGTTTTTCTATTTGCTACTATTATGCGGTTTCACCAAGTCAAGCCTGAGGACTTCATTTTTATAAGCAAAAGAACAGTTTCAACCCTAGGTTTATATAAGAAAAGGCACTACCAGTGACCAGAGAGGCAAATGTCCTCAGGACTGAATACATATAAATTCTTCCTGAATTCACAATTGCGATAAGTATAAATATAGAAGTCACAGGAGTGAAAAATATAAAAAAAAGAGAGACACTGACATGAAATGTTTTTTTCGGCCGTTTTGGTTTATGAGACCTTGTTCCAAAAATATTGTTTTGCCTGAATATACAAAGGAGAACATTTAAACCATTGGCTTTTTCACATAATCTTACTTAATTTATACTTGAAAGCTAACTATAGAACATTGAAAATTGTGGATTTGGCGATACTGAGATGTAAAAACGGAGACAATGTGGAATCTTTATTAAGTCGATTCCACTCTGGTCCACTGAGATGTATGGACTCTTTCTAACTTGGCGTGGGTGAGTTACAGCATTGCAGATCGAACCTTCTTTCCAGTTAATTTTTAGGAAATGGGAAGAATTATAATATTGTATATCCTTTACTACCTGAATTGGTCACTTTTAGTCAAAAATATGCATTAAAAATTCAATGACGATCGAGAAGTGATATTGTAGTTTGCGTACATCTATAAACTGCATCAATATTTTAGTGGATTATAAATCTTTGTTACAATTTTTTTTAGGAATTATTAGTGCTCCCTGATAATTTTTTATTCCAAGGCAAAAACATTCGAAGTCAACTAACACTGAAAGGAACGCATCACTCCCGCTCGAACGATTCCACATTCTATGACGTCTAGACAAAATAATCGTTAAAATTCATAATAAAATACAATATTAATTCTCCACACTTAATTATTTAATAATAACCGAACCGGGTTTCGGCAACTCAGTGCCATTTTCTAGGTCCATGAAGCCTAGAAAATGGCACTGAGTTTCCGAAACTCAGGTCAGTTATTATTAAAAATTAAGTGTGGAGTACTACTATTGTATTTTATTAGGAATGTCAGTTACTTACACAAAGTAACACCTGAAATTACTTCTTATAATAGTTAAAAACTAAAGTTATTCACTTGAAATTTTCAGTGCACAACAAGTGAACCTTTGTTGTGAACAAGTGAAGAGATAACCCTATTTCTCAAATATGAAAATTTTATTAATTGTGTCAATAAAACACCAGGTTTAGATTGTCAAAATATAAAGTATATTTTTTACAAAAACCAAGAACTGAATTGAAAACATTTAAACAGCGGGATGCATGACTCCTCCTTCTATGTCATTGTTATGTAACAGCCGTCCTGGTTGATTGCTAAACTCCGAAACAGGTCCTTTTGGATATGCAAACTGCATGGTTTTTTTTACGATGAAATACTCGGATGGAAACGCAAAGAGTTTAGCCTTTTCTCACTGGCTTTCGTCAGCACTGCCTCTACTTACGCGACGGCGAGTTGCAATGTCGTTTAGGCGACTGTTGCTGTAAGCGATAGAGGAAACGTAGGAGAGCATCACAGCTCCAGACTTTCCAGTCAAGAAGAGGGAGAGGGAGAGGACCGCTGAAAACGTGCTTTGCGGCACGTTGCAACGACAAATTGCCCTAAGACACCGGGAGTTACCTCATCAATGTTTTATCTCCACAAAATGGTAGCTGTGGGTTTCATTCTGTTTAGGCTGATTTAACCATTTGTTAGGCAGTATGACATAGTTGTGAAAATATGCCAGGCACAATTCGCTACCGAAAATGTACGCCAAATTTAAAACCGAAACAGAACATGATTAGGAAACGAAACCAGACCCGCAGTGCCTTTCTGATCATTTAGTTTTATGTAAAAAATTCAAGAAGCTGAGAAACAACGTATAATTACGTTCAATAGAAACTATACCTAAGTAAGTGGCTGGTTTCTCGTGAAAGTTTACGGCATCAAAAGAACCTACATTTTTCAGGCAGGAACTCAGACCCTTACAATTGACTTTATCAATATTAATTATAGTGCACTGATGTATGTATGTACATATATTTACATGCCAAGAATGTACTGTACTCAAACTAAGTAGGTACTGTCTGCGGCTGTTCCAAGTATTTTGTCCAAACTGTTATATCTTGGACTCTGCTTAAGACTTAAAATCTAAGATCATCAACTCTAGTATTTATATTTTTAAGGACTCCTAAGATATTGCAATCGGTGAAGTGTGACTATGTAGTACTTTTCCTCATGGGTACATATATATACTTAATTCAGTTTGGACTCTTTTCCAAGATGGAAAACGAATTGACACTGAAGCGTTACCGGAATGAAATAATCGTTTTATTCGTTGGTTACGCTCGTCCAGGGAAAAAATTCTTTCCAATCTCTGGTGAGACAGGATAAGATCAAATAGAACAAGAAACAAGATTATGAGTGCTAACGAGACCGGTAAATGTATTTCTACAATAGAATCACCAAGTACAAACCAACAATTGATTGAATATTATTCCCCTCAGGGATCTCTAATAGTTTGGAACAATTGCGAGTAGCCACCCAGTATGTCACCCTCTGTACAGCGATGAAGGCTCCGAGTCTGACTTGAAGTGGCCGTCGCACGAATGTGAATTGCTCGCCGACACGACTCGAACAGAGGGAGTGAGAGGAGAGGTTTTTATCTACGTCAGGAGGGGGTGTTTTCGGCAAGGTCAAGGTGGAGTGGGGTGAATGTGGAATTAAGATAATAGGTGGCTTTTGAGGGGAGGGAAAAGTGGTATGGGTATAGCGGGCGAGGTGGAAGTTTATCATTGGAGACCTCCACCGAGGACAGACGAGTCAGATCAAATGGAGAACCTGAGGTCCCACTCCAAAATTCCGGGTTTTCTGCAGAAACCGTGTCCACCGTGGTACCACCTACCCAGGAGTGTAACCTTCAAACGGAAGTTGCACCCCCAACCCAAGTACTGGTGGATTTACCTGAGTCCTTTCCTAATGAACTTCCATCAACCCAAGTACTACCTGTTTTACCGGAGGCCACATCAAACGTGGCTCAGTCAATTCCAGAGAGATCGGCTCTCCCGTTGCCCGAAGGCCCGGTCGTGGTGAAGCGGTATCACGTCAAGTCGTAACCGCACATCTCGTAATCGACATCTGGTAACCGACATCTCGCAAACGGACATCTCGTCACCGCGACATCTCGTAACCGCGACAGTTGGTAACCATGGACAACTCGTAACTTACTATTTCATAAACGCGAAAACTAGTATACGGTCATTTGGTAACCGGAAGTGCAGAAATCGACTACTGGAGATTATGAGAAATATCCACATCCAAATTAATAATGATGCGTGGCATGAAATGTATGGCTTCTATGCAGTAAGTATAATTTTAAGCAACGTAAAGTTGGATATAAATTTCACACCATCAATGAAACAAAAGGATGCTAACGAAATGGAAATCTGGCCTCAAAAACATGGGAAGGAAAACTGCGGGCCGATTTCATGCCACGCGTCATTATTAATTTGGATATGGACATTTCTCATACTCCCCTGTAGTCGATTTCTGCACTTCTGGTTACCAAATGACCTTATGCTAGTTGTCGCGTTTACGAAATAGTAACTTTACGAGTTGTCTGGTTACCAAATGTCGCGGTGACGAACCAGATGTCGGATACGAGATACACGGTTACGACTTGACGTGGAACTATTGAAGCAAAGGATCGCTGATTTTCCTCCATTCGACGTTTCAAGTGTTGAAAATTGGTATGATCTTATGTTGAAGCTGACGAAATTAGTCTCTCTCCCTCGCTAGTTCCTTATTGGCGTTCTTGAGTTTAGTCGTTCCTAAGCTGCCCTCTAGTTGGCATCAGTTCTGGCTTTCTATGTTAAGGCAATATCTTTCTTGGGCCCAGATAGCAAAGAAAATTTGGAATAAAATTGTGAGAGATGGTGAGATTGATCGTCTTATTGCGTCCAAAGTCAAGAGATTTCAGTTTCTTCGCGAAACGCCGTACGATTTTGTCTCTTCCATGAGAAACGTCGTGTATTAGTGTATTCTGAAAGTCAGACTGTCCATTTAATCATTCAAGGGTTAAATCTTCTCACTAAATCGGCTATCAAGTTCTCCAAACCGCCTTCTTCATTTGAATAATTAGACGTAATCATAACAAAACAGCATTTTATGATAAAATAGAATCCAGTTGAGCTGCCATGGCCGCTATTAAATGTTCGCTAACCTCGCGCGGCGGCACGTAAGACATCGCACCAGTCCGTATTACCGTAGCAAAAGTCACGATTGGAGGAAAATTAAAAAAAAAAAAGTTTACTTACCTTTCAGACCACTGGTGATAACCTAAATAGGTTGGCAATGCACGGATAATCCACAGCCCGTATAATCTGCGCAGGGATAATTGGGAGTTTACTGTATTGCAAAACTGCATGTCCGATTACTGACAGTATTATCTATATATCTATATCTACGACATACCCTACAAGCCACTTCGAGGGTGTGTGGCAGGGGGTGCATCCACACCAGGAACAATGATACAAAAAACAAAAATGAACACTACAAAACAAACTCGTATTCATGTATTAAAGTTGGTTCATTATAGTTGTACGGCTCAGATTGAGACCTGGAGCGAAAGATTGCTCCAAAAATCCTAGTTGTGTTTCGTCCTTTAACAATAATGTTAAAATGTCTTAATACTATGCATACATTTGCTTTTTTCTCAATCCCGTTGAATTTCAACGGCCACCTTCAGCTATAATTCTATAATATAGCCTACCTGATTGCAGTCGCTGGTGTACTTCTTCTCTCCCGGTTATCGTGTACTCAACGCCTTCCACGCTGCAGGCTTGGGCTCTCTCCAATTTTCTCGCTCGTAGAACTCGTGCTCGTGCTCTACTTTAATAATCACGTCCGTCACCAACGACCAACAGCTTGCAAATAAGCGTTTGAGATGCATAGGCTTGAAAAAGGTGATTCATGCCAAGTCAAGCCAAGCCTGGGGTCATGTTTTACCCTTTTACTGCCAGTGGGCCGATATATCAGCCCACCTACATTACATATTTGTAATATTATATTTCCCTCAAATCAGAGACAGCAAGAATATTTTTTTCATCCTCACAAAAATTAAAATATATCAACAACATTGAGAAATATACATAATTTATGTATTAAAATTAAGTGCTTCAAATATGCATAAAATTCATGATCTTACGATATTCACGGAAAGGGCTTGGCAGTTTTCGCACTGTCTACCTTCAAAGGGGCTGGCAGTGAAGACACTAGCGCCGCCGCGTGGCTTTACAAGGGCCGAGAGCGGTGAGCGGTCCCAAACAAGTATGGCGACCGCTACGTATTTAACGACTACATAGCGGTCGCATCCAGGGGGAGATCACTCAACTGCTCACTGAACGATACTTCCCCTGAATGCAACCATTGCCTCAGGGATAATCAAATGAGCAAGGTGAGCTCAGATACCGTATGAAGCTAAAAAGACGGGCTCCAAAGATGCAATTTTCAAACAGCGCGAGAGATTCTTTTTTTCGCATTTATGTGTTTCTGGAATGGGGTCGTTTACCATATTTTTTTTATTGCCGAATCTGATAGAGTTTGTAAAATAAAAGGACCCGTATTTTTCCGTTTTCTGATCCGACAATTATTTCCCGAGTTATAAGCGGCGAAAAACTGATGTTTTTAACCCTTTCGGAAAAGTGGGTGTGGTGCAACCTCTGACGTATATCGACTTCGTCCAATCACAACTGAGCCCGCGAAGCTACTTCGCCTTATCGCAAAGGGGGGGACGCAGCTGACTCGGCCAATGGGAGCGATTTCGACAGCATCTGTGCGAGCATACCTTCCGAGAAACCCACTCCGCTCCCTTCCCCCTCCCCTGAAAGCAGTCAAGGACGGGAGGAAAATGACGTCAATGTTATCACAGCAGCATTTTCGGTGGGCGTCACCTTTTGCTTATTTTAATTTTTGATTTATGAGTGAGTGGTTGTGGTTAGAAGATTAATTTTTTCACTAAAATTCGTTTTTTGTTTCCATCTAACGATTTTGTGTACAAAATTGCGATTTCGGTTCCGAGTAAACGCCCCCATTGGCCGAGAGAGCTAGCTACATTTCGCCAAATATATGCTTCCGTGTAGCTCAAGCACGCATCATAAAATGCACCAGGAAGAATTTAGTCCTCCCTGAGAGCAATCTCTCACTAAATTATTAACTATGTAATTTAATTAATATTGAACGACTTCTAGACATCCGAACGCATCATTTATTATGATGACGGAGGAGTCGCTGACATGTTTTCTCTGTGATATACATCTCTGATATCCAGAGTTCACCTTTTCCATTGTAGATCCCTTCCATATATGGGGTAAGGTATCCCCTATGGTAGCTGGGTATGACAAAATCTTAGGATTAGAATACCCCTTTAAAAGCTTCTTGATGTAGCGTGACCACATTTGATTACGGGGTATTATTCTCGATCTTGGCGGCACGGAATCTACAAGTGATAAGAACTAACTGTTGTTATTAAAAATACACGAGACCCGGCTGAAAGACGTTACTTATCAATGCAAGAATGCTCAAATATTGCCCATTTCCTTATAAACTAAGCGGTTTATATTGACTATTTAAGTGATCGTCATCCGCTGATTCCCGGCATATTTTAGTTATAGTCGCAGCCGCACAGATGGCACTAAATTACTGAGAGCTTCACATCTTGAATGAGACTCCCTCACAATTTTATAGCATTAAACACCGGGTTTCCCTCATTTACATTCCAAATTAAGTGCTTTTAGCACCGATTTCCCTCCAAATAGAAAAGGGCAAAAATTTCGCTAGCTGCGCTCGCGGTCCAGTTCCCTCAGAAGGGTAGTAAATGAAAAAAATAGTGAGTGAGGAGGGAAACCCGGCGACGACTACATAATAAAAGCTATTCGCAAACAACTTTAAGGATGATATGTCAACTATCAAACTATTACGTTACCACCTTCATGGGGTAATCACCCCTTCCCCTCAATATGACCCCGATATGCGCCTAGGTCACCAATTCCACTTGATGGCAGCACGAGATTTTCAGGTATTTTTTCACGGGAATGTCTTCCCTGCACTCTATCATTCACGAATATGTCACCGTCATCCTGCAGAAATGACCCCTTCCCCCTCAAAATGACCCCGATATGTGTCGAGGGCACCTCACTTCAAATCACCCGCTCCATCATCGACGCACAAAGTATCTGTAGAACATGGCGAAGTTTCATTGACGCCGGGTTTGTGCTGTCACCTTGTGAAGAGCCGCCGTACTTCACCATGGATAGATTCCTACGCATTTCCACCTCCGATATTTATATCACGTTCTTATCGGTAAGTACGCTCATAATATTTACTTTTACGATTTCTCCCAGTGCGAGCACCGGGTTTCCCTCCAAAAAATCATCAAAATCATTTTGGGGGCTTTGGAGGATCAGGGGTGGGGGGGGGGGGGGGGGGGGGGCGGCACCATAGGTACCGCCAGGATCTAGAAAATTACCGATTACGGCCTATATGTATGTACTTCGTTAAGTTTAGTCTCGCTTCTGGTTTATTAGGAAGAACATTGATAAAAATAATTTTGTTTTCGTCTTACCTGTATTTTAAGCACTTCGTAAGTAATTAATCATTGCTTACAAATTCCAGCTACATATTAATTTTGGAAATAAAGACCATAGCTCTCTCAGTGATGTGGGCTGATAAACCCTTTGCTTATTGGTCAAAAATTGCCACTGGCTAATACATCAGCTCTTGTGTAGACCAAAAAATATTTACAATCAAGTAACACACATTTTTTACTGCACTTGAGTTGCTATAATTAATTTGATTGCCAATAAATTTTTTTTGATTCGTAAATTATAGGGGATTTAAATTGATGTGAACGAAATTAATTTTTTAGAATTTCCTTATAAAGGTGATGGATTGTTGCAAGCATATAATAGGATATGAAAAACGAGGTTGAGCATGGTAAAAAATATCTAGACTCTGATCCCAAAGAATTTGATGATGAAATCTTGCCATGATATCATATATTTCAGAATAGAAAAATAGGTAATGTAATCGGAAAGTCATAGTTTTAGAAAGGCTTCAAATATATACAATACTGGTAGGAATTTTTGTGTTTATGTATTCTGATTTATCTGCCATATTTTGCGTAAAGTTTTCCTAATTGTTGTCTTATTATCAGTAATCCTTGAATATAAAACATAAGGTAGGTAGGTACATTGAAACTTTAGCAAACTGACAGATCAGTCGACTGTCAGCCTTCGAGGGTTGGTTCCCAAACATTTTAATTTCCTTGTATCCTTGCTGGGTAACTATTTTCAGTGAAATCAGTCAATCAGTGAAATTTTTACAAGTTTACCAATGAGAGTAATCGAGTGGAAATATTCTATGATACAGATTCAAAGGTTCTTTTATTTTCTAGTGTCCAAACAACCTGATCATAGATCCATATTTCAGGTTTTAGCTATTTCATCGATTGTTCAAAACCACCTGAAAGCCAACTGCTCACGATAACAATACTAAAGACATGCAGATTGAGTTGAAATAAGTGATTGGAAATGCGAGGAAAAAATATAAAGAAGAGTAATTCCACACTCACTCACCTAAGCGCCATTGAAAATAATGAGAATGCAAGAGCGCACCTTATGGAAACCCATCTGTGAGAGATCCACAGAATTCATAAACATCATCATCCATTTGGTATCCATGGAGAAATTGTAGGAGTCACTCAATTTTTGAACTTCATGTACGGCTTAAGAGACCCATCAAACACATTTTAAAATAACTTCATTAAATCAGTTAAATCACGTATTATGTCTGAATTTGGATGCTGGTTATTAATGTACTGTGTGGTTGGTTAGTGTGCAGTTACAACTAGTAAATATATGTATATATTTATGCTCTTTTTAACTAATTAGCGAATCTAAATTTTACTACAGAGCTACTATGTACTTTAAAATTTTTAGGTTTCCAACAATAATTAATTTCTATCACACTCATAGTGCCGTCAGTTTAAAATCAATCCTTTTTGGAGGTTATTTCCGCAATCCTAGATAATTTGGGTGAGACCACATGTGTAAATTGGCAATGATTACTACTCAATTTCTGAGCTCCAAATAAAAGACTACGTTTTTTTTTAGTTTCTCATATTGGATGCAAATTTCATGTGATTTAC
This sequence comes from Platycnemis pennipes, assembly GCA_933228895.1. NCBI lineage: Eukaryota > Metazoa > Arthropoda > Insecta > Odonata > Platycnemididae > Platycnemis > Platycnemis pennipes. The sequence goes on along the minus strand of OW121850.1, from coordinate 91,298,351 downwards.
AGGCTGAAGAAATTTGATATCATCAATCAGTTTTTACTCATACCAAGTGTAACATTTAGACACACTCTGATAACTAACATATTCACAGAAGAAGGGTCTCATCGTATCACAACTACCACCACCAAGGAGACCATTTCTTTCTATCACGCCACAAGATGGCCGCCCTGCATCAGGTTCACCAGGAGCCCAAATATTATATCCTGTACTTTCCAGTGAGTCTCCTGAGGGTGAAAGAGTAATAAAATTAGAAATATGATTATAATTGTGTTAATGTGAGCAGTATTTTTAATATTTCACTATTGAAATATGTAACATATTGAACACCATAGGATTGAAGAGTAGGTGCCTCTCCCAAGCAACCAAACAATATTGCCCAATATCGGCTCTGCGTAGGCTGTTCAATATTGTCAGAGCATTGCGATGTGATGTGAAGCATCGAATAGCCTATATGTCACCATGAGCGTAACCCCAATGACACACAATACCTACACAATATTGGGCCTACTTAAAGTTTCACCTATAAAATTAAGTTATAGAAATGTCAAGTGAAACCAATGCGTAAACAAGAAAACGATTTTCCCTTCACCAGGCTAGCACCAATTTTCCAATAAATTGCCAAAGGTCAAACTTAGGTATTTTCTTCGTACATCCAAACATTGAGTAAAAAATTATTACCTACGTATAAGCAAGTCCAAATTATGGCCGGTCAAAAGATATGCCACTGTAAGTTAAAACCAAAACTGAAAGAAATGTTGAAAGCGGTAAAAAGTCATCTAATTAAGTAAAACGCCCGAGCTGAATGAATATACACCCGCCAAGATTTCCATACGACTAAACCGTTTCCCGTTTCCCCCGGTTCAAAATTCCATTCCCGCGATTCCGCCAGTTTAGTTCACTTTTTTGGTAAATGGAATAAAATGACGAGAATATGGAGTAATTCTTCAAATTATATCCAATTGGTATTAATTCTCAACCCAATCGCGGTTAATTCACACCATTATGCAATCTAATAAATAGTTTCGGTAGCCATAGCAATAATATATTTGACTGGAACATATGTAACGTACAAGTGGGAATCATGCCAGTGCGTTTGTTAACATACACAATTACGAGAACCATTATTTCCAACTTTGACCGGCACTCAAAAGCACTTCGATGATTACCACATTTGTATTTTTAATATGGACCATAATTCAATATTCCCACAGCAAAAATGAACGGGGTTTACCATTCCCTTTCCAACGTGGACCAATATTGGCTTTCTATTTAGCGCCAATGTAGGGGTAATATTGGATAGCCAATATTGGCTTGCGATCCAGCGTCAATATGCGGTCAATATTGGCTTGCCATCAATCGCCAATATTGGATTGCCAACGAGCGTACCTCAATGGCTTCTTACATTGGGCCAGTATTCGTTGGCAAGCCAATGCCAATGAACTCCCATATTACCACATTGGACCAATATTGGGCGTATATTGGTCCAATTTGATAGGCTACTTGGGTATGGAACTTCTCATTTCAATGCCCAACATCCAAGTCGGTACAAGCATCTAGTCAATGTCTAATAGAAGGGGCGGACTTCGCAAACTAATTATCTTGACGTTTTTTAAGACATTCTTTGGGCATCAAATAAAAATATTTTCTTGGTTTACTTGACTCAATATTTTCTTCGCTACGAAAAAGTTGATAAAAGTATCAGCATCAGTTTGCTGTGGACCTTTCTCAATTTTTCTATTGCCCACAGAATATTGTAAAAGGGTGTGATCAGAAGACTTGGTGAAGTAATTTGTGATTCCCATTCCAAAGTGGATAGCAGGGCAAAACAAAGACAATATCGTGATATTCCTTTGAGAATACTTTTAATTTCTCATGCAAAAAATTCTTCTATCAGTAAACTCAAAATATTTTTTATTTTTATTTCTTCATCAATCAATTATCCAGAAAGTACCCCGTGAATTTAAAACCTCTGTTGTAAAGAAAAATATTTTTGACGCTCCATCAACAGGTGTTACACACTGAGTGTAGAATCGCATTCTTTGCATTGGCCGGAATCTTAACGAGGGCGACAGAGGCCGGTTCCAATCCAAGCGTATCCCCTCAGTACATCCGCAGTACCATGTACTACCTCTGGTATGCCTTTCGGAGTGTACTAGGGTAATGAAACGGACTGCTAGCGCTCAAACACTGACGCAGCTGCAGACGAATTATAAACAAAAGCATAGCAGTAAGCGTAGTTTGGTAAAGCAAGGCGTACTGGTATGAACTTGTGCATTTTGGGGCTTACAGGTTAGCAATTCCTGTTTTGTGCAATAGTATCACAGAAGAAACGATAAAAGAAGTCACTGAAGATTGGCTGCATCAACGGAAACACACATAATGCGAAAGTAAGTACTGTATTGGTTAGTCAGACATAGAACATAAATGTATATTTTGATACTCAGTATAGAACATTGTTTACTTTACATTTATATCAAAGAAAAGTTGTAATATTTTACTCGTAAATGAATCTGGGTTACCAAATAAGACTGGGTAAATAACAGTAATAATTCTTATTCCAGGGAAACTAAAGTAAAACCTCTGCAACAAGATGTTCTTCCCAATGATCAAGAGAAGGTAGAGTGAATGTTATCATTCTGCGTTTCTTTGCCCTCTTAACCTTGGCTTATGCACTCCACCAATGCATAATACTGCGGACTATTGGAGAAACAAATATCATTTTTAGCCCCAAATGCCGATGTGTCATACAAGAATACACACTTTCCATAGAGTGCGCTATATACTGTAGACTGGCAGCAGACCTTTTGTTCGCAATTACTGTAGACTAGCTCTGCACACTTGCTGCAAGTGCACAAAGTGGAAAATAGCAAGTTTGATACAAACTTGATGCAAAAAACTTGCAGACTTGCTTTGCCAGTATGCAACAAGTTTACCGTGCTATCTGGGTATGCTCAAAAGCGTCAAGCATTATGGACGTTAAACTCACCAAATATGGTCTCATAGGTACCATCTTCATCTAGGTCAGAGAAGCCAATATTCGCCCAATGATGCGCATCAGGGTATCTAGCATAGAGTGTTGTGACAACATTGGCCTCATCTTTGGAGTTGACGATCATTAGATTCGCTCCTTCCTGAGTGCATTTCGTCATCCCTTCCAGCATGTTTTTTGACTCTGGATGGAATTTATAGTATCCTACGCCAGGAAATAACTCGTAATCATTTGGTGCAGGAGGTGGTCCTGAAAGATAACAAGAAGTTCATGTATGTGTGCACTTTTAATTTGTCCACGTATATTCCTACTTAAATCCCTGCATCCCTAATTGAGTGTGTTGCAGGTGAATGAATATACAAAATCAAAATGGAGGAGCGAGGAAGATTTGAAGAATAAGCAATCGACGACTGGTATGTTGATTATTCCTCTTTTTGTTCTCCATAAGCCGTTAATTTCCTAAAACTATGCGAAATAGGAATTTTCTTGAATATAACAGAGAAACAGTAAAAAGTTTACTGGTGTTTTGAGAGAGTCTATGTAAAAACAAATTCTTCAAAAATCACTCATGTGAGTAATAAACGTAATATTAAATCTATTAAATAATGAGTTTCCGCTGCCCAGTTATAGACCTTGGTTTGGAGAAAAATTTCGGCGAGAACTGTTTCTCCAAAACGAGGCGCCTTAAGTTACATACTTACCCCCCTGGTGTGACGGCCGAAGGTAAAACACAAGGAAACAGAGCACTAGTGATGATCGGAGTAAAGCCATGGTTCAGACGAGTCGGACGGAAGGAGACAGCCAAATCTTAATCCCAAAATGTTTCAACCGTTCGCCGTCGACGGGAAATATCAAACAAATGAGCTCCGATTGGTCGAGCTTCCCGTGAAACGTTTGCATCACTTCAAAGGTGTGCGTTCTTTTATACCGTTCTGCAATCGCGTTTCCCGTGAACGACTGGCCAATGCCAATGAATTTCCTATCGAAGTGGGTGCCCAAGACAGCTCGTTCATGACAGGAGATAAGCATAAATAGGCGACGTATAAGAGGAGGCTCATCTTTGAAGCTATTGGTGTAGGCTGTCAATGTTCGACATTTAGTTCCATCAGAAGCATGGAATAGATTACGGATGATGATATTGAAAGAGAGGATTTATAAGCTAACGTTTGCGCCAACCGAACGGGAAATAAAAGCTGGAGGACTCAATATAACTCACGTTACTCCAACGACATCATCTCTACTCTGAACAAAATTTTCATATTTGAGAAACGGATTTATCGTGGAAAACATCTATTTTTATTTGTCATACACTAAAAATTTCAAGTGGATAACTTAAGTTTTAACGATTAATTTTGTCTAGGAATCACGACGAAATGCGATTGTTCGAGTGGGTGTAATGCATCCCTTTAAGTGATAGTTCTTTTCGAAAGTTTTGAGTTGAAATAAAATTTATCGGGATCCACTTATAATACCTAGAAAAATATTGAGACAAAGATTCATAATGTATGTACTAACCATTGGTGCCACTTATGGATACACACACAGTAAAATATCACTTCTCAATCGTCATTGAATGTCGCAATGAATATTTTTGACTAAAAGTGACCTCATGGAGACCCTCTCTAAACGCCTATTCCATTCTCTCAATTTATTTATTAACCGCTTCTATTATCTTCTCCTATCTATTCACTCTCTTCTTCGTCTCTTAGCATTATCCCCTGATTTTTCATAATAGTTTCATATTTTGCTGTTTCCATCTGTTGTTTCGTTTCTGGTGTTTCATTATCTGTCTCTGCTAGCAATGTATTTATTGGTCTTATTAACTTATTAAGTAAAATCTCTCGCGGCTGAGCTTAAAGCCACCGAGTGCGTCCACTGGGTTGCGGATGGTGGGTCGACCTCTAGATATAGAGGTTAGCTGCGAGATAAGCGAGTTTACTCGTCGAATAAGCAGTCGTGGACAAAAAGCGACGGCATTCCGAGGGCGTATTGGTCTATCCTTGGGTAAGGTAGGCCTTAAATAATACAGAACCTGTGAGGATGCCGTGACTTGGCGATGGAGGCCGCCAACAATTACGCTTCCCATCACCCGGAGGAGAGGGCAGCAGCTCTTCTTCACATGAGTGAAGGTGAAGACCACAGTGGTCGGTACAGCGACACTCATTTCACTACAGGCGTAGTAACATTTACTTTAACGGCTGTAGTACTGCGATGTGGAAGGCAAGGGGAAACCACCGCATTAATATCCCGAGGAGTCGCAGCTACTCCACTCTTTCCTTTATTATCAAGACGTGATGGCACCCTCTCGAGTAAAATATTCCGGAGGTAAAATAGTCCCCCATTCGGATCTCCGGGCGGGGACTACCCGAGAGAGTACATCAGTCAAGTGTGATACTCATTTTAGGGTAGGAACGTGGAACGTGCGATCACTTCGGACCTGCGGAAGACTGGAGAACCTGAAGGTGGAAATGCGGAGAATGGACCTCGATGTATTGGGAATCAGTGAAATGAGATGGCCCGAAGAAGGAGACTTTTGGAGTGGAAGTTATAGAATTATTCACACCGGATCACTGAATGGTAACGCTGGAGTAGGCATAATGCTCAGGAAGAGTGCGGGACTGCGTGTGAAGAGCTTCCTGCAATACAGTGAAAGGATTATAATGGTTAAAATTGAAACTAAGCCTACAGATACCATTGTGGTGCAAGTTTACATGCCTACGTCAGACTACGAAGATGAAGAAGATATCACTGAAGTAATAAAACAGGTAAGAGGAGAAGAAAACCTAATTATTTTAGGAGACTGGAACGCTGTCGTCGGCGAAGGACAAGATGGAAGAATAACTGGAAAATATGGATTGGGACACCGAAACGAAAGAGGAGAAAGACTGCTGGAGTTCTGCGCACAACATAAGTTAGTGGTTACTAACACATTGTTTAAACATCACAACCGAAGAAAATACACATGGAAGATGCCAGGAGACAGAGGAAGATTTCAAATAGACTACATTTTAGTGAAGCAGAGGTTCAGAAATCAGGTGAAGGACTGCAAAAGCTACCCGGGTGCAGACATCGACAGCGACCATAATTTAGTGATGATGAAATGCCATCTAAAATTCAAGAGATTGAAGAAAACAGTAAAGAACATTTGGCAAGTAGAAAAACTAAAGGAGACTCAAAATCAGCTGGAATTTCAAAAAGCAGTAGAAAACAACATAGGAGAGGACCTGACTGAGAAACCAGTAGAAGAGCGTTGGGAAAACATTAAATGTGGACTACAAAAAGCCGCAAAAGAAGTTCTTGGAAGAAGAAAAGTTGTTAAGAAGAAACCATGGATCACGGAAGAAGTCTTAGTGCTGATTGAAGAAAGAAGAAAGTACAAGAATACGAAAACTGAAGAAGGGCAGCTTTGCTACAAAAGAATAAGGAACGAAGTAAGTCGCAAAGCCAGGAAAGCTAGAGAAATGTGGATGAACAATCTGTGCGAAGATGTACAAAACAACCTTACCATTGGAAAGGTGGAAGCTGCCTATAGGATAGTGAGGAACCACTTCAAGGAACGGAGCGCAAGATGCAATGCTATAAGGGACAAGAATGGAGAACTTTTGATTGAAAATGAAGACAAAGTGAAGAGATGGAAAGAATATCTCGAAGAGTTATACAACGGGAACGACCTCAGCACGAAAGTGATTGAAGAGGAAAGCGAAGTCGAGAAGGATGATATGGGAGCATCAATATTGAGATCGGAATTCGACGCAGCAGTAAGGGACCTTCGGATGAATAAGGCTTCTGGAATTGATGATATACCCGCAGAACTGATAAGGAATGCGGGAGAGAGGACATTGGCCCAACTTTATAATGTCATCTGCGACATGTACTCAACAGGAGAAATACCCAGGGACTTCGAGAAAAACATCATCATTCCTATTCCCAAAAAGAAGAGAGCAGAGAAATGCGAAAATTTTAGGACTATAAGCCTGACGACACATGCATCGAAGATATTGACAAGGATCATCTACAGAAGAATAGAACGAAAAGCAGAGGAGTTCCTGGATGAAGATCAATTCGGATTCAGGAAAGGTAAGGGTACAAGAGAAGCAATATTGGCCCTTAGGCTGCTTATAGAGAAGAGAATGGAGAAGAACAAACCGACCTTCATTGCATTTGTGGATTTAGAGAAGGCTTTCGACAACGTGGACTGGAATTCAATGCTTGATATTCTGAAAGGAATTGGAGTTTCCTACAATGATCGAAGAATTATCCACAGTTTGTATAAAAACCAAGTAGCTGTGATTAAATCTGGACCCAGCTGTGAAGAAGCAAGAATAAGGAAAGGAGTGAGACAAGGCTGTGCACTGTCTCCCGTAATTTTTAATGTTTACATTGAGAGAGCCATCAATGAAGTCAAGGAGAAGTGTTCTGGAGTGAACATCCACGGAGAAACAATCAGCATGCTACGATTCGCTGATGACATAGCTCTCATAGCAGAGACAGAGAAGGAGCTGAATAAGATGCTAACAACCATGGAAAGGACAATGACCAGACATCAGCTGAAGATTAATAAGAAGAAAACTAAGATATTGGTGTGCAGCAAAAGAGAAGAGGCCAAAACCAACGTTAAACTAGGAAAACAGAAACTGGAAGAGGTGAAAGAGTTCTGTTACCTGGGAAGCAGAGTAACCAACGATGGACGAAGCAAGAAAGAAATAGTGAGTAGAATAGCCCAAGCAAAGAGGGCATTCTATCAAAAGAAGAATCTACTAACAGCTGGAAATACAAGCTTGGAAGTAAGGAAGCAATTCATTAAAACGTATATCTGGAGCATTTTCCTTTATGGCAGTGAGGCATGGACGATGACAGCAGCGGAGAAGAAAAGGGTGGAAGCATTCGAAATATGGTGCTATCGACGAATGATGAAGATAAAATGGATCGACCGAGTGACAAATGAAGAAGTCCTAAGAAGAGTGGGAGAAAAGAGAAGTCTACTGAAAACTATAAAAAGAAGACGGGACAACCTAATCGGCCATATCTTAAGACACGATGGCCTGATGAAGACAATCGTCGAGGGAAAAGTGAACGGGAAAAATGGAAGAGGCAGGCCTCGTATGAGTTACATGGAGCAGGTCGTAAAGGACGTGAAAGAGAGGAACTACGTTGGTGTGAAGAGGTTGGCCGATAGAAGAATCGAGTAGAGAGCTGCGTCAAACCAATCCTAGGATTGTTGACCCTTGATGATGATGAAGTAAAATCTCAACCTTGCGTCCTGTTTTAAACGTTTATTGATCCATATTCTAGGCATCAATCAGCCAAGAACTACATTTTTTCTACATATTCGTTCTTTTGTATTTAATCAAGACAGGTGAAGTACAGTGAAGGCTACAGTAAAGGGGACGTTTCTTTGGCCCTTTAATCCTCGGGCCACCGGCCGGGAGGAAGAACGGCATCACCTGTAGCAAGGGCCTGACTACCTTACATCTCGACGGTTTCCGGTAAAATCTCCAGTATTCTGAGGAGATACGACATCGAAACCTACTTCCGATCCCTGCGAATGCAGGGAATCTGATAAATTCCCGGAGTATACGTGGGTGAGACCGGGAGGACAATGGGGTCGTTTATCATATTTTTATTGCCGGATCTGATAGAGTTTTTAGAATAAAAAGACCCGTATTTTTCCGTTTTTTGATCCGTCAATTATTTCTCGAGTTATAAGCGGCGAAAAACTTATGTTTTTAACCCTTTCGGAAAAGTGGGCGTGGTGCAAACTCTGACGTCACTGACTTCGTCCAATCACAACTGAGCCCGCGAAGCTACTTCGCCATATCGCAATGGGGGACACACAGCTGACTCTACCAATAGCAGCGTTTGCGACAGGATCTGTGCGAGCAGACCTTCCGAGAACCCCCCTCCACTCCCTTTCCTTCCCCTAAAAGCAGTCAAAGACGGGAGGAAAATGACGTCAATGTTATCAAAGCAAATTTTTCGGTGGGCGTCACCTTTTGCTTATTTTAATTTTTGATTTATTAATGAATGGTTGTTAGAAGATTAATTTTTTCACTAAAATTAGTTTTTCGTTTCCATCTAACAATTTCTTGTACAAAATTGCGATTTCGGTTCCGAGTAAACGCCCCCATTGCAACCAGATTAAAGAATATCAGAGGCATCGAAGTCTTTGTCAACCGGAAATATCCGCGGTCGTCGAGCATAGTATTGACCAAGACCAAGCCATCTGTTGGGACAAGGTGAAAATTCTTTGCCGGGCGTGATTACTGGGAGTGGTTGACAAAAGAAGCTATGGAAATTCGACTCGAAGATATTAACATCAATAGAGACTTCGGATACTCTTTCAGCAATGCGTAAAAAACCATACTGAGGGTCATCCGATTGGCCAGCAAAAGGCGGGAATCGACGGACCAATTACAAGGTACTTGACTTCCCGGCCATGGGTATATATAGATGCCACTTTTGAGACCCGCGATGGATTTCCGCAAGGTGCAACTATAATAAGGACGTTGAATCCAGTGACATCAATTGAGCCCTGAAGGGGGAAATTCCCAAACAGGGCTCGCGACCAGCGTTGTATAAATTGTTATTATTTATTTCTTGTTGTGTTTTTGTTAAGTTTTGTATGTATTTATTATATTAATTCTTTGTTACTGGTCGCAATAAACACCTTGAATGCGAGATGCGAAAAATACGAGACCCACGACACTCAGCCCTGAGGATGGAGCACGACTCGTTCTTCGAAACATCGGCTGCGATGGAAGAATCGACCCGCTAGAGCACCCGAACAGCCTTCACTACCAGCAAAACAGAATGGTTCGCATATCTGGCATCTTTGATTAGGTCGTTACAATCTCACCCATTGTTTTCACTCGAGTTTTACTTGTCCGTGTAGAGCATAGCCCATGTCACCACATCACCCTGGCGAATCCTGTTTCCATTCAGGGTGCACTTATTGCTCCATTAGTATCTCACGAAGCTCTAGCTGATGCACATTGAGCAGCAGCTAAACTTCTTACTACGTCCACATTCATTCCATACACGCTCTATATATCTTCCCTCATACTTGATTACCTTTTTGACGGCGACCGTAATCAGGGACTTCCAGGAGTCAACTGATTATCTACAGCAGATTAAATTCTTTCTTCCCATCCATCAGTTTTATCTTGACCTTATCACTGTCGGCAAAAAAAACGGAATTGAGGAATTGGCATGTCCATATCAGTTATTTTTCAGACTGTTAGGTCCCTGCTTTTTGTTTGCACTGTGCTGTAAATAAGTTTGGCGCAAAGCATATATGAATATGAATGCATATTATGGTTGACAAAGTACAAATTTTGACACGAATCCCGCTCCCGGCTTGGTAATCTAAGGGTCACCGGTTCTAATCCCGCCTATTTCTCTGTGTATATCGACTAATTACTGATAATGGTAACTTAAAACTTTATGGTTAACATGTGTATATAGCAATGATGTAATTGCTGATTAGAAAATCTCTCTCTAAATATATTTATCTGTATTTTATAGTATCAATGGGTTAGTGCTGTGTAAACATGCACTAAACTCATGCACTGCAGAATAACCTAGCAGTGTTTCACCTACCCATCCCTTTGCTATGCTGCCTATTGTATTCCCTTATGTTGTGCGAGAGGGGTGACCTTTTGGATCTATCGTTACGACTATCTCTCTCCTTGAGTTTGTACATTTGATCAAATATGGCATAATATGCGGAGGTTCTTAATATATTTCTAACATTACTACAAAAATATCAGCTTCGAATGTACTTAAAAAGTTAAACCTTAGTTTTAACCTACTTTCTGGTATGTTCCATGGTTACCTTTTCGAATAATCCCGACAATTCAAACAGACACCCCTTTGTCCCCAAGGGTGAGGAGCCAGTTATGCATTCTTTCAACTCACCCCCCGAAGTCAAGAGATCACACATCAGTCAACCAATCAACATTAGTTGTTGAAATTAGACGTTATAGAAAATATCTCACAATTAGTTCAGAGTATATCCGAATAATGTTGATGTATATTAGCGGGATGGGTCTTGGGATTATAAACGTAAAAATTGAAATGAATCGAAATCGAAGTCAAATGCTTTTAAGGTGCGTTTACACGTAGCAATTGACTGCTATCGGTCAACTGCTAAGCCCCGCTCGCATGTGCAAACAGCAACTGCGATGTAACATTTATGGATGGAATTACAGTCGATAATGGACATGAGTCGAAGACTATCGATCTGAGTTCGATCGATTAGCAATGTTGAAGTCCGTCTACTTTCCAGTGGAAACGTATTCAGCACAATCGTAACAATCGCCAACGGAAAGCAATACAGAGAGTAGAATCTCCCCTTTGGGAAGGGATATCCTTGTTATTTAATCCAAATTCCCGATATCAGAAGTAGTGTATTGCTTTCCGTTGGCGATTGTTGCGATTGGATACAATTCCGCTGGAAAGTAGACGGGCTCCCCATAGTAAAGATTTCTCCTCCTCTAGATGTCCAATAATAAATAGGTGAAATTAAAGAAACCCAATAATTGCTTGGTTATATTATTTCTCGTTGTGCACATCAATGGAAATTTAATCCGACAAGACGTTACAGGCATATTATCAGACCAGCAATTTATGTTTAACATTGATGAAGATAGGAAACTGCTTCATGGTCCTTGATAAGAAAATGAAGGAATTTGTTCCGAGATAGCTATCTTCGGCACACGTAGCTCTCATATGAATATATTTTTACTCGTCAAGAGATTATTTTTTCCATCGCAAATTACTTTATCGGAGACTAAATTTAGTGAATTTATCTTTGCTGGTAAAAAAAAATTATCATTTATTTTATCGGCGATGTTTTTATCTATTCCTTACGCTGATTGAGATGAAGCTACTTTTATAAACGTTGTATCGCTATCCTCTGCGAATTCATGCACATCGTCATCGAATCAGTTGGCTCTCCGGACCTTACCTACCTACGTCATTTCAGTGGCTGACTACTATTTAGCAATTCATAAGCTTACATAGCTCCTGCTCAACCTGTAAACGACCAGTAAATACTGAACAACGAAATTCACTGGGTACTATTCGTATGCATTATGGCGTGGATAAAAGTGTGCTGAAGTTTATTACATGTGTATTCAAACACAAATTAGAAAAATTGATTGCCCAACTGACAGATTCAAACTGTCCTTTTTTCCTCGTACAATTAGGGACATGAATAACGGTAAATATATCCAATACGAGTACGATACGAGAATCCATGGATAGCATAGGTAGCTGTATGTTGGCATGAGGACTTTAAGCTAACCCAGCTAACAGCATGTTTTTGCATGCTTACTTTGCTATATTTATCTTTTGTAAATAGTGAAGTTTAGACTAGTACATTATTACTAATCATTTTTTATGCATGATATGTGGTTCATGTTTGGTGAGAATTCACCCCCTGCCACACGCCTTTATGGCTGCTTGCAGGGTATTATGTGGATGTAGATGTATTCACAAATCACCAAACATGCGCTATTGACATGCAACTTAAGAGCTACAATGCTACTACTACCTGGAAACCTTTTAGATATGAGTCACGGGCAATTAGACGGTTAGTATCTAGTAATTATTCCGTACACCAGATCTTTGCGAAAAATCCAAAGGAGGCGCAGGGAAAGTAATGGCCATCACAGGTGTAGTGACAGAATTTCCATTTGGTATTTGGCTTAGGAGATGATCTTTAACCTCACCGAAAATACCGACCTTTGGGCAAAGCCCGTTTCACACAATAGTTGGTACAGAACAAGGTCGAGGATGATCGATATCAGGATATCTTTACAGTATCGTGTGATTTGGAACCAGTTCACTGGTTACCTAGATTAATAACTTATCATTCTACCTTATCGATTTGATATCATAATTGGTACGGTGCAAGTGTTCTAATAGTTCAAATTCGATTCTATTAACCACCGACAAAGACGGTAATCGCCTGCAGTCGCTGAGCGATATTTTTTTTGTTGTAGGTGCTCCAGCAGGGAGTACCGATGACGGAGCCTCTTAATTACAGTTTATAAACTTTAAAATGAACTGAGATTGGTCGAGCACGGCCGGTTGACCTCCCGTGGTGACCTGGGTCTCGGTGCGAGAATCGGGTCGCCAGAAGTCGGGTCGTATTGAGCTCGCAGTCAAGGAAGGACCGTCATTGAGAGAGTTTGGCATCGTTGGCCCCCATTAGCTTTGTTTATTTTATCAGTGGAGCATCAAAAGTGAAATCCCAAAGGTAAATTCATTGCCTCTGTCAAGGACAAGACACAACATTTGCCAATCGAACCTGAAGGTATTTACGATATGTGGAGGAATACTTGGAAGACCTGCACAGAAGAGAGATATGAATACAAGTGCATCAATGGATATCACACGTATTTGCATGTTGGTACATATAACAACTTTAAGCTACCTCAACTAACAGCAAAATTGTGCATGCTTGCTTTGCTATTTTTATGTTTTTTAAATTGTTATGTTTCGACTGGAATATAGCAATTAATCGTTGGTTGGTTGGTTATTTAGGGGAGGCGACCGACAGCTGAGGTCATTTGCGCCATATAGAATAGGTGGATAATTGGGTAATGGAAGGAAGTTTTTAGGAAACGGAGGAAGGGTGGGAGAGAAACCCGGCGTCGGCATTAGCCTACTCTTAACGAAAGGCGCCAAGGGGATCACGGCTTTACGTCCCATCCGACGGACGGAGTACTGTACTTGAAATGCCCTCCACTAGGCACTCAAGTGGGGACCCGGTTTTCCACTGAGAAATCCGCCACCGCCGGGAATTGAACCCGGGCCTTCGGGATGGGAGGCCAGTACTCTAGCCACCACACCAACCCGATCCCCGCAACTAATCGTTTTTAATAATGATAGATAATACACGTTTGGTGTGTATTCACCCCTCGCCCACAGAGACGGGAAAAACATTAAATGAGAAGTTAAAGAAAAGGAGGGTGCGTTTAGTCATCTCAAGGGAATTGCGTACCATTCCCTTTATTTACACATTTTTTATCTATGGAACAATACTTAACTTACAATTGTATGTACCTTTTCTTTGCATTTTTCACTCGCAGTCAACTCAAAATTATCATGCATTCAATTTGTCATTTTCTGGACAATTATCCGCTTAACCAGCTTGGTCTTCACCCTCCAGGTAAAGTGGTTAAAATCTTTAGACCTTAATAACAAATTCAACGCTTAGTCTGTGTATCTGTGTAACAATATTTTTCTAGGAATAAATAGTGGTCCCTGATAAATTTTTTCCCGACGCAAAGCTTTCGAAAAGAACTGTCACTTAAGGAGACTCATCACTCACACTGGACCAATCGCATTTCGTCATGATTTCTAGACCCAATTAATCGTTAAAAACTTAAGTTATCCACTTGAAATTTTTGGTGAATAACAAATCAAAATAACAATACCATTGTCAAGAATAACTTGTTTCTCAAAGACGAAAATTTTGTTAACAGTATAGGTGACGGCGTTGAAATAATATGAGATGTGTTGTGCCTTCCAGCATGTCTCTCATTAGGTTGACCCGCACGTTTATTTACAAATCCTCTCCTGCAATATCATTATCCGTTATTTCTTTCATGCTGCTGATGGAAATAAATGTCGAACATTCGCGACCCTCATCACAAGCTTCAAAGATGAGCTTCCTCTTATACGTTGACTACTTAATGCTTATCTCCTGTCGTGACCGAGCTTTTTTGGACACCCACTTCGATTGGAAATTAATTGTCATTGGCCAGTCGTTCACGGATAACGCGATTGCAGAACGGTTTAAAAGAAGGAAAGCCTTTGAAGTGATACATACATTTCACGGGAACTCGTCGGAGCGCATTTGTTTGATATTTCCCGTCGACGGCGAACGGTTGAAACATCCCGGAATTGATTATTGGCTGTCTCCTCCCGTCCGGTCTCCTCTGAAACATGGCTTTGCTCCGATCATCGCTCGTGATCTGTTTCCTTGTTTTTCACCTACAGCCGTCACAACAGGGGCCGGATCTAACACGGAGTGACGAGGCCTCAATTATCAAACACGTCAAAGAGATTGGTGAGATGATATACCTATCGTTTAGTGCCAATGCCATATTTCGAGATTGATCGCATGGGACATGAAGTACAGTGTTGCTAAATGTTTAAAAAGCTACGCAATAGGTTAAAATGTTACAAACTTCACCATGGAAAAAGACTGATTAATTTATTGTTAATATGGAAGAGTGGTCTTGAAATAGCAGCACCAGGTATTCACTCTAACGACTTGCTTTTGAGGAAGAAAAAATATGAGGGAAACCAATCACGAAAACATATTTACTTGATCGCTTGCTTTCTGAAGAGCCGTGATTAGCTCAGTTCGTGGAGTAGCATCGTAAGAAAAGGAACTCCAAATTAGTTTGGACGGGACAGATACACCGCCCCATCGAATTGAGATTGGTGAACTCCATAACTAAAAAAAAGTCCTGGTATAAGGAACTGTGATAATAAATACAATTCCAGTTGTGATTCAAATGGCGCTACGTTTCTCAAATAATTATGTCGAAGTTACATTCAATTTCTCTCAAACGAAATCTATATCACATAAGTATCCTAGTACCTGGGTGCAGGCACGTAGCCAGAAATTTTTTTCGGTGGGGCTAAGTCTAGTGTAGCGTAACTTTATGCAGCAGTTAATTTGATGCCCGAGAACAAAAGTTAAACACATACATAATGGGGGCGTTTACTCGGAACCGAAATCGCAATTTTGTACACGAAATTGTTAGATGGAAACGAAAAAAGAAATTTAGTGAAAAAATTAATCTTCTAACCATAACCATTCACTCATAAATCAAAAATTAAAATAAGCAAAAGGTGACGCCCACCGAAAATGCTGCTGTGATAACATTGACGTCACTTTCCTCCCGTCCTTGACTGCTCGTATGCGAAGGGGAGGGAGTGGAGGGGGATTCTCGGAAGGTCTGCTCGCACAGATGGTGTCGTAACTGCTCCGATTGGGAGAGTCAGCTGTGTTCCCCCCTTTGCGATAAGGCGAAGTAGCTTCGCGGGCTCAGTTGTGATTGGAAGAAGTCGTTATACGTCAGGGGTTGCACCACACCCACTTTTCCGAAAGGGTTAAAAACATTAGTTTTTCGACGCCTATAACTCGAGAAATAATTGACGGATCAAAAAACGGAAAAATACGGGTCTTTTTATTTTACAAACTCTATCATATTCGGCAATAAAAAAAATATGGTAAACGACCCCATTATAAGATTGGTAAGAACGATTATTAACCACACACATGCATCAAACTAGTGATCACGTTTCTAGACATTTAACACTTTAATTATACGCAGTGAAATCCGGATTATCTTGCCCAGTTAAAATTAGAACAACAAAATTATTGGGAAAAAATTTTGGGGGGTGGGGGGCTGAAACCTCCCTGGTTATTTGTCTGCCTGGGGTACAAGCTTAGCTCGGAGATGTATTCAGTGATAATAATTTTAGGAAATTAAAGGGAGAGAACAAAAACTTTTAAAAATATATAAATACTATACTCTATATAGAATAAGGAATTTCAATGTCTTTCAGTTAATATTATTATAATCTAATCTGATATAATGATTCAAATGGTAATATGAAAATCATATTTGTCGTTATGGAAAATTTATCTCCGACTGAATCCTTTCGTAATATATTTCAATTTTGCAATGTAAGTCCTGATCACTACAAATCACTTTTGAAGCATTATTTTAGCAATTTATGGCAATTGCAGTTCAGCATGAGAGGACTATTAGTCTCTATGACTTAATAAGATTTCAGAATTAGAGCCACAAGTTAACCTAGGTGACCATTTGGTTTCAATTATTTCCATCCTACTGCCATTCAATGGTGAAAATTATGCTGCTTTCAAAGCAGGAATTGTGGATAGTTTTGTCAAAGAAGACTGGCCGGCAGTTAGAAACGCTGATTTGGAAACAAGTGTTCTCAATATTGATTTCTTCGCCTACATTGTCAGCGTCTTCACCCAGAAAGTCTGCATCTCTTTCACCAAGTGGAACATTGCCTTTCTCCTCAGGAATCACCTAGTCATCATAATATTTTTCACTTTCAGTAAGTGATAATCATTAGTGTACTGTGAATATATGTATGATGTGTCATCTAGCGGCTACAGTGTAAACACTCTCCAGCGTTACAAATACGCAAATCCTTCACCCCTCTCAACTTCAAGCGGCCCATAGACGTTCAATATTATTGTGCAATGTGGGTTGCACTTTTGACGGCGGCCCCTAGACGGTCAATATTATTGTACAATATTTTGGTTTGTGCAAAAGATTGTACCGTATGGAGGCGATATAGAAGGTTGTGCAATATATTGCGCAATCGCGAGCACAGACGTATGTACAACCACATTGTGCAAACAGTCCCTGCCAGAATGTCATGAAGTCAACATGTTGAGTAAAAGTGAATTGTGTTGCGTGATAATTGCTATGGTCGCAAATCGTAAGAAAGGAAAGAAAGTGATAGGTATTTTTCGCGGTACTTTTCTATCAGCAAATCGTACTGCTCCCCCTTTTTCGCACGATTACTATAATCTTTGCACTTCACATCCCACAGAGCCGTAAGACCACGATACACCTCAATAAATTCAACAATAAAACCTTTTTGGCTTTCTAGTCACCCATGATAATAACGCGTGGTTGAGACAACTAGTTCAAACGACCGCTAAAGACCAACTGACAGGATATTGCGCAATATTGCCAACAGACGGCAATATATTTTCAAGATTTTGAGAATCACACAATATATTGCACAACCTTTCAATACTGCCCACATACGATCAATTATATTGCACAAACCAAAATATTGTACAATAATATTGACCGTCTAGGGGCCGCTTCAGCATGGACAACATTCGCTCATACTGCAAGGACTCGACTCCAGTCAATTATCTTCTCTTTTATGTGGTACTACATTCATGCATCCCTCAAAAATCCTTCAATAACTTTAAAAATGTAAATGTTTTGGCCTCCCTCCCTCCACCCGACAGCCTTTACACAGTACCTAAATGAATTGGAGCTAGCTGACATATAGTTTGTTAAATCCTATAACCCACCTGGCCTCAAGGTCTTCCCTTCCCCTCTTCATCCCCCCACTCCGACCCTCCCCCCTCTCCTTTCCCCTCTTTTTCTTCCATCCCACCCAGTTCAGTCTCCTCTGTCCTCTGACGAAGGTGGTTGTGCTGCTGAAAATTAAGGATACTTATTTTGAGTCTTTGCAAGTGTTCTATCTTTCTTTATGCACATCGTGCCTGAGATATATATACATTGGGACCAATATTATTCACATAAGTGATTTTTGAAGAATTGATTTTTACATAGACTATCTATACACCCAGTATAAACTTCACTTTTATATTCAAGAAAATTCCTATTTTGCATAGTTATAGGAACATTATGTCAAATGGAGCACAAAAGAATGAATAATTGACACATCAACGATCAATATTAGATACCTATTCCTAAAATCTTCATCATTCCTCCATTTGGATTGTTTACATTCATCCACCTGCAATGCACTCAATCAGGGATCCTGGGATTTATGTAGGAATATATGTGCAAATAATTAAAAATTCACACATACATGAACTTCTTGTTATCTTTCAGGACCACCTCCTAAACGAAATGATTATGAGTTATTTCCTGGCATAGGATACTATAAATTCCATTCAGAGGAAAAAAACATGCTGGAAGCGATGACAATATGCACTCAGGAAGGAGCGAATCTAATGGTCATCAACTCCAATGATGAGGCCAATGTTACCAAAATAATGTATGCTAGGTACCCTGATTCGTACTCTTGGGCGAATATTGGTTTCTCTGACCTAGATGAAGATGGTCACTTTGAGACCATATTTGGTGAGTTAAATGTCCATTATGCTTGATCTAATTGAGCATGTATTCAAATAATAATTATGGCAGGGTAATTTTTTATATGAGGTGTATATCACATAGAAAGAAATGGAAATGAAAAGAATGGTCCAAGGTTTTTTATAATTTGGTGATAAAAATTTAAATTTTGTGCATATGCAAAAATATTATCCATCGTGGTTGCTAAATCAATGATTCTTAAAAGCTTTTTGAGTTGTGTACAATAAAGGACCAGAAATTATTTATCTTCCTTCACATTCACAGTGAAATTCAGTAGAAAAATGTGGGAAATAAACAGAAAGGGAGGCAACTAATACATATTTTCAAGATGAACTTTTTTGATGAATAATTAAAGGGATGCAATAATGAATATGAAAACATGGTCAATGAGATCACATTAGAAAGTGGTTGAAATTATATTATATTTCCCAGAGAGACCATAACCAATCATTATCTGTGGAGGGATTTGTTCAGCGTAAAATTTTTTTTCAATTAAACAGGAGAATTACTTTTTTGCATGAAAAATTAAACTCATTGTCTAAGTTATATCCCGATATTTTCTTCCCTTTGCCCTGCTTTCTACTTTGGAATGGAAATCACAACAAACGTCACAAAGGCTTTTGACCACACCCTTGAATAATAATCTGTGGGCAGTATAAAAATTAAGAAAGGTCCACAGCAAAATGATGGTGATATTGTTTTAACTTTTTTGTAGCGAAGAAAATATTAAGTCAAGAAAATTAAGGAAAATATTTTTATTTTGTACCCAAAGAATAAGTTAAAAAGCATCAAGATAGTACTTAGTTTTTGAACATTCGCCCCTTCTATTAGACATTGACTAGATGCTTGTATCCATTTGGATCTCAGGCATTGAAATGAAACATTATTATTCCATAGCTACTTACTCTTCAATCCTATGGTGTTCAGTATGTTATTTTAATAGTGAAATATTTCATCAATATTACACACATCAATACAATCCATATTCATATTCCCAATTTTATTGCTCTTTCACCCTCAGGAGATTCACTGGAATCTGCAGGATATAATAATTGGGTTCCTGGTGAACCTGATCCAAGCCGGCCATCTTGTGGCGTGATACAGAGAGATGGTCTCCTTGGTGGAGGAAATTGCGATACGAGAAGACCTTTCTTCTGTGAATATATTTCTCATCATTGTGTGTCTAAATGTTACACTTGGTATGAGTAAGAACTGATTGATGATTTCAAATTGTTTCAACCTATAAATCACATGAACTTTGATTTCAATATATCCAACTAAAAAATATTAAGTCTTTTATTTGGAGCTCAGGAATTCAGTAATGATCATATTCAATTTACACAAATGGTTCACAAAAATTTTCAAGAATTGGGATATTGTACTTGTAGACATTTCACCAATTGATCGATTTTACTGAAATTATGTACTCAGCAAGGATACCAGGAAAATATAAATGTTTGGGATCTCGAGGGTTGATGACCTTTTATAATCTTTTAATTATCTTTTATAGGCAATAATCTTTTATAGACCAAAGTTACTTTTAACGCTTAAGTTGGCTGGAGTGATTTTCGTCCATGTACAGAGTTTCGTGAAACTTAATATCTGTGTCCTCATTATAGTGATAGCTGTGGGTAAAAGTGAAAAAAAATGCACTCTGCCGATTTCATTTTTGGTAATTCGATGTTTTCATTATACAAAATCTTATGGTGTTATGGTGCATGAGATAGGTACAGCTCATTAAAATTTGATAATACGTGTAGGTACATATTTTCTTATGAACGTTGAATAATTAAGGCCGTGTCCGAATTCGCCAAATAGCTTCCTAAATAGGATGGCTTCGTAGGGAGGAAGCCATCTTGTATGGTGTCCGAATTCGTAGGCATCAGTTTAGTCACCGAATTTAGTCATCTAATGTTGCCGTCAGCAAAGTGAGCATGAAGTGTATCCATCTTTAAAAACCATCCCATAATTCTTAGAGCCTTTAGAAGATAGAAGAATGGTTGTTGTGGTAACAAAATGTAAACAATTACTTGCGCGATGTTTATTGCTCATAGTGAGCCGACGAAATACTTCATGTGTAAGTTTGATATTATTTCTTTTTTTCCCTTCAGAAAGATTAAAATTCAAATGTTATAAATGACAAATATAAATTAAATAGGCAATCCTAGTGAATAACGGAAAATAGTTCATGCCTCTACCTTGCTAAGGTATTCAACTCGGAGTGGTAAATGTTCAAAGAACAGAAATATTTCTATATATCGGTGAGATGAATAACTTTTGTTTTATAAACAAAAATTGTGAGGCATGTGGTTGAAGTTGCTGATATGAGTTTTTGAAATTCGTACGGTAGTTTTCTCTTCTGCTTGTACATTATTTGTAATAAAGCGCGGCCGATATTTAATAAATAAATACCATCAGCCCCGATTTGATCACCAAACCGGGTATTTCACCGACAGATCTGTTCCTATCCTTTTTATTATCTGCACTAACAATTTGTACGACATTGCACTTGGACGTAACCATGGATTAGCTTGTAAATTGAAGCACTTCAAAACAATGTTTTTGTTATTATAATTGGAAGAGCATTAAATTACGAAATAAAATAAGCGAAAGGTGATTGCTGTCTGCAATATCTGGAAATGTAGGCTTTGTAATGCTAAACGTCGGTGAAAATGGCGAAAGTCTTACCGCTACAGGGAGTATTTGATCAAATAATAATGTAATAACAATCTATGTCAATGCTCGAGCTCAAGCTAGAAGGGTTGTATTTGATGAGAAAATAGTTTTTAATTCTAAACAGAATATCTCCGGTGAGCATCCTTTTAATTTCATAAGTTAGTATTGGAGCAAAAATTATTCTAAAATGACCGCTAGTGAAATACCTCAATTCAGGTTATTGCTACACATTTGTTTTAAAGTGCATTTGTTACACCGTAGGTTGCGACACTAGCTTTCGTTCGAATTCATGCTCCCTTTATGCCGGGTCTACACTAGCGCTTTAAAGTCCACTTTAGGTAACCAGTCACTTTAAAGCTTTGATGTAGGTGTCAGCAGCTTATTGACTCCACTTAAAGTGACCAGTATCCCCAATTTAAATCAAGTCGTGGGATACTAAATTAATGAAATAGATGCATATACATACAAATTTATTAAATGTAAACACTCCCTTAGTCATGTCTATACAAACGTATGTTTACGAGTTAAGTAGTCAGTGAGCAACTTGTCAATTATCACAACCATGAATATTACAATAATATAATCTGCATAATTTATATAATCTCTATGATCACAAATATCGAAGAAAAACATGAAAAATTAAACAAAACTAATTAACCTGATTAATAACTACGGAATTTAATATATTCCGAATGATTTTAACCAAGAAAATGACCACTAAAAACCCAAACCCCCTATTATATTTTTGAGAAAGTGGTTCTCTTTTCAAAATATGAGAAAGTTATGTCGTAAATGACAAATTTAAAGCACACGCCAAGCATCACAATTTGTTTTGCATTAACGTTTCAAAGGTTTGCTTATGTTTTTGCGGCGAAATTTTAATTTTTCTATGTCTAAATGGTAATGAAATAGCTAATGTGAACACAAGAAACCTGTAGGTAAATGAATATATAAACAACCTACAAAGTTTGAGCAATATATTATGTGACACAAAATTAAAAGCGTTTGGGAGAAGGGCTGCTCGATGAAAATGTTACTCAGTGAATCACTACGTTTTTACTATATATAAATCAGAGAAAAGAGACACACTAAAATACAGCTTGGATGCAAATCATGATTATGACGCCTGCAAGATGTTCCAAGTGGGCCTTACAGTACCTAGGCAACTCGTACAAATTTTAACTTCACGGGTGCATGGCGTATTAAAGCACAATGGCTAAAAAATCGAGAAATAGGGAAAACCAAACAACACTTAACAGAAATTAAAAACCAACCCTTAAGAATAACTGCCACCTTTTATCCCATTTTAAATAAATACAACCCACTTCAATATATCTAATTACCCATTTATAGTAATTTTATGCACGCCTTTCCACAAAATCAAAGATATCTTCCCAAATCCCGCCATTTTCATACGGTTTCCCATGCTTCTCTCTTACAATCAATTATTCCCAACCATTGTACGAGTAATGTAATCCTAAACCCTGTACGAGGAAGATAGCCCCACGGATGGCTTCAGTTGGAAAAAATAAACTGTGATTACTCGTTATTGCAAGAAAAAATATTATAATTTACCCTTTCGACCTCTAAAGTTATTGGTACCATGTGTAGTTAAGCGTCCACTGCTATATTACCTTCTAAGTGTGATTGAATATTTTCAGAATGTTGATTTTAAAGTGCATATATAATAAGATCATTTACATTTGGTTTAAAATACTGTTTAAAACGTCCCGTAAGATGAACAACCAAATTAATTTCCCGCGCTGTTTCTCCGAAATTCTATAAGTTTAATATAGGTAACTTAATTCGAATTCGTAGAATTCTGTAATCTCTTTCTAGGTAAATGTATACATTTTCAGCTCTAGGAATTGTCAAATCATAATCATGGGTCAACAATCCTAGGATTGGTTTGACGCAGCCCTCCGCTCGATTCTTCTATCGGCCAACCTCTTCGTAGTTCCTCTCTTTCACGCCCTTTACGACCTGTTCTATGTAACTCATCCGAGGCCTGCCTTTTCCATTCTTTCCGTTTACTTTTCCTTCAACGATTATCTTCATCAGGCAATCGTGTCTTAAGATATGGCCGATTATGTTGTCCCGTCTTCCTTTTATAGTTTTCAGTAGACTTCTCTTTTCCCCCACTCTTCTTAGGACATTTGTCCTTCGGTCGATCCATTTTATCTTCATCATTCTTCGGTTGCACCATATTTCGAATGCTTTCACCCTTTTCTTCTCCGCTGCTGTCATCGTCTATGCCTCACTGCCGTAAAGAAACATGCTCCAGATATACGTTCTGATGAATTGCTTCCCTACTTCTTAGCTTGTATTTCCAGCTGTAAGTAGATTCTTCTATTGATAGAATGCCCTCTATTCTTGGGCTATTCTACTGACTATTTATTTCTTGCTTCGTCCATCGATGGTTACTCTGCTTCCCAGGTTACAGAACTCTTTCACTTCTTCCAGTTTTTGTTTTCATAGTATAACGTTGGTTTTGGCCTCTTCTCTCTTGCTCCACACCAGTATCTTAGTCTTCTTTTTATTGATCTTCAGCTGGTATCTGGCCATTGTCCTTTCCATGGTTGATAGCATCTTATTCAGATCCTTCTCTGTCTCTGCTATGAGTGCTATGTCATCAGCGAATCGTAGAATGCTCCGTGGATGTTCACTCCAGAACACTTCTCTTTGATTTCATTGATGTTCAAGTTCAACAAGCGTTTATTAGACCAGTTTTAACGATACATAAACTCTCTGAATTAATCAACAACAACATCAACTGGTCAATCTTCGTTCTAGGAATTACTCCTTTTCGGGGTGTGGAATTCTTTGTTTGGTGTTCTTTGGCATGTTTCATTCTCTCGATGTAAATGCTAAAAATTACGGGAGGCAATGCACAGCCTTGTCTCAACTCCTTACCTTATTCCTTCTTCTTCAGATCTGACTCCAGATTTTATCACAGCTACTTGTTTTTTTATACAATCTGTTGTATAATCCCTTGGTAAAATGAACGATTAACAACTCACTGTCAGAACTGAAAACTGTTTACCACACAAGCTGTATTAGTTTAAAATGAAGGGATCCTCTTCGCTAGCACAATAGAGAATTAGTCGCTAATTTTTAAGTGCTCTTTATTTTGAACACATCAGGATTTCACAATATAATAGAGTGAAATTGCAAGATGAGCTCAAATAATTCAGTGAACATTTCCGAATTAATTGAGTTCCTCTTTCAATTTCACTCTTTTGTAGAGTAGTTTCCGCAGTATACAACATAAGTTGGCCAAACCGGACGTTCCGTCGCGTGCAGACTGAAGAAGCACGTAGAGCCATAGTACGCAGCATCAATAAGGACTCAGCCTTCGCGGAGCTTGTTTTATCGGGAGGCCTGGGTGAAAATCATCTCGGAAACACGGGTCTTGTCACGTGAAAAACATTATTTCCCCAGACTCATCCTTGAGGCCATCAAAATTCAGAATCGGCCGGAGAATTTAAAGCGGGATGGTGGCATTCGACTGCGTGCCACATGGAAGCGATTGCTTAGGGAGGAAAGATGCGGCGGTATGACCTAAGTTGTCGATACACCTTAAACCAAACCTACCTACCAAACAGGAAAGATGCGGGGTTAACAACTCGAGGCAAACCATGACATGACGACCATGACGACCCTCTCAGGAGACACCCTTTTGACATCCATAGCGTCCGAAGGAGCGGGGGAAGTGCGTCACTGAGTGCACATATATTGTTTTAATTTTCCAAGCACGATGAAAAAATACAAAGACCACATTTCATTAAAGTACAACAAAAAATAAATCCATGGTAAGCGGAGACAGAGAATCAAATACCGAGAGCAAAACAACAGATGGTAACATAACAATTAGTATATTAAGAAAAATCAATTCAAAGGGACGAAAATATGAGTGAAAATATCAGAGAGTATTGTAAAATGGTGTTATGTATCGATGTTATATATCGATACTATCAATCTGATGATACTATCGATGTTATGTACCAATGTTATATAACGATGCTGTCGATCTGTATTTAAGTTGGTCTCCTTGGCCAGTACAATAAAGACATTCAACCATACAACATGGTGTAAGAAGTGGGATTAGCAGATTCCTTGTCACCTTTCGTAAAGTGAAATACGCAAAGTATAATTTATCAAGTCGTTAAATTGTATAGAAGGCAATGCTTTCCGGTGAAACCGCCTATTCTGAATAAAATCCGGCTATTCTCGCACAATCCCAAACGTCGTTCCGGACGTGCGTCCGATGGAAACTACTGGAAATGTCACCACGAACTGAAAACGCTGGTATCAGTGATTCGAATTTTTTTAAATTTCCATTGGTCTAATTTCTGAAATTCAGGAGCATCGTGTGGCTTCGCTTCTACATTATATTGACACCTATGGGTTAGATGTATTTAATTCTTTCAACTTGGACAGATTGGCTGCGGAGTTCAGCGAGTTATGGAGACTACACGACGATTATTTTGTGCCGAAGAAGAACCTCACAATGCTAAGATACAAATTCTTCTCTCGAGTCCAGGGACAATGTGACCTAGACATTTTCCTGACCGACTTACAAAACTTAATTTATGATTGTGAGTTTGGCAGCCTACTTGAGTCGCTATTTAAAGACGTATTTCTTTTGAATATGAATAAACAACATCACTTTGTTCGGGAGAAACTACTGGAAGAACTAGGGGCGGAATTCTGTACTCGCCTAACGACATCTGTCGGTATCGGTGGCTACCGACTGTCGTCGTTTGCATCGACGGTCGAGCTATTCTGCACACGCCACCTACCGACAGACGTCGGTGCAAGCGACCTAACTCTGACGTCATGCATTTGTCGGTAAGGAAGCGGCATCGGCGCGAGGCTAAAAGTTTTGACCATTGATATATCATGACACAAACCGAAAAAAAAGTGCACTATTGAAATGCGAAGTCTTCCATTTCAACTTGGCGTAGTTTTTTCATTTGAAATCTATAGTGGACCTCACATGGATAATTTGTAATAAACATTCATTCATGGATCATGCATAAAATCGAAGAGCAGTTAATACCTAAGGCAGTATGAAAGGTGGAATTAGTTGAAACTGAGGGGAATGCATGCAATTTGAATGAAATCTTTATTCTTACTTTGTTATTGATTACATACGATGGTCCAAGCAATAGTAGATAAGTTCAAGTCAGGGTGTGAGGGCATTGCTACACTGGGAGGAATGTAATAATAATATATTTATTAGCTTGCATGGTAGAATTGTCAACACATCTTCGTCGAAATTACAAATAAAAGAGACATCACAGTAGTAGGTAGTAGTCAGCTGACGTGTAAGAGTTTGTTTTTTAGGGAGGCAATCTTATGAAATTGACCGTGCTTATGAATTAGAAACACTCATTGGTACGGAAGTAAAAGGGACCCTGACAAAGAAACTGTGATGTGAATAATGAATTTCGTGTCTTTGAAAATACATTGGAATGAATTGAACACACTTCTCACTCGTAATGGCAATCTATCGCTCCCGCTGCAATATCGGTCGAAGTGTTTCAATAAGAACCAAATCAACATGTGGGGAGAGGCGAAATAAATTGATAAACTCCTCGTTGTCCAGCGCAAATGGGTCGTGGGCTTCCCTCTACTCTCGTCTCCCGGCACGATCGTCAACGTTCAAGTCTACTTTCTACGTATTACATAAACATTTGATCTAAAGCAAGATCTCCCTCTTCCATTCTTTCGGCTGATAATTAAAAAACAGCAGCCGCTCTGATGTAAAATGCATTACTAGTCGAGCGATAAAATCTCTACCGTAAAACATTTAAATATATGAAAATGCAATTCCATATAAATATAGTAATTGAAGTAAAAATATGCTTAGTAAATAGAAAAGTAAAATAAAACTGTATTTTTATTTAATAAAGTTTAGAAGAACTTAAATTACCTCTCACTCTCCGCACTTTGGACACTTTAAAGCAAACTTGCTTTGGATGCGCTAATTTTGCAAATTAAGGACGAGTATAACTAAGTACGAATTATATCGTTAAGATTGTCACTTAATGCTAATATGAAAATACAAATGAAGGACGATCACAATTCTCAGAAAAATTACCAATTTGCACAAGTCAATTCATCAAAACCACGGTCGTAGATAATCAAAACATACGTCCGTCCCTAGGCATAGACAGATCTTTCACTGTTTTTACCCAGCATGAATTTGGCGAAGAGACGAAATATATGTCGGTAAGGCCTAGTTGGAAAGGTTTGGAAATCATCGGTAGGCTCACTCGTCATTACCGACAAGTATCGGTAAAATTAACGACAAGTTTCGGTAGAATGCGTCACCGGAATCGCTCTTACCGACATTAGTCGGTCGGGGAGTTAGCGACACAGATAGGTGTCGCTAAGATGTACAGAATTCCGCCCCAGCCCTCGATCTTCCGCGAGACGTAAATCTCGCCTAAACCATGCAACAAATGGAAGCGGTTGATAAATGAAAGGAGAGACTTAAATAGGCATAAAGAAAGGATGCACAGTGGTGGAACCGTTAATACTTGTAGAGACAATATCACAGAAGGAGAATGGAAAATTGGGATACCGAGGGAATGGTGGGAAGATGTATGTAAAAAGCAAACAAAACAGGCTTCATCCCTCGGCTGAAGTAAGAAGTTCTACTAACAGCTAGAGCGGCAAAGGCCCTCAAGTATGAATCCATATAAATTATTCCTCAATTCACAATTGCGATAAGTATAAGTATTGTGGTCACAGGAGTGAAAAAATCAATGAAACAGGAAGGTAGAAACACTGACTCAAAATGTTTTTTATTTCGATAATTCTGTTTAAGAGACCTTGCTCTAAGAAAACAATTAATTGCGCTGGATATACAAAGGACAACCAAGATTAGATTTTCACCTACGTTCACTCAATAACGACTTGAATGTTTAATATAGAACATTAAAAATTCGGGTTTTGGCAATACTAATTGTAAGATGTAAAATCGGAGACTATATGGAATTTCAACTTAGTTAGTCGATTCCACTATGGTAAAAAACTGAAATGTATCAACATTTTCTACCTTGCCAAGGGTGAGTTACAGCCTTGCAGATCAAACCGCCTTTCCAGGTGATACTTAGGAGATGGAAAGAATTGATATCCTTTACTGACGGAATTTGTCACTATTAGTAAAAATATTATGCATCAAAAAATTCAATGACGACTGACAAGTAATATTGTAGTGTGTGTTATTGTTAGGAATCATTAGTGGTCCCTGATAAATTTTTAATCCAACTCAAAACATTCGAAAAGAATAGTCACTTAAAGTCACGCATCATTTCCGTTTGATCAATTGCATTTCTCCATGATTCATAGCCCAAATTAATCGTTGAAAACATTATATATCATTTTGAATTTTTTCATTAGATAACAAATAATAATAGACCTTTGCCATAATAAACCTGATTTTTTCAAAGATTTCTCAAATATAAAAACTTTATTCAGAGTATAGACGACGACGTTGAAATTATATGAGTTTTATTAAGTCCTCCAGGGTATATCTCCCATTCGGTTGGCCCGGACCTTTATTTGTAAATCCTCACTTTCAATATCATCATCAGTAATTTCTTCCATGCTGTTGATGGAAGTGAATGTCGAGCATTCACGGCCCGCATCACAAGCTTCAAAAATGAGCCTCCTCTAATACGTCGACTACTTATGCTTATCTTTTGTCGTGACTGAGCTTTTTGGGCACCCACTGCAATAGGAAATTTACTGGCATAGGCCAGTAGTTCACGGATAACGCAGTTGCAGAACGGTATAAAAGAACGTACAACTTTGAAGTGATGCAAACGTTTCACGGGAAGCTCGACCAATCGGAGAGCATTTGTTTGATATTTCCCGTCGACGGCGAACGGTTGAAAATTTTTGGGATTAAGATTTGCCTGTCTCCTTCCGTCCGGCTCTTATGAACCATGGCTTTGCTCCGATCATCACTCGTGCTCTGTTTTCTTGTGTTTCACCTTCGGCCGTCACACCAGGGAGGTAAGTCTGTCACTTTAGGCGCCTCGTTTCGGAGAAACAGTTCTCGCTCAAAATTTTTTATTATAATTAAAAATATTCCGATGACTAACGCAGAAGGCACTCTTGCATTTGATCAGCAACTCAAAGCATAAGGAGTTGACTTTCCGAAGATATTTCATGTGCGAATGCGTGGATCACAAGTAAATAATCGTTATGAATAAAATCGAAATATACTCTGAAATACAATAATTCAAATATACTCTCAAATTAAAAATACTCTAATATAAATACAAGGTAAAATTCTCCTAATATAGTGACGCTTGTCTTCCTAGAGTTTCCATTATTATTGAAATTTAAGAAAATAATTAAATTAAATGTAATTAATTAATTCAATTTAAACAGAATTAAAGAAAATGGTTTTTTCATGCCAGTTAATTTTCAGACCGGTAAAATTTAATGCCTTTTGCCTGCTCTGTGCTGTAAATAAGTTTGGCGCAAAGTTGTATATGAAAATAAATGCACATCATGCTTGGCTAAGTACGACTTTAGACACGACTCCCCATCCCGGCTACGGCTTGAAAATCCAAGGATTGCCGGTTCTAATTCCGCATAGATTTCTGTCTATATCTACTAAACACCCTGCAGGCCATCTCTAGGGTGTGTGGCAGGGGGTTTGTATTGGATATACCATGTATTTTTATTAATCATGGGCGTAAGCTACTTTAGACGACTGAAGTTGGCGCACTTTAAAACCTAATTCTACCACTTCTACTACCACCTACGATCACCTCCAATCAATCATTAGTCCTTCCTCTTAACATTTTCATTTGCATAATACCATGCAGTGCACTGCAAGGGTGTGTGGCAAGGAGTGAACTACCACCAGGCAGAAAGAACACTTACTACCATGCATGCAAAAAACGCTACTTCGTTTATTTACTATTTATATGCAAATGGATCGGTCCGGTCGAAAACCACACAAAATGATTAGAACCACTTATATCTGAAGGTAGATGTCTATATTTTTGGAGCATTACAGCGTATGCGGATACGAAAGCGATGGACGACAAACGAGTCCGCTTGCCGGGCCAGGTGTCCACTGATGTCCTTCATGGCAACGGACGGCTGACCTGAGTTGGCTGTCGAATCGATCCACCATTCAATTCTCCGATGGGTGGTAAGCTGAAGTCCAGCCCGTGCTCCGCGCCGGCCTCCCGTGGAAAGTTGCCAGAAGAGGCTACTCTCGAATGGGGGCGTTAATTCGGAATCGAAATCGCTATTTTGTACACGATATCGTTAGATGGAAAAAAATGAATTTTAGTGAAAAAATTAATCTTCCCACCAGGTCTTTCATGGCAACGGACGGCAGATCGGAGTTGGCTGCCGGCCATATGGGAGAGTTGCCGGAAGAGGCTGCTCTCGAATTGCCTTCCTTGGTCGGAGATGATGCGTTGAGGCGTGACATTCATTCCCGAAGGAATGCACAATGTGCATTGCACATACCTATGTCACACTGTCTCGGCTGATACGTCCGCAATCGGGATTGCCTCCGGCCAGTGTGTGAAGCGGTCCAAACTAGTTAGGCAGTATCGGAAGCCGCGGGAAACTGATAGTTATTTAGACGTGTTTAAACCTTCGTCCAAGGGAAGGAAATTGGTGGATGGGAGAGGAGATATGGCGTGTTACTTTGGAGTGCTGGCAAGAATTGTACGAGCGGGCCCAAAAGTGACAGTCCTTTCCTATCGAGGGCCACACGAAACGAGAATTTACGAGCCTGGTGGTCGCTTTCACACTGAGGAGGGCCAGGTTATGAAGTGATTCAAACGCACGGCGCCGGAATGAAGGGGTGACGTAAGGGCGAGCACAAGGGGTAAAGGTGTCAAAACAGTTGCACCGTGCATCCGGGGATGGGTACCCTTTTAAGGTGAAGGGAGGAATTCTCGTCTTGGAGGAGAGCGGCGAGTTCGTCATCACCCTCCTGCGAGCGTCCCAATGCTTCAAAATCTATGGCGGATGACACCGCCCCGACACGGGACAAGGCGTCCGCCAATACGTTATCCGCCCCGGCTACGTGACGATTGTCTGTCGTGTATTGATTGGCTCATCAAGTCCAAATAGCAGAATGGGGGCGTTTACTCGGAACCGAAATAGCAATTTTGTACACGAAATCGTTAGATGGAAACAAAAAACGAATTTTAGTGAAAAAAGTAATCTTCTAACCACAACCATTCACTCATAAATCAAAAATTAAAATAAGCAAAAGGTGACGCCCACCGAAAATGCTGCTATGATAACATTGACGTCATTTTCCTCCCGTCCTTGACTGCTGTCAGGGGAGGGGGAAGGGAGTGGAGTGGGGTTCTCGGAAGGTCTGCTCGCACAGATGCTGTCGAAATCGCTCCCAATGGCCGAGTCAGCTGTGTCCCCCCCTTTGCGATAAGGCGAAGTAGCTTCGCGGGCTCAGTTGTGATTGGACGAAGTCGATATACGTCAGAGGTTGCACCACACCCACTTTTCCGAAAGGGTTAAAAACATCAGTTTTTCGCCGCTTATAACTCGGGAAATAATTGTCGGATCAGAAAACGGAAAAATACGGATCCTTTTATTTTACAAACTCTATCAGATTCGGCAATAAAAAAAATATGGTAAACGACCCCATTGCCGCGTGGAGCACTTCTTCGACTTTTGACGGAACGCAAGTGTCAGTGGTTTGTGGTCGGTGGAAATGGAAAAATTCCGACCCTCTATCATGTGTCGAAATTAACGCACCGCCCGATATATTGCAAGAAGATCCCTATCATATGGACTGTAGTTGTTCTCGGCCGCACTCAATTTCTTTAAGAAAAAACCCAGTGGTTGCCAACCAGATCACATGCGCTGTTGGAGCACGGCCCCCAGTGTGAAGTCCTATAGGCGTCGTCGGTGAAGAGCCCTGGGGGGAGGGAGGGAATGGGGTGGGCTAGAAGCACAAACTCGGAAAGGGCATCTTTGAACTTCTGGAAGGAAAGGCACAATTCGGGTGCCCAATTAACTTTTTCACTCCCGCGCACTCCACCACGCAACGCATCGCAAAGGGAGCCTTTTAGGACAGCAGCATTGGCAAGGAAACGCCTATAAAAGTATAGCATTCCAAAAAAAAATACGTAATTGTTTCACCGTCACAGGCTGCCGGAAATCGAGCAGGGCACTCAATTTAGTCGGGTAAAGGCATTGTGCCTTCCGCACTCACACTATACCCTAAAAAATTTACATAAAAACACCTAAAAAATACACTTGGCAGAGTTAATGAGCATACCGTATTCGTTTAGTCTTCTAAAAAACTCACTGAGGCAGCGCTCATGTTCGTCCTCATTGTTGGATGCGACCAAAATGTCATCCAAATAAGGAAAACAAAAATAAAGACCCCTCAGCGCTTCGCCAATGAAACGCTGAAATATTTCCGCTGCATTGCGGTGACCGTGGCGCATACAGGGGAATTCAAATAAACCAATCAGAGTGGTGGCTCCTTTCCGGGACAGCCAGGATCGAACGCAGGTCGGAGAAAGGGTTACTCCTCGTCGCTAATTCCCGTCGCCAACGGCTTCCACCTTTTGGGTCCGTGTTAGAGTACCGGGCCCTCCGCGCCGAAAATTATACAGACAGGTACTTCGTGTGCTCGGTCGTGCGTGGGCGTAATCTCGTGGTACTATTCCAGGTCGGGCGTTGATGCAAAATAGCGGCGCCACATATGAAACCCAGTGTTATAATGCTACTACCCTGAGGAATATATTATGCATTCAGTCACAAGATACGTGAATTCTCGGCTATAAATCTACCAGCCAACAAACCAAAGTTGGCACTATCATTACGAATCAATTACTTGGAAAACAACTTTTTTTAATTACATATGTCATTTTTCTCTTAGGTATGGACTATTTTCCCTCGTAAAATTCATACAGCTTACCTACTGTTCAATTCAAAAAACTATTTTGGCACTATAGTTGCGGCTCCGTAATAAATAATAATAATGTACTTTATTCCATTTCAAACTAATACCTGTAAAACTTTAATTTATTCAGAGGCACTTCTCTCCAGTTGCATGCGTAGTATGCATTCTTTCTCCCCACATGCATGAAAAGCATTTAGATATTATGTATACCACCATCATTGTTTTCCTATGCCGCAAGAAACCATCAAGCACCATATAAATAATGGGTTGGGATACTCAACCAAAATTTACGCTAAACAGTTGAAAATCCTCACTCAATCATCTCTCTTGCAAATGGGCAGATAATTTCCTTCACTTTCTATTTGCTTCTCTTCATCTTACACTGGAAACTCCACCAGAAGAAGAAGTGTCATCATTAGTGGTTCCAAGCGGGTCCCTCTCTTTAAGACAGCTCAGACCGGACAGAAAAGTGTAACGTTAGCATTGGAAGAGAGGAGGCGAAAAGATGGAGAGAATACTGATTTTGGCATTAGCCTGATCTTAATGAAAGGCACCAAGGGGTTTTCCATTTAACGTCCCATCTGATGGATGGAGTGCTGCACTTGGTGTGTGCTCCAAAACCATCGAATCAGATATTCTGATAAAATGCTTGCCACGATTTGTACCTAGGTCCTAAGGGTGGGAATTCAAACCGCTTTCTCCTGGATGGAAGTGGATATCTCTTAGTCAAGGGGAGAAGATGACCTTTGACACAATACTCCTAACTTAGTTTTTCCTTGATCGAAATGTTAGGATAGCATTACAAAAACTGAACTAATTATGGTAGAACTATATGAAAGTCTTGCCCTATGCTGGGGTTGCAATCTAAGTTTTTCCAGGACCTTTATTGCCTACCTCACTTCTCGTTGCAGCCTCCTGTTTATATACCCCTCGTTAAATAATATTTACGATTGATATTTTATCACCCATCTAAATGGTACGATAATTCCATCTCCTCCCTTATTTTTTCTACTGTGCTCTGCTAAAATATATAATTTACTTCTACTGCAAGCCAAATGACTAAGATGAAAGATTCCAACCATACATTTTGAAAAGTAAGTCCTGATCATTTCAAACTACATTTGAAGCATTATTTTGGCAATGTATGGTAACTGCAGGTCAGAGTGAGAGGAGTAGTAGTCCCTATGACTTAAGAGTCTCTAAGACTTAGAGCCACAAGGTAACCTGGGTTTTCATATCGTTTCAGATCTTTCCAATATGTCCATCCATAAATATATCCCCAAAAACCCATAGAACTCTAAGGCATCAGTTTGAAAAGGAATCCCCTTTGGCTTTGTGTGTGATTAACTTTGTTGAACATTAAGAGCTGCTAATTCATGAAAACCCCAACTTTTCTCAAATAACTACCTCACAGGTATTGTGTTCCACATTCCAATCGAATTACAAATACAACTGGCCATAGAAGGAGCAATAAATTACTAAGTAAGATGGAAATAAGTTGTTGAGCACATGCTGTAGAAAGGATCCCAGAATGGTCTTAGAGTATAAGCCTTTAGGGAGCCAAAAGTGTTGGGAGAATGAGATTATGATGGTGAAGTTAGAACAAGAGAATTACGTAAACTGGCCGATTGGAATCCTCTTCTTCTTCTGGCTTCCAGCCAGAAGAAGAAGAGGATTCCAATCGGCATCTATGTTCACCAATCCATTACCAAGAACACTGGATGCTAGCAGCATTTAATAGACAAAAGAGGGCCTACACCATTGAGTGGTAAAAAATTTGCTGTTTTCGATGCAGGAAATGTGGATGGTTTAGGCAAATAAGACCGACTGACTGTCAGAAATGGTATTTAGGGAGTGTCGTCAATAATGATTTCTTCATCTACATTGTCAACGTCTTCACCTACAATGTCTGAATGTTTTTCATCAAGGAAACATTGCCTTTCTCCCCAGGAATCGCCTATTCAGCACCATATTTTTCACCATAATTTTGTGCAAATCAATAGTGTATTGTGAAAACCAATATTGAAGTCTCATTATGCCATACAAATATGCATGCATGATATGTCATCTACCGGCCGCAATGTAAACACCATCCAGCGTTCTGAATAGGTACCCCTCTCAACTTCTGCATCGAAAACATTTGCTAATAATGCAATGACACCTCTCACTCATTTTTTTTCCTGTGGTACAACATTCATTCAGCCAAGAGAAAAGCTTCAACAATTGCCACAATGTATCCGTTTGGG
Source organism: Platycnemis pennipes (assembly GCA_933228895.1). NCBI lineage: Eukaryota > Metazoa > Arthropoda > Insecta > Odonata > Platycnemididae > Platycnemis > Platycnemis pennipes. The sequence continues at coordinate 91,262,570 of OW121850.1, read as the reverse complement.
TCTCCCTCCCCCCCCTGACAGCTTTCTCTTACTTCTGGCAGGCCTTACACAGAAACTAAATCAATTGGAGCTAGCTGACATTTAGTTAGTTAAAGCCTTCAATCCACCTGACCACAGCATCATTCATTAATCTTCCCTTCCACTCTTCATCCTCCACTCCTACTCTCTCCCCTCTCCTTTCCCCTTTGCGGCATCTCTCCCTTCCATCCCACCCAGTTCAGTCTTCTCTGTCCTCTGACGAAGGCAGTTGTGCTGCTAAAAATTAAGAATATTTTGTGAGTGTCTTTGTAAGTGCTTTCTACCTTTCTTTGTGCTCATCATGTTTGTTATAAATTTACATAGTGTCCTCTATTATTCACATAAGTGATTTTTTAAGAATTTTTTTTACAAAGGCTACTGTATAAATTTTACCGCATTACTGTTATATTCAAGAATATTCCAATTTGCATAGTTTTAGGAACATTATGGCTTATGGGACACAAAAAGGTGAATAATCAACATATCAACCATCAATTACCTATTTCTATATCTTCCTCGCTCCTCCATTTTGATTGTTTATATTTATTTTCTTTGGATGGTTATTGACCACTTTAATAATATATGAGGTTTGGTCGTCTTTTTTTTTTAATAAATTCAAATTCCTTTTTTTGCGATACGTTGGCAAAAAAAAGGAAGTTGAATTTCTTAAAAAAGACGACCAAACCTCCATAAATTAACCCATTTATATTTATTCTCCTGCAACACACTCAATTAGTGATTCTGGGATTCATGTCGGACTAAAAATGAACATAATTAATAATTCACTCACACATGAACTTCTCGTTATCTTTCAGCACCCTCTTGTAGACCAAATGATTACGAGTTTTTTCCTGAGATAGGATACTATAAATTCCATCCCGAGGAAAAAAGCGTGCTGGAGGGGATGACGATATGCTCTAAGGAAGGAGGGTATCTAATGGTCGTCAACTCTTATACCGAGGCCAATGTTGTCAAAACAATCTATGATAGATACCCTCATGTGTGGCATTGGGCGAATGTAGGTTTCTCTGACCTAAATGGAGATGGCCACTATGAGACTATATTTGGTGAGTTTGATGTCCATAATGCTTGATCTATTTGAGCATTTATTCAGGTAATAATTATGGTAGGGTAATTTTTCATATGAGGAGTAAAGCACATTGAAAATATTGGGAATGAAAAGAATGGTCCATGGTATTCTGTACTTTGTAGATAAAAATTCAATGTGTACACATGCAAAAATACTATCCACCCCTTCTATTTGACAACGACTAGATTCTTGAACCCATTGAAATCTTGGGCATTTGGCAAATGATAAAAAGATATGATGCCATGGCTACTCAATAATCCTATAATGTTCAATATGCTTTTTCAGCAGTGAAATATTCAATCAACACAATCAATATTCATATTCCTGATTGTATTACTCTTTCACCCTCAGGAGAACCACTGGAAAATACAGGATATAACATTTGGCATCCTGATGAACCTGATTCAAGCCGGCCATCTTGTGGTGTGATAGACAGAAGTGGTCTCCTTGGTGGTGGAACTTGTAGTAATAGGAACAGGCCCTTCTTCTGTGAATATGATTCATGTAGGTGTGTCTAAATGTTACACATGGCATGAGTAAAATGATTGATTATTTCCAATTGTTTCACCATGTAAATCACATGAATTTGGTATCCAATATATCAAACTAAAAAAAAGAGTATTTTTTTTTGGAGCTTAGAATTTCAGCAATAATCATATGCCATTTACGCAATTGTTTTCACCAAAATTTTCAAGAATTACGTCGGTAACAAAATTTTCTTTTTTAATTTTGTAACACTTTGTGTTGTCGAGAAATTAAATATCGTGAGAAAATAAATAATTTTGAAGTTCAAAGTAAAGGTGTGATAAAATTTCAATTGCTATTTGGTTTAAAGGAGTCACAGGAGATGAAGACTTTTTATGCAGTCATTCCTTCTAATCCCAAAATGCCAAAACTGTGACCATCGATTCTTTTGAAGGAAATTGTTTATTGACTATTGAAACATTAATTTCACATTTTCTCATTGCATAAATAAAACAAGAGTAACAATAATTTACATCCTCTTTTCGGCCCGATTTTTAAGGAAAAAAACAAGGGATTGCTTATAAGCCTTAAGATATAACAAATCAATAATTATCGATTTGTTATTATTTGGTGATACCTTTTGAAATGGATTGCTGGTGCTATTTTGGCATACGAGAAACAATTGCTTGCAATCGGCTGATTCAGCCCGGTACTGTTTACGAGAGGTGGTTTAAAAGAAGAGGTTATACTATAGGCAATAATCACCAATAATGCCAAATCTTCAGGAGTAAAAAGTGTGAAAATTTTGTATAAAAGTACCTTTGTGAAAATATCTTGTGCAGGAAGTGTGCGGAAAGCATGAAATACTATGCGGGAAGCATGTAATACTGTGCAGAAAGTACGCAAATGCTTCATGCACACTTCCTGCAAGTTGCATGCATAGATCATAATTTTTCTTTCTCAAAGAGGACATGACTGGGAATATATATATCCTTCAATTTGCAAGCATGTATTACACTTACACGTAGTTACATTACCCTTCTCCATACCCCTACCGCAGTGCTCTTATCTCCTGTCTGCGAGTGGCTGGCAGGTTAAATGTGGATTATCACAAAGGATCTAAAGAGGTCTAAGTGCCAGGGGGGCTCCAGAAGGCCCCCGCCCACCCCTCCAATTTATTTATTATTAGGTACTACACTAATTATGTAAAACCACAAAATGTGCCCTCTGACCTTAAATTGTCAAAATGTACAAATCACAATTCTGTCTTAAGCAAATTTTTTTCCAATTCCCTTTAAACTGTTAAGGTTTGAGATTAAAAATCACCCCTCAAAATTTATATGCCCAAATAGTCACAGGGTCATATGGTGCCACATGCAATATAACTATTCTCTTGTTAAAAAAATTTAATATGGTGCACTCTTCATGCACATTTCCAGTATGTTACATGCACTGTTAAAACAGCCCATTTTGTAAACTTGTGAATTTGGATTCAAAGGGAAATAAAAGTAGGTAAAGCAAGTAGGTAAAAATTAAATACATTAAATATTCCAAATCTCATTACATTTTTCACATGATGTAAATATTATTGCCTTGTTAATTTGGATATCCATGGAAGGAGCTTGTAAAAAATAGAATGCAACTGCAACGTGCTATATAATAGCAAACTCATACAATTACAGTGTATGCGTTATCACACTATATATGAATTTCCATATAGGTGTTTCTCTGAATCGGTATTTATTCATTAAAAAACAGCTTTTTACGGGATTTTTAATCGCGGAGTCACATTGGAACCTCCTTAATAAGTAAACGCTGGGAAATGTAATTTTTTGACATCAATTTTAATTCAAAAACAAATAGTTTACAAACAAATTAGTATTCATTGGCAATGGAATTATTGTAACTTGAGAGAAGTAAAAAATGTGTTACTTCATTTTAAATATGTTTTTTGGCCTACCCAAGATCTGATAAATTAGCCAGTGGCCCTTTTTGCCCAACGAGCAAAAGATTTATCATCCACCATCACTGAGAGGGCTATGGTCTTAATTTCCAAAACTAAAATATAGCTGCATTTTGAAACAAAAGATTAAATTACTTCCCAAAAGCTAAAAAACCAGGAAAAGGGAAACTTAACTTATTTTAGTTATTAACGAAAATTGGTGCATATATGGTGTCAACACTCGAGAGCCAAAATCATTTCCCTGTTTTTGCAGGAAATGCCTCGTCCCTTGAATAGGCATGCATACAGGCATGGCCGCCCGCAGGGTGTATGTATGGCGCAAGTTGCGCCATAGACAAACATTTTGGGTGGGATTTTTATAATTCATGAATAAATTTTATAATGTAAATATTTTTAGCCGTTTACAGTAATTTATATACGCATTGAAAGGTTATAACGAAATATAATGAATGTTAAGCGTTAAGTGTAGAAGATATGTATGGTAAAACATCGTGCAGTTATAGAGAACCATTCAGCCAGCCGAAAGCTTATTTTATTTCGGTCGCGTCTCTCTATACTATTCGCCCTATGACGCACGTGGCGGTTTTTTCGCCGCGGCGCGGCGCGGCGGCGGACAAGTCGACCGCCGCCGCGGCCCATCAAACAATGTGAATGTATTGGACATGACACACTCCGGCCGCGGCGGTCGAGTCGACACATGGGGCCCAAGTCTTGAATCTTTCGTTGCGCTATAACGAATTAAATTTGTCGTTATGATAACGTCTTTCGTTTCAAGTTATTCGTTTATCCACGTTGATAGCAAAATATGACGTTTTCGTTGGTAACGAAATCGTCAATATATTTATTCAGTGAGTAACGAAAGATTCAAGACTCGGGCCAATGGTTTCCCCGCGACTTTTTGGGCGGCGCGGCGAGAGCGGCGGCACATCATCCCATGCTTTCAAGTGGAGCATGACAGAAGTGACTTGTTGCACCGTGGAATCATGGTTTCGCGGCGCGATTTGTACTATAGCACGCTAGGTTGTTGGCAGATACAAAGTTTTCAAAACTGTACTTTATTTGTTTTTAACAACTGGTTTGCACAATTTTGTATTATAAACTTCGGTTTATTTGAATAATTCTCCTAATTTGATAGTAATTGCAGCCAATGTTTGCGAATGAGGCGTCGCGCAGTGCCATAGGACTGCCGTATGCAGTCGTGGCAGGTAAAAAAAAGTTACTAATTTGGGAATTTTGAGCGTTGGGTTGTCTAAAGGGATGCCTGACTAGCCTTGAGTGGCCTTCGGTTGAGTGCTAAACGATCACCAGTTGGATATAATCATTGCGAAAGCAAGCACTGTGCAGGTAGCAAGTGCACCGACTGAGGTCAATTAAGTCCCAACGGATACTCCAAAATCACGCAGAAATCGTATTTTTTTCATCGAATTCTCTTTTTATAAATGTAATCACCAGGGGAAAGTAAGTCCTATTCAATAAATTATGTACTGGTAAGCATAATATATTTCAGTTGTTTCAATTAACGAAAATAATACGTATCGAAATTGTGAACATTCCATATAAATTTATTTATTCATAATCAAAACTTAAAATATTCCTGTGCATTCGTAGCGCAACGTGTTTTTTATTATCTTACCTGCCAAATAAAAGAAAAATTAGATGCAAATACCAGCAAGCACAATTGTTATTAATAATAAATGAAGGAAACTCATGCGCGTAAGGGCTAACAAGTTAGGTAAAACAAATTATATTATCTAATTTACGGATTTTTACTTATACTAATTAAACTAATGATAAACAGCTTCTGCGGTAAAGCACTACGAAATTCTCATTATCAATATTTTTTTTTAAACGGTTTGACGTATGGATGGACGCGTGCTATAGTTTGCCGGGTATAGCTCGGCACACGAGTTCACTTTCTATCTCAAGCCATGTAATCGACTGTGTCTACGTTCTACTTCTAACAGACTCTTTTGCATGCTTTTCAATCATATTATGTCTTTAGTGACAATTATAGCTTATTGGTATGGTTACATACAAACTTCAGAATATTTATGAAAGATGTAATTTTTGTATCGACTGAAAGATGTATTTTCATATCGACTGTATATAATGACCGAATTTAACGTTTTTCCTATGGCCTTTTGAGTACCTATTTATTGTTGTAAATTCGTATATTTGTGTTTATAGATACCACCTACGCTGTTTCGTTTGTGCTACTAGATTCCGCCTATGCTAATATGGCAGAGGGGCCGATTGGATTATCAAGACTGGAACTTTTTAGATTAATTAAAGGACACTAGAATAAGACGACGGACAATTTTTGTGCAGTTATCGAAGAAACCTTGAGTGAAAAGCATAATTTTTGCTATAGAATGGCGGACGATGAACAAATGCCATCCAAAAATTTTTTACGACCTTCATGCTGGATGCATGGATGAAATCGAGCTGTGTTGAAAAGGTGTTTTTGATAGCACATGGTCATTGGCTTGATAAATCCATACCTTTACCAGCTTTAGCTCCAAAAACACCTACACAACATCAACGTACAGTGAAGCAGCAGCAGTGGCAGGAGAAAAAATGGAAGTTCTTATCTTTGAGTGACCGCCATATAAGACGAAGGACGGAATCCGTGAGCTCTACCTCATCTTCCGCTGATGAATCGGCATGTGACACTTTATGAAGTGTCGTGAAATTGAAGATGTGGATGCTGCCGCTGTGATTACGGACATTGTGCTAGGTTCTCCAAGTCGAGGCAAGCAATACAGAACGGCAAAAGGGTTAGCACCCGTGAAGCCGTAAAGAGCAATACAAGCTACTGCCATAATAATATTTTGCAAGTTATCAGTTGACATATACCAAACCCTCGGTTTTTCTGCTTTGGGCAACAATTGTATAATCATTTATATTCTCCATACTACAAAATAGTTCAGCAAAGAAGCTCTGTTATCTTTCAAAATAGAAAATGAACATAAACAAAACTTTGCAACAGTGGATCTCCAAGCATTACTGAATAACACAGCTGAAGGAATTTTAAAATTGCAGTCTGAGCTACTCCAAAGTTTCACAACCAAAGATCTCAATTGTACAGTTCTGATCCGTAAATGGGAATTGGATGGCACCACCGGACAAATCAATTACAAACAGACTTTTTTAAGATAACGGTGCTCGATTAGATGATACCAGTACAATGAAGTCCTATTTAGTGCCTTTGCAGCTACTGGTCGTCGAAGAAGGCGAACATTTTTTTTTGCAAATTCGAAAAAAATTGTAAATTTTTAGTTTTATTCAAAATTGACAATGGATTTGATCTCAGCAATGAAATAAACATGTAGTTATCAAATTTCATGTTAATCCGATAAAATTTGTTTTCGATGTCCATCATATAAGGATCCTGTCTCGTGGTGTGGCGTAGTGATGGAAAAATGTCGGTCAAAATCGATTTTTCGAGCAATCGATTATTAGTCGAAATGAAAAGCTCGACTTTTCAGCAAAAATCGAAATTTGAACCATAAGATCGATTAATCGAAAAAATCTATGGTTCATTTTTGAACAAAATGCAGTTGGTACAAAAAAGTGTTTATTATTCATTTGAAAAACGCTCATAATAAATATTTGAATAATATAAAAAATCCCTAAAAATATACTTAGAAAACATTCTTGAATTATAGTCGTAAAAATTTACAATTTACTTTGATGTGGATCACCGCTTGGAACCATTCGGCTTCACTAAAATCTTTTAGAAAGATCAACTGATTGAGATGCTTTCTTGATGATCTAGGGCGTGCCTTTCCAATTTTACCGGCCTTAGAGAAAAGTCTTTCACATGGGACGGATGACGTTATCAAACGGGGATTATATGCACTCTGATCGCTGGCATTATCAGCACTCTGATCGCGAAACGGTACGTGTTGGAGTATTCACCCTTTATCTCCTCCCAGACTTTCAGAGGATTGGGGTTGACTTTCCTATCGACGGGTGGCCTGTTGAGGGATTGTCTAACTTCTACTGGCATCTACTTCTAACAAGAAGTGACCTCAGTGGTAGTTCATCGAGGACCTCTACTAACTACTACGCACTGCTGAGATCAAACGAAATGGTCAAGATCGAAGTTGAAAAATCGAGTTTGGATCGAAACTCGAAGATCATGGCTCGATCTCGATTTCCTCGATCTTTGACTATTAAAACTCGATTTTCGATTTTAATCGAAATCGATTTTTCCATCACTAGTGCGGCGCGCCACGGCGCGGCGGTCGACTCGACAATTGTATAGTGTCATGTCTCAAGGCGGCGGCGCACAGTGGTCCAAAATGGGGAAAAATTTTCCAAAATTAATACCGTCGTTATATCAACGTACTTACAAAGTAAAATAATTGAATCCCAAGGTTATTGACCTGCTGAATCCGATTTTGAAGTTATTTTTTATCTATCTCTCAATGTAAACTTTTTAATGAGATATAATTATTTAAACAATTTCCAAACATTCTATGGAAGTAATTATATGCCCACAACTATTTAGATCATATCCCTCCATAATATTTACAAAATTAATAAATGCATAGTACTTCGAGATCCATGTAATGCTTCAACCCTGTCGTTCACAGGATTCGAACCCACGACCTTCAGCTACCGGCTTGCGCGTTAGCTACCCATTTAGAATAATTGAATAATTTAGGTTAAATAATATGATATAAGTGATGCATAACTTCTGGAAAGATAGGAAAATAGATAAACTTGATGCTTTCATATATGCATTTTTACGTTGGCATACCTAATCATTTTTATCGAAAAAAATTCTTATTCCGACATCACTATATCGGACTCATTGTCGCTGTGCGTATCAGCCAGGGCAAGAAGATTTTTAATTTCAGTTGCTAAGTTTACCTCAGTTTTCTTCTACACGCCAGATGCTGAAATTTATCGATTTGAGACTAATAATGATGTCTGGAATAAATCCACATTTGTTGCCTACCTAGACCATTTCCCCGTGTGATACTCCCGGTATCTTCTTATATCCTTATTATTTGCCTTTATGACTTCTTCTGAGAAGTGTCTAATTGGAATAAATGATTCCTTGGAAATGGCTGCTAAGTGGATCAGCATCTTACCGTGCGTAGATTTGGACATTCAGATCTGTTTCTTGATTAGTTTTGCAGCCGTTTAGAGGCCTTTGCTGCTATAGTTAATTGAAGCAGTTAGGGCTAACTCAGCTGGCGATGTGCTGACTCTGAGTTCTTCTTCTCTTTTCTCTATCGCTTGACTCCTCAAATAATTTTTTTGGCCGTCGCCCTATTTCAGCATACTCTTGCGAAAATGCAAAATATTATTTTATTACTAACCAATAAAATATGGACGTCTTATCAATTAATCGTAATTGTAAAAATGGATACTCACCGTGCGTACTGGGAAGACATGCACGTGAAGGAAGTTTAAACTCCAGCCATAATCAGTTTTTGAACTTTTTCCTGAAAAATTTATCCGCACGCGAGCTTTGTTCCCACTTTTCCAGATACTTGGGGAAAAAAATTTCTGCATGCAGCGCATCAGAATATTTTTGGCAGCAACATCTCCGTTCATATTCAATTCAGCAATCAAGTATTCCAGAACGTATTGTTTCTTTAAAGCTAAAGAATATCTATTTCGCTTCATAAATGTCTCTTTCAACTCAAGGCTCGTTATCTCTATGACACCCATTAAAAACTCTTAATACGTAATCTTTTAGGGCTGAAACGAGAACGTTGAACCAAATATAAGAAAATGCTATGCCAACCACAAAATAGATCAATCAATAAAAATAAAATCAATAAAAAGTGCAAAACTAAGAATGATAAATTAAAATTGGAACAAGGAAAGGGAATAAACTTATCTATTCTTTTCTGGCGTATATTGATGGTTAGGTGTCAGGCAGGAGAGGTGTTTCTTTCCTCTGAGCAGGACAAGCTTTCCTCTGCGCGTAGCGGATCAAAACACGCTTCTATGCACTTTACGCTTCTGCACTGAGCAAAGTTCGTGGGTGGAGACCGTTATCCTCGTTTCGTAGTATTCCAAGAAATCTTAACGCACGTGCAGAAAGAGTTCTGCTTTGGTGGCCTGAGTGCAATCCGTCCCATCCTCAATGAAGAGCATGCGGCAGGGTTTTTTTGGTTTGAAGGCAATAAAAGTGCAACCGAAAGCTGCCCTTTTCAGTCAAAGTATCTCTTTCGGGCGGCGAGGGAACAGCAAGGGTATTTTGAAACTTTTATTGCTGGGTGGAAGGCCTTATCCTATTTCTAGAAGCGAGTGGTGGACAAGGTGGTTCAGACGTAATAGAAATATTAAAATATACGAATACAAAGCAACAATTAATTGCTGAGTAAACATCTGTAGCTTTTCGTTTGGATTATAATTCGTATCATGGTATAAAGGTATATGCTAGCACGTAAACCGACCCTCATTAAAAACAAAGATAGAACTCATTGATGAACTTTGAGTTTAGAGGAATATCCAATACGTGAGAAAAGAATATAATTCAGTACAAAACAGTGCAAATTATGTATGAAGATGAAAAATCTGTAACACTCCCCCGGAGTAACTATCGATAAAACCACTTGGGTCACTGCGCAGCAGCTCGGCCGCCGCCGCTGCGGGCCGAAGATGCGGAGCGGTGCGTCGTACCGCGTAACTTAAAACCGTCTGGAGGTCAGATGAGCAAGTATAAGCAAGATTTTTTTTCTTCATCATGTTTAGTTGGCTTTCCTGCTCATTTCCATATGCAAATATCAGAGGATCAAAGAGGAGCACAAAAAAATTAGATGCATTTATTAAAAAAATTACTAAATGATAGATAAATATTTTTAAAAAATTTAAACGGTCAACCAAGTACTCAATTGGAACAAAATTACCGGATTTTTATTCTATGAGGTATCAAAATTCCGTGAAAAAATTAGTGAAGGACACTCATGTACTTAAAGCCTTCCTACTATTAAGGTGAACTTCACAAAAATTAACAGTTTCAACGCGACAGGCGTTTAACCCTTGATTTACCCAATTTTCACGTGTGATACACATTAATGTGTGCAATAGAGAGACCCATTTAGTACCCTATTTTGTAGGCCATATCCTCTACAATACGAAAACACCATTTGAAGTTTCCTTGCAAAAAGTCGAAAAATTGACTTTTGCAATATATTTCCGATTTCGGACCACTGTGCGGCGGTGGCAGTTTGTCGACTCGACAATAACTGCCACGTGTGTCCCTTGGCTGCCGTACCGCGCCGTCGTCAAGGCCACTGAAAGGTCCCCGAACGAAACCCAGTAGCATAACTAACTCAGCATCCCTCGAGTCTTATTCCCGCCCCCTCCTCCCAACATCTGCTAGGAGGTCACACCCAAGTACAGTCAGAAGGCTTAGATCAAAGATGTTTTTCCTCTAATACGTCGACTACTTACGCTTATCTGCTGTTGTGACTGAGCTTGATGGGGTACCTATTGCGATAGGAAATTTACTGGCATAGGCCAGTAGTTCATGCATACCGCGATTGCAGATGGTATAAAAGAAGGAAAGCCTTTAAAGTGATGCAAGCATTTCATGGGAAGATCGACTCGTCGGAGTTGAACGGCGAGTGGTTGAAACATCCAGGGATTGATTTTTGGCTGTCTCCTCCCGTCCGGCTCCTCTGAACCATGGCTTTGCTCCGATCATTGCTCGTGCTCTGTTTCCTTGTGTTTTACCTTCAGCCCTCACACCAGGCGCCGGAGCCGAAACGGAGGTTCAAGAGATTGACACACAATCATCTCAACCGGAGTGGTGAGACGATATACTTTCGTTTGGTGCTATTACCATATTTCGAGATTATTCACATGGGACACGAATTGCTAAGAGTCTAAATGTTTAAAAAGTAATTCTATGAGGTAAAATTTTACAAACTGCTCTTTGGCAAAATATTGATTTTGCATCCTTAAAGCATTTTATATATTTTATGTTTATATTAAGCCTAAGTTATACAGCTATAGTTATAGATTAGCTATACATTTAGATTAGGTGAATATTCCGAAAATATTTTGATTTCGAAACACTTTATGAATAAGCTATAATCAAACAATGATTTATATCCTTCAACTAATCAGGTTCAAGTGCAATAGTTCATCAGCAATACTACTGTCGATATGGAGCAATGAAATTGAAATAGAAGCACCAGGTATTCACCCTAACGACTTGCTTTTTTTGAGGAAGAGAAAACGTGAGAGAAGGCAATCACCCAAACATATTCTACTGGATCGCTTGCTTTCTAAATAGCCTTGATAAGCTCAGCCGGTGGAGTTGCACCGTAAGACCAAGAACTGCAAAATAGTTTGGACGGTACAGTTCCACCTTCGCATCGAATAGCGTTGATTAGTGAACTCCGTAACCAGAAAAACGTCCCGGTATAAGAAATTGTGACAATAAATACAATTCCAGCTGTGACTCAAATGGCGCAACGTTGCTTAAATAATTAAGGCGAAGTCGCGTTTAATTCCTCTCAAAAGATTCGCGATATGAAATCTCTATCACCTAAGTACCCTATGAAACCATCTCAATCGTCACACAGCCAACCCAACGACACTTAACCCGTCCAACATTGCACAATTACCAACCCAGCACGCATGACCTAACGACGTCCCAACTTTTAGTCACCCAAAACTAGTGAGAAACAATATTTCATGCATGCATAGTGTGCGTATGTAGTGGAAGGGTGTAAGAAACAGGTGAGTAACGTAAGACAGGTCAGATAGGGACTATTACTTTTACTGAATTACTTTTACTGACTGAGGGACTGAGGGTCAGGGACCCTCAGTCCCTGTCCACCAGTATGAATCAGTACCAGTATGAATTCACAAGCACTCCGAGTGTGTGTCCAAGTTTCTGGATGTATGCACACGCATTCTAATCTGGAATAAATTAGATCCCAAATCCGGAGGAAGAACTGCGCTTTCATTATGAAGAGTGATATACGAAACAAGGCATCAGCGGCGCACTAGCGATGACTGTGTGACTTGCATTAAGAATTGTCAAATTCCACACTAAGCGTTAACGGCGTTAAATTTGTTATGAATAACTAATTATATATAACTAATATTAAAAAATTAAATATAATAACTAAAATTAAAAATAACCACAGGCTCCACTAATGCTTTCATATTTACTTCATATTTGAAATGCGATTATGGTTATGAAGGATTAGAAGAGTGTTGCCTATTTCATCATCGAGTAATATGAAACCCTTATACCGCGTATTAACGAAGTATCGCGGCTGAATATGAAGTGTCATATTAAGTAAGCCATGCTCCGCGAGAAACGCATTTTTCAATGGGTGTTATCAATTTGATAAAATTTTGGCTATGCATGAAACATAAATAAACTATACGATTAATATTTTCTCATGAAAATAAAATTTTCTGAATAGTCTGCAAGCCAACTTCAGGGTATTTTGGCACTATATTTGAATTATAATCAAACGTGCAGTATTAGGATAATGTATACGGATTGGTTCTGCAATCTCTCCTCACACATGGCGCTAAATTTCGAAGTAATGATGAGACAAGAGATATACACGATTTACCGCGTCATGTGTTGTAAGAAAACACAAAATATTAAGCGTTAAAATATTATTAACTAGCAAATTAACTCGAAGACGTTTGAGGACCACCTCCCGAGTCGTACACAATGTATAAAACAATCCAAATTAACTAGTTATGTTATTCAGGGGAGGCGACCGACATCTGAGGTCATTTGCGCCATTTAAGTTAGTTGAGTAATTGGGTAATGGCAGGAGTTTTCATGTTCCGGAGGAAGGGTGGAGAGAAACCCGGCGTCGGCATTAGCCTACTCTAAACGACAGGCTCCAAGGGGACCACGGCTTAACGTCCCATCCGACGGACGTAGTACTGGACCTGAAATGCCCACTACTAGGCACTCAAGTGGGGACCGGTTTGCCACTGAAAAATCCACCACTGCCGGGAATCTTACCCGGGCCCTCGGGATGGGACGCCAGTGCTCTAGCAACCACACCAACCCGATCGTCCCAAATTAACTAGGAACATAAATTTTGCCACTAAAAGCTTGCACAATGAAATTAGTCAATCAGAACACCAAATATCTGACGTTCAAGAGTGAATATAGTGTCACTACCGAGTCAGAAACATAAAAAACTATTAGTGGATAAACAATAAATCTCATGGAATATGACGCTAACTCACAATTTTTCATTCAAAATCTTTACATTCACCAAGCATGTTATGCAGTTAGATACTGGAGTTCGAAATATTCTCTCTACCTCTCCTCAGCAACGTAAAATAAATATCTACGTATTTTACGGGTGAAATGAATACTGAAAAAGGTGATTTAAGAAATAATACTGTCTCATAGATATGACTACTCACAAAAATACCTGAATCAAAAATACCTGATTAGCAATCTATCTAAATATTCTGATATCGAACGCAGAAGGCACTCTTGCAAAAGATTAACAACTCAAACATGAGGTGTCGGATTTCGTAAGATATTTAATGGGTGAATGCATGGATTAAAGTAAATTATCATTGTGAATAAAATGGAAATATCTACTCTGAAATAAGAATATTGTGAAATATAATACTGAAGAATTAATACTGAAAAGTAATAAATGTGAATAATTATATTGATAATGCGTTTAGCTGGGTTGTCATTTTTCATTATTCCGTTTTTTTCATTGGCGATGATGATAAGGTCAAATGTATCGAAGTGATTGACGTATGACTTCAAAGAAGTTGCCGTCATTAATATAGCAATTTAAAAAAAAAACAGAATTAGAGAAAATGTAATTTTCGGTCGTTTACCTTTCAGGCTTTTAGGTTCATGCCTTTTATTTGCTCTGTGCTGTAAATGTTTGTAGCGAAGTCGTATATGAAAGCAAATGCACATTAGGTTTGATCAAGTACGCTTAGGGTTAAAATCATCAGTTTTTCGCCGCTGATAACTCGAGAAATAATCGACGGATCAAAAAACGGAAAAATACGAGTCTTTTCATTTTACAAACTCTATCAGATTCGGCAATAAAAATATGGTAAAGGACCACATTATATCTATTTATGCAGAGTTAAGGCCTCTAACCTCACCTTAAAATTATATAGGAGTGTGAATCACTTTCGTTATTGAACAAAAAATTCAACAATATAAGTTTTTACTTTGTTTTACTGTACTAGTTCTGCTTACTTTTGTTTGACCTACTTACCTACCTTACTATAATTCTCCGAGGTATTGCATGAGTCTGGTAAGAGGACCACTTGTTTGAACAAAAAATCAAACAATACAAGTTTTTACTTTCTATTCATGCAAATCTTGGGTTTTAATGTAAAACTGCTCAGATATAACGATTGTATGCCCGATGGAATCAGAAAATATCATTCAGATATGGATACAATGCGGTTTCTACGAAGATTCTAATGCAGATAATGGTAAACATCACGTTTTTAAAGATAATACTCTGGTATACACTATTTAATCCTGCATGCCTAAACTCTACGCACAATTGGCCAATTTCTTAGCATTAAAGAAAATCGTTTTTACTCAATAAGCCATATACCTACTGCAAATAAAGAGTCATGGTAGTCTTTATACATTCACTGATACGAAAAAGTTTTCCTCACTTTGCAGTGTACACAAAACAAGGTTTATTAGCCGTTTTTATTTTTCTAAATAATCTTCCAGAGAATTTACAGGTGGGTTAGGAATAGCAACCAACCAACCACTTGCCCTATGGATTTCATGCACCACTGGAATTAGTGGACTCTCTCATAAAAAACAGATCAGACCTCCGGGATTTTCATTGCTATAACGTATTCTATAATGACCAAAAACCTGGTTTTAAATGTGCTCTTCTGCAGGAATACGAGTAAAAATGAGGAAAATAGTTTTAGCCAATATATCCTAGCTCCTATATATCCTATCCTCATGTTTGGGAGTGTGTAACGTGCTGTTTCAATCGTGTGTAGAAGCGTTTATTGGCCTTGTTTTGCACTTTTAATATTTTACATGTTTCTTTGTGGTTTTTGGATCCTAGGATGGTGAAGTGCACGGCGGAAAACAAAATTAGACAGGTAATTGGCATACCTATATCATTCTTTACATTGGCGTACTAGGTTGCAAGTTAAATTCCATTTAGTTTCCTCATAGCCGTTGCGGTTTAGCTTAACTTAATTTGTTTACTTCATGTTTGCATCAGTATTTTCTCAGTATTCTTCACCTTGGAGTAAGCTTGACAGCTAAATTTCTTTTAGTTTCTTACCACCTTCGTCATTCACATTGTATTCTAGGTTAAATGACTGCCGAGAACATGAATGAAGAAAACCTCAGTAGCATTTTTATTATGCAGTACTTCTCGCTTAGAACTAAATGAAGTTCCCGACTTAATTGAACATATATCTTTTTCTGACAACAATTCACGTTTCACACTCGTGCTGCTTTTCGGTAATACTAATAAAAATTAAATTACTTGCTAGATTTTTATATGACCAAGCTGGCAAAAGGGTCGGTGAAAGCTACCCTGGTGAAAAAGTTCTGTATCCGAGATTGTGTATGAATAAGGAATATTTTGTAGCATTACGCATTTTAGCAGAACAAGCTTGGAATGGAAAATTACACTGAAAAATCAGCAATTTTTTCCTAGAAAATAATACAATTTTTACTGTCTACATAAGTAAATTTTACTTTCAGTTGCCGAAAAATAAAATTATTTACTTTGTCCGCGAGTACGGACGGTCGGCGAGATTGGCTGCCGTAGGGACGAATCTCCAGGACGCCTTGCGCGTCAAATTCTTTATTATAGACAAGTACAATTTACAATATTCATCATAATGGGGGCTTTACTCGGAACCGAAATCGCAATTGTGTACACGAAATCGTTAGGTGGAAATGAGACAATAATTTCAGAGAAAAAATTAATCTTCTAACCACAACCATTCACTCATTAATCCAAAATTAAAATAAGCAAAAGGTGACGCCCACCAAAAAGGCTGCTGTGATAACATTGACGTCATTTTCCTCCCGTCCTTGACTGCTTTTCGTGGAAGCGAAGGGAGTGGAGGGGGGTTCTCGGAAGGTCTGCTCGCACAGATGCTGTCGAAACTGTCCTATTGGCTGAGTCAGCTGTGTCCCCCCATTGCGATAAGACAAAGTAGCTTCGCGGGACCAGTGGTGATTGGACGAAGACGTTATACGTCAGAGGTTGCACCACGCCCACTTTTCCGAAAGGGTTAAAAACATCAGTTTTTCGCCGCTTATAACTCGAGAAATAATTGACGGATCAAAAAACGGAAAATGCGGGTATTTTTATTTTACAAACTCTATCAGATTCGGCAATAAAAAAATTATGGTAAACGACCCCATTAGTCCCTAGCCTTTTCGGAGGGCGGTCAACACGGCCATAGGTATTATCAATGGACATTACAATGTTTGAGAAAGGTGGAACGTTATGTTGAATCAGGAGCATTCCACTGAGCGCAGCCTGAGCCTCCGGATCGGTAGTTCATGGTCAAAAGGTGCACCATGGGTGATGTCCAGCGCTGGGGACACCACGACCCATTGCCACGAACGGCAAAGGCCTCGAACTGAACCGAGAAATGTGAACACTGTCTTGTCTGTTGGAAGATGTTCTCATCCCAGAAGCGTCGCAGCCAGTCCACACGTCTGATATACGTGTGGTTTATCAGGAAATACGGTAGACCCAAGATATAACAAGTCCAGCTTATAAACCCGGCGATCTTGGGTATATCCAAGGGGCGCACACGGGGAATAACGGAGATAGCCATATGGAGGCGTGCAAGGGCCACCGGGGTGAACCGTAGCGTGCACTGGTAGTTCTCTGCGGGGGAGAGCAGGCAGACGGTCGTTAACAAGGGTCTCACCGTACATGTTATTAATTGATCTTGAAATATGATTATATTATTGATGACTTTAAAAGAAAGAGAGCTAGAAGAGTTGTATTTTCATAAAGTAAAAAAATAAAAAGTAGTTACGTTTTATCATGACTTTTTAATATACGTTCAAGTTCAAATAAGTCCTAGATTTGATTACTGTATGATAAAAGTACGTGTGTGTTTAACTGTCAAAAAATTTTCATTTTGAACTTGTTAACCCATCCCTTTCCACTGACGTGTTTATTTTACATAAAAATACAATTTATAGCTAATCAAAAGATGATTCATGACAGTGTGCACATTTCTTCTGCAGATAAATCTGATTATCAGGTAAATCTTGGTTATAAAATAACCTGCAAGTTCGCAGTACTGGTGTAAATTGAGTGATGGGGGTTTTTACCAGGATTAAGGGGCCCGGACCACTCAGTTGCCCAGGGGCCTGAGAATCCCCTCGCCGGACCTGTTTATCCACCTGCAACACATTCAATTAGTGATTCTGGGATTCGTGAAGAAATATACATGCACATAATTAAAATTTCACTCACAACTTCTTGTTATCTTTCAGCACTAACCCGTAGACCAAATGATTACGAGTTATTTCCTGGGATAGGATGCTATAAATTCCATCCCGAGGAAAAAAGTGTGCTGGAGGGGATGACGATATGTTCTCAGGAAGGAGGGCATCTAATGGTCGTCAACTCTCATGCCGAGGCCAATGTTGTCAAAACAATCTATGCCAAATACCCTGAAGTGTGGGAATGGGCGAATATTGGCTTCTCTGACTTAAATGGAGATGGGCACTATGAGACAATATTTGGTGAGTCTGATGTCCATAATGCTTGATCTATTGGAGCATATATTCAGGTAATAATTATGGTAGGGTAATTTTTCATATGAGGGATTGAAAGTATTGGAAATGAAAAAAATGTTGCATGTTTTTCTATACTTTGCTGATAAAAATTTTATATGGATACACATGCAAAAGTAGGTACTACCTTTTCTGGTTGCAAATCAGTATTTTTTTAAAAGCTGTAAGAGTTGTGTATACAAAGGGACCATAAATTATTAAACTTCCTTGACTTTCACAGTGAAGTGCAATTGAAAAATGTGCATTCCGTGACAAGATGATGAAATAAACATAGGGAGGCAACTAATTCATATTTTCAAGATTAATTTTTTTTGATGAATAATTAAAGTGATGTAATAGTGGATATACAATCCAGGTCAATGAAATGACGCATGAAAGTGGATGAAAATATATTGCATCTTTCGCAGAAATCATAACTAATTATTTTCTACTCATGAATTGTTCAACGTAATATTTTTTTGAAATTCAACATGAGAATTATTTGTTTTTCACAAGATACTAAAAATTATTGTCTGAGTCAAGTCCTAGCATTTTCTTCCTTTGGCCCTACTTTCCACTTTCAAATTGTTATCACAAGTGTATTGAGAATTCTCAGCCTTCTGACCACACCCTTTTATGAATTGCTGTGGTAATGTAAAGAGTTGAGAAAGGTCAACAGCAAACTGATGGCAATATTTTTTTTCAACTATTTGTTGCTGATATAAGTTATTGAGTCAAAAAAAACAAGAAAAATATTTTTTTAGATGCCCTCTAGTATCTTAAAAAACGTCAAGATACACAGTTTGTGAACATTCAACCTTTCTATTAGATATTGACTAGCTGCTTGAACCCATTTGGATCTTGGGAATTAAAATGAAAAGTTTTTATGCCATGGCTACTCTTTAATCCTATGATGTTCAATGTGCTTTTTCAGCAGTGAAATATTTAATCAACAAAATCAAAATTCATATTCCTGATTTTATTACTCTTTCGCCCTCAGGAGATTCACTGGAAAATGCAGGATATAATATATGGGCTTCTGGTGAGCCTGATTCAAGCCGGCCATCTTGTGGTGTGATAAACAGAAGGGGTCATCTTGGTGGTGGAACTTGTAGTAATAGGAACAGGCCCTTTTTCTGCGAATCTGATTCGTCTAGGTGTGAGTAAATGTCACACATGGTATGAGTAAACTGAATGTCGTTTTCAAATTGTTTCTTCTTGTACATCAGACGACATTTGTATCCAATACATCAAATTAAAAAAAAAGAGTTTTATTTGGAGCCTAGAATATCAGTAATAATCATATGCCATTTATGCAATTGGTCTCACCAAAGGTTTCAAGAATTGTAGCAATTTTGTTGAAAATTTCAGCAGTGAAATGGGCCAACAGTTATATCCAATAGTTACTGTGTAAATATTCAACAGTAAATTGAACCAACTGTTGAAATTCGACTGTAACTGTTGAAATCTAACAGTATTTTTCGCGAAGGGATAACTTTCATCATCTTGTTTTTTTTTTAATTTGTAACACTTTGTGTGTGGGAGAAATTAAATATTGTGAGAAAATAAATAATTTTTAAGTACAAAGTAGCAGTGTGATAAAAGTTAGAATTGCTATTGGGTTTAGCCCTTCCGTGACGGTGCAGGGTACTGCATTGAAAATCCCAAAATAACTTAATTTGAGAGAAAAGTTCTATTTTTACCACATATGGTTCTTATTCGATGTATTTGTGCATAAATGTTTCTTTTATATTATGGAATGGAAAGAAGTTATATCTTTTTAATTTTACCCAAGTTCCCCGCACAGCCATTTTTGAAAGGATAGCTCAAGGAGAGTCTCTCCTTCGGATTGCTAAATACCACGATCTAATACAGGTCTGGACACTTGGCACTAATTCCCTATGGAGCACGCGGTCTCTTTGTGAGGCTCTAGTTCGTTTCTTTTCGCTAGGTGCCCTTACATCTTTTGGCTGAAATTTACATTGTGCCAGAACAGGTCAGATTATTTTTTGTGATAATTGGGCAAGTTATTCGTGGAAATTTTTTCCTACTATCGTTTGGGTACGATAAATCATTGTAAATCACAGTAACATGTCGTGAAGAATCCTTTAAAATGTTTAATAATTGCATTTCTCCTGGGTGCGAGAGTGTATACGACAAGTGTGTCGAAAAAGTTTCGATATTTGACAAGCCTAAAAATGAAGCATTACGGTTGAAATGGAAGAGAGTCATTAGTTTTTAGTATTTTGTCCTTTTGCCGAAGCATTTTTTTTTGTGAAAAACATTTTCACGAGCGCTGCATTCTATGCGGCAAGGAGTCACGGACAGAGAGGATAACACTGTAGCTAGGGTCGATGAAACCATTATTATTTGGCCATAATTAAATATTCCTTGTTGTCCATCTTGGTTTTTCGCACTTCTAAGGCCAACAATGTGTTTTCTCCTGAATCCTCACTTGTTTTAACACAAGCTGCGTAACGAAACTTAAGTTTAGGGATCAAACTGTGCAATGTTTCCCCCAACTACCCATGGTATCTTTATTCGAAGATGCCCACCGGCAAATCTCCGTCTCGAAGATAAGTAACGAAAAAAATGTGTGCGATGTAATTTTAGTGTTGCAGCCAGGATCAATGAATTTCTATTGATAAAGTTTGGAGTGAACTTCACATGGTAAAGGAGAAAGTTGTTTATAGTAGTTCAATTGACATTTCTTTATTTTATATGCTGCTGTAATAATTCATTTTCCTTATGCATGCGAAAATATTCTACCAGCCGATGCTTTTTGTAAGTTTTACTCTAGCTCTTGCCGTACATTTCTATATTAAATTATAGAGCTTGCCTGGTTACACCAAAATATTTTACGTCTATTCAGCCAGCATGATGTAACAACTCCCCTTATGGAAATTTCAGATCAGGTCTGATCTGAAAATTCCAGATCAGGAAATGAGCTGATTTAAATCCTGATCAGGACTGATCTGGCAAACCTGATCAGATCTGATCTGGCATTCCTGATCAGGATTTAAATCAATTTTAGGTCAATAAATACTTCAAAAATATTAGACTGATGGTGAAATGAATACTAATTCTTTGATGTTAAAAATAACATTTCATTGGCCACTAAAATACTTTTGAAAAAGAACAATTATGAAAATATAATAGACATCATATCCAGTTGTCTCTTTCGGGAGCCGCCGCGTGTGGAGCTGTGTCGTCCGAGCTTTCGCGTCCATTGCAGGCCGCATCATCAGGGTGACCTACGGAGAAGACCTAAGAAGAAGACCTCGGTTGGCGGATGAAGAATCCTCTTCCATGCGGCGCAGAGTTTAATGCCGTCGTCACGGTTGAAGTTGTTCGGCTGTTTTTCTATTTCGACCGCTTCCTGTATTAATCTAAGGCAATAGCGCGGTTCTTTCGCTATATACCCGTGTCTTGTTCGATAAAATATTATGCTTGACGCCTGGAACTTCGGAGGCTGCATTTTCGGCGACTGCAGAACTCCTTAGTGCTCCCGTGAAGGATCGCTCTCTGGTGTTCTTTGAGCCTGCATGCCACTGAGCGCCATATTTGCCCGATGTATGTTCTTCCGCATGAATTTCATTAATTCCCTCCGTCAGTAAAGGGTGTAGCCGGTTCTTTGGTAATGGAAGAGGATTCTTCGTCCGCATACCATTATATAATATATTGACCATAATATAGAAACACGTAGGTAGAACCTATTAATACTTTTTATCTCATCATCATTGGTCAACAATCCTAGGATTGGTTTGACGCAGCTTTCCACTCGTTTCTTCTATCGGCCAACCTTTTCATTGAGACGTAATTCTTCTCTTTTACATTATTCACGACCTGTTCCATGTATCTCATACGAGGCCTGCCTTTTCCAATCTTCCCGTTCACTTTTCCCTCGACGATAGTCTTCATCAGGCCATCGTGTCTCAAGATATGACCGATTAAGTTTTCCCTTCTTCTTTTTAGAGTTGTCAGCAGACTTCTCTTTTCTCCTACTCTTCTTAGCACTTCCTCGTTACTTACTCGGTCGATCCATTTAATCTTCAGCATTCTTCTGTAACACCACATTTCAAATGCTTCTACCCTTTTCTTCTCCGCTGCTGTCATCGTCCATGCCTCACTGCCGTAAAGAAAAATGCTCCAGATGTATGTTCTGATGAACTGTTTCCTTACTTCTATGCTTGTATTTCCTGCTGTAAGTAGATTCTTCTTCTGAAAGAATGCCCTCTTTGCCTGGGCTATTCTACTCACTATTTCTTTCTTGCTTCGTCCATCGTTGGTTACTCTGCTTCCCAGGTAACAGAACTCTTTCACCTCTTCCAGTTTCTGTTTTCCTAGTTTAACGTTGGTTTTGGCCTCTTCTCTTTTGCTGCACACCAATATCGTAGTCTTCTTCTTATTGATCTTCAGCTGATATCAGGCCATAGTCCTTTCCAGGGTCGTTAGCATCTTATTCAGCTCCTTCTCTGTCTCTCCTATGAGAGCTATGTCATCAGCGAATCGTAGCATACTGATTGTTTCTCCGTGGATTTTCACTCCAGAACACTTCTCCTTGACTTCATTTATGGCTCTCTCGATGTAAACATTAAAAATTACGGGAGACAGTGCGCAGCCTTGTCTCACTCCTTTCCTTATTCTTGCCTCTTCACAGCTGCGTCCGGATTTAATCACAGCAACTTGGTTTTTGTACAGACTGTGTATAATTCTTCGGTCATTGTAGGACACTCCAATTCCCTTCAGAATTCCAAGCATTGAATCCCAATCCACGTTGTCAAAGGCCTTTTCTAAATCCACAAATGCAATGAAGGTCGGTTTGTTCTTCTCCATTCTCTTCTCTATGAGTAGCCTAAGGGCCAATATTGCTTCCCTTGTACCCTTACTTTTCCTGAATCCGAATTGATCTTCATCCAGGAACTCCTCTGCTTTTCGTTCTATTCTTCTGTAGATGATCCTGGTCAGTATCTTTGATGCATGTGTCGTCAGGCTTATAGTCCTAAAATTTTCGCATTTCTCCGCTCTCTTCTTCTTGGGAATAGGAATGATGATGTTTTTCTCGAAGTCCCTTGGAATTTCCCCTGTTGAATACATGTCGCAGATGGTTTTGTAGAGATGAATTAATGTCTTCTCTCCAGCATTTTTAATTAGTTCTGCAGGGACATCATCAATACCTGAGGCCTTATTCATCCGAAGATCCCTTACTGCAGCGTCGAATTCCGATCTTAATATTGATGCCCCCATATCATCTATTTCCACTTGACGAGGAGAGGAGAAAAGGAAAATTCCGAGTACAGTTCGGCAATCAATTTCTCTAATTTTGTAATTTTGGTCCAGTCTACCATAGTCAGTTGGGGTTCATAAAATATTTTTAACGTCATCACTGAAAATACTATCTTGGAAAATTTAGTGTTTCGGTACTTCGGCAAGTCCTTCACTACAACCAGACTTCTTACAGTTTTGCTCACCTAAAACCGCTAAACCTCTCGCATTTAAAACCGCGAACCGAGCTGAGCACAGCGAAAGTGCTTGGTGAGACGATATACAGCTTGTGTGGCTATGCGCGGCATGCACAGCCCTGTAAATCCAGTAGCCCTCCCATCACAATCTCCCAACGTATGCCCAACGGCTAAGAAATAACCGTGCAAATTGCACCGCTTCCCAACCGTTGAAATATAACCGTGCAAATGCCACCGATTCCCAACGTTGGCCAAGAGATCAAAAAGTAATCGAACTATTCCCCAACCGTAGCACAATTTCCCAACGTTGCAACGTTGGCCCAACCGTCTGTGCTACATGGGTTATCATTTCATCACACGAAAAATATCTTCCAAATATGAAAATACAAAGGTATGTACCATTAGGAATGAGATGAATTTGTCAGTAAGAGACAGTGGCCATGGTCTCAGGTGGCAAAAATTTATCCTGCTGTCGTGGCCACAGATGCTTCCTATGGCCACAGATTATTTACGTCCATGGCCACAGAGATTACAGACTGGACACAGCGGCAACATAAATTTCCTGTGGCCGTCTGTGCTGTCTTCAAGCGCTCAGCAATATCCATTTGTTGATGCTCACCAGATAAGGATAATCTGTGAACAATACCTTTTTCACTGAAAAAGTTCTGAAGGTTTACAAAATTCACCTCCCCCATTTGGCTGCAAAGCTTTAAGAGTTTTCTCATGAAGATTTTCGACCTTATTCTTGTATTTCACCACCTCCTCATAAACCTCATCTTTTCTTTTCAAAACACTCACTTCACTGTAGCGTGAATGATCAGCAGTCAGAGTTAAAAAATACTTCCCTCCGCCCAAAGACTCAGGTTTGACATGGCACACATCAGTGTAAACAAGATCTAGACAATGAGATGATCGCGCAGGTCTGTCTCGAAAGGATAATTTCATTGCTTTTCCTATGGAGCACACATCATACTTGTCACTACTCGGTTCCTTCTTTCCTATAAGCTCGCTATCGGGTAGATTTTCTGCATGTCCAAAGCATTCATGTCATAATTCTCTAGTCACCAACTTGCTAGCAACAGCACTGCGCTATAGTCCATCTTTTGCGCATGCTCGCCAGTTCCACGGAATCATTAGATTGACGCTGATTTGTGACAGCCAAGAACTGTTGTGTTGCTTTGCAATGATCGTTTGCTGTGTTCAAGTAGGTTAAAAAATCTTACCGTGTTCTCCATTGCAGTATTATTGGCATTTACGACAATTCCCGTCCACACGCAGTTAACATAGCCAAGCAACTCCTGGGGGACTTTGGAGGATTTTGAACACATCTCTAAAAGCCAATTCCTAGTACATACCTTGTCATTTTTATTTTCTTTCGTACTACTATTCGTTACTTTCTGGCCAAAAGTTTCTCGCGAAAGAGTGGGATTGTCATCTCAACGGCATTATGTGCCATTCCCTTAATTTGCACAGGTTTTCTAAGCCATGGTAATAATTTTTATCAACGGAGCACTATTTAACTTACAATAGCATATACTTTTTCCTTGCATTTTTCGCTCACAATAAAATTCATCAGTAGATATGCTGCATTCAATTTGTCATTTTCTGGACAATTATTCGGTTATCTAGCAGAAATTTCACCCTGCAGCCAAAGTGGTTAAAATCTTTAAACCCCAAATACAAATTTAAACATTCGGCTGTGTATGTTTAAGGAACGCAATACGCAAAAAAAAAGACGAGGAAGATGGTGTAACCATGGCCATTCGGACCAATTGGATTCGGGTTTGTTGGGAGCGGGATGAAAGGGTTACATACAAAAAGACC
Organism: Platycnemis pennipes; assembly: GCA_933228895.1. Lineage (NCBI taxonomy): Eukaryota > Metazoa > Arthropoda > Insecta > Odonata > Platycnemididae > Platycnemis > Platycnemis pennipes. The sequence continues at coordinate 91,236,993 of OW121850.1, read as the reverse complement.
GAAAGAGGAAGGCAGAGGAATGAGTTTATCAGTGAGTCAGAGTTTTATAGTAGCAGCAGTAATGAAAAACGTTCAAAGTCCGGAATAATAAGGAAAACCGAAAATGATCGATTGGGTTTACGTCACGGTGGCGTGTGAGCGAGGAATAGACGCACTGCAAGCAAAGAGTATGACAATATCTCCGTTCCCGATTAGGCATAAATTATCTGTTGAAAATAAATTAAAATGGCAGGGAATGAAAATTGAAGAATTAGTTACAAAAGTAGCAATTAATGGAATGTATGAATCGGATAAAAAGAATGAATTTGTAAAGAAAATGGAGTTTTGGACCTTTGAATGCATGGAATAATATGGAACGATAAACGTTTAAAACACACCCTAGAGATGATAAATTATTAGTCATTTATAAGAGCAATAAATCCATGGTAAGCGGAGACAGAGACTGAAAGACCGAGAGCAAAACAAGAGATGGTAACAGAAAAATGAAAGTATTATGGAAAATCAATGCAGAGAGACGAAGAAATGAGTGAAATGTAAAATGGTATCATTGTTATATATCGATACTATCGATGTTTGTACCAATGTTACATATCGATGCTGTCGATCTGTATTTAAGTTAGTCTCCTTGGCCAGTACAATAAAGACATTCAGCCTTACAACATGGTGTCAGAAGCCTGATTAGCAGATTCCTTGTCGCCTTTCGTAAAGTGAAATACGCTAAGTATAAATTATCAAGTCGTTAAATTGTATAGAAGGCTATGCTTTCCGGTGAAACCGCGGATTCTGAATAAAACCGGCTATTCTTGCGTATATTCGCGCGAATATTCGTTTCGGACTTCCAATCCACGTGCGTCCAATGGAAACTAATGGAAATGTTGCCGCAAACTGAAAACATCTGAGCAAACAACTGAGCATCGTGTGGCTTCGCTTCTACATTATATTGACCCCTATGGGTTAGATGTATTTAACTCTTTCAACTTGGACAGATTGGCTGCGGAGTTCAACAAGTTATGGAGAAAACACGACGATCATTTTGTGCCGAAGAAGAACCTCACAGTGCAAAGGTACAAATTCTTCTCTCGAGTCCAGGGACAAAGTTACCTAGACATTTTCCTGACCGACTTATAAAACTTAAGTTATGATTGTGAGTTTGGCAGCGTACGTGAGTCGCTCGTTAAAGACATATTCCTTTGAATATGAATAAACGACATCACGTTGTCCTGGAGAAACTACTGCAAGAACCAGACCTCGATCTTCCGCGAGACGTAAATCTCGCCAAAACCATACAAAAAATGGAAGCGGCTGAAACATTTGTTAAAGATGATCTACGTTTCTTATAAAAATGATTTGATTTCAATGGGTTGGAACTAAGTGACAAGACCAAGTTCATGTGTTATGACATCTGTAATACACGTAACTAATTGTAAATTGGTACTTCATACTATAAATTGTTCTAATTGTGCTTGTAACTGTCATACTATTGAGAGAGTGAACGAAATGAAGTATTTGGGACTAATTTTGGACTGTAATCTACGCTGGGATAAACATTTACTAACTGTAAACAAATGCCTGAAAAGTGCCTTGTCCAAATTTTACTATTTGGAAACAAATGTCCACTTCCGGTCAAAAAAACCATTTATCATGCTCTTGTCCATTCCAAAATCTATTATGGTATAATCTGCTGGGGTAGTGCATACACGAACACATTTAAAGGTGTACTCGTCCTGCAAAAAAAATAATTCGTGTAATAGCGTTTATTCTCATGAACACTCCTTTCCGTTGTTTGTGGCCCTCAAATTGTTGCCACTTCGACATTTGTATTTATTTAAGGTCTTGAAATTGTTTTATGCCAGAAGTGGCGATATGCCGAGTGTATCTGATAAATGCAAATATAACACTGGGGAACAATTTTTTGCAAAATTTCTGTTGAGTTTGATTTGTCAGCTGATTTAAAGTAAAATAGGCATGCTGATTTCAAAACTGTAGTTAGTTTTCTTCTACCGCGTCAAGTTTTTCTCTACAGCTTATCTTAAAGTGACCTTACTCCGCTGGATCGAGCGTGAATCACAAGATTGCCCTGATTCATTTTGTTACGCATGTGTGGCAGTTTCACCATTCCCAGACTAAGGCCAACATCAAATAATTTGTCAAGCAAGCCTATTTTGCATTTTTTTAAAGTGAAACTTGGTGATAAATATAAATCTTGGGCTTCTCACAAGGTCTGCAAGCAGTGTGTCAAGAGTTTGCGGATTTGGATGAAGGGAACACGTGATAAATTGCAATTTGGTATACCTATGATTTGGGGAGAGTCCAGAGACAATTCAAGTGACTGATAATTTTGTATAGTGAAAACTTCAGGGTATAAAAATAAAAACAATTTTAAAATGGAGTATCCTTTTACCATAAGCTATACGCCCTGTGATTCATTCAGATGAAATCCCACTGCCAGTTTTCAAAGAATTACCCTCTTTTGAAGAACAGGAAATCGAGTATGGTGAAGATCGAAGTGACACCGACGATGAAGATTTTGAGGTTGAAGATGTCTCCGTTCGTAATGGATTTGATCAGCATGAGCTGAATAATTTGGCACGAGATTGAGACTATCCAAAAAAACCTTTGGAATTCCTAGCGTCCAGGTAGCACGAAGAAAACTTGCTTGAAAAAGGAGCTAAGGTATCCTACTTTCGATTAAGATAAACTGTATTTCTGCAATACTTTCGAAAGGACGGTGAATTTGTATATTGCTCTAACGTACTTGGTTTAATGTACATCTACATCTACACGATACCCTGCAAGCCACCGCGAGGGTGTGTGGCAGGGGGTGAAGATCACCAAGCATACACTACTAACATGCAAACAAGCAACTAAAGTGTCTCATGCAACTCGATTGTTAGTATCTATAGTATTTGAGGGGTTAATACATGCATCATGCACTACAGAATACTATAAAATATTTCCCCTACCTATCCCTTTGCTATGTTGCATATTCTGTTCTCTTATAGTACGAGGGAAAAATGCCATTTTGAATCTATCGGTACGACAATCTATCTCTCTAATCTTATTTATCTGGTCGAATCTAGCGTAATACGCTGGTTTTTTCAATATGTGCCTAACATCTTCAGTAAAGCTATCCGATTGAAATTTCTCTAATAAATTTATTGGAGGAGTTGGAAATTTCAGCCCATAACGCAGCTGAATGGTGACTGTTCATAGATAGCTCAAAACGGATCTTGAAATGTGCTCTCCTTCATAATGGACATTTATTTGGTGCAGTCCCAATAGGCCATTCAGTTCATTTGCGTGACGGGCATGAAGACATAAAGAGAGTCATTGATTTATTGCAATATCACATGCACAAATGGGTCATCTGTGTTGACCTTAAAATGAACTGCTTCCCTCTTGGCCAGCAATGTGGATGTACAAAGAATCTCTGTTTTTATTTGTGTGGTACACCAGAGCTCACGAGAAGCATTGGGTGCAGTGGAGGTGGCCGCCAACATTTGACCTCAAACCTGGTGTTCCTAATATTCTACATCAACCACTAGTAGACAGGAAGACTATTATATTTCCACCCTGCATATAAAACTGGGTCTCAAGAAGCAATTTGTTAAATCGTTGCGAACTGAAGGTGAGTGCTTTAATTATCTCATTTCAGTATTTCCTCACCTGTCTTTTGGAAAAATAAAGGCCGGTGTGCTTGATGAAATACAGATTCTGCAGCTCATTAAAGGTGAAAATTTCACCGTAACAATGACAGAACTCCAAAAGAATGCTTGGTTGGCATTCAAAAACCTTGTCAAAGGCTTTCTTGGAAATACTCGATCATAGAATTACAGCTAAATCGTCCAGCAATTCTTGAAAAGCATCAAATTGCTTGGTTTCAACATTAGCATCAAGATTCATTTTCTACATAGCCATCTAGCTGACTTTCCAGAAAATCCTGGTGCAGTCAGTGATGAGCAGGGTGAGCGATTCCACCAAGATTTGATAATCATGGAGGCAAGGTATCAGGGTAGATGGGATGTAAATATGATGGCTGACTATTGTTGGAGCATCAAGCGAGATTGTCCGCAGATTGAACACTCCATATATATAAGCCAACCACTCCAAAACTATAAGCGAAAATTTTAATCTTAACATTCTATTTTTTTATTTGGCCAAATTATTTCACTACTTTTAAATGTCTTTTACTACTATTTTTTTTACTATTTATTGTCCACTTACTACTTATTAACTTGTCCAAGAGACTATATATAGACTTTCCATGAATAAAATTATTCGCTATGAAGTGTATTTGACAATTTCTACCCTTATTTTCCTTTGCATGCACATTTTTTGTGACTTTTGAAATAAAGAGAGCTTAGCTTGTAGCTTGAAGCTTAAAAAGTTGAGTGATAGATGAAAACTGAAGTCACTTTTGGATTCAGAAGCCAAAAGTTAGTCAAAAACAGGTGTCAGGTTTAAGTCAACAAATGTAGTGTTTCCCAGTGTAATTTGAGGAATGATTCAAACATTGTAACTAACAGGCCAAGAGTAACATTATATAAACATTCCTTTTTGTATATGGGACCAAAGATATTTAATATACTGCCCGCTGAAATTAAAAAAATTAAAACCTCAAAAAAAAAGTTCAAACGTACAATAGAATGGTTTTTTTCTCAAGAAAATATTGAAAATCTATTTTGCTGAATTTCATTGGAACTATACATATATAACAGATACTGCTTTTATGTATTGGCATGCATTTTTGTAATTTGCTGGTGGCTCAATTCTGGTCTTTTTGCCATAGAGACTCTTGTTTGTACCAGTATGTATGTACCTATTACGTGGGAGTAAATAAAAATTAAATTAAAATAAAAAATTAATTAAATTCCACGAGCTAAAATATACGTGCTAGAATATTTTCACCTTATTCTAATCGCTCGGTCTTTTTTTTATCAAACACAACTACCTCTCTCAGTACATACAATACTATGTGAACCACATAATTACATACTCATTTTCTTGATTTTCCACGCCAGATTCCAGATTTGTTTTAGTAAGCCTTTGACACCATCCCGGGCTTGCGGCCCTTTATGGTCGGGGTAGGAAAAATATAGAAGGTGTTCAGTGTGGAGTGAAGGTTATTTCGTTAGGGTTGGAAGCTCGAGAGGTTAATTTGTTTGGGAGGGGAATAATTTGGGAAGCCGGTGAGCAGGGAAAGGTTATTTTGTTTGAGGGTGAGAAACATTTGTGGGAGTCCGGAGGGTAAGAAGGGTTTTTTTGTTGAGGGAAGTTAGATACTGTTAGGAAATAATTTTCGGGAGGACTAGTTGCTTTGCAGCAGATGGTTGGGAACGTGAAGGGTTATTTTGTTAAGGTGTTTGCTTAGGGTTAGGATTAATTTGCGGGATTATTTAGTCTGGTTCAGGAGGTTGGAGGTTGGGGAGCCGTGAGGAGCCAGGACCCGTGCCGTTGTGAGGATAGGTGATGGGAGGGTTGTATGGTGGGATACTAAGGAAGGGAGGTTCTTCGTCTCCATCCTGGCTAGGTGTGTCGTTACAGATGTTGGCTTCTAGGACCACTGAGGGGGGAGCTGGGAAGGGTTTAAACTGTAGGTGTAAGGAATCAAGGTGGGTAACATTGGAAGGGAGTTTAGGAAGGTGTGTTTTCTTGAGTGGCGGAGAAGGTAGTAGGACGTCACGTGGATAGGGATATTTGCCGGTGGGTAAGGTTGGGGACCAGAGAACGGAGATGAGGTTGTTGGTGGAATATTTGACAGAGGTGGAGTAATTGAACAGGCATTTTTGGATAAGGTCAGGAAAGGGAGGTATTTGGAGTTCAGTGAGGATGGATTGGTTGGATACAAACCAAGGAGCCCCGGCCAGTTGCCTGATTGTTTTGTTGAGCCAGGTTTGAATTTTTTTCAGGTTGGTTTTATTGGCAGTACACCAGATCGGAGAAGCATATAGAATTTTCGGAAGAAGGTGACTGTAAAAGATGAGAAGTTTGTTGCGGAGGGATGTTTGGCTATTGAAATGGATGAGAGGATGGAGGGCCATTTTCGCTTTGTGGACAGAGGTCAGAGTGGATTGTATGTGGCTTTTAAAAGAAAGTCGTTCGTCGAGAGTCACCCCCAAGAAGGTAGTCTCAGTCAGTTGGGGAATAAATTTGTTATATAGCGTAAGAGGGATGTTGTCGCGTCGGTGAGTCTTAAAAGTGAAGCAGACCTTGGCGCATTTGGCCGGATTCATCTCCAGCTTCCATGCGCCAAGCCAGTCTTCGATTAGGTCCAGGTGGTCTTGAAGGACGTCTGCGTTTTTTTCAGGCCACCAATTGCGAGTAGCAATGGTAGCGTCGTCTGCGTAAAGGTAGAGTTCCGAGTGCGGGGTTGTGGGAAAGTCATCAATGTATATGTTAAATAACGTCGGGCTGAGAACGGCGCCTTGTGGGACTCCCGTATAGGCGTTCTTTGTCGGGGAAAGATAGTCTTGGTGTTTAATTTGGAAAGTTCTGTGTCGGAGGAATGAAGAAATAATTTTTGTGAGGTAGGGAGGAATTGGAAGCTGACAGAGTTTGTAAACTAGTCCGTCGTGCCAGATCTTGTCAAAGGCCTGGCTAATGTCGAGGAAGACGGCGGAGGTGGTCATTTTCAGGTTGAATCCGGAAGTTATGAATTCAGTCAGTCTATTAATTTGGTGGGTGGTCGAGGTCTTAGCGGCAAAACCGAACTGTTCGGATCGGAAAAGTTTGATGTTAAGGTGATAGAGACGGGAAAGGATAAGTTTTTCAAGGAGTTTGGAAAAGGAATTGGTGAGGGAAATAGGACGGTAGTTTTTGATATCCGTATGGACTTTTTTTGGTTTGGGAAGCATGAGGATGATAGAGGATTTCCAACTGTCTGGGAAGAAGGAAGAGGCAAGACAAGCATTGTAGATCTCAACAAGATAGGAACGTAGGTTGGAAGGAAAAAGTTTAACAGCTTTGGGAGGAATTTTGTCAGGGCCAGAGGAGCATTTGTTGGGTAGGGAATTGATAATTTTGTTGAGTTCAGGAAGAGAACAGTAGGTGGGTTCAGGAGTGGGAAGGAAGTTAAGGGATGAGCAGGTGGAGAGGATTTGTGACACATCAGGGTCATTTTGGTGTCTAGGAGCAGTCGGGCGAACGCTGAGCACATCCTTTCCGCGAAAGCCTCTCCGCGCTCAGCGTCAGTGTTAAGTTTGTTATTGTTGATGATGAGGGGGGGTGTGGTTTTGGTTTTGTTTAGTAAATTTCGTGTGAATTTCCATATGGAGTTGTCAGTTGTGGAAAGGGAGGAGAGTTTGTTGTTCCAAGTGAGTGCTTTGTGTTTTTTAATTTCGGACTTGAGCAATTTGCTGATGGCATTGTACTGAGATTTGTGTAAAGTGTTTCTGGTGTGTTGGTAGTGTTTGCGTATTCGGTTTTTATCCTTGATAAGCTGAAGGACGTGGGAAGGGAGTGCGGAAGAAAGGAGAGGAATGATAGGAGGGCGGTTGCGGGAGTTGTCAAGAACATTTTGTATAAAGGAAGTAAGGGAATCTATGGCGGCATTAATAGAAGTAGGATTAGGAAGTACTTGAGGGAAAACTGGATCTGCTTGAAGAAGAAGTTTTTCAAATTTTTTCCAGTTGTGAGAGGTGGTCGTGGGAATAGATAGGAGAGGAGAGACTTCGATTTTGAAGAGGACTGGAAGGTGATCGGAGGAAAAGTGGTGTATGACTTCTGAGGGAATGTCATAAGGATAGTGGGAGGAAAGTGCTATGTCAAGGATATCTGAGCTGTCTCTGTCAGGTGATGTATGAATGCGTGTGTGTTCTGATGGTGCGTGTATTTGTAAATTGTGTAGGTCTGCGTGTTTCAAAAGTAATCGTCCATTGGCATTGGATGCCCGACAGCCCCAGGTAGTGTGCTTACAGTTGATGTCACCGAGAAGGATGGTAGGTTGATTGCTCTGAAAGATTGGTTCGAAAAGAGAGGGATCCAGAGGTTTGGGTGGGTGATATGCACTGTAGACATTAAGGGAGCCGAGGGAAGTAGGGATTTGGATGCCGATGGATTCCAGTTGGTTGTTAATAATTGGGAGTTGATTTTCCACGCTTCCGTCTTCCGTAGCCTTTAACATCCTGCTGAGAAAGCAGTAATTTTTGCATTTGAATATGCAAGAATAAATAGTGGTACTGTTTTTCTTTACACAATACTAATGTTAAACTCAATCTTTATGATACAATTCCCTCCTGTATACGTTTCATACCGGAGTTCATTCAAAACACCGAAAATACCGAGGCTTCAACCTTAGGCTGAAGTGAAAAGAACTACTGGCGGCCAGAGCGGCAAAAGTCCTCAAGTATGAATGCATACCTATACATTCTTCATGAATTCACAATTGCGATAAGTATAAATATTGACGTCACCGGCACGAAAAAAATTAAATGATACAGAAAGAAATACCCTAACTCGAAATTCGTTTTCGGCATTTCGGTTTATGAGACCTCAACTTCAAGAAAAAATTAATTAATCATACCTTAGCCTTTTCACCTAATTTCACTTTATATCGATTTGAAAGCTAAACATAGAACATTGAAAATACGGGATTTGGTGATACTGAGATGTAAAAACGGAGGCAATGTGGAGTCTCGAATGTGTCGATTCCACACTGCAAAAGCACTGAAATATATGGACTTTTTCTAACTTGGCGTGGGTAATTACAGACTTGCAGATCAAACCATCTTCCCAGGTAACTCTTATAAGAATTCTAAGTAATTCTTAGAATAATTCCCATCTCCAATAGGAGATGAAAAGAATTATATTGTTTAATATCCTTTACTAGCGGAATTGGTCAATTTTAGTCAAAAATACGCATTGAAACATTCAATGACGATTGAGAAGTAATATTGCACTGTTTGTATATCCATATGCGGCACAAATTGTTTAGTAGATTGTGAATCTTAATGAAAACATGTTTCTAGGAATTAGTAGTGGTCCCTGATAAATTTATATTCCAACTCAAAGCTTTCGAAAAGAACTGTCAATTAAAGCAACGCATCACTCCCACTCGACCGATCGCATTTCGTCATGATTTCTAGGCCCAATTATTCCTTAAAAAGTTAGGTATCCACTTGAAATTTTTATTGTATAACAAATAAAAATAACAAGACCATTGCCAAGAATACCCTGTTTCTCAAACATGAAAATTTTGTACAGATTATAGACGACTGCGTTAGAAATAGAGTTACAATGTGTCCTCCAGCATATATCTCCCATTCGGTTGGCCCGAACGTTAATTTATAAATCATCTCTTTCAATATCTTCATTCGTAATTTCTTCTATTCTACTGACGGAAATAAATGTCGAACATTGACATCACAATCTTCAAAGATGAGCTTCCTCTTATACGTCGACTACTTATGCTTATCTCCAGTCGTGACCGAGCCATATGGACACCCAATTTGACAGGAAATTTATTGGAACAGGCCATTAGTTCACGGAAAGGGCGATTGCAGACTGGTATAAAAGAAGTGATGCAACCATTTCACGGGAAGCTTGACCCGTCAGTGCTCATTTGTTGGAAATTTCCCGTCGACGGCGAACCTTTGAAAATCCCGGGTTTTGGCAGTCTCCTCCCGTCCGGCTCCTCTGAACCATGGCTTTCCTCCGATCATCGCTCGTGCTCTGTTTCCTTGTGTTTTACCTTCAGCCGTCACAACAGGGGCCGGGTCTGACACGGAATTACAAGCGCTCGACACGTAATCAAGTCAACGAGACCGGTGAGATGATATAATTTCGTTTGGTGCCATTACCATATTTCGAAATTGATCACATGGGGCATGAGGTGCTCAGATGCTAAATTTTTAAAAAGCCTTGCAATAGGGTCAACTTTTACAAATTGCACCCTTGAAAAATATTGATTTTGCATTATTTAAGCATGCTATATATTTAACCTTGATATTTTGCCTAAGACACACATCTATTGCTATAGATTACCTCAGTGGCGGCTCCTGCACGTATATTGAGAGGGAGAAAGTTGCAAACTGCGGAAAATGATACAACCGTCACTGAATCATGCAACAATTAACCTTCGTATAGATGTTAAAACAAAACTCACTATCCTTTCCGATGCGCAGAAGTTGAGGACGTCCACCTCAGCCACTTATCATCATCATCATTAGACATAAATCCTCAGATTGGCTTGACGCAGCTCTCCACTGCAGGGGCGTCGGAACTATTTTTGCTGGGAGGGGCCAACCTTGAAAAGGACCCGGCTCCTATGAAAAGGGCCCGCATTTTTTTGCGGATAGGAGGGATAGAGGCTAGAATTCCGCTAAAAGTGCTTATGAAGGTGGTAGAATATGCGTCAGAAGGGAAAAGACAAGCTGGAAACAAGTGAAATTTAACTTTTATTAATGAAGAATCATTTCTCAATGGCCCGGGGCAAATTCTGGGGGGGGGGGGGGCTAACAAAAGTTCACTTACCTATGAGACCACTACCGATATACTAAATAGATTGGCGCGTACGGATAATCGGGAATTTACTGTATTCAGATCACGAACGCAGAAGACACTCTTGCACTCCATCAACCGCTCAAACAAGGTGTCGGCTTTCGGAAGACATTCATGTGCGAATGCGTGGATTAAAGTAAATTATCGTTATGAATGAAATGGAAATATAATCTGAAATACAATTATTCAAATGTACCCTCAAATTAAAAATACCCAGAAATATTATGCTGAAAAAGTAATGCACCAAAGTAATAAATGTGAATAGTTATGTTGATAATGCGTTTCGCTAGGATGTCATTTTTCTTTATTCCGTTTTTTTTTCATTTCCGATAATGATAAGGTCAAATTCTCCGAAATGAGTGACCCTTGTCTTCAAAGAAGTTGCCTTTATTATTATCGCCAATAAAAAAAAACAGAATAAAAGAAAATTGCATTTTCATGTCAGTTAATTTTCAGACTGTTAAGTTCATGTTTGCTCCTTGCTGTAAATGTGTTTGTTACAAAGTCGTATACGAAAATATATGCACATCATACTTGGCTAAGTACGAATATAGACACGAATCCCCCTCCCGGCTACGGCTTGGTAATCTAAGGGATGCCGGTTCTAATTCCGCCGATCTTTTTTAAATAGGGAATTTTAGACTAGTATATATTACTAATCCTTTTTTATGCATGATATATAGTGCTTGTTTGTTGAGAATTCACTCCCTGACACACACCTTTATGGTGGCTTGCAGGGTATTATGTAGATTTAGATAGATGTAGATATGTTTATATCTACTTAATACCCTGCAGGCCATCTCTAGGGAGTGTGGCAGGGGGTTTGTATTGGATATACCATGCATTAGAATTAATTATAGGCGTAAGCTACTTTAGACGGCTCAAGTTGGACCGTTTTAAAACCCAATTCTACCATTTCCACGACCAACTACGATCACCTCCAATCAATCATTAGTTCTTCCTTCTAACATCTGCATAATACCCTGCAAGACAGTGCAAGGGTGTGTGGCAAGGAGTGAACTACCACCAGGCAGAAATAAAACTTACTACCATACATGCATGCACAGAACAGCACTTCATTTCCGCCGGCGCTCCGCGCCTGCCATTTGGGAGAGTTGCCGGAAGAGGCTGCTCTCGAATTGCCTCTCTTGGTCGGAGGTGAGGCGTTGAGGCGTGAAATTCATTCGCGAAGTATTGCACATATGTCACACTGACTCGGCTGATACGTCCGCAATCGGGATCTCCTCCGGCCAGTGTGTGAAGGGGTCCACACTAGTCAGGCAGTATCGGAAGCCGCGGGAACTTGATAGTGTCCCGATCAAATCTATGTGGATGTGTTCTAACCTTCGTCCAAGGGAAGGAAATTGGTGGACGGGAGAGGAGATATGGCGTGTTACTTTGGAGTGCTGGCAAGAATTGCACGAGCGGGCCCAAAAGTGACAGTCCTTTCCTATCGAGGGCCACACGAAACGAGAATTTACGAGCCTGGTGGTCGCTTTCACACTGAGGAGGGCCAGGTTATGAAGTGATTCAAACGCACGGCGCCGGAATGAAGGGGTGACGTAAGGGCGAGCACAAGGGGTAAAGGTGTCAAAACAGTTGCACCGTGCATCCGGGGATGGGTACCCTTTTAAGGTGAAGGGAGGAATCCTCGTCTTGGAGGAGGGCGGCGAGTTCGTCATCACCCTCCTGCGAGCGTCCTAATGCTTCAAAATCTATGGCGGATGACACCGCCCCGACACGGGACAAGGCGTCCGCCGATACGTTATCCGCCCCGGCTACGTGACGAATGTCTGTCGTGTATTGATTGGCTCATCAAGTCCAAATAGCAGAATTGCCGCGTGAAGCACTTCTTCGACTTCAGACGGAACGCAAATGTCAGTGGTTTGACGTCGATGTAAATAATAAAATCCCGACCCTCTATTATGTGCCAAAAATAACACTCCGCCCGATATATTTCAAAGAGATCCCTATCATGAGGACTAGTTTTTCTCGGCTGCACTCAACTTCTTTGAGAAAAACCCAGCGGTTGCCATCCCGATCACAAGCGCTGTTGGAGCTCGGCCCCCAGTGTAAAGTCCTATAGGCGTCGTCGGTGAAGAGCCCTAGGGGGAGGGAGGGAATGGGGTAGGCAAGAAGCACAAACTCGGAAAGGGCATTTTTGAACTTCTGGAAGGAAAGGCACAATTCGGGTGCCCAATTACATTTTTCACTTCCTCGCACTCCACCACGCAACGCATCGCAAAGGGGGCCTTTTAGGACAGCAGCATTGGCAAGGAAACGCCTATAAAAGTGTAGCATTCTCAAAGAATAATACGTAATGGGGGCGTTTTCTCGGAAGCGAAATCGCAATTACGTACACGAAATCGTTAGATGGAAACGAAAAAAGAATTTTAGTGAAAAAATTAATCTTCTAACAACAACCATTCACTAAATAAATCAAAAATTAAAACAAGCAAAAGGTGACGCCCACCGAAAAAGCTGCTTTGATAACATTGACGTCATTTTCCACCCGTCCTTGACTGCTTTTCGAGGAAGGGAAGGGAGTGGACGGGGGTTCTCGGAAGGTCTGCTCGCACAGAAGCTGTCGCAACGGCTCCTATTAGCAGAGTCAGCTTTGTCCCCCCATTGCGATGAGGCGAAGTAGCTTCGCGGGCTCAGTTGTGATTGGACGAAATCGATATACGTCAAATGTTGCACCACGCCCACTTTTCCGAAAGGGTTAAAAACATCAGTTTGTCGCCGCTTATAACTCGAGAAATAATTGACGGATCAAAAAACGGAAAAATACGGGTCTTTTTATTTTACAAACTCTATCAGATTCGGCAATAAAAAATGTATGGTTAATGACCCTATTGTTTCACCGTCACAGGTTGCGGGAAATTGGAAAGGGCACTCAATTTAGCCGGGTAAAGGCATTGTGCCTTCCGCACTCACACTATATCCAAAATAATTTACATTAGTAACACCTAAAAAATACACTTGGCAGGGTTAATGAGCATACCATATTCGTTTAGTCTTCAAAAAAAATTCACTGCGGTGGCGCTCATGTTCTCTATTCATTTTGTTGGAAGTGACCAAAATGTCACCTAAATACGCAAAACAAAAAGAAAGATCCCCCCTCAGCGCTTCGTTGATGAAACGCTGAAATGTTTGCGCCGCATTGCGGTGACCGTAGGACGTACAGGGAATTCAAAAAAAAACAAACAGAGTGGTGGCCGCTTGCCGGGACAGCCAGGAACGGACGCAGGTCGGAGAACGGGTTACTCCTCGTCGCTAACTCTGGACGCCAACGAATTTCGCCTTTTGGGTCTGTGCTAGGGCACAGGGCCCTCCTTGCCAAAGATTATACAGACAGCTGCTCCGTTCGTTCGGTCGTACGTGGGCGTAATCTCGCAGTAATATTTAAGGTCGGGCGTTGATACAAAATAGTGGCGCCACATATGAAACCAAGTGTTATAATGCTACCACCCCGAGGAATATATTATGCATTCAGTCACAAGATACCTACGTGAATTCTTGGCTATAAATCTACCAGCAAACAAACCAAAGTTGGCAACTATCATTACGAACCAACTACTTGGAAAACTCCTTTTTTTAATACAAATGTCCTTTTTCTCTTAGGTATGGACTGTTGTCCCTCGTAAAATTCATACAGGTTACCCACTGTTCAATTCAAAAAACTAGTTTGGCACTATAGTTGAGGCTCCGTAATAAATAATAATAAGGTATTTTATTCCATTTCAAACTTAATACCTGTAAAACTTTAATTTATTCAGAGGCACTTCTCTCCAGTTGCATGCGTAGTATGCATTCTTTCTCCCCACAGGCATGATAAACATTTAGGTATGATGTATACCACCATCATGTTTTCCTATGCTGCAAGAAACCATAAAGCACCATATAAAAAATGGGTTGGGATACTCAACCAAAATTTACGCTAACCAGTTGAAAATCCTCACTCAATCATCTATCTTGCAAATGGGCAGATAATTTCCTTCACTTTCTATTTGCTTCTCTTCATCTTACACTGGAAACTCCACCAGAAGAAGAAGTGTCGTCATCAGTGGTTCCAAGCTTGTCCCTCTCTTTAAGACAGCTCAGACCGGACAGAAAAGTGTAAAGTTAGCATTGGAAGAGGGGAGGCGAAAAGATGGAGAGAATACTGATTTTGGCATTAGCCTGATCTTAATGAAAGGCACCAAGGGGTTTTCCATTTAACGTCCCATCTGATGGATGGAGTGCTGCACTTGGTATGTGCTCCAAAACCATCGAATCAGATGTTCTGATAAAATGTTTGCCACGATTTGATCCCAGGTCCTAAGGGTGGTAATTCAAACCACTTCCTCCTGGATGGAATTGGATATCTCTTAGTCAAGGGGAGAAGATGTCCTTTGACACAATACTCCTAACTTAGATTTCCCTTAATCGAAATTTTGGGGACACATTACAACAACTGCTCTAATTATGATTGAACAAATATTAAAGCCTTGCCCTAAGGTGGGGTTGAAATTTAAGTTTTTCCAGGACCATTTACTGCTTACCTCAGTTCTCAAATCAACCTCCTGTTTTTTTCTGTTAAATAATGTGTAGCCTTGTTTTTAGATCACCCATCTTAATTGTTCAATCATTCCATCTGTCCCCTAATGTATTTCTACTATGTGATAAAACAAATATGAAAGCCTCGCTTGCTGCGATTCAAATCTAAGTTTAGCACCTAAATTTGCTGCTGAACTTTCTTCACATGGTTGCCTTCTATCTGATTAAATTATTTGTAGCATTGATGTTTGATCTTTCACATTAATTGTATGATCATTCTTCCTCCTCCCATAATTTATTTCTACTATGCTTTGCTACAATATATCATTTACTTCTACTGCATACCAAATGACTAAGATGAAAAATAATTACCATGGATTTTGCAGAGTAAGTCCTCATCACTTCAAACAACTTTTGAAGCAATATTTTGGCAATGTATGACAACTGCAAGTCAGTGTGAGGGGAGTATTAGTCTCTATGTCTTAAGAGTCTCTAAGACTTAGAGCCACAAGGTAACCTGGGTTTTCATATCGTTTCAGATCTTTCCAATATGTCCATCCATAAATATATCCCCAAAACCCATAGAACTCTAAGGCATCAGTTTGAAAAGGAATCCCCTTTGGCTTTGTGTGTGATTAACTTTGTTGAACATTAAGAGCTGCTAATACATGAAAACCCCAACTTTTCTCAAATAACTACCTCACAGGTATTGTGTTCCACATTCCAATCGAATTACAAATACTGGCAATAGAAGGAGCAATAAATTACAAAGTAAGATGGAAATAAGTTGTTTAGCACATGCCTATAGACAGGATCCCAGAATGGTCTTAGAGTATAAGCCTTTAGGAAGCCAAAAGTGTTGGGAGAATGAGATTATGATGGTGAAGCTACGGCAAGAGAATTACACAGAAACTTGGAAAGCCAGAAGAAGAAGAGGATTCCAATTGGCATCTATGTTCACCAATCCATTACCAAGAACACTGGATGCTAGCAGCATTTAATAGACAAAAGAGGGCCTACACCATGGAGTGGTGAAAAATTTGCTGTTTTCCATGCTGGAAATGTGGATGGTTTAGGCAAATAAGACCAATCGACAGTCGGAAATGGTATTTAAGAAGTGTCCTCAATAACGATTTCTTCATCTACATTGTCAACGTCTTCACCCAGAAAGTCTGCATCTCTTTCATCAAGTGGAACATTGCCTTTCTACCCAGGAATTGCTTCTTCAACTCCATATTTTTCACTGCCATTTAGTACAAAGCAATAGTGCGCTGTGAAAACCAATGAAGAAGTCTCATTCTGCCATATAAATATTTATGCATGATATTTCATCTACTGGTTACAGTGTAAACACTGTCCAGTGTTCTGAATAGGCAAATCATCCACCCCTCTCAACTTTTGCATCGACAACATTTGCTCATACTGCAATGACACCTCTCAATCATTTTCTTTTCCTGTGGTACAACATTCATTCAGCCAATAAAAAAGCTTCAACTACTGCTACTATGCATCTGACTATTACTAGCTGACATTTGGTTATTTAAAGCCTTCAATCCACCTGGCCACAACATCATTCATTAATCTTCCCTTCTACTCTTCATCCCGCACTCCTACTCTCTCCCCTCTCCTTTCCCCTTTGCGGCATCTCTCCCTTCCATCCCACCCAGTTCAGTCTTCTCTGTCCTCTGACGAAGGCAGTTCTGCTGCTAAAAATTAAGAATATTTTGTGAGTGTCTTTGTAAGTGCTTTCTACCTTTCTTTGTGCTCATCATGTTTGTTATAAATTTACATAGTGTCCTCTATTATTCACATAAGTGATTTTTCAAGAATTTTTTTTTGCATAGACTCTATCTGTACACCAGTATAAATTTTACTGCTTTACTGTTATATTCAAGAATATTCCTATTTTACATAGTTTTAAGAAAGTTATGGCTTATGAAGCACAAAAAGAGGAATGATCAACATATCAACAATTAATTATATACCTATTTCTAAATCATCCTCACTCCTCCATTTTGATTGTTTATATTTATTCACCTGCAGCACACTCAATTATTGATTCTTGGATTTCTGTAGGAATATACATGTCAATAATTAAAATTTCACTCACACATGGAATTGTTATTATGTTTCAGCACCAACTCATGGACCAGATGGTTATGAGTTATTTCCTGAGATAGGATACTATAAATTCCATCCCGAGGAAAAGAGCGTCCTGGAGGGGATGACGATATGTTCTCAGGAAGGAGGGCATCTAATGATTGTCGACACTTATGCTGAGGTCAATGTTGTCAAAACATTCTATGCTAGACACCCTCGTGTGTGGCATTGGGCGAATGTAGGTTTCTCTGACCTAAATGAGGATGGGCACTATGAGACCATATTTGGTGAGTTGAATGTCCATAATACCATATCTAAGTGAGCATATACTCAGGTAATAATTATGGCAGGGTAATTTTTCATATGAGTAGTAAAGCATATTTTAAGTATTGGAAATGAAGAGAGTGGTGCATGATTTTCTATACTTTGCTGATAAAAATTTAATTTGTGTACACATGCAAAATTATTATCTATCCTGGCTGCAAATCAGTATTTCTTAAAAGCTGTAAGAGTTGTGTACAAAAAGGGACCAGAAATTGTTCATCTTCCTTGACTTTCATAGTAAAGTGTAATTGAAAAATGTGCAATCAGTGAGGAGATGATGAAAGAAACTGAAAGGAGGGCAACTAATACTTATTTTCAAGATGAACTTTTTTCGATGTATATATACATAGTTAATGTTAGTTATGTATACATAGTTAAAGTGAAGCTATAGTGGATATGCAATCAATGTCAATGAAATGAACCTTGAAAGTGGATGAAAATATATAGCATCTACCACAGAAACCATAACTAATTATTTTCTGCTCATGAATTGTTTAACGTAATAATTTTTTACAATTAAACATGAGAATTAGGTAATTGTTTTTCACAAGATACTAAAATTATTGTCTGAGTCGTGTCCTGGCATTTTCTTCCTTTGGCACTGCTTTCCGTTTTCAAATGGTAATCAATTGAGAGACTTAATTAAGTCTCTTAAGACTTAAGTGACTTGAGAATTCTGTCTTCTGACCACACCCTTTTATAAATTGCTGTGGGTAATGTTAAGAATTGAGAAAGGGACACAGCAACTGATGGCAATATTTTTTTCAACTATTTCTTAGTGACAAAAATTATGTAGTAAAAAACACAAGAAAAATATTTTTTTTAGATGCCCTGTAATATCTTAAAAAATGTCAAGATACACAGTTTGTGAACATTCAACCCTTCTATCAGATATTGACTAGCTGCTTGAACCCATTTGGATCTTGGGAATCAAAATGAAAAGTTTTTATGCCACGCTACTCTTTAATCCTATGATGTTCAATATGTTTCTCAACAATGAGGGCAAGGGCCTAGCCACGTTGATACACCGGTTCCCGTCAGATCACCAAAGTTAAGCAACGTTGGGCCCGGATGGAGGTTGGATGAGTATCCCCCTTCCATACCTCTACCGTGGTGTTCTTGTCCCCTGTCTGCGTGTGGCGGGCAGGTTAAATGTGGGTTGGCACAATGGATCTAAAGAGGTCTAAGTGCCCGGGGGGTTCCAGAAGGCCTCCGCCCACCCCTTCCAATTTACATTATTCAACAATGAAATATTTAATCAACACAATCAATATTTATATTCCTGATTTTATTACTCTTTCACCCTCAGGAGATTCATTGGAAAATACAGGATATAATATGTGGCATCCTGATGAACCTGATTCAAGCCGGCCATCTTGTGGTGTGATAAACAGAAGTGGTCTCCTTGGTGGTGGAACTTGTAGTAATAGGAAAAGACCCTTCTTCTGTGAATATGGCTCAGCTAGGTGTGTCTAAATGTTACACATGGTATGAGAAAAATGATTGATGATTTCAAATTGTTTCATCATGTAAATCATATGACATAATTGTATCAAATATATCAAACTAAAAAAAAGTTATTTGATTAATTTTTTTTTTGGAGTAATAATCATATAAGTAATGCCATTTTTGCAACTGGTCTCAGCAAAAATTTCAAGAATTGTGGCAATTCAGTTGAAAATTTTAACAGTAATTTGGGCAAACAGTTGTATCCAATAGATACATATAAATATTTAACAGTAAATTGGGCCAACTGTTGATATTCAACGGTAAATTTTCAAATCTAAAAGTTTTTTTTCGCACACGGATAACCTCCAACATTGTGCTTTTTTTTTAATTTTTAACACTTTGTGTGTGGGAGAAATTAAATATCGTGAGAAAATAAATAATTTTTAAGTACAAAGTAGCAGTGTGATAAAAGTTAAAGAATTGCTATTTGGTTTAACCCTTCCGTGACAGTGCAGGGTATTGTATTGAAAATCCCAAAATAACTAAATTTGATAGAAAAGTTTTATTTTTTACCACATATGCTTCTTATTCCATGTATTTGTGCATAAACGTTTCTTTTATATTATGGAATTGAAAGAAATTTGTATCACCTACTTTTTCCAAATATCTCTAGTTTTTGCATGGAGTATACTCCATGGTACTACAGGTATACCCAGTACCCCGCACAGCCATTTTAGCTTGGATTGCTGTACACGAATTCTGGTCTTGTGAGTGTGGCAACTCAGGCAAATTGATACAGATTTCTCAATTGATTCATTATTTATTGCATTAACAGCATGGGCGTATTGCTAGGGGGCCCCTGGGGGGGCCCGGCCCCCCCCGCCCAGAAGGGTAGTGGTCCCCCCCAGAAAAATTTGACAAATCGAAATTGTGGTGGACACACTTCACACAGCGCTAG
The DNA here is from genome assembly GCA_933228895.1 of Platycnemis pennipes. NCBI lineage: Eukaryota > Metazoa > Arthropoda > Insecta > Odonata > Platycnemididae > Platycnemis > Platycnemis pennipes. The sequence goes on along the minus strand of OW121850.1, from coordinate 91,217,126 downwards.
CAACCGCTCGCCTGTGGCCGAGCCACAGCATGGCGGTGCGGTCCCTTTGGCTCAATTCACACTACTAGGTTAGAAAGCCAGTAACCCATACCTATATGCTAGTAACTTGAGTATCAAGTTCGTCCTATGAACGCAGGTTGGAGAAACGCTGGTAAACTGATTTTACCAGCATTGAGTTACTAGGTTTGGCACAGGTTACCTGAATTTGTGGCTCGTGTGAACGTAAGTTAGTACAGAAGGTAAAGAAGAAGGTTAAAAATACAAGATGGACGTGGTGAAAGCAAATTTATATGACGACGAGGAGCGACAGAAGTGTATATAGTACAATAAATATGAGGTGGTGTTGTTGAATTGATGTAAAGTAAAACCTTCTTGTTTTCAATCAGTGGGATTGACACTGCTATGGTTTTGTTCGCTTCCCAATTTTCTTATTGCCTTTCGTTTGATCTGTATGTCGTTGCCGTTTCGAAAGCATGTTCTTTGTTCTTCGTGTATCATTGTGGAAATGTGCATTCATGTAATTTTCATCGCTTTATGCTTTTAATGTAATGACATGCCACCGCGATGACCAATCTATCTGTGCAACTACACCTCCCGTCACGCAACGCTAATAACAGCTGACCGCTGTGTGCATATTTCTCATTTGAAGTGCACTTAACTCAAGGTGGCGATCATCTGGGAAAACCTGGAAATGTCAGGGAATTTCGAATTTCTGGAAAAATCAGGGAATCCTCGTACCAGTCAGGGGGAAACTGGGATAGGGAATACGTTTATCAGCCAGTCTTTTGATTTTGGTCGATGAAGCCAAATGTTACAAAGAAGAACAGTTGTCAGTAGTTTTGAGGAACATACGTAAGAGGATTGGAGCCCATCGAAAGGTTTTTGTGTTTCTTAAATTGTTCCACAGCAAGAGATTCCGAGTCACTGAGCCAAAAGATTCAAGATTTTTTAACTAAATAGAGCTTGGACGATACACCAAAAATTGGACAATCATACGATGGTGTCGTATGATTTTATGGTTGTCGTAATGTCAGGAAAGAATGCAGGTCTTCAGGTGAAAATGAAGGAGTTACACCTATAGGCAATTTATATCCACTGCTTAGCTCACTAAGTAAATTTGGCCGTTGTCTGATATCCAGTCAGTTTACATTTTCTTCAATACTCTTGAAGCCCTCCATATGCACTATTCACAACCTGGTAATCATGCCATCTTAGCAGAGATTCAAAAGAAGCTAGGCATTAAGGGTGGGAAAGAAATGGGGAACTTAAGTAGTATAAGATGGTGCGGCGGTTACACAAATTGTAACGTTGTAATAAATAACTTCAACGCAATCAAAGAAGCCCTTGAGGAAATCAACGCTGCACGAGATGGGGGTATGGTGGAGGCCATCGGTTTATTGAGATCTATCGCACAATCTGAATTCGTTGTTAATCTTTTCATAATACATTCAGTTTTATCGGTGACCAACATGCTGAGTAAGTATTTGCAAGGCCCAGATGAGACGCTCGGTAGAGCAAGTTCAGTTATTGTCAGCATTCAAACTACTTTCGCAGAGAGCAGAAATAATTTTGATGGTTTATGGGCTGAGGTAGTAGAATTTGGGAACAACAATGACATTTTGCTAGAGCCTGTCTCTGTCTCAAAGAAAAGAAGGCGACAGCCGCCCGCAAAAATGAGCAATTACTATGTTGAAACTACCGTAGGAAAAAAGCCAGCTGACCGACCTACCATCTGACACCAACCCTAACACTCGAGATTACTGGAAAATGAATGTGTACAACAGGGTTTTGGATAATGTTATTTCACATTTTCAGCACAGTTTTGAGTCCGTTCCCCTGGCAAAGGCAGTGGATGCCTTTACACAGTTGAACTTGACTGAAGCTGAAGATTTCATTAATAATTACAATGAAATTTTGCATATTGATACCCATTCCTTGAATGCCGAGGCAACGGTATTGAGAAATATATTAAAAAACAAGGAACTAGAGGTCAAACTTAAAAATGTCAGAGTAGAAATAAATGAAGATATCATGCCAAATGTTTACAGACTTCTCCAAGTAGCAATCGGCCTGCCCGTCAGCTCGGGTGGATGTGAAAGAAGTTTTTCAGTCATGCGAAGAATCAAGTCGTGGGTTTGGTCAACAACCAGCCAATCAAGATTTTCAAATCCATCCATAAGAATATTCTTCACATCAAAAAAAAACTTGTTAAAGAAAGGGTTCCTAGCACTACCATCATTGAACATTTCTGTCAAAAGAACATAAAATTCCTTTAAACCAAATTTTTTTGTTTCTTTTCTTTGTTTTCACTTTAAATTAATATTTTATTAGTGAGTATTTAATTTATTAGCAGATAACCATCCCAAAGTTTTCTATGATCCCTCTGAAAATATGTGAATCCTCGTTGAAAATAAAAGCTATTTCATTTTCCAACTCGGTGTGATCATTTTCTAGCCTACAAAATTCCCTTTTGGTATTTTACAGAAATGTCATTAGCAATTAGGCTTAATTTCAGTTTAGAAGGTTTAATTAAAAAACATTTCCGGGGGAGAAACACCCCCTCTTGAAGTGGGGGTACCCCCCAGACCACCAGAGGGTGGATGGTCCCATGGCCCCCCCCAGCCAAATTCCCTGGCTACGCCCATGATTAACTGTAATTATATCACATTATATTATCCCCAATCTCATATACAGGGATGTGTTTGGGCCTGGGTTGGCATCAAAGTCCCAAGCTGAGGTCCTATACAGGCCTACTCAAAGCAAATCTTGGAGGGAATAAATTAGAAAAATACAAGATAATCTCAAAAAAATAATCAATAATGTATTTTTTAACATAATTAAAGGCAATTAGTGAAATAAAAAAAAACAATGTAATATTCAGGAAAAAGCATTGGGGTACCCATGTATGTACCTGAACTGAACCATGGAAAGGTTATAGGGCACAGTCACGGTTGCGTTAAAGGAGTCACAGGAGAGAAAGACTCCTCTTGCAGTCATTCATTCTAATCCAAAAATGCCAAAACTGTGTCTATCGATTCTTTTGTAGTAAATTGTTTATTGTTGATTAAAATATTAATTTCTCACAGCTCATTGTATTAATAAAACAAGAGTAACAATAATTACACCCTCCTTTAGAGCCCAAATTTTAAGGAGAAAAGCAAGAGCTGCGCGCTTATCAAAATTTGTTATTCCGTGATACCTATTGAAATTGTTGATGCCATTGGTGCAACTGGTGCACGTTATAAGTCGAATTTCATATTTCCCATGATGCATTTCCATCTTGCAAACAAATTCGACTAAGAGCCTGTTACCTTGCATTATATCTTCTACAGACAAAGAATTCTGTAGCCGCAGATACGTTGATGAAACTAAAAGCTTCCAGTGATTCAGCAGGATGGATGGCTTAATTCTCTGTACTTGCAAGTCCATTTGTGTAATCTTGCTGGGATTGCCAATGTAATAGAACTCATCAGCTTTAGTAAGCTTTATATATATATGGCAGGCACATCTTGTGTCAGGGATAGTTGTTATTAACGAGGGAGGAGAAGGGAAAATCAAGTAGTGAGAGAATGAAATTTGAGAAATTAAAAAAAACATTAGTTTCTTCACTCCATAACTTCGTTGTTCAATGAGAGAGTGCTTATCACTCCATGAGTAAATTCCTTATGAGTGAGCGGAGTGTGCACTTCAAGCCATATTTTTACTTATTTTTACTAATTTTACAGTAAAAAATTTCACTTCCATGATAGTCATTGAAAACTTCAGATCACGCTGACATTTTCAGTTCCAATGAAATTCAAAACTATTTCTATTAACAGTACCTATGATGGGATATAAAATTGTAGTGTCAAAAGTGAATGCCTTTCAACGACTATTTTAATTTCTAATGACGAAACTCCGAGCCCAATGAATCATGGAAAAGTTATGAAAACATTAGGTTTTTAATAAAACACCATCATCAAAAATGAATAATAACTTTGTTGCCAACGAACAACTTTTGCCCCGGAAATTATTTTCATATGTTCGCGGTGTGTGAAAGGTATCGATTGTATCGATGTATTCCCTAGGCAAAGAGACTTCGATATGGCAGTCGTGATTGGCCGGGAGGTATACGAATACTGGAATAAGACAGCAAACGCAGCAAGAAACTTTAGCCAGACTGAGCAGGATTGATCCCCCCATAGAACTAAGTTTTCATGAAGCTCGTGACTAAATAGCTTACCATGAATTTGAAATGGACTATGAAGGTACGTCGAATAAATTTTCGTCACACTCAAAGTGATTGTACTCGAGAAAATTCATGACTTTGTCATTGTTTTCACCACGGTATCTTGTAACCGTGATTTTCGTTTTGATATTCGGTCCAGGTAAATGTGGTCCATTATTGTCTTGATTGAGTTCGTATGGCAAGTAGTGACGATGTTAATATATTTAAGGTATGAACGTACGTACCTTAAACGATAACGTTATATCAATAACGTACTGCAGGGTTTGGGGAATTTCAGTTCATCATTCAACAATGTGAAAAACGTGAAACTGTTTAGTGTCTTTTTTAGCCGAATCTTAGTGCGGCGGTGACTTTCGATGACATTTAAAAGACTCTTGGGAGTAACTTTTCAAAATTAGTGTTCTGCAACCAGCCAGCTCGATCGCAACTCTTGATTCTCATGCTGTGGTGTGATATTAGTGTATATCGCATTGGCAGATGTGGTGTGATATTAGTGTATATCGCATTGGCTGATGTGGTGTGATATTAGTGTATATCGCATTGGCTGATCTTGAGATTATGCCTGGCGTATGAAATCGTGTATCTTATGTACATGTAATGTTTGCACTGTAATGAACAATATGCTACTACCATGATACAATCTGCAAAATTTCACTATTAAAATGTCACTGTGGAGTCAATGTTCATCAATGCCCATATATCCATAGGATACGCACGTAAACATACTAAAGGAGGACATTGCTATCCATTGTATTAAATAAGGATATTCAATGGATCCTCATGTACTTTGTGGGTGAAGCTTAGTTAATTTACACTTAACCAACAAAATATTTTAGATGAACAAATTCATAGTAGGTAGGTTTCAATCAAAATATCATGTCCTTAAAGAATAGGATATCATTTGTAATATGGAGAATTTTAATTGGTTGTTGTTCATATTGCTCCTGTACAGTTGCATTATGAACACACCAGCACACTTCCCACACACTACCTGCACACTTCCATCACTTTACCTGCACACTTCCCTCACTTTACCTGCACACTTCCTACATGTTACCTGCACGCCTTCTGCACATTCAAATGTCCAAATTCACACTTCCCTCACATTTCATGCCCTCACCCTAACCAAGGTACATTTAACGGTATCAACAAGGTATGCATTTAACTAGTTGTCACATACAGTTACGTTACATGAATGTGTGTTCATTAAACTTTGCTATTAACTCTATATAAATCGTCATAGACATTTCTCTGCACTCGTTTTATCATTCATGGGTATCTAGAGTGTTTCCCTAAGGAAATATCTGCTTGAAAGTGTTTCTGTCATATTTTAGACCTAGTAATGAATTCTAGGAATACTGCATCCTGTATTGATATATATTCAGTATATAATAATTGTAACATAACTATCATCCAAATATAGTCATAACATGTGATGGAATTGATTTAATTTTTTCAGTCAATTTTAAATGTTTTTGATTAGCTCCTTCGGCCGTGAATAACTATGATTTATGAAGTTCAAAAATTGAGTCACTCTGACAATTTCTCCATAAAAACCATATGGATAGTAGTGAAAATTGTTCATAAATCCTGGGGCCCTCACACAGATGGGATTTTATATGGTGCACTGTTGCCTTTTCATTATTTTTAACCGTTGTTTGGTGAGTTAATGTGTGATTGCTCTTCTTTAAATTTCTCCCTGGTATTTCCAATTGCTAATCTCTACTCAAATTGCATATCTTTGTTTTTTTTAATGAGCAGTTGGGTTTCAGATGGGTTTGAACTAGAGATGAGTCGATACCAAAATTTATGATCGATTCTCGATACTGATTCCGATTCCTGAAAAATCTATTCTTGATAGGTACCGTTACCATTGACCTACTTATGTATACCACCTATTTTTACCTAGTTTTCCTATACATTATTTTTAAAATGTTCCATGAAATCTAAAAATACAATTTTACATTTTAAAATTATTATAGAATATTTCAAGAAGCCAAACTAGTAATTTTGAAATTTCTTATTAATAATATCCATTAAAATGATTTTTGTGAGTTTTATACTCATAAGGAGAGGTTGTGTAACTAGGATCATGAAATGAGATGAGCCCATTCGTCATGCTACTATGTAGGAGCAAAATAAAGTAATATGTGTATTGGCTTTTTTCTCAATTATTCGCAAGAAAAAAGGTAGAATGACATGTGGGGAGCCTGCATTCTCCGAACTCGGGTAAGCTGACAATAGTAGAGTGGGGTAAGTAGTGTACTGCAGATAATGAAGTTCGATTCTTATTGCTGTTTAAAATTTTTCTTTCAATCATCGAATCAAAAATTTTATCATCCTTAATTTCCAACCCTTGTAGGTATATGGGTACAGACTTTTTTGTACATACTTTTATTGCTTAAACTATACAATTTGTTGACTTATATATTGACGTGAAATTTCTGATAATCTACTTTTTTAACTGCCTGCTTGCCTTATCCTAGGAATACAGCAAGGATGGTACCTATAACTAGGCAGTGTTAAGGACCAAATGCGTGACTGACAGAACACTAGCTATTATTTTTAACTACTATCATCAACTATCATAGGTTAACCTAATTGATGCGACTCCGGCGAATGTAGGTGACCCGTATGACATTCTGATTAATTTTTTTCTTGCACATCCCGGCCTGTGGAGATAAAAGACAAGACATGTATTTCTTTATTTTGCTCTAGTGGAGCGGAAAAAAATTTTCGACTCATTTTGTGACCCAAGTTACAAATCCTCTCCTTGTTAGTATCTACTATACCTACATTCCATTCGCGGGGTGCATCGATCACTATAGGCCACGAAATTTAAATATCTCCGATCTCGATCCGAATTTATACTGTCTTCGGATACGATTTCAATAGCAAATGAAATGCAAGACCTGTGGGTCTTTGGATTAGACCCGACCATCCTTAATTTTTAGTGATACATTCGTAAATCTAATTCAAACAATAAAAGTTTTACAAAGTAAGTATTTAGATGTAAAAGTTTTAAATTGAATGATAAAATTTTTGATGCAATGACTGAAAGAAAAAAATGAAACTGAAATGGGGATCGAACTTCCTTTAGGACACTAGCTCTCGATTTCTGCCTGATAGCGGCGATGTAGGCTACCCACGTGGCATTCTAGTATTCTCGCGATACAGGGGTAATGGAAAAAAAAATATTTCTTTATTTTCCTTTTATTTGCATGGAAAATTTTTCATTTAATTTCGTGAATAATCTAATTTGATCTGATTTGTACATTGCATTCACCGGGTGCTTCGATCGCTTAGCTGCGAAAATTTAAAATATATGATCCGACCATCCCTAGTATCGACAGTATCGGTATCGACTATAGGCGATCGATTCTCGATACCAACCCACGAGAATCGATACATCCCTAGTTTGAACAATCAATAAGATAGCAGCAACCTGAAAGATGGATCTATGATCCCAACCTGGATATTTGAAAACTAGAAAATATAAGAATATAGACCTTTGAACCTGTATTGTAAAAAATCTAGTGTTACCATCATTGGTAGAGAACTTTGTAGACATTTCACTGAAAGTAGGTACTCAGAAAGGATACCAGGAGAATAAAGATGTTTGGGATCAACCCTCTGTCAGTTTCCTAAAGTTTTAAAGTATCAACTCTGATTTGTATTCATTATACTAATGATAATAAGATAACAATTAGGGAAACTTTGCGCAAAATATGGCAGATAATGATTGAATATGTGTACACAAAAATCCTTACCATTATTGTATACATTTGAAGACTTTCTGCACATCTGGTCTTCTGTTTACACTACCCATTTTTCCATGCTGCAATACTTGATATCATGGCAAGATTTCATCAGCAAATTCTGTGGGATCGGTCTCTAGATATTTTTTACCATGTTCAACCCGGGTTATGATATATTGCATGCTAAAGCAGCTTTGGGAAATCATCGTTTATTTGGTGGCAGTGTTATATTGAGAAATTTAACATTTAAAAACCTTGTGGGTGATACATCAGTTTTTACGAGCCAGTACCTGTCTGAATACTATAACTTGAGACACAAACCAAATTACAGTGCTCATTGCCAGTGGGTCATATGTACCACCGTGCAAGCCAATGACATTGTGAATTACTGGTGGTCTACGCAGGGTTGAACTCATTAATTTATGTATTTGTAACTGTAAAAATGGGCTATGTTGTTCATACATGCAAGTTTTGGAAATGAAATCTCAGTATTTTAGAAACATATTTTATTTGCAAGCTTTAATGATTTTCTATGTACAGTTATAAAATTAATAATATGTGGTTTCTAGAACTAAGATATCTTCTCATAACAATAGAGAGAGCTCAAAGAAATTTCCAAATTAAGGAAAAAATTGTCCTTGCTAAGCAATTGCATAGAAAGATATTAAACTGAATGCCTCTTCATGTTATGCACAGTATTACAACATAATTAAATATCAATCAGATAAAACACTTGTTAAGACATCCCATAAGCTTCTTCCAGAGACATTCCTACCTGATAAATAAAAAATTACATGGCTGCCAATTGAATACGCCACATATGATCATTTCTTGCTCTTTCTTACTTTTCCTAAAAGCATTGTAAAAATCTTATTGGCACTATCCACTTAAAAGTATATCCAAGTCTCCTGGCAAACTTTATCTTTGAAAAATTATATCATGCAGCAGCATTAATGAACACCGTACATAAGAGGTTTCTATAAATAATAAAATGTGGCTGGATCTTTAATTAGATCATAACAATTCCCATCCTGCTCTGATTCACATCATTTTGCCATTGATTAAGGGCATTTAGTCTCGGGATATCTCCACTGGTTGGTAAGAAAACCTTTCTCTGATAAAAATATACCATGTTTTCCAGTCTTGTACACAAAAAATATCCCAGTGGTGAGTCATGCCCATAATGCATTGCTTAATAACACTAACTGGACTCAATTTGTCATCAACAAGTCCTAAGTGGAATTAGCTGCTCCTGAACCATTTGTTTCAGCCTTTGGTGGTGCAACCTTAATGACAACAAATCCATCAACATCCTCCAGCTCCTTTGAAGTGAACTTGGCAGCAATGGTTTTCTGTCCATGGAATGTAGGCGTAATGTTGAAGGTTACAGAGGCATCACCACCAGGAGGAATGTCCCTGTTAGCAAAAAATATTAGCATTTAAAGAAAAACACTAAGGAAATCAGTTGTGTTTTAAAATATTGGAATAATAGATGAAAGAGAAGATTGAGTTATTGATTGCATGTTCAGCATAATCAATGGACAAAAATGCATTTTGAGATTTATCTATTAAGAGTTCTTTTTAATGGGCTTATAGTGCCGTCAAATTACAGCTTTGATGATGAGAAGTGCCATGGATTTCAACAAAAATGCAACACTTACATAAAGAAAATCTGGGATGTAATTTTGTTGACAAAAATTTTAAATCCTCTCTAATTTACAGACAAAATAGTATTCATTGGCAATGAAATTATTGTAACTCAAGTGCAGTGAAAAATGTGCATTACTCGATTTAAATTTTTTTTTCTCCTTAAGAGTTGATGCATTAACCAGTGGCACTTCTTGCCCAATTAGGTAAAGATTTATCAGTTCACATCACTATGGTCTTAATTTTCAAAACTAATATGTACCTGCATTTTTTAAGCAACAATTAATTACCTACCAAGTGCTTAAAAACCTGGAAAGAGGAAAACAAAATATTTTTATCTAAGTTCTTCCCAATAAACCATAAGCTAGACTAACTTACGAAGTACATATATGTATACCCTACTCATTTTTGGTCACGCTACATTATAAAGCTATTAAAGGGGTGTTCTAATCTTAATATATATTTTGTAATAGTAAGTTTTTGGGGATTGAAAGCTGAACTTGTCAAATTTAAGTTTGTTTTACTGCTCAAGATGTCAACTGTAATATCTTTTCCTTTCAAAAAGGGAAAGGCATCCTGTTTGGAGTATATTTACATTCAAATCGCTTGATAAGCAGAATCAGAGTAGTGAAAATAGAAGGAAAGGGAGTAAGGAAAAGGAATGAATTACTTTATGACATAAAACATTTCGTAAGCACTAGAAAAATTAGATAAGATGCTCAGGGCAATGGAGGACATCTCGTCTACCACTGACAATAAATGCGTAGGGCATAGACTAGACTGTGAAAATAGTAGATAAAATTGAGTTGCAATGGATTTCTCTACTAAATATTCCTTATGTAAGAGATGTATTGACCTTTCCTGAGTGGAATGACTACAGGTTATGGTTGTGTTATCATTATCCACATGGTCATGAAGATATCTAGTCATATATGCCCTTTTAATCCTTTCAAGATGGTGGAATTTGCTCTTATACATGTCTTCTTCTGATTTGAGCACCAAGAGTCTCTTCCTTCCTCTCTGTACAAACCATTTGTATACAGAATCCATTGAGAAAGTTCTCGCAGGTATATACTCACACTCAGGTCTTACCTTTTGTGACCCTACCCAATGGGGACCTCACCATTATCTCGGAATCCATGGGCAGGTAAGTGCAACCCTTCGCAGCTTTGCAACCTACCCAGTGGCATGGGGTTGTGTTCAATGTATTGTTTATTTTAAAAGTATATTTGTCACTAGCTCTCAAAATGTTGCCTTTGAAATGAATTCTCCATATTTCACTGTAATTTTACAAATTTTAAACAAAATTCTACCATCAATATAATGGATTTAATGCATAAAGCATTTGCAATACAAAAATATGTACTCCTGGAAGTACCCTTATTTGATAGGGCAAGGGTCTAGTCACGTTGACACACTGGTTCCCGTGAGATCACCGAAGTTAAGTAACGTTGGGCCCAGACGGAGGTTGGGTGGGCGACCCTCCTCCATACCTCTACCGTGGTGCTCTTGTCCCCTGTCTGCGAGTGGCGGGTAGGCTAAATGTGGGTTGGCACAATGGATCTGAAGAGGTCTAAGTGCCGGGGGGCTCCAGAAGGCCCCCACCCACCCCTCCAATTTACATTTTACCTTTATTTGATTCTGATTTTTACCCTGACCACATTAACTACACTCTACATCCTTCTCTTTACTTGAAATGCATTTACGAGCGGATATGAAAGAAGGAAGTATTTTTTTATGGCAAGCAACACAGGAAAAATAAACTTCATATAAACTCAGTCATAATAATATTTGAAAGATTCAAAATAAACTAGAACAAAACATTGAAACAAAATATTCTGAGTATGCATTACCAAACATTGGTATGATATTAATCTTTAAACCAAGATATTCATAAATGTTGATGGTCGAGTTTTGCTTAAAAAGTGTAAACGCTCAGTAAAATACTAGGAGTTCAATTCAGATTTTATATTTTTTGGGAAAAAAACAAATATTTATTTAGCAATTCACTGAATAAACAATCATATGATCATTGACCCTTGCCTCAATGAGGGGGTGGTAATGCAACAAAGGGTCGAAATAACCGGCTTCCCGATTCCGAGAGAAAGGCCTAAACCTCCCTGCATTGGGTCCCAAAACTTAGAAGCTGTTACCTGTGATCGCCATAAAGTGGGGAAAGCATTGGGACAGAAATATTGGTTGTTCATTCACTTCTGTAGAAAAATCTTTGACTCAATCATCTGATGTTTGACTTCCTGGTCATAAAAGCTTCTGTTACATATTTCCAGTGTTCATGGAAAAAAGGTTAATTATCCTATTCCAAATGAGCAATAATTGATTCTTTCCACAGTAAAAAATGCTGTACTCATTCCATAAACTTCTCATTTCGCTCACTGCAGCAATTAAAAAAAAATTTCAGTATTCTAAATTATTCCATACTTTACTTTCTAACATCTAAGGCAAAACTATGTGCAGCATCTATAATTAATCTTAGTGAAAACATATTTAAATATCGTTTTCCTTTTTTCCTGATAGAGAAATGGCAGTTTTCTCTTTCATTAAAATGGTGTTGTTGATGCAATGTTGCTACAATGATTCCTTTCAAGAATGATATTTTTAATTTATTGTTTCACACTGCGATGATGAATTGAAATAAGAATATTGAACTTACTGTGCCATTTTGATTTTTAACTGATGGGTCAATCCTTGACTCTCGATGATGAATTGACCTTTGCGAAGAGGTATTGGCAGTGGGTTTTTCAAAGAGGCCGTTGCTGAGAATTCCTTTCCTTGCACCAGCTCACCCTCAGTCTGAAATGAAAACAAGCAGTCCCTAATGAGACATTGTGTATTGGTAGTTACTATTTAGGACCACATAAATAATTATGTCCACCACACTTCCAGTTATGTATGTGTACATATTTAAACACTTCGGAGTACAATGGAAGCCCCATACAACAAGTACAGCATATAACGAGAAGCTCGAAATAGTGAGGGATTTCCTAGGGATCATTTATTTTACCCTATGATTTTCATGTAAAGTATATCAGTAATAATAAGAACAACAATCTGCTATTACAGGGGTCATCCAATATTACTAGTAGCATGCTGCACGTTACGTGCACACAAGCTTGTCTTGGCGATGTCAATCGTATGGTGAAAACAAATTTTTATGCTGAACATTTGCCCAAAGGTCAAGTGCACATTAACAACATTCCTGGCATTCCCTGCATGTGCACTTGTTGATTTCTCAATAGTTCACATGCTTTTATGCATTTCTGTTATTCTCCTGCTTCTGTAACCAGTTCACTCTGAGAGCCAACTTTATGGCTGAGAAACACAAGTAATTTGATCTGTAAGATAAACCTTATATAATTAATGAATAATAAAGTGGAAGGATTGCACAGCTGGTGCTAGAAGTCATTACAGCAGAGGACATTATGTGTATCTCAATAAAATTCAAGTTACAACTTTTTGTGTGTGGGCTTGCTTGCAACAATCATGATTTCACATAATCATGAGAATATTCCTCGTATAATTATTGCTGTCAATGGCTATAGATTATTGTTATGTGTATACCTGTAAAAACTGATGATATTGGACTCTTATGATTCCAACTATTTATGCTACTATAGTAGTAGCACGATTCTTTAAGTTATAACAACTTTAAGTTAGCTGTTTTCTGAGGCAAATTTATAACAATTGACATTGGCCTCTTTCATTTCTGCCTCTATCCTGGAGAAGGTTACCTTCTCAGTGCTGGTATGGAACTAAATCCTGGAGGGAAATATCTTGGGTGAGGGGTGATCGACAAATGTACAGGTACCAGGTAGTAATGGGGCTAAAGATCAGTAGTTCCTTACCTTGATCTTAATATCTGGTTTTCGGACCCTGAAGTCATCTTGAGCAAAGTACTCAAAATTGGTTTCAGCCACCGTAGCCATGCAGGCAATGTTAAATGCACACTGATCCACTAGATGGCTGTAGTAATCTTCATAAGACACATCCAGTCGTACCTCTTCCACTGTTAACAGAAGATATATGTTCATATCATTAGAAATATATACATATATGTATGTATATATGATAATTAAACCATTCGCATCCATAAGCATACTGGTACGCATAACGCATTTTGTTACTTGTAGGTTGATGCAGCTGCCATCTTACATTTTTCTTTAAAACTTTATGGTCAGTCATGATAAAATACCTTAAAAGTCGGTTGTGTTTGTGGTCACTTTAAATCTCAGAAAGATGATGGGAATGGGTTAATTATGCTGGAAAAGGCTGTCTTATCTCTCAACTAATCTACATTCAATCACATATATGAATCTAATGCTTTACTCTTAATTTTTTTAAAAGTAGAAAAGCTAGTGACATGTGTAAACTATGTGTATGATTCATTGTTTACTCCCAGCACTTCTAATAGATTTGCATAACAATAAATTAACATATGCTGTCTCCATTATGGAAATAAGATTTAGTTGAGCAAGTAATCTAATTAGCCCTTTGATACTTGTCCCTATTATTGAATCTGAATAATGAATCAATGAATTTGATAATGTATAAACATCCAACACTATTCAAAGTTCACTGTCTCAATGGAATGAAACTGGTATTTTCCTTTATTGAGTTACAGTACCTTCAAAAATCTTTAGATAATAGTTACCAGCTGAAGTTATAAAATGATTTCTGGCTGAAATAAATACTTTACTGCTTCAGAAATTCTTTGGGAAAATATTTACCATATTTTCCAGCATACGAGGGATAATTCTAAATGTTAGAAGTTCATGTAAAATTGTCTGTAAAGTCAGAATCAATGTTGGACTAGGCTTTAAAAATACTGCTTTAAGTTTTTGGAGATTTGTAGCCAGTAAACTGAATTTATTTACCATACTTGTTTGGGTACATCATTCATTGAAATATAAAGTCTTAGTTTTTGCCATAAACAATACCAGTATTAATAAATGATAATTTTTTAATCTAAACAATGTTTTCAAAATTAGATTTCAAATCTAAAGCCCCTGCATTTAATAACTGAGTGGTTCATTCATTTAAATATTCAGCTTAGACAAAGTAGGTAAATGCTGGAAGACAAAATGTTCAGAGTAAGTGCAGCAGCTAAAAATTTATATTTTGCCCAAGGCAGTAAAGGATTCACTACTGAGAAGTATTGAGAGGACAGGAAATCTCAAAATTTTAACATCCAATGACAGTTTGGATGCATCGGGTATTTGCCATTGTAAAACTATCCATCTGCTGCCGTATGCCATTTCATTTAGGTCATCTTCTGTATTTCATTTAACACATTCAACCCGGAATATTTCTAGTGTGCAATCATGAAAAACGGAAAGGTTTTTCCTCCGCATTAATTTGGCCAGTCAATTAAATGTAATTTTAAAATTAGTTAAAAAAATTTTTGAATAACAAAACTCGATAATTTATCAAAGACATGAGTTCGCGTCCTTCAGAGAAGTCTTCAGAGAGGTAGAGAGGTCTTCAGTGAGGTCATCATAGAGGTCATTAACAGACGCGAATGCGCGTCCTTCGGTGTCTTGGCAACGCACCTCGGACGTGCATTCGCGTCCGTCGGGTTGAACGTGTTAAAGTTCATCTAGTTATCTGTTCATGTGAATGATGGGTTTTAGAAAATTGTATGAAAAATTGTTAGAGCTCTCAATTATTATTCAGTAACTGTTTACTCACCGGCTCCAGCTTTAACTAATCTATCAGTTTTCTCCTTCCTCACACCTTCCTTTATCTTGCCAGTGTAAAGAACTGTATCAACACGGAGAAGCACATTCACCTTATAATCCTTTGTTCTGCTGTTGTTCTTCATCACCACAACCACACTGAAAATTTGAATAAATCTTTTACTATATAACATAAAAATCATAAGTACCTTAAGTGTTTCTTTTCCTTTTTGCAATTTACTCTGTAAAATTACTTAATGAATGGCAATAATCCATGAATTTATGGATGTGTGTCACACAAGGCTTTTGCCATGTAGTGTATTGGCTCCAGACAATAGATTCATTGAAGTCAATGCTATTCATTAAAATCTCTGCTGAGGTAGATACAAATAAACTATGAAGTGAAATGAATTGTAGATGCACTTGTGATTCTGAGCTTCAAATCGCAATATGAAGATATTCCCTGGCATATATAATCCTCTCCGTGGTGGGTAGGTGGACTGTAGAGGGATGGTAGGAGTGTAGCTACCCACCCTCTACACTCAATGGAGGGTAAAGGGAGAGTAGGCGTACCTCCCATCTACACTCCATCTGTTCTCACGGCTACCTCCTGCTTACCTCATCCCTATCCACCATAGAGTAAGGGAGGTATGTAGCATTACCTTCCCTTTATCCACCCTGAAGTGTAAAGGGAGGGTAGGCATACCTCCCATCTGTACATTTCCATCAGTTTGTACGAGTACATCTGTACAATTGAAGCAGTAAGAGTGGATACTAATGAGCAGGTGTAAGTTGATGACTGCTGAAATTTTAACTTGATTATTGCTACCATTATTCATTGAAATGGCAGAAAAATTAATATTCGTTTTCTCCTTTGTTTCAGGGCAGATAACAACAACTTGACAGCTTTGTAAAGGATTCTGTCTTGCTCACATACAGATCAACAGTGGAAACTGTAAGCAACGAGAGCTCTCAGGAGCCAAAAATCTCTCTACATGTTATTAGTAATAGGTTGGAAAAGAAAGATCACTTTTGTCACTGAGGATGCTATTTATTGCCATATTGTCATTGTAATAAATTTATTAATTGTTCACAGAGATTTTTATTTATGTATGTATTACAATTTCAAGAATGATAGGTGATGGCATGTCATAGAAATTTCCCTATAAATTCACCTCTGAAAACAGCTGACTTAAGGTTATTGGAAATACATCCCAATATCATCAGCATGCAAGTGTAGCATAATGATAATTAATAAAGGATGGGAATAATTATGTGGAATAGCCCCTAGAATATATGAAGTCATAATTGTTACCAGCAATCCGTTTTACAAACAATCCTAATTGAGTTTCATAGAGATGCATTTATATTCAGCCATAATGAAGAGTGCCTACAAGGGGAAATTCTTAATTATGAATGCACTTTTGCCCCCATCCTCCCAACCACTTTCGAATTCATTGATTTTACATAGTTTTCTGTGCTGATCATGATCGTGTTGTCGAACATGGCAGATCCAAGGCCTTAACAGTGCCTTTGTCTCTTGGATTGGAGGTTTAACAAAACTGTTGGTAACAAAAGAGCCAAGAAAAGCATGGGCTATCAAGAAATTTGTAAGTTCCCACGCAAGTATACCATAAATGATGAAAATGTACCATCGACCATATCATTGGGCTGAAACAAGTGTTTTCATAAGGGAGAAGAGAAAAATTCCACCAAGTTACCCCGGAAACAGTTTCGTTTATTAAGTGTTTTCATATTCATGCAAACTGTAGTTTTCGTGGGTACAAGAATTAGGCATGCTCTGTATTACCATAGACTAGGAATAGTATAGTCAATACTTACTGTATTATAGGTTCTCAGCATGTTAGGATTGGTATGTTAATGAGAAAACTCTTATTTATCTCTCCTGAAGTTGAATGAATATCAGTTATGTATATTAATAACGGCCATGCTTATTTTTATCCAAAAAATTGTAATTAGGGAAACGTTTTAAGGGCACAAAATACCCGTGTCAATCTTTTAGTAAAGTTAATTATCATAAACGAATTCATACCAGCCAGCAGCTGTATATAGATGGCCTCCCAACCACCATTAGTGAATTGAAAAGCATTATGCAGAAGTCATCAAAGATAGGAAGTAGGTTCATTGCTGTAGATAGATTGGTTTGCGAGGAATAATATTTAATGAGTTGTATCTGTATGTATTGTTAGTACGGTAGGCAGAGTCTTAATTTAATTAAGTAATTAACTCCTACTGTTATGTTAATTTTTTTCAATATTGGTGTTAAGTGCACCTATGCAGTAGATTGATTTTTTTTGTTTGGCTACATGGGTAATTCATAATTAAGATACAAAGTTTCATAATTTTCAAGTAATTTGGCATGCAGGCCACTAATATATTCTATTTGAAACAACCGGGTAAAAATGCATTTGGCAACCATATAGCAGTGCATACTTTTTCCATGAGTGTCGTTTTGGTGGCATTACTCTGTCACTGAAGATTAAAATAAAATGTCTGAGCATTTCATAAATTAAACAGTTAACAAAAAATAATTAAACCTTTTTTGTTGAGCCATATGCATATTTTTTTACAGTCGTTTAAATCATCTTGAAAGAATTTGTGGCTCTACAAAGGAAAAAGTGAGTGACACGAAATTGAAAAAGATATGTTTGAAGGACAATTGAATTATATTGTTAAATTGTCGTTAGAGGTCCATCCCCAGGGTTTAAACTCTGTGATGTCAGAATGCGGCAAAATAATTTTTTGCAAAAGCCTATATAATTGTGTATCTTTTTGAATTCTTCCAGGAGGTTCTTATATAGACGCATAAAGCATGTGGTGAATGAAGTATTCATGCGTTCAGTTCGATGAGACAGATAACGGAAGTTAGTGGAAGCACCCCTAGTGGATCTTCCGTGAACTTCGTTTAGTCTTTAGACTGTCGTTTATGGGCTTTGGGAGTCCAGTGGCAAGGCATTTATATCCC
The DNA here is from genome assembly GCA_933228895.1 of Platycnemis pennipes. Taxonomy (NCBI): domain Eukaryota; kingdom Metazoa; phylum Arthropoda; class Insecta; order Odonata; family Platycnemididae; genus Platycnemis; species Platycnemis pennipes. The sequence continues at coordinate 91,198,814 of OW121850.1, read as the reverse complement.
AATGTGAGGCAACTGAGGTATCTTCTTTCTTTCATCTTTAATATTCGGGCTCTATTGTAATATGTTGTCATGTGAGCCCAAGGGTGCGGGCGATACACATAACACAGGCAAGCATTACGGGCTGTTTGTAATCGAGTACAGCTCCTCTGCAAAAGTGCATTGTGTGGTTAACGTTTTTGTGATCGGCTTGTGAACGCTACCGTCTCTTTTGTGAACTGTTCCAGCCTACATAATTTGTATGCTTCCTTGTCTCATTTTTATGGTTTATTTTGCTTCATCAATGCTTAGTTACAGTTCGTTCACATTCTGATTTGCTTCATCAACAGTTAGTGTACACTTCCCTCTGCAATATTTTTGCCAGGGTATCACTATGCTGAATATCAAGTACATATAGTAGAGGAACAGATTTCAAGGCATATCTTGCCCTACCCTTCCCCTACCTACTCCCTACAGCTACTGTACCCTCAGATATTCTAAATTACCCTCCCCGAACTGGGTGGCTACTGATATCCAATTTTTAAATTCCCTGACTTTTTCCTGAAGGACTTAACAATTTCCGTGATCGATTGCCTAAAGGTCTCCTATTATCGGAATAATTTGTTTTGAATTAAATTTTCATCAAAACTCAGAAATAGTTAAAAACTGAAATCAATACATTAAAAGCTACAAGTACACCCTAATGAAAAAATATATTAAACCTTCATAAGTTAAACTCTCATCCAAATTATACACACTTTTAATATATATTTTTACACTCACATTTTTCATTGCAAGGCTCTGGCACCAAAGGGTAAAAACAGCGCATGTAGCTTATACAACATCATCACTCGTGATTATCATTTATAAAAAATCATTATTTCTTTGGCATAAATTACACTGTGTTCGCTAAAATGACATGCATTGATTCATTGTAGTTGAATTTCACAGTAATACGGCATTAAATTGAAGATTTCCTTTAAAGATAGGAAAGAATCTGCCCGATTTTAAGTTTTTTTAAGATCTGTTGTTTCATTTTATTAAAACTGATACCTCCACCGTGGATCAAAATAGCCTTACGTAAAATCATTACCTCGAATTTACGTAAAATCAAATTAATGATTCCATAAGAATACTCAAGGAGTTGTCCGGGGCTGCTCATTCACTTGTGTAAAATGAAATTTTACCTAAAATCGAAATTCTACTGTATAACAGTGTTGCATTACGGTGAGTCCCCTGAACCATTACAGGCGTTGGGGTGACCCAAGCGAGTGAGCTTCCGCGGCTGTGTATCGTAACTCAGTGGCTGTGTATTTTCCTTCAGTAAAATCACAAATTGACAATGTATAATTTTTCAAGAAAGAGGTAGTGTGTCATGGTTGTTCTGGGAAGTTGAGGATTACTGAAAAGGCATAGATGGGAAAGTTATTGGCCAATTTACTGGTAGACTCTGGCACAAGTATCACTAAGGCACGCGAAAAATACAAACCAAAGCCAAGTTGTTTCACTAGATCAAAGTCAGATAGCACGAGAGACCTTCAGAAGTGAATAACAATTTGATTAACATGGTTATAACCCCTTGATTGTAAGAGGGAACCAAGCACATAAAAATGTTTGTATAAACAAACAACGTAAGCATGCCTCTGCAAGTGAAAACAGGAGGCAAAAAGCAACGTCAGCATCATATTCAGGAATATCATATTTGAGGTGGTTTGTGACCTAAATTGCTTCGAGAGGGAGCTAAGGGGTCCATTCAATAAATACGTTGAGTATGAAAGGTGGGGAGGGGAGGGGGACTCTCCTTACTGTCACACGAAGGGGAATCGAAGATGATCATACGTAAGATTTTGTTTACATGTGTGATCGTACTTGTATTAACATTTTAATAATTATTATCTCGTATTTTTAGAACTGCAAGCACGTATTTACTACGAGTTAGTGTGCTCCAGCTACCTCTCCACCTGAGTCTCGGAAGTTAAAAACACGAGGTAGAATTTTCCAAACAATATAGCCTCGAATTCCTTGTGATCAGCGGAATACATTTTGATCATGAATTTTAACACTACTAGGCAAATATCGCATCAAGGATATACAAAAGGGATAAATTGTACATCTGATTCACGAATAAATAACTAAGATTCACAATTGAATGTTCAACGAATGGACATTAATTTTAGTTGGTGAAATAAAGGGCAGGAAATGGGCCAATAAACGTAATGGTAGAAAAATAAGTAGTATGTCCTATCCCTGTATCTCCCTGACTGTTAGGAGAATTCTCTGACCTTTCCCTGATGATCACCACCCAGCCCTACCACCACTCAAGGGTAAGCTGTGGGTAGCACTACCATTCCACTACCACTAGTGGTGTCGTTTTTCTACCCTTGGCCTACCTTTTATTTTTGCCAGGGTTTTCAATGGATATGACTCTTTTTTTTAAATATTTATACCTGTTTTTCTGGATGTGTTTTTTAATGACCAATGTAAATGCATGCTGCAAAATACATAGTTTTTTTAAGAGGTCTAAATTTAACTTTTTATCTATCTTCTGGACAAAATTGCCTCTATTTTAAAATTTTAGAAATGTTACGGAAATTAAAATAATAAGTAGAACATTGATGATAATATTTTAGGAATGTTATGAACTTGAAATAACTGTAAGACCAACCTGAAAGGTGATCCAATGACAATGTCGTCTCTGAGTTCAAAATCAAACTTGATGTCATTAAAGTCTTCATTCAAATAATATCTGCTAAACATGCTCTCACTCTGTCTCAGAGCTCTCAGCATAGCTGCCCGCTCCTCAGCACTCTCTAAAAACAATAAAATAAATTATAGGTATATGTAGTATAAATTTCATATGAGCAAAGTTGTTTACAAAGGAAAATCTGATTAATACATAAATGTAGCTGTCAGGTTTTTATCCTAAAATGCTGCATTTTCATATTGATAATTAATTATAGTGCGGAGGCTAATCAATGATTTTGGTTCCATTAATTTACAAGAAACATCAGTGTTCCCTTTAAATAGGACATGCCTCCTTGAATGGGTAGATTTTTGAATGATAGAAAATTCTTACAAAAATTTCTCATTCCAACTATTCATTCTTAAAAAAGCAGTTACATCATATTGATTCCCTGTTGATTATATCTAAAAATTACTCCAAAAAGGTTTGGAGCATATAAGGTGTTATGATTAACTGAGAACTGAAGATCCCAATTTTATTTTTAAAAATATTTTATTTCTTGATACATATACTCCTTGTTAACTTACCATCGATCCACTATTGGAAGCCATAAAATGAAAAAAGTTTTGAGAGGAACAAAAAATTAGAAAAGTGTCATTGTATTTTTGAGATATGTACTAATATCTTAGAAGCATAAAAACCCAATTTAAAAATAGAGTTATGCTTAAAGATTAGATATGAATGTGGATCATTTACTTATGAATTTCTAATTTAGTCAGTTGGCCCTTATTGATGTAGAATTACTACTCTACGAGCAATCAGTACTTTAAGTCAAGACAGCACTCAAGTTTTTACAAATGATGAGAGAGGCTGTTTCAATTGTTTTGTAAACGTACAAGTTGGGCCTAAACAAGGGCCTAACCTTGTTGAAAGATTGGTTCCCATCAGATCACTGCCGTTAAGCGATGTTGGACCTATATGGGGATTGTATGGGTGACCCTTCTCCTTACCTCTACTGCAGCGACTGCGGTGTTTTTGTCCCTAGTCTGCAAGTGAAGAGGCAGGTAAAATGTGGGTTGGCACAATGGATCCAAAGAGGTCTAAGTTCCAAGGGGCTCCTGAAGACCCCCACCCACCCCTCCAAGTTAGATTTACAATTTGAAAATCAAATTATGAGATTGTATGTATTAAGTAACTACCTACCTATGTAATGGGCAACAAAAGTGATTTCAGCTTATTGACCTGGCAATGGTTTTAAGTTTTGAGTTGGTGTCTACTAGCATAGAGTATAATATAGACTATAATATAGAGAGCTCACTGCATAGGGCATAACTATTATACGTTTTGGACGTAGTTCTAGAAGTTTTCCACAGATGACAGGGAAGATTTTTTTTTCATTACATCACAAAGGATATATATCGCTTCCATCGCTTTCGTTTTTCTAATCGACTCTACCCTCTTAATGCCACCAAATTTTGGTAGTGCTGGCATGAGTTTTAGTGTGTTTTAACTCCTTGTGAAAAATATAAACAATATGAAGTTTCTTTTAAGATATGAATGCAATGTTTTTTCATTGAACTAAAAATGAATGAAGTGTTGTTTATGGTGTTCTGATACGTTACGTAAAGGATAAATGTAATTATTACAGTAAAAATAGTTTAAACATTAATTTGCTCTTCAAGCCACTATATCGGCTTGTGGCACTTTTCCCCCGTGGAGCAAAAGCCGATATATCAGGCCATGGCACTAAGAGGGTTAAGCGGTACAATTGAGAAGTGTCTTGTAGTATGCTCCTCACAGCGGTTAATTATGTGTTTTTAATGAAACAACTAGGAATCCTTCCTGTGACAATATATGTTTGCTTTAATAGAGAGAGAAATGTTAGCTTATCCATGTGACTTAACGTAGGGTAAAGGCATATCGCGCCATTATAATAAATTAGCAAAACTACAGTAATAGCATATGTTATGTGCAGCTTAATTCAATTAGAAAAACGAAAGAGATGGAAGTGATATGCATCGTTTGTGACGTAACGTGAAAATTTCTTCCCTCACCATCTATGGAAACCTTCCAGTACTACATCCAAAACTTATAAAAGTTTTGCCCTATGCGGTGAGCTCTCTATATTATAGTTACTCTATGCTATTAGCATACTAGATAACATGTGAATAGGAGATGCAAAACAACTTACTCTCCGGGAACTTGTAGTTTTCAGTGATATCCTCCCTCGTATACTTTCCCACAGCTTTGGTGCTAATAAATTGGCCAATTCTGTAAATGAAAGAAATCATACATTAAACAATGTTCCAGAAGGATAACCTTTAACCTTGACTGGAAATGATACAAAAAATCATTTTTTTAAAGAAAACTCTAAGAAGAAGAAACACTATGAATTAATCAAACATGGACCAACCAAGCTGAATTAATGTTTTCTCTCCACACAAATAGCATTTTTTTCTGCAAATAATATGGAATATCTCCCACCTCTGGCATTTCTATCATTTTCAGTTTTCAGTGTTGGAGTAAGAATTCTAGCCCAGTCATTTCCCCACATCTTGAAGGGGGATAAGTTGTGAGTCTCAGATTTCTTTCACACTAATGAATAAATAATATTTATACTTATTTATTTTCTTGCTGCTATTTTGGAACTCATGGAAGCAGTATAACTGATAATTGGTAAGCTGATTTCCAGACCTCTTTTTTAAATATATAAATGTTTTTTTCAGGAGTTTAGGTCCTTGTGAAAATGATGAGATTGAACTAATTGGGCGACGTTTCGGAAATTATATTTTTTCCTTCATCAGGGCTTTAAGCTCTTTTGAGGAGAATTGTTCAAACTGATGAAGGAAAAATAAGGTTCCGAAATGTCGGCCAAATAGTTCAATCTCATGATTTTCACAAGGACCTAAACTCCTGAAAAAACCATTTATATATTTAAGTATAATTGATGACATTCAAATACTTTGTTAAGGTATGGTTAAAAGATAAGATTCAATCTTGAATTCATTATATTTCTGAATAGCTACCTTTCTGATGACACGAACTTTCATTTTTGATCATTCCAAAATATATACATAATTTTAGAATTACTAACACCCTATGAATGTTCATGGTAAAGAAAGTGTTGGACATACCCCTGAATATCTTTTCTCAGTAATTTAAGTGGTTGAGTTGGCCCAGAGTAGCGCCAGAAAACTTTATCCGCATTCACTTCAGCATAAACGAAGTGTCCATCAAATGGTCGGAGAACTTCTCCTCTCTTCACTGCATTCACAGAAGCTGGACCACAGCGGTAGACATCATCACTAAGCTCTTGAGGTGTGGCATCGATCACCTGCCAACCACCGCATGCATCTTCAACCTCCTCTCCAATGCCCCCGACGCCACCTGAGGGAGCGAGATCTGGTCTGCTCATCCACACTTCATTCCAGACGTGGAAGTTCCTGCAAGCAATGTGAAACATTTCCATAGTTAGTGAAGACACTTAAATATTCTCATCTATTGAAATATTACATTTCCTAAAAAATTATGAAAGTCCATGGACGAAGTGCATACTTAAGCACTAAATGATTATGCTGGCTAATACAGGGTGTCCGGTGCGTCTCAATATACTTTTCCCCTGAGTTTTCAATGTAAATATTTGAATTTCCCAGGTATTCCACTTTGTCACCGACAACTTTTGACTGAAATAAGTAAGCTCATCAAGTGTACGTGTTATGTATAAGAGGCAGTTAAACAATAACAAAACAAAATGAGAACAAAGTCAATGTATTTTAACTTCCATATTCCAAAAATCAACAGTCGAAAATAAATGGGAAAAGATTGATCCCGATTTCAGTGTAGATGATCAAACCGGCTCTCAACTGAATCAACCATAAATACCACATGATTAGTACGGTCAGGAGAACTTGCATGCGATTGGGCAGGGTAGGACTGTGCATTGAGTGGCCAAATAGGCAACGAGCGGGTGGACAGCTACGAGTAACATATGAATGGTGAGCCCAGCACTGCACAGAGCCAAGCAGGATTGCCAGGGTGCTCTATGCCCTGGAGTTAATTGGCCGCCATGCAATATCAAGGGTTTTTCAGAAAAATACAAAATTTCCCTGAGAGATTCAGGACTTAATATTTCCCTTAGTATTCCCGGTTTTCCAGGTCACCAGACATCCAGTAATAACACAATTGAGCAGATAGCCTGACAGGCTTTTCACTGTGGGGTACCATTGTTGAATTCTGGCTTTTCACTGTTGGGTACCATTGTTAAATTCTGGCAGGAAACCTTCTTGTTCCGTCTTCAAGAAGACTGTTAAGTTCTCAATCACCATGAACATTTATTATCCCTGACACAGATAAAGGATACATCGATGTAGTAGGTGCTCATTGTAGATTTAAATTAATTAGCATGATTGAATCCTTGTAATTTTTTTTAGATCCAAGAGAGCTTTAATAGAACAACAGCTGTTTGCAGCTCAGAAAGGGCCACTCCTGCCCCCATTAGATCAACAAGTTCTCCCAAACTTGATCAATGCTACACCAATTCTTATTTGCACTAGCAGTTCTGAGCAAACTCCCATTTAACATGCTAATTCCAATTAAGATGACAAATATGTTAGCAACTCTGAGCCTTTGCTATTGTTAACTAGCTCTTTGGTTATAGTATCAACTTACCAAACTGAATCATTGTTCATTTCATCCATTATCTCTCCTTCTCCATCCAAAAAGTAATCAACTGTTAGACTGCTCTGAGTATCATGGGCTGATGAGTAGTTTGTTACAGTACGAGACGGGATTCCAAGAGCTCGGCAAACTGCAAAAAAATAATTTGTTTACTTCCCTGTTGGGTATCCACAATATTGGTAATTTTTAAATTAGCTATATATTTGCCCCTCACCTTAAAAACATATTTCAATGTCAGTTTATTGAGAATGAAATCAATTCAAAGTCATAGAAAATTAATTTGCACTGCCTGTGTATGTTGCAATGCATTTTTAGGATTAGGGATTCAACTGACTGACAAGCACTGTGATCAATGGGTTGTACACAGATTTATTTGTCTTTGACATCAATGCAAAACCAAACATTGATCATAAATCACCAATGGCAATTGGATTTCCCAGTCTTCGGACATTTTCATAAATCACCATGGCAATTATATATTGAAATATTCTACAATCATCTCAGCTTACATAAACATCAGGGGCATCAGAACTATTATTGCTTCAACCTTGAAAAGGTCCCAGCCCCTAAGAAAAGGGCCTGGATTTTTTGCAGATAGGAGGGGGTAGAGACTATAATTTCACTAATAGAGCATGTGGTGTGAGAATATATGTCAGAAGGGAAATAGCAAGCTGGAAACAAGTGAAATTTAATTTTTATTATTGAAGACTACTCATTTCTCAAAGCCATGAAGCAAATTCTGGGGGGGGGGGGGGGCCTTTGGCCCCTCCTGCCTCCCACTTCGATGCCACTGATAAACATTGAGGATTTTATTTTGGTAAGGAAACAAACAGCTGTGTGCAATGCTACTGTGTAATAATATCTGGAATGATAGTGATAATCTCTTTGTTGTGTTGAGTCTTTACTTTCAACAGATGAACCATATTCATTCTTCAATTTATCACTAAAATTTGTATGACTAATGAAGTACCTATGAAATACAATCCATTAGTTTCACCTTTGGTGCAAAGTGAACATTTTATACCTCTTCTTCCTTCTTTGAGCTTACCTACACAGCAACTACTATGAGTTCTTAAATTTGTGGATAGCTTAAACTATTTTACTTTTACTCATCTGTGTTTTCAAGTACGTAGCCACACAAATATGGTGAAATGTGGTTCAGACCAGGAAGAAAGGTATAAAGATGGAAAAGGATACTGCACTGTGGCTTGTGTACAATTGCCTAATGGGCATAAGCAGGTTCAGATAATCAGAGGATAATGGGTGTTCAAAGATGTAAAGAATTATTTAACTTACTTGTGGTGAGAACTCCTCCAAATATCCAGCACTGAGCATACTTGACTGGTTTCTTTGTGCGATAATATTCTTGCAGAATTTTCATGCTGCCAACCCACTTAGTTGGGGCAGTTCCGCCAGAGAAGTCTCCAGACCAGTTCCCAACCAATGCTCCATTATCATCAGGAGAGTTGACCTAGACATGAACAGTTTGAAATTGCAATGAGAAATTTGCTAAATTCTTGATTCAAGTGTTTTCATAGGCACTCAATTATTTATCATAAGCTGTGATTTTTTAATAAAAATTGTATTCTCAAATAGTCTCTCAAATACTCTTCAAGTATTTAGTTGGGGATATTGCTGTTCCCACAATTCTTCATGTTAGAGCTCATAATATACCAGCATGTACACTGGTATATTATGGCTGATAAATTTTCTGAATTTAACAGGGTTTATAGGAACCTTGAAAACCTGGAAAAGTCAGGGAAAATGAAAACGGTCATGGAAATCCTGGAAAAGTCAGGGAATTTAACGTATGGTCAGGAAAAAATCACAAAATGTTTAAATTTATCACCTGAAAATGCCAAGAGATGAAAAAGTGCACATAGGAGCGGAGAAGAAGGAGGGTGAAGGGGAGGGGACAGCTGGCCTCAGGCCGGCTTCGTTACAGAGGCAGCCCAGGGGGCCTATTCTGGTTCTTTCTGGCTATAGCCTGCATGATTTGGTGAATAGATTGGTGAAAGGTGTGCGCATTCATATTTTCATTTTCATTCGCTAGCGATTTCACCAGGAATGCTTCGCTTTGTCCCTCTGGCGAGGAAAAAGTTATTCTCAGTCAAATTTGAAGTCACTTAGCCAAATTTGTAGAAGGATATGAGGAAGAAAAAATGAAGATTGATTCAAAGAGCTACTTTAACATGACATCTGGTTTGAAGGGAAAGCCAGGTCAGCCTTCTTTGCATATATTTTTCTGCAATTAAAACCCTTTCTGAAGGCATATCAATGTAAGAAATGATAATTTTTATTTTGTTGACTTAAAGTTGTTGATCTCTTATTACTGGAAGTTCATATGATTAATATGATAATAAACCTACAATTTTTCATGAGTTTAGACTTCTTTGCTTCCTCACTACCACTTTTATCTCTATAAATGACTGAAATCTTGGAGTTTTCAGGCACTCAAAAGTCAGGGAAAATCACTAATAATGGTCTGGAAATCCTGGAAAAGCCAGGGAAAATGAAAACTCCTATAAACCCTGTTTAAGCATATACCCTGTGGCCAATTGCAACATAAATGCTACTCACAGCTGCTGACAGTGCTCTAGTGATACGGACAGGATCAGCCCTTCCAGAAAGATGAACTTTTCCAATCTTGAAGGCAAGGTAGAGAGCGCAGTCCAAGACATCAGCTTCAAATTGAGCGTAACGCCATACGCATGGTCTCAGGCGATTGTGGCTCCCTCTCCAGATCAATCCAGTATCACACAACACGAATTCTTTCAGGTGGTCCTCCTTGTTGGGACCCATGTAAACAGTGTCTCCTGATTTTGGAGAAGGGTAATTAATTTTAAGCTACAAAATAATAAAATCATATTTCGCATTATTTGGGTGCACATAAGATGCACCACCATAAAGAACCACCCCATTTTTGTAGGGCACATACTGTGCCATATTTCTGCAAGTACATTTTTGTAAACAAATTAAGTGTTTGGCCATAAATTTGTGCCAATCAAGGCAGATCATTTGATATCTTTCTCGTGCCTCCGTCAATATTGCAGAAGCAACCAGTATGCTAAAAACCTTAGCAATGCAATAGGTCAAAGCAATGAGTCCCAAAAAAAGCAATAGTGAAAGCTATGTTCTTCATAAGTATTGGCTATAATTATTATGTACCGGGAAATGTACAATTGAATGAATATAATGGAGTTGGAATGGAGAGTATATTCTCCATGAATGATCACCCAAAATGATAAATTTAGGGTTACAATAGCATTTAGCTTTGAATTATAGCTTGTGGAATATCAACCCTTCAAAGACAAGGTGAGGTGATATTAAGCCATAATATTGGAAAAAAAGTATTTTTTATGCTGTCAAATATAAATAATAATCTCAACAACCTGGAGTTAATCTTATATGTACTTGTTTACTGGACTCAAACTTTTCTGAATTCTAGCATATAAATAATAATAGTTTTATTATCAAAGACCAACATACTCATGATGTGGTATGAGTTTTGTCGAGTATATAAATGAAACACTACTGGCAGGCATGTATTAAGTTGTGAAGTCCAGAAAACAGAAAATTCTATCGTGACTTTTTTTATTGTTGTTTTTTTGAAATTGGAGACACTTTCATGCTTGATTTAAATGGACAATCCATGATACTGATTGTTTAAATGATGCATGTTGTCCAAGTTCTCAAAGAAACTGAACTTCTTGAAAATGCACGTACATCATCTGGGATTCGCAATACTCTTACTTACGTGGACACCAAGGGTTGAAGAGTATGTAAATAGGGTGAGGGTAGCTGTAGCTCACAGCATCTGTTGATCCTTGGGCTTTGAATTTTGTATCAATATCCATTTTCCACATACCAATCATGGCACTGGATGATGGAGTAACCTGTATGGAGAGGGACAACTGTCAATATTTTTCACCATGAAAATATGTTAAAAAGTACAACTTTTTATGATGTGAAATCAGTTTATTTTAACCCTCATAGTGTTGTGGGCCGATATATTGGCTTTCGCATCTCAGACAAAAAGTGCAGCGGGCCGATATATCAGCCCAATATAAATATATTGTTCAACTTTATGACACTAAAATAATAAAATTTATTTTTCAGTCAATGAAAAAAATGTGTCATTATTAGTTATTTCAACTTAAGTAATGTAAAAAAACTGCATGCCTACATAACAATAGCTTCAAAATGTTTTTTTTTCCCAAGGTGCTATGTTTTATTAAATTACCCTCTGCATTTCTTGCTAGTTCCCCAGGAATGAGGTTAGCACTAAGAGGGTTAAAGATATCTAATTAATGTGTTTTTTCACAGTAAAAACTTACACAGCATTTTGAATGCTGTTTTTTTTCTGAGAAGATTTCTCAAGTTCTCATTAATATGCTTCATTTATCAGCCTCAGAAATCATTATGTATATACTTGGTCATTGAATAGAATGACATTAGTTGTTTCATCATCAAGCTTTATACCAAATTTGATGGATAGGCCTATGGAGAGCCCCTACCTTCAATCCCTCCTCAATGTTGGTAATCTCTAACCTACCTATCTCTCCAGTTACTTCAGCACCATTTTGACCCTTCATCTGAAATTGCTATCTGAATTCTTATTATATTTATCCACTTCAATGCTCACCATTGCGACCTCACATTCTTCCTCTATCAAAATTTTGCACTAGTTATTTCTTCTCAGTGTATAATGTCTCCTCTGCTTTTTCTGATCCAACTTACTTTCTGCCCCCTCCCCCCTTATCCCCCATGTTCCACATTTCATTGCCACCTTTCTCTCCATGCAGCTGATTCCCTACGTTCTCTACACCCACAGTTCAACCTCTCCCTTTCTCTCTCTGTGCAAAGTCTAAGTTTACAAAACACGTCATGCCAAACTCCAGTAAAATATGATAATATGATCTGGTGCTTTCCTGGCATACTGCTAGTGGTAGAAATTCCTCTTGGGTTTTCTACTGGGTCATGTCCTCCATACTGACCAACATTTTGATGGCTGCATCATGCATCATCCTCAGAGTAAAGAGGGCTATTGAAATATGGATGGAGATGAAGAATTTTCAATTAGGACCCTGGTTACTCACTGAGCAATGGCTGGAGACCAATTTTGAATGTAATGAAATGCACCAGGATTGAATTCGAGAATAATTCAAAACAATAAGTATTTCTTGAATCCCACCTATCATGCCAACCAATCATGAGGTACCTGAGCAAGACAGAATATATAAATATGCAACACAACAAGGAAGTGATGCTCAGCAGCCCTGAGGTCATCACATGAGGTGGGCATTTAAATGTCGGCCAGTATGGAGGACCTTACCTGGTGGGAAACCCAAGAGGAATTTCTACTCCATCCAAGAGTTTTTATTCTCATTTCTCTTTGTAGCTTTCTTTACGAAGATACTAAGTCCTCATAGATTCAATTATCTTTGGAATATTTAGCTTCTTGCCAGCCCTATGTCTCTGAACCGATTTTAACTTGCAATACTTCCATGTTAAGTCATCTCATCTGCCATGGTTTGAACCCTCAAAGCTAGCCTTAGATCTGTCCTAGTCTTTCTTTTGAGAATCTTAGTACGTCAATGTTTTCTAGTGTGAAAGGTGTGGGTGGCATGGATGGTCTTCATCCCATACCTTTCATTCTATGCCAGTACATACTTCGTGGCCGGCAGGCTTTTTGTGGACTGGCAAACATTTCCATCATTCATGAAATGACTAGTTCCTAATCTTTTTTATCCCCATTTTTATCCTTTCCTTGAAACTAACATTTTTTTTAGAGTAAGCATAAAAAATAAATGGTGGTACATAGTGGGTACATTTAACTCACCCTCCTCCCCAGCCTATAGCTGTCTACAATTCCTCGCCTGCCACTTATCATCTTATTGATTGACTCCTTCCCTTCAACCTAGATGGCCTTGTCAGGCACAACTTGTATCCCACCTGTCAGTCGTAACTCAGAGACCAAAGAGACAAGCTTGCTACTTCCACCCTGTGAAGTTGGTCATAAATGGGGAAGGTATGGTCCTTTATGCATCTGACAAACAGGTATTTGAATGAAGCCAAATTTTTGGTCACAATTAATGTTTTTCTATCAGTAATTTAGGATAAAGTGATAATTTTCTTCATGACAATTGATAAAAATAGAAAAATTCTTCTTTGCTTCACTTTTGTCAACCTAACTCTACAGTTTCAGGCAGTAATAATCTTAGAAGCATTGATAATGATAATAAGTCACATGGGTCCTCGTATGAAGCTTCTGAATACATCACTTTTTGAACAGTTAGTTTGATCAGAAATACATCACATTTGGAGGCAATAGGATTAGTATGGCCATGGGCATCCATGCACAGTGGCAGATATAAATTGACCCCGCCTCCCGGGGAAGGAAGTTATTGTTTTGTTGCAGGAATAAATTAATATTTTAGTAACAAATTAGAAAATTTTCATTCACCTAACGTGTCCCAAAAAAGTACTTCTGAGACCCAGGCATGTAACCAGAGATTTCTTTGGGGGGAAGGGGGTGGGGGCTAAGCCAGAAAGAAACAAATCAGCTTTGCCCGTTTGGTGCCGACATGTAATAAATCTCTTCCTCTAATTTACAGTGTTTGTTATTTACTTTCACAGTGCCCATTCTTATCTCTTCTCACTGGTAAAGTTCACCGCTTACCTTGTTATGGAGCAGGTAATTTGACCGGCCCCAGAACAGAAGTTCAACGCATACATACATATCAGATTGAAAAGAATACATAATTATTGACCACTAATGCATCAAACTAGTGATCATGTTTCAAGACACTTAACACTAGAGTTATGCACAGTGTTATCTGGATTATCATGCCCAGTTAAAATTAGAACAACAAAATTACTGGGAAAAAATTTCGGGGGGAGGCTAAAGCCCCAGAAACTCCCCCTTCACCCCCCAGGCTACGTGTCTGCTGAGACCTCAACTTTACTAAACTTTCTGGAAGAAGGCTCCTCAGACCCCTCACTTCTTAAATTTATGCCTTGGCCCTCCCCTGGAAAATGCTGTCCTTGAGTACGGTTACCTTAATTGGAATAGACTTGCCATGATGAAACAAAGACTTAATAATAATGATGTGTATGCTCATCATTACATCGGCGATGAAGATATGAAATAACTTACCTCGATTCTGACTGTTGAATCACCAGTATGCTTAGGATCCAACACTGCCTTCCAAGGGTCATTATTACCTGTGCCTGTTGAAACCATATTCATGTGGCTTAGCTCATCATCAGACATGGCGCCCTTTGCCATGACAGGTACTGGGATGAGAGAGCCTTGGCCATAACTTGGCTTCTCAGTATCTGTAAGATGAGCCATGAAATTTCATTTCAATGCCTGAATATTCAATAGTGCTAAAATTCAGAGCCGAGAGACATTGGTGCCCTTGTATATTTTTATCAGCAGAGTGTAAATGTAAAAGGGATATTTATATTATACTAGTTGTCATTTAAATGTTCTGTAATCAATACACATTAGCTTTAATGCTGTGGTTGAGTGTGGTTTGTCTGGGTGATTGCCAAATGATTTTGAATTATGTGCATTTTTATCATGGTGAGCTCACCTTGAATTTTAAATGGATTAGGAAGTGTGGTTGGATTTGTGGTTTCTTTTCAAGGATGGAGTTAAGAGTGAATAACATAAAATTAGGAGTTTGATAGCCAGGTGGGTGGAGCATTAGGCAGCTAACCAGAGGTACTGGGTTCAAACCTTGGGGAGGCCTTTGGTCATATTCCAGAAAAACCCACGTGGGGTTATTTTTTGGAAGCTAGATCTTTATGGGAAACTGCAGGCAGCACAGAACTGGCTCTCCACCCTGATGTGTGAATTTCTTTCGGACTTAGTCAGTAGTGAGTTCCACCCTCACTGACCAGAAAAACCTTTGGGTTGAACACAAATTTACTTACTAAATATAAATTAAATTGCATGATGCATCAATTCCAATATGGCATGCACCTACTGTGTCCATTTCTCCATTAAAATTGCATTCTTGGACTCTATTTCCGCTGATGCCATCTAATAATTCAATCTACCCCTAAAACTCTCACTATATATGTTGTAGAGCCTAGTATATACCTCCACAACTCTCATCACATAACTATAACTAAATAAAATTCAGTGGAAAAGTTATTATAGTTACTGAAAGTGACACCAACTTAGTCCTATTGCTCCCCAAATTTTTACAAAATTTTCTTATTCAAGCTTCCTTTGAAGTAGAGAATGTAGTTGGTAACGAGAAAGTTTAAGGTTCAAATACAAATGGAGTCTTTTGTACCTCATCAAAGCCTGAAAAGGATGACCCTGACATTAAGGATTTTCTGGAAAACCCTGAATAGCATTAAAATAAGATCTCCCTGGATAGCATTAAAATAAGTCTCCCTGCCCCAGTGCTATGAACAAAGTTTGTGCTGCTGTGCTGTATGAACTCTTTTTCCAACAGACACAATAACCTTCCGCTTATATGGTTCTTATATTTTAAAATCTGAGTCAAGGCTTACAACGTCAGTAACAGCAGGTAATTTGTGGAGGTAATGCTACTGTTAGTCCAATGCGAATCTCCCTTTGCAAATTAGGAAAGCAAATTGATAGTATTTATTGGGTTTCATTGATTATAGGATCTAATTCTGTCTTTACTCTCCCTTTCATGTAGTTGACTTTGATCTCCTGTTATTGTAGTTATAGATAGGGTACCCAATATTGATATTTAAGAACTCCAACTGCTGATTATAGCTACTTTTGTCACCCTTCGAGAAGATAATATGTGTTATTTGCTTTATTAGGCAATAACTCAGCAACTATACTTCTGGAATCCTCCCTTTTGAGTTTGTTTTAAAAAATTTTCCTGGTGCAAAGTGGGTATGCAAAAAGCAAAACTCCATCTTTCTTCATTTTAAATGCTTTGCTGCTTAAAATAATTAGGATCTCCTGCAGGCCCATGAAATTTAAAGAATTGGTTACAATTCAAATTATCTTTGTTGAGGTGCTCAGAGAAAGGTGGCCTTTCATTTTGTGGAGGTTTTTCTGACAAGAGGTACATGCACACAGAGAAGAAACCAGAATAAATGCTTAGGGAATCAAAATTCCATGCAAAGGTCCACTCCAAAGAAATGGAAGTTTTAAAAGAAATTCTCACCAGCCACAGTAAAGACAATGGAAATAGCATCCTTCTCCTCGTTGTATGGTCTTGATAGCTTGAGGCTTATGGCAAATGGTTGTCCTCTTCGAACAACCAGTCTTCCCTTGGAAATCTTGCCTCCTGGCTCTCCTACCTCAGAAACAGCTTTCTCCATGAGGTCAAATTCATAGGTTTTGTGGCTTGCACCATTTTCAGAGAAAAGCAGATCCACAGAATTAACCGTGAGAACGGATTTCTCATCAACAGCATTTGTTTCAGCTCCTGCAAAAAGAAAACATGGATTTCAGTCAGCAGGAAGAATAAAAAGAACATTTTAATTTTCAGAAATTGAAAATTGCTGACATTTTACAAACATTTAAGTGATAACTGTTGCACATGTTCAAACAGCCAGATATTACAGTCATAGATTCATAATAATTGATCGATACTGGTTATCTTTTTTGATCGATCCAATATGAGAGGGGGGTAATATTAGAGAGGTACTGTTAGATGGCAGGAATCATGGTTCGTCCAACTTCGTGGGATGGTATTTCAAGCAATGATGGACCAAGAACCTACCATCATCACTGGATGAGCACTAGACAAGACAAAGACAGTTTTGGTCAACATAGGTTTTGATTGATTTATTTTAGAAGCAAACTCAAACATCAATTCAGTTTTAGATCCCAGGAGTAGAGTTTATTTTTTCCTGAATCAAAAATTGCCTGAGATACCTAATTTCCCCAATGCAGACAGCCAGTAGTAATGACTCGGGGCTGAGCTTATAGCCACTGAGCACTAGGTTGTGCATGGTGAGAGGACCACCAGATATAGAATCAAGTTGTGAGATAAGCTTGTCCAATGCATATACTATGAGAGATGTTGTGTTTGGGTTGGTTTTTGATAGATGAGGGAGGGAGAGCCTACCCCGTACTAAGCTATTGGCGTGTGAGGTTCACACATTCAGGGTAGGGGGGCCAGTTCCTTTCCCTGGGCCACCTACGATTTCCTACGAAGTTCGAAGTACACGCAGTAAATCGAATCGCCAGGATTTCAGGTGGCAACTTCCAGAAAGGCTCTTACCCGAGATTTGAACCCGGGACCCTCAGGTCAGTAGCTCAGCGCTCTATCCACTAGGCCAAAGTATACTATATATGTACCTATATAGTCGTGGAACAAAATAAAAATGACAGCATTCCGGGGTAGTATCAGCCTATCCTTGGGTCAGGTAGGCCATTCAAACTAACTCTATGATGATGCCGTGTCTTGTCGACTGGAGGCCATCAACAATTGTGCAACCTATCACCCGGAGGGAAACAGCTCTTCTTCATTTGAGTGAAGGCGGAGACAACAGTGGACGGTACAGGGATACTCATTTCACAACAGGCGCGGTAGCATTTACTTTAACGGCTGTAGTACTGTGATGTGAAAGGCAAGGGGAAACCATCGCATTATCATCCCAAGGAGTCGCAGCTACTCCACCCCCGCGTCCAAAGAATCTAAGGTTTGATGACTAATAATAATGAGTGGTGATAACTGATTACATCGACAAAATATTAATAGTTTTACATGCAGTTCGCTACCTTATACGTACTTAATGCTCATTGTGCTCACCCACATGCATTAGACTGCGCAATGACAAGCCTCGTGTGAAACGGCCTCATTGGGGGTGTGTACTTACTTGGGTGTTTTAAGTCGTCGGGATTATATAGAATAGGTAACTAAGGAGTAACGTGGTATAAACACGAATATTTTGCAACTGTGCGTTCGGATCGCTCATAACAACCTCACTCGTTGTTTTCACTTGGATTTTTCTCTTCCAGGTTTAGGATATTTCTCTATATTTGAGATGGGTGAGAAAAACTCAAGTAAAAACAATTAGCGAGGTTGTAACGAGCGATTGAAACACACTAAATTTGCGAACCATTCGTGTTTGTATCATGTGGCTCCTTACAATTAGTCCAGATAATCTAGACGGCTTTAAACACTTGGCTTGGCACATCACAGATGAGAGGCAGTTTGCTGCGCATATTGATGCAGCATCGGAAAATCGTAGCACAGGCCATTTTTTTTAGTCTTTGCAATATCTGGGGAGCTTTCCTTTTCCATCTCCTCCTCCTTCATCTTTCCCCCTCCACCCCCATACCTCCCGTCAGCATTCCTAGTTCGGGAGACGCATGTGGCGATGATGAGGTCGTAAAAAAGAAAATACCTATTCGATAGCCTCCCAGTGGTGAGGTTTCACGGAAAGGCCTTTGGGGTCGCGAAGACCGACCCAGTCCCGATACGGAGAGGCCGCATTCTTTCGCGGTGGAGACCTTGCATTAATATTGGCCCAAGTAGGCGAAATTTGCGAGTCATAATGCACAAAATCATGCAACTGGTGAGGACCCAGTAAGACACCGACATTTTTTTCCAAAGCCGGGAATCGAATACAGGCCTTTGGGGTGGGAAGCCAGTACATTAGCCATGTCACCAACCATTGAGTGCATGTGCAGAGAAAACCTCGAATACAGTACTCCGTCCGTCGGATGGGACGTTAAGACGTGGACCTTTCGTCAAAAGAGTTGGCTACTACCGACGACGGGTTTCTCTCCACCCTTCATCCGTCCCCTGAAAAATTTCTATAACCCATATCCAATTACGCACCTATCCTATAAGGCGCTAAATGATCTCAGGTGTACGTCGTTGGCCCTGAGTAACTACTGCAACGCTTATTTCGTACCTGAGCATTTAACTTTCATCGTCTCATTACCGTCGTGATAGTAATAAGAAAATAAAGCCAATCGACGCCTAAACCTCGGCGAGAAACCACGTTGGGAAATGGGGGTCTGTCCTAAAATAAGTTTGACGAGCGCGCCTCTTAGATCTGGAAAATCATCGGCGCACCGCGCGCCCAGTTTTTTCGCCCGCGCCTTTTGCCATCCCAGAGTAAACAACTGAGGATCGGAGCTGGAGTGAAATGGCTCCATAAATAAAGTCACTCAAAAGCCCGCGGCGGCGGCTACACTCTTCGGTCTGCTCGGGAGCAGAAGTTTAACGACACGAAGGGAGAAAGAGGGAGTTTCAAAATAGGTATCTCCTGGCTGAAAACCTTTCACGACCCTCCGATCGATCTCTGGAGCTTGGATGCCTACCATCTTTGAGGTTTTCGATTATAACAGTGATAAAACGAGCGACTATTAGCGGAGTAAATGACTCCCCTACGATAAACTGCTCGCCTGCCTTCGGAAGAGGTCTAAAGAAAGGAATACGTAATAATGCCACTACTTTAGCATGGATCTAAATGGAATTTATTCCTACAGGAATTAAAAAATTGCATTACTTTACCACAGTGTTAAACTCACCAGGTGCCTAAGGCTGAACATTGAGCAAGGGTTTGACATTTGGGAAACAACAATTTTTTGAGGTTTTCACGTTGGTAGCCTCGACATACTCAATAGCTTGCTTGCCAAACACGTGACTTACCGAGGCTGTGACGTCAAAATGGCGTGATTGGCTAAGATCAACAATGTCGAACACTTTCAGGACAATGCCTGGTTGGCGAGTTTAGAGCTAACAAAGTACTAAGCCCAACAAAAATCCTGTATTGATGCTTTTGGTTTATCTCTCCATCCAAGTACACATGTTTGTTCAGGCTTTGTACTTTAAAATTCTTCACCCCTGTCTATTTTATTTAAATCCAAGGTGGTGGATGTTAGCTTTCAATGTTAGAGGAAATATAATTTTAATTGGTTACGTCAA
Organism: Platycnemis pennipes; assembly: GCA_933228895.1. Taxonomy (NCBI): domain Eukaryota; kingdom Metazoa; phylum Arthropoda; class Insecta; order Odonata; family Platycnemididae; genus Platycnemis; species Platycnemis pennipes. Next base: position 91,178,582 of record OW121850.1, on the reverse strand, counting down.
TGGTGAACAATATTAAATGTAATATTACGTAAGTTTAGTTTTTATGACATGTGTGTATAAATAGCTTCATATGCCCAATAGGTGGTTGTGCACAAATATTGATAGTCATCATCATCAAAAGTCACAGAAAATTACGCTTCCATTGATGCAAATATTCAGAGTGCATTTCTTTGGTAGCACAAAATTAATGAAGAAAGGGAAACTTTCATTATACTTTGGAGGCTACTTTCGCGCGTCATTCATTACCATAGGGGCAGAATTACAATCGAAAAACAGTGAATTCCAAGATTTTCATACGGCCGCGAACTTTATCCTCAAAACAAGTTTTTTTTTGTTCGGACAATTCGTAAAAAAACAATATCTTTGCTAAGGCAAGCTTTGCACAGTCCTCACAACTGCATCCAGCGCTGTCGAAAAATGTAATAAATCTCTTCAATTAAAGAAAATAAAAATATTTTCTTTGATTGAAGTATTTTCGTTCGGCAAATGATATTCAACTCACAATGGGCATAAAAGGTGTCATGCATAAATTTATTGAACAAAACTCTTCATAACGTCTATGCATTCCACCTGTTGCTCGATTACATTTCACGCATGCGAGGAGCTACGAGAGAAAGGCGAACGTCGAAGAAGCAAATGTTATGATGGGGATAGGGGAGAGAGAGAGCGATTGAGAGAAGGACACTCCAGTAAAAGTAAGAGAGAGATACACGGTCTATCGGCAGAAGAACCGGTCCCCGGTGAACCGAATGGAAGCTTGCATAACTTCTCTAGTATCGACTCATCCCTCCGCTATCACCTATAGAACCAACTGGCGAAGGTTACTCGACGTGTCCATGACGCAGGGCCGCGAAGGTGCATCGTGGCTAACGAAACGATCGCGAGATCAAACAAAAATTTAGATCACCGAAGCACATTAAATTTTTCCTTTCTGCTGCGGCAGAAGAGGCATCATAAATTTACTGTAAAATAGCGCCTTGTTTCTGTTTAGGCTTTATATTACTCGAAATATTGCAATTGTTAGTTTATTTACTTGTTACCATGGTTTCGCAGGCACCAGAGCCTTTACTATTGTTCGAGATCTTGTTTTGTTTATTTGTTGCCATGGCTACGCAACCCTCGTGTCTTAATGGTGTCATTGGCGTTAAGTAATGGAGTGTATGACTTCGAGGAGCAGAGAAGTTGGAGATATGTCCGTGAGTCTGCATTGAATTTTAATGCTCATTTTCACTTGAAGCTATTTATAATTAGATAATCATAAATATGTTTGATTTTGACTGTCAAGCTGCCTCGTTTGTCTGGTCTCTAGATGTCAGAATTACGGGATGTGTATGTTCAAGCTTAGCGATATCTGTCGGTCGAGACAGTCGGGCTTTTTAGGATTTTTAGGAAGGAAAAAACATTGGTAATACGTTGCGTTTCATTCAGGTAGTTATTCACATGTCTGAACGTTGGTTTATGTGGACAAATGAATAGCGTGAATGAGATTGACTTGCACTAACAAGTAGGATCTTCCATGTTCTCTTGGTGATTACGATTTATTTTTTAAGTCGGGTGACCTTAGACCACATAGTATCAACGGGCAAGCTTTAGATGTAATTTTCCGTTAATTGCTATCGTAAAAGTAAATATTTGCTGTTGGCCATCACGAATAAGTATACTATTATTATTATTATACTATTTGTAACAGCTGCATAGCAACGCTTGTTGTCCGGCTCCAATCTTACGTGGGATTTGGAATGTCTCCAAGCTGATTTGAAGCAATTGAACCGCAAGTTATCCTTTGCTTTGTCCTCAACATTTCCCACTCTCCTGTGTACATTGAAGCCATGCATGTATACTAGCCTCCCGCAAACCGCAGTTTCATGCTGGTCATTTGTTTTTCTCTAACTTTGGCATAGTGGTGATAAACATTCGCTTTGAGGAGCTGGTCAGTACTTGCGAAGAAGTAATATAATTTCATCTACGCCTGCGTTTGCACTACATAGTTCGTCGTTAATTTGACTTCAAAACTACTAGACACCGGCTACAGAGATACCCAGGAAATTAAGAACTTTCCGTAGCTCACGTCGCTTGACGCAAATTTGGGAATAAGATGAGCAATATGTTCTCAATGTGCCCGTTTGAAAAATAAAAATTTCGTTCCTACAGCAGCGGAAACACATGATACCTATACTTATATTAAATGGATCGACTTTATTTTTGCTAGCACATTTGAATAATATTTGTAGAAGTATATATATTTTCATTCGTTAATGATTATCAATGAATAAAAATGATACCATTCGGTCCAGATGGTGTCACAAAATCGTGCATTTAAATTCATGCCCTGAAAAATTATCCTAAGTGAGTAAACTTCGTGAAAGCGAACCCATGAACATCAAAACAGAAGTAAAAGCGAGCAGTCTATTTGTACAGGCCGTCGTCTGGAATGATAATAAAACTAGTTTATTGGATCGAGATATGCGTGAAGACATTAAGGGCACCAAAGAATTTAAATGAGACGATCATACAAGTGGAGTAGTGTGGTCTGAATTATGCATTAAATGCTGATCCCCATTTTTTTCCAGCGTTGCATTTTCCCTTCTGAGGTGAATAATAGGAGCTGGGAGACGAAGGGAGATGCCCATGAGAGGTCAGCGAACTCCTCTTCACCGCTTGCTGTTCCTAGACACGGCACCCGACGAGGATGCACAGACACGTCCTTCTGCGAGTATGTATTATTCCTTATTCCAACATTCCCCATCTTGTTCTTCCTTATGCTCCGTCTTGTAATTAAGTGGTAACTTGTAATTATAAATGCATATTCCAAATCGGGTAGAATGATGCATTGGACATTTTCAAACCGAGTGAACATATGACCTGTCCGTATCAGTGATACGCTGACCTTTGAGAGTTTTCAAGAGATTACTTAATGTAAATCTGTGTTTACACTCGCTTATAGTTCAAACGACTTCAACTCCTTAGACGCCAAAATTAAGTACTGATTTTTTTTCCAATGTAGACGCTATCTTTTAGTCTGTTCTCTGTAAAAACGTCCGCTATGAAATTTAACTTAAACTTAACACTGCATTATAATGCATTTTTGAAATTGGATTTCTTCGTTCTTGTTTATCAGATCAAACCAATGTAGTACGCAGGGGTTCTTCTTTAATATCTAACATCATCTGTAAACAAATCAACTTCAAATTTACTTTAAAGGATTGGCCTAAATTTTGACCTGCATTCTAATAGAATTCCGATCCTAGTTCTTCCATTAAACTATTTTGCACACGCACTAATTCCTTTACCATACCTTATGTTTAGTTTATGTCCGAGCCGTATGGACCGACGCATGAGATGCCCCGGAAGAAATTTAACTTCAACTTAAGACTGCATTATGAAGTATTTTTTAAGCATATAAAAAAGCTGTAAAAGATCTTTCACGCTGGTAGTACATATAATCAGTCAGTATCAACAACGTTCCCCCCACTCCGCCGACGCGTGTCGCCATATTCCGTGAAAAATAAGGTCCGGACGTAGACTTGGGGGACGTAAAGGCATTCAAATACGATCCACCTTTAAACATTTGTGCCACATTAGCAGAGCGCGAGTAAACGACGATTTATTTTTAAAGGCATTCTTGAGTATCGTCCGTGTGTGCGGTGAAGACGGGAACTCTGTGACTCCGATAAATATTTCGCGCCCGAGCTCATCTCTCTTGTTTATCCGTGGTGGGACTCGGGAGTCGCGGATTCGTCTCCGCGGGCCGTGGTGTTGAGAATTCGAAGGAGGTCTTGCGTGGGTGAACGCCCTCACCTCCCAAGCCGTCTGTCTCCCTTCGTTTCATCCTCCTACGTCTCTGTAGCTGCTGCACACACTGTCTTTGTCTCTCAGCGGGGGTAGAAATGCAGGGGAAAATGAGTATGGAGTAAAGGGAAGTGGAGTTAGTCGATGAGGTGGATTCAGTAAAGTCTACCGTAAAAATCGATAGTATCTCGCCTCGTGGTCACATCCACATTTAGACTGTTGATTTACAATCCGATTGTTGTTTGAGATTTCCATTGCTGCCATTTTGTTAAATTATTGCTAGACAATGGTGAAGAAAATAGGTACATTTAATGCGACCAAAACATAATTAATACCATGATAATATATTCTTCTAACGAGATAAATAATTTTAAGAAATGTAAATACTGTTTTAACTCAATTCTTAATATGTATCTTGAGATTTTTGGGAAAGCAGTTAAAAATGGCAACAATCAAAATCTCGTGGGCTGTAAACATAAGTAGCACGTGCCCAAGCGACGAGACCTTGTTGCCTACGGTTGACAACCGAACGGTTGAAATACAGAGGTGCTCCTTTCTTCGAGTTGCCATCCGAACGGGTTGTCGTTCATTGGTCAAGGGGTTGTACCGGCGACCGTATTCGCAGACTCCTCTGGTGGTACGGGAGACTTTGAGAAAAGAAGGCAACGTCGAGATCTCTTCGTTCGCCGCCTTGGCGATGCGATCCCACGTGTATCAATTGGCGCCTCAGATGTTCTCTCGTTCCCACACCCATCCACCTCCCGACCTCTGTATGTATACCTCATCGCTCTCCCCCTTCCCCCTCTCTCCCCTGGCTCACAATCAGTGAGATTCCAAGGACAGCATCGGCTGCCTCGAACGCGATTTCATTTTTCGCGCTTCTGTCTGCCCGAAAGACTTCCCCTTTTCTTTCAAACTTTCATCTTCTTGAGGTTAAACTGTATATTAATTAAATATTATTGTAATAACTCATGCATGCTTTGGGAAATATAAATTACTTAATTACTATAGCAATAGAAGTTCCTGACTAATCAATAATGATCACGTTACTCTGTTTATTTCAACAATTAAGCTACACGTGTCTCATGAATGCATAAACAAAAACATTTTTCACACAGTAGTGGCGTAATACGTCTCAGTTGTGCGTAAGCATTGTAGTATTTTTGCATGCCTGCAGGATAGTAAGTGTAAATCTAATTCTCTCCGATTTAAAATGCATACTTGGTTGTTTTACCCTCTGCCTCACATCCTTGTGGTGGCATGAGGGGTATTATGTACATTTAGATTTCATTTTTTTCCGCCGTAATGAGACGGAAATACATCCAGGAGATCCACCACTGCAATTTAACCATTTCCAAAATTTGAAGCTTCTGTTAACTTATCTCAGATTTTAATATTTCTCCAAACCTTTTTGGCTTGCTACAGAAAATTTTAATTCTAAGATAGGCGGGCATCAACAGTTTAATTGATGTTATAAGACAGACTTACTTCATCTAAGCAAAAAAGTATATCAAGGTATTTTCGATGATAATGTATCTTTGATGATTAACATCAATCATTCACGTTGATTTTGATATTTCGAGCCCGAGACTGTGTAACGAAAAAGCATAAAACGTGCATTGCATTGCATAAGCAAGATAATAATTATTTTCCTTACTTTTGGAATATGTGGTCCATCCTTCACACAGGGCTATCGCGCAAATGTCTTCCAGATAGTCACACAGTAGATTCTTTTGAGCAACCTATTTTACGGTCCTTAACGTTAAAAGGAAGTTAATCATCACAAAGTTTAAATTATTATTCAACTACCTCTTTATCGGGCTATCGACCCAAGGCTTTGCAAGTTCTGATTATAGCCAACTGTATTACCTAGTCATTTGTCTTCCCTAAAAAGTTATTTCTGATTACAAGTGGTCAGTGTAAACCAGCCTGAAAGAATAAATGTCATCCCACGCCTCTTAGCATGAAATCCCAGAGAAGTATGATGATGTGGCCTGGTCAACGTTGCATGTAAAATGAATTAGTCACAGTTCCAAATTAGTAGAAGTAGATTTCCGTCGCGTATTTGGTCATCGGGTCGGTTCTGCTCTTTGTCCCCGTTTCAATTCATTGAGTATTCAGCGAAGTTACTCCTCGGCCATGGGACGCTGTTTTACGTAACGCAGCACAGAGGGAGGCATTCATCGTCACTTAGCGGAACTCTTTAACTCACGGAGGGTAACACATGGGACCAAAATGTTGATTTAATGCCCAATAAAATATTATATTTATATACAAGTAAACGGATTCAGTTTTCTGACTGGAGGATGCTGTCTAGCGCGAAATGAAAAAATAATAGATTTGATTCCTCGATGCACAGTATATTTCAAAAGTAATGAAGAGAGAATTCACTAAGTATTTTGCCGCAAAAATGGAACGCTATTAGCCTTCAGTTATTTTCTTTTTGTATTTTTTTATGTGGTAAATTGAAAATTTTTGTCTTCTTTCTGACTCAAGATTTTACTTTAAAATTGGTCCAGAATGGATAGGAAGCTCATATTATATATATCTTCTTCTGAAAGCAGCACTTTTCTCATGTTTGTTTTTCATAAAGTTGGTTTATTTCCAATATTTATAAACAAATGCGATTAATATTCTAAGTAGTCACTAAGCCAGTAATTATGACGGATGAAAAGTCTTGGTCCCACCGTATCGTAAGAAAATACTAAGGTTAGTTTCGTAGAAAAACTCTTAATTTTTATTTTTTTCCTTGACTGAGGAGGAACGATTCATTCTTAAATTACGAGTGGTGATATACTTTTGCTAGTTATTTAATGAATAATTACAATTCTATTCCGCCAAGGTCACAATACACCGAAGTTGCCATATTGACGAGAATTTTGCGTTCGTCTTTTGAGGGGAATAGTTGAGGATTATTTTTATTCTTTGTAGCATTTCCTCAAGTCTGCAGTTGGCCTTAGAAACATAGGCGTGGAAAGCCCTGTATAGGATAATCAGGAAACTGGATAAACTCACTTTTTTGCGTGAAAACAGTTTTCTTTTGCGTGATTTTAGCCTCTAAGACAGAAAGATGGTCGCATTTTCTTATTCCTCCTTTTTCTTCCATCACCAAATGAGTTCCATCCGTTGATATTACGTTTCGGCGAGCGAAATTCAGACGAATGGTAATATTTTTGGATCCATGAGGAAATCGTTCACATATAGGCGCAAACACACACACAGACCGAAGTCGAAGCCAAATCCAGACAGAGACGCAACAAATATCGTGCGTGATTTATAGTTTCCTCCTCACGTTTTGAGGGATAAATCACGTCCTTAGGACGAATTCGGATGCGTGATTTAGAGGGTGAGGCGGTCCTTCTTTGGGGAGAGGGGGGTTGAGAGGGGGAGGGGTCGAAGGGAGGCGCTTGGCCCTAATAGTTGGATAATCTATAGATGGCGTTCAGGCGGCCGTGATCATTGTACGCCTCGGGAAAAAAAAAGACGAACAGTCGCGCGTATCGTCCGTTTTCCTTTCCTCCCGGACGCGATGAATGCTTTCTCAATCGATAATGCGAGGTTTTGTCCGATTCGAGTTATTTATGTACCACCGCGCTAATATTGCGATGTAAAAGTGGCGATGATTTGGACGCGAAGTATTGACAGAAATGATTCATCCCTCGAAGAAAGACCAGTCGTGTTTGACCCACGGTTTATTTTTTGTCGGAGGTTTTTGCGTTGACCCTTGGACAGGGGGAGGTCTGGAGAAGATCTTTAAGGGGCGGGGGAAGAAACGAGGAGAATTTGAGGGATCGTTTATCCCCCCCTAAAGGAGAATATTCCAACCATAGATAGCTCAGATAATTTTCTCAGAGACGAATGGGTATCTCTTATGAAATTGCCGTCCTTTGTATTAGGTAGTTAGATGCTGGGAAATAATCTTAATGATGGTATTTCTTACCGTCCCTTGCTATTGGTCCTCAGACCCGTCCCATCAAGTCATGTTTCCCGATCCTCCCCTCCACCTGATCTCTTCCAACTTAATTCTTCCCCTTAGGAGATTTTCTTCGCTTTCAGCCGGTCTACTCTCCCTCATCTAAAAATAAGACATGAACGAAAGAGTCGTATATCCCGTTAAGCAAAACAAAGGAAGACTAATGGCGGTTTGATTAACTGATGTGTTTGTAGTGAAATTTATTTCCTCGCTACCGTTTAATATTGGGTTTGTATTTCCGCACACACATATTACATACCTATCTTCACATCAGAGAGTTTAGCTCATTCAGAATGAAACCCGTGCAGCCTCCTTGAGGACTCGTAGTTAGGACTCTATTGTCTGAACTAGCACTATACCTGCATCGATAGACGAGATAATTGACTCAGCAGTGTCCGCGCTGTTACTCCGAAACAGGTCCCATTTTGGTGGGCAACCATTGGGGAAAATACACTATTTTTTTTAGAACTCTTTGAATGTGAAGTTTTTTGGCTAAAATGTGCTAGACGAATATTTTGCTGAAGAATTAAGTTGTGTTACAATGATTTTGCTCTTTAAAATTTGCACGTTTTCGGCAGCTTAAAAACACGACGTCATTCCATGACGTTACGATACGATATCGCTATGGGCATTGTTTATCTGTTGCACGTGGGGGTAAGTTGTTTAATGAATACTTGGCGAAAACGTATGTATTTATCTCATTTGTTCAAAGCAATAAACAAATGCATTTCGATTTTTTTATTTAAGAAGTATAGATCGTATCGAGCAAATCTTCCATGCATTATATAATGCCTGTATGGTGCCCTAGAATTTCTGCTACGACAAAGCAAACGCTGTTTTTTTTAGAAGGATGACCCCATAAGGGAGTTAATCAAAAAAATGTCGGATTTTGCGTTTTTAAATCTCTTTTCAGTCATCGCTTCGATCAACAAACTGCTAAAAAACCTCAAAACAACATATTTGATTCGTTTTCTTCCAAAATAAAAGTCCGTTGCAACATGGAGTCTATGCCGTGCAAAGTGACGCCAGAAAACGTTTAACTCGAGTGATAAGTATCTAGGAACGTGATCGCCAGTTTGATGCATGTGTGTGGTTAATAATTGTTCTTTTCAATCTGATATGTATGCATTCGTTGAACTTCTGCTAGGGGGGTGGTCAAATTTACTGCTTCATAACAAGTTAAGCAGTGAACTTTACCAGTGAGAAGAGATAGGAATGGACACTGTTAAAGTAAATACCAAGCGCTAAAAATTAAGGGACGAGATTTGAAACGTGTCGGCACCGAACGATCAAGGATGATTCAAGTTACGCTACACTAGTCTTAGCCCTCCCCTCCCCCCCGAAACAAATTTCTGGCTACATGCCTGCCTCTGATTGGAGAGCGAAGAATAGAACTAGCTCTAAAGTATTTGGCAATGAATTGCCAATGAGAGTTTCGGATTGAAATTGCGTCGGAAATAGGTATGTGTCGAGCGAGCCACAATATAATTTACAATGGTTTGGCCATTGAATTGGACGGTGTCATACGGGCTTTAGCCGCAACACCCACCCGATCCCCATACGGGTGTGTGGTCCTCTTCTCCTCACCCCGAAAAACTTCTTGTCGCGCCACCACTATGAGGAGACGGGGCGGTATGGGAATGAGGAGATAAGCAGTCGAGGCTATCAATTAAGCCAAGCCAAGCGCCCCAAAAGAAAACATGAGGGAGCAGTGGGAGGAAGGAGAGCTTGTGGCACGCGAAGAGATATCAAAGGGTTCCCTTCCTCAATTAGAAGACCGCTGATGTCGCAGTGACCCTCTGATAGGAGACCGACCGACCGCCGACTCATTCGCTCTAGGAACTCATTAAGTGAAGGAGCTCACGGCAGTGTATTGCCATGCGAGGGTAACGCAATGATTGAGGCCTTCGTGGGTGTTCTCCCAAAGATAGGATTTATTTATGAGCGGAGGAGATGATGGTGAAGAGATTTTCTCTCGGCTGCTTTCGCAAGGGACTGGCGTGGAAGCGATAAAAAGATATCCTCCGTGCAAGATAGCATCGTGAAGTGAGCGTAATGTCATTGTCCAGCCTCATTATCGCCTGCAATCCTCATGAAGGATAAGAAACCCCGAGGACCGAATTTGCATGAATTTTGAGAAGGATAATGTTGACATGGAGCTCGCTCCTTAGCATTCCCTAACATATAATTATCGCCGACTGGTAGAAATAGGTTGGCACCTTTTACTTATCAACAACTGATTATCAGTAGTTTATTACAGATCAATTGAAATGAATCATTCGCCGTCAGCAATGTTACCACAAAGGATGCTGTAATGAGCTAGAAATGAAATTACTGCTTCCTTTGTCATTATTAATAGTTCATTGCTGATGGAAAGTAATTGGCAACTACCGAGCAGAAATACATTAGTAATGATTAGTATAGTAGGCTTATATTTTGTGTAAGGCTTTTCATTAGCCACACTCCTATCTCAATGCTAGGCATTATGATCACTAGTCATCAATACTATGACATTTAACGCAGCTCTCAACTCAGCTCTCGTATCGACTATTCCCTTCACAATCACATCATTATTTTTAACGTCATTTCCTATTGATTGCATATACCTCATGGAAAACCTTTCTTTACGATTCTTCCCATTACTTTCCTTCAACTTTGATGTCTTCAGCAGGCAGACCACCTTGTCTAAGATATGGCCAATTAGTTTTCCCCGTCAGTCTTTTGTTTTTTCTCCCAATCTTAATAGATCTTATTTGTTTGTCACTCGATCTATCCATTTTATCTTTATAATACCCCTATCACCACATTTTGAATGCTCTCAGCTTCTAGAAAATAGGAATAAAGAAGGTTTGGCAGTAAATTAAAATCTACGCTTGCCCGTGGCGTTCGTTTTAGATCAAAATATTTTCAACGCGCCAATTTTACTGATGGCCAGACGATTGGATTAATTAGGCTGCGTAACCTTCAATATCTCTGTCTCACTAGAATTTCATTTTAAGCTATGACCAATGATTTACCACCAAATATTTTACGGTAGAGAGGGTTTTTCGCCGAGGAGGAGGAAAATTTACATTTGAGACGGCAGGAATATGATAAAAAAATATAAAATAATTTTATATTATGGGCCCAAAGAAAAAATAAAATTAGTGCTCGCGCGAAAATAGCAACCGAAAAGTTTTTCAGTTATTGCAAAACAATCCAAAATCTTTCCATCCGTCATAGTTGCATCAATAATTACAATTTTTGGAGCTCTGTGGCATATGGTTTGGATCGCACTACTATAAAGAATGCTGCGGATTCCTCAGACTGGAAGACATCCAACTGCACACAAATAAGGAGAACGCGGAAACATTCATTGTTTATTTTTTTCAGATGGTAAACATTATCATAATGGACGAGGTGCAACAAAAACCAGGAAAGCCTGTCTGTGGAAGGAGATAAAATGATTAAATTACAGCCATTAATCGGCGACTTCTCATTGCTGACCTTTGGAGTTGGTCGTCTAAATTCTAATCGCAGTAATTGACTACAAATCACCGCTCTCGCAAGTCTTCGCTCGGGTCAACCCACGATCCTAGATCATTGATTGAGTTAATATCATCTTCAATATGGCTTTATCTTTCCCAAGATCTCAGCTCTACAGGGCTAAGGAAGGGGTAAGAAAGCATCGGAAGTTCGCACGCGTGCCGCTTGGAGCTCTGCCTCCTGCCATCGCGTGGGATTCATAGGGAAGTTCCCTCTCGTTTGGAGTCATTTTTTTCAAATCCAAGGGCATTGGACTCGGGTTCTCAAAACAATGGAGGGAGAAATCTTCGTGGACGCTGGAGACAGCGTTGAACTAACGATGTCGAAATTTGTGTTCTTCTGGATATCCGGATCACTCTTAGCTGTATCAAATCCTCGGGTATGCATTGATATTTCTACCGGGTTTTGAAACTAAAGGGGGTGCTATTGAATTATTCGAGATTAATATCAGAACGTAACTAAGGACTCACTCGCACGATTCCGTACGAGTGAGTCCTTAGTTATGTTACGATATTATTCTCGAACGATTCGAGCTCTCACTGGCTGTGATAACAACAAGGGCGATAGATATCGATCACCTTCCCTTCGAGATAGTTCTTTGCAACAATAATAACAATCGCCATATGTTATCGATTTGCTGTTATCTTCATATGAGTTATATTGGTGATTCGCTTCAAATCGGAAATCAGGCGTGAAAATACCTGCCGATTGTTGCTGTTCCGAATAGCTATCGTACGCTATGGAGTTATACAGATTATTTATTTTGCCCTAGGAGCCATTAAGAAGGAGAAAATCAGTTAGTTACCGATGGTTAAAAATGTAAACAAACCAATTTTTCGCACATACCAGATACAAGTGGAAAGGTTCTTTGCATTTGTTTCAGTATTCTTTGATTTTTATTGATATTTCTTGTGATTCTGATGTGATTTCTTATTGAAAAACACAGTTTCTGTAGGAAATGGAAAGGATGGATGGTTCAACTTGCCGACTGGTAATGTCTACTCATTAATCGGGGAGGACGCTAGCATTATTAAAAGAATACAAAGTTACGGTTGTAAAAAATGTAAATTTGGCATATATATGGCGGCGCCCACCTGTTTCCATAGTGGAAATGATTGCGAAGACCCATCTCGTAGGAGTAATCGTATCCAACATCTATCGACCCCGTGATTACGATACCTACATCGGATATTGTATAAAGGTGACCATTATATATTGAGTGATATTGTTTCAATGTTGATTATGCAGGCCAACATTCAAATATGGCAGTTTTGAAAGTTGGTTTTTCATGTTCTCTTAAGTAATTTTATATGATTCAATACTTAAACAGCAGAATAATATATGGCAGGTATTGCTGATATAAATATGTATTGTGATATAGAATGGTTACAGTAGTGTTGAAGGAAGCAAACTACGCATGACGATGATTCATTGACCGCAAATAGATTATAATGTCTGCATTTGTGCCATAGAAAGAGAGAGTTGAAAGTCTCAATACAAATGATCCAGCCTCTTGCTAAAGAGATTCAGAAGACACCTTGGTAGCTGTAATCACTGTGGTATTTAAAATCGTGAGCCTCGATCAAATTGATCTCTACCTGAAAAATTAAAATGTTTGGTATTGTGCACTAAAATATCTATATAAAGTAGGTAGTAGTTATTTGGGTAAGACTACGGATAGCTTAGGTAATTTGCGCTATTTGGAATGGGTGGGTAATTGGGTAGAGGTAGGGTTTTCAGCTAAGGGAGGAGATTGTAGAGAAACCCGGTGTCGGAATTAGCCTGCTATTAACGGACTAGTACAGATCAACCTTCGGGTTGAGCACACCTTTTTTTAACGGAAGGCGCCAAAGGGTCTAAGAAATAACATTCCATCCGACGGACAGAGAACTGCACTCGAGGTACTCCCCACTCAGCACAGAGGTGATGAACGGTAAAACAATCAAACATCTTCCACTGCGGGAATTGGAACCCAGGCCCTCGAGAGGGGAAGCCAGAACTATTCATCAACCCGATCTCCTTGATATTCAACATTCGGAATCTATGTATTGATATATATTGAATCAATACCTATAAAATATGCCAAATATTGGATGTGGACATTTCAGCATGCCAACATTGAAATTTCAATATTTAAAAGCCTTAGCTGACAATTGAAGTAGCGTCCGTCGGCCTAGTGTCGTAAACTGAGGGGGGAATTCTCCTGATTGGTGGAGAGTGGAGCAACAGTGATGGGGTAAATGAAACAGTTGAGTTGCGGGGCGCGAAGGAAATGGAGCTCGCCTGTGCTTCATCGCCAGGTGGCCTTCAAAGACGTATGACTCATATTCTTGACCACTACAAAGCTTTCATTATCAAAACCCCTTTCCTATTCTTGCGACGACATTAACACATTCATTAAATTAGTGCCCTCGAGCTCTTAAGCACGAGAACTTACGAGTTTCGAACGTTTTACAACAAAGCGTCGGCCCTTGCAGGCTGATATTTTGACGTAGAGCAGAGATACACCTCTCTCTCTCTCTCGCCTCCCGTAAGCTTTGTTCAAGGGGACGCTGGTGAATTATCACCGCACTTTGCTGCGACCGTGAAGAAAGGATTCTAAGAACAAGACTTCTCATGCGCGCATACATGAATGACAACAAAACATTCGACTGTAGCCTCGTCTGGAGTTTGCAAGGACAAATGGCGAGCAGAAGATCCGGGGTGGATCAAAAATGCACATATCTGAGGAAGCATCGGTGAATTCAAAGTCACCTCTCCGAGTGCATTCAAGTTGTATACAAGGCCGTTTTCGTTTCCGATCATTACCCAAAGGAAAAAAATGCAGTCAATGCATATTAAATCGTCGCTTGGCATACCGGCAGCATTGAAGATATGTTGGTGGGAACAAAAAAAATAGATTCTTTTTCGTCTTCGAAATTTAACGGAAACGTCCTATTAGAAATAATTGGAGGGTTAATTAAATTTAAATATTCAATTTGCAAATATTGTAGGTTGTGCTGACCTCAAGCGTATCTATTCTGAGTAACGGTGGTGGGTTACGTTAAAAGCGTATATGTTCACCAGTTAGGGAGAAGCGAGTGAAAATTATTTAATGTTAAAATAAAAACATGAGCCCAGAATAATGATCTTTTAGATATTTTTCCTGATTAATTCATTGTTTTCAATCCATAAATAACTTTAGCCCTTCCATCTTACCCATTCCTTGCTAACTCATTTATATCCTGGTATTTCTTCTTTCCTAAATTCCTCTTCATTTGGCCGTTGCACTTGGTCTTCCTCATATAGTCTTTCCTTATAAATTCCCTAAATTTTGTGTCTTGCTGTATCAGAATGTGTCTAATACACCAGGTGCATCTTTGTCGTATAAGGTTTTTTTAGACTGTTCTTCCAAGGTTCTTATCTATACTTCTTCATTTTTTATTTCAACCGGCCATTAATCTTCAACATCCCACGACAATCCGCGTCTTGGAAGCTTTTTTACAGATGAGATTTGTAATTCATTCTCATTCATTATGTTTTTGTAAAATTGATTCTCATCCATCATGTTATTTGATACTGATAGTAAACACTAAAAGTCAGTATATCAAAATACTTCATCCCTTTATCTAGCGATGAATTATTTTGATATACTAGGATGTGTTTTCATAGATTCCGATGAATACTAGGTAACATATTTTTGTAAATGCCATTTTATGTGCTCTATGAAATTTCCGTGTTTTCTACTTCATCTACATCTACAAGATATCCTGCAAGCCACCGCGAGGGTGTGTGGCAGGGTGTGAAGATCAACAAGCATGCAAACAATCTACTATAGGGTCTCATTCAACTAAATTGTTAGTATCTATAGTATTTAAGGGGTTCATGCATGCATCATGCACTACAGAATACTATAATATATTTCCCCTACCTATCCCTTTGCTATGCTGCCTATTCTGTTCTCTTATTGTACGGGGGAAAAATGTCATTTTGAATCTATCAGTACGACAATCTATCTCTCTAATCTTATTTATCTGGTCGAATCTAGCATAATACGCTGGTGTTTTTAATATGTGCCTAATATCTTCAGTAAAGCTATCCGATTGAAATTTCTGTAAGAGATTTAATCTGCACTTTAACCTACGCTCTGATAATGATTCCCACCCTAATTCTTTAATTAATTCTGAAACGCTACTCAACCTATCGTAACACCTTTTAACGAACCTAGCTGCTCTACGCTGCACACTGTCTAGTTCTCTGATCAAACCCAATTCATTCGGATCTCATACACTGGCTGCATACTCAAAGTAACATCGCTCTTTTGTCTTCTCATCACATTTCCCAAGTACTCTTTTTATAAATCCTAGCTTTCTCTTCGCTTGGCCAAATTGATTTACTCTTTGCGAATACTTCGTCTAAGAACACATCATTCTGCTCATTTCGGAAAAAAATTATCGTATCGCTCGGTGAGTTTGCTTTGAGCGTTTGCACATGGTGGCCAAATATCAAGGCCCGAAATTCGAGTTTCAAACTCGCATCATGGTCTGCCTATTCGAAAGCCATCCAACGGGTTCATGTGACCCGATTGTGGAGTGAAACAAAAGATCCGCAGTTTCGGTGAACCGGCTGCACTGAGGGCAATCGTTATTCAGTATTGTTTTTGTCTTTTGGGCGTTTTTGTTAATGCCTTCAATATTCCATGCAAAGAGGTTGGCTCGTGACCTAATAATTGAAAAACCTCCTTTTCGTTTATAATGAATACCATGTACTTTCTAAGGTCATTATCATAAGTCAACATCTCTAAGATTGGTTTGAAGCAGCTCTGGTGTGGAATCATGGATGCATTTTTCGCGTTATCGCAATCTTTATCGTTAACGCTTACCCCCTAGAGTAGCGCAGGGTTAACAATAACCGTCTATAAAATTCGCTCCATTGATTGTGATAAACGATTTGAAGTGCTGTGCGAAAAATGAAGAACGGATATCACGTTCTCTCTAGCATAAGTTAAATCAAAAAATAACGATAACGCTAGCGCACGCCTTTAGAAGATCCATGATCGAGGCCCTGCACTCCATTTTCCTGTCCGCTAACCTGTTCATATTTGTATTATTCCTCTCTTTCACCTACTTCACTACTTGCTCCATGTATCTCTTTTCCATTGCTCTCATTCCATTTTCCCTCGAAGAGTGTCTTTACCATGTCTCAAGAAGTTTTCAGCTGACTTCTCTTTCCTCCCACTCTTCTTAGGACTTATACATGGTCTTGGTCGATCCATTTTATCTTTATCACCCATCTGTGGCTCCACATATTGAATGCTTCCAGCTTTGATATCTCTTGTGCTGTTATCATTCATGCATCACCGCAATACGGAAACATACTCCAGATGTAAGTTTTAACGAAATGTTTCTTTACTTCTAAGCTTTTAATTCCATCCGCAAGTAGATTCTTCCTTTTATAGAATGCTCTTTTCGCCTGGGCTATTCTACTGGCTATGAACGTCTAGCTTCGTCTATCGTTGGTTACTCGGCTTCCGAAATAAAAATTCCCTTCCACCCTTCCCGTGATAGAAAGAGTTAAACTATGCAACGGATAGTAGTTATGCGGGAGAGTTAAGCGGCCGCCAGCATATGTAATTTGTGCACTTTAGGATAGGGGTTGGCAGTTTTCAGGGAACAGGGGTAGGGTGAATGTAAACCCTACAAGGATCGGGATGATGTGATTCTAAGAGTATCCGGCTCTTCACTCCGAGGAACCGGGTTCGAGTCCCAGTAATGGCAGATAATTTTTCATTAGAATTCCGATCCCTGCTTGATTACCGTGCTAATAGCGCTTCATGTACAATACTCCGTCCGGCGGATGTGACGTTAATCGAGGACCCTATAGTACCTTCTGTCAACAGAGAGCAAGTGCCTACACCGGGTTCCTCTCCACCATTCCTCCTTTCCCCAATGTAAATCCTACCTTCACTCAATTATCCGCCTATCCTCTACGTGTAAATGACCTCATCTGCCTCTCCCATATCATTATAATATCCACCGACTTGTTCCCTACAAATGCATTTATGTTACTTTTCTTACAGGTGTCTAAACTGTTAAAATAAAGACATGGTATGCATTCAGATTGTCAAGAACCTCCCCCCTCCCCAAAGTGACAAATAGAAATCGCTGACTGGTTGACAATGATCGTCTTTTCTGCCATCACGCCAATCGAGTTTTCGACCCACGGGTATGCATTACGTCTGACCAACTGCATTCATCGCGACCAATCCATTCGTCACGTTGAATTCGCCGCGACTTTTGTTCGGTGTCACCATTTATTCTTAGAACTTCCGTTGGGGATTTAATACGCCGTGCCAGTCATCTCTTTGTTGCTTTTTTTCATTTTCTCCATTACGTGCCGTGCCTTGATAGCGCATCTTGTCGACCTCGATTGCCCTTGGCTAGACCAACGCTTTCGCTACTTGGGAATTTCCCATTTGAAACGACCGTCTCTGCATACCGTGACCTTTGTTCATCCACAACTGAAATTTTTTCAGTTATACTTTTTAACCTATCAGTATCAATTATTCAAGTGTTTAAAATGTTTCCTAAGTTACATTACGGGATAGACAAAGTAAAGAAGCAAAGACGATTTAAATTGAGAATGGGGGAAAGTAAATCTCACGAAAATTCTGAGACGATAACGGAGCAAACTTATCTGACCCATTTTATCTTAGGATGGACCCACGAAGACAATCGTAACGAGGAGAATGAATTGTAAAAACTGCAAAGGGATACCTTGAACAGAAAATATACAGAGCAAGTAGATATGGATGTAAAAGAGCAAAATTATGTTTTTATGAAGAATTTAGTCGAGTTCTGAAAAAACGGCGTTAAACCAACATTCAAATTTATGGGTCAAGGGCCAAAGAAAAAGAAATGTTTTTTTTATTAATTAAGATCATAAAAATCTATATTAGGTTTTTAACATGAAAAAGTACTCCTCCAATCTGCACATCAAAATGGGTTCAAATGCATTATTGCTTTGGTGTCAGGTTGATACCCGGTATGAGAAACCACTTAAACAATTACAACTTTTGAACTTTAAACTCCACGCCAAAATATCACAAATGTCATACAGACCATTATGCAGAAAAATATCCTTTTGGGATGTCATCCATTTA
Organism: Platycnemis pennipes; assembly: GCA_933228895.1. NCBI lineage: Eukaryota > Metazoa > Arthropoda > Insecta > Odonata > Platycnemididae > Platycnemis > Platycnemis pennipes. The sequence continues at coordinate 91,160,154 of OW121850.1, read as the reverse complement.
TGAAAATATCTTCATACTCCCTTCTAGAGATTATAAAATTACTGGAGAAGTGGAATTAAACTTGGTCACTCGTCCGTGTCAGCAATTACGGCTCAAGTACACGAATGATATAAAAGCCCCTTACCCGTGAAAATTTTTCGGCGTTGATGGCCGAATTCACCATGTTCTTACGGGACACAAAGGCGTGTGAAATCCACGGATTCAGAATAGGGGTAACTCGTAACTTTTCCCCTGCGCAACCTTCGCTTTCCCACGAGCATCTGCTATTAAATGAAATCTTCCTCAGCTCAACATTACGGCGCTCCCAAACTCAAGCCTCGACCATTACCTTTATTGTCTGCTGAGGATCCCCGGAAATATCACACAGAAACTCGCACGTCCTGGATATAGTATTGGAGTTCTAAAAGTCCTAATAATCCAAAGAAGGCCCTCTAGAATTAGAGGTACTCTTTTTGGCGGCATACGGTGCCGCGTATGAAAGGCCACTGTATAGTTCGAGAGTACGATCGCGTTAGCATCCGTGGTCGTGAATACAAAATTTGGTACATATACATGCATACATATGTTTTCGCATAGTTCCACTCACGAAAGGTTTCATCTCTACTTCAATGGACGAGTAGACATAAAACGTCACGAGATCACGTGATTAAAGAAACCAGGCTGGTTGTTGGTTAGAGCCGCCACACAACTGGTGTAAACACCGTGACTTATCTATTTACTGTGAGTCTGCTGTATCTGATGAAATATTCCTTTATTCTAAGCTGTCATTGTTTATAATATTTACTAATCATTTTCCAAGAGTTATTAACTTTTTACTGCTGGTTCTAACATTAGATTAAATACTGAAAAACTCTGTTAAGTGGAATTGGACGTGAAAGGAAGAGCAAAAAAAAAAACAGTTAATCAATGAAATAGAGAAACAACAAGGATTAAATTCTGTGATCCTTTCTTCCTTACTCTTCTCATCCTCAACGGTAGACGTATGCTTCAAAACTTCGCAAAACATTCCTTTCTTCGAAGTGAAAACGCTTGCATTAGTGTTGTATGCAAATGATGTTGTTTACCCCACATTAGTGATAGAGACACCTGGTGTCTAGCTGGTAAATTAATAGGCCACGCCTATTATTTGTTCGACTACCTATTCCCTCTACACTTCGTTGAACTCTTTCGCTCACGATCAGCGCATTCTGTTCAACCTTCCCCGTCCTGCTTGTCAGCATCATTCACGCGTTACTTTCAATCATCCCCTTTCCGCTTGAGCGAGGTTTTGTTGACTGTTTCGTTCTTCCTTTCAGGTTGAAAATCAGACTCCGGCTCAGAATGTTCCCCCCGCGGAGTCTCCGAGTGATCCGCGATAGAGCGAGACGGACGCCTTGGAGGTAAGGAATCTTTCTTCACGAATTTTTTTTTTCGTCCCCGAACGCACTTAAAAAATCACGGCCCTTCACGGATTGACGAGCGTTCCCATCGACGTGATGCCCGATCTATTTTACGAGAGTCATAAAAATTCCCTATAGATAATATTCCACAGAGAAAAAATTATTCGCCTTGACCGGGACTCGAAACCGGACCCCCTGATTTCCGGCCAGGTGCTCTACCAGTTGAGCTACCAAGGCATCCCTGTGGATATTTTAGAGCTCTAAAGGAACAACATGTTCACGAATGATTATTTCTCTGTGGAATATTTGCTATAGTGCCATTTCAGCGGGTAACGCCGCTAAAGTTTTCACGGTTTGTACGTGATCTTTGAATTCGTTAATAAAAATTCCCTTTTCTCCACCTCCTCATTCTTCTTGAATTGAAAAGGGATTCATTTTCGCGACCAGAAATATAAATTATATAAAAACATAACAGCAATAATCAACTGAGGATATAATATTATTACTCGAGAAGTTATAATGAGGGCCCTATTGAGGATCTTTCTTCTTCAGGGCTCTGCTTCATTAATGTCTTTGGCTTAAGACTTTGCGTTTAGCAGTACACATAGTCATCTCCTTATTCCTAGTTTCCGTCGTCACGGAAACCGGGTCAAGGTATCTCAAGAGTCCCGGGTAGTAGTCGCCTGAAGGTGGCCGGCGTCCTTCGTCCGCTCTGCGGCTGAATCATCGCCAGTATAACATCGAGGGGGGGGAGGGGAATTGGCGTGGGTCTACCCCTCACCATTGTGTACTCCTTCTCCATATTCGTATGAGATTGGAGGCCGGATTTTAGTGGAAAAATAATAATCTTGCGAGTTTGTTGAATCAAAAAGGATAATTGGTAAAGTCTCCTCGGGCTCGACACCGGGTCAGTAGAATGGCTGGATCAGACGCTTCGATAGCCGAATCTACTAACATCTTCACACCCTGAAGATGATAGCAGAGTCGTCTGTCAAAATGTCGCATCGGAAGACGTTCTACTGACCGATGCCAATCCTGAGGAGACTTCATCAGCATCGTTCTCCGGAAAAGCTTGAAATACTTCATTAGGGATCATCTGTGGTTAAAATTTCGTCTTTGAGTTCTCTAATCACCAAGGCTACATCGTACCGTCTAAAGAAAACCAGGAGCCGGATTCTGTAGCTCGTATCACCGGTGATGAGCCTCGGTCGGCGTTGTGACTGCACCCATATCCGCTTTTCCGATTCTTTTACGTGACGAGGTGATGTTCTCCTTCCAAAACAAGGTGATACGACATCATCGCTACGATAGCCGATCTCATAACCCCCAACATGTATTGTAGTTCCGGCATTTTGTTTGCAAGAAACAAACGCCGTACGTCTCATACTTACGTTAACGTAATAATCCTGACCGATTTGCAAAGGAAACGATGGAGGGTAAATGTAAAAAAATGATGATAAATAACGCTAATTCTTAACTTATATTGGTTCAGCTCAATATTTTTTTGTTACCAAGTAAGTGTCACCATATTTATTTGTTACCAAGTAAGGTAAGTGTCACCATATTTATTTGCTCCTCGCGCCTCACTCAACACGTTTCCAACTAACACTTGACGTTGTTTATTTTTCTTACTTGAATTATTTCAGCTATTATGAACTCATATTTTCGCTCGATAAGTCGTTACTCGATAAGTAATTACAACGATTACAACAAACGTTTATTTTGCGTATTAGTTAACTCCCAGGTAAATTATAATAGGAAAATCGTGACGTTGGGTGACGTTCGTCAGTGGTGATTAACATCGCCCAAGTTACAGCATCCGACCCTTGAACTCCCCTCACCGTAACCTCCCAGCCTTCTTTCAAGCATAAAGGTGTTGCGTCTCTTGAGCGCAGTTCGCTCCATTTCCTCCGCATCTTCAGATAAGCCCACAAGAGCTTTTTAACTCTCGTTTTCCCACATCGTCTCTGACTTCGCCGAAACCATCTGTGAGAACCTTTGTAAACGAGAATGAGTTTTCCTTTCCTTTTTTTTTTGAAGCGCCTCTTTACTCGAAATTGCGCCGGACCTACATTCAAAAAAGTTATTTCCCTGCATTCCATTCGCCAAGTGAGAAGAGAATTTCTTGGAACAGATCCCACCAAATGCTGCCCTTCGGAGAATTGAGTAATAGCGTACAACTGCCAAGCTCCAGGCCGGTGAAGTCATCTGAAAGATATTACAGTTTCAGGGAACAAGGAGTAAGACAGAGGGAAACCTGGCGTCGGCATTTTACTTTCCTGGTATAATACGCAGGTATTTTACATTTTCCGTTTTTAAAGTGATTCAAGTAAGTTAATAAAATCTTTCGAGGGAAGATGGAAAAAAGGATGGCTCGGATTAAACCCATTTGGCAGCACATAACTTTGTGAAGACTTCAAGTCATACAATACATGAACTTTAAAGTAGAATTATGAAGCTATTCCTGTTTATTTTTCTCTTCCGCAACGGAGAAATTCCACAGAGTGAAGCCCTACATCGTGAAGCTTAAAGTGGTGGTAGACTTACGTTTCCAGGTGCTCCTGCAGCTAAGGTTATAACGCATCGTCTAACCCCAGCTCTTAATCCTAAGACAAAGGCAATATCCATGGCCACCTCGGGATTCGAACGCGTGATCTTCCGATTGCCTAGCCAATCTGGCAACCGCGAACGAAGTGAACCTTAAAATCTTCGAAACATTTCGAATAGGTAGAGTGCATCCTTTTGAACGTATCAGTTGTTTTGATTAAAATAATTTTTAGTAACATTATTAAATTATTTCTAAATTTAAATTTAACATTTCTAAATTATTAAAATAATTTAGAAACATGGGACGAATATGGGCCATATTCAGAGGCCTAACTACCGTCTCGCTTCTACAACTTACGCCCTAAAATCCCTACGAATCAAATTGGTGTACAGTCTAGCTGCAAAGGTGGTATTACTCCTCTGCGTGACGCTGAGAAATGAGTAGAGATTTTGAATATGGCCCAGTCAATCTCAGAATCTTCACCACAGTCTCACTGATACTACTGACGCCATAAAATCTCTATTATGAGTTCAAAATTGTTTACAGATTCTCCTCGATATGGTTCAAAGCGGTGTACAGCTGGGCGCTAAGAATTAATACCAACTTTGTAGTGTGAATCTGCTCACCAATTTGACTCGAATTAGAGATTTTAGGATGGAAGCAGTGGAAGTGAGACTGTAGTTAAGATACTGAATATGGTCCCCTATCTCCCTCAGACCTCAGATGAAACTTTTATAATTTTAGTCGAGTTGCCACGTTCAGTTGGGTCATAGATGCTTTTACGAGCTGCGGATAAGTGTGTGTTGGCAGGGATTTTTCAGGGAATACTCGGTAGGATGGAAAAAGACACCTTGCGTCAGCTTCTTACGTGCGTATGTGGATTCTTTTCACAATCGTCGAGTCCAATCGGAGAGATGATGCCTTGATTTGACCGCTCGTTCTACCTTGTACTAAGTCGTTTCCTTGGAACACCTGATTGATGGCAGTCCCGCTTCGGAACGGTCGACTCGGGACAAAAGGTATTCGCCACCCACGGAAGCGCTTTTCGTCCGACGGGGATGGATTTCGCGGACGGAGAGAGGCGTGGGTTCGCGGGCTGTCGAAGGATATTCAACCGCCGCAGTCGCCGAGACGCGTTTCGCCTTCGTCCTCGGTGACTCCTCCCTTTGTTCATCGCTGCTCGCTTCCGCATTAGGTAAGCCTCACAAGTTTTTTTTTCACTCTCCCTTCTACGTTTCGGGGTGGAGAATCAAGTGTGAAACAATCCAGGCGGAGAATGAATGAATACTCTCTCTCCCGCCAAACCCGCGTGTTCTGGTGTGACCGAGTCATGCGGACCGAGGCTTCAAATATTTTTTCACGAACCATGTGGGTGTTGGAATATTTATTTCCTCTCGTACGCATATTGCAATATAAACTTTAAATTTTTCCTTTCGTGATTTAAAAAAAAGATCGATTGAATTTTGAAAGAAACATCCGCACTATTTTCTATTCATGATTTGCGTTACAAAAAAAGGATCAAAGATCTTTCGAATCAGTCACTTGTGTTTCGGAAAGTATCTGATGTCAGAGGGTGTGTATCGTGTCATAGCAGACTAATCCATTTTGGTCTTAATTCGGCATATTTTCCATGTCTTGAGACTGCGGCACGATGAATTGTTTGTATTTTCACCCCGCGTGGAAAAAAACGTAAAATATTTGATTCCATGTAGTAATCATTAATTAGTTTGTTTCTATTGATATTGGTACCAACTTTAAAGCACACAGATACTGATTTCCCTAATATAATAAATATCCAAATAATTATTAAATACATCTGATTCTTTCCCGAGTAAAACTGATTAGCCTAAACTACTGTTGACAATTCTGACATGAAATAGGAGCGGAGATTTTGTAGGGGTAGGTACGGCCATACTTTGCCTCAAAGAAAGTTAATTACAGCAAAAATACCGAGGATACTTCCCGAAATGCTATTTACAGATCTGAATTACAAATGCTGCATCATATTAGAAATACAAATTTCTAATTTGACGTTTGATTGTTCTTTTTTACAAGTAGGTACTCATAGAAATATTGTAGAATCAGTATTTCTCAACTTCATGAGAATATTTGAAAGAGCCCTCTCTTTCAAGATTTCTCACGAAATTGAAGCGACATATCCATTCATTGTCGTTGAAAAAAATTTATTACTATATTCGTTCAACTTCGCACCACTTCCTTATATGAGTTGCATGACCTGTAAGTGGAAACAGCAAGCCATCGAGTCTAATCCATATTCTCACAGTAAATCTAACTCAGTGATGACAGCAATTCATTGCCAAGAAGGTTCGCGGGTGGTATGAAACAGAAGGAATTCTTGGTAGCGAATGCTCTCACTTGGTGAGTAATTACCTTTCCGAGCAGCGAAAACATCTCTCGGGGGGTGGAGAAAGCATTCTGTCATCGTCTTGAATAGGCTGTACAGGTGTTCGCAACATCCTGTCTCCAGTTTTCAACGGATACGGGGGGGAGTTGGGGGGGTAGTGAATGATTTGCGATAACTCCGAGGTGACTCCCTGTTATGCAGTGGTCATTAGATTACATCGCTAGCGCTCTGGTGGGAAAGTGAGTTGCGAAAGTGCTTCCGCATTTCGAAGGTCATTCCGTCTTGATATCAGCCTCCTAGTGGGAATACTCGATGACATCTGCGACGATTTCCCCGAAATGGGTACTATCAACCAGAAAATTACCTACTTTCACTCGTGATAGGGAAATGGACTATCATTAATGATAACAACGCTGCTACCATTTTGTGAGTATGATAAGTTAGTAAGCGCCACAATAATTCTCAGCACATTTATATTTTATAATACATTAATATTCGTAGGTAAATTTCATAATAAACTTAAACGCTATCCATAAAATCCCAAATTCGATTGCAGATCTGTCTTTTCTATCACTATAATTAGCTTTTGAATAGAAAAAATTCAATATAAGTTAAATCTGGTGCTTGGTAAGGGAGCCTCCTTTCGTAATGTTAAATATGATTTGTTACCTTATTTAATTATACATGCACATTTCCCTTAATATAAATAATCCTATAATTCTCTATTTAGAATTGTTAGTGGTATTCAAATGATGGTGATAACCATCTAGACTTTGCATGCAACTTTAGCTCGAGATTTAAAGTGAGTGGGAAGTTTAAGCGCTTTATTTTTAATCGTGATTGAATATAACAACGAAAAATATGTGCCACCTGGCGGAGTGATGAAATCTTTCTGGAGCACCTCGGCAATGCAAATCCAAGTCTTTAAGCAGTTCCCAGTGGTTCTTTCAAAACAAATCTCATTCCAAACGTAAATCCTCAGTTTCCTTCTGTTTTGAACTCGCCGCATAATCTCAAAGTCCTCTCGACGGAACTTGGATCTTTCCGATGCCGCGCGCATTGTGGAGGTGTTGCATTTCGCCAAGGCAGTAATGAGAAGCATCAATCCCAACAGGAGACTTTTTCAAGGGGATGACGAAAACAAGTTCCATTAAACATGAGAACATTCGAAGAAAAATATACGGAACGGCTGTTGGATGAGTGATTACTTCCGACCGAATGAATTAATCTTCGCGATCACTTTGTTAAAAGAGTTTGACCTTGGCATTGCGAATCGGTGGAAATATTTTGCGGCCGGTAAATGACAGTGACAAGTTTTTGAGAACCACGTCAGACGGTTTACGGAGATAGGTAGTAGTATTAGTAGTTATCATGGGGAGACGACCGACAGTTAAGGTAACCTACACCATTGGTGGGTGATTGGATGAGGATAGGAATTTTTCGGGGATCGGAGGAAAGGGTGGGGAGAAATCCAGCCTCGGTATTAGCATGCTCCTGACAAAATTATCCAAGTGGTTGACGGTTTAACGCCCCAGTCGACATACGGCGTACTGCACTGGAAGTGTTTTCCACACAGAACTCATGCATGGACCGCTATACTACTGAAAAGTCTCTATCACTGCAAGAGGTTCGAACCCGGACCCTGGGGAATCATTTAAGTCCTAACTCTACCCAATAACTCGCCCATCCACAAATGGCTCAAAAGGCGTTTGTTGTCGGTCGCCTTCTCCAACAACAACACGTCTTCACTCGTCGACTGTTTCAGTAGCTCGATATTTCGGGCGATACCGCCGAATGGGCGAGCCATCTCGGATTTTGTCCGGGTGCCGTATTGTGATACGCGCCAGACGTCGTCGCCGCGGTCGTCGTAATGCCCTTCACACCTTCGCCGCCCTTCATGTCCCGGCCCACGCCGGCGTCTTCACTTCCTGTCCCCTCTCTCTCTCCGTTCACTTTCCCTCCTCTCGCTAAGGCGCACCCGCTTCTCTTCCTTGTCCCCCTCTCCCCCCCGCTTGCTCCAGCGTCCGCATCCAGCCGCGCCCAGGATTCCTTTCCCTCCCTCCCTTCCTTCAACTTAAAAGCCTCCCCCCCTCCCCTCTCACTCTCCCAGTGTTGTACCGATCTCACGCGTCCATCCCACACTCACAACTTCACCCCCCGCCCCTTTCCTTTCGATTCACTTTCGATGTGACGCACTCCAACATCCCTGCTCCTCCCGACAATATCTCCTCGAGCTCTGGTGATAGCACTCCTTTTCTCACCATATGTATTATTTCCACTGAAACGATAATCACCTAGATTCCGCACAGCAAGTATGGTGCCGAATATGTAAACCAGGTTGGTAACTTGCCAGCCTTGCTGCCTTGTGGTCGCGAGTTCAATTCCCCACTGGGGAAAGGTTGTTGTGTTTATCTTTAGACCTGAGTTTCGGTATAACCTAAACAGATGGAGCATCTTAGAAAAAGAGCTCGTCTACGAAGGAGTGGTACAACGAAAAGAAATGAAATTTCATGCGCTTAAACCAGCGGCATCGAATGGAAGAAGACGGGATAACTTAATCGGTCATATCTTAAGACACGATAGCCTGATGAAGACAATCTTCGAGGGAGAAGTGAACGGTAACAACGGCAAAGGAAGGCCTCGTATGAGGCATATGGAATGGCTCGTGGCGGATGTGAAAGAGAGGAATTGCGTTAATATGAAGAGGTTGGCCGATAGAAGAATCGAGTGGAGGACTGCATCAAACCAATCCTAGGATTGCTGACTGCTGCTGATGATTAATCTGGCGCAATTAGTAGTGGGTAAAGATGGGGTAACAAGCAGGTGATTATGGAAATTACGCTACTGCGGTCAAGGTGGGTATGTTGGGACATGTTATGGAAAAAAGGGGTTTTCAGATTCTCCTACTGTTTCCATTATATCGAATTGTCTAAATCAAACAAATGCAATTGTATAGATAAGAAAGTCAATGCCCAAGGTGGAATTCACTCCTGCAACCTTTACATTGTCAAGCAAGCAATTTGACTTCCTGGCTACAGCAAACAGTCTAAGTAAGCGAATTTTATCTGATTCTTCATATAAACAGACATTTGCTTGCTTTTCGGCTCGCAAATACTCGTTCCGAGGCACTGGTTGCTATTTTTCCCGAGAATTTCTTCTTAATTTTTTAGTAGTCCGTGCATATCTATGAAAAATCACAACCTGCACGACTGACGTATAGTTAAATATCAGTACTTTCTTGAGTTGTGGAACAAATATTGCTTGGAAGCGTGGAGTTCAACTTAGTTCGATACGCAAATATGAAAGCGAACATTTTTGGTGCTGCATAAAGCCAGCCGCGTTTGACGAGCCTTGCAATTCGAATTTGGTGGGTTCGAATCTGGCTTCGGATGTGGATGTAGGGATTTGCATTTATGTTACATTCAAGATATGAATAGGCGCCGCGGTATAGCCTAAGCACTTGGTGCATCTAAATACCGAATTCTCCTGCTGCTATTGGTAATTCAAAGATCGCTGGTTCGAATTTCACGTCTGGCGTAAAGTTTACGCTGACTTAGGGTATTTTTACTTAGACTGTGTTATAGTCTCAGCACAGGCACGTAGCCAGGGGTCTGGGGCTTCAGCCTCCCCCCTCCTCCCCCAGCAATGTTTTCCCAATAATTATGTTGTTTTGACTTTAACTGGGCATGATAATCCGGATTACACTGCGTTAATTCAAGCGTTAAGTATCTAGAAACTCGATCTCCAGTTTGATGAATGTGTGTGGTTAACAATTGTTCTTTTCAATCTGATATCTATGCATGCGTTGAACTTCTGTTCTGGGGCCTGACAAATTAACTGCTTCACAACAAGGTAAGCAGTGAACTTTACCAGTGAGAAGAGATAGGAATGGGCACTGTTAAAGTAAATACCAAGCACTGAAAATTAAGGGAAGAAATTCGTAACATGTCGGCACCGAACGGGCAAAGCTGATTTGTTTCAAGTTACGCTACACTAGGATTAGCCCCCCCTGAAGTAAATTTCTGGCTGCGTGCCTGTCTCAGCAGAGTTCAAAGCACTTAAAAACCTAATTCTACAGCTACTACTTGACGGTGAATGCCCTGAGGGACCATGGGAAGGGCGTGACTTCAAGGCGGTCGTCTCTGCTTGTGGTTCCACGAGTGGTGTTTGTATTGCATGCATGCCACGAGCAGCCATCCCTCTTCCCCCTTCCCGGATGGTTGGGATCGAATGCCAAGACGTTCCACACCGACTTCCCCCCCACTCTGAAAGTCGTGGACGAAGGTTAGAAAGGGAGGTCGCGCTCATGAGGATGAATGAAATTCACGTCGCCGAGAATTATTTCATCGGAGGGGGAAAAAAATTGCCGCTGGGCTTCATTCATTATGCCTCCAATTCGACCATTTGTCCACCTTTAACCTTTCATTGCAAAGTGCTAATTCTCTCTTTCGCCCTGATTGGTCTTCTTCATCTTCCATTCATGCATATTTTATTCGGTCTAAAGAAGTGTTTGCCCCCGGACATCTCCTACTCTTGTCCTTCAGTAAGGTGTCTCGAACATTTCATTGTGGCTCTGTATGCATCCAACCTCAGTAAGGCCTTTTCTTCCACTATTTTCCTGAATGCAGTCTCGTATCTCACTATAGCAATTCATTTGAATCAATTATATTGAAGATTTAATATTTTCCTGGCGAATAGCTAAAATAAAATGTTCTCAGGTTCCACACTGTGTGTTAACGTTAATGGGAGCTAGCGATATCAACCGGCGTGGAACCCGAGAAAATATTATTTTGAGTACATACATAACTTGAATTCCAGTACTGTAAAAATATTCACGCAACGCGTGGATAGAAAACGACAAAGTTAATGCGAGGCATTTATGGAAAATTATCGCTCCTTAAGTGTATATGTGTGGCAATATGTTCCTTTAAATATTTAAAAATTTATGTCGTTTTTTTACCCGTGTAGAACAAACTGTTTACTACTATGGAGCTTTCCCTTTCATAAGCCAAAAGTTTTAGGATATGCCACGGAGTCCAAATAACTCAACTTAATGCCTAAACGCTCATGGTTATTATTGAAGAAAGATTCCTCGGTTAACGAGCTAGAAGGGATAAGAAGTATTTTACTAGGGTAGAAGCAGGGAACTGAAGAAATTACTCTTGTAAGGATGGAGTGACTAATACTACGACTTGTAGGGTTATTTCATGAAAATTAACCGAGAAAACACTAACATAGTTCATAACCCTATACCATTCCTGAAGTTTCTAATAATTTCATTCTTTGGTTGATTGTACAAGTTCCTGGTTATTAGTCGAGTGCCTAGATTGCGATGACACCACCCTTATATTAAGAAATACAGAAGGCAGAAGTGCATAGCAACCCAGTGGAGTATGTAAGCCGGGAAAGCATCCTATCCTTCTTCACCTATTACACAGATGATCAGTGCATTCTCGGCACCAGATTTGCGACTGCTCCGCATAGTCTTCCAGACTTCCAAATATTTTATATTCACCCGTACTTTCCGAGGTACCCTCGTCTTTGATGTGTCGCGGTCTGGTGATGCAAACGGTCGAGGTTTTTAATCCCCTCTCAGATAAGGATATTGTGTTTTTCTTATAATTGAGAGTTTAGGATAGATGGAGAGCTAAAACCTCATTCGCTGTTGTGTATAATAATCCCATGTTTATGATGGCTTTATATATACCCATCATATTACGCAAATAACCGCAGCTGTCACGTTTTACCCAAATTTATGTGGTTCGACCACTTAGCCTATTACTCATCATTAGAATACGAAGCCATAAAACGCCAAACGACCATATGGCCCACATTAAACTATAACCGAGTAAATAAGGTCAGAGGAAAATTACATTTGAAAATAAATGATTGACTCTATTCTGATGTTGATCTAAGTGAATAATTTACTCCATCACCGCGGCGTGCTTGTTTTTACTGCAGCTAATATGAAGCTCCCATCAAGAATAGTCTTCAAATGGAGCAGGTAATCTATACTGGAACGCCTCGACGCCTGACAACATCATCGTCGTCCCTCATGTCGACTTTTCACTTTACACCTGGTCGAGGCTTTTGTTCAAATGGCACTTAAACCCCGAAGTGACGGAGGTTTCAGCCTTCGAAACGTTGGCAATCCCTTATTAAGACCCGGTTGGGGACGAGACGAATCATGGCTCAACTAATTTTCCCAGAAAAACTAACTTGAAACTGTTATGCGCTCATTCGGATGCTTTTCTCTCACTTTTCTTCGTGGCAGTGAGGAAAAGATCACACGTTTCCTCGCATTATAGAATTACGCCCGCCAAAAGTCCTGTGGAATTAATTTTCAGGTGGCCAGAGAATCGGCGCAATAGAAAGAGAAGTTTAACCCATGTTTCATTAGTCATTATTTTATCGTATGGTGGCGTTCCAGATATTTAACGACGCTCTAGGCATTGTGCGACGTATACCAGACAGTCGATAAACTCAGATTGGAAGGGTTTGATGCAACCATCAACTGTCGGAGAGTCAGTTAATTTATGAAGTCATAAATTTGATTCGAAATAAAAGGGAAAATCATGGATGAGTATTTATTCAACTCTGAGACGGATAAATTTGAGACACTGACGTTTATTGAAATATTACTATGTAATGTTATATTTACGGTCCATTCGATCCAAATGGTCTTGAATCGTGCACGATTTGATTCCTCTTTAATGCCCTTCAACTATTGGCACATTTTGAGGCAAGATAAATAAACGAAAGTTTTCAGAAAAATAATCCAGATGCTTCATCGAAAAATATATTCACACGAATGGTTTACGATTACCGATAATCGACATTTCCTTCTTCTGAAAAATATACGAGGGTTCTGACGAAGACAATCATCAAAGGAAAAGTCAGCGGGAAGACAGCAAAAGGAAGACCTCTAATGAAATGTATGAAGAAAACAGTGAAAGATGTTAAGAAATAAACTTCGGTAATTTAGAAATATGGCCGATTTGAGAATTGGGTGGAGACCTGCATCAAACCAATCTTAGAATCATGACCGGCGATAATGATGGAACTGGACAACGAATCTAGTTTTGATGGCCGGACTGTCATTCCTGCTTTTTCTTCCTAATTTGTAAAGATTACCAGCCAAATAATTTTAACCTATCTGCCCCACCATCAGTCCGCAAAGACGGTGCCGGAAATGGATTATTCGACATGCATGACATGATTGTGCAAATGATTCACAAATATTCGCGTCATAACTAGGTTTCAGGTCTCTGTAGCTACAAAATTAATGCATCCAACTGCTCAACCTGAGATCCATCGCCATCACTACATCCGAGACGGGATTCGAACCCGCAACCCCTAAGATTATCAGCATGGATAACTCGGGCCTCACAGTCACCGAGAAGTTAAAGACATTCAGAAGAGGCGACGGACAGCAAAGTTGTTTCGCACAATTTAGGATAGGATGGTATTTGGGAAGAGGTTGGGAGGGGAGGAAGGGTGGAGAGAAACCCAGCGTCCGCATTAGCGCCTACTCTTAGCAAAATGCGTCAAAGGGTCCAAAGTTGAACGTCCCATCCGTCGGACGGTGTACTGAAATTGAAGTCCTCTCCATACAGCACTCAAGTATATATGTACTGGCTACCCTGAAAAGCAGACTGGCTACCCTGGGTGTGTGGCAGGGGGTAGGTGATCACCATGAATGCACTTATGTTTATATTACCTACCTAATGAGGGGTCACCATGAATATCATGCGGGACACACTCTACGAATTCCATTTTTAATCCAACACGCAAGACAAAATCTAGGAAGTACAGTATGAAAAAAGTCGGAAAAATCTAGTCAAACATGCATTACATATATTACGGGTTCATCTAGACATGCTTAGATTCACAAAAATTCATCTCTCAAATCTTGGCTCTGTCAGTTTGCTTGCTCTTCATAATGATGTGTATTGCATGTTCATGTAGGGAACAGTTAACTAATTATAAAAATCTCTGCCGCCGCCGAGATTTTAACCCGGACCCTCGATATGGGAAGTTTATTATCTAGCTGCAGTGCAAACCCGATTCCAACAGTCACCGACACCAATGCAGAGTCAATTTCACGGTCAAAAATCGAGAGGGGTCTCTCGGGAGGAGTTTCGAAACTCCAGGCGAGGACAGGGAGACATTCTCTCCACAAGGAGGTATATCTCAGGCGGGAGTCCCGGATAATGAAGGAGGAGAGTTATAAAAGCAGAAGAGGAAGGGGCGCTTGCTTCTTCTCAACGAGGAGACGGAGTGAGCGAAGGGGGAGGGGGGGGGGGGAGGAAGACGGCTGTGCGAAGAAGGGTGGGGCGCTTCGTCTTAACTCCTCTTCCCCGCCCGCTCCAAGTGCTCCAGCCTCCCCGCGCAGAATGCAAGAGGGAGATGGGTTTCGTGGTGGCGGCGATGTTGGTGGCGGTCGGGGAGGAAGATGAGGAGGAGAAAGAGGCGGCCTCTCGTGTGGATGAGATCATCGTCCGCTTCGAGACCGCTCGCCAATCCGACGAGGCAGACAAACTGGAACACCCAACAGGCCCCGCGGTACGCTATCGCCCTCGACCGCTTCGAAATGGACCGTTTTCCAATCTTTCTCGGCGTCTGTGGGGTATCCCCCTCTTCCCCTCCACCACGCCCCTCCCTCTTTTCGATAGCTCCTTTGGTGCTATGGGATGGAGAGGGGGCGAGCTCGAAAGACGTCAGAATACAGAGAAAACTAAATCTCGATAATCCGGTCCTCAATCAAATGGTCTCCGACTCCACTGTTCTACTGCTCGCGATTACATTGTTTTCATTATGGCCCTTACAAAGTTTGAAACTTAAATTCTACCACGAAAGGAACGTTTTTAGTCTCTTGCGAAAAATTACGAATCTCCAAATTGATTTAAAATTATCACTCGGCTCAGACACCGATAGCAATATTGTATTGAGATTAAAACGACATTCAAGTATTTTTATTTGTTTAAATAACTGTCCTTCCTTTGTCAGTAGCATCAATATTGTTGTGTTCTTAAGATGTGATGACCAATACAAATGAATCCGTCAAACGTTTGCGAAGGTCATGCTTGTATCTACCGAGCGGTTTTTGATGGGAATTTCTTTGTTTCGGGAATTTCATTCATAATTTTTTTGCAATTCCTTTGCGAAGACTTGATCAGCATGTTATCATTCATGCTCTTAATGCTTCCCTTTACGTCATATATTTCGTATTAAATATTGAATGACATGAATGTTTCATATTCAAATGCCAATGTTAAAGAATCCGTAAAATTTGTTGTCAATGGTTATTTTGTTTATTCGTTAACCATGAAAGGACATAAGGATCTCATAACACAAATCCGCGCTGCCAAAATAATTCTCAGAATTAAAAGGGCCGCGATAAAAAATATTTCCCTAATCATGTATTCAGAAATTTCCGGAAGAAAATGCGGAGGATATTTCAATATTGCCATTGCAGTGGCAGATCGAAATCCAAGAAATGCAATAGTTTGCCTTGAGAAGTTGGTGACAAAATATGACCTCCGGGTTCAGAAAAAGAAATTCAGGTAGTTAAATGTATTAGAAGAGCTAAATGAGGTATTTTTATGTATTATATTTTTATTATAAATAAATGCAGATATTGTATCTTAAAGAAGTGGAACGCTATAGCGACTTGGGGAGCAGAATAACCAGTGGAGGGCGAGTACAAAGGGAAATAATCCGCAGCTTTTTTCCAAAAAAATAATACAGAATCTAATAACTTTCGGAAGCTTGGAAGTGAAAAAACACTCCATTAAAACGTACTGCCGGAGCTTGCTCTTTCATTCCTGCTTACGGTGCGGGAAATGACATCCGCAGAAAAAGCCAGACTGGGAGCACTTGAAATGTGGTGTCACGGAAGAAGTGTGAAGATCAAAGAGATCGAGCAACAAACGAATAAGTTCTGAGAAGAACAGGAGAAAAGGGAAGCTCATGATCATTCCAAACCGGAAATGGGGTATCCGTAAAGAACACGTCTTGAGAGGCGATGGCCTCACGAAGACAGTCAGCCTAAGGCAAAATGAAGAATCAGCAGCTCCTGAGAGGTGGGTCACGATTGAGTTACATTGAGATAGTAGTAAAAGATGTAAAATATGGTAGAAATATTACGCAAATAAAACGTATTCCTTCAGTAATGGCCGAGTGGATTTCACCCTATCTGCATTGGGAAGGTATATTTTGATATTAAGAATGTAAATTAGCTAATAGAGGAATCGAGTGTAGAGTAAGTCAAATCAATTTTAGGAATTATTAGCGGTGATGATGATGCCAATGTAAACGTTAACGCTGTTATTTTAAGGATTTATAAAACTCCGTGATCATTAAATAAGAATTACTTCGTTATTTTCTCAATAATTAATTTTATTATGACCGATGACGCCTTTTTAAAATGATTCTTATGGTGATCACTGTTAGGAATTGATAATGATGTTTCGAAGTTTTTTCCCCCTCTGCATTTGAGGTTTTGCCGCAGACGAGATCGAATTCTTTCGGCGAAGACATATTAGCGTTTTCGTTCAAGAACTCAAATTAGCGCGGAGATAAACTGACAGAGCCTCCCTTGTGCTCCATCTGTATCGCTGAAGGCGACGCCGAACTTTTTCCTCTGCAGTGAATATGCAGACCGGCTAAGAATAGAACGTTTCCACCCTGGAGAGTCGTGGTCTTCCTCCCTTCCAGACTTCTCTCGGTACGATTAGCATATCCTCGAGCTATCGGCGTGGCGAAATTTTATCCGTTTATCTACCGCCGAATGGGAGGAATTAGAAATTGTTCTCTCGTTGCCATTTCGGTCCTGTAGGGAGGGGGCGAGGGAGGGAGGGGACGGGGAGGGAAAATTTACGTTTGTCTCTGTCTACCGGTATCCCAGTCTCTTTGTCAAACTGATTGGATTCATTCGCTTTTTTAATCGCCTCGTCTGAGAGAGTTGAGAGGAAAAAGTCGCAAGATGAACTGTACTTACCCCTTCTTTAATCCGATATCCATTACAGTCCCCGAGTCTCTTCAGCGGCTTAACTAGCTCCGAAGACTGGGCAAACTAATCATGCATATCTTGAGACATGATGGTCTGTTGAAGACAGTCGTCGAGGAAAGGATTGGTAAAGGAAGACCTCGTAGGAGATGCCTGGGGAAATTAGTGAATGATGAGAAAGAGAAGAATTGCGTAAATATGAGGAGGTTGGCTGATAGAAGAATCGAGTGGAAAGTGGCGTCGGACCTGAATTAGGATTGATGATTAGTGATTATGAGGACTACTAAAGTTCGTCGGTGAATTCTCGCTTATATCTCAACAATGTGTGTATTAGGACACTTGGGCTTTAGGTACTTACTCCAACGGCTAAGATTATGTCGCACTCTCCAACCTAAGTTCTTAAACCTGAGACGATTACAAAATATAATTAGCAAAGAGTAAACAAAATTGGTATTCACTAAAGTTTAAAAAACAAATTTAATACGACTTAGATTTCAGTGACACTGCATCACCATCTGCAGTGTCATTGAAACCTAGGTCGTCTTAAAATTGTTTTTTTAACTGCGGTAAATTACAATTTTGTTTCTTCCTTGCTCATTATGTTTGAATACCACAAAAGTGCTGAAGATTAAATGGATCGACCGAGTAAGTAACGAGGAAGTGCTAAGAAGAGTAGGAGAAAAGAGAAGTCTGCTGACAACTCTAAAAAGAACAAGGGACAACCTAATCGGCCATATCTTGAGACACGATGGTCTGATGAAGACTATCGTCGAGGGAAAAGTGAACGGGAAGATTGGAAAAGGCAGGCCTCGTATGAGATACATGGAACAGGTTGTGAAGGATGTAAAAGAGAAGAATTACGTCACAATGAAAAGGTTGGCCGATAGAAGAATCGAGTAGAAAGCTTCGTCAAACCAATCCTAGGATTGTTGACCAATGATGGTGATGACATATGGCGGGAATCCTCCGAATTCAATCACAAAATACACACCCGAGTCAGGATTCGAACCCGCAAACATTGGTTTACTTGGCCGGCACGTTGCCCATCCGGCTATCATGACGGGCAGTAGATTTCGTGCAAGGGTTTCCTATGTCCCAGGTGGTGTGATTGCTGGCCGGTTTTCCACTTGGCAAGTGAAGAGATGCTACCATCACCTTAGGCTCATCCTCAGAAAATTGTTGCATTTACCGCGGAGTTCAGTGATGAACGAGATTTCATGTCGCTTCTGGGCCAATCTCCTTCTCGGGTGACTCGCTCAAATGTTCATCATTTCCTCTCAATTACACCACAGAATCTTCTCTTTCAAGAGCGCCGCGATTGTTTATTTTTTATCTCGGCGGTTGACCACTGTGCGAAAACTTTTTTTTCCAAACTCGTTTTGAAATATGTTTTTTTTTGGGGACATACGTGCGTTCCTGTGGGTTTCAGATTGCCAAATTGCCAGTCTTTTCTCCATTTTAAAGGTTAAATCTGGAAAAATAGTCGATCGCACACTATCGTATCGTGAGTTTACGGTTCTAGTAGGTCACGGGGACTTTGTAAACGTCTGGATACCAAAGGCTTAAAATACCGTAATTATATTTCCTTCTTAAAACACAATAGAAAATCTAAATAAATGGAATAGTGGTGTTGATTTTAGTTTCAAACAATAAAGTCAGGCATAGAGTCGGTTAACCTAATGCCATTTTAGTAGTGAAAAGTTTAAAGCAGAATGAATGTTTATTGCTTTTACGAGATTTGAAAATATTTTATTTTTTCCTGGAAAATATTTGGAAGATATTAAAATAAAAGCTATATTCAATCAGGATAACCTGAATAAACCATTGATACCATATTACTACTTCATATATTTTTCCTAATGTATGTGACTCCAAGCAGATACATACCTTTTTCAGTAACGGCTACAGGAAAGAGGAAGAGTATATTGTGGTAGAATGGATAGGTTTGAAATGGCCAAAAAAAAGGAACTAGAGGAATAGCCATCGGCAAAGGTGATAATGCTGTGGAAGATGACGATTCAGACGAATTCCAGCGTCAAATATATCCGACCCCGTGTACGATTTTCCAAATAAATTAATTCAATATACCTTTGTTTTTCCAACAGTACTCATGGCATAAAATACAGTTTTGCCACCGAGATCAATGTCTATTTATAGTTATTTATCACAATGCTTACGATATTCGTCAAAACGCATACTTGAATGGCTAAAAAATAACATTGAAAATAGGATAAAACCTTCTGACCAAGTGCACTCAAAGAAGTCCTGAAAAAATACGTCAAAATATGTAATGCAATTGAGTGCTTAGAAATAGTTGTTTCGTAAAAATGTAGACCCTTTGCGGATAGCCGGTAGCCGTTGATTGATAACTCGTTGGTCAGGGGTCGCGAGTTTGAATCTCACCCCAGGTATGAGAATGGTTTACTTCTTATGATTAATATTTGGAAATATTTTTGTGTTACAACGCCATTGATTACAGCACCCAAATTTAAATTATTTTTTTCCAAACCCAATGAATCATAGAAATGCAAACGTGTATTATCCTCAATTGGATGAGAAGTTTTCACCCTTGCTTTTCCTCCGTGACTTACACTTCGTGGTCCATAAGACTTCGACACTCATTCGTTAGAGCTCTCCTACTCACGGCGCGGCGTTGGAACGCGCCCACGAAACTTTCCTCGCCCTCAAGAAGAGAGATAACCTTGAGTTCTCTTTGCATAAGCGATTCTAGAGAAAACGCCGGACGAAGTTGTCGGGCGAGGAGCGAACTCTTACTGACCTCAACATTTTCTTATCGGTCGTTCTTTTTTTCCTCGAGACAAATATTCGTTGCGAAGCAGGCTAGTGATTTGCCATGATGAATGCCAGGAGTTGAGAGACTCGCCGTCAGAGAGTGATTCATAATACCTCCCGGAACTGTTAACTGGAAAACTATTAAAATGATAATTCACGCTTTTGAGCGAAGGGCTTTTGATTGGCTTTCAATTTTGTTGTAAAATCCAATGAATGTAATTCATTGGGTACGAACTAGTTTCTAACGCATTGGCGTCGTCTTTATGTTCAAATTTTAATACACCCCTGAACCTGAAATAAAATTAAAAATGAAAGATAAGTATTCTCCACTTATTTTTAATGTGTGCTTGTGCATAACATGTGTTTCAACGTCAGGGATGGTTGAGACCTGATGATGACGCTTTAGGTGTTAAAACACCTGTTGTATACAAGCGTAAATTAAAAATAGGTGGGAAGTACAATTCATGCATTATACTTAAATGCCTGTAATGCTGTCCCATTAAGTACGGCAGATGTGTCGAATTTATCCGGAATTCTGGAGTATGTGCACCTTCTAGAACAGAAGAGGTTAGTTGGAGATGAAGGCTGAACGGAAAGTAGGAGTTAAAATGTTTACCATATAGGAGAAGCTGAAATCTTCCGAAACGACTCTGAAGTGTTTGTATGTAGAACCGAATTGTTTCTTAAAAGTTTTACCTGAAGATGCCGTCTATATGTTGAAAACCCGGTCGTACCAAAATATCATGCAGTAGAATGTTTCAGCTTTTGAAGCATTTTTCATCCTCGTGGTGGGATTCAAATGTAAGATCTTTGGGTTTTCCTGTTGGCGTGTTCCTGAGCTGGTTACCGCATTATCAATGATTTTCCATTGGCATGCGGTTTCACAGATAATTTTATACCAGTCTTGGAGGTTTTGCTAAGGCATCGCCACTAATGTGACCACAGTGATTGCGGTGAATCGCTGGTCAGTCAATTCTTCCAATACATCTCGTTAGTCAAATTGTAATTTTAAAAACCGATTTCCATTCTTCATTTCTCAGTGTCTTTCCTCTAGAGATTGTGCCACTTGCCTCTGCAGACTCTAGTAATGAATTAATCTACAATTACTCCGCTTTGTCTTTGGATATGACTATTAATATTCGTAATGAGTGTTTCTAAAACAATTGAACGTCATTGAGTGTATTATTTATTGAATCCAAAACTATGGGCCTTCGTTACTGTTTTCTTGCCTCTGATGAATTTAAAAACAAAGAGGTTCCACTCTAATTAGTATTTTTCGCTCAACTTTATAATCGTAGTAAATTCCGTCGTGAAATATTTCCGTATCGCACTTTTAGCTCAAGGTTTATGAGCGGTTTCGGGCCTGATATATTTGGGGAGGAAATTATCAGGATTTGAGGTCATACGCAATTCATGCAGTTCTAATTTTCCAGAGCACTGATTGCAAATTAATAAAATTACGATAATTCATGTGCAATTAATAATGAGAGGTTCATGTAGTTAATTCAGTACGTCACCAAAATTAAAAGGAATTCAATGGTTATCAATTTAAGAACGGTTATCATGCACTCCTCGGTCGTTCAAGGACGCTATTTTTTTACATCCCGAAGACCCTGCGTGAACCAGAAACAAAACCAAAGAGAGCGCATTGCAACAATGTAGCGTATGTGCCACCACATGTGGATTTTCATCATTGAAGAGCATTGTAAACATAGTTTTTGATTCATATGCATTCATGCATTGCTGTACTGCCTCATAGCTTCTTACAATTTGCTATGCTGCAGAAGCATAAAGTGGTCCACGGCATCAAAAATCCTGCATAGTCGTCCAACCTGAATTTCAAAAATTTCATAACCGGGTTTTGAAATTATCATCTGAGTAGATGTTATATGAAAAGATAAAAAGGAAATCACAAAGAGGGTGAAATAATAGGTCGAGATTAATATCCTCACTGTCCCCAAAGAGATATGACTTCAATGACACTTGAAGTCTTACGTGAAAAATGAAATAGCTTCAAAGTCCTCCCTATTGCGCGTGCCTTGCCTTCATACCCGCGCGTTGAGTTTCCCCAAGGATAAAGTACAGCCGTAGGAGGAATTCTGTAGTTTGCAAACCGTAGTTTACAGTTCAGACTAATTATTATTTCCAGTTAGGTCGAAGCCTAAATGCTTTTGCGACGGCGTTCGAAATATTTTGAAAATTCTGGCGTATACATAGGCGTATACATAGGTTCATAAAATGAAGAGATATTTTGACAGGCGCATGGAGAGATATAAAATGTCTTTCTTCCCACGAATAATATCAAGGTGTGCTTCGCAATAACCAGTTGGATAAGCTTAATGTAGGTAACTTAGCTTTTTAGTAGGTATGTACAGTTGAAAAATCTACCGCACCAAGGCCAACTCAACAAAGCTTAGGTTAATAACACAACATCATTTTCTTCACTAACTTATTTCGATAGCTATGCACAATCGGATTGGATGATACGGATTTTGAAGAAATACATCCATTAATACTATCAATTCTTGTACTCTAAATGCGCTCGTCACTATTCATTTTACGTATTTGCTAGCTGCAGTTAGTTTTTGTACGGTTGTTTCACCAATCATCCTAGAGGAGGCTTGTAGTGAACTCTTGTGGACAGATGAAGAGGTGATCGTCGCTAACCAGTCACAGAGGAGTTTGCTGGAGCGGAGGGGGGGGGGGGGGTGGGAGGTGATGTACCTTCTTCCCCTACCTTTTGCCCTCTTCCGGAGGGGAGAGGTGAGGTAAGGTGGCGAGACACTGAGAACCGGTCCGCTAACGGAACCAAATATCTCAGCGGCTTCCGATTCGAATCCGGAGGGGAGTCGTTAACGGACTAATATCCCCGCGAACGCACTTGATGCACTGACTCCAGGGATATCTTTGACCTCGCGTGAGTTTCCGCGAAACTCGTAAAAATTCTGGAGAAAGGATCGGGCGGCGACAGATTCTGGAGTCGCGATCTTCGGCTGGTGCTGGTGGTTAAAAAAAATAGTAGGTATAGGTTTCTCGACCACGATTTATTGCATGCATTCTGAGTGTAAGTAGTTATTGCGACACGGTCCAGAGAGATCTGCGTTGAAAATTTTCTTAATAACTAGAATAAAATAATAATGACTTAACATCGATGGGTTCAAAACCAAACATGGAACATGTATATAAAATTTGTCTAAAGACAAAGTCATAGTCATAATTTAGGATGAATAAGAGTTTTGCTGATTATACACTTAACCTCTTGCTTTTTATCTTTAGCCAAACATTGCTTCTCTTTTCAATTTTTCATGTTTTCTCTTGTCTGTCTGGGCGTCCGAAATATTTTACTTTCTCCTTCCTATCCTTTAATATTTTTTCATATTAATTTCGTATAGGTGCATAAAACGTTTAGTCTGTATCGAACGTATCCAACTGGTTCCTACAAATAGCACTTCTCCGATTGTGCGCCAGTCCTCCGCAATAATTTTTCATATTAATTTCGTATAGGTGCATAAAACGTTTATTCTGTGTCGAACTTATCCAACTGATTCCTACAAATAGCACTTCTCCGATTGTGTGCCAGTCCTCCCGAATAATTTTATTCGTCTTTACTTTTGAACTTGTTAGGAGAGACATTATGAGAATTAGAATGAAAAAGTAAAACGCTATCGTTGAGCAAGAATATTTGAAGAATTACGTAGATAAAAGTGGAATATTAGTGGGATGTCTAAGATGTACATTAGTTGCATCGTAGTTGCAATCGAACTCCACTCTTGTTGTTGGAGGCCTTGATTTTTTGCTTGAGCGGTCGGATTGAAGAAGTGGATTAAGGTTTTGGCATCGCTTCATCTGCCGAAACTATATCACACAACACAATCCTCACTTGATTCCGAGACATGTATGGTGTCCACGTCGGTATTCGAACCCGCGTACCATGGGTATCCGGCAGCTCATTGACATGGCCGGTAGACACTTGGATTTAAACAGCCCGATTAGTCGAAAATCGTGAAACTCCTTAGGCTTATTGGACTTAACTCTTCTCTCGGGAAGACTTATTTTTGTCGAACATCTGCAGAGCAAAGGGTAAGACAGATTAGACCAGGCGTTGGGGGTGAAATCACGTCGGCAACTTAAGAAGAAAAAATCATCCGTTTGTGGTGAGTGTGGTCCGAAACGAGAGTCAATGGGAGGAAGTGTATGGGATAGGAAAAGGGGGCGTTCAGGGTTCCAGGCACCCTGTCTCAAAAATAGCCTCCGGAAAGGGGCGCGTTCCCTTTTCGGGGCCGATGTTCGAGTCCCTCTTTCTCTCAAACCGTCCAAATGGTCCGAATCCTACACACTCTTCGAGAATGAATGACACCCACCCTCTTACCTCCTCGATATTTTTTAACACGCCCTCGTTCGAAAATGCGCTCACTCCGTTCCTGCGCGCGGGAAACATCACGTAGCCGTTCCGCCTCGTTTCCCGTCCGGAATAGAGAGGGCGCGGAAAACAACGCACATCGCGCGCAACCCCTTTGGGATCGTGTGAGAGGAGGGATCGCCTTTATAGTCTTCTTTCCTCCTTCTATTCCTCTTCATCCTCTTCCCTGCCCCGCTCCTTTTCGCCCATCCCCCTCCCCACCAGGGCGGAAGCACCCACGCCCAAGGCCCTTAAACGGACGAGGGGCCAGAGACCAAATGCCTGAGAAAAACCAAAAATACTTGGGCGTGCGGTACCGAGAGCAATGTGTGTGGCTGAGGAGGTGGGGATCTGAGGAGTGAGGCGGGAGCTTTGGGGGAGGTGAACGGGAAGGGAATTCGTTATTTCTCCTTGAAGATTTAGCGGGAGAGCGGTTAGAAACCAGCCAGCTCTCCAATTCGTCTTCCTCGTCTCCAATTCAAGTATTCGAAATATACATGCCAATTTCGAATTCAGTTTTCCATGCTCAAAAAATTACTTTCTCTCGTATTGCGATCGATGACATGGCCAGAGTACTGGCTTCCAATCCCGAGGATCTGGTTTCGAAACCAGGGACAGGGGCAGAGGGTCTATTTATTGGCATACCGCATTCCATTTGAGTGCCCTGTGGAGTTCTCGTCGATTTCAGCAATCCATTCGTCGAATAGGACATTAATCCTTGGACCCCTTGGTGTCTTTAGTTTAGAGCACTCTATGCCGTTGACGGATTATGCTTCCCCTATCTTCGGTCCCTAATAGATTTCTACATCCGCCCAATTACCCATGTATACTAAATGGCAAAAATTATTTTAGATGACGGTTTCATCCCTCGAAAAAGTGCTACTCCCACCAAATATATCCACATATTTCAACATTTCTCAACTAACTTTTGATGATTAGATGTTCCTCTTTTTTAAATTTCTAGCATGGGGGTAGTAGTTGTCTGGGAGGCAGTCTCGTTCCTTTTGTTACCATTTGTGGTTTTCTAAGATGAATTGTTACCGAGATATGATTCAGTCTGTGAGCAGGCGTCTCGTATGAGGCCTCTCTCTGATTCATTCCCTCAAGGCAGAAAATAAGTTATCTTCATTATATAGCTACATCTCCGTCTTTCTTGTGGATATTGCTGCCGTTTTGGAAGAAGAAAAAAATTCAGTTCACTAATGGTTCCTCTTCACGAGAACATAAAATAGCGGAGTGATCAGGAGTAGTCAGATAAGCTGTTATGGGTTCTAATATTTAGGAGAGGAGATGCCATGAGGTCAAGACCGGTATGCGGGTCTGTAAAGCGCCTGCCTGACAACCCAAAGGTTGCGGGTTCGAATCCCTCCCTCTTGCATGGTCGTTCTGTTTGTCATAACATTAAGTTAGGGAGGTCGAGAGGCGTAGTGGTTAGAGCACTGACCTCCAACCCGGAAGGACCGGTTATGAGTTCCGACGGTGTTAGATATTTTTCATTAGTTAACTGGCCCCTACTTGAGTGTTGTGCAAAAAGCCCTTCGAGTTCAGTACTCGGCCCGTCGAATGGGACGTTTAGTTATGATCCCCGTTGTGCCCTACATTAAGAGCAGACTGGTGCCGATGCCTGGTTTCTACATCTACATCTACATCTACATAATACCCTGCAAGCCACCACAAGGGTGTGTGGCAGGGGGTGATTGCTCACCAAACATGCACTACATATCATGCATAAAAAAGGAATAGTATTAATATAGTAGTCAGAACTACACTATTTAAAAAATATAGAAATTGCAAAGCAAACATGCAAAAACATTCTGTTAGTAGGGTTAGCTTTAAGTACTCATACCAACATGCAGCTACCAATGCTATTCATTGCTACTCTCCGATAGGACATATTTACCGTTATTCGTATCTCTTATTGTGCGAGGGAAAAAGGACATCTTGAATCGGTCAGTTCGGCAATCAATCTCTCTAACTTTATGATTATGGTCCAGTCTGCCATAGTAAGTTGGGGTTCGTAAAATATTTTTAACATCATCACTGAAAATATTGCCTTGGAATTTGTGGAAGAGATTAAGTCTAAATTTCAACCTGCGATCTGACAATGATTCCCATTTCAATTCATTTAATAGACTGGTTACGCTAATATAATTATCGTATCGTCCCTTTACAAATCTTGCCGATCTTCGCTGCACACGTTCAAGTTCATTACTTAGACCGATTTCGTAGGGATCCCATACACTGGCAGCATATTCCAAATGAGGTCTAACAAGGGAAAAGTAGCTGATTTCTCGTACATGATCGTCACATTTACCCAATACTCTTTTAATGAAACCCAGTTTGCGATTCGCTTGACCCATTATTTCACGAATGTGTTTACCCCAGGAAAGATCATTTGTCAGTCTTATTCCAAGATATTTAATGGATTCCACGTTTGTTAATTCATTATTACTTATTTTGTAAGTGCTAGGGGGAGAGCTATTCTTTTTCCAAAAATTCATTACAAGACATTTCTTAAAGTTTAATTCTAACTGCCATGTATCACACCAAGTTTCAATTGCTTGTAGGTCAATATTTAAATATTCTTTATCGTTTGGGCATAGAATTTCCCTGTACACTACTGCGTCATCGGCAAATAGACGAAGCTTACTTTTTACCACCTTTTGGATATCATTAATATACAAAAGGAATAGGAGTGGACCTATCACACTACCTTGTGGGACACCCGAAGTGACTTTAATTGCCGGTGAGGAAACACCGTCCAAAACAACCCTTTGAACCCGATCATGCAGAAAATCATTAATCCATGATATAATGTTACTGTCTAACCCATAAGATTTTAACTTCAAAATTAGTTTGCTGTGAGAAACCTTGTCAAAAGCCTTCTTGAAGTCGAGAAATATAGCATCCACTGGAATATTATTTTCGCCAGAAACTAAGATATCGTGGGAAAAGAGAGCAAGTTGAGTTTCACACGATCTGCTCTTTCGGAAGCCATGCTGGACATTGGACAATAAATTCTGGCTATCTAGGTGTCCCATGACTGAACTGACAATTATATGTTCTAGGACCTTGCATGAAATGGATGTGAGGGATATAGGTCTGTAGTTAGATGGCTGCTCCCTATCGCCACTTTTAAAAATGGGTGTTACATCGGCTGCTTTCCAGTCCATCGGTACGACGTGTTCGGTCAGGGATTTATTAAATACTATTTCAAGGTAGGGGGAAATTTCGGATGCTAACTCTCTATATACGCGGGAGGGAATTTGATCAGGGCCAGGAGATTTGTTGGGGCTTATATCTTTAAGTAATTTTTCAATACCATTACAGGAAATGTCAATTGGTTTCATCAACCGCTGAAAGAGGTCAGGTAACACGATAGTTGAATCCCCGGAAGGTGGGTTAAAAACGGTTTGGAAGAAGGAATTTAGCAAGCTAACTTTGTCGAGTGTGTTTGTGGTCATTTCACCTCTATCATTTTTAAGTGAATGGACGGCAGACTTATGGCCTTGCACTTCCCTTACGTACGACCAGAAGACTTTTGGATTTTCTTTCAATTGTTCCCCAAGTGTTCCTTCCATCCTTACCATTCCCGTCCCATCCTTGCTCCTTTACTCCCGGTCTGAAGGGTCTGAAGGGCCATTAAGTGAGGGGAAAGATTTGTAAACCGCAGATGATGATTAAAGGTCAGACGGTGGGTCATCACTTTAGCAGTTGGAGCTCTTTAAAACTATGCATAGTTGTTTTCTTAAAATGCTTGAATCGAAATGAAGCGGAGTTGCACATGTATGAAAGACTATTATCGCATAGGCTGCGCTCGTTGTCATCCCTGTAAGAGCTGACTACATCACGGAGAGGAGTTATTGGAGAGAATAGATGTGGACGGAAATGAATTTGGAGAACAGAGGAAGGTAGGAAAGTCTTTTCAATTTGACACAAGAAGTGTACGCAACACTTTCAAGGAAAGCAATGAAAGTGCTTCTTAAAACTCTTAATTCTACTCTAGGATGAGGACTGCAGGTGCGAATTCCTTCGCGAATTCGTTTCGTTCTCGAGTATTATTCGACCGCAGGGGAAGTGTGTGTTCGGGGAGGGGGAGAGTAGATGGCGGGATAGATCAAGCGATGGGAGCGAGAGGTGGATTGAGATGGAATTTCGACACGGTCCGCAGTGCCCCGTGCTCCCGAATCCGGTTGGTGCGGCGAGAACGGTGATTCAAAGACGATAATTAACGCGATGACCCACTAAATAAAAATTTCCCTTTCTTCAGACGACCTACCCGCTGGCGACACGGCAAAAATTCTCGCCATGTTTGGCACCGCCAGAGAGGATTCAGATGTTTCTTTTTATTTTTGTTTTGCTCTTTTGTAAGGAGCCGATCGCTTTACGACAGTCATTTGGCTTGAAAGAGTAATTTAGTTCAGCGACACATCGTGCGATAGTTTTGCAAGAATCTGCCGCAGATAATGTTCTCCGCCCCACGTAAAGTAGTTTAGAAACACTGACGATGGCAAATGCCATTGAAATCACACTCGTTATTCTGTGAAATCTTATTTTAATGCGTGTAAAAATTGCATTTTCTCATTCTTTTTCGAGAATGCGCGGCACTTTGAAATGAAGTCTTCATCTCAGTTAGTTGGCACACTAGCAAAAAAGTAAATGAGGTGGAAAAATCTGTTAAAATTGAATTACTTCTTATGACGGAAACATATATGCTTATCTCTAACTAGGGTGCTGCAAGATATCTACCAGTTAAAGATATAGCCTTTTAAAAATGTATACCAGGACAGTGGTGAAAAACAATAGTAGCTTAATGTCTGATGGATATGATACTTTTAAGCGTATGTACCAAGATATTTCTCAAAAATTCAGATCTCATCCAATTGCACCTAACCGTTACTGTTTATCTCAATCGAGCTGAGGTACTCTTAATCGGGTGATGGAAGCAGTGTCTATATCATGACTTATCGATCGGTATACCCATGTTTATATTAAAATAAATTATTTTATGTAAAATTAATAAAGATGAATCCTTTTGTTCCCATGGAACTTACTCCATGGCTTAAGGGAAAAAAGTGGCAGTATTAAACATATTCAAGCTTAATTATTTTTCTTGGTGCTTACAATAGCTCTTCGATCATCTTTTTTCATGCTCTGCAATGAGGAAGCTATTGATACATATCAATAGGTATTGTGAGACATTGCGTCCATTATTGCCACTTTTCTAACAGAACTACAACAGTTACAGCTATCTTATTCACCCTTATGCTAAAGATCATGAACGATAATATGACACCAATGAACACTAGGTCGAGGGGCAGCTTTTGATCGGAAACCTTCCGTAATATACACATTCAACCAATTATCAATGCAAATGAAGTAAATTGCGTGGCCAAGGGTTAGCAACCCCTCTATATCCCGTTGTGGAGGATTTCGTCAAGGTTGACAGATGGGAGAAAGCGTGCGTGCATTTTGAAATTCCAGTATTTTTTTTAGATTGAGGAAGACCTCCTTCCGGTGGGCTCTGATTTCTTCAGTGATATCATGGACGAAGATGCAGCGTTCGCCCTCGGAAGAGATTTCATAAACTTCTCCTCTTTGCCTTTGTCACGAGCGGGAGATGGAAGTGGCGATCGTAATGGAATAATATTTCCGCCCATCCTCACTGAATATATTTACGACGGCACCGGTCGCATGAAGATCCGGCGGAAGGATCTCGAGTGACTCAAGTGAGGACTTTAGTTCTCAGGAGTGATAGAGTATTGTTGGAAGTACGTCTGGGCCTTTTCAAAGGGAAAGGATATCTCGATTAAGCAAAGGCTCACCATCGTAGAGTATCGAACTTGGATATCGTTTCACAACGACAAAACTACTCAAGTTTAAGAAATGTGACCGGTGAAATTGTATTTCTTGTAACGTTCAATCCTTAAATGATTCCTAAGTCACTGTAG
Organism: Platycnemis pennipes; assembly: GCA_933228895.1. Classification (NCBI taxonomy): domain Eukaryota; kingdom Metazoa; phylum Arthropoda; class Insecta; order Odonata; family Platycnemididae; genus Platycnemis; species Platycnemis pennipes. Next base: position 91,129,708 of record OW121850.1, on the reverse strand, counting down.
CCTCAGTGGTCAGCTATATGCATGCGCGTTCATGCGTATGCTTTATCGATTGCGTTTTTTGATGTGGCATGAAGACTAAGTTTGTTTCAGGCCTAATGGAAATTGAAGCTCAATGCATTAAGTTAAAGTTGCAGGGTTAGATTTATGGATTTTATTCGCAGGAAATTAGTTAAAAGTTTGAACGTTCCACACTCTTTATTATAATCGACCATGGTTGTGTCGCCCATGAATCAACGCTATTAGTATCGTTATCAGGATACAGAGCAACTTTGGAAGTGTACTTAGGGATGGATTAAGAGGTTGGGGTAAGGGGGTAATCCCTTTCCGGAGGCTATTTTTGAGAGAGGGCGCCTGGAACCCTGAACGCCGCGCCGCCTCCTCCATTCCCATACACTTCCTCCTATTGACTTCCCTTTCGAGCCACGGTCACCCCAAATGGAACTAATTTTTTTCTAAAGTTGCCGACGTAATTTCACCCCCAACGCCTGGCTCAACTTGTCTTCCCTCTTGAACCGCATGTGTTTGACAGCAATTTTAAACTTGTACACGACATTACTCTTTTTACGGGAATTCACTGTAAATGGCCATAAAGGTCTAATCACATCCTCTATCCCCCATCCCATAGCTAAGACTACATAAGAACGTTTCCGACATTTTTCTGCCCTTTGATGATAAATGAAATCGAGTCGAAACCACGGTCATAATAAAACGGCGTGGAAAGTACAAACTTTTGATTCATTTCCTAATGCATTCAAATAAATGCGAAACCGATTACTAGTCGATATATTATTCCGTGGATACTATCATTTATATTTACGTGGCTGGTGGATGCAAAAATTACACTTTTCTCTTATTAGGTAGCATTGCATCATGGGTCACTTTGATTGGTTTTCGTACATAGTGCATATTTGGTGTGAATTCACCCCCTGCCACACATCCTCGAGGTGGCTAGCAGGGTACCCCGTAGATGTGGGATTGAAAGTATACAGAAAGGTATTTAATATGAATGATAAGTTTACCTTGCTGCGTGGGAATATTTATCTATATTCAAGTTTGTCATCCCTATCAACACTACTATCGTTATTAGTTTTCAAGGATCAAAATTTAAAAAATCAAAATTATTACCGTTATTAGCTTTGTTGTTGTACACATTTATGTAAGGTTAATATATTGACATGGTCCAAATTATTACTGTTATTAGCATTTTACTTTTAATCAATCGAACACTAATAACTGATTATTTAGACCGTTCCTATGAACACAATGGTCAAGCCTATCTCACTTCCTGAAGCGCTCAGTGCATTTCCGTCGGTATATATCTGCATGCGTCTTGATTCCTTCGGAAAACCAAACCAAAACCAAATCAATCAGAGCCCACTCCACGGGGAATTTAGGTCTCCTGGCAAACGTCTCGTTTCCCTCCGAGAGATGGAGAACGCCGCAGCTTAACGATCCAATTTCTCGGAAGCTCTCGCGTTTTCGGCGAACCGCTCCATTTGTGGTGTAAATGTCCCGTGGGCCTCAACACTCCCCGAGTCTCAGTTCACTATTTTTTCTCTCCCTCTCTCTCTCTCTCTCTCTCTCTCTCTCTAACTCTCTCAGATTCATTTAAAGAATCTTTGCTCTCTGCTTGTAAGCAGTGTCGCCGGCCGAATACAACGGCTCACCATTCTTCCTCTCCTGCAGTCCATTCGCGGTCATTTCTCTCCGCATCTTTCGTTAATCACCGAATAAATATTGACGTTTTCGCTACCAACGAAAACGTCATATTTGTTATCAACGTGGATAAATGAATAACTCGAAATGAATGTCGTTATCATAACGACAAATGTCATTCGTTATAGCGTAACGAATGATTCAAGACTTGGGTCGAGTCGTTCAGTACTTTATTCTCCTTTAATCCAGTCCCTTCCTACCTCTCTTTCGTTCCATGGCAACCCTGTTTGATTAACTTTCATTCATACTTTTGCGTACATCACTGTGCTCTACCCAGGATATTTCCGTCGACTTTGTACTCGATGAAAATATCCACGCGCAACTCATAGATTGAAATGAGGACTAAATAATTTGATGGGATACGTTGACATTTTCTCTTCAAGCTGTTTTATAATATTCTTTTTCCCCACTTAAATGATAAATTTATGATTACTGCATTTTATTACCATCGAGGTAGCTATAAGAATGAGTCCATTATTTCAATGTTATGATCGTATTTTAGGAATTATATACCTCACTTTATTAATAATTCAGCCACTCCACTGTGGTTAATTTTTCCCAAATTCCTACACGCTACTGCTGATATTCTTTTCAATATAAATATAGAAAGGAAATAAGTGTATTATGCAGTGAGTGGCAAGGCAGGAGCACGAACCCATAGACATAACATATTGCTCCCTAATAACTAAGAAAAGGGTTTTTTTTCTGAAATAGTTCCTATAAAATTCATTCTGTATATACTTGCTGCAAGAAATGGGATGTCTTGTTCAACTGAAGAGCAAAATATGCAGAATAGCTCGTAGTGTGGGTCCGTTAATTGAAGTAATAGGAGGGAAAATGTTTCTTCTGATGCCCGCGCCAGTATTGAGAGTGTTCGCTATTTGTAGGAGTTAGTTCCATGTTCTGCTGTCGGGGGTTGAAAAACAGTCCGTTTTTGGGAGGCGTCCGCTATTTGAAGGTGTCCGTTAAGGGAGGTTTAGACTGTATTAGGCAACTCTGGGGTCACTTGCATGTACCTTCAACTGCTTGTTAACTGCGTGTGTACATCGCGTGCGTGCGGACGGAGCACGCCCCCAGCCTCCGTAACATTCTCGGACACGCGTCATCATCCTTCGGGTTGAAGAGCGAGACTTCGAGGACGCGAGTGTCTCTCTTATTCCGACGGAGAAGGAGTCTTAGAGGAACCGGAATGGAGAGGAGGAGAGGGGAGATTGTATAACTTTCACTCCACTCGCGGCATGACTCCCTCTCCTCCATCAGGATAGGCCGAGCGTTAAAGACCCGCTACACCTTTTGACACACACTAGCGCCTTGACTTCACATTGAAGCACAGGCATTCAGCGCGACGGCCAAACAAACCAAAGGTCGCGGGTTCGTTCCCGCCTTTGGCATGTTTTATCTCGACTTGCCAGGAATTTACATTTGTTTGTTAGGGTTGACAATTTTGTTGTTCACGAGAGGGAATCGACCGACAGCAGCAGTCATTTAAGATGAGGGCAGGATGGATTTATAGGGGATGAAGGAAGGGTGGAGAGAAACTTAGCGTCAACATCAGCTTACTCTTGAAAAAAGACGCCAAGTGAGCCATGATTTTAGCGGAGAGATGCACTGAACTGCATTCCTCAAGTTGAAAATAGTGACGATAAAAATTGGAAAAAGGAAATGAACAGCAATCAAGTTTCTTTTTTCCTAAACGTTTCTCAAATAGTTATCATGCGAGCGCCTGCGCTGAGACGATCTTTGATCACAAACCAAGATCGTCTTTTAATCCTGGGGGTTTGCTTTTGAAACCGTCGGGATTATCTCGAATAGGTAACCAAGGAGTCACGTTGTACAAACATGAATAGGTCGCAAATTTGGTGCGTTAAAACCACTGATTACAACCTCATTCATTGTTTGCACTCATGTTTTATCTCATCTGGAGGCTCTATAGTCGAAACAGATGAGAAAAACTTGAGGAAAACAATAAATTATATTGTAACGAGCGATTCAAACCAATTGCGTCTGTACAACGTGACTCCTTGGTTACCTATTTGAGGTAATCCCTACGGTTTCAATCACATTCCCCCTGAACCCAGAATGGGGGTAAATAAATTCCTCAGAAAAAATGGAATTCACTATTAGTGATGTGCTTTTTTCTATCGCAAAAATTCAATCAGAAAAGTAATGGCGTTCACAGCCCCGTATCACAAGAGTTTTTATGCCTTTTAAAGACCTAGTCCGCCGTTAGGTGCTTGATGTAGCTAGACAGAGACTAGAATGATTGGGTGTATCTTTCCTCGAAGTACTATACGTTTCGTGTACTTGTACAAGCTCGCACCAGTCTTATGAACAATTGAAGTTCGCGCTTTGTGCAAGAAAGTGGACATGATTGGTTGGTCGATTACTTGAGCCCGCGAGTAGCAAATACGGAAATAGAACCAAACCGATTAAGAAATTAAGGACTCTAGCGATTTTATCAACGATTATTCACGACACCCATGCTGGTTCTACATCATACGCTGCTGCTAAACTATTTCACTGGATAATGCGCTCGAATTTCTACTAGGACAGCTGAGATACGGACTAACGTGAGGAAGGAAGCGCTAATAGCTCCAATCTACTTAGCGGTGTTTATTGTGGAAGCAGCGTCTGTGCACCACACGACTGGGAATAAGAGGTGACCTCAGACGTGCGGAATCTGTGTCAAAGTTGAGCTGCACTGGACGTTGGCCGTAGTTTGGCCGCGAAAGGAGCTACACGGCAAGAAGATGAATCCTCTGAAAAGAGTGAAATGGCTTCCTCGCTGGCTATATATGTATCCCGATTTTAAAGCAATCACGGAATTACTATCTTCCGCTTGTTATGCTAACATCACGAAAAGGGCTGCTGACACTGTTTGGGAAGAGTTGTTTTCATCCTCCTAAAAATATAACCTCTTCCCTGGCACAAGTAAAAACACCTGGATCATGTAAGTTGTCATATTCATTTCTCGCGGAAAAAACTCTCCTTCCTCTCACGATAATTATTTATAAAAGTTGAAGTAACTAATCGTGGTAAAGTTAGTCAAATTATAATGCTTCATTCTGTTTATTTGTAGTTTTATGGATGCGATGACCTCACCTCGTATAGATTCGTATCTTGCAAAGCGTGAAGGGACTTTCGCTCTCCATTAGACCGCAGAGCATTTAAATTCCCAGAGTTCCTCACCGTATGTGGAAATCAGTCAGTTTTATCGGTTCATTTGTTAACTTTTTTTTACCAACCTCACTCCGAGAACATAAAACAGTTTCGCTCCTTGGATTGGCGTTCCATCCATCTCAGAACAAATACGGAGATTGAAAGCACCGAAGGAACAACGTGGGACGACCACTCAAGACCGAAGAGAGCATCCGACGTCATTCCAGCAGAGGGAGAAAGAGAAAAAAAGTAAAAAATTCCACCAACAATGCCAGCAAGCGGTCTCTCTGTGGCGCCAACGCACGATTCCTAATAGGAATCAACAATCGGAAACGCTATCCCGTCGCCCCAAATCAACAATCGGAATCGGATGATGTAAATCTGGAAAAAAATCCCTATCTCGTTAAGATTAGTTGATTTCTTTATTGTTAGGCTCTCCTTTGATTCGTAAACCGCACCCTAGTATCCCATTCCGGTGCCCATCCTATGGGCACACGAATGCATAACAGCCATCAGTTCTACCGTAACTACTGTTGTCAACGAAAGAAGGGCCCAAACAATGAAAACCGATAGGCATCGGAAACCCATGTACCCGATTATTCGGATGCCCCATCACCTATCCTTCTGTCAAGTTGGGAACACGCCGGAAAAACGCATCGAGAACAGGGATGCACACGGGAATGCTGGAGATTCTTTGGAGGAGAAACAAAAACGAAAGCAAAATCCTTGAAATGTAGAGGGGGGAAGGGAGGGCGTGGGTTGAAAGTGGGGAGGGAGGGTCACGCATAAACATCGGAGGAGAAACAGGTCGAGAGTGGGGGCGGGGGGAATGAAACGAAAAAAAATGGCGACTCCACCGCGGATGAGTACACGGCTTCACGCAAGAACGCCTCCGCCGTACGCGATCGCCTGGGATGCATCAGGATTCTTGTGGAAACAAACGCTATCCCGTCGCCCCAGGTAATAAGCAGACTCGCAAAGCGAGAAAAAAAACTCTCGGAAATGCAAACTGGCGGTTTTTGCATGAGGAACCTATGTTGCTATGTTTGGAAATGCGTAAGTTCTTTGGCCCAAGAAATCTCACTTTTCGAAATCGGAATGTGTTCGTTGTGGAGACGTTCGAACTTCGGCATTCCCTACGCTCGACTGTCCGGGGCCTCCCGGAATGAGGCCCTTGAAATTAACGACCAAGGCAAACGGTGAGGTTCTGACCCAACAAACTCCGCGGTTTCCAATTGTCGTGCTCACGAAATCGCGGGATTCGCTGTGGGCTACGCGACGTCCCACGAAGTTTATTTTTTCACTGTCGACACTCCTCCGTTGTAGAAACCAGAATAGGTCGACGGATAGATAAAAACAATTGACACGAAAATCGTCGACTTATCGCCGTCGCTCAAGCTAATGGCGACCGTCGCTTCACCCACCTGGCGGGGGCTTCGGCAAAGTGTTCCTCCTCCAGGCCGGAGGCTTCATCGGGTTAAGGGCCGTCGAATCCGGGATGTCCGCAGAAGGCCCGGAAGAGGAGGGCTTGAAGACCGCCCTGAAGCGGGAGCAGCAGTTACCCATGGCGGGAACCGAACTTCCAACTGTGTTCTTCTGGAAGGTGAGACCTCGGAAGCACTTTCTCCGCGGAGGAACTGAAAGCCTCCTCGACGACCGAAGACGGTGCTCGGAGTCTTCCACGGGACTCCTAAGACGTTCGTGAAGTATCGGACGTTAAACCGGCTCTGATAGACTTTTGGGATGAGGAGATCGTAGTGGCGCGCACGGGTCTCTAGTGAGGACTGACGGACTCAACTCTCTTCTCCACTCTCCAACCCGTTGGCGATCACGCCCTCACGACCTCCAACGGCGGTTCCGATACGGGCCGCCCCGAGTCGCCACCGTCTCTCACCCTTCCCCTAAACCGCCTTGCCTCTCCTTCGCCCGGCTCTCATGCCCCTCGTGAATCCTTCCAGCATGGGGAACCCCACCCCCTTTCCTTTTTCGCCACACACACGTTCGCTATCCCGAAGCGAAGTCATCGTCGTCTTCCGAGCGTAGGAAGACCGGGGACCCCGTCCGTCCTTCTTCCCGTGAATCGGTCAGCGAGTGAGTCAAAGTCGCTTCCCGGTGAGGGTAGAAAGGGGTTAGCCGAGGCGTCAGCGAAAGGCACTCCGGATGGATGAATGGTAGTGATATTGGTACCTAGCCATTACGCGGATCCCACGGTCAGTTATGGTCACTTGCGCCACTAAGCGCATATGAGTAGGCTGTTTTTCAATGCCCGTTTACAAATCAATGTTTTTCACGTATATGAAAATTTCAATATTGGCATTTTGAAATTTCAATACATAATATTGGTATTAAATACCTAATATTTGGCACCGTCTATAAATATTCCAATAAATAAATATGAAAGTTGTCAGATGGGTATAATCATAATATAATAGATATCTGAATCTCTCTTCAGGAGGTCCGCAACATTTTCATTTGACTCGCAAATACCTCTCTGTAAAAAACGCAAAGTATTAATCTTTTGTGCTCTAAATCTCAAATAGAACGAAGTTGATGGCTTTGTTCACTTAGGGATTTTCTAGTTTTCATGTGTAATCTACTTCCTTCATTACCTTTTTAGCCATTAAATATCAAGGATTATATAGACAGGGGGAAGGATCATGTTTCCTTCACGTTTTCGCTGTTGCTATCATTAATGCAGGTTCTTATGGAAGAGCGTTGATCACAGTAATTGACCTAACGACTCGATTTTCACGGATATTCTTGCGCGCGGCATGAAGATCCGTGATCGAACCCAAGGGCTAAACTAAGGAGCGCAAAAGGAAATGAGGGAAGAATGGAGTGAATGATGTGTGGGACCTACGGTGATGATGGGCGGAGTTAACATTCGAAAGCACTTTAAGGTAATGCGGTGGTAGAATTACCTGCACAAATATTGCCATAGCACTGACAGAAATTCTGCGTAGTGGCTACAGTATGTAAAGTTGGAATATGTGGTAGTAAAGATGCCTACCCGCTACAACCGAGGAAGTAAGGAAAAAATTTATCAGAACATGCATTTGGAGCATGCTTCTTTAAGGTAGTGAAGCATGGACGGCATCAACAGCAGTGGTCAAGGCTGGAAGCATTAGAAATGTAGTGCTGCAGAAGAAGTCTAAAGATTAAATGGAATGGCCAAGTGACTAATGAAGAAGTCCTAAGAAGAGTGGATGAAAAAGAAGTGTCATTAAAACTTAAAGGAGACTGACAACTTAATCAGCCACATTATGAGTAAAACCCGGCGTCGGTATTAGCCTTTATTATAAATTACCGGAATTTTTTAATGGAAACTTGCAGAATAGCGAAGATGCAATGCCGGTAATATTAAAAAAAATGTTTTTTTCGGTGTAGGTAATACGTCAGGGAGCGCATAATCCCACCCCTATAAGACGTGCACGGATCAGACAATAGGCGAGAAATATGATAAATCAAAAATATTGGCTTTCAAAAAAATAGTTGAACTAATTTTATCAGCGCGTTGTACTGCACTACCAGTATAGACAGAAATGACAAATTAAAATGATGAACTATAAGACCAGGCGATACAGTTATTCGTTTTTCCCACGCAGAACGCTCGACATAAACGAACGTAAACAAATAATGATTATTTCAAACCCATTTCATGCCTGGCTATTTAATGGCTTCATTATTAATTAAGCTAAAGTTTTATTCAGCTAAAGTCAACTTCACGCTGGTGACCTACCACCCCCTGCCCCACGCATTTTCGGCGGTTCGCAGGGTAAAATGTAAGTGTACATGTGACGAGCTGTGGAAGTAATCGGGAATTGAGAAAAACAATGAAGAGGGTGTGAACGGCTCACGAATACGAGGAACTCGACCATTACGAGAGTAGTTACGTCAGCGAGTAGTAATTCTGTGACTCTCCGACCATCTCACTGTGGTGTTACCGCATTCGGGAATCCTTACGCGACGCTTCCGATCGGATGTGGGCGGCCGCATGAGTAGGCTTTGGCCTAGAGACGGTTTCGTCGGAAAAAAAAGAATCGAGTCGTCGCGAATGTTTCTACGTCGTCATGCGAATTCCACTGAATGTTGCGTTCTAGCATTCGGGTCCGAATCGGTTTTCCGGGCAGTCTCTGGCGGACAAAAATTGAGCATTGTTGGGGTTATATTCTCGAATTAATCTTGTTTTTGCCATAAGTATTACTTCCATATTTCTTCAGCTTCTCTCCGCCCCAATTTAATGGCGTTCAAAAATCTCAACTCCTTTCCTAACCCTTGAGAAAACAGAATTGGTAATAGTTATTCGCGGGAAGCTAAGGATGTATGTATCATTTAGGAAAGATTTGTAACGAGGCGTAGGCCGGGTTTTTTTCAGGAATTGGAGGAATTCCGTGTTTATATTCTCCTACTCTTAAGAAAAAAGACCCCAAAGTGTTTATTGTTTAACGTTCTATCCCTCTGCTGGAGCAATAATCTCGAAGGTTTTCTCCTAACACCACGCAATGGGGGCGTTTACTCGGAACCGAAATCGCAATTTTGTACACGAAATCGTAGATGGAAACAAAAAAAGACTTAGTGAAAAAATTAATCTTCTAACCACAACCATTCACTCATAAATCAAAAATTAAAATAAGCAAAAGGTGACGCCCACCGAAAAAGCTGCTGTGATAACATTGACGTCATTTTCCTGCCGTCCTTGACTGCTTTTAGGGGAGGGGAAGGGAGTGGAGAGGGTTCTCGGAAGGTCTGCTCGCACAGATGCTGTCGCAACTGCTCCTATTGGCAGAGTCAGCCGTGTCCCCACATTGCGATAAGGCAAAGTAGCTTCGAGGGCTCAGTTGTGATTGGACGAAGTCGATATACGTCAGAGGTTGCACCACGCCCACTTTTCCGAAAGGGTTAAAAACATCAGTTTTTCGCCGCTTACAACTCGAGAAATAATTGACGGATCAAAAAACGGAAAAATACGGGTCTTTTTATTTTACAAACTCTATCATATTCGGCAATAAAAAAAATATGGTAAACGACCCCATTGGGGACAGATATGGGAACGAGAAATCTCTGCGAAAAAGATTTCCTTTCCTTTAAACGTTAGAGGTGGAATTCTTTGAAATTCAGTGGATCTCATATGTTTTATTTATTTTTTACCTTATTTTCTTCCACATAAATTTTACAGTTATTCTAATGAATTTCTCCCAGGTAAGTAGAGCTAACACTGAAGATAATTCGTTGGAAACTAGTTTCCGACCGTTTAAACTGTGTGGTTATTCATACCTCTAGTCTTTTTAGGTTTGCCGCAGATTTACAACATTAGTCACTGTTTTCATTTTCTTACAATGGAAGCAATTGTTTGAGAATTACTAACCGAGAACTTTTTATAATATTTTGAACCAGGCTTTACATGAATAAATCAATTCTTATCATAACTGGTTGCATATCATTTCAGGTCACACCCGTTTCTTCTTCTTCTCATTGAGTACAGAGGAATATTTAAAAAGATACCCCGCGAATAATTTTTTTATGGAGTTTAATAGGAGGTTTATGGATTCAAGGACGAGAATCAACAATATACCTCCAATGGTGGCATTCCTCCACGTCTCGTACGCGAGGTTTAGACTCCAATTGGCCAATTATCACTCGCATTTACTCCGCCAATATTATGCCTGGATAACTGACGTGGAGTGTAATAAAAAAAAACAGCCGTCATCAAATGACTACCGAGCGTGACTGATACTTGATACCCGTGGAGCAAGCTTTAGTTCATACAAGTTTTTGGTGAGTCATCGTTCACGAATGCTTATTGATATGCCACAGGTGTAATGAAATTACGATTTGGTTTTCTGTGAGCCACTTCTCTGGCCGAAGTTACACACTGCTTCTGCACCGTATCACTCTCCCATGAAGTAAATTTTCTCAAAGAGAAATCGACATCCCTGTTTGAATAAATCGCGCATTTTGCTGATCCGTATGGAAACTAACCATTTTGATTATGATCCAATTATTATGCACATTTATTGAAAACATGTTAATACCATACTATATCCTAGTATTTTACCACTCTCAGCTCTATAACTTGGTCACAAAACCGAAAGTATGATTTGTATTACTAAAGGGCACTAAAAGCCTAGTGCTGCAGCGATGAAACTGTTCCGCTTTCATGTGCAAGTAATAATTGCCATCAGTATATTTCCACCAAATTGTACGAATTCCCGTTCATGTGAATTTTAAGATATAATTAAGAAAATTAGGCGTCACTTAGTGAAAATATTGGACATCTATATATATAAAAATGAATGTATGTGTGTGTGTGTGTGTGTCCTTTATGCATTGCTACACCATTCATCGGATCGCCATGAAACTTTGGGAAGTTGTTGAGTACATTCCCGAAAAGAGGACTACGGAATCGATATTTCAATATCGATACTTTTTCGATATAATATCGCTAAAGTATCAATAAAGCGATACATTTTTGATACAAAATTGAGGTGAAATTATTTAGTTTTTTAAAAGGAATGTATCGTTGCAATATCGATACTGTATCAAATGTATATAATGTGTTTGTCCTTTATGCATTACTACACCATTCATCGGATCGCCATGAAACTTTGGAAAGTTATTGAGTACGCTCCGCGAAGGTTTCTACAAAATCGATAATTCAATGTAGAATCTGTATCGATATAATATCGATAAAATATGGATACATCGATACGTTGTTGATACAAAATTGAGGTGAAATTATTTAGGTGTTTTTTATCAAAGTTTTATAAAGTATCATTACAATATCGATACTGTATCGATACAATATTGATAACTTCATGCATTACCACAACATTCATCCAATTTCCATGAAGCTTTGGTTAGTTGTTTTTTTCACTCCATGAAGGTTTGTACAATATCGAGAATACAATATTACACTGGAGACGGGATGTGCATCCCATTGAACTTGCAATTCATTGAAACACTCACGTGCAACATATTCAAATCATCCGGCATGAGACAAATATTTCAGAAATGCCAACTTATTGCTTGGGATGAATGCACAATGGTGCACAAAGCATCGCTCGAGGCTCTGGATCGATCATTGCAAGATTTCCGTTGAATCCTGAGACCATTTGAGAACGCATTAATATTGCTTGCACGACATTTCAGGCAAACATTACCTGTAATTCCTCGATTGACACTAGCGGATGAAATAAATGCTTGCCTGAAATATTCTACTTTGTGACGACATGTAAAGACGTTAAAATTATATACAAATATGCGTGTCCAGCTGCAAAACAATCGATCAGCTGAGATATATTGTATACCCATAAGAATTGTGAAATTAAACATACTATAAACGTGCGCTTTCCATTTAACCAGATTGAGCCACAGCAACGCGTGGCCGGGTCAGCTTGTTTATTATAAAGAAAAAACTATTTTCACGCTAATTAAACTAAAATGTTGACCATGGTAACAATACACAAATAAAACGTCTTCATGCCTTGACAATGACTCTTGTGTACTGAAACCATGATAGGTATTCTAGTTTAAATACAGTGTGAAAAGGGTACGAAAATAATTTTATTTAACATGAATATTGATACGGTCCATGTCCTGAGACCTACATAATTAATCATGACTATTGATTACCAAGTAATAATGAATTTGCATTTGAACTGGCATCGAATTTATTTTCACGCTGCACAATGTCATCATATTTTGATAGCCAAGCAGGAAATGTGTATTCAGCCCTGATACCCAATTTTAAACTAATGAAATGAATTATAAATACTCTAAAATTTCATATTTTCTGCGATATTTGGGCGTATTCAATAATACCGGCAACAGCGCGGATAGTTGTAATTACTGTTTTCCTAGATCATCAAGTATTCATCCGTTCGCACGAGAGAACATGAGCAGTATTCTTTCGTACACATCTCGTAATTGCCTCGTGTGCTTAGAGATTCAAATTGAACTCTGATTAGAACTATAACTCAGGCTTTTAAATCCGCGGGACGATTGTAATTATTTGTAATTAATTATACTTTTTATTGCCTAACAGAATTTGGGAGAGAGTACTTTTCATCTTCACTCTATGGGTACTTGGATTCGTATCGAATTCTAATTGTCATTAGGAGAGGCAACCGATACTAATTGATGTCTGCTTAACACTTGGCAAGAGTCATTTGTTACGAGAATATATCTCGTATATTGAGAAAGCGGAAGCAGTTGGGCCTAGGTAGGATATTATGGAGTGGAGGAAGAGTGGAGAGAAACCAGACGTCGGCATTATCCTATCCTTAAACGGAGGGGATAAAGGGTCAGCAATTTGACGTACTATCCAACGGACGAAGTACTGAACATGGAATACTCTCCACATAGCATTTATGTATGGACCCGAATCACGTAGAATAATCACTACCGCTGCCGCTTAGTGTAAGTTAAAGTTTTTTGAATCGACCGAAACCCAATATTTATATTTTTTCTCGTAATATTTCATTCATACTATTTCACTCACTAAAATCCCTTTGTAGTAATAGTATTATTATTCTCCCAATATCCCTCTTTCCATATAGTGGTGTGAATGAGAGGGAAAGCTTCAGAAATAGGTTGAATAATCGACCAAAATACGCAGGCATGTATATACGTGGCGGCTCCCAGAGAGCGTAATTGGCGCGTGCTAGGTCTTCCGGGCGGGAATGCGCGATAGCGATGGCTCATTCGGAGGAGATAATGAATGGGGAAGCACGCAGGAAACAGTTGCACGAGCGTTATTTTTGCAGCCTAACAGTATTCAGAATTTCACTTATTTTTTTCACTATGCCTATGTCGAGTTAGGAAATACTCCGAAACATCATTATGCACATTGCTAATACATTAAGGCTATATAGCTCTCGTAGTGTTTATGGCACCTTATAAAAGATTACAGGTTGTGACATCACCAGCTATGGAAGTTATTTTGAAATGATTAGTTTTTGCCTTCTTCTCATAACGAATGCAGGTACTTGAGTAAGAGTATTCACTTTTTCCCCTGGAGAGAAAAACATTTGTGTTTATAGATTTTTTCAAAATTTATGAGAACATGATGACCTCTATCTATCTATGGTTTTCAAATCCGTTCCCACACCAATAGGCGCCTCAGACTGGGAGGAAAAGCACAAGGATGGAAATGGAAGAGAAAGGTGGGGAAGGGTCGAGCGATACCCGGTGTTGGTATTAACCTGTTATTAATGAAAAGGCGACAAAGGGGACTACGGTTTGACGTCCCATCCGACGGACGGAGTACTGAACTCCAATGCTCTTCACAGAGCACTCAAGTAGAGACCAGTTTATCAATGAAAAATATCTTTTCCTGTGGGGATTCGGACCCGGACCCTCCCGGTGAGAGACCAGTACTCTCACCACTACACCAACATGATCCCTGGTACCATGGAGGGACTATTTAATATTTTTTTGTTATTTTTTAGCGAAGATTTTTATACTTTTCGATAGTCTAATATTTAGAATAGATTGTGACGGGATAATTCAAATTAGGCTAACATCTCTCCCCCCCCCCCCCCCTTCTCTCGAGCACATCAATCTATGCACTTCTCTAATCAGGCACAGATATTTGCCACCCCATTTCATTTACAAATTCCCATCCATCTCACTTTCTTAGCACATCCTTCAGAATCCCGTCGTTCATAGTCGTTCTCTCTCGAGAGAAACTTCCACTCACTTGACCGCCAGACTCTGGAAGTTAGGGAGATATGTATATATTTATTGAGGAAAATCTATTTTTCATAATTTGAATAACCTCTGCGCGACCCCTATGCGTTGTCCGATCGAGTCCAAGTTCCTTCCCCTTTTACCGGATTGGAACCAAGAATCGATTCAGTTGGTCAACGTTTCGTTAAGTCCCAAATTTTTTTATCTCATTAATAATCCATCCTGCAAGATACAACTGGGGTAATATAAAATTAAGATCTTCCACATAATTCCCCTCTAAAAGAATGAGAAACTTCACCTATTGAAGATTTGGATCTGCAGTTCTCGGTCTCTATAACCTTGCGCCCCAAAGGTCCGTTGTGCTTTTCCCTCACATCCGTTAGAACTCCAGCTTCCGCTTACCTAACTATTCTTGGCCAATGGGCTTTAACCTGCTTCCTTTCCCCAGAAATTAAAACAGCGTTTCATTTCCCTTCACCTTGCACCTTTCTTGCCGCTGCGTTATTTATGCGGCATCAATCCCTGCAGCACGTTATTACGTCGTAAATATGCATCTAAAATATTTCCCCTATTACCGTTTATTTTTCCCTTTGTAGAATAGCCCCCAGGTGAAGAGGACATTCCCCTAAAATAACAATATACTTACAGCTGGAAATACAAGCTTGGAAGCAAGGAGACGCTTCCAAGGCTTAGAAATTACATCTGGAGCATGACTCTTTACGGCATTGAGACATGGACGATAACAGTCTCAGAAAAAACGATTTATTAGGTACATATATGTTAGTTCACCTTTTCATCCGCATCATCCGCCGTGGTGAAAAAGGAATTTTTTACTAGACGAAGGATCTCCTTATATCTAGAAATATCAGTATGGAAGTACCTATGGAATACGTCGGTGTATTTGGAGCATCTTACTTTTTGAAGCGTGGCAGATACTATAACAGCATCCATATAGGAAAAAGGGGAAGCATTTGAAATATGGGTGAATGATGAAGATAAAATGGATAGAGCGAGTGGCATAAAAGTTCGAAGAAGAAGGGGAGAAAAGGGAAATTTGATAAAATCATTAAAAAGAATAAGGGACTATTTTATTCGGCCATATCCTGAGACATGACGGACGGAAAATTAATTAACGAGACTTGTAAATGAAGGTTTATAATAGTCGATATGATGAGTAAGGGGTGAAGGATGGAGAAGGGAGGAATAATGGCAATGTGAGAAATTCGTTTACTCGGGAAGTTGCTTAAGGAGGCTTCACACTTGAATGAATTCTCTTTCGTCCTTTGCATACCTTTCAAGCTTGCAGAAAATAAAGTACTAGATCAATTTACAGCAACAGAGTCAAACATTTCCACGCTCTTTTATTAAAAAAATTAGACTTGGACTTGCATAGGATTAAGGGAGTGCAGGTTTTACGCATAGGAAAAACTATTATTTTCAACATTCGAACGAAATCCCAATTCTCCAAAAACAACATGCTTGCGACGCGCATTTTTCTAGCAAATGAAATGGCAATTCGAAATAAGTGAGGTAATCAATCAAATAATTCACTCGCACAGAATTTATAATACGTGTTTAATGTGCTAGAAAACCAATGCTAAATAAATAAGCGTTTCAATCCTAGGAGTCATTGTCAGGTACACGCAAGACGTATTTTGCCAAAAGAAACACCAGTATTGCATAAAATTTTAATCAGTTGTAAAAAATGCCATGTGTTCTAATTAGTGACGGATGTCAAATTAAATGATTGCGTCAAATTGAAGAGATAAATCTCGTTGGAGAGCTACCCCAAGCCAATCTTAGGATTGATGACTATTGATGATGTTCACCTAGAACTTCGAAAGCGCAAATATTGTCAAGGCGGCGGCGCGGCGGTGTTAGATATTTCGCTGGAAAAGATCCTTCAACTTCGACCGCTGACTTCCATGACGAGCTTACCTCTGCACGTCTGTGGGTCACCCCCGGATGTTTTCGTAACTGACGCTCCCAGACCTCCCTAAAGTGCTGAATGAGGTCCCTGTTTCGCTTATCGTCCCCTCCGAGCGAAATGAGATGGATAACCGTCGACAGATCGACTTGGGATCTGTCGTTAGCCAGCAAAATTAAAAGTTGGCTCATGAATATCACGTCAAGCGAGATTTTTAACCTTCGAGAAAACTTTTATCAATTTTAGACAGTGTATATTTCATTAGACAGCATAGCATTAATTTGAGGTGCTGCAGCTAAATAAATTCTTATATTTTTATTACTCCATTCTTTACTGCGTGGATCAACTGCGAAGCTTTGCTTTAACTCCTACCTTAGTGCTTAAAACAAAGCGTCTGCGGGACGATTTCCCTTTCTGCGGTCCGCACAGAAGAACCTCAGTCTGGAATGTAATTAGGGGATTCCTTAAGCTGGTTGTGACTGTGAAATCTCGGTCTAGATATGAGGATCTGTTTCTCCTTCCGAGAAGCGGCCAGAGATTTGTTTGTTTTTCATCTTGGTGCCTCTGCCATTGGCATTCGTCCTTTGAGAAGTAATGAACCAGCTGATAAGTAGTGCTGCCTCTTTGAATGAAAACTTGATTGTTTTCCCCAAATGTTTATCCGAAGTCAAGGAGGGGGATTCCGCTCTGCCATCTGCTCTCTTATCTGACCTCCTCCCAAACACCCCTAACCCCTTCCAAAATCAGCGAATGTGTGCGATTGAAGATGCCACCCAGAAATACATAGAGCTGTGGCCGTGTCCTCTTCATCAAGGCAATGGTCACAGCTTTGATCCCGCTTGTGATGGAATTTTTTTATTTTGACATAACTAACGTCCTAACTGCAGAAAATCATCGGTTGTTTACCCGCAAAATAAATTCCACCACTTTTCTTCCATGATGCCATCGCCTCTCTATTGCCAGGTTAATGTAAATAACTGTATAGTACTTTTTACAATAGTTATTTTTTATCATTAATTTTTACACTGCTTATAACATAAAATATTGTCACAAAAGTATGTGTGCGTATAATTTTTGCGTAACACAATTAATCTTGCTCAAACTATGCTTAAGGAAGATTTTTTTACCCCGAGGGGTTTTACCACGATATCATTAACACAAGGTCGTCACAGTAGGAAACATTATCACCTCAACATAAGCTATGACCGCATAAGTATGTACAGTGAAGGTATTCTAGTATTTTTTTTGCATCAGAAATGAGTTCTTCACCCTATTAGCACATGTACATAGAAACCGTACAATTGCATATGAAATGAGAGCAGATCACCATAGTGAATTAAATTTAGTTCCATAATATTAATTAAAATTATAATTCTTCGTTGTTATATCGAAATCATTTACTTTTTACGTGACTCGCGCCCGAGTAGGAAGTACGTTTCGTTTATGATGTAGTGGCATGTATGATTCGTGGTGTCTGACCTCCTGCCACTCATTCTCGAGGTCACCCCAGGGTATTCCGCTGGTTGAAATATTTAATACCGCAGGATAGCCTTACGACAAGATGAATAATGAGCTTGCAAAATATTTTTTTAGTATTGTAAATTGCAAAAATGTTTAGATAATTCCAAAATTTATTCGGATGATACGATATTTCGAATTCCACCTTATTTACGACGCAAAATGCATCAGAAACACATTTCAAATATCTGTGACATAGCAGGTAAGTCATTGGTGTATACATTTGGAACCTCGTGTGCTGATCAAAGGCGGGGATGCGGGGATCGTAACTGCGATGATTGGGTGATGGAGACAAAATGAGAGATAGTGTGTGTTGGGGTTGGTGGTGAGGAAAGACGGGGCCAATTTCAGTCCATTCTGTGAATGTAAGAATGACGTGGGCGGGAGCGTCCTTTTATTTTCGCTGTGTTGGGATGGTAAAGCTAGATAATGATTTAGGGATGGCCCATAAAGTGGAACAGAACTCGCACGGAGCTGACTTATAACGTTGGGGACCAAGGAAATAAAATTCTGCCAACATTATCACTCTTTCAGGGCCACATGGTCAGTACAGCGGGAGTATGATGAACGACTTCGCTTTTCCTTAGAGGAGCACAGTTTCCTTCTCAAAGTCGTCATCGTGATTCTGCATCTCATCTAATTGTAAGTGTGGAGAGACCCCGGACGTAATCGAAAGAGCTTCTGTAACTATAATCCCAACGTTTATGTAATTTTATGTATTAATATAAAATTAAATAGGTCAAAAATACTGCCACCAAAGCTCAGTGATTCAGGTAGGTACAGTTGATCAAATATTACGGAGACAAAAAAGCGACTGTAGCGAATATCACATTAATTGTTCCAGAATCGCCCGTATTCTCCTTATCGATTATTTATTCTCCAATTTGGCCTTCCTTCCGTGTAATTCCTGTTAAGCAACTCTCTCTTTGCAGTATTTTTCTTTCCGTATTCCACCTATTCTGCCTTCTATTTTTCTACGGTACAACGCTATCCAATGTCGCATAACCTTTGGTAGTTATCAGGATATTCGTAAGACGCAGACGAAACCGTCATCACGGGAAAATAAATGAAAAAATGCATCTTGAATAGAGGAATGTTCAAGTGCATCACTAAATAGGGAAACTTCCAAAAATGTATTAGTATTGAACCATTACATTAGATAAGAAACAATAAGACAGTCAAGAGTGTTCAAATTAAGGTTTTTCAAGCAGAATATCCTACAATTATATGTTTATCAATTGAAATGGCTACGATCTTATTAATAAAAGCGAAAAAATCTACAAGTAGGCATGTGTAGTTAAAGGAACGATACTTTTCCTATACCAGCATTACTATGCATTATTCGTTCTCACAACACGTTATGTGAAGGTTTTCTCTCGTCAGTTATCGTAATCATAAGGATAAGGAAGGAGGATGTGTAAAACATTGTATATACTTTGAAATGTTTTCTGTTACTTGCTGCAAAACTAATTTCGATTAGAGCATGAGAAATTTTGATGGTAGAGTTGAACCCACAAAGTAATGTCAGAAATGTAATTTATTCTGTTTTCGCGTGCGACGCTCATATGTGAACATTCATGAGTATTTTCAATCGCACTGTACCTTTCGGAATATATTTTTTCTTTGTTATCGAATTTGTTGCTCTGATTGATATAATTTGGGGAGACGATCAGTAACTAGTGCCATTGAAAATATTCAGGAGTATTTGGAAATAGGTCGAATTTTTTATTGAAGGAAAGGTGAAGAGAATGATCAAGGTGTTGGCAAATCTTAACGGAACTCGAAGTAAGGACTGGCATTCAATTTTGAAAAAAACCTGCCATTCCTGGGATTCAAACCCAGGCTCTAGGGATGGGAGGACAGTACTCTAGCCTCCGCTCGGACCTGATCCACAGTTTCAAAATGAGTAATTTTGAAGTTCGAAACGAATTCAAAAGTATTATTTTCAGCATCATTCTTGGAAGTTCTTCTTCAGGAGAAGTGAAGGAACAGTCTCAGTTTAAGTCCTGATTTTTGCCTTGAATCGTATCAGAAAAATGTATTTATTGGTTTAACGATGCCGACTGCAATATGACGCCGGAATTTGCTGGATAAAGTTGACCGAGCAAACTAGGCATTTTTTTAAATGTGACAAAGCGACTATTTTTACCCAGAAGAACGGGGAACGTTATCGCTAATGTGGCGCGCAATTCACGAGGGTACACGTCACAACAGTGACGGAGGGGCGGGATTTACGTATGTGCGCTGGACGGAAGAGTTCCTAAACTGTCGCAGTGGGTGGCGAAGGGGAGGGAAGGGGTGAGAGGATTTTGGGTGGGGGAGGGAGACCGGAAGGAGGTCGCGACATCCGCGGAGGCTCTGCTATTCGCCGCGTCACTTCCCGAAGTGTGGTCGCCCGCGTCCTTGGCCCAGGCGAGAGGGAATCCCTTCAGATCCCAAGAAGGGAAATCACCCCGCTCTGCCCTACTGCCGTGCGAAATTTCGATATAACGACTACTATGATATGCGATATTTATATGGTATCGCAACTCTATATGAGGACGACAGAAAATACGATACATCGACGCTCGATAGTGTGTGATATTAATTAATATGTTACATAAATCGATAGAAATATATCATATGATTTAATGAATTTCATCAAGAGATATGGTGGTATAAAATAAATTCAGTTAGATTTAAAATCAATTTATCAATACATTTTAGTATTTTCGATTTACCGCTGTGTTAAAATAATATTTTATGAAATTTAATAATTTCTAATGCTGGGCACACTGGGATAATTAGCATTATGGGATATTCGAGTAGCAAGTTTAACTTATTTGGGGAAGGGTACACTCAGCTGAAGCTATTTGAATATATTTATGACTTGGTGGGTAAAAATTGGAAGAGGCAGGATTTTTTTGAGGAATAGAGAAAGTAAGGAGAGAAACCCAGCGTTGGTCGTTGCCTACTCTCAACGACAGGCACCGAGGGCTCCTCAGTTTAACGTCCCGTCCGACGGACGGAGTACTGAACCGGCAATATTCTCCAGACAACATTCAAGTGAGAAATTTTATACAAATGAAAAATCTCTTATTAATAATAATTATAATCATGTCCTTATTTAATGTACGAATTTAGGAGCGTGAAGTGCTCTCTTACAAATAACAGATTGGGCTACACAAACATCAATGCCCCAGGCTGTGAAAATCCTCCCCGGGCGGGATTCGAACCCGCGACCCTGGGATTGACAGACGAGGGATTTACTCCACCGCCACCGGCCGGAAATAGAACCCGGGCCACCCGCGTGGCAGGCAAACGCTCTACCACTGAACAAATTCTAGAAGGATTCAAACTATCAAAAACCGTAACAAATCCGTGTTTGAGACGTAATGGCATTGACGAACCTAATTGTTTTACGCAAGGCCACCCAGAGGGTGGGCCCAGGTCCCCACATTTAGAAAACAAAACGAATTGTCACCACTTATCGTATAAAATACTAGGCAACAGGAAGATTTTTGTTTTTAATTTTTATGGGATTGACAACGATGACTGAGGTCTACGATGCATGAGGACATGGAATGAATCACCTAATGATAATTAGTATTGAACAAGAATTGGTTAAATTCATAAATTTCAGTGAAATAATACACGATTTGCCTAAATGAAGGCAATAAAAAAAGCTATATAGACCTCATTTGATACTTTTAGTATTATGTCTATTATGAAAACTGTTCAATTGTTTACAGCAATCAATTGTTGTGTAATAATTATTTCTGTCATAAAACTTAAGGCGGTGAACTTTTAGACATGTTCACTCGTGTTTTCAACTCCTTCGGCTTTTCTGGAAGGGTGAAGGGCCCCAAAGAAAACGTTGCCCCGGCCCCTAATGCCTCTGGGTGGCCCTGATTTTACAACCCAACATCGGGACTTGCTTAGATTTTGACGTCCCAGTGGCGTCACCTACGAGGATCAATGAAGTCTCTACCGGCCTTACCAACTGGTCCTCCCACACGGACGCGCCGATATCCTCGCAATGTCTCGAGGCACGGCCGTGGGCTTTTGTCTGAGTGCCAGCCCTGCCTGGAGGACCCAAGAGGAAGTATGAAGATTACGGTCATTAGGTCAGGGAGCCACGGGGCTGAAAGCGATAGCTCTGATGACCAGAGACTGATCCCAAGTTATCCTGTTTCCATCGCAACCTTGTGGATCACAAAATTGATAAAATACTCCATTTTATCCTCGTATTTAAAATTATTGCTATCGACGATAACGTACCTCCGACTAGTAAACACAAAGATTCTGAACGTGCAGAGAAGTTGATTTTTTATATTTATCAGTATTAATTAACACCCCGAGGAGACGAACGTAGGGATAAACTCGTAATAGGCGGGAAATTTTATTATTTTTATTTTGGCGGCTCGAAAACCTAGTTCGATGGTTCATTCAACAAACATCACTATGATTCAATTAGTGGAATCATTCGGCACTAAGATTGTTTCGACGCAGCTCTTCGTTTATTTCTTCTACCGACTCTAATCACTTCATGCATCTATCGATGTAATTCTTCTCTTTCACATCCTTTACTACTTCTTTGACCAAAAAAAAACGTTGCATGCGAGTTCATTTAAAAATGACATTTTCTACACATGCTGAAGTGCTAAATTGTTTTGTTTGATATCCCTTACCCCTTTATTCCTATATAATTCTGAGCTAAACTTATTGAAAAAGTATTGCGGAAAAACAAGTTGCTGTTGAAGTAATTGTGTGTAATTTTATCTTTTATCAAAAAAAGTACATAAAAAAAGACAAAAAATTAATTTTCCAGTGGGGCCTTCCTATGCAAATGCCAATGGGAAACTACTTCCCGACCTTCACCTATCCTATTCACGTGCCCAGAAAAACTGCCTTGTAGTTTTAAAACTATACGAGAAGTTGGCTTTTGTAGAAGGTATTTTTTGTGGTTGGATAGCGTATTAATTTCTAATGCAACATAGCATTTCCCAAATGCATTTCATGATTTTAAAATAGTGCGTGAATACTTAGAGAAATACACTCTTTATTAATGTGAGTCATGTTTGCGGAGAAACCCATTTCTACATATTTTATGTTTTACAAGCGAAATAATAAATGTCTACAGACTTTTCACCAAACGCATCCGTATATACAAAAAATGTTCCAGAATAATTATTTGAAAGAGAGTAAATGTTGAAGCCCTTTTGTTGAAAAAGTCGAAAATAATAACGTCTTGTAGCAGTTAATATAATGAAGCCTATATCTATTTTTTTCTCTCGCCCCCGGCGACATATTTATGTGCTCTGTTGCAGCTCTCATATCATCATTTCTTGGAAAAGAAACAATGTCTTCATTTCTTTTCTAGGAGGGATTTTTCAAGAGAGGGGGAGACTGACTCACATCAGGTTACGCATTCGTTGAAGCGGATTTAGCATTCCTCTCGAGACTGTTCTATCTCTCTCATTTTCTCAATGGCCAACGAGAGCTTTTATCACGGCCGCTGGATATTATTTTATGTCCATCCGCGATGAACTCACTCCGTGGCAAGCGGTTACAGGAAAGAAGGTCACCAGTGTCATTCACAACGACCACATGTCTCTAGCCATCGTAGTCTTAGTGCTAAGTGCCAAGTCGGTCACTTCAACGATCTCGAACGCGGTGGTTCTTCATGTAAGCGAGTCAACTGAGTCGTGATCGACGGATGACGATTTATTATGTGGTATCTTACAGCTCATGAGCTCATTTTGAACTCCTGGTCATGTTGGTAAGGATGAACGAAAGAGGCAATTGCAAGGGGGCTCTCATTAACTGCAGAAACTTTTTAAGTCTATTCGATTCCACATCCCATATTGGCTCCTCAACAGTTTCCTTGTCTATTTCTGAGTGCGTGCATCACTCATGTGTCCAATTTAATTATGAGAAATGATCGAATAATAAGTAGTGCCAAGCGAATAATCATCATAACCACTCCTCTATATGTATTTGCATTTGCATTTGACCCTCTAACCGCCGTAATAGCGTTTGGTAGGGGAAATCAATCCAAAGATTTGTTTGACATAGAACAGGATACTTAAGTGTCATTTTAAAATTTCTGAATCTTATTGATGTTAAATAATTCCTATCCGCTTTTTTCTAGTGCCCGTAATATATTATATACTATTCTCGACTCTTTTCAGAGCGTTTTCCATTCCATCATCATTATCAAAAGTCAGCAATGCTTACATAGAAAGGTTTGACGCAGCTTTCGAATTTATTCTCCTATAACCTCTTCACTATTAACATAATTCTCCATCTCTTTTGCATTCTTCACTACTTGCTCCATATGGCTCCCTCCCGCCCCATCAGATCACCAGATCATATATCAGTATGCGTCCGATATAGTTTTCCCGTATTCTTTCTATAGGTTACTCACACTTCTGTTTTCTTCCACTATGTACTCTTAAACATTTTTCGTTAGTCACTTGGTCTATCCATTTAACGGTCATCTATCTTCATGAATATTCTGTTACTTCACGTTTTCAATGCTTCTAGACTTGACTTTTCTGTGCTTTTGTCCTCTGTCTTACCGTAGTATATGAATGTGCTCCAGTTGTAACTTCTGGTGAAGTATTTCTTATTTCAAGCCTGCATTTCCAGCTTTAATTAGATCCTTCTCTTAGTGGAATTTCTCTTTATCTGGGCTGCTCCAAGTATACTTACATACATACCAATGGTGAGGTCGCAAAGACAAATCTGTTATTGCTGTCAGTATTGAAATACCGTCAAGTGCCGTAAGTGACATAGGATCTAGCATAATTCGCGATCAACCAAGGAGAGCCGGTCTTCTCTGTGCATGCTGACCCAGTTTATCCACCAATCTTTCGCGAGAGCCGACTCTCGTGATTCGATCACTCGAGACCGATCCATCACTGTCCAGTCCGCGGCGAGATTCCGCTGAATTCTCGGGTTCGCTCCGCTGAGCTCACCCAGATGTACCGCGGATCCGTGAATCGCTATTTATTCCCAGCAGTAAAAAATAATTCCCGGAAACGCTCCCGAGACGTCGGCACTGGGAGAGAGTGACCTGAACAGCACCGCAGACTACGCGGTCGGAGATAAAGAAGTGGGTTCAAATATAGACGCTTCGCGATTAAACAGAAGGCGCCTCCGGTGAAGGAAGCTCCTTTGAGGAAGAGAAAATAAAAAAAAATAACCAGAGATATATGTAAAAATATATACTATACGCAAGCTATCCAAGGGAAGCTATCTCTCTTTCCCATTTTTTAAATCTTCGCTCTGCATTAGCCTCTCGCCAAATTCAATTATAGATTTCCGCGCCGATCTTTTCCCTTTATAGAGGCCTGTGGAAAAAATACAGCGTATGTACATTGATGTGAAAGTCTTGCATTCGCTATTTTGAGATTTAATGCTTATGTGAAGGAAATATTTGTTTACTGGAATATCTGGAATTTTCTACCGACAAAAGTAGTTTTTGATGTAGTGTCCCTACCCTTCTTTGCATTGCTTCTTTCCCCTAACGTTAATGATGCAGCTTTCCCTCTAAAGTGACATCGTTCCCATAATGCATTACCGCTTTTAACAAGAATTCTCTTAATGATCATTGATGAAGGAGATTATAATAATAATATGAGATTTCGTTGAGAGGAATGAGATAAATTTACGTCTATAAGCTGGAGAATAGATCCGGATAGTCAATTCGGTTATTCGGGTGGAAGGTCTCTCCAAATTTGGCAGTAGCTCCTCCGAATGATATGAGTCATTCCGATGACTTCCTGGACGTAATTTATTTGCAAAAGGTGACGAACAAATGTACATTATCGAGGAAGCAAATCTTTCGAAGAACTGGTCCATGATACACGTTTTAGCAACTTTGGCCTAGACAGAAAATTAAGATTCCGCTGAGGAAGAACTGTCATTTTTCCTTTATTGCTTGTTGAGTCCTTCTTTTAGGATGACTCAAGGAGATCATCGCCGTTGGGCGAAAAAATTTATCTTTCTCCATTGACTTATTATCTCTCCTCTTCGAGAACTTTTTTTTTCTTTCTCGGCTCTTTCCGTCCCTTTCATTTAGCATCCTTCTGCCAGACAAGACTCTTCGTATTCAGCCGTAACGAACTGAAACTCGTGTCACGTCGCTGAATCATGATCTCGCGCGTGTTTCACCGCAGAGTGTGGAAGGAATGAGAGAAAAAAAGAGTATTTTTGACTGGTGACATAGAACATTTCATTAGAAACTCTTAATCACTACAGGACATTTTATTTGCATAGTAGCTCCAGAGATCATAATACTGGGTATCGAGACGCTCCTAGCATTGCATGATCTCTTGAAGAATTTGAAGTAAACATAACTTGGATTGAAGGTGATTTGAACATGCGGAGTTTGGAATATATTGTCATTACACTTGTAATGTTTACCCTGCATTATCGAGAATGGTAGAAAAATTACATTTTGCTTTCAAACAACACTACCATTCCTTCTTTAGAACTCATTTTCGATGTAGTAATTACACGTTTGGCATTGAAATATACAAGTTTTTTTATTTTAAAATTATTTTGAGTAAATGTGGTAATAACACATTTTCTTCCTCCAAGAGGGCAAAGGAAAACATTAAAAACACGAAATTTCTCATGCATAACGGAAGTTTAGGCCAGTTACTTACTTATTTAGGGGGTATTGCGCCACTAATATTATCATCATCATCAAGGGTCAATAATCCTAGGATTGGTTTGACGCACTAATATTACATATTAGATATTCAGGCAGAGGTAGGAGTTTGCAGGGATTCGAGGAAGGAGAGGAGAGTAGCCCGGTGTGGGCATTAAGTTTTCCCTTGAGGGGTGGTGACAATATGTCCGCGATTTAACGTCCTATCCGATGGACGGAGTACTGAACTTGAATTAGGTACCACCAGTATACTAGTGAAACATCTCTGCCGTTGCCAAGGTTCGAACTCGGACCCTCTAGGCTTTAGGTACCACACCAACCATATCCCTGTTCCGTTCCTTTAATCCTTTATACTGCTACGAACGAAAGGCAAATTGAATGCTATTGATTGCGTCCTCTGATTTCCCCTGAAGGTTTTTTGGCCCGCGGACAATTACTTTTCCTCTGCCAATAAATCCGAGCGGAGAGCATCGAGAGAGAGTAGGTGCAGCGCGACGCCAAAAGATGGGAACTCTTCCAAAAGCATCACTTTCCATTTAGACCGCGACACCCTTTCGTCGTGTAATGATTCGTTGCAACTCACACTGCGTATGCTATTCGACGCACAAGTCACTCCCATAAATTATTGCGTCGTACCTATTTTATTCCCATCTCCTTGGCTAGTTTTAATAATACATTCAACAATGCGTTTTTAAGTCATAAAAAGTATCTGAATTTTCTCGGTAGATAAAAACTGTGAATAGGGTAAGTCGAGGCTTGCGTAGCCATAAAATACAAAATATGAGTGCAAATACGTACCTAATTGTCTACCTGCGATAGCAAATATGTAATCGATTTTCATGGTAGTTGTTCAAAGAAGATGACCAACAGCTACGTTCATTTGCGTCGTTTAGAATATGGAAGTTTTTTTAATTTAGGATGGAAATTTTCAGGATAAATGGGTATTTGGGAGAGAGATGACTTTTTCAGGGAACTGGAGAAGGGTGGAGAAAAACCTAGAGTCGGATTTACCTGATTTTAACGAAGTGACACAAGGGGCCCACGTTTTAACATTCCATCGCGCAGCAGGAGTAATGTCCTCGAAGTTCCCTCCTGACAATTCAAGAAGGGACCGGATTATCATAGAAAAATCTCCGCCTCTTCCGGAATTCGAACCCGGCCCTCGAATGGAGAAACCAAATAATTGATATCCGAACTAGTATTAGCATGGCAAACATCGTGATACGGCATCGGAAATTTTAAAATGTTTAAACAAGATCGATTATAAAGATAATCTCTGCGGGATATAGCAACAATGGCAGGACCTACGACAGTTTGAGCCTGTTCTAGCCCCCTTTACCTCATAATCATTCCTGTCACCTTGCATCACTCGTGAATGCTTACTATACTGCACTATAATGCTCTTAAACATTTGTTCCCTGCTCTCTTGCGAATAACTTATCCCTAATTAGAAGACTTCCGAGTCTATTGCCTTTTTAATGCTTACTCCAATAACTTTTTTCGCCTCCGAATTTCCACCAGCCTCATACTCTATCCCCTACCTCTGGGCTCAACACTTCTTAATTCTTCTTTCTCTCTCTCATCACTCTAACCGTCTTCTCCTTAAGGGGAGATGATACTTTGAAGTACTACACGATGGGGAGAAGAACGTTTGGTAAACAGAGACGAGAAATGAAGATAGTAGGCTGTTGCTGTGGAGTTACAAATTTGCGGAGATGAAGAGGAACATAAATATGAGACCTGCTGCATGGAAATACTTAGAAGCACTTCTTGCCCATATAATGCTAGCCTTATTTCTTAAGATCGTTTTACACGATGAATGTCATTGTGCATTCTAATGTATCGAGAGATGTACACTGGAAAATGCATTGAAAGAAGGAGCCGCACAGAAATCTTCCTAATTTATCGACTGCTCGTATAAAATAGCTCTTCTTCTATTTAAAAGCATTCACCCTGGCAAAATTCCCCGATTTGACACTGACAAATAATTTGCGATGTATTCCAACATATAATGCGGCCTTTGGAACACTAATAACACTGCAGCAGGTAATGCCTCTTGAGTGACAGCATGACCCTAGGACTGCAGAAAGGAAACCGATTACGAGTTAATTCTGTACCCTTGAATCTCTCGAAGAGCCCCGGGAATACCCGAATACCACGAACCCCCGCGCCGTGCAACCGAGGAGATAAGGACAGTCTGGGTAAGTCCAGAGATTAACTCAGTTCCGGAAAGGGACGGGTGAGGCGCCGAAGTGGCTCGAAAAAAGGTCATTTTACGGCAGATGATTTGCATGAGCTAGTGTTTAGCTAGGGGTCAGTGGGTGACGTCCTCCGAGGAGTGTTAGGTCATTTAGGGCAATTAAAATAATAAGAGTTTATATTTCACTTTATAAATGATAAAGATTCACTTTTTAATAGGCATTAAGTGTGTTCAGTCGTGGGGTTTTTTTTTATATTTATTCCTTTTTATCCGGCTCAAAAATCATTTACACAAATTGCTAGTGTCATGAATCATCATTTCCCCTCCTTCGTGTTCCTAACTTGGTCCATCGACGTAGTACGTATGGTAAAATAATATGATGATTATTTATTTTAAGCCCTTGACTACCTATGAGTTTTATATTTTTTCAAATCAAAGTGATGAATCTAATTATTTAGTCACTCATATTACTCATTGCAGCTGAAATTTATTTTATTCGTCTCAAAAAATATAACTTTACGTAGTTGCCTTGATTGAGCTATGAACATACTGTGTTTTTAGACAACCAAATAATTTTATGCTCCTTATACAAAGTACTTTAAGTAACAAGTCTATCTCATCTGAGCTATATTTACAATCCTGCGAGACGAGTAACCTCTTACCTGCGTTTTAGCAGTTATTCTACGCGTCAAACCCTTCAAAACTCGAAATTTTACAATCTTTCTATTTATCTAACCGCTTCATACCTTTAAGTGCGAACAATGTCTCCGTTGATCCAATAATTATTCTTATACGAATTGAGCCGTGCCAGTAGTCACTTTCGAATCGCCGCTTTACGAAATCCTTCGCCAGAAACGTACGCAGTTCATCCACCCACCACCTGCGAACGCAAAGCCATGCGATACCAAGCGACAAGACTCTGAACTAGGACGCCTCAAGGTGACCAACCACAGGACGTAACGAGTTTCGAACGTGACAAGTTTGTGTATATCTCCGATTTCTCATTCATCTGCGTATTGAGATCAGCAGCAGCAGATGAGAGCATCAGATATCAACATGTAGTAATCCATAATGACGATTAAAGACTACTAAATATTCCATTTTTAGCCATCGTCGTACATTCCATTAAAAGATGGGACGCTCATCTATAGACACCGAAAATAACAGCCTGTATATGTGTGGCAAAGAGCGAGTGTACACAGTTACTCCGAAATTAAACATTTAATTACTTATATTTAAGATTAGCTTGTCGTCTTTGTTCAAGAATACAAGCCTTCCCAATGGAGCTAAAATATTATCATCCGATGTTTTGCATGGGAAAAATATCTGTTAGTTAATTAAAAGGTGCTATTATATCCTTTCTCGAGTCAAAATTACTTGTACAGTCTGGGAACCTCACATTCCAACGCGATCGTAATACCTTATTGCATAAATGATGGCTATGCACGACTTTAGTACGACATATTTATTGCTTGAAAATAAGCAATATCAAGCGCATGCTGCATTGGAAAATTTTCCGTACGGTCTTTGAATATATCTTTTTAAGACATTGAAAGATTGGTACGCTCAGCGGTCAATTGATTTGGTATGGTTATTGTGATACACAACCGATATTTGAGATTATTGGTAAATTGGTCGTTTGATTCCAATCGGAAATCAGAATGTTTCTTTTTCTCTTCAAAGTGAATCGAACATAATTTCAGCGAGGAAGTAGCAAAGAGCTGTTTGAATTATCAGCATCCCAATTGATTAGATAGACTTTGAAGCTATGGATTTCTGCATTAAATTGATACAGCCATTTGGTCACTCGTAATCCCAGGCTTTCAGGAGTAAATGTAAAGGGATAGAATACAGCGCAACTAAATTAAGAGGTAGCCTCCACCCTGAGCATTTGGCTCAGCGTTAAACTGTATTAAGCGAAAATGACGGAAATTGAAGGAAGATTTCGCTCCCGCTAAGTTACCCCAGGGCCTTTTATGTATTTTATTTAGGAGTTAGATGGCAAAAGGGACAGTTTTGTCTCAATCTCGCCCCAATAAAGACCTTTTATTATTATCATTTTATTTGCGTTACTTACGTAACTTAAATAAAAGTTATACTTAGGTAACTTAGATTTAGGCATAGAAACTTTTTAGAGTTTAGAGCTTTTTAGACTTAGGCTCAATTCGTATAAGAATAATTATTGGCTCAATAGAGACATTGCTCGCACTCAAAGGTATGAAGTGGTTAGATAAATAGATAGATT
This sequence comes from Platycnemis pennipes, assembly GCA_933228895.1. Taxonomy (NCBI): domain Eukaryota; kingdom Metazoa; phylum Arthropoda; class Insecta; order Odonata; family Platycnemididae; genus Platycnemis; species Platycnemis pennipes. Next base: position 91,098,591 of record OW121850.1, on the reverse strand, counting down.
GTAAAATGTTGTGGAATTTTTGCCTTTCTTCATTTTCGATAAACTGATTTCAAAAATGTTTTACGTTTCTATTTAATTGTTACGAACGACTATATATGAATAGTTGTTGTATATATGAATTGAGAATCGATGCCTACAACTATAATCCCGCAAGAAAATTCTGGAAATAAACCACAGCAACTTCTTAATTAAGAAACTCATTGAAACGCAGAGAACTTAAAACGTTGTAACGTAAAATTATTCAAATTTCCATGACATTGGTCTTCGCGGTGAAAAATATTCCGTAGAACCACATATTAAACAAGTATCTATTTCTCCAAAGAAATTCAGAAACTATGTATCCATATTAGTAAACCTATCCATGCTTGCAATATGGTACCTATCACGCAAGCATGGCAACCCAAATGTTTTCAATATTTCGAATCCCATATCAGTTGTGTACGTCGTACCTATCCGAGAATTCAGTCAACAAAGACTGAGATACGAAATTGGAAGTTAAATCAACGTAAAATCCTATTCTATTGGAGAATCTCGCCTTTAACGATTTAAGCCCACACAATTATTTTTTTGATAGAGGTTGTAAAATACAATCATGGCATCGGGCACAAATATGAACAGTCTTTGATAGAGACCTCCAACGAAGCAATCAGGAAAATCATTTGACCTCTTGAGAATATAGGTGATAATGGAGGTGAAATTGCGAGTATTGCGAGTTGAAATTCTTTTAATTGCTTCCTTTAAATTACTCTTGTAGAGGAGTTTTAGAGTATAGACGATTCCTTAATGATTAATAATGCATTTAAAACACTGGAATGGTTAAAAAATTCTCGTGACAAAAATTAAGAAGTAGTTGATGGAACTCTCCAAGAGAGGTAATGATAATTGGTAAGGCAAAAATATCAAAAAATGAATAAGGCTGTAACTATATACAGAGAATAAATACGCTGTTTCCTACATAAGCTAAAACATGGCCAGTATAAGTGCCTAGAATAACGTATTTTCTTACTTTAATGTTTAATATAATTAGTGCACGGTGAAATGGAAAACGTATGCGTATTTTTTCTCATACATTGTCAAAGATTATCACTAAGTAGCACAATTACTACGAAGAGAAGGCAGAAAAAATATCCCAGTGATATAACATAAATAGAACGAGAGCAATAAAGATTTTTTTAAAATTATATATTAAAGGTTTTTGTCGTGAATTGGAGATGACTAAACTCATGATTCTTGATAGGTAGCCAGGAAAAAAATAGAATTAAATCTTCCTCTGATTTTAAAAAGTATCTTCTAGTTTAAATGAATTCCATTAAACGCATTTTATGAAGCTGATCAAGTCAGGTGGATAACTCACTCCCCAGATCACCACGCGAATTGCACTGGCGTAAACATTACTCCATATTTCCTGTTGCATCAACATACTCTCATTTCTGAGAGTATGTTGTATGCTGAAGGTCCGGTTGCTGTCGTGGCTAGAATATCGGCTTGGAGCTTGGGTTCAGATCCCGGGAGTGGCAGATTTTTCTTGTTATACCGGTTCCTATTTAAGTGCTGTGTGCAGAGCACTTTGGGTTCAGTACTTCATCCATCGGATCACCAAGAGATTCGTCGGCTGATGCCGATGTCGGGTTCCTCACCACCATTCTTTCGTTCCTACAAAACTTTTCAACCTCCTTGCAATCAACTAACATTCGCACAAATTTCTTAGCTGTCGGTCGCCTCTCCCGAATTTCTTTCAAACTACTCTGCCTCCTTAAAATTTAATCTTACGAATTTATCGGCTCCCCTAACGCTTATTAACTTGTCTTCCCTTTCATCCTCTTTTCATTTGTAGAGTTGGGCACGGTCTCCAAAATTTCTGAGATGGCAATAGGATGACGAAACGTGAGTCATCGCGACCGCAAACCGCAATCGCCAGCAAATTTTAAGCTGCGGTGGAACCGCTTGACGAAGCTATCTTCTCATTCCTCAATGAAAGGACATCACGAGATAATTTCGACTGTAGACAAGACTTTCGAGGCCAATGTACTCCAGAATATTTTCCCAGGCGCTGGTAATCCCTTGTTTCGTCAGTAAATAAGGAGAAAGCCTGAATATACTATTATACTTAGCATTATCTTCCTTCTGCTAAACTCTCCATAACTCAGTCCCTTATACCATACCGTCATTCGGAACGATCGCGGTTTAAACTCTTGAAAGATAATAATTTCGGCGGTAGTGAAGCAAGCATGAGCACGTCTTTATTTACGGATTAGGTTTACAGGGTTCGCGGAAATTCTCCAGAAGCCTACTTCGCGTATCGAGGAAGCTGGAAGTGACTCAGGAGTATGCTGGACCGTATACCTATAATTACGTAACTTTTTTTTCATTATATATCGAATCATATGATGTCCATAATTGTCAAATTACGCGTGTCACGTCCGTGTATACGATTATAACTTGCAGTAGAAGCGCGACAGCTATGGTCGGGGTATTCCTCGATACCTGGCCGAAGTCGAATATATCGAAATATCGAGCATATTCAAAAAATCCCAAAAAAAGAGATGATTGAAGGGATAAATGTTTCATGTAAAAATCAGTACATTTTTTAAAACAATTTTTGATACCTCAACCAGCGCACGTTTCTATAGCGTCTCCTTCTTTTATAAACACTATTATTCAGCATAGAAACGCACTGCTGAGCATTACAAAAGTGGAAAAATCTTAATTACGATAGTTTTGCGCAACGTGAACAAGCTTGTGCTTGGGTAGGTTTTTAAGCCTACATTTGATATTTCTACTAATTATTTATTTTAAAATACATTTTTGGCCTCTTACACCATGCTAAGTCTGTTTATTTTACATTTTTTGCAGGTGAATATTGTGCAAGAGTACAGCCATACGGTGGGGTGCAGATTTTCCGGGCCAACGATGCGGTCAAAACCAAGGTAATAACAGCCCGTAGAAAGTTTTTCCCTTTTTTTACACTTCCTGCTAATTGGGTCGAGTGATATTTCAATTCGTCACCGAATGGCCTTCGGTCCTCAAGGGCTTCTGTTTGATTCCATGAGCAAGCCTCTTGCTCGATATCCTCGTCAGGTTTATGGGGCTAATGTTTTTGCTGCAGATATGGCCTTGAGGTTTATATTTCGTTTCATTACCTTAATGGATTGCCAATTCTCTCCAGTGATAATTTGAAAATCTTCGCTAGAAAATTATCCGAATCACTTCCATAGCAGTTTTTAAATAATAAAAGTTCCATTCCCGCAATAAGTGTTGTTATTCATCAAATAAGGATAAAGGTGAACGCATTGCAACAGTAACAGTAGATAAAACGAAAGAAAAAATGGCAATTTTCCACAAGAATAAAATTTAATTGACCGGTTTCGGTGTACAACACCATCGTCAGGTGAAAATTACATCTCAAACATCGGTATATATACAATTTGCAGTGAGGGAAGTGAAAAGGGGGGGGGGGTAGGTGGAGGGGAAGTATGGAGGGGTTGGAGGGAACAAGGGTTGGGAATTGAGAAGGGGGTGAAAGGTGGTGGGTGTTGGTGGGTAAAACCAAGCAAGATGGCGACCTGGGGATGGCCCAGGTCGTAAAGGATGTGTCCAACCTTTTCACCTCTATCCCGGTCCAAGAAGCCTTAGTGTACGCCGAAAAAATCCTAACCACCGCAGATGTCAATCAACATCTCATCAACGAAATATGTTCACTCTTTAGGATTTGTGTCGATCAAAATTACTTTTTATTCCGAGGGACCTATTATAAACAAAAGGACGGCCTGGCTATGGGATCACCTCTTTCCCCACTCCTCGCAGAAATATTTATGGATGTTTTAGAGCATAAGATCCTCAGTGACCATAGATTTTCCAAAAATGTACTCTACTGGTTCAGATATGTCGACGACGTTCTGTGTTGCTGGACAGGAAGTGAAAGACAGTTACAACAATTTTTTCAATTCATCAACTCCTTACATCAATCAATAGCCTTCACTATGGAACTCGGTGTGAATAACAAAATCAATTTCTTGGACCTCACAATCGAGATAAGCGATAATAAACACATGTTCTCAATTTTCCGAAAACCTACCTACACGGATCAAGTTATTCCTTCTGATTCATGCCATCCCATAGCTCAAAAACTAGCCAGCTTCAATTGTATGATCCATAGGCTAATCAACATTCCCCTTTCCAAACACTATTTTGAACGTGAGCTCAATACAATCAAGTACATTGCACAGAAGAATGGTTACAGTGCTAACACTATTGACACATTACTCCGGAGAAAGCTGAAAAAACAAGCCGTAACATTAAACACGTCCCTCTTACCAGGCCCCAGTTCTCCAGAGAGAAAATGGTGCAAAATTCCCTTCCACAACCAAATTTCCCACAAAATAGCCAACAAGCTTCCTAAAGACAAGTTCAAAGTGTCATTCTACACTCCCACAAACCTACAAAAAGCCCTCTGTGTTAATAAAGATCCAATTGAAGATTCCAAAAAGTGCGGGGTTTATGAGATCAAGTGTGATTGTGGAGCCAAATACATCGGCCAGACCGGGAGGAGTTTCTCCACCCGTATCAGTGAACACAAAAAGTGCTACGTCTATGGGAATGAAACTTCGTTATTCGCGAAGCACCTCATGGATGCGAACCACCTTAGTGACTTTAAATTCAACGTGCTCCACACATTGGAAAAAGGAAAGAAATTGGACGCCATGGAGCAAGTGGAAATTATTCAAAGTAGGAACATGAAGCAGAATCTTCTCAATGACGTTCAATTTATTTCGTCCCCCTCCCCCCTCCTCTCCATCACCTTCCCACGAGTCGGACACTCTTCAGAAGGACTGCCGCAACCCTAAGAACCGGACCCCCAGCCGCCCACTTCCCCCCCCCGCCCCCACGCCCTCATACTATCTGGAAGAATACACCAGGAACCCCAAGGAGCTAATCCCCCTTAACACGAAGAAAACCGACGCTCCGGGGGATGCCAACGCCCGGACCGCTTCACCCCTTCCAAAGTGCACTTCACGGGATCTCTGCACACGGACTTCCCGAAGACCCTTTACGACCTGGGCCATCCCCAGGTCGCCATCTTGCTTGGTTTTACCCACCAACACCCACCACCTTTCACCCCCTTCTCAATTCCCAACCCTTGTTCCCTCCAACCCCTCCATACTTCCCCTCCACCTACCCCCCCCCCCTTTTCACTTCCCTCACTGCAAATTGTATATATACCGATGTTTGAGATGTAATTTTCACCTGACGATGGTGTTGTACACCGAAACCGGTCAATTAAATTTTATTCTTGTGGAAAATTGCCATTTTTTCTTTCGCTATGATATTCCACCAAATCAAGCCTGAAACAACTACCTTTAATAGTAGATAAAAGAACTTTATGGAGGCCGAGTTCACTCCTTTCGTCCGAACTTGGCCCCATCAGTCTTTGATTCCCTCTTTTCACTGTGAGGCATTAAGTTATAAACTGCTGATTGCTCAATGCGTTCCTTTCTAAGGCAGAGGAAGAAGTATAGCTACAATATTATTGAAAATCGTTGCCAGGTGACCGCGTTATCAATTTTAATTATCTTGCATTTTATTTATGTGCATAGTTCGAATTAAATCGAAATAAATTTGGTGATTAAATCCGTCTACCTCAGGAACTTTCTTCGACGGAATACTGAATAGCAGTCGAGATTTCCAAGTTGTAAATTAATTGACCCTATACGTCCGAAGCCAAGAAAACCAATACCCGCTATTTTTTGTATGTATTTATTCTGTTTCTGTTGAGCATATGTATTTCTGGCGTCGTTATGGTAATGATCATTTATGAATAGAAGAAATAGATTACAGTGGAGTCATTATTGTGCTAGCCACCAGACGAGTCAATGAAATTAATAGAGCTATTATCATTGAGTTAACGCTGCATTAAGCAGCACAACAGACTTACGTCATGAGATAGTGGGTCACAAACTGGAAATGTTTCAGACCTCGCCAAAACACAAGGGTTTCTTATGCCGTTGCCGACGAAGTTCTGGATCATGATCTCACGTAGGATATTTATCTTCCACTGAAGTCAGTGAGCATCAGGAAGGGAGGAAAAATTGCGCTTTAACTCTTAAGATATAATTAGTTCCACATTTCGAAGTGGTAAACATCTAAATGCTGCGGTTCCCAACAAGGGGCAAATGCCAACATTATTGAAATCAAATGGTTTACGGTGGAGAATCGAGACGATCGCTTAGCAAATTGGAATGCACCTTATGCATTACATCACTTATTTCTCCGCTCGCGATATGATCGATGGGCAGTAATTTGCGATTGAGCCAATTTAGGCCGACCAGATTTGAACCTCACTCATTCTCGGAAACGATTCGAGACTATATCCATCAATTCCACTTCTCGTGTACCTCCCTTCCCCCTTCTCCTCCTGTGGTTGCCACATTGGACGGTGTTACTCTTGAAGGGAAGAAAATCGTTCCTCTCCTAGGGTCCGGAATGATTCCAAAGGAATCTCCATCCCCCGCTCCTTACCTTCACTCTGTGGAATTAAGTTTATTTTTCCCATAAATCTTTTATTATTTCATTGCATTTCTCAGCAAGAGCAACATACTATAGCATAAGAATTCAAGGAATAAACCCATGAAAATAAATCAAACTAAATTAAAATTATAAAAATTTTGGTTAAAAGTGATGTTCTGGGACCATGTCTCAGGTAGTCACCAGTTGGGTGTGTCCCACCTCGGGGAGGGTCCAAATCCGCGACCCTTTCCCGAGCTCTGGCCTCTCTCCTCCAACGCTGGCTTCTCTCCTCTCCTGGGGGGGGGGGGGGGGGGGGGGGGGGGGGGGGGGGGGCTACCACGTCAAAAACTGACCTTACTTATTGTTAGTATAATTTAAACTTTATCAGCTACGCCATATTGCAAGAAATGCCAGTTTTCATCGTACTTCTGGTAATCGTGCGAGTACGTGTCTTTTACTCGTCGTTCTACGATGAAAAATAACATTTTTATAGATATTGGTAAAAATGCGTTGGGCGACTGCCGGAAAAATGAATTCAAATATGTGGATGATAATAGCTTCGAATCATTCATTGCCAACAATTAATTTCATTTTTAAGGCAAGGTTTTTGCTCTGAGGCGTCTTATAATTGTATTTCGACGCTATCAATCAGTTATGCTAACTGTGCACAGTATTTTAAATACATCTTACTGGCTACATACATCGTTAGTTCGATAGATATTTATCTTCAATTGCCTTATCGATACTTATTTATTTACTTCTACTAACTATTTAGATAGCAGCATTATAATTAGGTTTTCAAGATGTCCCTTCTGCTTTTGGTATGTATGTACTTACCGTCTATCCAAACTTGATACTTGAAACTTAATCCTGAAACTTGAAACCTAATCCTGAAATGAACTCAATGCCCGTGCTCTTGGCCAGATTCGATGCTATCAGTCCTAACTACGACGTCCAGTATTTCTTTAATGTGTTGTCAAAAGCATGAATGCAAATCTTTGATTGAGGGCGCCAATTCAGTAGCTGCTCTTTCACTGTTGACTCTTCACCCCTAAGCATAAGACTGTCGAAAATTACTATCAAAGGGGTTTTCATTTGAGCGTCCCTACCTCATCCATCACTGTAATTCAGCAATCGTTCATCAGTCACCGTAAACTGTAATTTGTTACACGACTTTCACTCCGATTCCTCATCGAATCCGCTTCGTATCATTTCCGAGGATGCAGTGAAAGAAAAGTCAGGCCAAGGCTATCGCCGACTTTTCTGTTTAGTTTTGTTTTATTTCCTCTCTTTGTCTCTCCTCCCCACCTCTCTCTCTCTCTCCCTCTTTGCGAGAATGGCCTGAGTGATAAGTCATCCCAAGTAATGAATGACCGGGTTTGAAATGACTCGCGCTCATTTCTACTGGGGACTTCCACTGCAATCGAGTTGTTAAGTCGATCTTTCGTGCGTTCCCCGAGGCTCCACCGGAACGCAATCGAATGCAATTGCTGTCATTGAATTTGACTTCTAAAGGGTAATTCAACCCATGTCACGATCCTGAGACCTCTCAGATGCAATCCACTACCGTATGTTCGGACCGCCAGTTCAGTGGTTACAGTTGAGTATTTGTATTCATGCCTCCTTAGTTGAGGGAGAAAGTTATTGCCCACGTATTGCAACGTGTTATACTTTTAATGCTATCCATTCATCACGGAATATTGTTCCCTTTATGGTATTACATCCTTCAATATTTGAATACCAGATTAGGTAATGATGAAATCAAGATTTATTGAAGACCGCTCCTTTCTACGTTTCGAGCGACAACAATGTTCCTTTCAATATGAACGATGGCAATTTTGCGTCAGTCTTTTGGGAGTTCTGATGTATGTACATACATATGTAAAAATTTTACAACTTAACCATTTACATTTTATTAAGCAAATTATGGTGAATTTTTATGAACCTTATCTTCTGGGAGGCAAAATCAAAGCCGTACGATCCTATGTCTATCACAATAGTTATGGCGAAAGGTGACCTACAACTGAAATAATTTGCACCGAGTTAAAGGAATAGTGGTAGGATCAATTTTTAATGTGCCCCAGCTGCTTTGATTTCATAGTACCGTCTATCCTAGATTAATCTTAAGATCAGCAAAATATCCTTGCTCTTGACGGGATTCAAAGCCATAGCAAAAAAAACTCGAATGTCGTCATTAATTTAGTCATTGAAAACAACGCCATCGTGTTCACAATATAATAGTATGGGACGTACTATTGGACTTGAAGTGCTACCTAGACAGCACTCAAGCGGAATCTAGGCTACAGAGCTACCTGTGCTATTGCCGGGAGACAAACCCACACCATTCTAATAAAAAGGCTGTATTATAGCCACTACCTTTATCAATTCATAACACTATCACAAGAAATTCTGTGCATCATTTAAGTTGTTGTGATATTTCTTGAGACTTATCTTACAATAATGTAAGCAGTAATTTTTGTAACAGCTGAATTAATCGCAGGAGCTAAGAGCTGCCAATGTACAAGAGAATACTGCGTTATCACGGTAAAGCACAACATTAGGGGCATAACAAATTTTCAAGTGAGGAATTAAATTAAAGTTTTAAGATGTTAATGCAATGGTATCGCACCAAATCTTTTTCCCTTCCTCCGGAGAAATAATTCTACATATTCCTCATTTGACAGTTTATCTAAGTGCAGCTTGTGTAACTACGCCTTATGCAGTCGATTGGTTTTGCAAAATAAAATGCTAATTCACCTAAGACATTGAATCATAATTATAAATAGAGCTGTTTTTATAGTGAGGCTGCTTTGCTAATGGCAAAAACACATTGATCGTAAAGAGTTTATTACGCGAGAAGAAATGGTTAAGATAGAAATAAAAGATCATAGCATTCGATTCGACTTTCTAATGGGATGATGTATAGGACCAGTTTTTCTCTTGCAAAGTCCTTTTCAGAGCTGGGAGTTTTTCAATTCATAAGCAAAATGCCTGGCAACCATGTCAAAATGAGTTTGAGGGTTAAATGGGAATTCAGTGTGAAATATTTTCCTAAAAATGTATCTTTGAATAATATGAGAGGACGAAATTTCTTTGCATTGCAATTCGGCGTGAGTCAGTTCGGATCTTGGTATCTTATGGCTTCGGTGCGATAAAGTTAAGAATCCAGAATCCAGCCCTCTTCTGTTGGTGACGACAGGAGATAGTGAATGATAAGCACTGCAAGGAAACCTCACGGAGTGTCTATCCCATGCGCTGATTTTGTGTAAGTTAAATAAATAGTTAAATTTGTATATGTAGCATTTTTCGCCAATATTAGCACATACATAATATTCTTTTTACATAAATCATTGAATTGAAGAGAGAAATAACATAAGGATGGAGCTGAGTTGATGCAGTGCAAATAAGAGTAGGTACACTCAATCAGTACCTCCCATAAGCAGTAGAAAACCATATATCTATCTGTATTAAAAAAAGTAATAATTAAGAAGCCGATCTGCCGATCCCGTTTATAGGAATGATTTAGAATAATTAATAATTTAGTTTGCAATTTTTTTCATTTAGCGAAACATGATTATTGCTCACTAATTTGACGTTTTGAAAATCAAACTTTTAATAATATAAATTAGAGAATTAAAGTTTCCGAATTCCATAATCAACTTGTTTCAGCTCTTGGCAACAAATGAATGTCTTCGCTGGAGTGTCGTTTGAAAAGTTTGAGATATTTTTTCAATATACACCGTACATATATAATGATAAATACAATGTTTTGTATTTATCATTATATATTGCCAATGATTTGTATTTATCATTATACTTTTCATTTGATTACTATTTGTGGATTCCCATGCCAATGAGATGTTATCTTAGAAGTGTTTCCTTTTTCTTCCCTTCTATCTCTTACGATTGAACTTTCTCTCTGGGTTCTTTCTGGTATTTCTTCCAGCACTGAATAACTATCACCCTTGATCTCCAATAATAGGGCGTCTCCTCTTTGTTCATAGGTTCTGAATTTTTTGAAATGGTTGTCTTACCACCGCAAAAATCCTTAAAGAAAATATTGCTGCGTCCAACGTGCTTCGGGACATATAATATCCGTGGTATAGATAGGAAATAAAGAGTTAACGATTTCCATTACACCATCTGTACCTCTATCATACATTTTGTTACTAATAAAAAATGAAATGGAATGCTAACAACCGCATGTTTACATAAATTTGCATTTTAGGCTAATAATACCAAATCATTTAAGCACTCTGATCAACATTTGCTTCGATAGTTCACGAATCAGGTTTACGCCGAGATACTCGATGTTCCTGTCAATCTTTGTTGATTTAAAAGCAATCGGATGTGAATGGACGTTTTCTCCTCTTTTCTCAATTTTTCCTGCAGTAAAATCAGTCATGAGCTGCACAAAATGATCCATTTAGAGAGTCAACCAGCTAACAGGTCAAGGTGGATGGAACTGAATGCACGCATTATCTGAAATTTATTTCATCGTTTATCAATCATTCCGCCATTACCCTTTATGGCAACGTACACAATAAAACGACTATCTTTGAGGAGTAGTGGTCGAGGCTTGGACAGGAAAGGGAAAGCGACTGTAATCGGTTCAATGCACGGTCCTAGAGAGATCTTTACGCCTTCCACATACTTTGAATGTTGAGATTTATGAGCGAACAGTGGGATACCACAGCCATAATGTTTTGTCGTGAACTATCACGTGATTTATCTCCCCATGCGTTTCAACTTTCCGAGATGGATTCTGGATTGCACAAAAGGAACGAACTATGTGGATGTTTTTTCATTACTCTGCAGTGTACTCTGTAAGTCAAATCAGGATGTACGGAGAGGGTTGACTCATTGACAAACATCCACAAGGCATATATAACCGAAAAATTGTGAGAAATATGGAGGGGTTTTTGTTACGCTATCCATTTACCATGGTACTAGTATTACAACGCGAGTAGTTTCTGCTGGTATTTATATGTACAATAAGACATTTATTCAAATATTCCAACATCGGTATCGGTCTATCAGCTACTGTTCGCATCTCGCAGTTCATTGTCATGCCTACTCCAAGCCCTAACCGTGCGTGGAAAGGAAAAAAAAAGTTTCATATACATGCCCTCACCAGTTCCATATCCTTAACCTTATCGATCGAACTAGAAATGACATTGATATCAACGGGAAACTTGTGCTAGTTATTTGCGTAAAATAACTGCTCTTTTATTTTAACTCATTGCTTGATAAGGACTCCCATCCGAGTTCATTCCATTAGCTTTAAACACAAACAGTAATATCATAATGTCCTTTCACGGATCTCATCTGGTCGGGGTCGAACCGGTTATTACTATTCGAGTGATATATTTTTTTTGCAGAATTCCGGTACCGACTTGAATATCGTGAGGGGAATATTTCAAGTGCAGTGCTCCGTCATTCAAATGGTACGTTAAACCGTGGACTCATTGGTACTTTTCGTGGAAGGTAGGCTGATGTCGACGCCGGTTGACTCTCCGTCCTTGGTGAAGGCGATTCGGATCCTCCACCGAGTCAGACACTGCATTTCTGGAGAACCCGAATAGCCTTCACCAACAGTATTCGCCGGGAGAGAATCAGATCTTTCTTCCCTCCGTCCTTCATTCCATTCCCTCTTCCTAAATATACAGCTAATCTCAATGGCGCAAACAATTCAGAGGTCGGTCCCCACTCCCCAATTAATAGCAACAGCGAATCTCGCAGATATTGTGGTTCCAACGTCAGCGTGGAGTTTGAACCATCTAGGCCTCGTCTTAGTTCAAGCCTTGAGTGACCATCTGTGTTCGTGTCTTCATCTGGGCAAAAAGTACTCGATCCCCTCACTCCACCTCCTACTTCTTAATGTCCCTATGGCGTTTTTTTTTGCGATCATTATTTCACTGCAACCAACTCCGTGGTTACCTCCCGGCCTGCGGTCGCGATCAGCCAAAGCCAAGCTGGACATGTTCACTCCGTATTCGTCTTCCTTTGTCGCGTCTCGCCTATCTTATTGGCCGGATTGTGACGCGATCTTGACGGGGTTGGTTGCCATCATGACTCTGAGGAGTACATCTATCACATATCCTCGATCAAAAGTGCATTAACCCCGGATGATCTCCTCGGAATGTCCACGAGTGCATGACCTTTACTCAGCTGTGATAGTAACGAAAATATCCCTTTGGCATAAAACTAGAGAAATAGATTGCCAAACGGACAGATTTATAATGTCTTTCCTTCCTCGTATAGTAAGGATATGAATAGCTGGGAATATAATCAATGATATGTAAAATAACATATATACTCAAGTTTATTGAGAGTTTGCCTAGGTAGTTGCATGTCGGTATGAAGGCTTTTAGCTAACCAAACTAACAGCGCGCTCATGCTTGCTCTTGCTTTGCGTTTTAAATTGTTATAATTTGACTAAAGTATTGCTACTAATCCTCATTATGCTCTATATGTAAAGCACATTAGCTGAAAATTCTCCCGCTTCCACACACCTTTATGGTGGCTTGTAGGCTATGATATAGATAGATGTAATTAACGCATGAACACTGATCTGTGAACTTGTGTAGCTAATGGACCCTTTTTCTGCTTTGCTCCCCCGTTTCTCTCGCATTGTTGATAAATTACTTCATACTTACATCAATTTGCAGGACATAACCTATGCTAGCATAAATATGATACCGACAAGACGGCGAGAATAAAATAATCCATCTACAGTCACTCAGCTCCCTGTTAGGCATTTCGACGGTGGGTGTCAGGGAGTTTAATCATCATTGGGCACCCAGTTGATACAAGACACTGATTTATATGGCTCACGTTGTAATTCATTTGTCATACTTAGACGCCCACGAAGTGTATGCTAGTGAAAAGTGAGAAAATTGCCAATGAATTAATCATTATCAATAAGTAACCTCAAATTTAGCATTTCTAAGATATTGCGGTGGATACTGTCTATTTTGATTTAAAATTCATGGTCCACCCCATACTAAAGACCCTTGCTATGGCTTTCCGGGTACTATATAAACGCAGATGTAGTGATTGTATCAGACATGGAAGGGTGTGTTAGCATGTACGTTGGTGAAATTGATAGCTAATGACAAATATGCCACACATTAGGCTTCCAGTATGTAGGTAGGTACTCCATTTAATGAATATGGAATGATCCATTACAGAGGGAGATCAGGTTGGTGTGGTTGCTCGAAGGCTTCCCATCTCACGTTCCCCGGTTCTGTTCCCGACAGTGGCATAATTTTTCACTGGTGTGCCGGTCCCTACTTGAGGGCAGTGCAGAGAACTATTTAGTCAAAATCTGTACACCGCCTGTGTGATGGGACCGTGGACCCATAAGTGCGTTGTGTAATGACAGAGCCAATGCTGAAACAATGATCCTCTCCACGCATATTGATTTCCCTACACAATTCTCACATCTACCAGATTACCCAGCTATCTTAAATATCGCTAATTTCCTTTGATATGGGTCTCTACCACCTAATAAAAGTGACTACCGTTATAGAGGCAGAATTAAAGCTCCGAATCCACCTATGCGCGTTTGTTGAACGTCTGGCTTCCACAGACAGTTATCAATTCTGTTATTTAATTAGGTGATGGATATCAGACAAAAGAAATATTTATCTGAATAGAGATGTACATGTAAGTGTATTATGGCATATGGGCAATTCCCTTTCCATATGGTGACCACTATGGTGTAGTAACCGGAATATTACCCAGATTCAATATCACTAGGAAGGCCGCAGGTTTCACTCGAATTTGATGGTAGAATTGTGCTTTAAGGTACCCCCAACTACTGTTATATCACACCATCCAATTAATTCCCAAGACGACCAAATAATTATTTTGGAGGGAATAAAGTTCCAACCAGTACCACGTCATTTCGCCCCAAAACAAGTGAAGGGACCATAGGCTCCTACGCCTTGGACATGCCTACGCACTCGTATATACTGTATAATCTAATACATTAACATCACTGAGTCATCCCACGTCACGTGTCAGAGTGAAAGGTGAGATGAAGGGTTCTCGTTTTATCAGATTGTTTTTGGCTCATCTGTCACTCACGTTCCTCTGCTTCCCACACCCACGCGATTCGTCCAAACTCCAGACGTCTCCACCCTTGCCCTCCCACCTTGAAAACACGCCCCTTTACGTTTTTCCGCTTTTGTTTCTCTGACTCTTCCCCTTCGTGCAAGGGATCATAATTATTTTTTTATGTCTCCCTCAGGCATATAAATTTTTTTCATTTACAAAATCCATCTGTTTTTCGTGTACCATGGACCAAAAACTTGCTCATTACCAAAACTCTTCTCCTACATCTAGTAAATATCCCACAAGCCACCTCGAGGATTAGTGGCAGGGGATAAATCATCACCAAGAATACACCTGCACCTGTAATAGTATACGCTACTCAACATTAAGTATGAATTTTCTACCAGCATCAAGTATTTTCCATCCATTTAGGCCACATTTGCGAAGTAAAAGGTATGGAAACACTCGAAAATTTTGAAAAATACATTCAAATCATTTTGTATTTACTGATAAGGATATCTAATCGTCCATCCCTTAATTTAATCCCTATTTCTTATAACTTTATCAAGGCAATTAGCAATTACTGATCACAGATCTTGCTAAAACATGATCATAGTGATAATGAAATAATAATTGTTGTATTCATGAGGACTAAAAATGGTAGCTCAAATATTTCACAACGATATTTTTAATGGTTACACTAGCGAGGATGAGAGTATATTGGACACTCTTGGTATGTGCTGGCTTTGAATGGAGTAGAGTAGCAAACGAACGAATCGATTTCAAATATGGTGAGGGAAAAAATGCTGAGAGGAGAAATCGGGAGCCTCGGTAAAATTTATTATTCCTTCAAACTTAAGTATTCAAGGGAAATATTTCCTTTTTTAATATAACACGGACGGGGCTTTGAGACCCGTGAGCGTTGGAGCAACGGAGAAGAAGATACATTACTTTATTAGAAGATTAAAGATTACTTTATCAGCTGAACATAGTAATGGAGGAAATTGTTTAAATATCGAAGGCAATGGCAATTTGAATGGTACTGCAACAGCATAAAGATGAAAAATGAGTGAAAGATGAAGGGAAAACACAAAATTAATATTTTCCCCTCATAACAGTTTTCGAGAACGTGAAGGCTCATTTTATGATGAACCCGCTTCAGGTGGTGAGGATGAAAACGAAATCCACGAACGTTTTATTTGCTATTGAAATGACATTGTCAAAGTAGTGGAATGGCTCGGTGTCTTTCAGTCCTCCGAGGTATCTTTGGGAAAGAAATTCAATCGCGAAGGATATCTATTCCCGGTTGTTTCCTTGAAGTTCCCTTCCTGATTTTCCGAAGTCGTTCCCCGCCGTGATTATGCGCCTGCCCCAAAGACGCAACATCTGCGCGCACACTCACGCGTTCCTTAAGAGATGCCCAAGGCCACGGAAAAACATTCCCACCTACGTATCCCCACTCAACAGATACGAAGACTCCTGAGATCAAATGCGAGTCCCAAGAGTCATATAAGAGACTTGTGTTTACATGAAAATTGCGTGGGGTTGTTCGCAGTCCCTGAAAGAGAGAATAATCGGTTGAATTAACTCGTTTTGGGCAATATATTGGAGGAAAACGGGTTCGCATGGTATGCAGAGGAGAATTTCTTGGACGGAAAAAAATACAATAGGCTTTCACACAGAGAGGATTTCACAATGATCTTACTTCTAGAACACAACTAAAACATTGAAGCTCTTGAAGATGAGGGTTCGCAGTATGGTAGACTAGCTAATTGTAAGAGGAACTGAAAGAAAAATTTGCAGTCCTTTTGCCCCATATATATGTCACTGATATGTTATCGTGATTCACATAGCACCCTGCGTACTTCTGAGATAGTGATCCACTGGGAACGATTTCTCTCTGGGAATACTCCATATAATGAAATAATTAACTTATGAGGTAGGTCTCGATCATCATCGATAAAAGGTAGAAAAATGCGTATGAAATAAAGCTCTATGCTTTCAAAAAGTGGCAATCACACTGGTTTTACAAGGTTGTACATGACAACAGTCATGAACTTGGATTGTTGGGCAAAAAAATCATGCACTAGTAACTTCGGTGACTGCTTTGTTATCTCTGTAACCATGAGCGTGAAGAACCAAATAAGATTAGCGATGAACACCTGTACGTCATTGCTAATTACGTGACTAATATTATGCTTATGACCGTATTCACCGCTTTAGGTTAGATCTAAAAGCTTTACACGGGTGGGAAGGATGAGAATATGTTGGTTTTCGAATGGAAAAAAGTTTGACTCAGAAAAAATGTGTTAATTTACATTCCACCCCGAGGTGTCACGTACTTTTTCACGAAATAGAAAGCTTGCTTTGTCTGTATCCCCGACGTAAATTATCCTTTTGTTCGCGGGAGGTGCTTTGTTTGGTGGGCCGTGGCTTTCCACGGCCGATTCTTTTGTCGCGGTCACAATTTCCGGAGTTACCTTGACGATCCAAACAACTTTGACTCGAGCTTGTTCCGACGACGCAGACTTATCGCCTCCAGCCGGGAATCAAATTGTCCATGGTACGTTCTCACGACCGCGATGCTTCTGCCCGCGTTAAATCGGCATATTCCATTTCAAAAAGTCTGATTCGCTAAGTGAGCGAAAAGTAAAGGTTTATCATTTCTCTAATTAAGACTTATTGGATCAGTCGAAATGAGACTCGCAACTTTCGTTTGCAATTGTTTTCTTGTTTATATGGCCGCAGATCCTTGCAATATTTATTCTAATTAGGTGTCTGTAGTGGAATTAGGTTGATTTTCTCTCAGAGTATTCAGGTTTTGATCGCTTTTATTTTTAATGCATTTTACCAGGGCACCCTTGATAAATATGGTTTATAAATTCCAGTAATCAGGAGAGTTTGTTTCCTATTAAAATAACATTCTTAAGGAGGGTGAACGCATAAACAAACGAGAATATGCACTCTTTTTACCCTAATGATTCTTTGGGAATAGCATATCTCATTCAATCCTTCACACATCCCTTGTAGTGGACAAGAAAATTTGGCAGAATCTAAGTCTCTTATTTTTTTGAAATAAATTCCATGAATTAGCTCAGTTGAAAAACAAAATTTATTTTCTCAATGGAAGTTGTTCTCCTCAAGCGACAGGCTTCCTTCTAAACATTCTCACAATTTCACCTTAAAAATCTTTTTGAAATAGAGCCGCATTTTTATCCGTGAGATTCGATCATCAGCCAAAGTTATTATGTTAATTCAAAGTCTGACTGCAAGTGTAGCTCAACGTGGTGCTACTGGTGGTCGATAGGCGGGTATGTGTAAGAATATATAGACGACGGATGAAAATTTGAAAAGAAATAGAATCACGGTATTATGTTTCTCTTATACAAAAGGCGCCAAGCCCATTGTTTATTTCCTATTCGAGGAACTGCGTAATAAGCTTGATGATCTCTTCATATGATACCCAAGGAAGAACAAAGTCGAATGACAGATCTGTGGAGAATCCCAAAATACCAACCCGGACCCTTTGAGTAAGAAACAAGAGCTCTATCTACTGCGGGGATCAAATTAGACATGTTTGAATGAGGCTACGATTCATTAATTTGGAATTAACTAAATGTAGGTGATTGTCTATAAGTCATCTGGTTTTTTCCCATCTTGATTGAGACGCATAGAAATTAAACACTACTTCGACCGCATGAGTACTGCGTAAAAACACTGAAATAAAATCCGTGCCTACACAGCAAAAGAGCGGAGCAATTTTTAGTACACTGTTGGAAAGTACAATAAAATTATTTAATGCGCAAATTATTCGATCCCTCTACCGAGTATTGAGCGTTTATGTTGAGAAAAACTGTGCAATATTTTCATTTTATTTGAATAACACCGACCATCGTTTCGACACCTCATGTCACCCTCAAGGTGAGTCGTATTGAGTGTAGTGGATAGCAAAGGTACGCAAATTCTCGACCTTCAGCTGAGGAGGCGACCTCACGGACCGCGGGGATGCTAATGCGTGTTTTGACGAACGACCCACCAGAAGTCCTCCTCAACTGCGCGTTATTATTCATCATCGATTGTGATGTATTATCCGTCTCTAAAAGGTTTGTCAATTCATTTCCAAGCCCATCCATCCATTCTACGTTTCTTCGCTCAATTATAAAATCTTCAATGCTTCAGGCTGAATTGCGGATGAAATGAAGGGGAGTTATTCACTTGGAGAGCGATCATTACTTCTGATCGGGAACCTACCACTTTTAAGGTTGTAATTCAAATATATCAGAGATCTGGTTCAGCATAGCGAGGTCCCGGGTTCTAGTCCTGGCAGTAGTAGAGATTATTCATTTGTTAACCGGGCCCCACTTGAGTGCTATGTGGAGAACACTGCGAGTACAGTAGGTACCCCTTCCATCGGATGGGACGTAAAATTGTGGCTTCCTTGGCGCTTATCGTTAAGACAAGACTACTAGTCTACGCCAGGTTTTTCTTCTACCTTCCTCCCTTTCTACTCCCATCATCACACCTTTCTTCCATGTCTGAAGCGCCTTTATGTGTGAGACTTTGCTTGAAGTCGCTGATATGTGTTTCATGGTAAAGATGAAGAGGGTGTTTCGGCTGTTTTACGAACTAACGTGGTAGGCGCATTCGAGGGATCCAGGTTCGAATAGGTGGCCAGAGAAATTGACTCCCATGCCGAGGGTCCGGGTTTGAATCTCTGCAGTGTCAAAATTTTAGTTAGCTACTGGTCCCTGCTTGAGCTCTGACTATCTCTTCAATCACCTTCAAGTGCAACTACCATCCGTCGGATGGTACTCTAACTCGAAGCTTAACCTTGGCACCTTCCGTTAAGAGCAGGCTAACGGCTACACTTGGATTCTGTCCGCCATTCCTCCATTCCCTGAAAATTCCTACGTCTACCTATTTGCTCTCTTATCCTACTTGACGCAAATGACCTTTGTTGTGAGTCACTTCCCCTAAAAAGAGCGACTACAACACTGAGTTGGAGTCCCGGTCATAACCGATTATTTTTCCCACGTGGAAAAATGTCGTTTGTTTATTTTTAGGTGACTTCATTAGGCTTGGTACTATGGAGATAAATTTTCCTTACTCATTAGGTTGCAGATTGATTATTTTTCTGTAACTGTATATTCACGGTATCTTGGATGAATTCCTTCTTGACTCAACGATTGATAATAATAAAAACCCATTGCTTTGGTGTCGAAACCATCTCGTTCCGCGCTTAAATTTTACAAATCAATCTCTATCCTTATGATCTCGAAAGTCAAATGAAAATTTCCTCAAAGTAAGAGGACAGTTAGCAACCGGAGATAACCTAAGTACATCCACCTCTGACCACTGCAATCTAGTGCAAGCAAGGCTGCAAACATATTTCAGCACCTGATATTATTTGAAATGTACCTACACCTTGTAGCATTCTCATAACTATATTTTTTAATGCTCCAAGTTAAAATAAATATCTTTAACTTTGGCAAATTTTGATTCGTGATGGTAAAACTAATCCTGAATAACTTCGTGTAAAATTCAAAGGGGTTATATCGCCCTGTTACCATTATGGTGGCTGCGGTTTCTCTAGGATCTCGTCATCCTCTTAAAGGTATTGAGATCAGTATTGTAAAGATTGCCTTGGAATTCAATTTCGAACACGGAACCATTTTGACCTTATCTGAACACTCCACCCAATGAAGTATGTCACCATCACGTCCAAAATAGTATACATTTTTCTTTTATAGCTATAAAAATGTCTAGCGACTGCTATAGATTTTGATTCAGGAATCCTTCTGAAGTTTTTCCCTCAACTTCTCTTTCATTCTCCTTTTCCTACACAATTTCCTTTCTCAGCCACCATGTTAATTACTCCTATTCATTTCAACTAAAACTTACATTCCCTTCCTCCCTCATCCATGCCTTCCAAAGCATTCTCCCCTTCGGTAACCACCTTCAGGATTACGTCGGTCTTAATTACTCGTTCCATTCCTCTCTGTCTTCCCAATTTCCCCAAGACATTTCCAGTCTTCCTCACCATCTAAAGAACTACCTTAGCCAACCTGACTACTAAGAGCTACTTAATTAGTTTTCCAAACCATAGTACATAGGAGTTTCCTTTCATAGCCAACCCTCCTGGTTTCTCTCATGAGTAATTGAAAAGTTTTAATATAAAATCTCCTTCCGTAGCTTTAGTTTTAATTGCCCTGGATTTTGATTGGACATTGAAGCTATCATTTGACAATCTTAAATCTAATATCTATTGACACATCAATATTAGAGATGTATGCAATTAATCTGGAAACAATTCTAATAATTACATCAAGGATAAATTCGCGTTATTGATAACGGTAACAAAAACTGGAAAGAAGGATCCATTATTCAGCCCTAGATTACAAAACAACGAACGCCATTCACTGCTTCAAACGATTTGCTAACTTTTTTGTCGATATACCTGACTGATGTTCTCATCATCAAGTCCTCCTTATAGGTAAACATCTCTTTAGCAGACAATAATTTCCATATAACGAACGTCTTTATTATTTAAGACAACCTTCGTCTTAATAATGAATAATCAAACAATTTTGTCGGCACATACCGACGTAAGAGTCTTGAATGAAATGAGTCCTCTTCCGTGACGATACACGCCATTCGTACCTCCGTGTTTTTGAGCAGTTAATCTCGAAGACCTGCCTCAGTTATGTGCTGCTGACGAAGGCGTGGATCGTCTTGCTAAGTATGTCACATGAGTCGTACTCCTACCGCTGGGGATTTATACTCCCAGCAAAGAGGCGACAGGCGGATTTGTATGCGCGGCGGATCGAGTCCGAAAAGAAGACGGCCTTGACTTTGATAGCGACCTCTTCTGAGGAGAAAGTTTTCTCGGAGGAGACGGAGAAAATCACATTCTTTCGCGTCCTAGGAACGAGGGAATGATTTGTAAATTTCTGCACCCTAGTATTCCCCCTTGGTCCATTTCAGTGCACATTATAGTATGAAAAACATAAGAGGGAGTTCATGATTACACATGATTTATTTACTGCGATGATGTTTCATGGATTTATATTTCATAATTTTTTTCGTTTTTCATTTCACCGATTACCTTTGAGTTAAATCATTTAAATTCATCAATTAAAAACAACGACTTACAGAATTCCATGCGATAATTGAATTTTTAAAGAATCATTCTCACCGAAAACCAATGCACTCCTATCATTGCGTTTGCCTAATGGCGAGTGAATTGTTCTCGGTGTGATTTTTCCAGGAACATTATTAAGGGGTTTCTTTTGATGCTACCGATATCTGAACTCAATTGATGTGAAGACATATCATCTAGTAGGTTATCAAAAATGTGGTTTGAGACCATTTGGAAGCCAAACCCTCATGTGGCTCATAATGTGATAAGAATAAGTTAGGTACAATCCCTCAGAGACAAGTGTAGAATAATTATTACGATCTTTAAGACAATTGCAAATCTGGTTTTTTTCCCTGCTACTAACCTGAGGGGCCAAAGCACTGTCGAAGTTATGGTCTTCTCCCTTCATTCAAATACGTTTTTGTCCGAAAGAGATTAAATGCTAACTATTAAATCTGTTATTAGGTAATGACTACACATTAACAGTTTTGCAAAGTGTACTGAACCTGTCCAATAACAATTTTGTGGATAGAACAATATAAAAAGGTGTATTCATATTCGGTGTTGCTATAAACTTGAGTGTAGATATACCTCCCTACTTCATTGTCCTTCACTGTTGGAAACATGTAAAAGAATTCCCAACAATGATTTCTAACCCTAATTATTATTTTTTGAATTATGTGAAAACATTGGCCATATCCATCTATCTTTTCTTACCAAATGCTAAAGCTTTATCTATCAATGCAGAATATTATTCGATTATATCTCTATCAATTATTACTTATTCGTCCCAACAAATAAATTTGCTACTACTGATAATTCATGAATATACTAAGACTACCTATTCCTACTCTACACTTCGAGTAATATACGTGACCTAAGAGTTTACATGACATCTTGAGAATTTTTTTTAAATCCGTTGATTATATCCAAATCCAACTTAAATAATAATGCCTTCAGTGGTCAAAACGGATGGTCATTTTTATAGGGCGCGAAAAATGGTTGTGTTGGTCATTCTCAGTATTCCTTTATGTCTCGTTATTTATTTTTATATTCCGGTAAGAAAAGTCTACTGCATGTCAAGCAAACGAGGTCCCCCTACACAGATTCTTCTATGGGGGCTCTTGTAATTGAATTTTGATGAATCGGGAAATTCTTGAGACTATTAACATCATAGCCCCCGTCATATTTTCCTATATATTTTTTAAAGTCTATTTAATCTATTTCAAGCAGGATTACCACGTATCAATACGGCAGATGGTCTTAAGTTTTCAACCGGTGAGGGATGACTGAGCTAGGTCAGGAATTTGGGAATCATGAGCGATAAGCGTTGGCGCAGAGAGAGATTCTCCTCTCGTAAAACTGCATAACTGGCAGAAGAAACGTCACATTCCTGTTGCGCTTAGCTCAGACTTATTCGGTGGCGAATCTATTTTCAAACTCCTCCGATGATTTTCGCGTGGGCCGACGAATGAAAGATCTCAGCGGTTTGAACAATGACGCACGCCCTGCCCGGAAACGGAAAACTACCCCGTTCAACCCCAGAAATACTGCCACGGTGAAGGCTTACGCCTTCGCCATGGCAGCCATAGCTACGGGACGTTGTTACATCTCTCCAGCACGTTCGGTAAACACTTAAAAGAGGAAATCAGCTTTGTCCCTGGTGAGAGAAGAGAGTAGTCCTTTATTCTCGGTGGGGAAACATGACTGACTTGATTGATTGGAGGCGGACCAGATTATCCTTCGATTGTTTGCCAGCTGCTAAGTTAGTTTCAAGAAGTGTCAAATAGCTGAGGGTCGGTTGCGCTGTTAAGGGTAATATGTGAGGGAGGTTTGTAGGGAAAATGAGAAAGGAGTGGTAGAAGCCGATTCCAGCATAATCTTACTCCTAATGCAATAATGTGCGTTTTTTTCGTGCTTTCATTCGGACATACTGGCTATTAAGACATTGATTTCAGCACGTAAGTGGGGATTCCAATGAATAATCTTTAGGAATTCAAACCAAATCCTCAAGGGTGGAGCCTATTACTTTTGTCAACCCTTATAGGCCTGATATTCTGATGTCTGGTTATGTATATTATTATTCTGGCATGAGGAACGTTATACATATTCTATTTTATAATAGGTACGCGCATCAGAAAACCAACCATCTGATGAAATTTACAAACACGTAAGTGTCAGTAAATTCGCTCACACTGCCTGTTAAACATAAAAATCTGTGTCAAAAATTATCTAATCTTGAGTGGGACCTGATCATCAGTGACTTTTCAAACCTGTACCACGCTGTAAATCACCTCAGACCGGGAGGGAAAATATGAGGAAGGGGAATGGAAGGGAAGGGTTTAGGATGGAGTGAAACCCGGCGTTGGCGCAAACGCACTGTTAACGGGGACTTCGAGGAGTCTGTGGTTTTACATCCGTTCCGACGGACGGAATGCTGCACTCGAAGTGCTCTCCTCACTGCAAGTAGATCTCATAGAAAAAATCTCTGCCATACGATTTGAACGAGTAGGTATATAGCGGAAGTATCTTGAATACATAAGGGATTATAATAGATATTGTGGAGGTTATCAGAGAGACAGGCATTTTGGATTTTTAAAAGGATTTTCTTTCGAATTTCTGCATGAAACTTTAAATTTATAATGAACATTTTATTTTTTCAAAACATTTCCAATCATATTTCGTATACGCACAGAAATATTTGAGCAGGATTTCTGCGGAGCCAGTTCCGCATCTAGTTAGTTTGAAACAAGATGACTTCCGTGAAGATTTGTCGTGAATAATTCGATTCCCATGACGCACACCTTCACACACACATTCTCTCACTCCTTCTTTTCCAACCCTTCCCACTCTTACGTCCCCGTTTTCCCGTTCCTTCACGGGACCGCGCCATTGAATCCCGCCTCGAAGGTCTGAACTTCACGCTTCGGACGTGCACTGGGAGTCTGTGCTGGCGCCAGCCGTGCGGAAATGATTCCCAAAGACCCCGACGACGCCGCGCCGCGGAGCAGGGTGGAGCCCTGAAAGGGTCGCTTTGAGCATCGTGCCGGGGTGATGATGCTCGGGGGAGGGTGGTAAAAGGAGAGGGCGAGAAACGCCTTGGTGAACCAAGCGAGCAGGGAGGAGAAATGAATAATACTCACATAGGACGGGCTCGATTTGCTTACAGACTCGGTCACGTCATTCTGATTAGATCTCGCCATCAAGTGGGAACAAGGCTGAGGGCTGTCCCCACCCCGCCCGGGTTATTTCTGCGTGCGGGAATGGTAAACGGAGCTCTTAAGTGTAGCGGGAAGTGGAGGTGGCGCTGGAAGAGGGAATCAGTTACGCGTGAAATAACCGAGTTAACAGCTTCGAAAAGAATCAACTTTGAAAGTGAGTTATGGCGATGTGCGTAAGGAAGTTCAATGCTGCGATCACGCCAAAGATCTTTCGGGCGTGGCCATGTGGAAATGTGCTGCGTAAATCGCTATGAGAATTAAAATCCCTATCTTACCCTTTATTTGGTATCCAACCTAGGTTGCAGCTATCTTGTGCCATTCTAAAGGTATATGTTTGCCGAAAACAGGTTGATTTTTATAAATAGTGCGGAATAGCACTTGGAGATTTTATTCCAATCTTTGTTATTTGTAGTTGCCTTTCGTGGAAGAAAAGAAAATTAATTATCTCATACTTTGTTTTTAGCTTCTTTCTTGAGTAAATTCCGATTAAGGATCGTAATATTTGACTTGGGTAACGTTGAAAATAACGCTCTGCCTGATGAAATATCCAAGCAGTTGAACATAAAGGGATAAGGCAATAAATATTGCAGCTTTGTTTGAGAACATATTTTCTTCGATCGCTCTGACTGATCGTGCGGACTTGGTTGCTGGTATAGGAAACCACTCCAAGTGTTTATTTGGTTTGTACTACAAACCTTTATACACGATTGTTGGGTCGATTTTTGCCCTAGATTTTAACATCTGAAGCGTTTTATATAGTCAGCACTGAGGAGGTGCGCGCCGTATTAATATTTAACGTCTCGATGAATACTCATATCGGACACAAGCCATTTCTTGCTACTCAACAACTATTTTTTGTAGTCCAGTAAATCCAAATAATATCCCTGAGAAGAATCTCGTTTTGGAAATTCGAATACTCTTACTCCTTGAGCAAAAATTACAAGCCTAAATTTTTCTCAGACGCGTGGATGATTAAGATAAGGGTTTCTCTGCGTCCCATTTTTTATGACAATGCTTAACTTTCCGCTTTAAAAAAATATTCAACTATTTGTTATGAATACATTGTTAGGTTTTTAAATTGAAAATTCCACAAGATTTAATATTTAATGAAAATTTTCTAGAAATTCCTTCATTAAGGTAAAAACATTTCGGGTGTAATTCCAACGTGCAATACATCCGCTCATGATGAAATGATGTGTCGAAAGATGCCGAAATAAAATAGGACGAAATCGGATTACTAAATTTATTTCTTGCGGCGAGATAAAATATCCCTGAATGGGCTCATAATTATTTCACCTTTCAAGTCATCAAAATATATTTGTGCCACCGCGGCCCAACACTGAAACAGATGGTTAATGAATACTCTCTCTCAAGCTGATGAGCATAAGACGAAAAAGGAAGAAGAATCAGCGCATGGCTCGCGATTATTGGCGCCGCTAAGCCAAACTTGGATCACTTTCTTGATTTTTTGCTTTGCGTTGCACTACGGATAATTGCTTCGGTCCATTGGGTATTTTGATACACTTTTTCAACTTGGATTCAAGCTGGTGGGTGTTTAAATTTTTTTTGGGAAGCAGATTTGTGTAATGGCAAGCTAGAGTGCTGGTCTACCGTCTCCGACGGTCCGGCTTCGAATTCCGAAAGAGGAAGATTTTTAATTGTTTGACTGGCACTTACGCTACTTCTCTAAGGAGTGCACTTCCATTCTCTCACTTTATTTCCACCCTTCCTTCGTTCCGTGGGGGTATTTGGATAACCCCTACCTTAAGACCTCACCAATTCTAAGCAGAGAAAATGAACTTAGCTATCGGTCGCCCCTCTTTATCATAAGAAAAGCAACTGTAATGTCTTTTGCAGTGAGAATGAGTGAGGGAGTTTTGATTTTGGGGAGAAAAGAACAATGGGGCACTTATTTCACTCATTTATTGAATGGCTTATTGGACCATAAAAATAAACCTTCTTTTGGTTTAGTTCGGTGTGGTTGGGAGCCATTGTATTGAAGGTAATAGTAGTTGTTGCGTTTGCTTCAATGGCATGCGAAGGTCAGATAGCAGCATCTAACTTACAAGGTTCATTGGTGGGATTCGAACCCGTGACCTTTTGTTCATCAGGCCAACATGCTATCAACCTAGCTATCGCAGTCAGCATCTTGAAAGTGGTTGAGAGTTGATTGTTCGAGACTAACGTGTGCATCATATTACGGCGCAAAGTTTAACCAGCATTGTCACCATCAACAGTGTTTCCATGATATCAATAGGGTCGTCGACTGTTCCTACTTGGTCTACCCTTCTTTAAAATACTATTCTGCCCTTTCATCGGACTTGTTACCAATTTTACTACGCTACATCATTCTTTAATCTTACTTGTCTTCCGCGTTCCCTAATGCGGTTCAAAATACTCATTCGTTCATTCCTCTTCTAACAATCTTCGAGTGTAATTTCCTTCCAATACTCCCCGCGTTCGCTTTCTTCTGTCACCTTAAGGTAGCTTTAAACGATACAATTTTTTATACAATTTCTTGTACAAATGCTTGCATGAGGAAATTGTAGCGGGAAATTGTGTGAACGCTTATGCGAATGTCTGAATGACTCTATGGAAAATAGAACCTGTTCTAATTCCATTCAGACAAAAATACAATTTCGTTCAGTGTATACAAGGGTTTGTACAAGAAATTGTACAAAAAATTGTGTCGTGTAAAGCGGCTTTCAGAGTTTGGCCAAAAACTTCCCTTCCTCACCTACCGAGTCAAACACTTCGTCTTTCTTTTGCCCGGGTTGCCCACTCCATCTTCCCGCAAACCCACATCTACCTCCAGCCCACGTCCGTCCTCATTCCTTGAAGACAAAATCGTCAAGAAAATACAAGATTAGGGTAGGGCAAAAGAGAATAAAATTTTATTTTCAAGGCGAGATATCGTATTTATTCTATGGCTCTTATACCTATCAGTTTTCTATCGGTAAAGATAGCTTTAGTATCTCATAAAAAGTTCTTCCAAACTATTTTATTTTTCTTATGATGAAATATGAATATTTTCGCCGCATATTGTTTAAGACACTTAGCAGACTCCAAATTGTAGATTGGACCATGAGCTTAAAATTAGGGAAATAATTCGCCGAATCAAGTCTTTCTTTCCCCATATAATTAGGGATAGCTAGATAGGTAGGTAGCTGTGAATATATCCAATATTATACACCCAAGTTTATTGTTAGGCAGGCTAGGTATTTGTACGTTGGTAGGAAGGGTTTTAGCTAGACCAATTAACAGCACGTTAATGTATGCTTGATTTGCTTTTTATATAATTTTTATATTGTTATAATTCAACTAAAATATAGCTACTAATCCCCTTTCAGTGTGATAGTTGGTGCATGGTTGGTGAATACTCACACTCCGCCACTCACCTTTATGCTGGCTTGCAGGTTAGTATGTAGATATGATAGACGATGTCCTTTAATCCCGCAGCAGCGTTCCCACCTCTCATTATATACGAGTGTGTACGAAATAAATAAAACTCCGAAAGCCGTAAACTATTGTATGTACCTTTCGTTAAAATGAGTAAATGGTTTGTAAATAGTTTCATCCCAAACAAGAATCAACACAAAAGGAATATTTTCGAGTAACGAAGAAGTCCTAAGAGGAGTGGGAGAAAATAGAAGTCTTATAAAAACCGTAAGAAAACCCAACTTAATCGGCCACATCAAGGGACATGATGGCCTGATTGAAGACAATCATTGAAGGACAAGTGGACGGGAAGAATGGCAAAGAAAGGCCTAGTATGATATCTACGGGACAAGTGATGAAGGATGTGAAAGACAAGAAATACGTAAATACGAAGAGATTAGCTGATGGGAGAATTCAGTAGAGAGCTGCGTCAAACCGAATCTCAGGATTGCTGACTGATGATGATAATGCACTGGCAAGACTTTTTAAATCTCAGTTTACAGTTTGAATTTTTGATCATATATAAGACTGCTATTAGATCAAACACGAAGACGTTAAAAATCGAAAAAGGACATCTAAATTTAAAAAAATTGAAATAGAAAAAAATAAATAGCGGTTTTCAGATTCGGCCATCTATTCGTGTTTTTTCTGGAATAATAGGATTTGAAACCGCGAGATAGATACACTGCTCACGCAAGGTAGTTGAATAACTCAGCGCGCTTAGGTCCATCTGATCTGAAGGTGGAAAACTAAGAGAAAAGGATGTAAGTATGATAAGGTGGGGCGCTGGTGCCTGGCCTTGTGGTGATGCGGAGTGCGTGAATGTCTGCTCCCTCTCTCTCTCCCTCTCTAGTGTGTGGGACCGTGGAGATGTACAAAGGCTGACCTTGGTCTGCGGGATCAAGACTTGGTCGCGAACATCTCGCCTGCTTGCGTAACCTGAGCGCCCGGTCTCGTCCAGTCGTGGACCAACCTGTCTTTTTCGAGAACCCTCGTCGGTCGCGCCGGGTTCAAAATGAGTGTACCCATCACAGGAGTGAATCTCCTCTAGAGGTTAAAACCCTCTCTTCCCCACCCTTGCCTTACACGTCAACAGTGACAGGGAAGTGACTTGGACGTGAAAAGGGGGGCAGATAGGAGTCCCAATTCGTCCATCAAAGGGATCCACGTCATGCACTGTTTCCTTAAATATTTTACATATATACAACATTCACTTATTCGCTTATTTTCTTCTAAAAAAAGTTGGGAAGGGTTACGGCTTTGATTACTTATTGGTTCCGCTTTTGGCAAGAAAAAAATCTGTGTTCATCCCGAAGGTTGGTCTGGTCGGTGATGGTAGAGCTCACCAAATACTGATTAAGCCCAGCGGCGTGTGAAATTTACACATCAGAGTAGGGGAAAAATTTACTCTCCCTGATCTTTCAGTGGTTTCCCAGAAAGATCTGGTTCCCAGAAAATAACCCCGCTTGGGCTTTTCTGGGATACGTTCAAAGGTCTCCACCGGGATTCAAACCCGGGATCTCGGGTATTATTCCAATGCTCTGCCCTCTGTGCTATCACGCTCCCCCCGATTTTGTTATGGCTCGCCAAACGACGGCAAGGACTTTTTCGAAGCAGGCAAATTCTCCTGCACTATAAATGATCAATTTGTAGAATTTAAACTTAACTCTAGAAGTTAAACTTAAGTCTCTTAAGTGTAAACTTACTAAGACGTTAAATTAAACTCTAGCGAGATTCACTCTTGTCTTGTAAAGAACTCTCGTCCAAAATTGCTATTCCGTAGATTCCTTTTTAGCCGGTAGTGTTCGTATATTTCATAACATAAATATGAAGATATGGTATGAATATCCGTATCTACATTATTCCCTAAGACCTTTTGCAAGGGATCGTGGCAGGGGGTGTTTGGATACGAAAACGTGGGAGCAAGAGAAAAGAAGAGACAAAGGATAAAAGTATGAAACTGATGCTGAAATTTGGTACAATACGTCAAGCTCTCTTTTCCTGCGGTCTTGGAAGTAGGCTTTGGTTTGTAAGTACTCCAACGGCTAAGGAAGTATCGTACAGTCTAACTTAATTTATTAATAATAAGGTGAATACGATATCCATTTCTTGGGTGGGATTCCAACCCGCGACCTTAGACATGCCAGGACGATGCGTTACCGGCCTGGCTATCGTAGTTGGCGATAGCCAGGCCGGTATGTGTGTTTGTGTGTTGTGAGTTACGCTTTGTTAAAAATGAATTGCTGACTCGTTCCGTTCGTCTTCTTATCGCATCACTTTCTTCTACAGTTTTCGCGCAGGACTGGCATTTATACCCACGGAATCAGCCTCGAACGACACTTTGATTTTATGTCTTAACTCAAATCTGGTTCTTAAAATATAGTTCCTAACCGATTCTTGACTAAATTTACCAATACATTTACCTACACTTGTAGTATTTTTTTTATGAAGACACGTGCTTCTGCAGAATGACACTAAATAATTCGGACTTCGGGGGAAAAAAATAATTTGATTCCGTCAAGAAAACAGCGGCTCCTCTCGAAATCGGTCTCAGTGTCTTCTCTCTACTCGCCGTAATCGAATAATTCATCCGCTAATGCACGATTTTAAAAATAGATGCGCGACCAGCTGAACTCGGTCGAAATCGTGACATGCAAGCACTTCTGTTATCTTTCAATTCTGTCGCCGAGAATGTCCACGGAAAGTCCCAGCGCAATCGGAATGCATTCTGACGCATCTTGTGGTGATTTTTCAGCGGTGAATGCTAAAATTCCCTTCTTCTCGAGAATTTGAATATCATGGTATTCCGATCTCGTTCGCGCGCGCGCCGCAGTTAAAATGATCGGAACGTGTTTGGAGGCCTTCCAAACGTACATTTCTGTCGATATTTCGAGAGCAGCGACTTCATCCAAAATATTTATTCGGTGAGCTCAATAAGAAGTTATCGTATAAGTAATCATATTTGCCAGTCGCATGCGATGCAATTGATCCAGTATGCGAACACTCCAATTGCTCATGTCCGTCAAACACTAAGCCGACTAGACCTTGGACTTCACCCGCTCGGCCCCTCCTCTTTCCTTCCCTAGCCCCCCTCCTTATCTCTCACCAGAAAAGCCCTTAAAATCCCGAAGCGCGCATTCCGTTTCGGCCGAAATAGGTATGCACCGTCGGTCGTGTGGTTTGAGGCAGTACGCGTACTCTCACCACGGTCACGCCCGGATCTCTCCCCTCCCCCTCTTTTCTCGGAAGGGGCACCAAGCGTATGAAAAATTTCGCCGTCATTTGTGATTGTAGTGATATTGCTTTGACGCAGTCCTGAGATGAGCGTAGTACAGCGATTCCGCGATTCAATTCAATTATCGGCTTATTTCTTCATGTAAACATTGTTGTTCTCACTGAAACCTTGCATAACTCTCTGAAAACCCTGCAATATCTAATACGTAATGAGGGCATTTACTCGGAACCAAAATCGCTATTTTGTACACAAAATTGTTACATGGAAACGAAAAATGAATTTTAGTGAAGAAATCAATCTTCTAGCCAGAGCCTTTCACTCATAGATCAGAAATTAAAATAATAAAAAGGTGACGTCCACTGAACGAGCTGCTTTAAGATATCTGCGTCATCCACCTTTCGTCCTTGACTGTGTTGAGGAAGAACGAGAATGGAGAGAAGGTGGAGAGGGGAGGTATTCCTGAAGAGATCCTGTCGCAACCACTTCCATTGGCAAAGTCAGCTGTGTGTCCCCCATTTTGATAAGGCTAAGGAGCTTCGCGGTCTCAGTCGTGATTGGACGAAGTGGATTACGTTCGAGTCCTTTGAACGCCCACTTTTCCGAAAGGGTTAAAAAAAAATCACGGATTTTCACCGCTTATAACTCGAGAACTAATTTACGGGTCGAAGAACGGAAAAATACGGGTCCTTGTATTCTAGAAATTCTATCAGATTCGGCATTAAAAATATGGGAAACGACCCCATATTATCTTCCTCGTTTCCTTTTCTCAAGATGTCAGTCCTCAGGGGTAGATAGGTGAAACTTTATAGAGTAGTCTGTAGTGCATGATGCATGTATTAACAACCAATCTTTTTATTACTATGTAGATACTAACCATGTAGCTGCATGTGACCCATATTATTAGCATGTTTCCATGTAGTACCCTAGTTGCATGTTAATAGTGCATGTTTTGACGATCTTCACCCCCCTGTGACTCACCCTCCGGTGGCTTGTAAGGTATCGCGTAGATGTAGATGACATCGTCGTCTCTCAATTCGTTTCTGGTAACGTAGTCCATTCTAGATTACAAGCTTTTTATTATACATCCTTATGCTCATATTTTTCTGATTACCTCTTGCTCAGTTACTAGGTTTATCAGTTTGGTATTCGCCCTTATTATGCAACTCCTTCGGTAATATTCATAAAACGATGACAAAAGTTTGAACAATGAACAGAAAGAAATTACATTCTAGTACCAGAAGATTGATTTAGTGTAGGAGGATCACTCTTTTAAACTTGAGTTTTAGAGTGAGTTATATTCTCACCATCAGGAAGAAGGCAGCAGGTACTATTCTTTTGCCACTTGTAAACATTGAAAACATTAAGCCCGGCATCGGGATGCAATTTAAGAAAGTCACTAAGGGGTTGAATTAGTACATCTCATGCGACGGACGGAGTATTGCAATTTAATTGCTCCCCATGCAGTAGGTACTCAAGGAGGGACCTATTTTCCACTAAAAATCTATCACTCCCGAGATTATAGCCCTAGGGATGAGAACCATCTCACTTACCCGTCAGGTGGTTACCAAACGGGAATAGCTGACGTCAATCACCCCCTGTCACCCACTCTTGCAGTGGCCTGAGTACAATGTAGATTTAGTTTTTTTTCTGGAAGAAATTTCTAGATCTCCAGCTTTGATTGAGTGCATTTTGTTGAATTAGTTCTCGGGAAAATATTTTTCACGTCGTCGAATCAAAATTGTGTTTTGATTCAGATACACTTACATTAGACAGTAGGTCATTTAGCCGATGCGTCAACTTCAGTCCTTTTTTACTTTCTTTAATTAATCATTCCCTCTGAGAGATGAAAGAGAGATCAACCTACCTGTCAAGCCTCAGGAAGACAAGCTTCGAATCAGCACGCTATTTCTCCTCCTATCAGAGCAGAAGGTTGCCTCTTCGGCTGCGATTGCATTGAAATGCGTGAAGGGATTGGGATGCCTGGCTGATCCCTCGTCTCGCCTTACTCGAGTCCTCCCGCATGTGTGAGACCACAGCGACTCGATTGTAACGCGACCCGCGGAGGCGAAGACAAACCCTTGACTTGCCACGCGGCATGTAGATCACCCGAGTACATTTCATCTTTCTTTTTTATTTATTTATTTCCTCCCCACCGACCAGAAACGAGGCAATGACTCCTCGTCACCATCATACCTCCGCCGTATACTCGGCATCAAAACGCTCTTTCGTGTCTGAAATTTTACCTTCCGTGAACAGCGTCTCCCTTATGAATCATCATATTCATTTTTTAATTTTGAAAAATTGATCAGTGCTAAAGTTCAGGGAAATATTGAACTAGTAATAGTGCTGAATGCTTAGGTTTCATCGTCTACCTAGGTAATCTTTCTCCTCAATGTATCCGATGATTCCTATTGTAAATAAATGGTTCGGTTAGAGTTACATTTCGTGACTAATCGGTGACTAGACTTGATGGCCCGATGAAGACGATCATCGTGGAACAAGTGAAAGAGAAAAATGGAAAAAGAAGGCCTCGTATGAGGTATATAGAACCAATGATGAAGGATGTGAAAGAGAAGAATTATGTAAATAAGAAGATGCTAGCTGATGGAGGATCAAGTAGAGAGCTGCGTAAAAATGACTTAGTACTGTTGACTTATGGCGATGATTGGCTATTTACTGAGACATTTCTCAAACAGTTTTCAGTTCATGTAATTTCGGGGGATCCTTTACTTAAAAGGCTGCAGAGCCCATCATCTTTCATAAATAATTCTACCCAGCCAATTTTTCCAGGGTCATTTACCAGGACGTTACATACAGTACCCGTTATAGTGAATTTGGTAGGTAGATAAAGATATATCACTCAGAAAATTGATCTCGCAGATTGTTTTTCTTCGTCGTAAGAGTTGAATGACGTTCACCACGTGAAGTAGCGAAGCAAAGACTTCTTTAACCATCAGCATAATTTGTCGATTTATGGCAACCTCTACGGTCGACTGCGGAATTCAAGACGATTAAGCACCGGTCTAGTAGCCCAAAGATCGTAGGCTCGAATCCCGCCTAAGAAATGGACGTTGTGTTCGCCGTAAGATTAAAGTTAAGTTTGAATTAGATTTGACCAGGGGCTGGCAAAATGCGGCTCTTTGTGTGCGTGTCTGTAGCTCCGAAATAAATTGAAGCTAAAGCTAACACAATATGAATTGTAAAAGCACGTATTGGCATTGGTAAATGAAAATGTCAGGTCATTTCCTGATGCCAACTTAGAATTGTGCCTTAAACAAAAAACCTACAATTTACAACCCGGACTGACAGAAAACGTCTCAGGAAATGAATACAAACTCATTCCACACGTAGATTAAAACCAGCGATAGAAAAATTGTGTTTGAATTTTTCTTATTTTAATTGAGATATAATGAAAACTTATAGTTGCGGTAATGTTACATTAAATTTTCCCTCTTTGTAAGAGTA
The DNA here is from genome assembly GCA_933228895.1 of Platycnemis pennipes. NCBI lineage: Eukaryota > Metazoa > Arthropoda > Insecta > Odonata > Platycnemididae > Platycnemis > Platycnemis pennipes. The sequence goes on along the minus strand of OW121850.1, from coordinate 91,063,529 downwards.
CATTTTGGAATAATTGACTGATATCATCAATCGCATCTTGGTAAGCGAAAAAAACGCTACGTGTATTAGCAGGCAAGGAAATAATTTTAATAAAATCGCCTGATAATGATGGCATCCCCATTTTCCCATTTTTATATCATAATCTCCAGTTCCAGAAATTGCGACACCATCAACTTGCTAATCAATTTCTGAATGGTCTCGGATTAAATATTGTTTCTTATCATTGGTATTAGGAATAGTTGATTAAAATATGTATTAACACAAAGCAGTCAAACGTTATTCCCATAAACATTTATTTTTTCGCATACAATTATTTATCTTAAAAAACTATTCATTTCTCAAATTCAATTTCAACAACCTCTGATTTTATCTAATCTCCACGACGTATTCTATCTATTTTAGGACAAATCAGTTACCGAATAGGAAACTATTTCCCAAGTTAAGCAGGTAGGTTTTGATTATTATTTAATGCAGGGTACAAAAATATTTATCCTGATAGGTAAGATGATTTTGTCCCAAAAGAAACACAAAAATTAATTGATTATCCTAATTTTCTTGCTACCATCGATTGCGGTATTTTTTTATCTTAGCATTGCTTTCAAGAGCCTAATAAGTATTCATTTTATAGTGCATTGAATATAATACAGAATTCACCTCACACTCCTCACTTCCTCACAGAAAAAGACAATAATGGTATTTTGGTACATAACGTGTTTTGCGGGGGCCTTGAAGTTATTGGTAGATGACAGTGAAGTTCATGATTTTTTCGAAACGTTCGCTTTATTTTAGATGTCAACAAACGTATTGGATTTGGATACTGGTTTTAACTCCCAGCCATTCCCGTGAAAACTTACTTAGATAACTCATTAGATGTTGAAAATGTGAACATTATCGATCTCAGAAAGCAGAATAATTGTACTCCCGAGTTGTACTGTACCTATAAGTATGCATATGTGTAGAAGTATGAGGTAGTAGTACGTAGTATGGAATGTAGTATGTATGAAATGTAGAGTGGAGTATAAACAATAAAATCAAAACCAACTTAATACTCAACTAAGGCATTCGCTTACAACTCTATAATTATGGGATTTATTCTCGAGACAATGATTCTGGTGACAACTAATATCGATAGGGAGGATTTAGTTTAATGCCTACTTTGTGTCAATTAATATACAGGGTTTAATGAATAAAATGATCGATAATTCATTGCAATACTATATATTCTCGCTGGCCATCACCATATGTAAAGCCGAATTGTATATTTTTTCTCACTAATTTTATATCACAATATTATTTTTGGGTGCACACGTTGTAGATGGTGTTTTGATAAGTGGTATGTTTTAGAGGGTACAGACAATGCATATGAATGCGTATGTATATGTAGGATATTTAGATCTTTTAACCAATCACCTTTTAGATTGTCAAGCCATCGCTGCGAGGCACATTGATGCAAGAAAGCGAGGCGCTTGAAACCGCATCTGCTCCAGAAAATTTGCCTTGGGGCATTAATCGTTCTTGACCGCCTACCCTTATTCTCGAGCACACTACTGAATGAATTGATAGCGGCGGAACGACGCACACACCTTTTACATCTCACTCCACACGCACCTGGTGTTCTCGTCACATTGGATCACTCCTCTCTCTTTCACGGAAAAGGAAACTTTAATTCCTCTTTGGTATCGACGAAAAGGCAAGTTATTAAATTCACCTGAACAGGTTGAAACGGTATTAGTAGCCAGAAATGAAAAAGAGACTCACTAGATTTCACGGACAGTTTAATTATAGTATAACTTATTTCATCACCAATGTTACATCTTCAAGATTTAAGGGGTTGATGAAGATGGCTATTAAGATGAAACCGGTTCTACTCTAATTTAATTGTTTGGGAAATCCACAAAGTTATTTTCATTTCAGGCAGTGGAAGGTTTCAAACTTCAGGCCAATTATGTGGAAATCAGTAGTAGTGGTAGATATAGAATTTAAATGTTCCAACTACTACTGCTGTATTTCAATATCAAACCTAACCAACTCCTAGGTTTGATCCTAACGCAACAGTGACATCAAACCTCCAATAAATGGCTTTGGAAAGGGAACTGTAATTAATGTTTTGCGACACTACCACATACACTCCACTACTGGCGAATCGAATTGGGACATAGATCATGTGTTTGAATCCACGTTTTACCTTCAAGGCATCACGTGAAAAAGTCACGATTCAACTAATTACCAAGTAAACAAGAGAAAGTATTCGCACGGGGCCCAAAACCTTGAGGGCCTAAAATTGATGGGTGGACGGAAACTGCGAGGTGACGGATCAAAGAAAAGTAGTCCAGAATATGTATTTAAATAACTGGAGGGATCCAATTAGCGTGATTGTCGTGTTTAAATGTTGGAGTGTCGTGATAGATGTCTGTTTTTTTCGCCGGTGAACTCTCATTGGTGCAGGCTGAGTGTTGACATATTCACGACCAGATCCTTTGCTGGATTTCTGTCGGTAAAAAATATTTTGCGCGTATTGTTTCCGCCAGTGCTTTTAAAAGTTCTTGGAGGATCGTACCACCGTACTTACGGCCAATACCCAAGAGCGCTTGTCACCCTTGCGACATCAAATGACCAATCCTTAAGGGTACTCGGCGGCGCCTCCAAAGTATTCCAAAACAAAGCTGATAAAAATAAAGAGTCCACTCACCGACGTGATGGGGGGTGGTGGCCGTGGCCGGGGGCGGTCTCGGCAAGGGCCGGCTGTGCCTCCGAACGGGAGGCGCCGGGGAAGCTACTGCGGGGGGCGCCGCCGGTTGCCTGCTCCTCCACGGAGGCCACACGCGCCGGTACACATTCCCCACCGAGTTGCTGACGTAGGAGTACATTTCCACTCTCTATCGAACCTGGACTCGAAGCGGGCTCTGCCGGGCGGAGAGATGAAGGTGGGCGGGTCTCTGAGGAGGGCGGTTAGAAGACAGACGTGCGGTGCGCGTCTTAGGACGGACTTGGATGGCCTTATGGGGTGATGAGGATCGCCGCTGTGTCTCACTCGCGAGTGTTGGGTGAACTGAGTGAAGGAATAAGCGGCAGGCGAGAAGAAACTAAACTCTCTCTCTCCTTCGGAAGGTCTTCGGGGAAACCTCTTCTCCCTCCCCTTCTTGCCTCCCCTCCGCTTCCGTCCCCATCCCTCCCTCCTTCTCTCCCCCCTCGCCCACCCCGGGGGAACGATGCCAGGCAGGCATCCAGTCACCCTCACCAACCCGGCATCCTCGTATGTGGGCTGAACCACGGTCAAGCGTCCCCACGGACTCATTGGCCGGCGACGGAATGGAATCGGGCGTGACGGTTCAGGTGACCGGGTCTTGGCTGGATGGGAGGGTCGAGCACGTATCTGCAGCTACTTGAATACTACGCAAGCATCTTGTGGTGTGGCAGGATGCGGATAATTACCAAACGTGCGGTATAAGAAAAATATCGCTTAATGAGAGAAACTGCCGATTATTCATGTACCAGGCGTGTGTAATTAAATGATTACTAACTAATTCAAATTTCACGAACTGGTCGTGAAAACTTAAGCGGCATTACCAGCTGAAATTGCACGATGATATTCCAAACTGGTAGCTCAATAGGTGGAGCACCTGTCCGGAAATCAGGGGATGCTGGTTCGAGTCCCGGTCAAGGTGAATGATTTTTTTCTCTGTGGAATATCCGCTATCGATTAATAACTAATTTATACTTGTTTTTCGGAGGAGTACCTTGCAACCTTGAGGTCTGAGGTAGCGGATGAATTTTCGCCAGATGTGAACTATTTTGTATGCAACGGGTGGTATTAAAAATTGCATTCATTGTAAGAAACTTTTATCAGTGGGTTTCAAGGGTTTCAAGTTAATTTATATTCCTCCAGTATCAAAAATTTTAAAGTGATAGATGAAAGCCTCCCTCGGCTCCGTTGCTGGCGGACATCGGAGTTTTTTACGCTATCATCGATTAACTAAGTCTTATGGTGCCATTACACATATCCATTGGTCTACATGATATTCCGGTACCCTTAACTTTCTGATTACCTTAGGGCAGCGATCACAAACTTTTTTCACTTGCTTACCCCTAGCAGTCCATTTCCCTTTTCTCTACCTCTTATCCATGAGTCATGCCTGCACCTTATACAGTTACTATACATTTATAGTCGAATGCGTGGTGTAGTCATAAAAAATATGCTTTGTAGCTCGATTATGCAATACTGGTTGTTCACTCAATACTGGATGTCAAATTTCAAAGGAATGAAATTGCTTACTGTTACTTTCACCATTATTACATTTCTTTTCGTATCCCTAATCCATCAAGAAGAATAGAATACCCTAAGAAGAATGCCCTAGAGCATCGCGAACGCATTAATGTATTATAGGGTATATTAGGGTAGGAGTACCACAGGTTAGGAATCACTGCTTTCGTGGAAAGAAAGACATTTATAATGTCTTAGTTTCAGTTGCATGCTCATTTCTTAGTTAGTCTACTGAAGACTTTAGTGTAGCTTAAGACGTAAGTACAGCTGTAAGACTACTGAATTGAGTTAACTGTAACTGAATGCTGTAAGACTGATGTAAGTCTGTGGTAGTCTACTGAATAGTTATAAAATTACGAAGGGATAAATTTTAATAAATGGGGTTCGAATAAGTTTACAAACCCTTTTATATCATAAGTGTGCCGTTAGCCTAAATTAATGTATCTGAGCGCTCTTTTGGGGTTTGCTATGGAAAAAGAAACCCGTATTTCCGATCTTTACGGTGCCTATTTCTAATATTTTATTACAATTATTGTTAGCGGGAAAAAACAGTAAAACTTCAATCCTAAAACAGTCTATCGCTCTAAAAATTTTCGGAATGAAGCATATGGTAAATTATGAAAAAGTTCTCGAATTATTTTTGGGAGCCTCGGAAAAAGAGTCGACATCGAATTTAAGGCAATGATTCTAAGTTGGAGCATAAGGTCTGATAGCCATTGATCGCCGAGTTCTTTTGATGCCACCCGAACGTAACCATCGAAATAACCTTTTGCACCCCTACACTTTATCTAACTCAATGTCATTAATTTTGTGCAAATTTTAGCCAACGGTTCCACAAATGCTTCCGTCCGAGTGTTTGTATTGTGTTTTTTGACATTAATTATATTATTAATACGTCCATTTACACAATTTCGGCCATCTTAGCAGAAAAAAAAATTCAAATTAGTGCAAGTGTCATATGTTTAGGTGTGGTGGTCAGAGAAGTAATGCGCACCATGCCTGACCCTTTACAGCAGAGATTGTGGGTGCGAATCTCTCAGGCCTCAGCCACGGATGTCATTTTTGTAGGTGTAATAAGTTTAATTTTTGGTCATAAGATATTTCCTTCAGCTGTTGGAGCACAGTAATTAACTGAATTGATTTTTACCACTGCTACTCGACATATATTTGTTTTTCTCCCTAACAACGTCCGTGACCGAGAATCGGAGAATGTCAAAGATAGAAGTCACCAAAGGGCCTTTCCCCCGCTACACACCACAGTGGCGTCTTCCGATGTACTATGTATACGTAGATCTTGATAAAGGGGTCGCGATTGAATAAGTTTTCTAGTTCCCTCGCTTCTCGGATTCAATCATCCTCGAGATGTAATCGTCACGTCCGTCCATCCCCGCGCTTATCTCAGTCGTTAACTCGCGGGGTGAGTACGACTTGTTTCGAAATTTCATATTCGTAACGTCAACATGCCACGTTGGTCGGTCGCCTTTTAGCAACGTAATCAGGATATCAAAGATAGTGGGGTAAAATGAGGAACGCGACGAGTCGGTGATGTTTTGGAACGTGTAATCCTAAGATCACTAGTTTTCAATTATTAGTTTTATTATTTGTGATAAATACTACACGTTGGTAATACACCAGGTGGTAACAGACATTGGACTGTACAGTCTAATCTCCCTTAACGGACACCTTCAAATAGCGGACGCCTCTCAAAAACTGACAGCTTTTCCATCCCCGGCAGCAGAACATGGAGGCCTATGGAACTAACTCTTCCAAATTAATAATAATAACTTTATTGAGAGTCTGGGATCGCTGTCCCCTAGTTTCTAACGAAATACATATAACATTTGAGTTACATTGTAATGCATTATATTAGAACGTACAGAACTTTGGCCAGGAGTAGAACAATTTAAAAATGTTCATTAACAAAAAGCCTCTGACAGGCAACAGTACAACAATTTCGATTTGTAAATAATAATATCATGTGATAGAACCCTTTAAAAATTTCAGAGATTTTATGCGAAATCCGTCGGGGTGCATACGTAACTACGCAGCCAAAAAAAGAACAAAGGTTAACAAAACAAAATATTCATTTTTTTTCCTTCAGCTTAAGGCTAAAACTGTTTGCATTTGAAACTAAAGTACCTTTTAAATCCTTTGCATGACTGAGAAACATAATCAGTCAAAAAATTCATAACAAATAGATTTTCAAGATAATACCCTTATAAATTTCAATAACTTAGTACAAAATCCGTCAGGATTACCTCACCAGCCATATTTGCACGAAAACAAAAAAAAACGATACGGACTCTCAATAACGGATGCGGAAAACAGGGAGAAATATTTTTCCTTCTATTACCTCCATTAACGGACACGCTCAACAAGTATTCCTGTAAATATTTCTCTTCCTGTGAACAAAAACTCCCACATCTAGAAGCAAGTATGTAAAACCCAAGGAATTTTTTCAGGAAAGAAACATTGTGTTAGCAATTAAGGAGTAATCTTGCTGTGTGTCAATGAGTTCGCACTCCTGCCTATTTCCTTTCCACTCACTACTTACTGCACTGCTACTTATCTCTTTTCTAGGGGCCGAGTTTTACATTCTTTTTTGGATCATGATGATTCCAATAGTTGCTCTATTGATAAAAAATGCATAATTGTTTATCTCGAAGACGGCTCAATGAATTTAAAATTAAGTGCATCAAATTAAAGCTTGTTTATTTTTCCGCTTAATGATGTTATGAAAAAATTTTCAGCGTTTTTATTAATTTCAGTGTGTTCTTGAAAACGGAATTTTAGCGCATTTTTCCGGGTGCCAGACGGTTGCATCGCATTTACGGCTTCGTAATAACAACACAGTTCGAGATATCAAAATTTCCTTTTCATATATTGTAGTAAAGACATTTCTTAATGATCATACTAAGTTTCATATTATTTAGTGCATTGGTATTTTAGTTGTTGATGAAAAAGTCATGCTGTCAGTCAAAAGACTGCGTTATTTTCCGTTCTACGAATCCCTGAGAATCGCCGTTTGGACCTTCTTCTTGCTCTCGAGCTCATCACTACTAATCCACTAATAAAACCTTAAATAAATTCGAAGATGGCCGCCGTCTTGCGGGCGTGAGTGTTTTTCGGCCGACGTCTTTCGTCCTTGCCCGTGGGAAGCGCAGTAGCAAGGAAGGGAGGTGGGGGGGGGGGGGGATTATCACCGTGGGCTAGCACATGCCTGGTAGCGCCTGGCCCATGGCTCTCTCCGAAACCCTCTGCTCAAACAAAGATCAATAGATGACCTAAAAATGTGCGGCGTGTATAATCACGGCGATATAGCAAATTACGTATTTGTCGTTGATGCTTCTCTACGTGCATCGAAGACAATACGTGCAATCAAAGACAAATCATTGTGAATGATTATGATAAAAAAACTGAGTCCTCTTCAGTTTTCAAATATTTGCTTAATATAGATTTTATTTTATTGATTAACACTTAATTTGAACCCAGGCCCTCGGGATTGGAAGCCAGTACTCTTAGTCACATCACCTCCCCGATCCCTTTTAGCTTCAATAGCCCTGGCCTCTTCGTAGAATATTTAGGATCTAAATGTCAATGGGAGGAAGCAAATTACGGCATATATCTAGGAAAGGAAAAAATTTCCGGAGAAGTGGCACATGTTGGAAGCCTATGGACAGATTGCAGTGGGTGGAAGCTTCCTAGAATTCTCATGTCGTCATTCGGTGATCGAAGTTCACTCTCCCGTCGTGTATACTTTATTCAGAAGTACTTTTGTCCGCTGACAGGAACTATGTGAGTATAATTAATAGCAGGTGGAGACTTTCATGTAACTTAGTACGGCTTTTGATGAAACTGGGTTCAGTAGCGAGTACCTTCTCGTATCACATCATTAAAAGTACTGCGTTGGCGGAATGGCATTTTTTTTAAGGTTGGGAACTGGTGAGAGTAACTCAAGAAGGTGAGAAAAATTATGACTGATTTATTCGTGTTATAAAGTATTTGCGAAGCTTGGCCTTTGAGGAAAGAAGACGAGCGTAGGGTGAAGTCCTTCAGGATGTGGATATTGAGGATGATGGAGAAGGAGAGGAGAAGGGAAGATAGGAAGTAGGTACTCGAGCAAAGTGAGTAGTCAAAAGCAGTCGAAGGACTCATGATGGAATGAAATGGATATTATTTAGTTCATTTATGACATCATTTTAAAGAATTCTGATTTCAGAATCTACGCATTAAGATTTCAGTTGGTGTATCCTAAATTTACGTAGTAGAGAAGAAAATAAGTGAATATCACTCTGCACATCATGAGGGCAATGTTCAATAAAGCTTAGATCATGTTCAACTCTCGCCGGTCTTTGATACATCTTTTTGCAGATTCAAAGCTTGATTTTTCCTCTATTACCCTTTGTCATTTGTTTTCCTGGAATTCAGAGACTCGGATCACGAATAGAGAAATATAAATCTTTCGAATAAGTCTTTCGATCATCGTTGACGTCGATGAATCGATTTTTCGAGAAATCGAAAGGAAACTTGCGACATCAGTGCACGCTTCCCTTTTATCCCTTTTCCTAGCTGTCTTCTTTCTTCGTGATTTATCGCGGGCGTGAGGATTGGTGAATTTCCTGCGTTGAATACTCTAGCCTTCATCATCTGCATTTCCTTCGGTCGAGGGAGAAGGGATACGAATCAGGCCTAAGAAGCAGAGGATTGGGTATTTGGCTAGAGAAGTGGCTTCCCACCCCAAGCGCCCGGGTCCGAATCCCGGCTGAGGCAGAGATTTTTCAATTTTATTTACCGGTCCCTAATTGAGTGTTGTGTGGAAACCACTTAGACTTCAAGCTTCTGTCCGTCGGATGGGACGTTAAACCATGAATCCCTAGGCGTCCTTCATTGGGAACAGGGTAACTACGATGGTGGGTTTCATTCCGCCCTCCCTCTGCTCCCTGAAAAAATTCCTTTCGATTCAGAATGGGGAAATCCTTTTTAGTTCTACGTAATGTGTGAACGGTATGATAACGGTAAAATGAATGAGAGTGCAAGGTGACTTAAACTTTTGGAAAAAACGCCAACCATAAATTAATTCAAAAATATGGCCACATGGGCCTCCTTGCGGGAAAAGTCGGAACCGAAAGTCTCTCTATCTCTTATCCTATCTCTCTTCTACTCCAAATGACGCAAGTATTATCGTAAATGATCTTAGTATTCGGGTTATTCTCCGGGTAACAAACATTACTGAGAAGCAGCATTTTCCATCAGTTACCGCACTCTCTTTTTTTCCTCTCTCTCTCGTTGGAGCACTCATCACTACTTTATCATCGCGCGCTTTCTATAATGGTCCCTTTTGTAAATAAGGGTGAACTCGATCTTCGAGGAATCAAGGGTAGAGAGATTTACGGCGAGGGTTTTAAATTTCGTCTCGCACGGATGGGTTTCCTCAAGATTCAAGTCTGTCTCGGTCAAACGAGGTTAAATAATCCACGAAACAAGTCATTTGGGGAGTGCAAGGCCTTGAAGTGATCCCATCGCGTAACCTCCTTTAGGAAATGAGACCGCTAAAAAAATTAACATGTAAAATCCGAGCGGGCGTTCAATCGTGAGTTCACTGAAGATAATTCCGATTGCCATATCACGCTGGCCTCTCTTATGTTGCTTCTTCGAGCGGGTCATTTGTGCGGGAATCAGCGGTTGCCAACAAAAGAAAAACTGCAGAGCAAGTTAATTTGTCATTATCATTATTTAACATGCTACGATTTTCCTTCGCTGCTGGAGGGGTTGTATGCAGTCCGGAAAGGTTGGTTTCGGGTGACAGGTTTTCGTGGACTGGCAAGATAACACACTGTTCTTCATTTTGAAAGGTCGCTAAAGAGAAAGGCCAGAGCCTTGATATTCTTTAATACTCGCCCTAATTACATATGAGATTTTACTATCTTATAAAGATGTTACTAACTTTGCCCTTTCTCAAACACGTCCTTAGCATTCCTTTTTCATCAAATTTCAATTTTTTTAATCCCAGGTTTGGATATAGCTGCAGCCCTCCGTTCTATGCGTAGCTTGCTCTGTTTAATCGTTGAATCTCTTTTTTCCTAAATCTATCTCTATTTGACTCATGCATTTACCCTCGGTCTTTCTCATGTTATCTTCCCTTCTATTTTTTCCCTCCATTATGTTATTAACAAATCTATCATAACTCTGGGTGTGCCCTAACCTCCTGGTTTCTCTCTGTCGTGCTGTGTTTATGTAGAACTGTCTTCTATATATTCACTTTCGTTTTTCATTTTATCCATCCATATTCTATTCATCATCATACGTGAAGGACTCGCCAGATATCAACGGTTTCCTTTATTTTATTCCCTGTATTATCACTTATAAACTATTGTTATTGTAGATGAACAGATCGCATAGTGCATACCTTTAACCGATGGAAAAGAAATGGGATATACTCTTATCGTGCATTTGTCCGGTTGCTGAAGGTGTGATCAGTATGTGACAAACTTGAACAACTATTAATGTGAATTAGACATCGCCTATCGTTATTTCGTGCCATACCATATTCAATAAGAGTCAAACAAATCATATTTTTCCGGACCAGTTTATAGCTATTTGATATCTATCGATGATATTGGTCTATCATGACTATAACTCAATAATACGGGCTAATGTTCTTCATAAATCATGGGCTTCTGATCCGTTCTTTTTTGATATTTTTATCAATTTGTTGAAAAAGTAAATCTAACTTTTCCCCGTAATATCGGATTTGATTGAGCCGTGTATTGTAAATCCCATTAAAAATTCTCATACAAGAGGAATAAAATACGATACATACTATATAAATATCTTCAAATGTATTTTCTAAAAGAAGTATACTTACACCACAGGTGGTTGAAGATTCTAGGGGATCAGGTTAGAATGGTAACTTCAGTAATGGCTTCCAACCCATGGACTCGGGTTCGATCCCCGGCTTTGGCATACATTTTCAATGGAATACCCGTCGCTGCTTGAGTGCTATGCGAGGAGACCACCTCAAATTCAGTACTCCGACCACCGGACGAGACGTTCAACCGTGGATCCATTTGAATTTTTTTAAGCCTGGGCTAATGCTGATACCGGGGTTTTCTCCACCATACCTCTGTTTCCGACATAATCCATGGTCTTCCTGTCACTATCAATACCTAATATTCTTCAATGGTGCAAAATACCATAGTGTTCTATGACCTTTTCTAAAAATAGCAACAGCCGAGCATTCTACACATTATAAAAATCTGAATTAGTCTGAAAATTTTCCATTATCTTTAACTTTTTAACGTTTTATTTTCCCCAATCCCAACATGTATACATGGGAAAGAACGTAGATGCCTGGGGAACGACAAATACGTTGATAATTATATATGATTTTTTCCGTTTTTGCGCTTTCCAGTTGTGCAGAAAACATAGTATGTACACATATAGTCCTAAAAATAGTTTAGCAGGAAATGGTGGGTCACCATACAAAAAATAAAGTTAAGGTGAAAAATAGGCGAAAGAAAACGTACGTAAATGAAATTTATTTAATGAATAATTTGGAAAAATGTAATAATATTTAGCCGTTATAGAACGTGTTGTGTATTAGATGAAACATTAAAAATAAGAGGTCAGTACAAATTTTTCAAGTTATATTAATCTCTAAATATTTGGTATTGTATTTAGCTATTTTGGTGTTGTGATCGTGGATGGTGCGTGGAGAATACGAATTCTTAAATATTCATTAACAAATCATTTGAATCTATTGGATGGGTGAACAGTCGTTTGTATTTTCGTTACTCATTACCATGATATTTTATTACTTAATTGTATTTTTATTATATTATTATGAACAATATACTTGTCTTTCTCGAGTTGCTCTTCCCTAGCTCCTCAGGCTTTCTTAATCTGACCATTCTATCCACAAAAAATTCTCGCTCTTCCATCTTTCCTGGCATTATTCGCTCTTATCACATTCTTTTTAAAATATTTTCGCCCGTTACCGTTCGTTTCATCCACTCATTCTGTTTCCTTCTTATTTCCCCAATCAACTTCTTTACACCCTGTACCACTTACAGCATTACCTCATTAATTTTCCTTTCTACTCACCTTACCTTCTCACTACTTCTCCACACCCACGTCTCAAAAACTGCCTGTATTATTTCCTTCTCTTCCTTTAATATCCACATTTTGGGGCCAGCGTATGCCACTGCCATGGAGGGACGCTTTTTCGGTCTTAATGAGCTGTAAAGAGCCGATAAGTCAATAAGTTGCAAGCGATTAATGTTGTCCGTGAAGTAGTGAACGTTTTTGGGACACTCATTATATCGTCTCTATGGCTCACGAGTCTTTTAGCTACATCAAATAGGTGATCAGCGTTACTCAAAAACGGCTACTTTTAAGAAATCTTTAAGTAGGCATCTTTATCGGAAGATGAGCTGCAGTTCTCGTCGGCGTTTACAATAAGTGCTAAGCAGCATATCTCCGTGACGAGCGATTTATTTTTCATGAAGAGAGGACTGAATGGTAAAAGGTTGAGTGATGCTATGCGACAGGAATTCGAAAGACAAACACTTCATAACAGTTACAGCGTCATCTCCATTGCTGACGCGGGATGGGTCATCGAGGACGAAGTCTCTCAGTAATGTCTGATGTGTTAAATATATCCAAGTATTTTACACCTCTACCCTTCCTTCTCGACATCCTTAAATGTAATTGAATTCAGAACAAACTCAAAAGGTGTCGGAGCTCTCGAGTCGCGAAGTAACGTCAACCCAAGGCAGGAAGAGACACGTATCCCAAGTGCTCCATAGACACGAGGTGACGTCGGCGCCTTTGTTGAGACCTTTTTCATGCCGGTGTGTCAGTGAACAAAAAAATTGCGATCATGCCGCTAACACACCCTTTGGAGAATCACCGCGAACTTATGAAACGCACGCAAAGCCTTTGCTTCCGTATTCTTTTAGCGCAGGTTTGAGCAAGATCCCCCGATTTGATTTACGCGGAGATAATGCAGGATTTACCGTCCGGACATGGAGTGGCTTTGTTATTTCGCGCCTGGAAGGGACTTGCGAAATAATTCCCCACCATAGACATAACCTTTGGTTGCACACTTGTATCCGGAGGGCGACTCGATGCGTTCCAGAATAAGGAGCGCTTACTTAGAGCGACCAAAACCGCGTGGGACGAAACGTTCTGCGTCGCGATTGTAAAATTCATCGAAATTTGATTCAAGGCAATTAAGAGTCGTAATTGAAAATCGAAATCGCAGTTTGTGAAAGAGTATTTATACTTGCATCCACTTTTCCAACCCTCGAAAATCTCCCCTCTATCCTCGTTCCCTATTATTTGCGTTATTTCATTAGTTTTAACGTTTTAATTCATGTGTTTATTTTATTTCCATTTATTAAATTTTATTTCACTTTATCCTACTTTATTTTATTTCACTTTATCCTACTTTATTTTATTTCACTTTATCCTACTTTATTTTATTTCACTTTATCCTACTTTATTTCACTTTATCCTACTTTATTTCACTTTATCCTACTTTATTTCACTTTATCCTACTTTATTTCACTTTATCCTACTTTATTTTATTTCACTTTATCCTACTTTATTTTATTTCAATTTATCCTAATTTATTTTATTTCACTTTATCCTACTTTATTTTATTTTATTTGATCCAAATTTCTTTTATTTATTTTAATTTTACCGTTATTTTGCCGCAATATATTTTCTTCGCTCGATTCCTTTGACTTTCTTTATTTTATTTTTTCTTCTCCAACCATCTCACTTAGCAATATACTATCTTCCCTTCTGGTTGGATCCAAGTCCTTGCACCATAAGTTCAATTGTTCAACAATGAAGCAAATGCAGTGCTCCACCCAGGTGTGACGTTTACGACTCCCACTTGAATATTCATCCCCTTCTGATGAATAGCGACAAACGTCATGTCGTGAGAGGAAAGCTGAATTTATGGTTGAACTATGCCGTACATTATCAGATTACATTCATATTAGCCGGTCTCGGTAACTGGGTCAGTGACATGCCTGCCTGGTAACCAAAAGGTCGTGGGTTCTTATTCGCCTTCGGGCATGGGTTCGTCAAATGATTAACTTACTTAGATGAAGAGATTTAGCTGTAGCAGTCTGAAGCACCAATACTAAAATTTACTAATATTTGGCGATACACACCGGGCTCATTATTTTAAAAAATAAAGAAATCAGACGAGTGTTTCGTAAATGTTGGTTAGGTTACTTCAGGAAGCGCAGTATAACTTTTATCCATAAATGTACTGAAACCAATTCCAGTAATATAAGGCTATTTATTTGTGACACGCTATATGGTCTTCTATCGAGAAATAAGTCCAAAACGGATTTCGAGATTCTTACATCCATTTTAATTTTATTAATTCTTCGTATCTAGACTGACGGCTAGAATAAAATTATATGCAAAGTAATACACTTATAGCAGAAAGCGTTACAGCATCCAAATAATAATAATTGGTGGAGTATAATAAGAATGTATGTATAATATATACTCGTACCTAATGTTATTATTTACACGTTTAAGACGTTTTATATAGTATAATAGTAATAATAAGGGTTACAAATGATAAAATTTGTGATAAATTAGATAAATATCTCTAAAAGACACAAGTGAGATTCGAACATGGGTGATTCATATTCGAAATTTGTGGCACAGTGCTTAGATAATGTGATTTATCAAGCAAACTGTGGGAAAAGTTCCATTGAAAAAGTAAAAGAAAGATTTTGCACTGGAAATCTTCATCTGTTGTATGCATCAAGCAGTTGGGATCCAATGTATAAAGATTTAGTTCGGGAGTTCAGTTTGGAATAAGATACAAAGGAAAGCAGTACGCATCGCAACAAATTCTTATGATCGTACTTATGGAAAGTGTCGCTCGGCTATTGTAAGGACTAGGTTTGGGTACCCTAGAGACTATAGAGACTAGTTTTGGAAACTCTAGAAACTATGTTACTCGCAAAATCAAAGTTACTTGAAAATTTCAAATCATACGCATTCGATTCAGGCACAACAGTCATATTTCTACCTCCACACAACATTTTACAGAGACGATAAATTAAGAGAGTTCAATTGCCGTACCGAGACATACAAAAATTTGTTTTTCCCTCGCACAATACACAATTATGACGACAAAAAGTAATAAAAAAGAACCATTATTCAAAATATCTCCGCGAATTCCTGTTTTTAGTTCCTTTCTTAATTTGGATTTCCCAATTTATTTTCAAGCAATTTCAAAGCCTGTAGCCTACCACCCCCTGCCACACGCCATTATAGCGGATCGCGGGTGATATGTGCGTGTAAATGAACTAACCATGTGTGTTGAAGAGCCCTTCAAACCAAACCTACACACGTAAGATCTCGTTGCAACATTTAAGGTTGTTTTCCAAAAAACTGAGTCACCTCCATTTCTCCCACGTTCGCGAGCTATTCCGCGTGATTCAACCAGCATATGTATTAGGCTATTTATCAAAGGAGAAGCACTACACTTGTGACAGTCGTGGGTTCCTGGAAAAAGCTGGAAGTTGCAGGGTTACCGGAGAGCCAAGAATGGAAGTCTTTCCAGTGGCAATGAATCCAAGCCGGATACCACGACACCCATGATTGCCACATGGAGTACGTGCCTTGTTTAGCTTGCTCGCTGAATGTCGAATGAAAACTATAGGGCATATTTTGTTTTTTCAAAATTGGGGCACTACGATAGACAGGATTTATTGATAAGAAAACTATCATGGGTTCAATGCTTTCGCTTCTCATTTTGCAACCCCCTATTTCTTGGGCTCAAAATTTATGAAATCCGAGGCCTTATTCAGCAATTTCTGGAAATCGTTGAACACCGATAATGGCAATCAATTGGATTAGCCATAAATGGAGTTAAACTTCACAACTATGGTATCGTTTGGTTCTTAAATTACGAAGAAAACGCAGGTTAGTGGTGTGACCTATTTCTTCGAAAGAAGCATTAGATAGTCTTTCGTCAAGCTCGTCACCAAACTTTCCTTTAAATATTTACACGTGGTTCATGTCATGAGTTCTCTACTGTTGGTAAATTCCCCCTCAGGCAATTCAATCCTTTTCCTAATATCATCGGTATTTCTTCCAGCTTCTTCCAGTTATAAGATCGTAATCTGTGATATTCATTAAAGGTAATTATCTAGGCCTTGGCGTCATATTTACGTCATTTTCGACGCTTGGCAGAGTCGTATCCGTTCAGAATAACTCCATGGGAAACAATCAGGCGCGTTAGAGACACGAGACCTCACTCACGGTGGGTGTGGCATCATCAGCTCCGTGTCCACCAGTGGGCGGGCTGCGTTGGTGATCAGTCTGAGCCCGCATAATATGGTGAACTATACATGAATACACAACTTGACCTCGTTGGAAAAGCAGCCACAAAGCTACGTCACTTACGTGCATTACCCTTAGGCAGTCAGTAGCTGTGGATTATAATTTCCGGTTATCTGACGGTCAAGATTTAAGGATTAAATGAGCACAATATACTTCCAGTTTACTCTTTAATGATTCGTATTAACTCAGGGAGCAGGGTATTGGGCTACAGACCGTTGATTCTGGGTCCTTTATGGCTTGTGTTTCTGTGGTGGCTAGAGGTGCCCTTCGTCGTAGGTCGCCTGCCCAAATAACATCTACTGCGCTCGATGCTTCTAATTTTGGTTTAGATATTAGATTTCTAATATCCAGGAGATACCTTTCATGACATCCAATTAATTCCTAATAATCATCATCATCATTAGTCATCAATCCTTAGATTGGTTTGAAGCAGCTCTCCACTGAGTTCTTCTATCGGCTACTCTCTTCATATTTACGTATTTCTTCTTTTTCACATCCTTCATCACTTGTTCCATATATCTCACTCGAGGCCTTCCTTTGCCATTCTTCCCATCCACTTGTCCTTCAACGATTGTCTTCATCAGGCCTTCGTGTCTTAAAATATAGCCGATTAAGTTATCGTCTTCTTCTTAGAGTTTTCAGCAGGCTTCTCTTTTCTCCCACTCTCCTTAAGACTTCTTCGTTTGTCACTCGGTCGATCTATTTTATCTTCATCATTCTTCTGTAGCACCACATTTCGAATGCTTCCACCCTTTTCTTTTCCGCTGCTGTCATCGTCCATGCCTCCCTGCCGTAAAGAAACATGCTCCAGATGTACGTCCTGATGAATTGTTTCCTTACTTCTACGCTTGTATTTCCAGATATAAGTAGGTTCTTCTTTTGGTAGAACGCCCTCTTTGCCTGGGCTATTCTACTGACTATTTCTTTCTTGCTTCGTCCATCGTTGGTTACTCGGCTTCCCAGGTAGCAGTACTCTTTCACCTCTTCCAGTTTTTGCTTCCCTAGTTTAACGTTGGTTTTGGCCTCTTCTCTTTTGCTGCACACCAAAATCTACGTTTTATTCTTATTGATCTTCAGATGGTATCTGGCCATTGTCCTTTCCATGGTTATTAGTCTTATTCAGATCCTTCTCTGTTTCTGCTACGAGTGCTATTTTTTCTCCGTGGATGTGTACTCTAGAACACTTCTCTTTGATTTCGTTGATGTTCCTAACAATAATAATGTAAAAAACTATGGTTTAACACGTCATTTATATGATTTAAAGGCTGGGGAACATGCAATATCTTTCATAACTCTTTGGATGAGAAATTTATCAGCTAAAATGTGCTTGGTTAAAATTTTGCTGAAGAAGGGAGTTGTGCTACAAAGATATTACTCTTAAAAAAGTGTGCCTTTTCGGTAGCTTAAATACACGGAGTCATCGCATGACGTCACGGCACGGTATCACTATCGGCGTTGTTTATATGTTGCACGTGAGGAGTAAGTTATTTAATGCATGCTTTGTAAACGAAAACGTTTGTATTCATCTAATTTGCGTAATGCAATTAACCAATGTATTTCGATTTTTTTATTTTCGTAGTGTAAAGTAAACTAAAAGTAGAAGTAACGAGCAAATCGTCCATAAATTGTATAATACTTGTATAGTGTTTGTTTTCACTCCAAGAATCTCTGCTATGACAAAGCAATCGCCATTTTTTTCAGGATGCCACCAGAAGGTTGTTTTGGCAAAGCAAATGGTCGGATTGTGCATTTTTAAAATCCCTTTTCAGTCGTGGTTCCGATCAGTAAATGGCTAAAATCCTCAAAACAATATACTCGCTTCGTTTTCTTCTAACTCCAATGCATGTTTCCGTCGCAATATGGAACCTATACCGTACAGTGACGTCAGAAGGCTTTTCAGATCACGTGACTTTTGTCAACTTACGGGAACATTATAATAGCATTTAATTATCTTTGTGGTTGGCATAGAAAGTTTTCGCTCATATATTTGAACTTGTGAGAAAAGTTCGCATCGAAAAGTACGTCATTAATACAACTGAAACAAATTTCATGCGTATTCCCCATTCCTTTTTCCTGCATCCAGTTCTTCCCAAGTCACTTGCACCATTTCTTCGGCACACTTAACAAAGAGAAATCGCGAAAAAGATGCTGAGATAGCTAATGAAACATTTTTTCTGAAACTGAAGGTAAAATTGCAGAAAAAGCGTCACGGCTTCCCCTCTCACAGGCCCGGGTGCTCGAGAAAATTGGTTCTATAGAATTTTGTTCCGCATGAATTCTTTGCATTACACGGCCCTTCGTAGCAATCACCATGGTCTTGGTAAGCATAGTATCGAGTAATATGTTGTGATCTTCTGATTAGTAGCACGGGTTCGATCCTCACCGGAGGATTTTTTCCGGTTGAATATCTTTCGGAAACAATCGTTGGTTTGTTATTCAGGGGAGTCGACCGACAGCTGAGGTCATTTGCGCCATTTAGGGTAATTGGGTAATGGTAGAAGTTTTCAGGGAACGGAGAGAAACCCGGCGTCGGCATTAGCCTACTCTTTACGAATGGCGCCAAGAGGATATCGGCTTAACTTCCCATCCGACGGACGGAGTAGGTACTGAACTTGAGACTTCCGGGAATCGAACCCGGACCCTCGGTATGGGAGGCCAGTACTCTAGCCACCACACAAACCCGATCCCTGAAACAATTGTAGGACGCCCAGTCCCATTCGTGCACAACGTTAACATCAGTTTTTTCACTTTTGGTCCTCTGTGCTGGATCCTCAATTATCCTTCCCGGAAGAGTATTGTAGCCGATTACAGGATTCTGTTCTATGCCCGGAAAAAGATACTTCACAAGAGGACAGTGTGTCATTGGCCGAATATTTGTAGATTTTGAAAATCCGAGGTTATTTTGGGGCAAGGCTCGATCGTTCTCGGGTATTTCTGGAGGTCGTTAAAGCTGTCACTAGCTCTCTTCACTTGCATTCATTGCTCATGTTTGTAACTGGACATCCAGCATTGTTTACGAGAGATATTCCTATTACGATTACCAAGAAGATTACGAAGTATCAACTGGGAATAAAATGCCGCAGGTGAGGCTCAAACCAATGCCACTAATCAGAATATTACAAAATATCACTCGAACTTATGCCTGAGGCCACGGCGGTTGCTACGAAGGGCCTTGTAATGCTAAGGTTTTATAGGGAAAGAAATTCTATTGAACCGATTTTCTCGTGAACCCGGGCCAATGGGAGAGAAAGCCGTGGCACCCATTTATCTTCAATTTCAAAAAATTATGTTTCGTTAGCTTTCTCAGCATCTTTTTCGCGAGGTCTCCTTTTTAGTATTACAGTAGATTACTTTTTTTTCGAATCAGACCCAGGCAATAGGCAGGAATCGAACTCGCGACCTTTAGCCTGCCACACTGTCCCTTACACTGCTGATGACGACGACCTGATTACAGCGGACCGCCTTTTTCGTGACATTCGTCTCATTTCCGGTGGGTTCGTCCGAATAAAATTCTTGGGACAGAGTGAGAAAGTGATTCGGAGATACTTAACGCGTGTTCAGAACACTCGCTTAAACCTTATCTAATTTGTATTTCGCGCAGTGCAGCTGTTGACTAATGGGCAGCGAGCGTAAGGTCGGATTATGAGGTCACGTGTTTCGTAAAAGGGGCAGCGCCCCTTCCCCCCTCCCCCCCACCCAGGGTTACATTGCCCCACCTCCGCTTCCCATTCTCCCCCTTCCTCAAGGGCTCCGACCCACCCTAATACAACCGACTATCCCCGTTCCCCATCTTTAAAATGAAAACACTCGCAACTTTCTCCCCCGCCGTAACCGCTCTGATTCATCCGAGATACTCAAGGTCTGGAACAGTCTCGCGCCAGCTTACTTCATTATTTCCTTTTATTTTTTTTACTTTCGAAACCGTAACAGGAAGTTGGAGATCTTCTCACAAGCATTCTCCTTTTTTTCCGCCGTCTGCTATTACGTGGTGGCAAAACTTCTCGGAACATCTGCGGGGGATTTTCAAACAGCACATCAGAGTGGCGGTGGCGATAGAGAATGACAACAGAGTTCTGTCACTTTGTGGAGCGCTCGGAATAAATCCCAAAGAATGAGGTCAATGAGCAAGCAACCCGTCCTTCGGCTACGCGTCGGTTTTCTTTCATCAGGGTTTTTTTCAAGCACCAAAGCATTGAATGCTTCTCGCAATTCGTAAATGGTACGTCCTCTTTATATTTCCCCCAAGAACGGGATGAGAAATATGACGATATGAGAAATTCTTGGACCCATTGCCTCTTCCTTGGCAACGCGTGCGCAGGAAGGAGTTTCACGTCGCCCGAAATGGTCGTACGGCCGATGTCCATCACCCGAGTTGGACATCACCGAAGAACTTAATCCGAAGAACTAGCGCCCTTATCGTGTCCGAATGTGTGGAGTTTCTTCACCCGTTGATGTGAGGGACAGAGTAAACGCGATATGTTGTTATCTGAAATCAGCCTATTTTCAGTCACATGCGTCACATTATACATAAGCGTAACCAAATATAATATATCCGGGGTACTGGTAACTAATACGTGAAATAATCGCTTGCAGTAGTCGTAAAAATGGCATATCGAGTGTAAATATGATTTGATAGTTGTTGAAGTCGTACAACTAATGCAAATAAATACGTTCAAGGGTCCGTTACAGCACAAATTTGTTGGTAAAGCAAATAAATTTATATTATCTATTGTGTCACTTTACAACAAAAAATATGGAGCGAATAAATAAGGCATGACTGGTGTAATTTATAATTATTATGCAACTCACGACCTGTCGTTGCCTTTGCAAAGTTGGCAGAGCTGTTACGAAAGCACAATAGACGCACGATTTTTTTTCCTAAACAAGAAATTTTCAAGAGTCGGGACAACAATAATTACAGGGGTAGTGAGCATAAGGTTGGATATTGAGGCGGTGATGTCTTATCACCTTGTTTTGAGTGAAGAGCATCACATAGTCACGTTATATTCCACCACCGATCGAGGCCCATCAACCGGCGATACGAGACAGAGAATCCCACCCCAGGGGTCAACAAATGTTTTGACCGTCGACCCCTTGCATAATTTTTCGACTCTATGTGGATTCTCTTCACTTCCAAGTTGGGATCACGCATCTTGTTTCGAGCGCATCTCCCCCTCTATATGCCGCCTTCTGCGTATTTGATCCAGTATTATTTCATTATTGTACCAAATATTTAAGTAGTTATTGTGTCAGTATTTTCTTTAACCTTTTTCTATCGACCCCACGCATGCTTGAATCGGCCCCTTACAATGTCATCTCTAAAGCAGCGTTTACACGTAGCAGTTGACTGCTATGACTGCCGCGAGATACGCGATATAGCTCTATCGCTACTGCTCTGATGCGTCTGCACCAAATTCTATGTAGCTTAAACCGCTATTTAGGTGTTGTCATAACAAATAAAAATAGTTACATTTCAATAGTGTTTGATGCTTAAATATTCATGAAATTCATCAAGCAATAAATCCCATTGACGATTATCTTTTGTTCCCATTCTTTAAAGAGTAGAATCTCCCCTTTTGGGAGGGATATCCTTGTTATTTTTTCCAAATTCCCGGTATCATACGTCGTGTATTGCTTTCCGTTGGCGATTGTTGCGATTGTGTTGGATACATTTACGCTGGAAAGTAGATGGACTTCAACTTTGCTAATAGCTCGAAGTAGGGTCGATAGTGCTCGACATGTGCCCAGTATCGATCTGAACTCTCATCGCAGTTGATATTTACACAACGAGTGGAGTTTAATAGTTGTTAGCAGTTGACTGTCATAGGAGTCAACTGCTACGTGTAAACGCACCTTAAGAGTTGCCTAAATTGGTCGATATCGACCCTCAGGGGTCTACATCATGCATGCATTATCGAAATAATTATAATCATATTCATCATCATCATTCAACAATCATAGGATTGGCTTGACGCAGCCCTCCACTCGGTTCTTCTATCGGCCAACCTCTTCATATTGACGTAATTCTTCTCTTTTACATCCTTCACAACCTGTTCCATGTATCTCATACGAGGCTCATAATCATATTATCATTATTATATTAAATAATGTTACTGTCAGAAATTATAAATGCAAGAGATTTTATGTAATTGAAAGGGTGGATTCCAAAACAGGCTATCGATATAAAAATACCATATTGTTTTCAGAATAATCTTGACTTTTTGTTTCAAAGAAGTAGTATTGATACATAAGGCGCGTAATAACTTTCCCAGAAATTACTCCTTTTGAATGTTTGGCCTTGGCTGACTTAATTTCCGCCTCAAGCGACCTACCGCAAAATGGGACGATGGGACTTCCTTAGATGGCCTCGCAAATGCTGTCCGCAAATCTCTAATTAACGCCGAGGGAAAATGCGTTACTGCGCCTTGGTGTTAAGGAAAAAAACCCGAACTGGCGGAAAGGAAGAATTCGACTCTCATCGACCTAAAAATGGCCTCGGCGAGCAAAGGCGAAACATTGGCCATCGAATTCCAAGAAGGAAAGGAAGGAACGTAAGCGAACGTTCTGTCTGAGACTCGAGGGCAATTTGCACCGGAAGATAATGAATTCGTGTTAAAATATTTCTCACGTAATCAACAGGAGTGACAATTTCCACTAAGTGGTTTCGGAAGAGAGACTATTGAGTTAAAAAGGTTTATTGCCGAGCGTAAATGTACGTGGCCTAAAAAGGTATTTATACGCTGTTCAACAGTATGGCTAATATGTATGCTGCTTTATGGAACCTATGTGCTGCGGCTTGGGAACATTTAGGGTCATTTTCATGTTCATGCTTAGGTTTGATAACACAAATAGGTTGTGTGCAGCAAAGAGCAGTTAGAATTGCTGAAAGGTGTCAGGATAGTTATGGCAGTGTATCAAAGTTATTGGAAGAATTAGGGTGGGAATCATTATCTGTCGTAAGTTAAAATACAGAATATATCTCCTGCAAAAATTTAAGGTGGATAATTTCTCTGAAGACGTCATTATTATATTAAAAACACCAGCGTATTTTGACAGGTCATGGAGATTAAATTAGAGATATACAAGGGGAATTATTGGAAGAGATTTGAAGAAGAATGATTGATGCATCGGAGTTGGTAAGATGGGGAGAGGAAAATGAATGAAGAAATTTGGGAAGAAATGATTGAATGAATGAGGGATTACTCCATAAAAATCTTCCGTAACCTATGAAATATCATCTGTCTATCTAAACTGGAATATCAATCATATGTCAATCTAAACTGGGTGGCTACGAAAATCCTTGCCAGGAAGGGAGAATATGATTTAAGCTGTATCTTTTAAAAACTTCCGAAAATAAAACCCAAGTTGTACTTCAGGAATGAATCATTTTATTGTCAATGCTACTTCTTATTTATATATCTATTGATTTATCTACTTTTTTTTATTTACTTATGTACCTATCTTTGGCCTATTTTCATCTATATATTTTCTTCCTCATTTATTTATTGACACGGCCATATTGCGTCACTGACTGCAGGAGTACTCGACACAAGGCGTGGGTCTGACTAACTGGGCGGACCCACAAAGCGGAATATTTGAATGAATGGCAAAAAATAAATGCCTGCCTCTGTGCTGCGGAAGTGGGAGGGAAATGGCGGAGAGGAAGTGAGGGAGAGAGAGAGTTAAGTGGGGAAAAAGGAACAACTTGAGGTGGATTACACGGTAGGGGAGAACGAAGGCCGTGAGTAGGCGTGCTTCCCACACGCTTCCAACTAGCGTGCGTTTGAAATCCACCCAACGCCAAACCTCGAAGACGACGACAAAAGTTACGAGTAATCCAGATCTATGTTCTGTAAGGGTGTCATCCTAAGTGTGTGTGGCAGGATGTGACTCCTCACAAGGCATGCATTAATATATTGTAAACAACCCTATATTAAATAACTATACTACAGTGTTTGAAACCGTCGGGATTATCTCGAATAGGTAACTATTGACTAACTTGAGTCTCTTGTCTTTCAGGGTGCCATTCAGCGCGACTGTGAGTCCGGCCTTCGATCAACCAAGGGCAAGGGAATCATGGATAATGTGGTGGAAAGGATCCTGGAGGGTTGTATTTGAAACCGTCGGGATTATCTTGAATAAGTAACGAAGGAGTCACGTGGTATAAACACGAATGATCTGCAAATGTGGTGTGTCTGATTCGCTCGTTATATTATTATTAATTGTTTTCACTTGAGTTTTTCTAGGTAATCTGTCTCGACTATAGCGCCCCAAGATGATATAAAACGCAAGTGTAAACAATGATTGAAATTTTAATCAGCGGTTTTAACACACCAAATTTGCGAACCAAACGCATTTATACCGCGTGACTCCTTGGTTACTTACTCGAGATAATCCTGATGATTCAAATACAAATCCCCAAGTCTCACTACCAAGTCTATTAAATTCTCTGAGGAAACACGGTAGCTTCTCTAGCAATACTTCTTAAGTTCTTAAGTCAACTATCATCATGTGGCTAGATTATGGAAAACTTTATATATCTATTTAGTACCCTGTAGGCCGCCTCGAGGGAGTAGGGCAGGGGGTTATTGTGCCAAAAATGTCACCAAATTTGCACTACGCACAGGCACTTAAGTTTGCAAATACCTTATGAGAGATTACTATGAATATCACACGGGACATACTCTACAAAATCCACTTTTAATCCACATGCAAGGAAGCATCTAAGAAGTATTATAAATATGCATTATATACATTTATGTTTCATGTATAGGTACAGCTCAGATCCACAAAAATCCACCACCTTAATCTTATATCTGTTTGCTTAGTCTGTGTTAGGCTGACATATATAATTGCACTTACATGTTGATATAAATTTATTTTTATGGTGGCATCATGGTGTGAAAGTCTTAATGTAAATGTCTAGGGCAAGTCAGGCTACATGCCAAATATGCAAGAACATGTATAAGATTATCACTTTTAAAGGTTTTTTCCATTTTGATTTTCATGCAGACTAAATAGAAAAGGAAAAATGAGCATTACCCCCCGACTTTGACCATGTATCGTGCATTGATTTCATACTAATATCAGGATTAAACTTACGCTGGATGGGGTAATAGTTAACCCGGGCAGTTGGATACACCTATATAATACCATGCAAGCCACCGTAGAGTGGCAGTAGTTGAATTCACTCCAAACATGCATTGCGTATCATAAAAAGGATTACTAACCATATGCTAGTCAAAACTAAACAATTTAAAAAAAAGATTAAACTAGCAAAGCAAGCATTCCAAAACATGCTCTTTTTTGGGTTAGCTTAAAGTCCTCATACCAACATGCAACTACCTATGCCATCCATAATATGCTACACTTGTATATAGACTATTGAATATATTTACGGATATTCATATCCCTAGTTGTTCGAGGGAAGAAGGACAATTTTATCCATCGGTTCAGCAAACACTTTCTCTAATATAATTATTATGTTCCAGTCTACCATAGTAAGTTGGAGTTTGCGAAATATTCTTGTCGTCAGTGAAAATATTATCTCGGAATTTAGTTAAAAGATTGTGTCTGATAAACATTCCCATTTTATTTCTTCTTATAGACTGGTCACGCTAATATAGTTATCATTCCGTCCCTTTACAAATCTTGCCGATCTTAGTAAGGGGGAGTACCACAAACCATGAGTCTATTTCGAGCAATGGTACATAGTATTAGATTTAAATGTGTTCCAACTGGACAGGGGTGTACCGAACTGGACTATAAGAGGAATAGTACATAACATATTACAGCGAAGATACCGGGGAAATTAAAATGCGTTAGTATTGAAAATTTTTTGCCATTATTTTTGCATTCCTGCATGATTGTAAGTGTAAATTTCACTTTATTTTACATTACTGAGTAAATGTGTGAATATTTGTTTATGGGTGTTGTCCAACCCAGACGGTGATGGCTTTCAATGCTGTATAGCATGTGAACAGTCGTTATTTTTCAACAGCATTGAATTTAATGCTAGATATTTTGGACTAATGAAAAACCAGTATTGAATATGATTTGAACTTTTGATTTAAAATGCATAACCTCGTGATGATTCACTCACTACAATACACCCTTGCGGTGGCTTGGAGGGTATTGTGTAAATGTAGATTATCTGCTTAGGTTATTTGGCACTAAGTAATTTTAACTAAATTAATTTTAAGCTTGACTCCAAAAGGATCACGACATCCATCCTCGAGGTGGGATACGAACCCACGAATTGATTTTCCATGCCAGCTACTGCTGTTGACAATGTGTGTGCTTGGACAAGAAATGCAAGTTCTTGCACATCATTCTCGCCGGACTGTTGGCTCAGCTGTTTCCGACACAAGCAGCGCCCCACGCTCGAGCCTCCCATGATCCAAAAAAGGGATTGGAATGCATTCATCCCGTAGGAGAGCGCCATGGAAGTGGGGAAGAGAGGGGGCGGGGCACGTCCCCCTTTCCCCCGGCGAGGGTGTCGCAACGACGGGCCGCTGGAGCGCCAAAGGCCCGGACCCGTCTGGGGAGACGCGAAAAACTTCATCTCCTTCAGTCTCATTTCCGTTTTGTATCTGGGATCGCATGCAGGAATTTGGATCGTAAAATTCAAGTAGTTTCTTCTTTTTCTCACATTAGTAATACTTGCAATTGTCCTCCTTTCATTTAAGCAAACAGAAACCCGCCTCGAGGTCTTGAATTTTTCGCAAATCATGCTTGAAATAAAGCAAGCTCAAAGGCACGGTTGGTAATTGCGTGTAAATAAAGCTAATTTTTAAATTCATTAAGGCCTTGATATTTTTTTATAATTTTTTTTTATGGAGCGCGTTTGACGGTTTTAAGTATTGCATCTCCATGAAGAGGACTCGGATTCAATCCCCCAGGATGTGAAGTTATCTTTTTTCCTGAGGAATCCCGGTATCCAGAGGACGTTAAACCATAAACCCCTGGGTGACTGCGCTGGGTTCATCTCCACCCTTCCTCATTTCCAAAAAAACTCCGCGTTTATACGGATTCCCGCTTATCTTTAAGAGCGAAAATAACCTAAGCTGTCCGTCACCAACAAAAATAACCACAACCGATATAACACTTCTTTTGTTCCTGGGAATAAAGGTTTCGTCAAAGATTAGTGCCAAACCGTATTATTCGTATGTCTATGAGGTATTAGAAACTACTCGGTTGTTTAGCTTTCATCCGTTTTTGATTTAAAAATGCTTTGCTGAATGGATATTCGGACTGTAAAAAGTAGTCACCAAATAAAAAACAAATATAGTTGCTATGAAGATTCAATAATAATCTCATCTGCAACGGTGATTAACATTGAGTTGAAATTAATTGCGCAGTTTTGGATTTCGAAGTGTAGTTTCCTATTTCATTTTAGAGCATTGCAGTGAAGTCATTCAAATCAAATAAGTAAAATAATTCACATAGATTATAAGTAAATAAATCCATAATAATAGGCGAATAGCTAATTCATTTTCATCTTCATTCTCTTGTCCGTTTCCATTAAATTGTCATGTGAACGATGAAAGAATGGTCAAAGGATGCAAAAATGAGACTGCGGAATTCTTGACGTTTTTCATTTCTTTGTCTCACCGTAGACTTGAGACCATTGTCTTTCAGGGTGCCACCCAGCGCGACTGAGAATCGGGCCTTCAATCAACCAAGGACGAGGGAATGATGGATATTGGGGTTGAAAGAATACTGAAATCCCGACGATTTCAAATACCGTATTTGAAATCGTCGGGATTGTCTCGAATGGGTAACTAAGGAGTCACGTGGTACAAACAAGAATTGTTTGAAAATTCAGTGTGTCTAAATCGCTCGTTACAATATCATTAATTGTTTTCACTTGACTTTTTCTCATTTGTCTCTACCATAGAGCCCCCAGATGAGATAATATACAAGTTTCAACAATGAATGAGGTTGTAATCAGTAGTTTTAACACATAAAATTTGCAGTCCATTCGTGTTTAAACAACGTGACTTCTTGGTTACCAAATCGAGATAATGCCGACGGTTTCAGAGACAACCCCCCTGGCTTCCATTCTGAAGTGATAGGGCTCAAATTCCTGCAGTTCTAGGGATTTTTAAAGGGATCCTCTGTATTCCATGCTCAGAACTACCTGTATGGACTGAACTGAAGTTCTGTACCCCGTCCGTAGGATGACTGTCAATCTCTTGACGTATTTAGTTAAGTGTGCGCTAGTGTCGACGCCGGGTTTCCCTCCAACATTACTCCTTTCCTTTTCAAGCCCGTGCTACATCAAAACACTCGAATGAAGCGCCTTTGAGTGAGGCACATGCTTGAAACCGCACTGTTGTTTTTTGGCTAGGCTGTGATTCCCCGTGAATCACCCTTTTTGACATGAATGATGATCGCAGTTAACCGCTCCCGTGCCCTATTCTCACGAACGGGAGCGCAGCGCTCCTCCTTGGCCTATAAGCGTGAAAATTGGTGTCTCGAAGCCAGTGAGTATCGTTCAGTCATACATGCCAGGTCTGACCCACATGATTAACGGGCGATTTCCTCGTCGGCGATCTTCTCAAACGTTTTTTCTGGAGAGTAAATACAAAACAGGGAATATAAACTATAGTTTTTCATTTATTGCCGTGATTTGTTTTTTGTGTACTAGAAACAGAAGCGGAATTATTCTTAATAAATAAAAAAATATGGTCGCTGTGAAGATTCGATAAAAATCTCATCTGCATAGGTAAATAAAAATTGAACTTAAGTTGACTTTAGTAGTGCAGTTTTGGATTTTGAAGTGTAGTTTTTAATTTATTTTAGAACAATGCAAACAGTTAAATTCACTGAGTCATTCAAAGTAAGTAAGTAAAATAGTTCACATAGAATTTAAATAAATTGAATCCATTATAATGAGATAGTCGCTGATTAATTTTCACCTTCATTGTCTTGCCCGTTTCCGTGACTTACGCGTGTGAGCGATGAAAGAATGGCCAGCGAAAGAAAATATCTGTAAAACTATTTTCCCTTAATTTTTCGTCACTCGGCTTTTGAAGCTCCAATTTTGTATAATCTTTGAAAATTGATTCCATTGACCAGCATGCCTCCAGCTCAATCTGAGAATCATACGTCAGAATCATATCTAATTGTTTACATTCTTTCACAATGTTCACTCACCCTACTGTTACAATCTTCTGTTAATATCACTTTTTTATAATAACTTAGTTGTATTTCCCTGTGTATTTTTTGCACATCGCTCATGCTTTAAGCGATGAGGTTTCTAGTTTCAAATGAATCACCACTTTTCCCATGCATAGCATATTGCCTGTCATTCGTCCGAGGGAGACGAACGAAATCTATTGTAATGCACAAGCATCTCCATCCAGCACTCATGAGATGAAATTTGAGCCATTACTTCTCGATCTTATCCTTAATATTGTATAAAACTGGGCAAAAAAGCGTTATCCAAGATGGAACAGTTCATTCTAATTAATGGCGTAATATCTTGCAAATTTTCATTCTCGAGTTATTCTTGTCGGAGTACTTTACTTCACTAAAACATTCACCTACATGAAGGTCATATTTGAGCTTGCATCGTTAGCTGGCAGAGATTTGCCTAGAAGTTCTCGAGCCAAGGAATTTTTCTCCTCTCCTTTGACCGTAATTCAACGAATTGCAACATGATTCCCATTGAATCATGACAATGCATTCGTGAATGCTATCAAATACACGGTGAGTCGGGTTGTGACGACGAATAACTCTGGTGCAATATTCTAATTTTAGAGCAATTTATGACAAATGCTACATCACTCTGTTCATTTACTGCTTCTGAACTCCCGCCAAAGTTGTGCACATAATCACGTTCGCGTGATTCTATAAACATATGAAACTGCGTACAAACTCGAGGATGTCAACGAAAGAAGAGAGAAATATTTACAATATAGGGATAGAAAGCCACTAGATCGGGAGTCCCTATACGCATGTCTTAAGTTATAAACCATTACGTGATTTTGAATATAGCTTGTGTTCATGCGATTGAATAAATAAATAAATAAATTCAAATTCGCGACTATATTAGCTCGGTTAAAGCGTGATAACAGCGTTTTTTATTTCATTAGTAAAAACTACTTTTAGTTTACTAGTTTTCCACTAGACTAAATGGCTGCAAATCCAAGCATATCATTTCTGCAATTAATCGTGTAATTGCTAGAGCTCGTTGATCTTGGTGTTTAAATTTTTTTACTTTATCGAAGACCTCTGACAAAGTGAGCTGGTGGTATGATGTTGACTTAGGCCTAGGTTTGTTGTATTTAGGATAATTAGCAGCCGATGTGGAAGCAGTTGGTAAAGACAGACTTTCAAGAGAGCTGCTGGTACAATGGACTTCAAGACTAGAGACTGGAGCTATTTCAAGTGGAAGTGTTTCAGCCGTAGTTGTAACTTTACCAGTTGAAAGATCCCTTTCATCTTCACTCAATTCTTCCTCAGTGATGGCACTCGCCTTAGGTTGGGTGGTCACAAACATTTTCATCGTAGTTACTGAAGTATCCCGTCTCTTAGGAGACAAGAATGGACTCTTCCCGCGAAAATTTATTTTATGCTTCTTTTCCGCATGCTTTTTCAGGTTAGAAGTGGATTTACATGCACCCCTGGAAATCAGGGAATGACAAATATTTCACTTTGCAAAATTTTCATTTGCTGCATCAACCGTGAAGTATTTCCACACTTCGGAAGACATTGCGAAGGATTGAACCGCGTGAGTAAATACAGGCGTAATTTCACCAGCTATCGATATTTTTAAAATATCGATAGGTATGATAGAATATATCGATAGGTATGCCGTATTTCGATAGCACTTCATTTATCGACATGTGACTAAGGAAGCATTCATCTGAGCATATACGAAGTACTAACAGTGCTGATTCGTATGCCATGGCTCTTGATGGTAACTTGGCACTACCTTGCGTGATTCATTTTTTTCACCATTGGCTTATAGATCAGTTAGACCATCTGTGCGACATGCGTTGACATAAATTTACGTGTAACATTTCCGTCGTTTCAAAAGATTCTGCTTTCCTATTTCGTTTCGGAATCTTTCCGGTATCTCCAATGCCGTGATTTTATTTAACGGCGATACGTTTGTTAAGTATGATCCACGTAAGAGAAACCGCGTGTGTACTTTCGACCACGGTTTTGTCATTACCAACACATTTCTCATAAACTTAAATATTTAAATTCGTATGTTACTGCAAATACTTAGTTGCACTCTCCCGTTGGAAGATAATACCAATATCAGCTTTTATATCCGACACGTGCATTTTTCTTCACGTTTCAATGCACAAAAAATTTTTAAAGTTAAAAATGACCAGTTAGTCCAACGTTTCTGTGATGATCTCCCATTTATAGTCGAGTAATCAAGAAAGCAGAATGGTCAACGGCAAACGGTTTTTGGTTACTTGGCTGAACACGACCCTTGCATCAAGGGAAGAAGCAACTTGATAAAACAATTTAGTCGTAATTGACCGCATACCTGCAATTGCGGGTGCCATTCATATCCGGCTATCTTTGCGCTGTCCATTTTTCAAATAGTCGATTGTCGTCTGCTATTTACTGCGCGGCGAAGTAGACAGCGTTCTCTTGCATGAGCAAAGTTAATGCTATTGTACACATGACGAATAATTTGCTGACTTAACGAAAGCAATGTCCTAAGTATGAATGAAATCTTATAAAACTTATACACTCTATATTATATAATTTACGAAAATGATATGAGGACTCACACCTCCAAAGGAGATGGACGTAACACATACCTATCAATCAGAATATCCTTATTACGGCGGTATTTCATCACTTACTAGAATTGGATGTAATAAAATAAATCATATAGTCTTTTAACGACTGAATTAGAATAATTCACGGCAACTCTGATACATCTAAGTACACTATTTCACCAGGTTTTAATGTGAAGCCTCCGCTTTCAGAGTGTGAGCAGGTTTCAAACTGGTTTTCGCGCCAATTATTTCGGTACCGATTCTTTTTGGCCTCGGTTCCGGTTCCGGTTCTAAGCTCAAGAACCGGTGGAACCGAGAACCGAAGAACCGAACCGACCCATCCCTAGTAAAAACAGTAATTAACTTATCATGCTGGTTTTCTCTGCTTGCTTAAATTAATAGAGTCTTTGTTGGCTGCGGTAAACTGGTCGCAAAGCGCCTCCCTGGTAATCCCATGGTCGTGCGCTCTATTCTGCCTCAGACATGGGAGTGTGGTGCGATTTATGGCTTAGGCTGGACCTGAGAGTTGCCAATTTTTGAAACGGAGGAAGCAAACCTGTACCATACATTGACAAAATATTTTCGAGAGCCATAATGCATTTTAAAATCAATGTAAGGTAATAGTATATAAAAAAGTAATGTTTTTAATTATATCCCTATTAAAATAAAAAAATCACCTGATAATTGCTCTCGTTGTTTTTTCATGAGCAGCAAGCTCGGATTCCTCGACAAAATTTACTCTTATCCAATTTGTAAAAAGCGTTTTTTTTAATTAAACAAACGATTACCAGTTGGTAACAGTCATTGATACTTTATTAGTTTCATTTACAAAATCCAATATTTACGAGTATACGTATTAGAATATATACATTTAAATATGATCCTATCTAAAGTAAACTACGATAGATTTATTTCCATTTTTAATTTCACATCCGAGCCACATTTACGTACTCAAAGAGCCACATGCGACTCGCGAGCCATACTTTGCCGACCCATGGGTTAGACCATGCGATGTAACCTCGTAAATTGGACCATCTTAAACGTAAATCTACTGCCGGGCACATAGTTTGCTCTGCTTCGCCAACATTGTCTCATCCTTCCCCTGGGTTGTATTAATTTTCCCCGACCAAGTTGCTTCCTCAAATTATTTATGGATGACGCTTGTCTTATGTGCCAAAGCGTCGTAACCTAAATGTAATCTGCAAGAATACAAAGTGATAGCGCTGGATCATTTAAGTTTATCCTCACTTTTTAACACCGTATGATGGAAAATAGAACTTGAAAGGAGGAGAAGTACATATTCTTTAATATCTGAACTGCGATGAAAGCAAGAGCTTACGTTTTCAATGAAGATAATTCAGCTGAAAAGGTCAGGCACAACTACGCCTATAAATACTTATTCCAGTAGGTCGGGACCGAATGATTTTAAATTGCCATATCTATGGATAATTAGGCTGTTCTTATGCTTTTAAAGGGAGAAATTACAATGTTTTCAAGTGAATTGAAATTGTAAAACTGAGATGTGGATTAGGAAATGGGGATTGAATTTCCTGAAGGATTATCTGATCAACTATTGATTCAATACAAATTTCGATTCAATGCCTCCATTCCATAACTGAAAACCTATACTCAAACTTTTTGTCGGGTAAATTGATATGGTAGTACATAGGGAACGTTGTAGTTTCGATAACGCTAAGGTTTTCGCTTACAATGAGCGGCAGTCTACAGGATACAGCGCGTGGGTCTGTTAGTCCCGGGTTTGAAATCTCTGGAAGGTACGATATAATGCCAATTTTCTGAATGGACGAAACTCAAAAGAGAAATATGAGGATATTGAAGTCCTTCCTAAACTCAGCCCTGATTTGTCCTTCTCTGCAGTATTGTTTCCATTTGGGTGACCCGGGTTCGAATATCGGCAGTGACTGAGGCTTTACTTACAAATCTATTTCTTTGCCGTGATGGTGATAACAATGGAGCACTTCTGTAATTACGACCATCCAAGGGAATGCAAACTCGTGGACCCCATGGCGTCTTTCGTTTAAAGTAGACTAATGCCGACGCCTGATTTCTCTTCATCCTTCATTCCCTATCAAAATTCCTACATTTACCTAAGTACCCACTGATTAATAATGATGAAAACGATCTCAGCTGGCGGCCGCGCCCCCATATATGAAAGATTCCTTGAAAAGAAATTGGTCACGTTGGTAGTGGTTACCACGTTAGTAAAGCACTGGCGTCTTAACCAAATGATCGTGGGTTCGAGTACCGATTCGGGGATGAATAGCGTGTCCGTTTTTACTAATTGTAAGCTTACGCTAGACAATGAGTCATAGTAGCTGAGATCCTCAAAACCTAAGTCCTGCCCTACGGAACTGGTCTCAGTACTGAGAATCGATTCATTTAATAAAGCATAAGGACCGGATCGAATGCACTCTTGAATAGTGAGCTCGTAGTGGATATGTCCCAGCTCTTTTTTTCTCCTTGACCCACAATAAAGTTTCCTCCTTGGTCGCGAATCGAGCCGGAAAAAGTATCATACGAATATAGATTCGCTCCCTACAGACAACAAGACCGGACAACCCATTGATGACGAAATCCTTTCCATGGATGTGATAAGGATTTAACCTTGATTTGAAGAAAAAATAAATTTGACCGAGCGTTCGTTGCAAAACGTCGAGGTAACGATGCATCGTCGTCACGCCCCGGGCCCAATCCGGACTCGCTGACGTCCCGATGGCCCTTAAAACCCCCTCCCGGGATATCCCTCTGCTTCAAGTCGTGCGAAACGGCACGCGTCAGTTCTGCACTCCCCGCATTGAAATTCTCAAACCACGCCTCGGACTGTGGGCGAGGAATATCCTGTGGGGCAGGAGTAATGCAATTTCCCATCCATCAAGGTCGGGCGGACGAGCATATTCGGAAGAAAATGTGACGAGAGGCACTCCTCCATGAGCGATTATTCATCGAAAGCCCCTCTGCGGCGGCAGGGAGGGAAATTCCAACTCGAGGGGCTTGTGGACTCTTATCCTAATTCTCGGCCGAAATTGAAAACGGCGAGGCATCTGGGTAGTGCGTGTAGTTCGTTCAAAGACAAGAGTAGAAGCGGTAGAATAAGATTTAAAGTTGCCCCAACTTCCTAGGTCAAGTGGCATCCCCTTCAAAATCTAGATAGGTATTTAATTGATTGGATTTTCTGAATATTCATCATTTTTATGGGACAAAAATCCTAAGATTGATTTGATGCAGAATCTAGTCGATTCTACTCCACTGCTTTAATATTACTTACTCACAGCGGCGTCGGAGGTGGGGGGGGGGGGGCATTCGCCACCCCCCCCCCCAGAATTTGAGAAATGAGTCTTCATTAATAAAAATTAATTAATTTCACTTGTTTCTAGCTTGCCTTTTCCCTTCTGACGCATATTCTACCACCTTCGTATGCACTTTTAGCGGAATTCTAGTCTCTACCCCCTCCTATCCGCAAAAAAATTCGGGCCCTTTTCATAGGAGCCGGGCCCTTTTCTTAAGAGTCGGGCCCTTTTCAAGGTTGGCCCCTCCCAGTGAAAATAGTTCCGACGCCCCTGCTTACTCATGCATATTCTTGGAAATATAAGTTGATAATTTCATTTAGTTACATAAATGACTGACTAGTGCGCAACTGTTACATTACTTTGTATAAACCAACAATTTAGTGTAATTTATAGCCAACATTTCGCGTGTCTCTTAACTGCTTGTCAACTATTTTCCTTGGGGTGGTAACATTGTGCCTTTCTGTTACATGTAAGTAGTGTATGCACGAATTTTATTTAATATTTTTCGCATGCTTGCATGAAATAAAGTATAACATTATTCTCTCTTATTGGTAACGCTTGCCTGGGGATGGGTCACCCCATGCCAATCACCCTTACGGTGTCTTGCAGGGCATTATGTAGATGATCTCGATGAGAGAATCATCTCGATTATCTTATCAGCTAACCTCTTCATATTCACGTAATTCTTCTCTTTTGTATCATTCACTTTTTGCTCCATATATGCTTCATGCGAGGCCTTTCTTTTCTATTCTACCCATTCACTTTTCCCTTGAAGATTGTCTTCATCAGATCATCATGTCTCATTCCTAGTTTTTAAAGCCGAAAAAATAGTTACTTCATGATTACGTTCGTGACGGTATGATATTAAAATATTGGTGTCACCCTCTGCCACTCACGCTCATGGCAATTTTTTGATTACTTATTAGATGAGATAATTACAGCGCCCTAGGACTCCGCCGCACCAACCCGAATACCTGTAGTAGCTGTTCCCAAACATGTTTTACTCGCGTACGTATTATTAGTTCATTTCACTCTTCTTCACCCCTTACAATTTAATGATGCATTTGTAGTCGCCGTTCATCAAAAGCTACCTTCAGGTTGGTTTTATTTAATTGTTACCTCAATCTTTACATGGAACCTCAAAAACCAACCTTCGGGTTGAATACACCATCATCATCATGCAAATAAAAAAACAGCGGACGAGCGAAGGAAACGAATGCAAATTTGTCGCCAGCATCACCTCATATGAATTTCTATTCAAGTTCCAAAAGCTAAATGTTAAAAATGTAAGTTATTATAAACACCAAGTTGATTATTGCAAATTATCATTATATTATTGTTGCATTCTGTAGACATATTAGCGGGTGTAAATAGGACTGCCGAGTCGAGGTTTCACCAACCTGACCCCTATCCTTACACTCCAGTTAAACATTACAAAATGGCGTAGTTCCTAATATTTTCACGGCGTTGATTCAATGATCTCTGCATGTCTTCCGGGTCCTCACCGCGTGGGTGACCTTCGACCCTGAAGACGCTAACTATAATGTCAGCGAAAATGTTTTCTGCTAAAGCCAACCCAGACGGTGAGAACCCGGAATAAATGCAGAGATCATTACAAAATGGTGTAATTCCCTCTATTCTTGACCACATGAAAAATATAATTATCTTCTTTGAACAACAGGTTAATCTTCTATCAATTGTTTTTTCTCTGTAATGACAAATAATGTTCCATTTAGCCAGTTTTTGAAGTCCTTAAGACACTAGTAAGCATTAGAGAAACGATGGAAATGGAATTCCAATCATAGATTCTCCTTATCCAAAGGAGATTAAGTTATTAAAACATTACTGTTACCTTTTATAGACATTTAAGCGGGTGTAAACAGATTCTAGGTATTATGGTTTAAGTGAATCGAAAACTTAAACGATGTATTTTTCACGATTTATTGAAATACTAAGCCCTACAGGGTTTCGACACTCTCGTGTCATTCTCAAGGGTGTTCTGAGATATTACGGGAACCCACCCTATCATCCTATCCTCCTCCTATCCATGGGAACCCACCCTATCAATCTACCCTCATCCATCTGAAGCTCAATCCCGCTCTTCTCCCATGGCTGGGTGAAAGTTTACAGATTTCAAATTTCACTGCTCATTGTTGGTTATTCAGGGTAGGCGACCGACAGCTGAGGTCATTTGCGCCATTTAGGATCAGTGGATAATTGGGTAATGGTAGGAGTTTTCAGGAAACGGAGGAAGGGTGGAGAGAAACCCGGCGTCGGCATTAGCCTACTCTTAACGGAAGGCGCCAAGGGGACCACGGCTTAACGTCCCATCCGACGGACGGGGTACTGGACTTGAAATGCCGTCACTAGGCACTCAAGTGGGGATCGGTTTTCCACTGAAAAATCCACCACTGCCGGGTATCGAACCCGGGCCCTCGGGATGGGAGGCCAGTGCTCACTGATATTGCGCTATTATTTAACTTTCGCCACGTACCCATGATTCATCGAGAGTGCACTCCTCGGGGTACGCGCACTCCTGGTTGTCACTCGTTACCCCCGTACAGAATACGCACGCAGCAGACGTGACTCGACGGACGTCCGAGCCCATGGGGTGTCGCCCGATTGCTCCCGAATGAGACTTGGCGAAGTGGGAGTGGGATTCCCGAGGGACCCGACGCGCACGTTTCTGAACTCGGCGACTCTCGAGCCGAATGAGGGCTGCCTTATTTATCGAACGGAAATTCCATCACGCGCCTATCGACAACGACGAGTCAAAGAGGTTGTCTCGCGACTGATTGAGTCGGAACGACCGTAAACATGCCTCCCTCCTCTATAAAACCGAACTATAGTAAACTTTGCTTTCCCTGAAAATATTTCGATGCTTCTGAAAAGTAAAATAGAGAATCCAAAGATGAACATCGGTACTATGAGTGAGTCATTTTGGGAGGAGACCGACGGTTAAGATTTTTTTTGCATCATTTTGCATAGGTGAGGTAAGGATTATTCTAGCGGAAGGCATCAAAGGCTTCATTACGTCACATCCAACGGATGGAATGCTCTCTACACGGCACTCAAGCAGGATATACTGCCACCCTTAGTATTCGAGCCTTGGCTCTTGGGATGGGAATCCAATACTCTAGCCCTAACACCAACCTGATTCCCATAAGTATTCATGTTAAAATTGAAAACATTTGCTGAAGATAATAGAATCGGGAAGCATAATTGATATACTTATATGATCTAAACACGTGGAGTCGAACTTTCCATCAAACTAGCACACACCGCCGGTAATTACTGCAGGAAGTCAGAAAACTACGGAAATATAGTCCTTATTCTCTTTCTGAAACTCTAGTGGTATCCAAGGGATACCATAGGTTTTCGGGACTCGCGTTAACTTTTTGTAAACATTCTAATGAGGAAATCAATGAAACGCAACCTCGGTTTCGTTGCTGGGGAGATAACCGAGGTTGCGTTTCAAACGAGAATACGGGCCCATGGTGACGGGTTACTTCAGTTTTTCACTGTTTAGTTTTATGGCAATAATTCTCTCATACATCATAACTTTTCCACTTATTCGTCAAAGTCGTATAGCAACTAAAAGAATTATTCGTCCTTCTGTAGCGTGGAGGCCAAAGTAACTAGCGAAGATTAAAAAAAATTTATATTTTAGGAATTACTCGTAACAAATACCGCTAAAACCGATAAAATGCCTGAGCCTCCTAATATTATGTAAATATGATGACAAATATATTTTCCTAGCTAATACTTTTTCTAATTTATAGAGCTGATGCAAAATTCAGTTTTCTGTTTATAATTACCTACCTAACTAAGATGGCATTGTTCCTTCACATTAAAACTACTATATTTCTTGGAAAATACGCATTAGCATATCTATTTATGAAAAATAACATTTTTTTGGTGCCAAAAATTGTCCTAAAAAGTTACCTTAGTCCCATCATTAAACCAATGATTGCTTTTTTTTCCTAAAGAAAAGGTGAGGAACCATTAATAGCTATTTGATATGTTACTCCATGGTCCCGTCAAACGTATAAAAAATATCTCACAACTTTCATTTTACGGTGATACCTCTTTAAGCGTAACCCGGTACGATATAACCACTGCATTTGTTGCGACGGAAACCAAATTGCATCATTGCTACTTCTGTACCGTCCAGCCTTTCAACGATGCATATTATTTGAAGGTTGATTTTTTCCAAAAAAAATATTTCGTAGTAATGGAATTCAATTGGCAAAAATAAAGGATATGAAAGTAAACATATAGAGGTTAGCTGAAAGTAGAATCGAGTGGAGAGCTGCGTCAAAGCAATCTTAGTGTTGATGAGTCTTGATGATGATGAAGAAGTTTGTACCGTCTTCTCCTCAGACTTTTCATCACGTTCCTTTTCTCCTCCTCATTTTCTTAGAATCTCTCCGTTTGTTACTCGATCTATCCATCCATCCATTCTTCATGAATATTCTTTAGCACCGCATTTCAGTTGCTTTCATTCTTGATTTTTCTGCGACTGTATCATTCATGCCTCACCGCCTTAAAAGGCCAAAACAGATACTCCATAACTAAAACGAGTGTAATTAGATTGAAAATAAGTACCAAAGACTGCGTTGAAAAGTACTTAGGGTGTTCTTCTAAAAGTTTCCAACCAATTGTGGGAGGTTCTTAGGAAGAGGGAGGTTCTTAGGAAATTCCACCCTATTTTTGTTTCTGTATGCATGTATGTACGTATATACTTGAAATAAACGAAATGAAATCTTCCTCCCTTCGAATGGAGACATTCGCCTCCATGCTTGTCACTCAGACCAATCTTGGAATTATTGACCAATGATTACGATGCCGGCGTAATTAAATAGCGGGCACTCTTCATCAGAAATTCGGCGAATGAGACACGAACGGCACCTCAAAATCCGGCCATTTAAGGGATTGGTGATTTGGTGCCGTTGTAACTTATACAGAGTGTCCCATTGATCGTGTGTCATTTCTAACCTGTAAATTTAGACACTTCCTTTCGAGCCACAAGGATGAAATTTGGTACCTGGCTAGAAAAAGGATGTAAGTTTTGTTGAGTCTAAGCAAAATATGAAAAATATGACCTTTTGACCCCAGAAATAGGGTCCAACCTAAAATCCAAATTTTGCCTTATGGGCTTTCAATGTTAAAATATTCGAAGTACAAAAAAGATGGAATTATTTAGCGAAACTTTCGACTAATAGGTTTTTGGACCCGAAGAACACGATGAAAGAACTATTGAGGTCAGAAATTGCAACTGTGACCCCTGAAAGGTCACAGTGAAGGTCACAGGGGTTACAAAAAATGAATCACGGCTTCAAACCTGTCGAATCATAGGTTTAAAAAGGTGCCAAGGTCGATTTTAAGGTCTTCATATCCCTCTTTTCATCTCATGACCTTCAAGGGTAACTCAGAGGTCAAAGGTCACAGGGATAAAAAAATGAATGCAGGCTACAAACATGTCGAGTCATAGGTTTAAAAAGGTGCCAATGTCGATGGAAAGGTCATAAGATTCCTCTTTTCATCCCTTGACCTTCTAGGGTAACTCTGGGGTCAAAGGTCACAGTGATTACAAAAGGTGAAATGAGGCTACAAAACTTTCGAATCGTAGGTTTAAAAAGATGACAAGGTGGATTTTAAGGTCTTCAGATCCCTCTTTTCATCTCTTGACCATCAAGGGTAACTCAGAGGTCAAAGGTCACAGGGATGGAGAAAGAGAATCCAGGCTACAAACGTGTCGAATCATAGGTTTAAAAGGTGCCAATGTCAATGGAAAGGTCATCAGATCCCTCTTTTCATCCCTTGACCTTTAAGGGTTACTCAGGGGTCAAAGGTCAAAAAGATGACAATAAGTGAAATTAGGCTAAACGTATCGAATCATATCATAGATTTCAAAGAGTGCCCAATACGATGGTCAAAGATCACAGGGATGGAAAAAGAGAATCCAGGCTACAAATGTGTCGAATCGTAGGTTTAAAAAGTTGACAATGTCGATGGAAAGGTCATCAGATCCCTCTTTTCAACCCTTGACCTTTAAGGGTTACTCAGGGGCCAAAGGTAAAAATGGTGACAAAAATTGAAATGAGGCTAAAAAGGTATCGAATCATATGTTTGAAAAGGTGCCATAGTCGATCGTAAGGTCTTCTGATCCCTTTTTTCCTTTCTTGACCCTCAAGGTTGACTCAGGGGTCAAAGGTCCTAGGAGTGATAAAATTTCGAAACGTGGCTACAACGAAGCATTTGTTTAAATAGTGCCTAATACGATGGTAAAATCCCTCCTGGAAGTCTCTGACCTGCAATGGTTGGGCAGGGGTCAAAGTCCACCAGGTGTTGTGAAAAAAAATTTTTCGGGCATTGAAGAAATAAAGAAAGAAATTACAACGTGTGTAGAGTCCATATCTCCGAATATGCTGGAAGACATATTCACACACGCTTTTATCGGGCAATTTCAATTGTGCCTGGCATGGAATATCGGGTGCGTAGAATGAATAAAAATTGATTTTCATTCTTACTGCTTCGATATTTTCATTTTAAATTTTGATATTGAAATTTTTTTGGATAACACCTAAAATACTTTTTTTAATAAAACGTATGGTTAAGTATTTTTAATTGAATAAAAGTGATTAACTAGAATTTACAATTGAATTTTTTCATTGATTAATAAACTCTAAATCAACGACTACCATATGACTCAGAGGGTTAAAGGGATGGAAGTTGGGATCTGAATATCTTAATATTCACTTTGGCAGCCTAAATAATGTCATTATGTGTTTCACGTCTCGGCATATTTTACATCTGTGACCAATAAACTCAGTGTAGCCCTTTGAGGTCAGGAGACAACAAACAGGACCAAGTATCTTCATCTAATTCTTCACCCTTTCGAAGCTAGAATTCGACGCGTCTAATGCCCTAAATCTAGGATACACCTAGTGACCTTTTGCCCTTTCCCAACCGTTCAATGTCAGATAATTCCTGGAGGGACGTTTACATCGTATTGTGCACTCTTTGAAACCTATGATTCGATACGTTTAGCCTAATTTCACTTTTTGTCACCATTTTGACCTTTGACCCCATGAGTAACCCTTAAAGGTCAAGGGATGAAAAGAGGGATCTGATGACCTTTCCATTGACATTGGCACCTTTTTAAACCTATGATTCGACACGTTTGTAGCCTGGATTCTCTTTCTCCATCCCTGTGACCTTTGACCTCTGAGTTACCCTTGATGGTCAAGAAATGAATAGAGGGATTTGAAGACCTTAAAATCCACCTTGTCATCTTTTTAAACCTATGATTCGAAAGTTTTGTAGCCTCATTTCACCTTTTGTAATCACTGTGACCTTTGACCCCAGATATCGCCTTAAAGGTCAAGGGATGAAAAGAGGGATCTGATGACCTTTCCATTGACATTGGCACCTTTTTAAACCTATGATTCGACATGTTTATAGCCTGCATTCATTTTTTCCATCCCTGTGACCTTTGACCTCTGAGTTACCCTTGAAGGTCATGAGATGAAAAGAGGGATATGAAGACCTTAAAATCGACCTTGGCACCTTTTTAAACCTATGATTCGACAGGTTTGAAGCCGTGATTCATTTTTTGTAACCCCTGTGACCTTCACTGTGACCTTTCAGGGGTCACAGTTGCAATTTCTGACCTCAATAGTTCTTTCATCGTGTTCTTCGGGTCCAAAAACCTATTAGTCGAAAGTTTCGCTAAATAATTCCATCTTTTTTGTACTTCGAATATTTTAACATTGAAAGCCCATAAGGCAAAATTTGGATTTTAGGTTGGACCCTATTTCTGGGGTCAAAAGGTCATATTTTTCATATTTTGCTTAGACTCAACAAAACTTACATCCTTTTTCTAGCCAGGTACCAAATTTCATCCTTGTGGCTCGAAAGGAAGTGTCTAAAATTATAGGTTAGAAATGACACACGATCAATGGGACACTCACGGATATATATATATATCACGGATATATATATGTATATCACGGATTCGAAACCGATCTCGATCTTTGATGTCGTTTGTCATAAATGCATATTACCTTTAGGTTCCGACCGCGGTACTCTGGTCATTAGCGCTTCAGCTTAACAACCCAAAGGCCGCGAGTTTGAATCCCGCCCCGAGTACGTTTGGTGTTGGGTTAGTCTTAGGATTTAGCTTGCGATTAAGAGAGATTAGACGGTGCGATGAAAAGTTAGCGACTGGAGCAACTTAAAAACCACAATGTAGTATTGATCTCACCCAAATGAAGCTAGTGCGAAGAAGAGGATGAAACTACATCCCACATATTATGCGAATTGCCAACTGTTTTGAGGACTCCATGGTACTGCATGGACTCCATGGCCCTAGTATCCATAAATAGTATCCCTGGGTGGAGTATATCCATAAATAGTATCCATTTATGGAGACTAGGGAAATTAGGAAAATCCACATAGGGGGCCTGATTGCCTTCATCAAGGCGATTGGCCTATATGAATGATTCACCAGTAGGATGTTTGGGCTATGGGCTATTTAGATCTTAGTGTCTCAGGGTCTCCTTGATAGGAACTCCACAAGGCGTGCAATCAATCAGCAGTATCGTACTATTGCTCCAAGTCTTAAAAAAAGACTCAAGGATGGCGAAACCACAATACGCTTCTTTTGGTTGAAAGTGTGAGTGAAAAGTGTTGTTGCTGTTGTTAGAGAAAGACGGGAAGGAATGTGATCGACCTTTGATAAATCGAAATAAGACAAATGCCGGCGGGATA
Organism: Platycnemis pennipes; assembly: GCA_933228895.1. Classification (NCBI taxonomy): domain Eukaryota; kingdom Metazoa; phylum Arthropoda; class Insecta; order Odonata; family Platycnemididae; genus Platycnemis; species Platycnemis pennipes. Next base: position 91,019,043 of record OW121850.1, on the reverse strand, counting down.
AAAGCGAACTGGCGGAAAGAGTGAAGGGAATAATTTGAACCTTGTTCTAATCCCCTCGCGGCGCGGCGTCGGGGCGACACCAAAAGGATTAATACCTAACTACGCACTAAACAACAATAGCGCAGAAGCGCAAAAACAGATGAAGGCGGCGATGCGTAAAACCTATCGGCTCCCCTCTGATCCACCGACGACACCTGAGAGACCGGGCCTCGACGCGTGGGTCGACACTAGGCGACCGGTTTGTTTACCTTCCTAGTCGCCTGGAGATTTTCGCAAGGGCTTCCTCGAAGACGCTGCGTTCTCTTGGTAAGTGTCACGTCGCTTACGCGCGGCTCGTTTGGTCGTCGCGATGGTGATGGCGTTGTCGTCGATACGCGATGGCCCAATTGGCACGCGCTCTTTTCCCCTTCTCACTAGTAACGCGCTAGCAACTCCTTAGGGATAGGAGACCACCTTTGGGTGTCCAACGCTTCCCCGACCCAGTCGATCGGAAATCGTCGTATATGGAACCACGGAATGTGGGCGAAGTTTCTCAGAATGGTAGCGGAGGTTTACGGAACGCGTGGGGGCGAAGGGAATGATGATTGGGGCGTCAGTGGGTAGAAAACTCGACCTGTGATTGCGGTGCTGCGGTGCATTTTGTGACATAATTGCTGAGAGAAAGTGGTCTCTTATACCCGGAGGCGAGCGACTGCCTTGGTAAACCATTCGATGAGGATAATGGAGTTAAAATCGCGGCTCGGGCGCCGCCATGTAAAGCGTAATAAGGATAGAGCATCGTATATTTTGCCAACGAAAGAGTAACATTACTCCCCCCGTGTGGTATTAGCGGTGAAGGATGAAAATTCATGCTCAAGAAGCTGACTTTAGCCTCCGCCTACTCTCTGGAAGTACTAGATCTTTTTAAGGAATTAATTGTAGCCATCCAGCGTTTTTCTCGTGTGAATTTTAGCCATTACAGCCTTAAGAGAATTATTACGAAGCAAATTGCATGGTCATTGCTGTAAACTTGCCGTGTTCAAGGCAACACTCGTCGTCATAAGGAGCAACAATGGTGCTGTAAATATGGAGTCGATAGAAGGAAAGAAACAACGGATAGCATAAAGCTGTTGTTTATTTGTAAATATTTTCCTAAATTGTTGATTACATCATTTCTAATAATTAATGAATTTCTAATAATCGATGCTTGACATGCTTAAATATTGATGTAGTTTCTGTTTGGATCTATCTAAAATAGTTCCTGACGGACAACTCATACTCATTCCTCGAATATATTTACTTATTATAAGGTTACGTACATCAAAGACCTTGGACACCTATCACCCACTTTTTTCCTTTTTTATTGTAAGATAGAAGGGGATTTAACTGGGCCCCTCTCGTCTATCAATTTCATAGAAAGAGCATAATTGATCACTAACGACTGGATTTCAACGCGGATGCCAACAACCTAAGAATACTTAACCGCCACCAACACGACCTGACTTGTGGTATTGATAGTACCAACACTATTCGCCAAACAAATTTCAGCTATAGCAGTAGCTGAAAGCTAACCACATTTAAGTTGGCCGCTGTAGCCAAATGGTACCACGCTGGCCTGGTAATTCAAATAATGAGAAACAATATTCGAGGAATGTGTATAAGTTGCCCGTTAGGAAATGTTTTAGATAGCCTCGAACAGAAACTGCATCAATATTTAAACATATTAAGCAGGTACCACTTAATTATTCGAAATGATATAATCAACAATTTACGAAAATATTTACAATCCAAAGGTTGCAGGCTCGATTGATGTTGTGCCTGCATAATAATTAAGATCGTATGTTAGACGGTGTGATATAATCTTAGTTGCAGGAGCATTTGAATGCCCATTCTCCAACGGCATCCAGATTTTTCAGAAAACCGTTGATAGGTACTGCACGATATCACATTCTACTGAAGTCTCTTTATTCCTCAGAATATTTTCTGTGGAACCCTGTAAAAATTTTCCCACATAGGTTCTATTTCTAGAAAGATTCTGCAGAAACTTTAGGAATTCCTTACATTCTACAGAAAAGCCTGCATGGAAATGTTTGAAAGGGCAAGTCTAAACTATTACTCTCCTATTTTACATTTTGCCTAATTCAACCACCACTACCACTGAGCGTCTTGTGTACTATTCACCTGATAGCTGAAAGTATGAGAAACATAATTATTAAAGTTTATCTACCGATTGATACACATACAGTAAGACTTATATGGGCAGATACTGCAGCCAGATACATCAATGTACCACACAGCCTTCTTGATTTATGCTTAAATCTTACTTCTCCTTGTTTTATCAAACGACCATTTCTCTTCCTCCCTCCCCATCGTTTCCTTAACATTCTCCCCACGGTCACCGTATTCAATCACCGTAGGCCTCTTATGCCATTTACCCAGTGGATCTGTTATTCTATCGCAACGTTCTCGTCATAATTAATGTTGGCACTTGCAAACCTTATATTGGAAAATCGGTGATGTTTGCTCTAGAAGTGGCTTTTTATTGTTTGATTTTTCGTCTATGCCTTTAATCTCGCTTGATAAGTTTGATATCATAATTATTGAAAATTTATTGCTAAAGTATATGTGTATTGCTTCCTTTTCAAGTGAGGAAATTCTTTCGTCACTCCGTTCGTTAACTGGGCGACGAAGGAAACCCTTTATTTTCGGCAGGAAATAATGAAAAAGCCACATACCAATCCGAGCTTCCCTTTTCTTTCCTTTACAAAGGACGCCATTAAAAAAGCCCAATTAATACTGTCATTGCGCAGGTTTTATTTTTAAAGAAGAAAACTGGATTGACGGATGTCTTTGTCGCCGACGTAATACTCTCAAATACTTGAACAGCATATTTAAAAATGTGATAGAACATATCTATTTTTTTAAATGGGGAAGCGCTCACTGGTGGGACGTAGACTTGATGCCGATTCAATACACTTGACCACATGTTTAGCGTAATACAACACTTTGTAAGAATCTTCTGGAAGGATTTGAAGAGCGAAACACGAAACGGGAGATGCTAATTTTATAATGAGTAAATTATGACTACAGATTCCGAGAATGGCGTATGATTTCTTTGAATTGAGTAGGAAAATATGTATTTCTGTCCCAAAGTTAGTGAATTCCTTAAAAAGAAATGTGTGAGGATGAAGTCATTCGTTGCTGCAATATCTCCGCTGCAAAAGCTGTTGCTTGCGAGTGATCAATTGTTTGGCTCGATTCGGAGGCATAGAAATAGAAAGGGTGAGGTGGTCGGAACTTATTTAGGAAAAATAGTTTAGTCTAGCAAAATACTTTATGTGTTGGCGATGTGCTAATACCAAGGGTGAGAAATAGAAACAAAAACCTAATAACCTCTTCTAAACCTAATAGTTCTAACTAAGGGCTTAGAGCGTAGAAAATTTAAAAGGCAAAGGAAAATTTAAAAGGCAAAGGAAAATTTAAAAGGCAAAGGAAAATTTTACGGAAAAGTCATTCGTCAGGGATTAAATGAAAAATGACTTCGTAAACTCTATTTCCTTGTTTTTATTGACACGACATAGGTTTTGACTCTTAATTCTTCCCCTGAAGTTTCTATGTAAAGTGACGAAATCCAGGCCGTGTCAATTAAAAACCAGTAGGTAGAGTTTACAAAGTCATTTTTGAAGTTCATCAAATATTGCGAGGCTTGCTTTTAACTGAAAAGGATTGCCGAGGAAATTCATGCCAGTTCTGGTTGGTTGGACCCATAGATTAAAGAAGAGAAATCTTCTTTAATCTATGGTTGGACCCAATTCCGACATGTCGGTAACCAGTCGACCATTGAAACAGAGTCTGAGCCAGATGAGAAGGAATCGATTCCATCGCTTAACAGGCACGTAGCCAGAAATTTGCTTCGGGGGGGGGGGGGTCAGTATAGTGGAGCGTAAATTGAAGAAAATCAGCCTTGCCCGTTCGGTGCCGACATCTTACAAATCTCCCTTTCCTTAATTTCCAGTGCTTGGTATTTACTTTCACAGTGCCCATTCCTATCTCTTCTCGCTGCTAAAGTTCACTACTTATCTTGTTATCAAGCAGTTAATTTTACCGGCCCCAGAACCGAAGTTCAACACATAAGTACATACATATCATATTGAAAAGAACAATTATAAAGCGCACACATGTATAAAACTAGTGATCACGTTTCAAGACACTTAAAACTTGAATTATACGCAAAGTAATCTGAATTATCATGTCCAGTTAAAATCAGAGCAACAAAATTATTGGAAAAAATTTCGGGGGGGTCTGAAGCCCCCTGGCTACGTGCCTGTGTCTTGACGAAATCTGAAGAAAATCTACCTTATTTGCAAAACAAATCACCCAAAAGAGCCTTAACCCTTAACCGAGTAAAAAATTGAAATTGAAATCCTTGGGACTTGAATACTCTATTACCGATAAGCCACATTACAACAAACCTAGCTCATGATTTTATTTACGATGAGGAAATAATTACGACCCACGCTATTTGGGCAAGTCAAACAGTGCTTTTAGACAAAATGAGATGTAAGACTCGCGAAGATGGATTCAAGGCCTCAGTTACCCTCGATGTTTTCACCATTCTATAACTATCCTGCCTGATCGAAAGAAATACATCTGGTGCCTATGCAAATATATCCTTCGAAATATAGGTATCTTGATTTTTTTATTATTTCACATAAAAGGTAGTTGAGTAATATGTCAAATTGACTGCTGTCCTTACCGTGCCGCACATAGACATGAGGCAATAACTCATTATCCAACTGATTCTCATGCATTAAAAGACAATTCCAGTGATATGTAACACAGATAATTATGTATATTTTCCTATATTCTATATTTTTCTCATGTTAACTTTTTTCAATTTTATCATATTGTTAAGTTTTTATTATTCTATCTTTCTGTTACGATGGGACCACGAAGGGTTTGCGGGTTTCCCTTCGTGCGCGGGCAAATGCCTGGCCTATACCGCTCCCGATGGAAAGATGTGTAGACATGCCATAGGCAAATATATAAAAGGTGTTTTCCTAGTCAAAACATCCAGAGCCCTGAAGGGGAGAAATCCCAGAACAGGGCCGCGGCCAAATTTGTTAAAGTTATTATTATTTATTCTGTTGTTTTTGTTAATTTTTTGTGTTTTATGTTTTGGTCGCAAAAATAAACGCCTTTTTGTCTTGACTATGCATTAAAAAAATCAAAAGAGCATTGGAATAAAATGTGTACTGAAGAGGGTCCTAACTACCTACGATCAGTGCTACTGATGCTTAGAATGCTTTGTTGATTACACCTACAGCCAATTGCAGATTACAGCGAAATTAAAATGTCGACGATTTAAGGTAGGAGTTAGTATTTGCCAAATTCATTACTAACAGGTACTCCCTCGTCATCAATGTAATTATTAACGAGTTAGTAGGTACATATCTTGAGGCTTACAATTTGCTAATAAGTTCATAGAGGTCCAATAGCATGAGCTCAGCGTCTCTTACGGCAGGAAATAGAATTATATAAGGAATTCGTATTTTTTAAGCCAGCTTTTTCTTTTAAACGTACATTCAAAAGTATACTATGATTTTTATTCGTTAGCCCAATCATGTTCAAGCACGGGAAGTTAAAATTGTTGCTTTCAAGTTATTCTGACGAATATTGCACAGTAAAAGGAGCAAGTAAAAAAGACTCGCTCATTGGCGCTTAGTAAATATGCTTGAAACTGTTTTGGGGCGAAGTGAAAAAGCATTGATTTCGTAGCTGTGACATTTTTAAAATAAAAGAATGTTTTTATCAAGTTTTATGAAGCTTAATATCATGAAGCTCTCCTTGGAAAACCTTTATTCTTCGATTTTTCGATCGCGCGGCCGAGTCCAGCCTTACGCGCCAGCCAGTGGGAATACAGTGCCGCGGTGAGAATTATCATACTTTGTGGACCCAAGAAGTAGCTTATGGCGATTTTCTAATTGCATATATTGTAAAGGGCCACCATATGTGCTATGATAGTGTTTTGAGAAGAGAATTCATTCTCTTTTTCGTTTTACGATAGTCCAAGTTGTCCATTTTCGGATTCAAGGGCCAAACCCTTGGATTTCGCATTAGCATTTAAGCCTGTGGAAGGATATGTTTAGCTTCTATGGGCAACAATCGGAGCCCATTGCATGTACCCACCACTTAACCACTTTCTCCTAGGAACCAGCCAGGCGTACAACTTTTCCTTCGCACCCTCTTCCCAGACTTCTTTCACCGTGAATTCGACGGAAGCCAGAACTTCCATCGAATCCATATTTGGACATCGGTGTGCATATAATTTCTCTCCGAAAAGTAGGAATAGTCGAAACTGATGCTACGATTCGTGATGCTGTGTGCCGTTAGGGTGGTCCTTATCTTTAGCAAAAATATTTCGTCAATTTCTTTTGGAGCACCCCCCATATTTGTTCCATGTGGTTGGAGAATAAATCGCGATAAATATTATTGCAATCGGATAACGGGAAAAGGTCCCGCATCGCACTTAACATTTTGAAATTTTGGTATTTTTGGCTGTTTTTCGGACATAACTGACGAGAATGGAACTCTCGGATTTTTCTGTTGCTTTTCTGTTATTTACAACGACTCTTTAGAAGTTTGTAGTGTATCATCTCAAATATCTTTACATTCTGTCCGTTGGTTCCCGAGATACAGCCCCAAGAGTGAGCTCTCGCTGACCCTGTCGCGCCCTCTCGCGCCAACGCTCGAATGCACTAAGTGCCTGCCGTGAGTCGCGTGTTGAATCACGTTTCTTCTTTAAAGAACATAGAAACCAATATAGTCTATTCTAGAACACATTTTATACTGTTTACTTTGTGAACTTAAAATCTGCGCATGTACTTCAATCTAACGATACGCTATAACACCTTGGAAACTAGGGGTTTTTTGGAGGTATGAATAACCAGCTTCTGTATTTGAAATCAGATTACTAGGATAAATCAAATTATTTCGTAATGAAAACAGAATTTTTTTTCAACTTAGCTTTCAATAACTCATATAATGCATTGGCAATTTTTATTAACTCAGCAATTTTCATATTTATCCCACATATACCTTAGGATAACATTTTTTTCTATCACAATACCACACTCACGGAGAGAATACTCTCGCCTACTGTTGTACGATTAAAAAAGGTAAGTATTATTTGTTTAGAGCACTTTCAAAGTTTTTCAAAATTCCTTTGATTTTTTTGTCTTTATTACAGCCAGTAGCTTTATTACAGTCTGGAAATTTACGCCTGAAGTCAGTCACAACCTTCAACAAAAATTGTTTCTGTTATTCATTTTTTGTTAGTCTTGTCTCCTCTACTCTTCCATCAATTTTACTCCTCTTTCAGCAGTATCGCTGACTACTCTCAAATGCTTGCCTACATTTAATTCTTGTTTATACGCGTCTTAACCTTTCCCCTCAACCGGATCCTTGGAGAGAAATGTCAAAGGAATATTATATCTTTTGAAAAGATTTTTAGACTATCTAGATATAAGGTCTTCAATTTCTTTGCCAATGAAGTGGTCATTATCCTTCGGTTGGTTGGTTATTTAGGGGAGGCAACCGACAGCTGAGGTCATTTGCGCCATATAGGATAGGTGGGTAATTGGGTAATGGTAGGAGTTTTTAGGGAACGGAGGAAGGGTGGAGAGAAACCCGGCGTCGGCATTAGCCTACTCTTAACAAAAGGCGCCAAGGGGACCACGGCTTAACGTCCCATCCGACGGACGGAGTACTGTACTTGAAATGCCCTACACTAGACACTCAAGTGGGGACCACTGAAAAATCAGCCACTGCCGGGAATCGAACCCGGGCCCTCGGGATGGAAGGCCAGTACTCTAGCCACCACACCAACCCGATCCCCCCATTATCCTTCGGTGCGACATAAAATCGTTATGAATACTTGTGAGCATTATCGGTGATGTCTGATTCTAAAGCTTCTACCATTCGATTTTTCGTCTCTTCTGGTATGTTTTATCGAAAATCCTAGAGCTGCAGCTTCTGGGGATACCACTGATGGTTCCGAAAGTTTAGTGTCGCACAACTAACGGGACAGTCGGATTTTCTGTATCCATAAAGATTTTTGAAAAATGATGAATCTCGTCTAGGTGACTCTTCTGCATTTGGTGCGGTAATCCAGGCCTCCACGTAAATACGCACAACAAATAGGCACACGTCGCGGATTACGGTCTCCTCTACTGCCAATGAAGGGAACTTGTTACGGAAAAGAAATATTTCAGGCAATACAGAGCTGTAGACATCCACCTAGCATGATGCAAAGCTCCGGGAACTCGAAACTATATCCCTCGTGGAGGAACGCCGCCTAACAAAATTAAACCGTTAATTCAAGGAGTTTTCTGTCATCCTCTCGGGGGTGATTTTCCTGTAATTGTTGCAACGCAATTTTCAGAATATCTCCGACTGGATCCTACAGCGTGTGTGTGTGATTTTGTGGGATAAAACAAAAGTCTGTCATAAGCATTCTTATTCACTAGTTATCTAATAATGTTAAGTGATACAATTAAACACAATTTATTTTCACTCTCTTCTTGATGAGTAAAACGCACATGACAGTCGGAGACGAACTTATTAGCGAAACTAAAGCTTTCGTGCTGTAGCTACGGCTCCCAAAGGAGCTTGTCATGCTTTCTATGATTTTACAAAAATATGAGAGTCGGTTGTATGGATAGTAAACAGTGTAAAATATCTACCAGAACTGACTATATTGGTTTCATTGTTCTTTAAAGAATAAACGTGATTCAACACGCGACTCACGGCAGGCACTTAGTGCATTCGAGCGTTGGCGCGAGAGGGCGCGACAGGGTCGGCGAGAGCTCACTCTTGGGGCTGTATCTCGGGAACCAAGGGACAGAATTTAAAGATATTTGAGATGATACACAACAAACTTCTAAAGAGTCGTTGTAAATAACAGAAAAGCAACAGAAAAATCCGAGATTTCCATTCTCGTCAGTTATGTCCGAAAAACAGCCAAAAATACCAAAATTTCAAAATGTTAAGTGCGATGCGGGACCTTTTCCCGTTATCCGATTGAAATATTATTTCTCACGATTTATTCTCCAACCATACGGAACAAATTTGAGGGGTTCCCTAAAAGAAATTCGAAAATTTAAAAATAAGGACCACCCTAGTGTGACATAGTGGGGCTTGGAGTTTAACTTCGCACACCTATTCTCTAATTGAAACTCCATCGAGGTAAGCAGTATTTATGGTAATAAGCTTATGTGTTATCTTTTACGTTCATAACTCACATGTACTTCATGAACGTTTCTTTCAGCAATTTTGCGTAGACCTTTATAATGCTGTTTTGTTAAATGCATTTAAATGAGCATCGACAGATCCTCCTCGTCTGACATGATCGTTTGTCCACTCAGCTCAGCATTAAGCTCAGTTTTCCTCCACTTTGCTGAGATAGGAGTATACTGTAGTATGAACGACGAAGTACATTGTTTGAAAGCTAAATTTACTTATATTACTCCTATCTCAGCACGAATTACTGTAATTGTTGCTTAGTTACCCATTATATTGCATATCCGCTGACATTTTATCTCAGAATATAAATATGTATTAGATACATATTTAAGGGTATACTTAGTAAAACGGAATTTTTTGCTGCTTGGTGTTATGTAAAATAGTGCTAAAAGTAGAACTTATTATAACTACGATGAATTCCTTGGCATTATCCTAGTGTATAGGCAACCAACAATTCTCCCACGGGGGAGAAAAATAAAAAATAGGTACCTACTCTAATCTTTCAACCACGATTTTTACAAAATAATGCATAGTACAACTGTAAACGAACGACTCGTTGGAAGCGGAGATCTTACTCCTTAAAATGGTAGCTCAATTATCGAAAATGGTTTATGTGAAGGGACGTATTGACTCAATTTTGAATTTCGCGAATGTAGTAAGGGCTTCAAAAATCCCGGCGCTTGTTCCACCTAGAGGGAGCAGGCATGTAGGAAAGTAATTTCAAAGTTCAGCAATAGATGGCCGCTGCAACAAAGTGAACTTCTGTACAGTTTATGCTATTCATAGGGATTATTTATAATGATTTGGTGGTTAATACAGTGTGAACGCAAAAGAACAATAAGTCAGTTAACGAACAAAATATTTAAAAACCCTTAGTTTTTCAAGATACGGGTACTATGAATTTTTAAAGTGAGCTCTCACGATCAGGTTTTGCGTAAATAGTTATGAAGAAGCCCAGGCTTGTGGTATTAGATTGACGACAGAGCATGATTGGTTCATAGCCTTCGCACTGTCCTTTACTGGCCCGGTGCGGCCGCCACTATGGCCCACCCTTGTAGCTGGTCGTAATTGACGCCGCGAGGCTTTGCATCCATGAAGCCGATCCTCTTGAGGTGGCGTGGCTCACTCGGCAGAGTAGGTGTATGCGGTTCTCCGCTGTGTGGGTTAGCTTGAGAGAGGGGACTTAAGGGAGGGGGAGTCTGTCGTGGTGATGACGGCTCCATTGCAGAGGGATCTGTCGTGGTTGATGGCAGGTCCCTCGTGGGCGGAGGGGGTTTCCCGGAGGGGAGACTCCCCCTTGCCATGGGGTGGAAATCTTCTCAGAGGGGGGGGCTATGTCGGTCATTTCTTCACTCTCTTATACTGTCTCAATAATAAAAGAACACTACTTTCTTATACCATTTCTTCGAAATGAATTTAAGAATGTAAGGTAAGAAACTTTATTCATGAAAGTGTCCACCTTCAAACCCCACCCCCAATCCCCCGGGAACAAGTTCGATCTCTACCATTCCTTCCTTTTTCTCCATAGTGATTACTAATAATTGTTACTCATTTACTTACTTAATTATGGACGCATACAAATGGGAATTTCTCCGTTACAATCCATTTCATTTTCCCCACCATACCATTACATTTATTTTACATTATCATTTGTATTTCTTCCCCATTATCATGATTTATCTACATACTCTCCCAAACCTCCATTATTCCACCTTATGCTGAGGGGACCACGCCTACTGCCGACTTCTATCGTGCACCAGGAGGGGCCCCCACCCTTCCATTGTCATCCCAAATATTACTTTACAAATTTATTCCTTATACATATCATTATCACAAATGCCATCATTATTACACTTTTCCAGTGCTGAGAAATGAAATACTGTTTACTGAAGGCCTTCCATCATTCCCCATCCTTCACTTGCACCTTTGCCTCTTGACTATAGCATACTGTTGCACAGTGGGGAAAGAGTATTCAATGTTAGCAACACAAGACTCCATTTTATTTTTTATTTTCATTTCAAAATATTACATCTTCAAACTCTTACATTCTTACAATATTAAGGCTTTAACATTCACCATTTACAATATTAATTTCATAATCACTAGCATTATGCCCACAACTAAACAAAATCTGCTGCTGCTGCTTTTTTAACCAAATCAGTAGGTACTCAAATCTTCCAGACCATCACCTACGCTCAGCAACACCTGGAATGAAAACAACCTATCAGTCTCACCCATGAACATGATTTACATTCAGAATGTCATCATAATTACTTCAGCTCTATCAACCTTCCAAGTGATCATTATACTTCCTTAGGCTTTCAGTACAAGCCATTTTAACTATTCTCAAATTCAACATCATATCACTCTCACTACATTTTATGCTACATGCAATTTTAATACATTTTAAAAATCCATTACACCCTGTAACAATTGAAATAATGTTTTCCCTGGGACAACTGGGAACCAAACCTGCTGGGGGAAGAAGTAAACATATTGATCTCCCCCAACAAAACAGTTTGCATGAAGGAATGTTGTGCAATATTTGCCTCTGCCTAGATGATAAAGAATGCAAAAAAGTGGTGCTGATTCATAGTGACAGTGAACAGAACAATACTTACATATGTCATTTGCTGCTCTATCTTATGCTATGAGATGGGATTCAAGACAATGAGCAACCACTTGCTCTCACTAATTAGTAAACTACACCACCCATGATCAACTGCAAACAGAACTCATTGCAAAAATCACTCCCAGCCACATATTCAGATCCATCTACCTAAATATATTCATTTCCCTAGGCAATCTACGAAATGGGAGTGTGGGCATGCAACACTACTAATTACTCCTTAAAAAGTTACTAAATAAACAGCATTTTTTTTGCAATTTCTTCAAAGATTTTCTGTGTACCTGTCGCTTGGATATGTAAGCTTTTTTTCTTTGAAGAGGTTAAGTCATTTTCCAAGTGATGACTTGTGAAGTATATTCCTCAGGTTTCTGCAGAGTTGAGATAAGTAAAATGCTAAACTTATTAGATGCCAAAGGAAAAATACTGCTATTTGGGGACATATGATTCCATAATCTAAAAGCAAATAAAATTAGAGGAACGATGAAATGTCTGTATCTTACAGTAAATATGTCTGTTCCAATTGGTATTATAATATTTTTTACCATAACTTTCTAAATCCCTAAATGTGTAATCCAGATTCACACACCCTGCCGATGTAACAGCGGATCAAAATATTAGGGAAGTTACAGTATGTTTACTTTATTCATCTATATTCATTAAATTGACAAATGCATTGTGATATCAATATTTTTCACCTGAGTGTAATTAGCTACATACTTATATATCATAATTCTTGACATGGCCTGAATTGAAACACTTCTTCCTAAACTGTCAAGTTTAAAAGATTACATTAAAAAAATTGCAAATAATAAAAATGGATTTTAAATTGTCCTAGTATAGGTAGCAGATGCAGGAAGTGCCAAATGGATGTATAGTTGCTGCTGAATTCTCTCAGCAGTCACTCCTCTGTCAAACTTCCTTGGGTATGGCAGAGAACGGCACTCTCATCCAGACATGAAATTCCAGAAAAAAGAGAGTTATTAGACAATTGGACTCCTACAAATCAAAGATCAACAATACATATGGTACAAAAACAATTACTTTAATTGTTTAATTAGGAAATTACTGAACAGATACCCAAGATTTTTATCCATAACTTATATCATTGGATAGACCTCCCACCATGTTGCTACACTCAAAGAATTTTAGACAACTGACAGCGACTTTAAAAAACATAATGGATTGCATGTTTGAATATTCAAAGTGAAATTACTTTATGACTGCAAGGTTTTGGCACACTGGCAGTTTTAATCCTGAATTTTGATAACTTCTACTTAGTTAATATTTAAGTTCATAGTTTTCACATATTTCAATAAGCCGTTTTGAACAGAAGTTAATATAAAATATTAAAATATCGCATGACTTTAAATAAAATATCAACCATTTCTTCAAACTGATTTCAAAACATTTGCCATGCATCAAGTGGAATACATACACAAAACTCAAGAAACATGCGATCCATATGGAACACTTCAAGTAGATATCCATTAAAATGTAATGAATCCGCCTGAGTACCGTTATTTTTTTCCAAAAAATCATCTGGCATTAAATGAAGACTCATTCATCGATTCGTGATAAAATGCCTAAAAGCCAAGTAGAGGTAAATTACAGGAAGGGGTACAAAATGATTTGAAATTGTTAAAAATATACTGGAGATACTCAATTGGAGGGACGCCTGGATGTTTTATTAATCACAGTTTGAAATTTTGAGAATATGATACCTTACGAAAATATATCCCAAGATCCAATTATCACATTACCTTGCTTACCTTAGGATTTAAACCCCCCAAAAACATTCCCATAATTTACAGGGTTTATAGGAGTTTTCATTTTCCCTGACTTTTCCAGGATTTCCAGACCATTATTAGTGATTTTCCCTGACTTTTGAGCGCCTGAAAACTCCAAGATTTCGGTCATTTATAGAGATAAAAGTGGTAGTGAGGAAGCAAAGAAGTCTAAACTTATGAAAAATTGTAGGTTTATTATCATATTAATCATATGAACTTCCAGTAATAAAAGATCAACAACTTTAAGTCCACAAAATAAAAATTATCATTCCTTACATTGATATGCCTTCAGAAAGGGTTTTAATTGCAGAAAAATATATGCAAAGAAGGCTGACCTGGCTTTTCCTTCAAACCTGATGTCATGTTAAAGTAGCTCTTTGAATCAATATACATTTTTTCTTCCTCACATCCTTCTACAAATTTGGCTAAGTGACTTCAAATTTGACTGAGAATAACTTTTTCCTCGCCAGAGGTACAAAGCAAAGCATTCCTGGTGAAATCGCTCGCGAATGAAAATGAAAATATGAATGCGCACACCTTTCGCCAATCTTATTCACCAAATCATACAGGCTATAAGCCAGAAAGAACCAGAATACCTCCACAGCGAAGCCAGCCTGAGGCTAGCCATCCCATCCATCACCCTCCTCCTCCACTCCTATGTGCAGTTTTTGATCTCTTGGCATTTTCAGGTGATCAATTTAAACATTTTGTGATTTTTCCCTGACCACACGTTAAATTCCCTGACTTTTCCAGGATTTCCATGACAGTTTTCATTTTCCCTGACTTTTCCAGGATTTCCAGGCTCCTATAAACCCTGATTTACTAAATTTTGTTTATTTGACACTAGCATTAAGAATTTTGCTTATAGTGCTGAAAAATACAGTTGAATTGTCTCCTACAAAAAATAAGGTTAATTTAACAGTTTTAGTGAATAATAATCTAACTATTATTTTATGATGGTGCTCATAAATATCAATTCAACCCCCACAGAAGGAAATCCTGCATACCCCACTGCATTAACTACATACGTAAACAATTAGGACCCCAAAGAGGCAAACCCTTGGTTGGAAATAAAAATGAGCTAACTATTTACAATTGTCTTATGCATTACCACTGATATCTCTTAACTTATGGGCTCAATTTTAAGTAATATTTTTGTTTTTCAAGTACGGACGAACTTGGGGAGGTCTTTACATAGTTAGTACATACATAAGTTTTGAACACACAGAAAACCAGCACTTTTTACTCTTCACCTCCAAAGTTGAATGCTGGACACCATGTATACAATATACTTAAAAATTCCCAGGTAGAAAAATCTGTGCTGGAACTGTACCATAACTGTACTGGACTGTGCTGTGGTAGTAATAAATAAGTGATACCTGTACTGTAACAGTGCTGCATTACTATACTGGAAGTGTACTGTGGCACCAACTGCACTGTAACAGTGCTATGCAACAGGGTTGGAACTGTTCCATATGTGGGCAAGAAAAGGACTTTCAATGGAATGTGCGATTGTAAATTGATGTATATTATATTTTCGTAATTGCTCTTTTTTTGAAGTATTTTAGTGGCAAATAAAACGTTATCTTTAACAACAAAGAGGTAGTATTCATTTCACCATATGTATAATGTTTTTGAAGTATATATTGACCTAAAATTGACATGAGCAATTCAATTTAAATTGGCCTAATTTTAAGTGTTTTAATTTCAAGTTGAGATTTATATTGATCCTCCCTTGAATATTGCCCCTTTATTCCAGTTTGTCGATTTTTTTATTACATGCCACTACAAATAAGTGAGGTGGTTTGTGAATAATTACATAACTACTATGTTAACATTTGAATATTCTTTTAAGTGTCCATAAACTGTTCCAGCAAGTTACAGTAGCATCTGCCGTGAAGTATGTATGTGGATCCCATGTGGAAATGTGTTGAATAGAGGTGGATCGACATTGAATTGATGTGGGATCCACCTGGAAATGATGTGGGATTCGTGTGGAAAGGGGTCCTTTACCATATTTTTTTATCGCCGAATCTGATAGAGTTTTTAAAATAAAAAGACCCGTATTTTTCCGTTTTCTGATCTATCAATTATTTCTCGAGTTATAAGCAGCGAAAAACTGATGTTTTTAACCCTTTTGGAAAAGTGGGCGTGGTGCAACCTCTGACGTATAACGACTTCGTCCAATCATGACTGAGCCCGCGAAGCTACTTTGCCTTATCGCAATGGGGGGGACACAGCTGACTCTGCCAATGGAAACTGTTGCGACAGTATCTGTGCGAGCAGACCTTCTGAGAACCCCCCTCCACTCCCTTCTCTTCCACGAAAAGCAGTCAAGGACGGGAGGAAAATGACGTCAATGTTATCACAACAGATTTTTCGGTGGGCGTCACCTTTTGTTTATTTTAATTTTTGATCTATGAGTGAATGGTTGTGGTTAGAAGATTAATTTTTTCACTAAAATTCTTTTTTCGTTTCCATCTAATGATTTCGTGTACGAAATTGCAATTTCAGTTCCGAGTAAAATTGTCCATTTGTGGATCCATGGTGGAAATTAGTAGGTTGGTGGAATCCACGTTGATTTCATGTGGAATCCACATGGAATCAATGCGGATCCCACGTGGAAATTTGGCATCTTGGTGGAAATTATGTGGATCTGGTGACCATATTCACGTGGATTCCACCCAATTTTCACGTTCATATCCATGTGGTACCTGCGTGGAATCCACCAACTTGTTCTCGCTGGGTCCAGATCAAGCCTGATCAGGTAAAGCCAGATCAGACCTGATCTGAAATTTCCATAAGGGATATTTAATATTGTGGTATGGGTGTGCTGTTTCCAAAGAACTCTGGCTATAGTGTGAAAGATGCATTGGGGACTAATCAAGAAAAGAATTTGAAGGGGTGGGCCTGGCTGACTTCAAATTGTGTATGTTTAAGACACCTTGGAACAAATGTAGAAAATTCTAGCCAAAGCAGGTGATGGTGGGCCAATCCCTGGATCTGCACTTGAATGTACTCTAACTGAGCTGTGGTGAATGCACTGCGAATGTACTGTAGCATGTCCACTGCAACTGTACTGTGGCATGTCCACTGCAACTGTACTGTGGCATGTCCACTGTGACTGTACTGTGGAATGTCCACTGCGACTGTACTGTGGAAATTCTACTGTGACTGTACTGTGGGAACTGTACTGGATTTGAAACATTCCAGTACAGTTCATAGCACAGTTACAGTCCACTTACCTAGCACACTTACAGTACAATTACGGTACAGTTCCAGCCCAGATTTTTCTACCTGGGTTGGAATTGATCTTGAATCAACGTAGAAATAAACTAGAAAAATCTGATATAATTGGATTTTCTGTACATCTTTTAATTCCTTCACATTCAACCTTAAAAGTCTAGTGCACACAATATTCTGGACGCCAGTAGAATAATTCTCAGAGATGTTTCATATGGGAGGTGAGACCACAGGGTACCAGAAGTGGTATGACATCAATTAAGTCTTCCCCCAATGGAAGTTGTGGCATGGGGAGGGATAATAAGGAGTTTTTGGACTTCACGGTGCTGTACATCGGCAGCGAGAGAATAACAATGACAACCCTCATACTGAAAAATAAATTATTATTTTCTTTTAGCCCCTGCATGCAACCTCGAAATGTTTTCTGATCAAATCCAAATTTTTCCTCATTTATTATTTACCAGATTGGAACAAAGTACCGATTAACCTGGTGAACTTTTCTTTCAGTCCTGATGGCCACCCTGCCCAAATGTCGCTTGAACCTCTCTGCGGCATTTTCATCAAATGTATTTTCTTGTTTTTTTTAAATGTAAGTACCTATTGTTTGCATGAAAATTGCACAAGTTGTCTTTAAAATGTGAAACTGGTAACTTTGAAGTAAATGGCTCAAATCTTGAATGGAAATGTTTCATATTCTTTTCTGCGAGGATTGTGGTTACTTAGAAGAAATAATTATTGTAATGTTTTCAATCCTATGTTTTTATACATATATTTTAATATTTAGTACTAAGTATCCGCAATGCTGACATTTTAAAGGACATATGCTCCCTCTTGTATATTAATCAATTTGCGTCAACATTAGCACACTTCCACACTCTCAACAAAGGCTTAGGCGATTTTCATTAAAGAATCAAACAGTGCCCTAAAAACTGTTGAGAATAAATGTGGTATGTTTACTTTGAAATCACTAGTAATCATAATGAAATTCAAAATAAACTGAAGTGCTACACATGGGCGATCAATATTAAGTGCAGAAAACAGACTTAAAAAAATTATGTAAATGTGCATCTGAGGTGGCATATTTTATATGCATTTGTAAGCACAGAAATAAACAAGGGTTTGAGGGGATTGTGATGAATGACATTGTTTAATGGATCTGGTGCTCAATTACCCTGATTCTTTTTGTGTAGAGAAACTGAGTGTGACGGGAATAATGCAATTTCTAGTTGGTAGTCAATAAATGAGGAATGTTTTATATTCACATCAAACAATTCAGCAGGTTGTTAATTGGATTAAGTGTATTCAGGAATCCTCATTTATGAAACTTGTATTAATTCTTTGTCAAAATGGGATCAAAAGAGACTGAAGCAAATTGATGTAAAATACAATTTTGTAAAGAATTAGTCAAGTTGTTGGATATTCATCATCTACCTACTGATTGCCAAGTAGCTGATATTTTCACCAAAGGGTTGCCATATTCATCATTTGTAAAGCACAGAGCAGAACTAGGTCTGACTGAAGGATAATGAAGTGTAATGTAAAGTTGTATATTGTGTTAAATGAATAAAATTAAAAGTTAAGGGGATAGATGAATGAGAAATTGAGGAGTGTTGGACTGAGCAAAAACAAAAGAAATATCAATAATTTTGTGTAATCCAAGTTATGGTGACATAATAATAATAATATTTATGTATGTTTGATTGAGTTCTTGTATCAGGAATGTGACATTATGAAATCTTAAGAAAATAAAATCATAAGAAAACCGAAATCACAACAATTTCCTTTTTTAAATTTTAGGAGTATTGTCCATGTTGCTAAGAATGTTTATCTTCACATCGATACACACACATTTTCTCTAAGTTTTATTTTTTCAGCTTCACTTTCAGCCTGAACTGAATACATTTTCGTGAACCTATCACCAAAGTTGTGAACCATCACCACACTGAATGTTGATTTCCTGGGGTCCGAGTCCTAATGCTGTACTGCAAAAATTTATAGGGGATGTGCAAGCTCAGTGGAAATCTTACTTGCAAAAATATCAGCATTTTTGACACTTAGTATTCAAAGAAGAAAGCATCACAATCTACATTTAAATAAAGCCAAGCACTCCTAGTAATTAAAGACCGTCTGACTCAATAACAAGACTGGTGGTTTACACTCCGCCACTCACAAGTCTTAGGTTTAGATTATTTTAATGTGAGTATAACTTCATAACCCTTGTTGTGAATATGAAGCTGCAATATACCATATTTTTTTATTGCTGAATCTGATAGAGTTTGTAAAATGAAAAGACCTATATTTTTCCATTTTTTGATCTGTAAATTATTTCTCAAGTTTTAAGCGGTGAAAAACCAATGTTTTTAACTCTTTCGGAAAAGTGGGCACGGTGCAACCTCTGACGTATATCGACTTCGTACAATCACAACTTAGCCCACGAAGCTTCTTCGCCTAATCACAACGAGGGAGACACAGCTGACTCTGCGAATGGAATTTGTTGCGACAGGATCTGTGCAAGCAGACCTTCCGAGAACCCCCCTCCACTCCCTTCCCTTCCCCTAAAAGCAGTCAAGGATTGGAGGAAAATTACATCAATGGTATCAAGGCAGCTTCTTTGGTGGGCGTCACCTTTTGCTTATTTTAATTTTTGATTTATGAGTGAATGGCTGTGGTTAGAAGATTAATTTTTTCACTAAAATTCATTTTTCGTTTCCATCTAACGATTTTGTGTGCAAAATTGCGATTTTGGTTCTGAGTAAATGCCCCATTGCTGGAGATATCATGTTTAGCTTAAGAAAAAGTAATGTGCTCTACCTTAATTACTTTGTGTGAAAGATTCAGATCGCCTGGAGCCATCTAGATAGCATGCCTCTTCCTTCTCTGTCATTTCCGGCAACATCGTGTTTGGCTTTGAAGATTGGGACTTTCAATACTTTGTGTCAAAAATTATGATTGCTTGGAATCATCGAGAGAGCATGCCCTCTTCTTTGCCTTGGTCCTTTTCGCAAAGCAGAATGATGACTGATTTCATCGCGATGCGACAGACTTAAATGACCTGACATCTCGAGTTTCATAACATGATATTTCATTTATTTCTTACACTTTGCATCGAAATTATTGAAGAGGAGTGGTACGGTATAATTCTTTACTTATTGTTAGATTACCACATTTTAAATTAAATACTAAAGGCATTTCACCAAAGAGGTGGTGAGAGTCAACAGAGGAGTATACGTAAATATTTGGTACCAAATGGATCATAGCAAGGCACTCTTACATCAGAAGATGTTCATGATATTTTAAACTGCTATTCATTAAGAACCATCACTCAGGATTAGATTAGTGTGATATTTTGTGAATGATGATTCAGTATCGGTAAAAAATTACATTTATGTAAGCAATATTGGGATAACTAAGAGAAGGTTATGCTGTGGGGTGATGTTAAATTGTTAAGGTCTGGTCCATTAATACAGATGATTAACAATGACACAAGCCTGTGATTCTACAACATGCACTGTAAAAAATGTTGTAGTTTGGATGTAACAAAATCCCATTTATAATGAAATGAAAGACGCTGTCTCCTAAAATTCATATTAAGTGAGTTTTACTGTTTAAGTACATAAAGAATAACACACAGGTCAAACCTGTAATTGATGTCACACTACTACTAGAACTGTGGACTACCCTGCCACATGAAGTGCCCAATAAACTGACTTCCAGGCCACTAAGTAAGATACGAGTAAATACCTACATTTTTAATAAATAATTATTTTTGTTCCCAGAGACAACCATTCAGTTTTCTCGGAACATGGGAAAAATGTGATCAAAATATTATAAAGTGGTCCAAGTGACATTTGGTATGTATGGACATGCACAATGTGGCCAGCACAGTTTTTTCGTGTGCTGGACGGAAGTAGCATTATGACAAGCAAAATTGAAAACATAACCTGACCTTACAATCAATCAGTTCCTGTCATAATTGCTCTGAGCTGCGCTCCCATTGCAGCCCCATGTGAAAATCAACTGCATAGAGTATATTATGCAGTAAAACAAACCATAATAATAATAATTGTGTCTGCCATGCACAAACACCTTTCCAGAATCTTCACATCCTTCCTATCAGGAGCCGTTTCCATCCTGGCTGACAGAGGGGTGAACAGTTTTACTACCAAAAAAGGGAGACTTGTCCCATCCCAAGAACTACCACCCGATAACCTGTCTCAACACTGTATATAAGGCGTTCACTTCCATCCTGAATGACCCTATCCTCCGTCACTTCCAACTGGTGTGGAAGTGTACGAGCCGAGGGGCTCGAAAAAAGGCATTGTGGGATTCAAGGACAACCTGCTCATTGATAAGTGTGTGTGAGCCAGGATGCTTGTCAATAAAGCGTAACCAGTCAATGGCCTGGGTGGACTACAAGAAGGCTTTTGATACCACCTCTCAGGAGCTGATTACAGCCATGCTGAGGCACATGGTGAGGAGGCTGAAAGGTTGTGTCCTGCACTGAACGCCTGTTACCACTGTGGAAGACGTGCTTCGCCATACCATCTGGCAAAAAGACAGTCTACACAGATTTGGTAACATACCACCGTGGTGTTTTCCAAGGCGTTAGTCTCCTCCTGTTCTGCTTATCTCTCCTCCCACTGTTAAGACGAGGTAAGGGATATATGTGTGGTGTCCCGTCAAAAAGGGAGCATAAGGTCACCCATCATTTTTACATGGATGATCTGAAGCTTTTTGCTTCAAGCACGAAAGATCTGCGCTTGGTATGGGACTCCGTACGCAGATACAGTAAGGATATAGGCAGTGGCGGATCTATGGGGGGGGCTAAGGGGGCTATAGCCCCCCCCATTGGGTCGAAACATACACTAGATAAAATCGAAATTTTTGGAGGTTACCACATTTTACAAAAGTATTTAGTTATATTTTATAAGTATTTAGTTATATTAGTTATATTTAGTTACAATGGAAGAAGCTCTACGTTTCAAAAGTATATGGAATCTGCTCCTGGAATTTCAACCAAACATGTTGGTCTAGTGATCGATAGAAAAAAAGCAAACATAGTTGAGCAAAATGGAAAACGATTGAAACCCATAATAAAAAGAATACTATTTTGTGCCCAGAACGACCTCCCCATGAGGGGCCATCAAGATGATGGCAATTTGAGCAGTGAAGAAGACCAAGAAAGGGCTCTTCAAGGAAAACAGGGGGTTTTCAAATCCTCTTATCATTTAGAATAGATGCAGGTGACGAAGACTTAAAATGGCATCTTTCGACATGCAGACGCAATAACACACTTATTAGCAAAACCATCCAAAATGATGTGATAGAATGCATTGGTGATTTTTTTACGTTAGAAAATTGTTGAAGATGTAAAAAAAGCCAAATATTTCTTCATAATATGTGACGAGACTACCGATGTTATTAGGAAGGAGCAACTTACATTCTGTGTATGATACATTGATAAGAACAAATCCATAGTAAAGGAGGAATTTATTGGCTTCATTGAGCTCAAATCAACAACGAGCTTGGCTATAAAATCAACGATAGACGAAGAGATGTCAAAACTTGGCTTGTCATATGATTACCTGTGTGGTAAAAGGTACGACGGAGGATCAAATATGGCGGGACATTTACACGGCGTGCAAGCCCTAATATCGCAGCCTCAGCCATTCGCAATTAACACTCATTGCTTCAGTCACTCCTTGAACTTGTGCATCACAAAATGCTGCGAAATCCCAGCAATAAGAAATGTTATGGGAACGGTTGGAACGGTTTCTGTCTTCCTATCGGCCTCCACTCATCGAGTAAATGCTCTTATCGATGTTCTCGATAATATGAATTTCTCCGAATCAAAGAAACAGAGACTGAAGGCACTTTACACGATGGGTCAAGAGTCATGACAGCGTCATCACCTTTAAAGAGTTAATTGTTCCTGTTGTCACAGTGCTGGAAGATTTGATTGACAACAAAACGCCAGAAGTGTCATCTGAAGCGTACATGTTATCCTGCGCCATCAAAAAAAGTGAATTTGTTGTTGGCCTTGAAGTTGCAGCCTACTGCCTTGGTTTAACTTTAAGACTAAGTCAACGGTTGCAAAGCCCCAAGCAGGATATCTTGTCTGCTTTAGTTAACGTTTAGTTAACTGACATTTTGGAGAACTTCAAAAATAGTCGGTTTGAAGCCGAACTTCAGAGCAAAAGTCTGTACGAAAACTCCCTTCAAGTTGCAGATGAGTGGGGTTTGATATATCAACACCGAGAACATGCATATGTCAAAGAAACAGAAGCAACGTGCCCGCAGAAAATCCTGAAGAATAATTCAGGAGATCAGTCTTCCTGCCTCTTTTGGATCATTTTATTTCAGAGATAGATGAAAGATTCAGCAGAGGTTTCTGTGGAGTCCTTCCTCTTGAAGGCCTCATCCCCTCCAACCTATCAAGATTCACGGACAAGGAAATTCTAGCTGATGCTGAAAAACATCAAACCTATACTGAAGAGATTAGAAGTACCACCTTGATGGTGGGAGAAATTAAGATGTGGAGAAACAAAAGGAGTAACATATGCAATCCGCCTGAAACAGTCTTTGATACAATCAAATAATTGGAAATTTCTTTTTTCCCAATGATCAGTATTCTCCTTCAAGTTTTGGGAACGATCCCTGTTACAACTGCAACAGCGGTACGTTCATTTTCAACCCTAAGAAGGTAATTATAATCATGTATTATAACGTTTCTAAATCAGTCATGTTATCAAACACTTTTTTGTTTGTTGTTTCAAAGATCTTTTTTGCTGTACTACTTTTTATTAATGTATGTAAAATATTTTTGTACTTTTTCTAATTACATATTTATAACTTGTAAAATGGGTTTTGTGTTTGGTTTTAGGTTGAAGACGTATTTGATAAGTACTATGGGAGATATACGATTAAATGGACTGGCACTCGCAAACGTGTCAAAAGAAAGGGAGATACCAGTAGACGAAATAATCAGTATATTTAGCAAGGCCAAGAATAGACGGATAAGTATAGAGAACTGGAAAAATGATTCATAACGCAGCTTCCACAACAACTAAGCGAAGAATGTCATTATTACTTTTTAAATTAAACCGCTGTATTCAATCGGAAGTATTTTTTTTACTATTTTATAGAACCCATTATAAATTCCCCCTTTTATATTTAAGTATCTCTAGTTCAAAGATCAACAAGCAGTCAAATTTAAATTAATTATAATTACATTTTGAACGTTTTTTCCTATTTTAACTTCCTGACAGTTGTTCAACGTAAAAATTTAGTAATAAAAACAAATGAACTTATATAATCATAAAATTGACTTTCATTCCTTATCCTTAAGTTATACTTTAAAAACTAGATAAAGCATCATCAAAAGTTTTTATTATTAATATTACCGGTATTTCAATCTAGGCCCATAATGACCACCATAAACCTTTTACTAATAAAACGACCTACTACATGTGCATAGTAGTGTCTTTTTTATCAAAGAATTAGCCTAAAACCACCGTTTTTGAATCTTGAAAATCCCAAATTTCTAGAATCCGCGAACCCCCCTTCGGCTGGGGGGAATTACCCAGACCCCCGGTTAGCCCCCCCCTTGGTCAAAACCTAGATCCGCCACTGGATATAGGGATGGAATTCAGATTGGACAAGTCATTTTGATGATGACGAGGCATACAAATATCTCGACATTCCCCAGTGCCGGATGCAGGAGGTGAGAGTAGTGAAGGAAAGGCTTACAGCCAAATACAGGCAGACTCTCAGGCGAATCTGGAGCTCTGACCTGTCTGGCAAGAATAAGGTTCTTGACACCAACACCTTTGTGGTTCCCGCACTGCTCTACACTTCGGTTGCATCAAATGGAATGTTAACGAGCCGCAAAACCTTGAAAGCGGAATGAGGAAGATGATGACCATCCATCTTATTCTTCATCCGAAGTCTTCCGTTGCCAGATTGTATCTCCCAAGAAAGCTAGGTGGTAGAGGGCTCATAAGCCTGGAGTGCCTTCATGACAGAGTAGTCCTCAATACGGTGTGCCCCGTGTTCCACAGCATGGACCCCCTGATGCTGCTCATAAAGAAACATGAGTGTGTCGGCAAAGGGGCGTTCCTATTCCAGGTGGCAAAAAGGGTAGCAGACAGCCTTGGTTTAGACTTGGACCTTACTTCCATCAGAGAAGAGTGCGACAAATCAATCTTGTCGCTGAAGGCGGACGTGCTGAGGCTCGAAATAAAGAAAGCGGAGCAAAAGACCCTGCTCCACAAGCATACGGAGAAGTCCATGCCTGGAAGTTTCTATTGAAACTTAGAAATGCATGGGCTCTCGAAGGAGCTCACGTTATCCTTCCTCCACTCCGCAGGTCTGAAGCTTGAAACTGAGGGATTCGTGCTCGCGTGCCAAGATGGTGTCATCAACACCCTGGTGTACCGTCACCTCATCTTTGGGGCAAACATGACGGACACGAGATGCAGAACATGCCAAAGGCAGCCAGAGACTTTACGTCATCTACTCTCTGGCTGCAGCTTTTATGCAAAGAATTCGGGCATAAACCGGCACAACTCAGCTCTGCGGGTGTTGTATTACCACATCGGACACCATTATGGCATAGACGTGAATCCGGTGCTGCCTTATGCCCCTGGAGACATCAAGTCCATCATGGAGAATGATCATCAAGTCCATCATGGAGAATGATAAGTGTAAGATCTGGTGGAATTATTTCTTTCCCACCACCACTTTGGAGGCAAAGAAGCCTGATATCGATCTCCTCGACAATGTCTCGCATGCCATATTCGTGATCGAGTTTTCAGCACTGGCAAAAAATGAACATGGCAGCGAAGGAGATAGAAAAAAGGATTTAATATCAAGATTTGCTGTGCTAACTCCAGCAAATGTACGTGGGTTACTCTGTGAAACTGGTAGTCCTCATCGTGGGTGTGCTTGGTGGTGTCAAGAGCTCACTGGTTGAGAATCTCAAGTACATCCCAGCGTGCAGGGTAAGAGCGGATGCACTTGCAAGTGCAATGCAGAATGCTGTCCTCCTCGGGTCCTTCCGCCTGCTTCGTGGGCATGACCCTAATGCTGGGTAGCCACCAATCCAAGGTGGCGGACGTGGCTACCCTTAAGCGTGACCCCTCTCGAGTCTCCGGCAATTATGACGGCATCGAAACATGATGCTAGCTGGAGAGATGGAGGTGGAAGTTACGTTTAAGTAACTAATAATAATAATATGCATGATTTGGGTTTCCCACGCAAGTATTACACATGGCAACCAAGCAAATGCACACACTAGAGTATCAATCTTACCATCAATAACCTGCTAAAGGCAGTTTAAGCAAACAATTCTTTCACCTGTTAGTAGCAGAAGCATTTAACTACAATTTAATAGTGCAATTTTACTATACATTGCTATGAACTTATGCTTTTTAATTAATTTCCTTGAAATTTAACCAATAGAATTCACAAATATTTATTGTAAACTCTTGAAAATAGAACAATTAAAATATATTCAATTATTTTTTAAATATCAATATCAATTTTAAGTGTTTTAAATAAAATACCTCTTTACTCTATGAAAATCTGAGGAAAAGGGGAACAGTTGATCAGTGGAATCAGCGGAAAAGAGAAGGGGAATTGAAATATAGCAATAAATAGAAGTGATCCTTCTAACTTTGGGTGAGCATCCATAGGGCTGCCAAGCTGCTCATTTATCGCTTCCAAGTTGACCTATATGTGTATACACTTTTTTTTTACCTGAATAATAAATTTTTGGGGGGCCAAAATATCATTATGTAACCAAGCATATAGAAAAGCTATTTCGGAAGTTTATTATTTTAATTTTGGGTTTCAATATTTTATGCATTAGGCCCCACTGCAGCGGTTCCGGAGGTTACTCAGTAAGGAGGAGTCTGATCCTAGCAGGGTGGCCTTTCAAGTGAGTGCCACATTAAACACACTTTTGAGGAAAGAACTGGAGACCAATTCAATTAAACTTGCCCGAAAACATATCTCCTTAAGCATAAGATATTTGAATCCCAGCAATTACACTGCCCAGTCAAGAAGGAGGGGAGAAGGGTTGTACCCAGCAGCAGGGGAAGCAAGGACTTAGGACATCTCATGAAAATGTTGTCATATGGACAAAATGGTTGACAACTACAACAGCAGCGGCAGAGAAATCAGAACAGAGAACTAAAACACTTAAAATTGGGGCATGGAAAGTTAGAATGATGTTAAGGATAGGGAACATTTAAACATCAAATGGCTAAGGGAGATATCGATTTGTTAGGATTAAGAGACCTAAGATGGGAGAACTACAGGGAATTCTGAAGTTGAGATGAACTTTAAGAACCATATTCGTTCAAGTAGAATAATTGATAACCGGGAACAACTAAATTCCCACCAAAATGTTTTCTGCATCATATCACAACCAAAAAAAGCACTTTCTTAATGAATGTGACACCTTTGGTTATCTCACAGTATTCCTAATGTATAATATATCTTTCATGCTGTAAAATGGTTTCAAATTGGCAAATAGAGACAACTTACTCATGGATATGACGAATAACGAAGTTCCCTACTCTTAGCTTTCCACAAGCAACACACTGCTGGTGCCAAAGTTCACACATCAAAACAGGTTCTGCAGCTACCTCCCATCAAATAGGATCAATAGCAGCTCAGCATTCACCTGAGTGATCAAAAAGCAAAGAAAATATATGCCTTATACCAAAAACATTTTAATGACGATAGCCCATCCAACAGTCTTAGCTTTAAGACCCATATAATACTATCATACAAATATTCAATGGAGACAGATGCAAAATTACACTACACTACAAGGTAAATTATAAGTACGAAAAAGGGAAGTTAAGATTATAGAGATGAATGGTCTCTCAACATGGCCTCTATTAAAAACTGAGGCCAAGATATTATGTGAAATTGTTGTGTTGTAAATCTATTATGTTGTCAGCATAACCAAGAACACACTTCATGTTGGCAGCACTGTTGTGACGAGTGGTCACATGTGTTCGTGTGTGGCCGAGTGTAGTCTGATTCCGGGTCTGTTACTGAGCGGTCGTTCTTATGTTGTATCCATTAAGATTATTTCTTTACGAGGCAATAAAGGCCTTATGTGCATTGAAGGCGGATTAAATTATTTATGTCTGAAAAACCCAACAGAAATACAGTCATCGTTGGAAGAAGTAAAATTCCATTTACATCTACCTTCACTCGTAGAAAATTAAACTAACTCAAGATAAGCAAAGTGAGATGAAAAAATAACAATTTAGTAAATTAGAATTTATAATAAAGAGATTGACCAATCATATCATAAGGTACTACTACTAGCTGTTAAAATGGCAAAGGACTCTCAGTCACAATGAAAATAAATCCAATAAGGAACAAAGTAATTATATTTTCTTGAACAACAGAACCTTTAGACAAAGGGAAATGCAAGATGAATCAGGTGAACCTGCTGTAAAACATGAAAGATAACATGTTAGATGAATAAGGGTAGAGCAACTGTGAAGATCAGAGGAGAATCGCCCAGCCGAAAGAACCATCTGCTCTTAGGTGAGTACCACCCATAAAAGAAAATGGCAGATATGTCAAGAAAAAACTTCTAAAGAGTCTGATATAAAGACATATTTCTTGACACCAAATCTGAATTTCATGAAAGAAAATCAACAATAAGAGACTACAATATACGGAGTTTTTGATTTATAGGTGAGGAGGTAATATAAATGGAAATGCACGCAAACGATGAAAATGTCAAAAATACAGGGGAAAAAAGAAAATTTAGGAAACAATAACGAAACATAAGTAGATGAAAAGGATGTTTTTCCCATGCCTCATAATTGAAATATAAAGCAAAATATAGGCCCTCAATAGTGTATATTCAAATATCTTACACATGCAATAAAATTAAAGCTGTAAGAAAAAAATATGAATATTTTTTTATAAATAAAGAATTCAATTTTATAACAATTTGCTAATGAGCATGTAAAAATATTGCATAATAGTTATTTTGGAAATTTGTAAGAGGAATTTCTTTGCAAGGACTTCAATTGACTAGATATGCCAGGGACAAAAGTCAGTCGAAAAAAGTGTGGTTTTGGATGTCTGGACCACTAGATACACTTATGTCATAGTACCCATATGAAGATATTTCCAGATTTTGGGAAGTCCATTGAATCGAGAGTGTTGGTATACGTCATAGCATTTCAAGAGTTCTTGTGCTATTCGATATTCATTTGTCCTCTGAGTCCATGTTACTAAGGGAGGGAGATTTGAATATTACGACAATGAGTAGTTATTGACTCTTGAGAAAATAAATGGAGATTTAACTCAGAGAATGAGGAGTTATTGAAAGGGAAACCTTTAACAGGTTATGGGCCCAGAATACATGTGCCAAAACTTGAGATTTGAGTGATAATATTGAGAGGTTATCGTTTTGGAGTTATTTTTTTTGCTGAGAGTGGAGAGAGAGGAGAGAGAGATCCTGAACGTCAAAATGTCGGATGGAATGGAGAGACTAAGCGTCAAAAATTGGGTGCAATGGAGTACAAGAATGAAGGCTTTCCTGACAAAGAGGAGATTATGGGAATGCATTGATCCCGGTTTCGAAGATTTCGATTTGGACAAACTTTCCGTGAAACAGAAGAACAGAAACAACGATGCTCTAGCGTATTTGACCCAGTATGTGAGTGACTGCTACCTCAACGACGTGAGTAAATGTACGAGTGCAAAGGCTGCTTGGGAGAGACTGCGGAATATTCACTGTAAGAGGAGTCCAGTGCAATTCATTAACTCTTTGGAACAACTGTGCACTCTGTCCAAACCGTCGAGTGAGTCAATGATGAACTACATCTCCAAGGTGGAAAACTTGTGTGATTTGATTAGTCAACAAGGGACTCGGTTGGATGATAGTTTTGTAGCAGGTTTCTTACTGAGGGGATTGAAAGAGGAGCGGTACAAGTCCATTATTCATGTAATGGAGTTGAATCAAGAAACCATGACAACTGAGAATGTCAAGAATAAATTGTTGATTGAGGAGCAGAGACAGCAGAGAGACACTGTTGAGAGAACGAGGCGAGAAGAAGAGCTGAGGGGCTTGCTGTCAAGGACTACGATGAGAAGGGTCGGAGAGCAAACAAATGTTTCTTGCTTTCTGTGTAATCAACTTGGGCACAAAGTACGGGACTGTCCTAAGAATGTGGAAGCAAAAGCAAAGGGAACAGTTATTTGCTATTCTTGTGGAGGGGAAGGCCATACCAGTGTCTTATGTCCAAAGGGGAAGAGGGCCAGCTTCCAGAAGGGCCGAACTGGAGGGCAGGTGCAGAAAAACTTCAAGAGCAATGAGGCAATTATACAGAGAGAAGACAGAGTTGAGCGAGATGAGGAAACAGTTGAAGCTGTGAAAGATCTTGGTTGCGGAATGGTGAGGGTTAAATATAGAGCCTGTGTAGGAAAATCTAAGAAGATGGTTTCGAACAGTGATGAGAAACATGAGCGAAGCGACCCTAACCGTTGGTTTCTAGATAGTGGATGCAATGCTCACATGACTCCCCATCGCGATTTGTTAGATAACTTCTGTGATGATGCAGGCGGGAGTGTGAAGGTGGCTAAGAAGGAGGAGCCATGTGCAGTAAGGGGTCATGGAACTGTTACGATGAAAATTAGCGACAGCTGTGGTGGATGGACTCTTGAGCTGCAGCGTGTTTTATGGGTACCAGAAATGAGTGACAATCTTTTGTCAGTGCGTCAGCTTGAGAAATCAGGATTCAAATTTAATATCGACAATGGACTGTTCCGGGGATATGATAAACTGAATGGTGATGAAGAGATGCTTTGCGCTAGAATTGTGGAGGATGAGATGTATGCTGTGGACTGCGATTGGTACGAGATGCACAATGTTGAGGGCAATGAACCGAGTTCTTCATCTAATCCACTACTGACAAACCAGCCATGGACGGAAGAAGCAACAGCATTCAAGGCGGTAACCCGAGACATCTGGCATCAACGTTTCGTGCATGCTAATAACATTCCTGAATGTGAGTTCATACCTAAAGGGGTAGTTGTGAACTGTGAGGTATGCCATCAGGGTAAGGCAAGACGGCTTCCATATCCAAATAGAGAGAATAAATCATCAGAGTTACTTGAGTTAGTTCATTCTGATGTATGTTATGTGAAGCCTGAGAGCAAGGGTGGTGCTAATTATTTTTGTACTTTCACTGATGATTACCCAAGGTATAGCGAGGTTTATGTTTTGAAAAGGAAAAGTGATGTATTTGACAGTTTTTTGGAGTATAAAAACAGAGTTGAGAATATGCAAGGAAAAAGGATTAAGTTTTTTCAGTCAGATAATGGGAAAGAATATAAAAATGAGAAATTTCAATCTTTTTTCAGGAAAAATGGGGTGTTGCACAGATTTTCTATGGTGGGTGCACATCAACAGATGGGATTAGCAGAAAGGCTGAATCAACAACTGTTAACTCTTGCTAGATGTATGCTTCTTCAAGCGCACATGCCAGCTTTTTTTTGGGGGGAAGCTATAGACACTGCGTGCTTTATTAAAAATAGGTGCATATCTACAGCTTTAAATGGCAAGACACCTTGTGAACTGTGGTTTAAGAAAGTGTTGAGCGAAAAGGAGATACAAAGATTGAAAGTGTTTGGCTGTGAAGCATGGGCATTTAAGGAAACTGAGAAAGGCAGAAAGATGGAACCTAGGGCAGATAGGTGTATTATGCTTGGTTACCCTAAAGATAAAAGAGGTTATCGTTTATGGAACATGATTGATAATTGTGTAGTACACTCCAGAGATGTTAAGTTTGAGGAGAAGATTTTTCCAATGAAAGAGAGAGCTAGAGACAAATCAGATGTTAACATCGTGGAGACACCTGTCACCATTAAGGTATCAGATGATGAGAGTATGGTCAACCATGGTTCTGAAACAACTTCTGAGTCTGGTAATGATGATAGTGACATAGATGGTGATAATATATTTCATGCCAGTAGTATTGATGTAGTGCATCTGGAAGAGAATTTGTCAGATGTTCAGAGTCAAGGGGGAGCAGGTGAAACAAGTGATGCTCCTGATGATGAGGTTATTGAGCCACCTATGTTGCGCAGATCTAGGAGAATTAGAAAGCTCAAGGAAGTTTGCCATAGTTGCCACTCAGCTGTCTTCAACAGTAGTTGTGAGTTATGCGAACCAAAGACTGTAGAGGAAGCACTAAAGAGTAGTCATAAAAATGAATGGGTTAAAGCTATGGAAGAGGAAATGTCCACCTTAAGGGGGAATAAAACGTGGGATCTGGTTAAGAAGCCTGAAAATTGTAAATTAATTGGAACCAAGTGGGTATTTAAAGTTAAAAGGGATCAAGATGGAAATATTGTCAAACTTAAGGCCCGACTTGTAGCTCAGGGTTATAATCAAGTACAGGGATTGGATTACGGAGAGTCATTTAGTCCAGTTGTAAAAAGAAAAGTTATACGTTTGATGATCGCTCAAGCAATCATTAATAATTGGGGTTGCCATCATGTAGACGTTAAGTCAGCTTATCTTAATAGTGAAATTAAGGAGGATGTGTATGTTAAACAACCTGAAGGTTTTGTAAGTGATGAGTATCCTATGTATGTGTGTAAGCTGAACAAAAGCATGTATGGGTTAAAGCAAGCAGGAAGAGACTGGAATAACCATTTACACAAAATATTGACTGATTTGAGTCTGCATAGATCTATTAGTGATCAATGTTTGTATGTGTACCGTGATAAGAAACTATTTGTCATTGAAAAAAAAAAAGTGTTTTTGCTTGTTGTTGTGGTTTATTTACTGCGGATATGTTTTGTGTTACTGCTAATAACTTTACTTTTTTGGAACATGTTTTGGGTAGCTGTAAGGGTATCTATGGGTTTGTTCATTTTGTCTTATGTATTGTCTTTGTCGAAAATCTTGAAATGAGGGGGAGTGTTGGTATACGTCATAGCATTTCAAGAGTTCTTGTGCTATTCGATATTCATTTGTCCTCTGAGTCCATGTTACTAAGGGAGGGAGATTTGAATATTACGACAATGAGTAGTTATTGACTCTTGAGAAAATAAATGGAGATTTAACTCAGAGAATGAGGAGTTATTGAAAGGGAAACCTTTAACAGAGAGAATACTGGAGATGACCACTAACCTAGCTTGGTAATGAGATAGAGTGCGTTATAGCAATTTTTAAGTGCCTAGGTAGCATGGCATTGCTCAACTTTGCAAATAATAGTATACTCAAGGATATCATTAAAATAGTAGCCTTCACAATGGTCGGAAAAACTCCCTCCTGCTGTTTTAAGTATTCTTCCCAGTTGTTTCAGGGTCCCAGGAGATTGATCTAAGAGTTACTTTAGTGAAATCATTGTTCAATTCATTGTATGAAGGAAATCAAATACTCAAATTTGGATATTTTAATAAATATAAAACAGGAAGACACTTGTACAGCACATATGATGGTGCAGAGTTACATATTAAGTGAAACAAAGTTGTCAGTATTTACAGCATAAATGGGACCGTACCAATTTATTTTATCTTTCAAAATGCCATCATCCCCACCTAAGTTATCGTATTATTTCATTTTTTCATATTGATAATTGCCAAAAATTCTCCTCAGTCTAATGCCATGTATGAAAAGTAACTTCTTCAAGGTGACATTCACATCCGGAATTACGGCTACTTTTCTTCAACTGCTACTTGAAGATGCCGATTCCTTAAGTTGTAGGGGTACTGATGCTTTAACCATCTGAATGCACTCTATTAGGTGAAGCTTTCTCCCATCCACAACTTTACCACCATCTCATTTACCAGTCCCATTCACAGTTCTCCTGCTAAGTGTTATAAACAAAAGGGGTGTAAAGCAGTCAAGTAAGAGTGGGGTAGACAAAACAAAAGACATCTCAACGAGTTCCCATGCACCCTTAGCAATACATGATCCTTAGTTTATGGAATTTTGACCTATGTATAGAAAAAGCATCCTCATATTGTTATTTGAAAGGTTAGATAAAGGATCACGCTTGGATATGAGAGGAAGAAAAAATCTCTTTTCATTTACTAGGCTCCACAAATCTCTGCTAAAAATGGACAAAAAATGAACCATTTGACTTTTTTTGTATTTTGTCATGTTTTTTTATTATTTACATATTTTACACGTCCAAACATATATTGATCAGCCTTATGTGTGTTTATGCAGTAATTAATATACCTATAGAAAATCCAACCAGGGGCGGATTCAGCATCAAATTTGGGGGGGGGGTCATGACCTGGGTCCAGGGAGTATGGAAAACCCCCCAGGGAGAGAGGGGCGTTCTCCCATGTAAAATTTTTAAAATACCCATTTTTTACGCATTTTGGAGCCTAAAATTTCATTTGTATTCTTAGCAATAGATGAAATTGAACAATTTTAGATTTTTAAGAAGTTTAACAATGGAGAAGAAATAAAAAGCCAACTTGAAGTTTAAAATAATTATAAAATATTAATGTTTCATACAAGAGAAAATGTGAAAAAATTTCATTGGAAAAGGTTTACAGTGATGATAAGCACATACATAAAAGTTAAAAACTATCTGTTTAATTAGGGGCTTACTAAAAATTTTGAGTTGGGTGCTAATATTGCTGTACGGTATTATCAGTATCATGAAACAAAAGAATTTATAGAAAGCCAACTCATGATCAGTTTTTTCAAACTACGCAAGTGGGAAAATCTAGAAAATAATTGCATACAAAAATTAAAAAAAAACGACAGCTGAGGTCATTTGCACCATTTAGGATAGGTTGGTAATTGGGTAATAGTAGAAGTTTTCAGGAAACGGAAGAAGGGTGGAGAGAAACCCGGTGTCGGCATTAGCCTACTCTTAACGAAAGGCGCCAATGGGGCCACCATGGTTTAACGTCCCCTCCGACAGACGGAGTACTAGACTTGAAATGTCCTCCTCTAGGCACTCAAGTGGGGACCGGTTTTCCACTGAAAAATCTGCCACTGCCAGGAATCGAACCCGGGCCCTCGAGATGGGGAGGTCAGTACTCTAGCACCACACCAACCCGATCCCATTAGTCGGTTGCTTATTTCTAAAGATGGTTCATTGTATGTTAGTAAAAAGTCTTTTCCAATGTCAACTGCAGATACATGGAATCGGTTTTCCTCGTGAGTGGTGAGGTCAACTTTTTCTCCTAAGAGATTATCAAACTTTTTAAGGGGTTCCTTCACTAATTTCCTAAGTGGAGTCACGTTGTGGTGGACACTTCCAAAGGCAGATGAAAAAAGTACACAATATTTACAGTACAGCCCCCTGTCTTTATGCGACAGCAAAAGCAAGTGGAACTTGTCAAGATGTGATCTCTGTGCATATTTTTTGTAGGCCCTCCTTTCTTCATTACTTCGTTATGAGGGAACTGGTAGTCCAAAGGAGGAGTCCACGGTTTCTGCAACAACGTAGCCTTCCCCACGGAGCATCATGATATCGGCCCAATATAATTTTTACACCGTCACATATCACTTATTGGTCAATCCGATATTGGCTACCGATATCGGCAAATGTCAAAAGTGATAACATTTGCCATTATAAAAATGACATTTGCTGACGATATGGGGCCGACGTATATTTGACATTACCATGGACTGATTTTTCATTAACATGATATTGGGATGATTTAATAAGTAAGATAGCTAAAATGTATCCTGGATAAACATGTTACAAATATTTATAATAAGGGATGGTCGTACAATAAAATTGCGATGGAAAAAGAAATTGAGTGGGGTAGTTTAGATCTTAGATCGTTCACATTGAGAACCCTGCATTTTGGCCCTGACCCAAATCTCATTATTAAGAAATGGGTCATTTTAAGCATTTATTATAGTAATAAGACCCCTACTTTACTCGTAACCGAACTTCCCTTACTGAAAGATACGTAACTTTAAGCGTTATCATTGTAATAAAATATTTCAAACTCATTTTCTGTTGAAGTTATTGGAGTTATAACCCAATATTAATTATTATTTTTACATTAATTTCCATGCGAAAAAATTCACCTGGACCGGGAATGGAACCACGGACCTTTGGCTGCTCAGACCATTACGCTACCGAGGATCCCTAATTCGTATGGCAATTTTACCGAGGTTCAAGGTACTAGATATTGAGCCCTCGCGGTCCATCAAGGATGGCAATGCAAGGGAGAAAAGGCTTCACAGAAGCCACGACAAAAGGTGAACCCCATCCAGTGCTAAAGCCGCGCTTGGCGGTAAATGTAGGATATTCCAAGCCTGCCGCGTGAACGGCAATTTGTAAGCAAACATCGAATCCTTACTAATTCTGAAGATTCAAGCGATATGGAGTGGAAGCGAAACATGATAACGCAGGCTCGTGTGTTTTCTTTCTGTGTTATCGAATCCTTAAATAGTCATATTTCTTATTTTATATGTAGGCCTCCTAATGGTTCCTGATGTTCTGACCAATCACAAATTTTTGACTTTCTTCTCTCTGACGTCGGGGGAAAAAATGTGACTACTCAAAATTATAAAATCCAGCAACCAGAAAAATATGATCATTTTTATACCCTTTATTAGTCAGCTCAGCTGACATCATCTTTGCATCGGAAAACGATATCTATTTTTTATCAATACGATCGACGATTGATCGATACGATACGATCGACGATATCAATTTTACATCGGAGAAAGGTATCATTTGTGTCATTTTTGTATCGTAATTATCACCCGATGTTAAAATGACATTGGTGACGTCAAAATGACATTGGGCCGAAGTATAACTGCCATACGATGCTGCTTGGGTCTTATAGCCTTCCTCTCATCCTCCCTATTTTCTCTTTTTCATCGCCGATGAAAAATTTCAGGGGGGCTCTAACCCCCCTGGCTACGCGCCTGGTGCGACCCTGCTATTCCATATTATATCTTATATTGGCTATTCCTACTATTCAAGGGTAGGTGTCTGTCAGTTGAGTTCCACGAGCTTATCACGAGACATCGGAAACTGCCGAACATTGCCGAAAGCACTGAGGCACTTCCGACTATGCGGGCTCTATAGCTGTGTCCCAATGCACCAGATAGGTACCATCAAGTGAAGGACTGCAAAAGCTACCCTGGGGCAGACATCGACAGTGACCATAATTTAGTGATGAAGAAATGCCATCTAAAATTCAAGAAATTGAAGATGACTGTGAAGAACACATGGCAAGTAGAGAACCTGAAGGAGGCACAACATCAGCAGGCATTTCAAAAAGCAGTGGAAAACAACATAGGAGAAGACCTGGATGAGAAATCAGTGGAAGAGCATTGGGAAAACATTAAATGTCGACTACAGGAAGCCACAAAAGGAGTACTTTGAAGAAGAAAAGTTGCTAAGAAGATGCCATGGATCACAAAGGTAGTCTTAGACTTGAT
This sequence comes from Platycnemis pennipes, assembly GCA_933228895.1. Taxonomy (NCBI): domain Eukaryota; kingdom Metazoa; phylum Arthropoda; class Insecta; order Odonata; family Platycnemididae; genus Platycnemis; species Platycnemis pennipes. Next base: position 90,981,668 of record OW121850.1, on the reverse strand, counting down.
TGAAGAAAGAAGAAAGTAAAAGAATGCAAAACCTGAAGATGAGCAGCTTTGCCACAAAAGAATAAGGAACGAAATAAGTCACAAAGCAAGGAAAGCTAGAGAAATGTGGATGAAGAATCTATGTGAAAATGTACAAAGCAACCTTGCACTTGGAAAGGTGGAAGCTGCCTACAAGATTGTAAGGAACCACTCCAAGGAACGGAGTGCAAGATGCAATGCAATAAGGGACAAGAATGGAGAAATTTTGATTGAAAACGAGGACAAAGTGAAGAGATGGAAAGAATATCTGGAAGAGTTATACAACGGAAAAAGTCTCAGCATAAAAGCTATTGAAGAGGAAAGTGAAGTGGAAAAGGATGATATGGGAGCATCAATATTGAGATCGGAATTCGACGCTGCAGTAAGGGACCTTCGGACGAATTAGGCTTCTGGTATTGATGATGTCCCTGCAGAACTAATTAAAAATTAAGGAGAGAAGACATTAACTCTTCTTTACAAAACCATCTGCGACATGTACTCAACAGGAGTAATTCCAAAGGACTTCGAGAAAAACATCATCATTCCTATTCCCAAGAAGAAGATAGCTGAGAAATGCGAAAATTTTAGGACTATAAGCCTGACGACACATGCTTCGAAGATACTGACAAGGATCATCTACAAAAGAATAGAACGAAAAGCAGAGGAGTTCTTGGATGAAGATCAAGTCGGATTCAGGAAAAGTAAGGGTAAAAGGGAAGCAATATTGGCCCGTAGACTGCTCATAGAGAAGAGAGTGGAAAAGAACTAGCCGACCTTCATTGCATTAGTGGATTTACAGAAGGCTTTGACAACGTGGATTGGGATTCAATGCTTGAAATTCTGAAGGGAACGTGAGTGTCATACAATGACCGAAGAATTATACACAGTCTGTACAAAAACCAAGTAGCTGAGATTAAATCTGGACCCAGCTGTGAAGAAGCAAGAATAAGGAATGGAGTGAGACAAGGCTGTGCACTGTCTCCCGTAATTTTTAATGTGTACATCAAGAGGGCCATCAATGAAATGAAAGAGAAGTCTTCTGGAGTGACTATCCATGGAGAAAAAATAAGCATGCTGCGATTCGCTGATAACATAGCACTCATAGCAGAGACAGAGAGGGATCTGAATAAGATTTTAGTAACCATGGAAAGGACAATGGCCAGATATCAGCTGAAGATAAATAAGAAGAAGACTATGATATTGGTGTGCAGCAAGAAAGAAGAGGCCAAAACAAATGTCAAACAAGGAAAACAAAAACTTGAAGAGGTGAAAGAGTTCTGTTACCTGGGAAGCAGAGTAACCAACGACGGAAGAAGCAAGAAAGAAATAGTTAGTAGAATAGCCCAGGCGAAGAGGTCAAATGAAGAATCTACTTACAGGTGGAAATAGAAGCGTAGAAGTAAGGAAACAGTTCATCAGAACATACATCTGGAGCATGTTTCTTTACGGCAGTGAGGCATGGACGATGAGAGCAGCGGAGAAGAAAAGGGTGGAAGCATTCAAAATGTGGTGCTACAGAAGAATGCTGAAGATTAAATGGATCGACCGAGTAAGTAACAAGGAAGTCCTAAGAAGAGTAGGAGAAAAGAGAAGTCTGCTGAAAACTCTAAAAAGAAGAAGGGACAACTTAATCGGCCATATCTTGAGACATGATGGCCTGATGAAGACTATCGAGGGAAAAGTGAACAGGAAGATTGGAAAAGGCAGGCCTTGTATGAAATACATGGAAGAGGTTTGAAGGATGTAAAAGAGAAGAATTACGTCACAATGTAAAGATTGGCCGATAGACGAATGGAGTGGAAAGCTGCGTCAAACCAATCCTAGGATTGTTGACCAATGATGATGATGAGATAAAATAATATGTGACTCCAGTATTATGCTCATTAGATTAAAAAATATGCGATTAGAGTATTATGCCAATGATATATAACACTGAATAATGCGTACATAATATTCAAGAATTATGCACAATGTAGTATTGAATAATATGCAAATAACATGCAGGTATTATGCACATAATGTATTATTATAGTCACCGTCCAGATTCTGCATATTATGCACATATATGAGGTATTTAGGGGGACATTAGAACATTTATATTCAAAGTTTACGTGCATTTTATGCACATATAATACCACTGCCATGGTATAATTATTGTACATTATTTGAATAGTATGTGCATATTATTCTATTTGTGCTGTGTGGATATTTACCTATCGAAATTTCAATCAAGTACTTCGGTTATCCTATCACCAAAGAATTTTTGGGGCAGGTACATCCATAATTATCATCTACAGCACGGTTACAGAGTTTTTCTTCTAGCGTCATTCATTCCATAATTCTGTATTGTTTCGCACTGAAATGCGTACAAGTTATATATTCATTTCTCAATAGTACATTCAAGTAAACAACAAATGTAGCTAAGTTAAGACTTCTTTCTTACTATAAAATATCTACGATCACAAAAGTTATAAATATCATGCAATTTTTTATTTCCGGGTGGCTAAATGCTTTCGACATGATTAAAGGTTCCTTATGTACTTAACTTTCATCGATCACGAATGCTTGAGGAGGTACACTTGAGTTCAAATATTATGTACTATGTAATTCAACAGGTACATACATTAATGATTGCTAGAAATAATGTAGCTTACCTCAACGCTCCAAAAATACGGAAGATGGGGGAACAATTCAATTCAAATTCACAATTCAAATCATACAGCAGCTAGGTACCTAATGGTAAAAACACTAAGGATTATATAGTGCAACCAACGATAATTTCACGGAGTATGCATCGTTAATTACATGAATATCATTATAATTACCATGGATAATCTTCGGTGTGCTTCAAATTACAACATGCGCCACTCGATGCTCTGTTGTTTATCCCAGCGATCCCAGCTGATCTCAGCATTCAGCTGATTCAGCTAATATTTGCTGCTTGATTCGAATCACAAAAAACTTTTAATCGGTATATTCCATGTTGACTTGGATATGTGAGGGAAAAAAAAGAAAATGTATAATGGATGGTATGAAGGATGACAAATACGCCAACTTGAACGGCGAAATAGCATAGGGATGGAGCCATAGATGAATGCAATGCAAGTCGGGATATCGCCCAATTATTGCGTCTAACAAGGGTGAAAGCCAGTTTTTTTTCAAAGTCCGAAACCTCTCTAAGGGTATGAAAAAGAATTCTCTGTGGGCCAATGTAAAATCTCTTTAAATATCACGAATCGTATTTAAAACTATATTTCAGTGGTATTTTATTCTCATCACTTATCCCGGTCTCCGATTTTTCCTACGGGCGAGACAGTATTATTTCTAGTCCGAAATCTCTCCAAGGGCGTGAAAAATAGGTGTGTAAATTTTCTCAGTGATAATATCATTGGAAATTGCAGAAAAGTAAAGAAAGGGTGCCAAAATCAGAAGACTTTGAAAAGTTGATTTTCATGAGGGTCATTAGTGAAGTGTTGCTGCCGGACTTGATTCATACTTGGCAATTATCAATAGACTCCCAAGAAAAAATACATGCTGTGAAATTTTACACGCCAACGTGACCTAAGAGCCGGTTTTTAGTGATTAAAAATCACGGCGCGCCGGGCACAATGGCTGTGCGACGTAATAATCTGCGGCCTACAGAGAGGAGAGCCGTCCGCTTAAGGAGAGGGTCCGGGACATCCCTTTTGCTGCATTTAGGCTGCCGTACGGAACTTATTTTAGTAGGGAAAGAGAAAATTACCGTTCTCTTTCGTTTGTTTTTCATCTTTCCATTTTCTTATTTACTCCTTCCATGACAATTTCCGTAGGAATTAAAGCTACAGCCACAGAGGTATAGTGATCATGCCAGACATACGACTTGGTACAGGGGCGTCGGAACTTTTTGCGAATAGGAGGGGGTAGGGACTAGAATTTCGTTAAAAGTGCATATGAAGGTGGTAGAATATGCGTCAGAAGGGAATAGGCAAGCTGGATACAACTGAAATTTAATTTTTATTAATGAAGACTCATTTCTCAAGGGCCCGGGGCAAATTCTGGGGGGGGCGAATAATCTGTGCCTGCCGCTGCCCCCCACTTCCGACGCCGCTGACTTGGTAGGTAGGTACTGTCTTCTGAGAAGAACACATACTTAAGGGCTACAGGACCTTGAAAAATTGTTACGTGTAAAAATAATCCAATGATTAGGTGTTATCAAAACAACATAATTTGCTATACCTTAAATTATGGACAGACACATGTTACAAAATATAACCTTGGTTTTAAAATCTCACCCTAATGACAAATGGAGAAAATAACACCCTTTTATGGTACAACTATTAGGAACAAATCATCCTTATCAACAACAATATCAGATCTAATGTTTGGTTTACATGTTTACTTCATTAAATATTCACAATATTCCTCGTTTTATGTTCCCAAGAAGTGTGCACACTTATTTCGATCTTAAAAAAATTGTTCAATGCGAGGATGTGCGGGGGCCTTCTGGAGGGCCCTGGTGCTGAGAGAGACCACACTGTGCCCACTCACATTTAACCAGGAGTCGGGATATTACAGCACCATGGTAGGTGTATGGTGGAGGGTACCCATCCATTTCCCATCCGGGCCCAACATTGATTAACTTACGTGATCTGACGGGAACCCGCGTTCTAATGAAGGCCCTTGCCCAATTACCTCACTGCCTTAATTTTTCCTTCACAAAATTTTGTGTCAGTCAATAGACCTTCAATGTGCCGCGAGGAACCACTGTCAATTACAAGATAAAAATAATATTTGAGTCACGTTCAACGTGCTATTCTGTTCGAAAACACTTTATCACCTTTGTTTCTGATCCTGTCTTTCCTTTTCCTTGTCCTAGGTAATCTGCTGCGAGTGTACAGAAATATCGAATAATTGGTAAGAAGCGTTCGTTGAGCAATACGACATTTTAGAAAATATGCTTCGCTCTGTGTATAGCGGCACGGGGGGTAGATTCCCGGAGCCTTGAGTGAAGATCTTTCTTATGTTTATGAGTGCGGAGTAAAATTTTATTTCCCTCTTGAAAAATCACCGTAAATGATCACCCGTTTTGACTTCCAAAGCTTAGTTTAGTCGGAATATGTAATTTTAAGGTTCCAAAATATACCTACGACACTGATTTTGAGAAATTCTTCCACAAGCCCCAGCGCACGTAAAAATGGCAATCTCGAATACCCTTCAGCCGTAATGGTTAGAAATAACATTAATAGATGCATAAAACGGGTGCCTACGATGAGTTTGAAAACTTAACTTGTCAAAATATATTTTTGTGGATGGCTTACGAAAATTAAAGAGTAATATTAAGTAAATGAGATCGTGACAAAAATAACACGCCAAAATAAACCTCCTCTTAACAAAAAAATACACCTGCCAAGATGAGAAAGAAAGAACTTTACGAAATAAAAGAAACAATCAGTGTTCAGCTCGAAGGTTGGTTTTTGATAGTTGAGGATAGAGCTCACCCCGTACCACAGGCCAATGGCGTGTGAAAATTACAAGGGAAAAATTTAGCACTCTTGACTGATCCCCAGAATACATCATTGTTGCAACTTGCCAATATGATCATGCGAAATTTTAACATGCTATAATGTATCCAACCACAGTTTTTAACCCAAAAGTCAGTTTTTTTTGGCTCACCATGTCCAAAATCTAACATCACAAGAAATTCACACACATTAGGTTGCCAGCTCTTTCCCCATTGAAACTTGCGATTTCTCGGAATGGCCTGGTATCCAGAAAATCACTCAGCTCGAATTTGGCTGGAAGTTCACACGACCTCTCTGTGAAACATCACATCAGCAGCACAATACGGAGAGAGTTAACATGCTGCACATATTGAAACAAACTGTTTTAAAGTCACTAACATTTAAATAAAAGCAATCCTCAGATTTTAACGTTCTTTAGTTAGTTAGATAGATGGATAAGCGTCTTTATTGGGCGAGATTGAGACTAGAAGTCCCCTCTTCCATCTCACCCCTTCAAAGTTAAAGGGGAAACTAAGTAGCCTCCTCCCTCAAAATAGGCCATGGCAGATTCAACCCTTGATGCCTATCTTATGGGGGTGCCTAAATGAAACTGTTATTAGTAAGCCGGTAAATGTAATAGTGAATCCTAGGTCAGCACCATGATGATGAAGTCGTTTCGGGTTGAATGACTCATGCGACTTGAACGACATACACTATTACCCTCATCTCCAAAAAAGTGATTGTAATCTAGTTGCTAGAGAAAAATAACCTATCCTGCTATGGATTTTTAAAAAGTGGCCACTCTGCTACACCTACACCACGTAACCTGTGTAGTGGAAGTAATCATGTTATCTTTTAGCAATAAACTTCATTTCAAACAAGAACAAAAATCAATATCTATATGATCAAACGATAAATTTTAATGGTTAGGGTCTACCGTTGGACCAGCGATGATCACGAGATCGCAGCGGCCGCAATTGAGCTCCGGTGAAAGGGAGGCACGTTGTGAAGCGACTTAGCTAATTTGATACAGAACAAATTTTTCATCCTGAGGAATACTAAAATATCTATTTGAAAAATTTCCCCGCCTATCTCGTGAACTAAAAGCGGGTGAGAAAAGAGTAGTGCATGCTCAATCGAAAAAAAGATACTACTTGGAATACTAATGGTACCGTTAAGGAATAATATATGATGTAAAGCATATGTACACGAAAAATTCCACCCCAAGAATACCAAATACCAACGAAAACGAAAGAGCAACTCGACATTTCAGTTTCTTGAAAGAAATGGTTTAAATTCACTTATTTCATGGAATGATGTGAAACAAGAGACTATTGCACATTGCTTTCGCAAAGCTCAGTTTCTAGGTGGCATTAAAGGACATGAAGAAGTAGACACTACTATCCCGATGCATGCTTGATACTACTCGTGATTGGGGCTGTCCCTCAAATTATGCCATTGGCGCTTCATCGTCTGCAACAGATGATAATTCGGAATTAGAAGACGAAGAAAATGATTAATATGATACATTCATTCCATCATCTGCAACCACGGCAGTAGAGACTCTGGCAACATTTCACCACTTTCATGACGCACAGCCTTTTTTTGATGACAACATTTTCAATGAATTAGGAATGTTGGAAACTTGTGTGGATGAACGACAGTTGGGAATCAAGAACCGAACAAATATGTCATGTATTATTTAATTCCATAAAACTCGGTGAATGCTGTTTAATGGTATCCATGCATATATTACCTTTACTTGTAAGTGATTTACAATTTGTTCCTCCATCTTTATTAATTATCCCGTCAATGTCAAAACTGCACGAAACCTGCACAGTGATTTTGCGAGGCTGCAAAGGTGAAAAAAAATGCATTTGATTTGATCAGATTAAAAGGGTGACCATTCTAAAATCTCTTTCAAAAGTTATTCCCACTCGCCGAAACAAAATTCCGACAGCTGCTCCAAAAAAAATTCTCTCTCGACTACAAGGAAAGTAAAAGCACATTCTTCTTCGTTCGCGGATGGAGACTTACCTCCTCCTTTGCTTCACATTTCAACTCCTTCCCCCTCTCCCCGTTCAACTTAGGCAACGGAGCACATCCGAGCGAATCGAACCAGAGATACTGTCTCACTTGGCGCAAGCGGACTAAAAAACGCGCTGCGACGTGAAAATCTCGGTCTGAGAGTGGACGTGGTGCTATCACTCTTTCGAAGGGAGTTTAGTTCGATGAGGGAAGCATATTAGGTGACTATACGGTCTGCGGTACACGAGAGGGCAGGGCAGACGTCGTTAGCCTTGTGAGTTGAGGGTTGGACTACTGACCGGAGATCCCGGGCTCACATCCAGATGAAACCTCTTTGGGGTTGCCAAGTTGACGCTTTACCAATCTGGCAACGGTGGCCTTCTTATTCTTAGAGACAATCAAGAAGGTAGCCGACCATGTAGCTCTCTATGTTTTAATCATTTTTCGACCGATGGAAATATTACTCACAGTTGAATGATAATGGTATGGCTACTCATGAAGCTATAAATATAAACGTGTTGAAGCCTCGACGGCCTCATGCTGACTGGAAAGGAAACTTCGAGACCGGATGCACAAGTAGTTAGCATCTAAAATGAACCTTCAAACGTTCAAATTCTAGTTTTTCCCCGAGGGTGTCCCTAATGGCATAAGGTCAGTCTTTAATGATTTGCGGAATATGGCAAAAGTTCCGATCACGATCTTCCAAGTGAAAAGGAACTCCCATAATGACTTTCTAAATGAGACCGACCCAGGGCATTCCCCAGGAATCGTGGCGATAATTGGAATCGTAGCACCTCGAAGATCTGAGGTTATGTAATACAACGAAAGGTTCAACTCACATGCTGAAGACCACAGAACCACCCTGTCGAGGAGTAACTTGCACTCAGGAACCTTGAAACCCTGTCATACCTTTACCCTTCGGGGCCAACCAAAATTTTAAAAATTTGGCAAAAACTTCAATTCCGTCTAGTAATTTTTTTTTTAATTTACTAATTCTTTTCTTTTAAAAGGTTAACGGCACTTAATAATTTTCTCACTGAGTCGGCACGTTATTTTAGAGTATACGGAGAATGAAATTCCTCACTCTTTATTAATGAGAAAAAAGCAAAGTATGTAAGTACGTACATTGCACGAAGTCGAATTATCCATTAGTCACGTTCAAGTAAATATGATTTTGAGAGATATATTTACCGTTAACTTTCCCATTGAATTACAACAAACGAAATTTCACCATCCAACGCTCACAATACAACTTTCTTGCAACGGTTTATTGGCCTGTTTGTTGAGAAAACAATCTCTTGCGCCGGTCATTAGGGAAACATATTCAACTTTAAGGAATCAAGGTTGATCATAATCAGCACGTTTGCTTTAATCATAAATGCAAATATTAATGAGATCCCTATTCTATCGTTATCGTGCCGAACAAGAACATACGAAAACATTAATTAGGATGTGGAGAAATTTAGGAATCAAATGGCTGGCTGCGCAGTGTGGACGTTTCTCATAGGAGTTACGAAGCCATAAAAAAAGCGCATGACCAGAGAAAAATGAGCTGACCATTAGCAGAAAGTAGTTATTGCCAAACCCCAATATAAGAGTTCTCGTGCAGGAAGCAAAAATTTAAAAAAAAGTGACACCACACTTCCATACTATTCTTCTTGAATAATTTTTATTCAGGTATACGTAGGAGAAACGTAATCTATGAATTAAAATAACAAATAATACTGAATTTACACATTCTTTCCCATAGTATCCTGTAGTTATTCACTCGTAATCGCATTTTACACAGTCTTCAAAATTAAAGAGTAGTTTCTAATATTTACACCCAGAAGATAGTATTTTGGCTAGCATCACCTTAATGTCAATAACGAAAACTTCTTTATCCCAACAATATCTCACAATTCCACACGACACAGCATTGTACACTGCAGAGGTTCATTTGGGTCTCATGGATGCGATGAATACTTGTTCATCGTTCGCATCATCTTCGCAATTTTTACACGGTGTTCACATACTGAATCGATTATTTTATCTTGCACAGCGTGCCTGAGAACACATTTTAAAGAGTATTTTTCACGTTTGCATTCAATGCTTTATTTCACAACCTTTTTTTAATGCCACAGAACATGGGAAACGGTAATGGCCTTACTTTCCACAACAATGGCGATCGTTAAAGTCTCTTTCCAGTTCCGCGACGGGCGGTCTTCGCAATTACCCGATTGGTGCGATAAGATCATCTTCCGCGTTGACGATAGCCGACCTCGTTCCTCGTGAGAGACCTCCCGCCGATTGCAGCGGGTCCAAATCGGGCCCATCTTCGTCCAAGCCTCCTGGACCCGGCCTCCACCCACCTCCACAGCACCTCCACCAGGTAATCGCGTAGGCAGCGCGAAAGTCCTACGACCCCTTCCCGTCCCATGAGAGGAGACATCCAACCCCTGAGCATACCCCACCAGCGGTACAGCCTGGAACGCACCCTCCCCCACCAGGTGCCCCTCTCTGGAACCACCCTGGCCGCGGAGTTCCCTGCCAGAGGCACCAGGGCCCACCTCCTGCTCTCCAAAGGCACCACTCTCCCATAACCCTCCCGACGCATGCGAGGCCACTGCCAGGGGTAGACGGTCTCATCCGGCGGTCTCGGGGCCCCTGATAGGGAGACGATGAGGCCCTGCAAGGCCGCCTCCCAGGCCTCCGGCACGCTCGGTTCACCAGAGGGCGTTGCCATCCTCCGCCTGGCCCGCGGGACCAACAGTGGAGGGAAGGCCCTCGGGAAGACCAGGGCCAGGATCTCGAGGAGGAAGCGGGAGTCCTCGTCGGAGGCCCCGGCTGCTGAGAGGGCCTGCAGGAGGAGGAAGTGCGGCAGGGGGGAGGGAGGAGGGCCCTGGGGGTCGGCCGGGGCCAGGTCCCTCCTGGAGACGACGTCCACGGGGGTGGGCGGCAGCAGGTCGGGGAGGCTGGAGAAGGCGCAGGAGCCGAAGCGCAATTCTGCCTCGAAGGACTTGACGGTAAGACGCGTCCACTTGAGTGTCGCCTTGATCAACGGCACAGCCTCGCCGAAGATGGTCCTCGTGACGCCAACGGGGGTCGAAGCGGTGCCTCCCAGGTGGAAGCCGAGGAAAATTAGTGCGGCGAAGATGGTTCCTGGAAGGATTTTTGCATTTCCTCAAAATTTCATTGTTTCGGTTCGTCGACAAAGTTAGCCTGTTTCTTCTTTAGCAGAAGTTGTTTCTTCAACAAGAGAAAATAAATAGAAAGAGGTCTCAGGGAAAGGAGTTGGTCTTAATACTCTCATGCATGAATACCACACGCCGTTGTGTTCAGTACATACTGAGCTGTACCCTCATAAAACAAACGAACCTTCGGGTTGAACCCTTTGATGGTATTATGGGGATCGGGAAGGTACAGTGGCTATAGATATAACCACCCGTTATTAGCGAAGGCCCACATTCAAAAATTGCCAATGACAGAATTTTTTATCACTATACCGGTCCCTATAGTTATTTGGAGAGCATTTCGAGTTGTCTGTCAGATATGTCGTTAAAACGCACCAAATTATTCTACACTCCTTTCAATGAGCTTATTCTATTTATAAATACCGTAATATCGGCATCTGAGGGAGCACTAATAAAGAATAATTAGTCCCTGTGGTACAGTATTTATGAATGATTTAACTTCCATGACATATCATTAAGTGTGGTAGGCCCATTTTATTATTTCTTCCCTCAACCAAATTATACGGCCATGAGCCGTTTTAGAGATCAAGCTAACCATTCAATGACGTAAAACATATTTGCCGGTAATAGTAGCAAGGTCAGACAACTTACGGAGCTGACGACTCAAAAATCCACCATTATGAATCCCATTTCGGGCGTGTTAGTCGTTTGCGACTGGATTAAGTTTGGGATCATCGCTATATCATTAGCGAGGAATGGTGGATTTGGTCATTATACCTCGCTTAATAGTCTTTCACCGGTTTATTATTGGGCAGGTAAATTGCCTGCAATTAAGTCAAAGCAGCCAAAACATATTAGACGATATGAGATTTCGGTTTACTGATTGATTCAAGGTCCAGGGTAATCGCCAAGCATCATTACGGCTATGAAACTAATATCTCTGGACATTATGTTACGCTTATAGTATACATGACTAAAGTAATATTCAAACTAATAAAATTCAAAATGGTACCATGATCCTCCTTTCTAATGTGAAATATATCTCATCTTTTTACCATACCGCGGAATGAGAGGTGATTTCAACAGTTGACGGGAATCCCCGACGTTAATTGAGGTATATTTAATTAGTTTTCACCGGATTAGGGTAAGTTTTGATGGAGCATACCTTTCATCTGCTTTGATTTTTCGGAAAAGTTCTTTCCCTGGGCTATTCCCTTCTTCGTATCAATATATTACGCACATCTATCACTTACCCATGCTATCCAACTTTCCTATTCCTTTGTGAATATATGATTGGTGTGGTGGCTAGAGAAATGGCTTCTCATTTGGGTAGAGCACAGGTTTGCGTCCCGGAAACGGCAGAGATTTCAACTGGTATACCGGTATACTGCTTGAGTGCTGAGTGTAGAGTCCTTCGAGTTCAGTACTCCGTCCGTAGGATGGGACATAAAAACCGTAGACCACTAGGCGTCTTTTGTTAAGATCGGCTTTGGTGGCGGTTGGGTAAATCGCTTGCAACTCTAGGTCGCGGGGTTCGAATCCCACCCACGGAAGGTTTTCACTCTCCGGGACATTGATATTTGAGTGACTTATTACAGTTATTTGTAAGAGAAGACTTCGAAGTCTTAATTCGCTGCATTAATAAAGACATTTTTCATTATATCTAATTTGATTAAAGAGAAGGCTAACGCCGATACCCGGTTTCTCTCCAACTTTCCTCAGTTCCCTCACAAATCCTACACACCTATTCTTACTGGCTCAAATGATCTAAGCCGTCGCTCGCCTCCCTTAAATAATTGGCTCATTTTTTTCTCTCTTCCTCCCGTTGCCAACACATTTGCATGAATTATTAGTCTAAAGGATTCAGTTGTCCCTGATTACTTGAACCATTCACTTATTCTGCCTCCTCCTAATTTTCGTCAACGACTTCTCTTCCTCCTTTTCTGTGATCAACAAGCACCAAACATTCGTCCTCCTTTCCACCCGGCGTACTTTCTCCGCTCTCCTTTCCGGTAAAGACGGAGACAAAAATAAGACCGAGACAATTATCATCGTTCCATATATTATACTTAGATTATCAATGAGCAGCAATTATCCTCAGATATATTCCGGCAAGATTATTTAATATTCTCAATTTATTGACAGCAGATCTGAAAATTCTACTGCCCGAAAAATGTATAAAGGTCAATCCCAATGCAACCTATTTCAGTGTTGTTTCCTCCTCCTGTAAAATTAGGGTTCTCGGTATGCCAATATTCAAGGCAGAAAAACGTTCCAAGGGAAAATATTGTGGTGTTGCGGGATTCCTCAAAAGATCTCTCCACGCAACTACGTAAAAATAAAATCCAAATTTATGTCACAACCTTCCTCAAGGGTTCTCTTGGTATGACAACTCCATAAAAATAAATATCCATTGACATGAAAATGCAATCGCACACATTATATTAATACAGATAAAACAAACAAACAAAGGTAACATTACGGTGGTGGATTTTGTAGGATCTAAGCACATCTGCATGAACCCGTAATATATATAATGCATATTTGTAGTGCTTCTCATATGTTTCTTTGAATGTAGGAGGAAAAGTAGAATTAGTAGTGTCAGTTCTGCATGATATTCGTAGTAATCCCTCTTTAGGTAGGTAATATTAATATACTCATGCAAGGGCTGTATGATTGGCGATAAGTCACTCACTGTCAACCACACCATCGAGGAGGCTAGCAGGGTAGACAGTACATATAGATAATGTGTCTTCCCAAATGCCTTAATGAGCAGGTTAGCATCCAATAAAAGGCGAACTACGTGCTTAGAAAAACTCGACTACTCGAGTGGTTTCCAACATGTATGTGCTGTATGATCGGTGATAAGTCACCCCCTGCCATACACACCTCGAGGTGGCTTGCAGGGCAGTCAGTAGATATAGATGATGTGTCTTCCCAATTGCCTTAATGAGCAGGTAAGCACGCATCCAATAAAAGGCGAACTACGTGCTGAGAAAAAACTCGACTATTTGAGTGGTTTCCAACATAAACAGCGACTCCCATCGGAGTTGAACGAAAGAGATTATCTGGACAAAATAAAAAGAAATGATCAAATCGGTCTACTCACCCGAAGTGCGAGCCATTCTCCTTCGATCGACCGACTCTTCTTCCTCCGGAGGCTCTGTCACCGCCGCTGCTGGTTCCCTCGAAGACGCACGCTCTCTGTCGCCGGCGCTCTTCGGGTCACTGCGTCCACTGCCGTCCATCGCCTCCTTAGACTCGGTCACCGGACGAACGACGTCGTTATTTCGGACCGCCCCTCGGGGCCTAACCCATTACAGCAGTGGAGGGTCGCCTCGTATGTCGGCCAACGGTTCTCAGCGAAAATACACTTGCGCGGGCGGTTGGAATACGAGGGAGGAGGACGCATTTACACGCACTCGAAATCAAAGAGGAGTTTGATTGATTTCAGTCAGGTCACAAGCGGCTTGCAAAAGCTCGAAGGGCTGTGGATTCTGAAAAAATAAAATGGTACGCCCCCCTCTGCTCAACTTAACTCATTGGCAGTGAACACTTGATCACCCATAGGTTTCCGCGAAGCGGGGTTCATACTTTTATTCATTTGCATGATGCATTTATATGGAGTCTTAGAAAACGTGACCTTTGGATAGAGTCAGTTAGCTATCCGGGGAAGGCGACCGGCAGCTTAGGCGATTTTCGTCATTTTAGGATAGGTGGGTTGTGATTGAATGAGGGTAAGAATTTTTTTGGGGACGGGGAAGGGCGGAGAGACACCTGTCATCGGCATTAGCCTAATCTAAACGAAATGCGCCAAGAGGACCACTGCTATCATAAAAATATTAATGTTTCACCATAAGAGTAACACGTGAACACTACGATATGAAACACTTTCTTCCAATTGCGCGCTCTAGTCAACATTTTTAATGCTATGGGCGTTTTTCTTTATAAGCTAAAATGGATACTATATAATTATGACAGCCGTATTTAAGTTATAAAATGAAGAATGATATTCAAGCTTTCAACATAGCTCAAAGCGAATGGGTAAGGGGATGAAATCTCCTGTACGGTTCTGAAGAAGTACTCGAATTCAATTACAGCTGATCATCAGCGTGAGTTGATTTAAACGAGTTAGGTTTTAGGATGCTCTGACTACTAAATCATACCGCACCCTCTAATCTAACTTTATTCTAAGTCTAATCCTAAAACACCTTTGACCTTTGGGTTTTCATGACGACCGCGGTCAGCTGAGTCGATTTAAAGCTTGGGATTATTATCTCTGAAAATGAAAACACGTCTAAGAGTTAAGTGGATATTTATCGCTTTCTTTGCTCTATTGTGACTGAGAGCAACGCTTTATTTTTGCTTATACTTCTTGGGGCCAGAAGAGGTCTTTAATTTTTCTGAGGCATTTAGCACAAGGTGCAAATAGTTGTCCGAAAGTGGAGGAGAGTGAACTTTTGCAAAGAAACTGCATCTAAAAGACTTGGGGTCATTGCTTCTTCACTTTTGCTTCGTTTCACTGCATTTCAGAATCCCCATGTGAAGATTCTCTTCACGAAGGACGTATTACCTCCTCAAGCAGCTTCCCTAGCCCTTAAGTCATTTAATTACTCAACGGCACTTGCTGTGAGGTTGGAAGGCCTCATTTCTGTTCTTCCCGGTCAAGAGCTTGGTAAGAAGTGACAATTGCTAACCGGAATCTTCCTTGATAAAGTACAGAAGATGGCCGTTGTCAACAATATGATTAAGGAAAAATATGATATGCCGTGACAAAACTGTTTGTAAACTTCCAGGCCAACGAATCGAAAATGAATTTCGATTCAACGTAGCACTTAGAACACGTTCTTATTCAATTCCTGTGGGTGAGGCAAGCAATTTATCAAGTGTATTACACATAAATTTTATTATGATTTATTCATGGATGAATTAATAAAACCCATTATAGATACTGCCATTTATTTTTCAACTTCTTACAAACAGCAGAAGTAAACACAGACAATCAGACCAACTATAACATTAAGTTAATTAAAAAGGGGAAAAACAACATTGAAAACATCAGACAACTGCGACTCACCTTTTGAACTCTTCGTGTCTGTCTACCTATAAAAAACATTCTCTACTTAATTATGTAAAAGTTTATGACCTGGTCTCATAGCTGTGCTTTCAACATAGTACGTAGACAAAAATGAAGGTCAGTGGAAATGAACATAAAAATTAAGCCAGATACATTATGTGAACAAATTAGATTAACCTAAGCATACACCTGCTCCATCTATATCGTTGATGATATAGCGTAACATTTATTAAAACATCATATTTATGATGATGACTAAAAACATTTAACCATAAGAACTGATGAGCATGCAATTGCTTCCCTACAAAAGAACTTCGAAGCACGTTAGTTGCGGAAAATCAATGGTATGCGAGGTGGATACCTAAATAAAGAAAAAAAAACTTAAACAACAATACTTGAGTGAGCAAACATTCAGGCAAACTCTGATCGCAATCATATCGCCTTCAGAAGATAACCTATATTATGTTCCTAACTGCGAGAACGAAGCAAACAAAATGTCGTTGTCAGGAAATTTCAAGATGGGAAACAAAATTTGGGAAACACATTGACTCAAACTCGTTTGGACTACCATCAGGTCATCTCTATCACTTCACTTTCATCGGGGAAAAAGTTAGCTCGATTTTCACGTTGTACTATTTCTTTCGATTTGGCATAACTTTGAAAGAGGGCTAATCAACACTCTGTCGGTGGTTTGTGAGTACAAAAAATTGGAGGAAACGAGGTGGTGGGCAACGACTTATTATTATTATTATTATTATTTCCGCCAGGTTTCCCTCTTCATTTCTCCCTCAGGAGAAGCGCCAGCCACTCCGGTTGCCTGACGGCTGCCGGTCGGCGCTTCCGTTCCCGGCTAAGTCTTCATTCTGACACGGTGACAGTGGTCGAACCGTTGATCTCCGTCAGCTGCTTCGAGTCGAAGGTGGCCACAATTCTCCTCTGACCGCTCCTCCGAGGGATGAACCTCTCCGTGAACGTGACCAACTCCCCTGGTTTCACGTCCCTATGAGCGAAAAAGGAGTAGATGGGGAGAGTGGCTAGGTCATCGTGAATCGAAAATTAAACCACAAATACCGTGAATTAATGGATGAAGGCGATACTTTGTGGAAGTTTCGAACGTTAAACATTGCAAATGAAACGACTTTGTAGTTGGCCCCCCCTTGAAAATGACGCTGAGTCGTCGAAATCGATCGGGGATGTTATAAAGCTGAAAGTGGATAGTACAAAGTCGTTTCATTTACAATGTTTAACAAAAACCGTGGTTTTTATGAGTTGGGGGAAAGCCTGACTCCTCCTAGGTGATCGGATTAGAATCTGGTTTAAGGGTTCTCCCACTGCTAAGGTTATGTATCGCACCGCATAACCACAAACTAACCTATTTTTTACAATCATTTGAGATGGACGACATTACAAGAATAATTCAAGATCTATATGCATGAGCTCAAAAGCATGGGCAATTAAGAATAATGTGATCAAAAGTAAAAGGCCCTGAAGAAATTCACAAATTAAAGAGTAAAAGTTTTGTTTTTATTTATATGCAATTTCAGAGGCACCCTTTCCTATCTGATGGATCCAGCCAAGTCTGCTAGTGACGTTGGGAAATTAAATGCACAATTGAAAGTGGTGAGGGAATCGGTTTGGTGTGTTGTCTTGAGTACCGGCCTTCCACTACGAGGGCTGGGGTTCGAATCAAATCAACCAATCAGGAGATTCTTGACCCCAGGCCTAGAGTTTAAATAACGACCAAAAAGGCTTGGGAAAGAGAAGTGAGTCGCTTTCCGTAAAGTCGACTTAATTGCCTTCGTCCCTTACCCGATGGAACACACGAGAAACTTTTATAAAAGCCATTAGAAAAAATAGATCACACATTTTCCAGAAAGTGTTCACGCGGTTAAGGAGGGAACTTCATGGTAGGATGAGAGTGTGTTCATACGCTTTGTAACAACTCTCACATGTTTTACCTCAATGATGCATCAAAATATAACGGTATCTCCATTTCCACCCATCGAATCAGCTTCCAGGTAGATGCAGGAGTCTCCAGACATTCAAAGATATGGTACTACCTTTTGGCTGAATGTTAGAATGTATTATAGGAGGCATCGCATCTGATTCGAGAAGGCAGCGGCCATCTTGATAGGCACGACATATGGGCTTGCTCCCGCGTTACCGCGTGTTTTACCTCATTTTGGGGCTCTATAATCGAGAGAGATAAGAAAAACTCAAGTGAAAACAATTAATGATATTGTAACGAGCGATTCGGGCACGCAAAATTTGCAAACAAATCGTGTTAGTACCCCACGACTCCTTGGTTACCTATTCGAGATAATCCCGACGGTTTCAAACACATCCCAGGTGAGGCAGTAGAAAAGGCAATGTAGTACGGAGTAGGTCGGCCTATTCGTTCCCAAGCACCCCCATTCCGCCTTCAGTGATACCCACAGACTAGCTTACCAATGTCTCCTTCAGTACATTCTAACCTTCTTGTTTGTGAGCAAACCGGATCTACCATCTACTATTCTGTTCTGATCGACGGCCAGTTCGTTTGCTCCAATTAGCATTGGCATCATGACGAATCGCGGTTTTCAAGACAGCAAAGGTCTCTAATTCAGACCGAAAGCATTTCTCTATGTAGATGTTTGAAGGGATGACAACCCTTACCTTTGTATCGATATCCTGGGCCTCTGAAGTCCAGGGCCCTCGACGCTCAGGGTGCAGTTCGTCAGCGGCGAGTCGGTCAAGGGGTTCTGGAATGAGAGCAGGACGGTGCACTCGACGCCAACCCTAGGTGTCCCCGTCACCTGCAAGAAAATAAGTGGAAAATAAAACATTATGAATAAATCTTGGTATCACACCCAAACCTATGATATGTTTCGTTAAAATCCATAAAAAAGAAAAACAAGATATTTCTGTTCTTTGTGCCCGAAAATGGGGCAAAATATAATGGACATAGAGTCAAGTAATAATCGTTATCACATATAAACCTATTATATGTTTCGTCAAAATCCACAGTACAACGTAACAGAAAATTCTGAAAATACTTATGATGAGTTTTGCTCTAAACGGGCAAAACTCTTAACGTTCTCTATACTTGGCATTGGTACTAATTGTTTCAAATACCGGGACCCAAATAAATCTTCATTCTTGAGGACTTAAAATCTACTCATAACCTAACCATTGTTTGTTAAATCGTTCCAATAAAGGAAGAAACACTGGCACATTGAATGTAATAATTGACGAACAAAAAACTCTGCTCATTACCTCCGCAGCGACAACATGGAATTTCTTCTGAAGTTGAATACTATATGGGACAGCATAAAATATTCATCTCGCACGTGGGAAAGCAATAAGCTTCACTGAAAAATTAACAGGAATTTTTACAAATTCAATCGAAGGAACAAAATATATTTGTGATCGTAAAGATATCGAAAATTCATAGACTAGAACATTAGGAGTGCTTTCATTTTAATTTCACTCGATCGGGCGTTCATGGAGACATAGCACTCCATACGTTTTTTTAAAGAAATGTATGCACCATGATTCTTTTTTTATTTTTAAATATCCATTGCTTTCCTTCTATACCTTCTTCACAGCATAAACAAATACATCATAGTATTGTGCCAGTCTGTATGTGGCTTATTTCCTGAAATAAACGCAGGTGACGTGAATACATCCTGAATTAAACGCGGGTACGTGAATACGTCCAACTCTTTCGCTAAATGGTTGAACTGATTGTTACGAAATGAGCTGGCAGAGCCAATCGCCTGACGTTGAGGCGGAAAATGGGCCAGTAAATTTATATGAGTTTTCGGTTCCTTTTTTATTGGAGAACTGATGGCGGCAGCATAGAAATATTATTTGTAAATAACAATCCTCAAGCCTTTTGGTAAAACTTGCGAAATAAAACTAGTTATCTGGAGAGAAAACAAAACAATTGATGTTATAATAGTTTTACACAGAACAGCATAATGATTTGATGCGTCAAGTGATTGAATTAAACTATCATACATGATTTCGCTTCTTTTATATTTTAAATTCAGCTGGATTCCACCTTGTGACCATCCCATCCCAACATGTCTCGTTGCATTACCGACGTTAGAGTGTACTGGAGGAGGCACGCCAGCTAATTTGAGAAGCCAGCGGCTATCTTGGTAGGTACGGACATGTGGGGTTGCTACTCGCGATACTCGCACAGATGAAGGTGTTTTTCACTCGGTAGAACGATAATAAAATCTTATTACTCGTAAAGCGGGTAATAAGATGAATAATATAATGCATGAATAATGGGATGCGTTTTTAAAATTCATCCAAAGACCGAGGAAAGTGCGCCAACCAATCAAACGCCAAGTACGTGGTTTAAATAGGTTGAATTCGAACCTGTTTTAGTAATAAAATTAACTCCCAGGGGAATAAAATGAATTAATACGCACCTTAAATAGCCCTAGGAATACTTACTGATGCCGCTGCGATGAATTAAAGTTATATCATAGAGTAAGTATAATACAGAGGGCTCACCGCATAGGGCAAAACTGTCATAGGTTTTGGACGTATTACTGGAAGGATTTTATAGATAGCGTAATAATTATGTAAGTCACAAACGATATTTATCCCTTCCATTGCTTTCGTTTTTGTAATCGACTTAAGAGGCACGTAACATATGCTATTGTTGTAGTTTTGCTATTTTATTATAGCAGTACGATATAAATTTACCTAACGTCAATATTTACATGGATAAGTTAACATTTCTCTCACTATTAAAACAAACACATCTTGTCATAGGAGTGATTCCTTGTTGTTTCATAAAAACACATAATCCACCGCTGCAAGGAGCAAACGGAACAGACTACAAGACACTTATCGATTGTGCCGCTTCGTCGATTAGAAAAACAAAAGCGATGGAAGCGATATATATCGTTTGTGACGTAACGCAAAAAATTATTCCCTCGCCATCTATGGAAACCTTCCAGTACTATGTTAAAAACTTTTAACGGTTTTCCCCTAAGCGGTGAGCCCTCTATATTATACTTACTCTATGGTAATATTTAATTGTTATTTATGTTTTAATACCCTAGCAGTCTCCATAAGTGGCCGTATAAAAAAAACGCAATGTTTTGTACCGAGTAGGCGGGGCCTAATCCTTCCCAAGCACCCCCATTCTGGCTTCATTGTTACCATTGAGCTAGTATGCCAATGGCTCATCCAATACATTCTAACCTGCTTGCCCATAACAATCCCTCCAAATTTTTTCAACACATCACTATGGTAACCTCAACTCTATGGCAATAAACATGAGAAAACATGTAAATAAAAATGGATGGCAATAAATGAATAAAATTAGGAATTAGACTAATAAATACATAAAAGCTATTTCAGTCATTCCTGTGTACCATCAGGTCACGCACTTGATATGCAGCACGTTGAGGGAGCATTGAATCCTGTCCATCACAAGAGTATGAATGACGATATTAATGGTAAAATTTGTTCTTTAAATGCTAGGCTACATCGCTCTGCCTAACATGTGCTTTATTCCGAAGCAATGAGGACGTCGAAGACCGAGTCGAGATTCGAAACCGCGTCCTCTGCGTTGCAATGCAGGTATGTCGCCTGCCTGTTCACCACCGCCGCCGCGCCGGCTCGAACGCCTCTACTCATAACGAGTCTTCCTCTCCCACCCAAATATGATTTACCTTCCCTCTTTCGTTGTTTCGCAATCTTTCACTTTTCCTCTCTCTCTCTCTCCTCTCCTGCCTTCCGAAAGAAACTTCCGAGCGTCCACTCCTATGCCTTTCAACTCCTCTCTCGCTCATTGGGAATGTATGGCGCAGTCTATAATGCCATTCTTCTGACCACGCTTAGCGCTCCGACTAATTGGAGATAATTGCTCACTAATGGAACAAGAGGTCTTAATCACGCAGCAAAAGATCATTATCAACTTGTTCCATTTCCCACTTTGGAGCCCTTAGGTAACGTTTGCCACAGAGAGTGAATTGCTTCCCTGTGAGACTTAATAAATGAGAAATGATTCTACCCATTTTCTCTCTTCATAGCCGTGGTTTAATTTCAATGGATATTTCTTCACTCCTGGTTGTCACTCATTACTCGACCACCGAAGAAATAAATATTCTAATATAAACATGTCCCATCGATTCGAACGTATAATCTAATAATATTTAAGGCAATAAATATTTCCATCACTAACGGCGATGCATCAAAAGTTTTTTGTAAACGCTCCGAATAAAAGCTGAGGAAATTTGGCATCGATGATAATTCAGGGGTTCTTGATTCTCGAGGTTCTTTTGCCGTGCATTTTAAGCTGAATGATAACATATCCGTTGCAGGATGATTCCTAAGACCGAAAACTATTATTTGAGAACGTATAAGGAATGGAAACCCTGTGGGCCACAAAGAAATCGCTCATTTAGGACACTCGTAAATGAAATCGTCTTCATAACTTTTCACTAGATAGATGTACCAAGCTTTATATCTTCTGTGACACGTAAAAGAATATGTAAATATAATGCTCGAAGAGCACTTGACAACTTAAAAGCACTCAGCGCAATTGTGATATTTCTTATAATTAGAGTTTAAGTTGGGAAGCAAAAGCTGGAAGAGGCGTTTCAAAATTTGTGGGAATGTAAAATGAATTTGAATGCTAAATAAATGCGAATATTGTCAAACACGTTATCTTGAAAGCCAAGGAAGCAGTGGCGGACGAAGCAATAAGAGAAGGGTCAGTGGAATAGCCCAGAAGAAAAGGGAATTATACAAAAAAAAAGAAACTACTTGGAGCTGGAATTACAAGCATGGAAGATGGAAACATTTCATCAAGACATACATCAGAAAAGGGGTATTTGAAACCTTCGGAATTATCTCGAATGGGTAACCAAGAGGTCACGTGGTACAAGCACGAATGGTTCGCAAATTTGGTGCGTTAAAACCGCTGATTACAGCATCATCTCATTGTTTACCCTTGTGTTTTATCTCATCTGTGGGCTCTACAATGACGAGACAGATGAGAAAAACTCAAGGGGAACAATTTAAAATACGCTTAACGAGCGATTTCGACACCAACTTTGCAGACCATTTGTGTTTGTACCTCGTGCCTCCTTGGTTACCCATTCGAGATAATCCCGACTGTTTCAAACACAGCCTCCCTGGAGCATGTTTCTTCGTGGTAGTTAGGCATGGACGGAACAGACATAGAAAAGTCCAAGTTGGAAACATTCGAATTATATGATACAAAAATTACGAAGATAAAAAGGATTGATCAGTTGGAATTCCGAATTGAAACTCTCTTCCTGGGTGGGAAATATCAAGCAGGTACAATCTGCAGGCCTATCATTTTTGGCGGAATACTTGGTGCCACAGAAAAATAATAAATATCAAATGGATCGACCGGGCGACTAACGAAGAAGTTCCGGGAAGAGTGGGAGGAAAAAGAAGTCTGCTGAAAACTCTGAAAAATAGACTTCAACCATTCGGCCATACCTTCAGACATGATGGCCTGATAAGGACACCAAGCATTGAGGGAAAAGTGAACGGTAAGAATGTTAAAAGAAAAGCCTTGCATGAAATAGATAGCGAATGGTTATCAAGGATGAGGAAAATAAGATTTAATATGAAGAGGTTAAGCTGATAGTCAAGTGGAGAGCCCAATATTTAGGACTGTTGATCCATTGCGATGCTGAGCCATATATATTTGTTAAGATAGGTTTAGATGGGCATAAAATTCTCACCCCGCCCTAATTATGAATTCCTTCTTCAGTTTAGTATTCATCCTACCTAACATTATTCAATCCAAACTTCTCCTCATCTTCCTCTTTCTCTACACCACTTATCATGCAATATCCTTCCTTCTAACACATTCTTAAAACAAACACTTTCATCTTATTATCTGTTTTACAGACAGATGGAGACCTACTAATTTCCTTAATCAACCTCCTTCACTCCCCTATAACACTTTGAGTGCGGATGACTCACACGTGTGAGTCATGGCTGTGCGCTTTCCAGGGGCGGATGACCCACCATGTGAGTCAAGAATAAATCACACTTCAAATGTTAGATGGCACACTACACGTACAACGGAGTTATTTTTCATTATATACCGGCTTTACCTGTGACCTTAACATTTACCTAGAACAATTAGTTTGGAATTCAGTTCATCTTTAGTTCTTCGTGGAGAAATAATTTCATAAGTTAGTTCCGAATTTTTATCTTTTTTTTACTAATATAACGTTTAGAGTAACCCTTTAAAGTGCGTCCTTTTTACTCTTTATTATCTAAAGTTCCGTTCTCGAATTGGTGATCGAACTGCCCCCCGGATGGCGTTCGGACCTTATCCTATCCCCATCCCTTCCATTCCTATCCTTATACCTTTCCTCCCGGTCTGAAGCGCCTATTAGTGCGGAAACAGACTTGAAAACACCCATGAATTGGTGATCGTTGTTTTCATGGTTCATAAAACGTTTTTTTCACATTGATATTCGCCATTGATTGGGCCGTAAGAACTAATTATCAATAAGTTCCGTTGCCTCTCTTACGGTAAGTATTGGTTTGAAAATTCTTGGGCCTATTTGTGTTGTGAAAGCTTTTGTGTTGTTAAAAAGTATTATGCAATATAATTGGGAAAGCTTAAATGTTTTGTGGATCTTCATGAATAGATGACCGATGGTCCCGAATTTTCCTTATCACGTCGGACACAAGCTACGAAAAGGAAATCGCAGTCAAATTGGAATTTAACTTCTTCAGCAGTAAGTGAAACTAAATGTAATTGGCGTTTTGAGCCATTAATTCTCTAGTATAATCACCATAATATATGGGAGAATACTAACTGTTATTTTATCTTTACATCATGCAATATTTAGGCTGATGATTCCATTGCATCGACATCACGTACTGGGCCAAAACGTCACAAAGGCGAATTGCACGGAGATTTGGAAGTGCGATGTTTGTCAGAAGACATTATCCGCGACATTGTCCTGGATACCGATGAAGAAGAAGACATTATGTCACATAGTAGTGAGGAAGAGAGCTTTGACTCAGACAATAGTTGGGCAGAAGAAGGTAGTGAAGTGATCGTTCCTCACCCGGAAACATTCACATTAGAGACTACTGTCGCGTCCTCACAATTAGTTTGGTCGGAAAACAGACAAAATGTTTCACGTATTCCCTTCACAGGGAACCCTGGACTAAAAGTAGCTAATCCAGGAGAGAATCCTTTTAGTTACTTTTCTTTGATAGCAAACGATGAGTTTTTTGATTTGATTATAAGAGAGACAAATGCCAATGCACTGGAAATGCTTTCAAAAAGTCCATTACCTCGTTAAAGAATTTCTGAATGGAAGAATTTGACTAGAAACGAATTTGAAATATTTCTGGGTTTGCTTTACCTTATGGGGAATGTACGACTAAACAGCATCCCATATTACTGGAAAAGGTCAAATTTGTACGATTTTCCCATATTCTACCAAAACATGGCTCGGGATCGTTTTTTGGTTATACTGAGGGCAATGCATTTTTGCCGGAATCCGAAGGAGTATGAACCAAAACCATCTGATCCACTCTATAAAATTCGCCCCATTGTTGATTTATTTGTAAAAAACATAAGTGAAATTTACTATCCAGGGAAAAAATTGAGTTTAGACGAATCGATGGTTCTTTGGAGAGGACGCCTAATTTTCAGGCAATATATAAAAAGTAAAAGGCATAAGTATGGTTTTAAGTCGTATATGTTGACTGAACCTTCAGGATTGGAACTAAATTTTTGTGTCTACACTGGGGCACAAGACAACGTTATTGGTGGTCGTGGCCACTCGGAAAAAGTAGTGAAATTTTTGCTAGAAAAATATCTCAATTCCGGGCATACTGTCTATATGGACAATTTTTACAATTCAGTTGGCTTGTGTAAGGAACTTTTACAAATGAAAACTTACGTCACAGGGACGCTTCAAGGAAATAGGAAAAATAACCCTCCTGACGTGGTCAATAAAAAACTGAAGAAAGGAGAATCATTCTCTATGAATTCTGAGGAGGGCATATGCGTTATGAAATGGCGTGACCGGAGAGATATATTATTGATATCTTCTGAATATAATGCAGACTTTGTGACTGTCAAATCAAGAAGTGGTAAATTATGCCAAAAGCCAAGGATTTTAGATGTGTATAATCAATTTATGGGTGGAATTGATAGAACAGACCAACTTTTGGCATACTACCCCTTAGAGCGAAAGTCTCTACGGTGGTATATGAAACTAGGCTTGCATGTCCTTCAGCTAACAATGAATAATTCTTATTGCTTATTTAGAAAGTATGGTGGTATTTTGAATGAATTTACTTGAATTCCTTGATAGTGTAATTGCATCCTTGATTTATAACAACAAGCCGCCAATAACACGCACTACACCACAGTCTCTCAAGGGACAGAAGAAGACCCACCTGCCCTCCCAGACTCCTGACAAGAGTCCAACGCAAAAGATGTAGGATTTGCTACCAAAAAGGGGTGAGGAAGAATGATTCCACTTTCTGCCCTGACTGTCCAACACAGCCTGGATTATGTCTGGAGCCCTGTTTCAGGGAATTCCATTCCAACTTGTAAATTAAAATGTAATAAACTCTTGAAGTTTTAGTTACATGCCGTCTGTATTTATTTTCCAAGCATGTGCAACACTTCCTTTTATTGTTATTCGGTGAACAGTTTTTAGATACTAATGACATAACTAACGGTAAGGAACAAAAAAGAAACGTAAATAAAGTAATGCTTAGCAGAAATGAAAATTTATAGGCTCATCCTGGTTATTGTCTGTATAATAACCTCATACGAAAAAATTCAAAACATTAAAAAATGTATAAAAAATTCTTAGGTAAGGAAACAAGAGAATCAAAGTGATTTCTGAAATTATTGCTGCTAACTCCATATATTTTAGACGTAAATATGTAAGGTAGCGATCCAAATACTTATATCCAAGCACGGATGAAAACATCGTAAAATAGAGATGTGCGGGTTGCCTACTTCTGGTATCTTCCGATAGGCGGATGACTCGCATGGTGAGTCACGCAATACACATGCAATAAATCAAAATTAAAGTAGTAAAACTATTTCATGCTTATGCATATGATATTATGCGTATGTAAACATATGAAATAGCTGGAAAAAAAATTCCGCCCCTGGTAACGAATTTATGCGTCAGCTCCCGCACTAAACGTGATCCAAAATTCTCCTCATCTTCCTCTTTCTCTACACCACTTATCCTTATGCAATATCCTTCCTTCTAACACATCCTTAAAACAAACACTTTCATCTTATTACCTGTTTTACAGACAGATGGAGACCTACTAATTTCCTTAATCAACCTCCTTTACTCCCCTATAAACTTGTTTCTTATAATTCTCTCCAATTTGGGATGGACGCTAGCATAAATATCAGCATTGATGAATATCATCAAAACCTAAAAAAATAATTTAGTGTGAAGAAAGGGTTTCCCTTTTGATGTCGAATAGGCAACGGCTTTGATGATGTGAAAGGATACGGAACGTCATCAAACAATAAAAAATATTCAGGGGGAGAACCCTGAGAACAAAGAATTACCCCGAATTACACTTTCGGAAATGTATTGCTACTCATTTTCCTGATGCTCGATGAATAAATAGCTAACTCAACCAATTGTGATAAACATATTCGATGAAAGAGAAATACTAAGCCACGAACGTTTTCAACAATAAATGCGATTCGCTTTCTAATCACAGCTCATTAATATTTAGAAACGCTATAAAATTCTGCTTTCAAGTCCATTGGCCTTCACGTTTAAAAGGTTCTTTTAAATAAATTTGCATGTGATAAAATGCTGGCCAATTTTGCATTCATATTTTCCCTGAGTGACCGCACACGTTGGCCTTAAAGTTTTTCCTATATACTCAAACATGCTTAAACAACATTAATATATTCAACGGCGAGTAATTGGGTTCACAAGGAAACGAATGCAAACTGAACACTTTTTTTCACCCAGAATCCTTCTCTTCATTGGAGTACTCGAGCGATGTCTTCTAGAGGTTATTTATCAGCAACATTAGCAATTACCTGAACGTTGAATCGGGGCTTCCTGAGGCAGAAGTCGTCCTCCTCGCTCCAAGACTGCTTCGTCTGGGTCACGTGGGCGATGGCGTTCATCTTGAGGAGGCAGTGGTCGCGGTCCAAGCGGTTCAGGTACTCCTTGGGCGCCACGCGGAGGACCATCGTCTCGTCTTCGCAAGTGGAGAGAGAGAGGGAATAAGAAAAAATGAAAAGTTATGTCATTCTGAAGCATTTCAAATCCACAAATCAAAAATACGACTTTCACAGAAAAGTTCAATGCCAAAAAAAATTCAGACAATTAAGTACGACATTTTTATGGTTTCCAAATGGCCTGAAGAATTATTTATTTCACGGTAAAACCGAAATGAAATTAATATATTTCATGTGGACATGCTTTGCTCTTTTCTCGATCACTTTCATAAATAAATCCTTTTTGTTCTGGAGAAGATCTGAGGATTTTGGTCAATGGAGGCTAAGAGTTCCGTTGCCAACGTTTCGCTAAGGTTTAATTAGCTTTTTCAGGACTAAATACCATGCACAATAATAGACAACAGTATTAACTGTGGAATGTATAATGAACCGGTAAGTTATACATCCAACATAGCACGTCTATATATACATATACAAAACTATTTTAGGTACACACAGCAAAATACACAAATACATGCAATTATACCCATGAATAATTGAACTTCTGAAGGTAAAGCATGATTATAAAAACCTTAGCGAAATTAAATTTGTAAAAGTTGTAAAACCCACGCGATACTTACACACATTCAACTTTTTTTTCCCCAACTCCAAAAAAAAGTATTTATACTTTTGCAGAGCTACTGAAATGAAACAGTTACGAACGAGTATGAACAAATTGGCAAAGGTATTTTGATGTGAATTTATTTAAAATTTACATTGCCTCTTGCTGGTTATTTATTTGTACGATTAAAAGAAACTTAGTTCATGTCTCCTGTCGACAATGATACTTTCTTCTTCACTGTTTATTTTCAACGCGTTCATGGGGCGTTTTAGTTCCGTAACGCTTTTGTCTTAAATATTTCCCTTTTGACTCCAATCATATCAAACAAATGATATACTTTACCGTAAAATGAGTATCCTATGTCAGACGTCGGTAAAATATTCCTATCCACTGATACATTATTCGTCGCTGTACACTTTATATTGGTTGGTATCAAAATACAGTGTCAATATTTACCTCGCACCAATTGAAGTACCGTCAACTTACTCCTTACCATCGATTTTTTTTCTTAGGTGACTTCCATCTCTATTTTTGAAAAGTACTGTTAATTATTCCCTTCTTAAATCTGTCTCCTTGACGAAACCTTTTACCCCATCCATCTTGTATCCGGCTCTGTTCAAGCATTGGAAACTTAATTTCGTAACCCATCAATTCCGTCGCGTAAAATCTCGGCCGAAATTTCCCCAATTAAAAATCTTTCGTCGCTTCCGCATAAGCGCACATCCGTATTTCTGGAATCTGACTGGTCCCACTCGTTGAATATTCTCAACACTTAGACACTTTCCGTATTTTTCGAGGCGTATTCGAAAGGAAGCCTGCTTCAAGGTTTTGATATAAATAGGGCCAACGCATTCGGTTAAGATATCAGTAACACACCAGCCATCTCAGAGACCAGCTCGTCCACCAACAAACGGAGACATGATGTTCAAGGTGAGTAATGGCATTATACGTATATGTAGTCGCGACCAATCTCAGTACAGCCCCATAAATTACTTACACCATTAGATGTAATAGTAATGATGCATAAGCTCCTGATTACTACGTAAAGAAAATAAGTATTAACAATAATACGCCTGTAACAGGTACGAATTTCTGAGCACTACTTTTCAACGTAGTTTGAAACATTAAGAATTTATGTAAAAATGTAAAATTCAGGCCGCGGTTTGTTCGGTCGGTAATGCGCCGGTCTCATTACACAAACCTTGTGGGTTCATATATCAATTCGTGCATAGAAGTTGTAGAAATCTTGGATTTTTAGGCGTTCCACTGCTAACTTTTCTTCATATTTAGCTGAACAGTTTAAATAATTTACCGAAAAACTTAATCTTAGGACAAAAAAATCATCCTTAACCAAGGAAGGATTTGAACCCGTAACTCTGAGGTTGCCAGATCAGCACGTTACCGCGCTGGCTACTGCGTCCAGTTCACTGATATCGTATACGGTATTCCGATTATGTTTGGTCAGACACTGCGACATAACCATAACATTTGGAGCATCCGATTTATACTCCTGTGAACGTATAAATGCACAGAAATGTACAAACTAGGGATGGGTCGGTTCGGTTCTTCGGTTCCCGGTTCCACCGGTTCTTGAGCTTAGAACCGGAACCGAGGCCAAAAATAATCGGCACCGAAATAATTGGCGCGAAAACCAGTTTGAAACTTACTCACACTCCGAAAGTGGAGGCTTCGCATTGAAACCTGGTGAAATAGTGTACATAGATGCTTCAAAGTCGCGAATTATTCTAATTCAGTCTCTGACGTTGATTATTGATTACCTTATCTTACCATTGAGCAATGCAAAGTAATTGGTAAATTAAGAACCGGAACCGAGAATCGGAACCGAGAACCGAAGTTAAGAACCGAACCGGAACCGAAAAAAAGTGGAACCGACCCATCCCTAGTACAAACTCATTATAAAATACAACTGCAATGATAATCTTTTTTCCCCAAGGTATTTTAACCCATTGTGTTTTAACTTCCCACTAAACGTGCATCGCATTGCATTCTCTTCCAGGTGTTCCTCTGCGTAGCGGCCATTGCGGCATCCACTTATGCATTCCCCGGGATACCCCACCACGGAGGTTTGGCCCTAGGTGGACACCATGATGTCGATTACTATGTAAGTTTGAACAAAGCACTGTGAGCTATGTCCAACCCTAAAGTGTGCACCATTTGATGAGTGCGAGTAATGGAGAGATTTGATGAGAATCTTTACCATACTCCTGTTCACGTACCTACCTAAAGTATGTATCGCACATTCTCAGTAACATTTACTGTGTATCACACAAGATATAGATAAGCAGCATCATAAATATTTGGACAAAGCTGATAACCGTCATCATCACACACTCACTCACTCAGTGATTCAACCCGAAGGT
This sequence comes from Platycnemis pennipes, assembly GCA_933228895.1. NCBI lineage: Eukaryota > Metazoa > Arthropoda > Insecta > Odonata > Platycnemididae > Platycnemis > Platycnemis pennipes. The sequence continues at coordinate 90,950,699 of OW121850.1, read as the reverse complement.
TGGTTTTGTTAGGTGAGAGCAGAGCTCACCCCGTACTAAGCCAATGGCGTGTGAATTTCACACATTCCGAGTAGGAGTTCCTTTCCCTGGGCCACCTCGCACTCCGAGGATTTTTCGTTCGGTCAGTCATCATCATCATGGGTCAACAATTCAAAGATTGGTTTGACACAGTTCTCCACTCGATTACCCCATCGGCTAACTTCTTCATACCTGTAAAACTCATCACTTTCACGCGGTATGAAATGACCAATCTAAATTCAAGAATTAGCTGCGATACCTCTTTAAGTACCTTTCAATATCTTCACGAAAAGAACAATGCTGTTTACGGCATCGGTTTTGGACGAACCTTTTTCAGCATCATTGAAATGGCATCAATGAACATCCCACGGATACATATCGAGGCATTATGCTCCATTGGGATTTGAATTTTATTTCCTTGTTTTTGTTTAACTATCTCAAATCTCAAGCTATCTCCATCGACGACGATTTCGAAAGCCTTCCATCTCTTCTCTCCATGTCCCAGGTCGGTTCAAATGCACAAACCCGTAAAGAAATGAAAAGAAAAATTCACAAGTCCAACACTTCTGAAGCATTCATTTTAATACTTCTAATTTTAAAATGATGAAAATCTTATAAATCCGTGAGTAGCGCTAGCAGACAGCACGTATTTTTGTGCGGAAAAATATGGCTGACCTTGCTTCACGAATAGCCTAAAAGGCTTTCAGTACCTCATATCCTACCCTACATATAGGTACATAACCTATATACTCGCGAAAAGCACTATTCCGTTTAAGGTATCCCTCTATGACGAACTGTTTAAGCATCAACGGTGTTTTCATTTCGGAGACGACAATGGCCTTAGCAACGCTCGGAAAGGAACCGAAAAAACAGTAAATTTCAACGTAAATTACACATTGCCTAGAAAGTGTAAATCTATTAAGATAGTAAGAAATTTTAAACATTTTCCCATTAAATAGAGAAAGAATGAAATAAATCCATTAATATTTAGTATTTTTACTGAGCTAAAGAAAAAACTCTTGCGCTATCATAAATTGAATAAGTCAATTTAAACCAATATAAATACATAATTGGCGCCAGGAATCGAACCCAGGCTCTGAGACTTTTCTTATATAGCCTATAGCACCTTCTAGTGCATACGCTAGAACCCTACAAATTTTCAGCTCAATCGGTCCAGTAGTTTTTGAGGAGATGCGTAACGAACATAGACCGGCGGACAGACAGACAGACACTACTCCATTTTTATATATTAGTATGATGATGCTCGCAAGGTAACGTAATGATATATTTACAAGGTAGATATATTTTTTTATTGATACGGAACTTTCCATTGGTCCTTACGAAGCTCATCACCTTCGCCTTATAAATTTTTCTTAACGTGAGTTGTCTTCCATCCTGTCGGGAGAAAGAGTTTTCGCTACCCAGCTACAGAATTCCGCCGGGAGATAATTTTGGGCGAGAACTCTTTCTCCAAAACGAGGCGCCTAAAGTTACAGAATTCCACCCCAGAACTGCGTCCGTCGGATGGTACGTTGAGAAGTAGACTCCATTACGCCTTTCGCCAAGAGTAGACTAATGATGTCGCCGGGTTTCATTCAACCCTTCTGTATTTCCGCGGAAAATTCTTACCTCTACACACATACCATTCTCTATCTAATATGGCGCATATGACCTTAGCTATAGGTCTCTTCCCTCACATAAATACTTCAACTTCCTCTCAATTCAGTTGAGGAGAGAGGGAAATTCGTTAACTCATCTTCTGCGTCCGTATTCTCACATAATTTTCACTCCCTTTCTTCAATTCAAGGCCAATGAATTATATGAAGGTTTCCTTCGGAAAACCTTGATGATATTTCACGCGCATGAGAAGTCCTCATGCTCGTAACCCGATATTAGTGAGCCCTCATGTGCGCAACCTAATGGGGGCGTTTACTCGGAACCGAAATCGCAATTTTGTACACGAAATCGTTAGATGGAAACGAAAAAAGAATTTTAGTGAAAAAATTAATCTTCTAACCACAACCATTCACTCATAAATCATAAATTAAAATAAGCAAAAGGCGACGCCCACCGAAAATGCGGCAGTGATAACATTGACGTCATTTTCCTCCCGTCCTTGACTGCTTTCAGGGGAAGGTAAAGGAAGTGGAGGGGGATTCTCGGAAGGTCTGCTCGCACAGTGCTGTCGCAATCATTCCCATTGGCCGAGTCAGCTGTGCCCCCCCCCCCCCCCCATTGCGATAAGGCAAAGTAGCTTCGCGGGCTCAGTTCTGATTCGACGAAGCCGATATACGTCAGAGGTTGCACCACGCCCACTTTTCCGAAAGGGTTAAAAACATCAGTTTTTCCCCGCTTATAACTCGGGAAATAATTGTCGGATCAAAAAACGGAAAAATACGGGTCTTTTTATTTTACAAACTCTATCAGATTCGGCAATAAAAAAATATGGTAAACGACCCCATTTTTGCGATTGTAACCAACATTCCCTCTATGAGAGAATTCACTAGTCGATTCGTATTTTTTCAGACGATTATTCATTTCTAAAGACGGCAAACGCGTTGTCGGTGAGGTGGTGATGAAATGCTGAGAAATTGACGCAAATTTTAAGGATAAAACTGCACATTTGTCACCCCTGATCTAGAAAGGGATATCTTTGTACTGTGGAGTTTGCAGGTGCTAAGAAAATCGTCTCCACTTGACCTTTCTCCTCTCTCATTCCCTCCCGAAGGCTTACCCCAAGTACCACTACAACTACGGAGTCGCCGACGGCCACACCGGAGACGTGAAGAACCAGTGGGAGGCCCGCGACGGAGACGTGGTCAAGGGATCCTACAGCCTCAACGACCCCGACGGCACCATTAGACAGGTGGACTACGTCGCCGATGACCACAACGGATTCAACGCCGTGGTCAAGAAGGTCGGACACGCCGTCCACCCACAGGTGGTCCACCACCACGCCGGACTCCATCATGGAGGCTTCGCGCACGCGGGCGGCAATTTCGGAGGCGTGTCGCACGTCAGCGGCGCTCACCTCGCTATCGCTCATCAGTGAAGACGCAAGAAAATGTTGTACATACATATGCTGCCTCATGAAGGCATAATAAACTTAACTAGTGAATAACTGAGCGTGTTTTTCCTTCCACCCCTTGGAGGAGTGTGTTAGAAACCGTCGAGATTATCTCGAATAGGTAATCAAGGAGTCACATGTTACAAGCAAGAACGGTTTGTAAATTTAGGCGAGTTTGAAACGCTCGTTACAATCTTACTCATTGTTTTCACTTGAGTTTTTCTCATCTGGGGGCTCTTTGCTCAAGGCGGATGAGAAAAACTCAAGTAAAAACCAAATATTGTGATTATTACGAGCGATTCAAATTAACCAAATTTTCGAGCCATTCGTTTGTATCACGTGACTCCTTGGGAACCTATTCGAGATAATCCCGAAAGTTTCAAACACACCCCCGGAAAGAACTCGGCATTGTCGAACCTTGGTGGTGACGTAATAACGTCACATCCTCTACGATTGATTGTTACATGTACATTTCTTTAAAAAAGGTCTTTATCGAAACTGCCACGACTAACCTCGACATTTCCCAAGATCAGCAATATCCAGTACATCCTGAATAAGGTTACTGATTACAGATTCGCATACATGGGTAATGACGTTCAAAACGTTTCTCCTTTAAGGAGGTTAGTATGAGGAGAAATAAGGAAATCTCAAGGTTTAAACTTCAGCTTTCAGTCAACAAATATCACCAACAAGAGATTGTGGTTTGTTTGTGATTGTGATTGTTCCAGATGAGAGGCGAAAAGCTCACTATAACGAAAACGGCGAAGGGTCAAAGGTTCAACGTCCCATCCGGGGGACGGAGTACTGAACATAAGTGTTCTTCATGCAGCACTCAAGTAAATGTCGATTTCACTGAAAAATATCTGCCACTATCGGGATTGGAATCCTAGACCTAAGGATAACATTCAGGTACCACTGCTACTACAGAAACTGCATCCCTAAGGTGATTGGGGTCTTTGGTTTACATCTATATCTACGTGATACCCTGTGAGCCACCATAGAGGTGTGTGGCAGGGGCTGAAATTTAACTTCTGAAAGATCATTTTTGGTTTACACGCTCTGGAAACTGGCTTATGCTGCCATCTAAAATACAAATTATTGGCAATTGCTGCCAATTGATAGGAGGTCTTGATGGACTACACCCGAGAGAGTACATCAGTGTTTCCTGATTATCCGTGCACCCTTTACCAGTCATTAGCACGGAAAATCGGGAGTTTACTTACTTTGCCTTCATTTACCTTTACGCCCACTTTCTTAAAAGTATTGTAGTTAGTTCTTTCAGCTCTTCTTTATTTTCGGCCAAAATAACTACATCATAAAAGGACGGCAACGTCTAAACTACATTAACCCTAAGTCTAACCCCAAGAACAACTGAACAACCATGCCGGTAGGCGGGATCCGAACCCTAGACCTCATGGTTTGTTTCAGACCGGCTCGTTCCCATCCTGATTTACCGCGACCGACAAAATTTCCCGATATATCGTCGTGCTCTTGGGGAAGATAAGAGGTGGAGAAAGCTTCTTCCTACTTAGTTCCCCTGCTTTCGTAAGATGTTGACAGCTCACCTGAATAAGGTTGCATCTCGAACTCGACGCTGGAGCTCTTGATGCGGTAGGCCAGGGCGCCTGTGTAGCGCACGGAGTGAACGGACAGCACGGCGGAGATGGTTCTCTTCTCGCCCGCCTTGTTCTGAAACCGGAAGGGAAATAAAAAAATGATCACAAATAAATCATTCTCGAGGTTGATTTTAGTTCATTGAGGAAAAAACAGGATGATGAGCGAGTGTCTGTTGAAGGTTGAGTGTGCAAAACCTACGAAACAAGTACAAACAGAGACGGAAGCGAACAATAAATGGTAATGGATTTGGGGACAATAGACAAGTAGACATTAAACATCACGATATCACGTGATGTAAACAAACCAGGCGGGTTGTGGGATAAAGCCATTATACTATTGTTGTGAACACCGCAACTATAGGGAGTTTCAGAATTAATACCCGGGTTTTAAGGCTTTGTAGTATGTATTACATTTAACTTACAATTAAATATAATACAGCAAATGAAAGATCAACGCAAACAGTTTTTTATGCAAGTGTTCAATGTGAGCACCATTCGTCACACGGATCATATCGAGTCGATAATCGAGTTCTTCCCAAACCTTGATCAGTGTGTCTGGAGTAATTGTTGCAGCAACTGCTTCAATCCTGTTTTTTAAGTCGGGTAGGTCAGCTGGTAGCGGAGGAACATACACATCATCCTTTATGAACCCCCAAAGGTGAACATCGCAGGGCGTCAGACGGAACGCACTTTGCGCTGTAACTACAGATTCAGTCATTGCAAACTGTGAAACACAAAAAGCTTTCTGTTCACTAGTCGCTACTCTTTGCTATCTTTGCTACTAACGCTTTCTAATGGAACACATAGGAAACAGTGCATGCGAATGCGCACAAGTGTACCAACAAAACTGTTTGAGTTGCTCTTTCATTATTATATGTAATTGTAAGTTAAATGTAATTAATACTAAAAAGCCTTAAAACATCGATATTCATTTTGAAACACCCTGTACTTGGTTTACGCCACAAAATGTATTTTGGCTCCGCAGTTCACACCGGCGCACAGTGGGGTCAAATCGCAATTCGCCGGACTAAAGTCCAAAACTGCTTTTTATGAGATAACGTCTTGAAACTTGGCACATATACACACAAATGATTGGTGATTATGGAATGGTAAGTCATTTTTCATAGGTATCACCCGTTACTTAGATATAGAGGCTCATACACGACCAAATTTCGAAAAAAGCGCCCGCTCCTATTTTCTTCGAAAATCTTAAAAGTTGACCAGATATAGGAGTAATTAAAGGATTTTTATTAAATAAAAAGCATTACCAATTGTGAACAGGGTACTTTGCCTATACTATGCATATTTTTCAGACATTTTTGCCTATATTTGAGTGCTATTACGTCACAAAATGGCGGATCATTTTTTTACACTAAATTTTACATAAAGTAGACAATATAATCCTTATTCGGAAAATGGTCTCTGGGATACTTCATCAGAGTAAAAATTGAAGATATTTCTAGGTTATCCCGTAAAAATATTTGAAAAAAGTTTGCGACGCCGAGAATAAACTCGATTTTTCGATCGCGCGTCGCGGCCCGGCTCCGCGCAGCGGGACCTGGAAATACCGAGACTCCGTTGGATTGTTCATGTTGTGTGGATAATAACTCCTCGAATATAACTTTTTCAGGATTTGCATGCTGTCACTGATTTCTAAAGATTCTATACTGAAGATTTTGCGAGGATATTGGTTCGAGAGAATGGATCAGTGCACTCGTAACTGCGGTAAATTTTTTATTTTGATAATTTTCGGTATAATGCAGAAAATTATGAACGTCTTTCAACTCTTGAGAAAGATTGCCGGTTCTCGGGGAACCATGCATGTTCTCCACAAAAAGGCAACATTTGGGATTCCCTTCTTTCCCTTTACCCCCTCCTCCTCCATCCCGAACTACATTCAACGCCTTTACTACCCGAGGAGGGTGGCGTAAAAAGGAACGTTTTACGACAATGTGCAGTCTTAAAAAAAACATACCTTCTTGGCAAATTACAACTTGTTGTTGCTCTTTGTTATCTGAAGGGGAAGTCTTGAGTAAATGGAGTAGCGCGGAGATTTTTTGATCTTTTCGAATGTCCTCATTGCTGATTAAACACGGAGTTCATATTATTTCTCTAATCATGCCATTTTCTGCGGATTGAAATATATTTAGGTGAGTCTTCGCTGAATGAAACCAGACAGGTGGTGCATAAGTGAGCAGAGGCAGGATCACCGAAGTATAAATATTTTTTTTATTCCAAGGACAGTGAAGAACGACTGATTAGGGTTGAAGAGAGCGCTGACGCAGCAGCTTTTGCTTCACCAATTTGTGGTTTTGTAAGGGAGGCCCATGTCGGTCGTTTGTCGCTGCAAGTGTGCTGAGTGTGCAAGTGCCTGAGGAATTATTCTTTGTTCTAGGCTGCTATGTTTCTAATGTTTACGAATCATTTTCCAACAGCTAGTAACTTAATAATTTTACTTCAGATACTAACATCAGAAATGATACTGAAAATTTCCGTTACATAAAAGTATCCATGAAAGGGATAAGAGAAAAAACACTTGAGTAACATTTCGAATAAAACTATAATATGTCTATACTCTTCTTATTCTCAACGTTCACCAAATACTACAAAACTTAGCAAAACGTTGGATTACATCGACGTGAGTGTAAACACTTGCATTAGTATTGTTGCTGAAAACTAACATTATTTATCTTACATGAACGCTAAGAACATCTGAGACATCTGGCATCTAGCCGGTGAATCACTAAGCCACGCCTATTATCCACTCATCATAGTGATGATTATTAAACACTGACAACGAATCATATCCGAGCAAGGGTTTTCTGCACTCAGAAAAGGAACAGCAGGTAATAAAAAGTGCAGAACCAATGCCCTTCTTATGGTACTGGCGGAATGTTTCGAACTAACTACGAGTTTCTTAAGATTCATTTCTCCTACCTGTATCTTGACTTTGATGCTGAAGCTCTCGCCGTACGGCACGCTGTCGAGTTCCTCCAGCGAGAAGGACACATCCTCTGGCAAGGCATCCTCAGGGTAGCAGTAATAACCCTGGGCGGCTCCAGCGGACTTCAGGGCGCTGTATGTAGACAGCCGCTCACTCATGGTCCCTTCGTAAGATAGTAATATTCATATTTAATTCGTGAACTTCTCCGCGACGTTCTAAAAATAGAGCGGGTTTGTTTACGCAATTGATCGGATATCATGGATTCGTAATCGAATGAGAGGTGAAATCCTCCTTCGAGACAATATTAAAGAGGGAAGTCTTACCTTCGGGATTCTTGTACTGGTCAGTGATATCCTCCAAGTCGTTGTCGCCGAATTCATCGTCTAATTTTGGATTCTTCGTGACGACCTTACGGCCAACACTGTATAAATGAAAAATGTATTAGTAGAAAGAATATGTTTTATCTCAATATTTCAATCAATAACTGCAAAAAAGTAGTTCCATAGTACACATTACTGTCTTGAATTTTACTACCATAGTCAATGATTTACGTTTCTATAGTCTATTAAATATCGACAAAGCCTAATCAGTCAGATTATGAATGGTGAGTTTTCAGGGATGAGGGAAACAATTTCGATTCCATTCTATACCTATGCGTTATAAGCCTACAATTCCATTTAAGTCTTCTTTTTCCTATGGATTTCAAAAAATATAAATTGAAGGACCGATTGAATAGGAATCCCATTCAATTCTAGTTGTCGAAACAGTATATTTTCCTCATTCCGATTTTTTTTAAACACAACCCTTGAAGAATTTATGACTTGTCTTCCACGATTTATTGCGTGTGTCCATGTCTTTTCCTAGGGATTTCAGGAATTGATTTCAAATTGAATTTCATTATCACCTTTAATGGCAAGCAAGATTTCTCATGAGAGACAGCTTCTGGCTCCACTGTGTGAACTCCTTCATGATTAAAGTTGGAGAAATGATACTAAGCAATTCCTCAAAATATTCCTTTTCACATCAGAGTTCTGAAGGCCGTTATTGAGAAAATAATGCTCGTAAGCAAGGAAATTGAAGGAAAAAATATTCTGATAGTAGGAAGAGATAATAAATAAATACGTTGATCAGAAGGAAGATATAGCGTGGGGAAGGAGTCGTTAAAATAAAATCAAAGAAACTTAGGGACACTTCATTAAAACCTACTCTAACTGATGCAAAAATATTAGTAAATACCTTTTGAAAAACCAACTGTTAAAATAAAATATATTTTATGAAGTTTTATAACGTTAAAAGTGCATTATATCTTTTTTCAAGTTGAAGTGAACACATTTTCAAGTCAATGGTAAGAGCAAGAGCTTTGGTAGGAGAAAAAGGTGCATAATAATACACGATTTGATTGAAAATATCTAACTTATACGTTTTTTTCCGATCCAGCGGATGAAATGATACTATAATGCGTAATAATCATCAGAGTTAGAGTCTGAAGGCCGCTTTACACGGTACAATTTTTTGTACAATTTCTTGTACAAACTCTTGTATGAGGAAATTGTACCGTGTAAAGCGGCAAATTGTCCGCGATTGTCTGAATGACTGAACGGGAAATAGAACCTGTTCTAATTCCATTCAGACAAACGTACAATTTCGTTCAGGTTATACAAGCGTTTGTACAAGAAATTGTACAAGGAATTGTACAAAAATTTGTATCGCGTAAAGCGGCCTTAAGAGAGAGAAGCAGTATGTCCATCTCCCAGTGTGTCCATCCTTTTCACGCAGAGACTTTGGATCGCGATTCACTCAACTGATATTGGTCGACTTTGAGTCGCGTGAATCCATAGGGGGAGTCCGGGTCTTCTTGGAAGTGGACAATGTCCGCGTTCACCTCGGCGAACACGAAGGCCGTGTCGTAGGCGAACCCGACCTGTCCGTTGCGGACGGCCACCAGGGGCGCCGGACCACACTGCATCATCTCTGGAAGGGGAAAAGGAGATCGCCGTCAGAAATACAATTTGAGAAGTAAACAATGCACAAGACGCATAAGATCAAAATCAAGGTTAAGAAGTACCTACTGAAGGAGGCATTGACATACTAGCCTACGGGTGACAATGAAGACAGAATAGCGATGCTAGGGTGAGAATAAACCCTGCCTACTCCGTGCAAAACATCGTTTCATACGAGTAAATTCTTCTCGGGTCTTCATCCGGGTTAAGATTTCCATCTCCGCCGATGTTTCGATGAACGACTCACCTATCATCTTGCCCTGAAGACGATGAGCGAGTCGTTCATCGAAACGTCGGCGGAGATGGAGATATTAACCCGGACGAAGACCCGAGAAGAATTTACTCAATTAATACGCCGGGAAAGCAGAAGAACTTACTTCATCGTTTCATACGGCCTCTTACGGAGACTCTCATGTGTGTTAAAACATAAATAATAATAAAATTCTACTCAAATTTCATTGCAAAGGCGTCATTTAATCTTCCTAATGCTATTTTAAGGAGCTATTAATGTATTTGATTCCCCTAGGAATTAATTTTATTACTAAACTGGTTCTGATCTAAATTACCCCATTAAACTACATACTGGACGTTTATTTACGCTGTTGCGCACTTTCGTTCGTTTCTTTGACAAAATTAAAAAAATCAATCCATTATTCACCTTGGTACTCTAAGTTATTAAAAAAATCAATGGTGTCATTGCATTCTTGACCTGTGGTTTGTAAAAGTCAATGGGGGCGTTTACTCGGAACTGAAATCGCAATTTTTTGAACTAAATTGTTAGATGGAAACCAAAAAAGAATTTTTGTGAAAAAAAATAATCATCTAACCACAACCATTCACTCATAAATCAAAAATTTAAATAAGCAAAAGGCGACGCCCACCGAAAAAGCTTCTGTGATAACATTGCCGTCATTTTCCTCCCGTACTTGACTGCTCTTATGGGAAGGGAAGGGAGTGGAGGGGGATTCTCGGAAGGTCTGCTCGGACAGATCCTGTCGCAATCGCTCCCATTGGGAGATCCAGCTGTGTGTCCCCCCCCCCCCCCCCCACCCATTGCGATAAGGCAAAGTAGCTTCGAGGGCTCAGTTGTGATTGGAAAAAGTCGATATACGTCAGAGGTTGCACCACGCCCACTTTTCCGAAAGGGTTAAAAACATCAATTATTCGCCGCTTATAACTCGAGAAATAATTGACGGATCAAAAAACGGAAAAATACGTGTCTTTTTATTTTACAAATTCTATCATATTCGGCAATAAAAAATATGGTAAACGACCCCATTGATTCATACGTAGAATTCCACAAATTTACTACATGTCTCATCTCATTCACTCTTCCAATACATTCTAACCTCCATGTTCCCCCAATGATGGTGATAAACTCAAACACAGAGTCGAGCGGCAGGTTGAAATTTCAAAAGAACCATAAATAAAGTCGCGAGAATCGGGCTCGAGTCAACTGCGTTGGACTGGGAGTGGGGGGTCGGAGAGGTCAAGCTAGGGTGCGACCACTCACTCTCGCTCTCCTCCTGAGGCGTGGCGTCGATGGCCTGCCAGCCGCCGTAGCCCGGAGGGAGGTCCGGCCGCGACATCCAAACGTCGTTCCAGACGTGGAAGTTCCAGAGGGAGTCGCAGCAGCTGCCGTTCCTGTCCATCTCGCACCCCGACTGGTCGAAGTACCGCTCAACGGTCAGCGTCTGGTTGCCGTCGTGGGCCGACACGTAGTTGGTGACCGAGCGACAGGGTATGCCCAGTGCCCGGCACACTGGAAGCGATCCAGGAAAGAAATAGAAGTGAGAAATATTATAGAAATACATACATCCACACCTTGTAAGGACAACAAAGGCTAAAATAATACCGCACCGTGTAACTTAATCCCTTAATCCTAAGGCAAAGACAACGCCCAAGTCTCGGGCGGGATTTGCTCCCACCATCTTTGAGTTGCAAAGCCGTTAGGATGGCTCCGGTGAAAACTAAGAGGGACGGGAAGCATAACCAAAACAAAAGAGTCGTAATCTAAGTCGGGTCTGAATTGATTAAGCACCAGGGGGGTGTGCTTGATTCATTCGAGATTATCTCGAATGCGTAACCATGGAGTCGTGTGGTACAAACACAAATGGTTCGTAAATTTAGTGTGTTCAACTCGCTCGCAACAATTTAACCAATTGTTTTCACTTGAGTTGTTTTCATCCGGGGGCTCTAGGCTCGAGACAGTTGAGGAAAAATCAAGTGAAAATAATAAGTGAGATTGTAATGCACGATTCAAACGTACTTAGTTTGCAGATCATTCATGTTTGTACCATGTGACTCTTTAGTTACTCATTAAATACCGGACCGAGAGCTAAGATTATAAGGTTATTTCCAATAAGATTCAGAGTTTTAGTTTATTGCAGTATTGAGAACGTACGAATGTATACTAACGCCACATTTTGCATCGATGTTATGCAAGTAGCTTTTAAATTTCATGCATTACTTTAAAAACGTGTTCCTATCGGTGTATTCTACAACATTGACAACACAATGCAGGCTATCTGCCCTCCCAAGACCGACTGAGGAACAACTTACACAATGGATTTGTTATTTATTGTCAGCTCTGCGTGAACACCTTAAGATTTTACGCACGTGACGCCACTGACTATAATTATATGCCTGCGACCTCATACGTGACCCTCTCTGGAGGTGCTGGACACTTACAGGTGACCGTCAGCGCTGAGAACACCCAGCACTGCCCGTATTTCACCGACTGGCCTCCTCTGCGCAGATACTCCTCCAAAATGGCGACGCTCCCAGTCCATGCGGTCGGTGCGGTGCCATCCTTGTAGCCTCCGTGCCAACGCCCGACCAGCAGTCCGTCGTCATCGACAGAGTTCACCTGACAAATGAAGATAGCAGAGCGAAGGAAAATGTATCCGTAGTTGAAGTTGTATTTTTTTAAATTATGCTTAGTAACGATTGAAAGCAAACCTTCTATTCACATAATTGCACAAAGTTTGCAATCCAATTGCATGAGGGTTCTATTTTCATGATTCAGAAAAACAACCACGAATCATTTTCACGCAGTAGTTACCTGAGAAGAGTGGGAGAAAAGAAATGTCTTCAGAAAACTTTAAAAAGACAGGACAACTTAATCAGCTATATCTTGAGATACGATGGTCTGATGAAAACAATCGTGGAGGGACAAGTGAACAGAAAAAATAGCAAAGGAAAGCCTTGAATTCGATGAATGGCAAAAGTAGCGAATGACGTGAAAGAGAAGAATTATATAAATTTGAAGAAGTTAGTTGATAGGAGAACTGACCACGAGTGGAGACCTGCGCATAACCAATGTTTGGATTGTTGACTCGTGATGATTTAAAAAGAACACCAATCGTGCGTTCAGCACACAAGTGCCATTATCAAGGTAAAACATCATGTAAATTTTGTAAGTTTGGAAGGAAGGGGGTATGGTGAAGATGATGGGCGAAGAAATTGAAGGATTAAGATCCTGGACGTTCCCTAGGAGGCGCAAATAAACAACGAAGAAGAAAGGATTATTATCGGCAGGAAGAATGTATGCTTCTTTGGATACTACAAATAAATAACTAATAGAGTATTATAAATTGTAAGTCCGCTCACATTAATAAAATGTCTTAAATATTTTGAATATGTAATTCCCTGATTATTTCCTTCCAACAATCCAACAAAATACTAAATCATTTTGGGAGAAGGTTGAATGTCCGAAAGTTTTGCATTCAAGGAAGGGATGCAGAGGAGGAGATGAATGAAAGGAGTACTGACCACGGCGGAGATGGCCCTGGCGACCTTCACGGGGTCCCCGCGGTCCTCGTGCCGCAGCCGAGAGAGCTCCAGGAGGCACGCGGTGGCCGGCAGGACGACGTCCTCGAACTGCCCGAACACCCAGCGTCTGCCGACCGGCTGACGGTAGGACCCTCCCACCCAAACCTTCCCGTGCTCGTTCTCCACGTATTCCTTGCGGTCTTCCTCTTCCTCCATGTACACGCCATCCTCTGGGAAGAGAGAGAGAGAAACAAGAAAATGAGAAATCTGCAGACGGATTCATGGGAACCTCCATATTTCTTTAACCTAGTTACCGGTTCAAAATTCCCGGTGGAAATGACGGCGTCTGATCCATAACATGTTGACGCACTGGTAAGTAACCATAGAGCAGGATTAGGATCCAGGGGAGGGCGGTTGCCCCCCCCCCCCTCCCGTCCCCTAAGCCTTGGAGAACTGAACTAGATAGACTGTCTTTTGATTGGAGGGTGGGGGTAAGGAGGAGGACAACACTGGTGACCGCTCCCCCAAACTTGATGTTTGGGTCCGCCCCTGCCATAGAGCATTCGACCGAAAGTTCCCACCTGTTCCTCAACTGTTGAGTCTGTTGAACGCAACCATTGTTCAGCCTCAGCGGCGATAAAACTAGATGCAACAATCTCTAAAAATGCCATTGTTGTATTGCAATTTTGGTTCATAGTTGTTGAAGGGTTGGCGTCACAACTTCGCCATCGTCGAGTCGTGTGTTCCTCTCCAGACATTCTGAAACAGGGCATTCGTGTGTGGACTAACTAAACTGTGCAGACTAGACTTCGAAGGCTAGTCTTCACTACCCTGTTAGAGAAGAGTAGCAAGGCAGTTTCACCTCACCTTTGCACCAGGGGTTGAAGAGGATGTAGATGTCCGTGTCGCACTTGTGCTCCCGTCTGGCGAGCTGCGGGGGCGGCCCGCCCTCGCCCTCCGCCCCATCCTCGCCCCCATTCTCGCCCCCCGCCCGCTCGCCCCGCCTCCTCCTCGCCCCGCCGCGCCCTCCGCCCCCCATCGCCCCCAGCCGGGCACTGCCCCGTTCGCTCTCCACCGTGCAGCGCCAAATGCCCACAGGAGCCGTGCTCGGGATGTGAACCTGGGAATGGAGAGAGGACGTACATCGATCAGGTGTGCGTGTGTGTTGGCTTTTGCGTCGTGCGTGCACTTTCTCACGCAGGTAGAGAGGAGTGAGAGATATTCCGTCTCAGCCACAAGTCGCCGCTCCCACCTCGAGTATCAGGGTCTTGCCTTCCTTCCTCTGCACGTTTGCCTCCCAGGCGTCCTTCTTGGGGCCCCCGTTGACCCTCTGCTCCAGCGGAATCTGAAGGACAGCTCGAGTACCCTTGGTGGACACAGGATTGGGCCCTACAAAAAAGTAGCAAAAGAACAATATTCAACGAAAGAAATGGAGTTAGGTTTGAGGGACCGAATACTACAGAAGGCGTACATCAAAGGTGTGAAGAGTTGGAATGTGGAGAACAACTATATTAGCTGCGTTTTATGGCGCTCCAACTGCCACGCCAAACCAAAAAAGTATAAGTCTTTCAACCACAGTGCATGCCATACTACATTATTAATCAACAAAGTTTTTTCTGCTAATACTGAACATCACGGCTGGTGACTTACCACCCCCTGCCACACGTCCTTTCGACGGTTTGCAGGCTAAAATGTTGATGCAGAAAAGGTTTTCAACTAATGAAGTTATGCGACGATGAAAAATCACGAAATAAAATTTCTATGCCGGAAGATAATGGTCACACTGTTGCCGCATCTACGAGTCCGTCGACGAAGGAGAAAATCCGACTGATTGACTGGGCACGATATTTGGCAACAAAGCTCGCCATTTAGACCGAAGCGAAAAAACAATTGCCCCCTACCGCAAAGTCTCCCACGACCACAAGATAGAACCGAAAGCGAGCGAGTCACGGCAGTCACTCACCGAAGGAGAAGATGAGTCGGATGGCGTCCGTCTTGGACTCGGGCGGCCGGTCGAAGCGGACGGCGAAGAAGAAGTCGGCGCCGCGACGGAGGACGGGCGAGCCCCGCAGGGATCCGCCTCCGGAAGACGACCCCCCGCCGCCCCCCTCGCCCCCCGGGCACACGCAGGTCAGCTCGTAGGCCTCCGTGTGGTGAGTGGACGCGTTCTGCTTCACGTAGAACTCGGTCACCTCCACCGTCAGCGGCTGTAGGTCCTGGGGGACTGCAAGAAAACAAAACGTTGGACAGCCGGATATAGAAAAAGGATAAGATGAAGTGGGGAAAGGGGGGTGTGTAGGGGGAAGGAGGTTTTCAGGTCCGAGCAAAAATGAGAGAATTCATACATTACAGGCTTTTTATGGGTATTTTTCTACAGGATAGGTTAGGTTTCGAAGAAGCATCCCTACTCTGAATTAAGTTTATACTTTGAGGCGTAATTTGTGAAAGTTTAAGCATGAATATATAAATATCAAAGACCAGTCTAAAGCCCGTTTCACACGATACTTAATCCAGCACAAGACCTAGTGTGCTAGCCGCTACTCGATATTGAGGACGGAATCTAGTATGATTGGAACCGTCCTGGGAGATTTCACACGACCTTGTGCTTGATATGAATCGGTTATTCCATATGATTCCATACTAATTAAAAAACAGAGAAGTTCGCACAGCGTATGTAACGTGACTTGATTGGTCGATGGCTACTGGGCTACTAGGTCCTACTAGAAATCTAGTACCGCATCAAGTATAAAATCCAGTAGCTCAGCGCGTATACTAGCTAGCATGCTTGCCAGCCAGTATATTGGTTCTGTTCACACGATACTGGAAAGATAGCATACTAGCGAGTATACTAGACCTTGTACTGAATCAAGTATCGTGTGAAACGGGCTTAATTTTATTCCGCAGACGTCAACCAGTTGCACTCTCTCGGGCGTCATCAGGTACAAAGATGAAAAACATTCCAGTGGCTCAAATTATATGGCTGGAGTGAATCATGGAGGGGTTAAGAGATTAATCTCCACAAGTATTCATTCATTGCTAATGACATCTTCCGTAATCACTCACCCTCATTTGGCCTCCATTACCTCACCAAACCTCCAATCCCTCCCCTTCTGATAAATGCCAGCTGGCTAGTCGTACCATTAAATCACTTGTGCTGAAGAAGCTCAGACTGGTCTTTGCGATTTACAAGTTCCCGAGACTATCCTCGTATAGACATCCCCACTCCGATTTGAAGGAGTATACCTACATCGCTTCGCATATTCCCAATCTCTCTTTCCTAAACTATTTCTCTCCTCAGATCAGAATATTTCCTATCCATTGTCATACAATCCAAATTCAAACATCCTTGATTCTCTCCTCCTGGTTTACTGAAAATTCTATCTTCGATTAGAGCTTAATCAGTGGTTTGCCGCGTATTGCTATGGAACGTCATTGCTAATTGAAAGAAAATATGCATATTTCCACAAATAATTATTTAGGTACGACTGGTTTTAACGCATACGCGTTTAAACTATCTAAATTGATTTTAATGAAAATACGTGTACGTAGTTTGTTTCATCCTCCTCTATAACCAACTCTCCAAAGCGTACATTCTATTCTCGTCATCTCTTCTTAGATTTCAAATCCAGGATTCGTAAAAATCCACGCTCCACAACGAGCTTTTTACTAACCTTTTCTTTAAATCCCTGCTTAAGATTACTGTCAGAAGTTCTCTTCGGTTAGGAGCCATCTATATGTCACGTAACGACGATTTTATGCTTTTTATCCCATACCGTTCCATGATATTCTCTCTAAAACTCTACCCCCCTTTATTGCGTAACGCTGCTAATATACACTCACGTTTTCAATGATAAAACAGATATTCTTCATGAATACCTCGTTTATTTCTCAATAAGATTATATATGTACTAATCACTATTTATAATTACTACTATACTAATTTGTAATGCCTATAAACATTCTTAAAAATTTGAGTAAGGAATGAATGTTTCGTATATTTTAAAACCTAACGCAAGGCTGAATCAACCCTTCCTCCCTTTTGAAAGTACATCTTAAATGTTGGTCCAATCCCTCCCCCCGTTATTGTTACGTAAATGATGGACAGCCTCTGTTAGTGATAGCTTTCTTAGCTAAAAACAATCCCTCTCCTGACGTCATTACTACTACGTCCACCCTCGTCCAATATGCAGTCAGATTTTTTAAAAATGTTTCGTCTTACGTGTTACACTTTTCTACGAAGTACAGATGTAGTTGTGGTTATTCGGGGCTGACGACGAACAGCTAAGTTTCTTTTCACCATAGAAGACATATCGGTAGTTTTTCTTAATGGCGGATGAAAAGGAAAAAATCGTGAAAACAGTCAGTCCTGCGGTAGATATTAAGTCCCGATGAAATTGATTATATTCCCATCGCATCCATGTACCCCTCTACGTCAGTATAGTTGTTGGATTTTAATATTATGGATATAAATGGCTATTTCAGCCAATCGGTGGTGATTAATACTTATTTTATATTTTTATTCCCATCCAGTGAACGGAGTATAGACCTTTTGGTGTCCTCTATACACAGCACCGAAGTAGGAAGTTATAAACCACTGAAAAATCTCCAACACGTTCGGGATTTCAACCCAGGCTCTCGGATTTGGAGGCTGGTACTCTATCCACCGCAACAAGCAATCGCTTTTCCTAAGTTTGGAAGTAAAGGCATTCCGTAAACAGCATTCCAACACACACGTCTCGGATTTGACACCTATGTAGCGGGTGTTAAAGGGCGACAAGGTGCTTTTAAGGTGCCATGATAGATGATGGAGAACATTAAAAAAGCTGGGAGAATAGTCTGTTCGCATTGGATGATAAGAATGATTTATAAAAAAAAATGAAATTGAACGCGCCCTGCAGATAACATTGAGATTATGCTTTCATTCCTAACGCCTTGATGTAACATTGTTATGCAATAGGATATACACGTACGTACAGCGGGCGAGCCTAATCTCAAGAGCAACTCAACGTGTTTAACCCTTCCGCTCTCATGGTATTTACGTTATTTCCCTCCCAGAAAGCTCACAGATAAATCGTGAAAAGATGATCAAAAAAAGATTTTGCCAGCGTAAAATATGACCTAAGTTTTTGAGATTTTAAGCATATATTTTAAAAATATTTCACCTTAATATTTAAACTTTTTCCATTAGTTAATTTAATATTTTTTATAAAATAATGCTTAAAGAAAAATCATTTTTATCAAGAGCCGATATATCGGAACCCTGATCGTTTTAAGGGAAACACAAGAAGCCGATATAACAGCACCTTGAGCGTCCAAGGGTTAAAGATCGCGAGGAAGACTGCTCATATTGTCCCTTGGTTTGAACCTCGGTAATCCCCTTTGTAGCTCTTCGTATCTACTGCCTACTTTCGTATGTCTCGAATCATTCGGATTCTTTTCCTACTTCCTTCTGGGCTGATTCAAAATCCTTCTTTCTGTCATGCTCCTCAACATCCTGTTTCATCTTCTTGCGCCGTGTAATCAAATAAGCTCCTCAGTCAATTTCTCCCAATCTATTTCCTTTCCTCCCCTGCCAGTCATTGAATCCATCTTTCGTTCTGCCTCTCCACTAAGCTAACCCTCTTAATTGCACTCTACACCCACATTACAAGAGCCTTCCTTTACTATCGCAAGAGCCAAACCTGAACCGTACAATGCACCACGCAGAAAATCTTGATGAAGGCGTGCCACTCAACGAGGTGTTTTATCGTGTATTCTTTGCGCATGTAATAATTTATCATAATATCCCTCCTCAGCGATTCACTCATCTTCTAGGATGTATCCATAGCAAGCGATTCTTTGCTTACTTATCACTTACATAAGCATTCTCATTCGATATATTCCCAAACTCGTAAAGAGTTCTATCTTCTCGGATTAATGCACTCCAAACTTGAGGATTTTTCTGTCTTTTTGCACCTTCAAACACTCCTAATATTTGTCATATTTTGTTAATTCTCATCCAAAATATTTCACGCGGTATCAAAGTCACTGTGGCAGTAGTTAATAGGGAAAGGCATTGTACAGCTGAGGCTAACATTTGTACATACCTAACAATGCCAGTAGAATAATTATTTATTTATTTAACTATATTTATTTATTTAAATAAATTAGGAAAGAAATTGCTAGTTTTCGTTATCTATTTCGTAGATGAATGCAGTACGAACTTGATATTACTCTTATTCCAATCATATTTCCAGTCTTATGCAATATTGTAGAGTAATAATCGATGATATATTTTGGGTGATGTGGTTTTTTGGGATTTATATACCCAATGATATATTATGCATAAATTTGAGAAGACTGAGTTGAATATGCCTCAGTGTAGTTTTTGTTGCTGTTTCCTACTCTCTTCCACCAGTTACCTCTTCATTGTAGAATAATTATAGATTATGCCAGTAGAATAATAATGATGGTGTCGCGTGAGGAGGCTATTTTATGGTGATATTTTTCAGTTGATTTGGAAACACTTCTTGATGGACTAAATTTAGAATAAATATTGAAATACAGGTTAAGTATATAAATTTCCTAAAGCAACTTGAAATGCATGAAAAAATGGAATTTGGCTGTTGAATTTCGTGAAATACATTTTTTAACGCGGGGAAAATTCCTTTTCTAAATTCATTTTTTTAATAAATTTAACTCAAGAGCATATATAAAAGCGCTCTTCAGCGCACTAATGAAATGCACTTCGACACTTTTCGTTCGAAAATTGGTTCAGAAATAACAGTCGAAGAAGGCAAAAAAAGTCGCCTGTTGCTGTAAACAAATGAGGGGCTAAATCATCAACGTGAGGACACACGGCTCCACGTGTCTCACCTGGGTTCCTGTCCGGGTTCGCCTCGGATTCCAGGAGGCGCCTCAGCTTCAGTTCCCTGGAGAACCGGCTCATCATGTCCCGGACGTAGTTGTAGTACCGAGGGCTCGTCCAGATGGGGTCCCGGTCGGTCCTGGATGCTTCCCGGCGGAAACCGCTCGGGAGACCCATGGACGCCGAGTGAACTGTCGGGCAAGACATCCTCCGCTTCCCTTGCTGCTATGTCGGTGAAGTGATTCGGCGTCCCGACGAGAAGGACGGGAGACCTGCAGCATGAGTTAAGCATGTCTCAAACGCACATTACATTTATAGGCATCCACCATCTTAGCCCACCGTCGACTACGGGCCATATTTACAAACTCAATTACAGTCTCTCTTCTACTGCATACGTCATAAAATCTCTATTACGAGTTCAAAATGGTGGACAGATTCACCTTGATACGGTCCCAAGTAGTATACAAATACTTTTCAGAGACATGCTGAGAAGAAATACCACCTTGGCATCTACATCTACATAATACCCTGCAAGCCACCATAAAGGTGTGTGGAAGGGGGTGAATTGCATGCACACATGAACAACCAAACATGCACTACATATCATGCATAAAAAATTAGTATTTATATACTGTTCTAAACTTCACTATTTAAAAAAAAGATAAAAATAGCAAAGCAAACATGCTGTTAGTTGGGTTAGCTATAAGTACTCATACCAACATGCAGCTACCAATGTTATCCATTGCTACACTCGCATTGGATATATTTAGCGTTATTAATATCCCTACAGAGAAGGAGCTGAATAAGATGCTAACAACCATGGAAAGGACAATGGCAAGTTATCATCTGAAGATCAATAAGAAGAAAACTAAGATATTGGTGTGCAGCAAAAGAGAAGAGGCCAAAACCAACGTAATACTAGGAAAACAGAAACTGGAAGAGGTGAAATAGTTCTGTTACCTGGGAAGCAGAGTAACCAACGATGGACGAAGATGAAAGAAATAGTGAGTAGAATAGCCCAGGCAAACAGGGAATTCTATCAAAATAAGAATCTACTTACAGCTGGAAATACAAGCTTGGAAGTAAGGAAGCAATTTATCAAAACGTATATCTGGAGCATGTTCCTTTACAGCAGTGAGGCATGGACGATGAGAGCAGCGGAGAAGAAAAGGGTGGAAGCATTCGAAATATGGTGCTATCGAAGAATGATGATGATAAAATGGATTGACCGAGTGACAAATGAAGAAGTCCTAAGAAGAGTGGGAGAAAAGAGAAGTCTGCTGAAAACTATAAAAAGAAGACGGGACAACTTAATCGGCCATATCTTAAGACACGATGGCCTGATGAAGACAATCGTCGAAGGAAAAAAGAACGGGAAAATGGAAAAGGCAGGCCTCGTATGAGTTACATAGAGCAGGTCGTAGAGGACGTGAAAGAGAGGGACTACGTTAATATGAAGAGGTTGGTCGATAGAAGAATCGAGTGGAGGGCTGCGTCAAACCAATCCTAGGATTGTTGACCCTTGATGATGATGAATTGTACGAGGAAAAAAAGGACATTTTGAATCTGTCAGTTCGGCAATCAATTTCTCTAATTTTGTGATTATGGTCCATTCTACCATAGTAAGTTGGGATTAGCAAAATATTTTTAACATCATCACTGAAAATATGGTCTTGGAATTTGTTTAAGAGATTAAGTCTAAATTTCAACCTGCGATCTGACAATTATTCCCAATTTAATTCATTTAATAGACTGGTTACGCTAATAAGGTTATCGTACCGTCCCTTTACAAATCTTGCCGATCTTTGCTGCACACGTTCAAGTTCATTATTTATACCGATTTCGTAGGGATCCCATACACTGGCAGCATATTCGAAATGAGGTCTAACAAGGGAAAATTAGCTGATTTCTCGTACATGACAGATAAAATCTGTTCGATTCGTATTAGAGTTTTCATGAAGCAAGCAGAAGAAGCGAGACTATACTTGAGATTCTAAATATGAGCCTAAGATTTAGAAACGCAACGGCTTGGCAAACCGTTGCGGGTTCGAATCCCGTCTCGGGTATGAAACTCATCTATTTCTTAGTATTAAGTCATGTTATATTCCAGGCTTCCCTCTGTTAGGGCCAGGGGTTCTATTCCCTACAGATATTACAGTGGAATCCCTACTCTGATGCCGCGTGCAGAACATTCCAACTTCAGTACAAAGTCCGTGGGATGAAAAGCAAAGCTATAAACCCCTTGGCGACTTTCATTACAAAGATGGTTAATCCAGATGCCAGGTTTCTTCCCAAAATTCCTCATTTTCTGACACCTCCGATTCTGGTCCATGTCTTTACATCTACATCTACACAATACCCTGCAAGCCACCATAAAGGTGTGTGGCAGAGGGTGAATTCACACCAAACATGTATTACATAAAATGGATTAGTAATTATATTATAGCCTAAATTTCTCGATTTAAAAAAGATAAAAATAGCAAATAAAGCATACAGAATCATGCTGTTAGTTGGGTTAGCTTAAAGTCCTTATACCAACACGAAACTACCTATACTATCCATTGATACACTCGTATTTATACTATTGGATATATTTACAGCTGTCCATATCCCCAAATGTACGAGGAAAGAATAACATTTTGAATTTGTCAGTTCGGCAATCAATTTTTATAATCATGGTCCAGTCTACCATAGTAAATTGGAGTACGAAAAATATTTTTCTCGTCAACAGTGA
Organism: Platycnemis pennipes; assembly: GCA_933228895.1. NCBI lineage: Eukaryota > Metazoa > Arthropoda > Insecta > Odonata > Platycnemididae > Platycnemis > Platycnemis pennipes. The sequence goes on along the minus strand of OW121850.1, from coordinate 90,927,699 downwards.
AAATATTGTCTTGGAATTTAGTGCAGAGATTAAGCCTGAATTTCAACCTACAGTCTGACAATGATTCCCATTTTAGTTCATCTAACAGACTGGTTACGCTAATATAGTGCCATACTATCCCTTTACAAATCCCCCTGCCACACACCCTCGCGGTGGCTTGCAGGGTATCGTGTAGATGTAGATGTACAAATCTTGCAGATCTTCACTGCACCCACTCCAGTTCATTATTTAAGCCTATTTCGTAAGGATCCCATATACTGGCAGCGTATTCCAATTGAGGTCTAACATAGGAAGGTCTTTAAGTACTGCAAAGACTTGAAACAATTGATGCATGAATACCCAACGTCCCAATTAATATCTTTCATCGTCCCCCTTCTACTGAACTTCAATTGATTAGGTATCTTAAACTAAATCACAAAAAGGCACAGATCATATCCTAGTATATAGGCTTATTAGAACTAGATTCGTGACAATATCCGTGGAATGAAATCACTCAAAATAAATGCCATCTCATGAAATTCTTAGTGGTTAAAAGAACTGATTTTAATTAAAAGAAAATTAATAAAGTAAATTTGTTGAAGTGTCGATCTAGTGTATAGAAGCGTTAGGTGATATGTATGTACATCAGACTGCACCTGAATGCAACAACGGAGAAGCAATCTTCTCTTTCTCGTCTTATTCAGTCCGCTGCCAAACTAAAGTGTCTTCCCGTCAGTGCACGTGCATCATCTCACCAGGATATCATCCGTAAGGCGGAGCACGAACGTGATAAGAAAAGCATTCCACACCGGAAATACTCGCGGGCAGCACCGATTCTTACAAGTTTCCATCACGCTGCGGAGGAGAGCACGTCCAAAACCGCCGCTTTAAGTGGACGCGCCGAAATAGACCGGTAAAGCGGGGAGGAGATCCGCGAATATTAGCAAGCGAGAGTGAGTCACGCTCGCGGCGATGAGAGGGCGAAAAAATCACCAACAGAAGCGAGGCCATCAATCCGGGATCTAATTTGAAGAGGAACTCTTAACACACTCCAGCGATGATAACGTCTGCAGAAGCGAGCATATCTGTCGTCAGCGGAGATCCAAAGAAAGAAATCAGACCTGAATAACTTGTTGTCACTACATCTTCACATTCGGCTTTCCTTCTCCGTCGAATTCAAATGGCCACAAATTCGGCGATTAACTTACAATATACTAATACGATGTAAAATATTTAAATAAAGAGTTCCCTATCTAAGACCAATATGTCCATCAACTTATCTAATTCCACCTCCCTTTTCCACTTGTAAATGCTGAAACTGAATTGAAATTCATTTTGTGGTTATCCATATATTACGTAACACTGATTTTCCACTGTTAGCTCCCCTTCCCCCCTACTATAACGTTCTGCAAGATTCTCTGAAACAACACCACCTATGTTACATAACGCTGCCGTTGCATTCATAATAGGTATGTTACCTATATCCCATGAAGTTGCATAATGCTCTCTTTTAAGTGAATGATTAAACAGACCATAACATCTATACTATACTTGTCACCTGGCGAGCATTGTCGGCAACGGTGCGGGGCAGGGGGTGATAAGTCACCAGCCTTGAGAATGGCTTTTTCCGAAAGTAAATAAATTATTTCTCAATGCTATTATTTATTCCACAACTATGATCTGCAGCATCATTATATATTTTTTTTGGACGAATAATAAATTCAATATGTCTCTTTCTCTCAATGTGACAGAAGGCGTGTCCTCCCTTCTCCCTATCGATATTATATCTTAACACTTGATACGACCCCCCTTCACGTTTAGCGAGACGTTACATTTAACCGGCTCCATTCTTCATTAATGAACACCATGAAGATGAATTATGATCAGGATTTAACGATCTCAATTCAAAGTTATATATTCTTATGCATGCTTTCACACTATTTCCGAGATGGGATCGTATAAATCAAATAATTTTTCTTCTCCTTCATCCCGACGATTCTGCTAGTCCATATACCCCTGGGATCCCAATAGGCAGGCATTTGCCTGTCATCAAGTTTCCCAGTGGCTGAACCAATAGTTTGACAAACATCCACCCAGGCGGGACTCGAACCCGCGACACCAGGATTAGCAGGCGAGGACTTTACTTTGCCGCCACCGAGGCCGGCAATCGTATCAATATTTATAGAATTGTGGCAGAATTTATAGAATAGAACATGTCTACATGAATGTCTCATCTCCGTATCCAGGTTTTTGGAAATATCTCGACATAAAGATGGGATAAAAACTACTATTTTTTTAATTCAACCTACGACATAAAGTATAGGTATAATAACAGTAAAAATTCTGAAATCAATAAAGTGGAAAATTAAATAATTCACTTGCAATGTGGTCGTAACCGGACCTAGTTAGGTTTAAACGTTACGTTTCCTGACATCAGTTTGTTCAACTGCATTTCCGAGGAAATGAGTAATAAACCTTTATAAAGCCTACACCCAATTTATTTAAACCTAACATAAGAAAAAAAAAGGATTTTAATAAATTGGAGAGTTGACTACACAAAGTTATTTATTTCCTCTCATTAGGCATGCCAGCAGGTTCCAATTACTTAGGTTATCTACTTACTAGACAAACTAGACTAAACTACGCTGGTAAATTAAATAACTAAACTAGAAGTAAGGCGACCGACAGCTATGACAGTTTCCTGAGTAATCTAATTTCTTTCCCGTTTCATTTGTGCGCTGTATTAAGCATAAACTATTAATCTATTCTAAATCTATAAATTAATCTATATCTAAATCTATTAATAAATACTTTTTATGCAAGCAGAGCATAATTTCAAATACTTATGCTAAATCATTAATACATTCAGTAGTCGTGAAGCAGATATGGTATATAGGGGTAGGCAAGTGAAGAAGATGACATAGAAAACTGTTGTGGAATGTACCGACATACATTTGCCTATGTTCGGGGTGATGGACTCTATGTGAGTGATAGAAATTTAAGGGACAGCAGTGGAGATAGAATACGAAGAAGAGCTAAGGTGCCCATTATGGAAAAAATAAATTAGGACAAGAAGATAGTAAACCCACAGGAGCCAGACACTGATAGGATACAGAAGACGTATAGTTTCAGAGATGGCTAAAGACTCTCTTAGATTGTTCATCGGAGAAAAGGGAAAGCGTGATGACCGGCAAGAAAAATAAAGGTGAAAGATCAAGGTCAGGAGAGCCATAATATTTGAAATGATGAAGCATTGTGATTGAGATCCGGAGGTTTGGCTGGATCGGGGAGTATGAGAGGCAGGAATACAGGAAGACTACTGAAAATCCCTCAAAGTAAGTAGGGAAAAGCAAAACCGCCAACTAAAACAGCTCACGACGGTAGGATGAGGGTACATTCAATGTTCAAAGATGCAAATTCAAGTATCACGAACTTGCCGAGAAAACCTTTACGGAGTTAATCACTGAAAATGCAAAATATCAAAATTTCCACAGAGAAAAAAATAAATATTTTGGAATTGGACTCAAACCTGAGACCAGCTGAAAGTAGGCCATGTGCTCTACCACTCGAGCTACCAAAATGCACTACATATTTGTGGATTTCTATGATCTTAAAAAGAACAAGATGTCCAAGGACTGCCGCACACAGTACGTCAAAATACAGCCATAACCACGCGCACAGCACCACCGTCTACGAGGTTGATGACAGCTTTATAAACGCCAAAGTGCCTACTTTTATAACAAATTCCAGGATCGCAGACTTGCCCCGACAACCTTAAAGGATGCCCCGCTGTAAATGCGCAATGGTAGAATTTCTAAAGAGGAAAAAAATAGAAATCCACGGAGAAAAAGGACGTCTTAGTTGCTTAAGTGGTAAAGCACCTGACCGAAAACCAGTGGGTTCCGGGTTCGAATGAATTTTTCTGTGGAAATTCTGCTTATATACAGACGATATTTCACAACCCTTCTAACATAGTACTCGTATAATGTTGTGCTTTTTTAACGATTTGATATCAAACGCGTAGGATACGTGATCTTGAGTGAACGCGGGAGGAAAAATCGCCTCTATCCAAGAGATGGGGGAGATTATAAAAATTCTTTGAAAGACTTCTCGAGAAAGTTGGTAACCCTGTGCGTCGCCGACACAAAGGAACGACCAATGGACCAAGTGAACACTATCGTTCCAAAGCGATTATAAATTTAATTTGTTATATCCCTTTGCACTTCATTTACTTTTGTCTCTCCAATATTCAATCCTTCAAATCATAGTTATCAACCTTCAACTACATGTCCTTCTCTCTAACAATCCCCTTCTCCCTCTCACATCACTATGGCAATCCAAACAAACAATAGACAAACAAAATTAAATACACTAATTAACAAATGAATATATAAAAAAGAAATACATAAAATTGATTGCAGGTTATCTCAAAGACATTCATCAACACTTACTACGTTTAGCAGCAAACGAGATGTTCGGAACGCCCCGAGATGCGGAAGATCACTCAGGAGTCCTCGGAGATTCGGAACTCTTTTTTTCCCCCGACGATGCTCGCCCTCGGCAAAAGGATGGTCCTCTTCCCTCCTCCCTCGCTCCAGAAAGAGAAAACTGCTCTGGGCGCAGTCAAGAGGTGCGGAGTGGAGGCGTTGGAAGGGTGACTGCGGGACTCCACCCTACGGGCTCCGCCTTTTTATACGCACGGGAGAAGAATGGAAATGGGTGCACCAAGTGCCTTCTCTCTCTCCCTCGCCTGGACCACTTTACTTCCTCCCGCCACCAACAACTCCTCCCCCCACCCCCGTGCGCAAAACCTCCCTCCTCCTCCATCGCAAACCACCCTTCCCTCACACCCTTTGCCTGCCGGCGCAAAGCGAAAAAAAAACCTACCCTCATTCACGAACTCTTTTTCTTTTTTCATGTATAGAGGGCGGTCAGATCTACGGAGCTTCATCACGCGTTGAGATGTGCCTGTGAATTTTTGTTGAGGTTACTTAAGGAATGCAATCAACAGTAAGATAATTTTCGCTCAATTCTAATCATCATCATTAGTCAGCAATCCTGGGACTGATTTGACACAGATCACCACTGAATTCTCTTGTCAGCCAATTTCTTCATATTTACGTATTTCCTCTCTTTCATATCCTTCATCAGTTGTTCCATATATCACATGCGAGGTCTTCCTTTGCCGTTCTAGCCGTCCACTTTGCCTTCAACGATTGTCTTCATCAGGCCATCGTGTCTTAAGATGTGTCCGATTAAGTTGTCCATCTTCTTCTAGGGATATTCAGAAGACTTCTCTTTTCTTCTACTCTTCTTAGGACTTCCTCGTCATTACTCGGTCGATCCATTTAATCTTCATCATTCTTCTGTAGCACCACATTTCGAATGCTTTCACCCCTAACTTCTCCGCTGCTGTTGTCGTCCATACCTCACTGCCATAAAGAAACACGCTCCAGATGCACTTTCTGGTTAACTGTTTCCTTACTTCTACGCTTTTATTTCGAGCTGTAAGTACATTCTTCTTTTGGTAGTGTCCTCTTTGCCTGAGCTATATACTGACTCTTTATTTCTTATTTCGTCCATCGTTGGTTACTCGGCTTCCCAGGAAACACAACTCTTTCACTTCCTCAAGTTTTTGTTTCCCTAGTTTAAAGTTGGTTTTGGTCTCTTCTCTCTTGCTGCATACCAATATCTTAGTCTTCTTCTTATTGATATTCTGCTGATAAATGGCCATTCCCCTTTCCATGGTTATTAGAATCTTATACAGATCCCTCTCTGCCTCTGCTATGAGGGCTATGTCATCGGCGAATCTACGTACTAATAGAGAATATGAACTCACAGAGTATAATCCTCCCTATTTAATTTAAGAAAACCGGCCTGAGTTTCTACACAGTGTAATCCTGAAGATGACACAAGGTCCCGAAACCTACGTTGGTTTTCTTGCATTAAAGCAAAGGGCAACGGAAGGAGTTTCATTGGCAACGGAGGAATGTTGGATTGAAACCCGGCTAAGGCATCATCCAGCTCTTAAGGAGAGGCGCCAAGGGGTCCACGGGTTAACGTCCCATCCGACGGACAGAGTGCTGAACTTGAAGTACTCCCCACTCAAGTGGAGATCGGCATGGTGATGATAAACCTCTGCCGTTGCCTGGATTCAAACTCGAACTCTCGGCGAGGGAAGCCAGTCCTCTAGCCACGTTCCCTTTTCGATTCTAGCAGATGTACGGATTATTCGTTTTCGGTCGCATCAACATCACGTTATGAGCGCCTAAAACTAGTAGCAGCAGTAGTTAGTTATTCAGGGCAGACGGCCTACAGCTGTGGTAATTTGCACTATTTAGGATAGGTAGGTATTTAGATAGAGGGGATAATTTTTAGGGAGTGAAGGAGTGGAGAGAAACCTGGCGTCGGCTTTAGTCTGCTCTTAACGAAGGGGTCCGCAGTTTAACGTCCCACCGGACGGACGATGTATTGAACTTGAATACCCCACACAAAGCAAGTAGGGTCCAGTTTACAGATGAAAAATGTCTTCCACTGCACGAGCACGGGTCCTCGGGATGACCTCTTGCCATCACAATAACCCGATCCCTTTTAGATCGACACATTTATAATGCATGATGCAATGTATTTTGGAAAATTGCATTTTTGAAACATGCATATCGGTACATTTGTAGGTAAACACATATTTGGGGTGGCGTGGTAGCCCAGTGGGTGGAGCATTGGATACTAATAGGTAGAGTTTCTAACCGGAGGTCTCGGGTTCAAATCCCGTGGGAGAAATGTTCCGGAAAACCCAAGTGGGGTTATTTTCTTTGAACCACATCTTTATGGGAACACAGCTTTCTGGGCTGCACAGGGAAAGGAACTGTCCGCCCCCGTATGGATTTCACATTATGTTGGGCTAATCAGTTATCATTTATTGAGCTCTACGCTAACCGAACAGGCCAATCTCCTGTTCGCACTCAAACTTTTTACAAACACACCCATTTTAGCACACCTCTTAAAGTCATGGAGTAGCGCACATGGAGATGATGTAATGCATTTCTCGGTGCACGGATTTTTCCGCCTATGGGAGCGTGAGTTTATTTTCCTCCCGGCAAACTCGTTGGGAGCGCATACCACGAACAAATCACCACCGAGAATAGTGAAGTGGAAGAGTTGCGGAACGATACATCGCAGGGGAAGAAGCTGATGTTACGAACGTGCGTTTCATCAACGGAAGGACCCACCCGAACGCATAACATCCAACGCGTTCTCTGGGGTTGCGAGGAAGAAAACGAGGTTAATGACTCCATCGTAGTCCGTCTTCTACAAATGTGCAAACAGATGAATCTAAGGACATGGCCGTTTAAGTGTTGAAGAAAGTGTCGTTAGTGCAGAGGTCACAAACGAAATGTCCACCCGATTTTACCGATGCGTATCCAAAAATTATTTCCTGTTCAACAGGTGAACTTCCATAGCGAAAATTGATTAACTTATTTATTTCCAGTTCAGTTAACATTTTTATAAACAGACCGTTTAGCAATGGGATCATCTCTCTCTCCTATGCCAGCTGAAATCTCTGCGGACCATTTCGAGCACATCCTCATCAACGTAGGCAACACTCTTTTAAGCACAATTGTCTTCTGGCATCGGCATTTAGGTGACATTTTTAGAAGAATGGGATGACACAGGTCGGCAGTTGGACAACTTCACCACGTTTTTAAAAACCTTTCATCCAAAAAGTTAATTTTCGTGAGTTTCTAGACACATTTTCGCGGATTTCATTGCGTTCTAAAAGTTTTAAAAAAGTCCCAATTTATAATCATGTGCTAATTCGTATCTAGGGATATAGGTATCGCCTGGAAGTTTCCCAGTAGAGCAAGGAAAAAGAATTGGGGCCATTTCGCCAAATAAAGCAAAGCAGCTCGACGCGTTCGATATGTGGTGTGACAGAAAGATTATGGAGATGAAATGGATCGACCGAGTGACAGACAGATAAGTCCTTATGGAGAAAAGAGAATACTGGAGACCTTAATCGGCCTGGTACCTATTGAGACACGATGGCCTGATGAAGATAATCGTCGAGGGAAAAGTAAATAGTCATCATCATCAGTCAATACTCCTAGGATTGGTTTGACGCAGTCCTCCACTCGATTTTTCTATCGGTCAACCTCTTCATATTGACGTAAAGTCAATGGTAAGAATGGAATACGAAGGCCTCGCATGAGATATATGGAGAAAGTTGTTAATGGTGTGAGAGAGAAGATAATCGTATAGAATATGAAGAGGTTAGCTGATTTGATTATCCAGAAGAGAGCAGCATCAAATCAATCTTATGAGTGTTGACTCATGATGATGATAGGAGCGAAGCAAATTTGATTGGAATCACACATTTTTCCAAATGATGTCTGATGTTCCGGTGTTGGAAAGCTATTAAGAGAGTAAGCGTGGTTTGTATGGTATTTTGAGGATGTATAGAAGAGTTTAATAACGAAATATATGCAAGAAACAGCAACGTGAACATTGCGACGGGAAGGGGTAGGCCCGCAACTACCCAGTAAAACTACCTACTACATTCATCTTTAAATATATTCCAGTCTAAACTGTCATTTCGGAATCCCAGAACCAGAGGATTGGGGGAACGTAAATACCCGGCAAGTGTCCAGATACACCAAAGTTCAATCGACCGAAAATAATTGTTTCCTCTCGGCTCGGGCGCTCTCATTATCGAGGCGCAGACGCCTTCAAAGGCTCTGGAAAGCGCCTCCAGTGGCGCCATCGCGAATCTGTTGCCACGTTGCGAAAGAAAGACGAAGAGGAGCCGAGATTGAACGGAAGCGAGGGGTCTTGATAGGTACCCCAAGGATGCGCTCGGTGTCCTGTTTCCTACGGCTTCATTTTTCTTGCGCAGCAGCGAACCCCCTTTTGCGGGCTGCGATCCGCCGAGCGCACCCGAGTGTGGGGTGTAGAGGAGGAGGAAGGGTCGTCTTTCACGCTTTCGCGACATCCACGGTGTCACCCTCACTTGCATGTTTACTCCCGTTTTTCCACTTTTTCATCCCATCTCTCCGTCGGGAATGTGCAGGAAGGGATTGCGTTACCTACCTACCACGCGACTGGCTCCCCTAGGGCGATGCAGACCTTGTCCTTGGGTGTTCAACCTTCCGAATCGAAACGAGGATATTTTTATTTGGCACGGATTGAGGAAATAATGAAAATTGCGGAATTAATAGTAGTACTTACTAGTAGCCTTAGGTTTTCAGATGCTCCTGCTATGGTTTTGATTCTGAAGCCTCTTTAAATTGTGCGCTTTGGTGATACAACTGTTACACCCGTTGGGTGCTAATCCAAACTTCGACATCATGGTGGCTTCCGCAGCCTTAATCACCGTGACGTAGACCGGGGAGAATGAGTTAAATGGTCGCTAGGCAGATGAATACCTGGAAGAAAATTCGGTTGACATAAATTTTCTGCGTGGCAATTGGGAAATAGCATCCACCGCTGTGGGAACCAAGCATTGTGATACTTAGCAGAATTGTTGAACGATGTTTTGAATTCACAATGTACCGTTAATAGAATTACAATAATCGTAGAATTCACATTTGAGTTGCTCTAGCTTCTAAGTTCATATAGGACTATCTAACCTACTTTAATCCTAGGCTTTATCTCTAAGGAAAACAATATATAGGTACATGCCCCAGGTGGGACTCGAACCTGCGGCGTTCATGTGATCGTTTCAAGATTCGTCATCGTTGAGACTATTTCCGAACACTCTCCACGAGAATTATGTCAAAGCCAAGCATAAAAGTAAACTGCATGTAGGGGTAGCAGAGCAGGTAAGAGATTAGTGGAAAGGTTTTTATGGAGCGTGGCAGAATACGTAGGCCTGATTTTGAAAGTACGATGGATGAAAAGGATAATAAAATTACTAGAAGGTATTATGTAGATGCATGAATCAATTAACTGAGGGTGGTGTTATAATTAAGGCCGTTATGGAATCATTGTATTCGAACTACATTGGTTTGTCCACAATTAGGTTTTTTCCTTCAATTCCCTCTCATAAAGTATGTACATATTTTCAAGCCTCCTCCCCATGAATATGTATATTCATATATGAATATTCATATTCATTATGTATACATATTCATGCTCCTACCCAAATAATAACTGATCCCTGCACTCCCTGGAGTTGTAAACAGCGATCCCTGATCGCTATTTACACCTCCTCCCCAACCTATAACTGATCCCTCTATTTACTCTCGTGGAAAAAAGTCATGACACTCGAGTTTACAAGTCAATGACAGTTGTACGCGTAGTGCCACATGAAAACACGTTATATCAAAAATTAGCAAATTTAATTCTGCGTTTAACTGTGGAAAGTGAAAATTTTTATTTTAACTTGTTAAAATTTTATTGTCTGTGAAACAAAAAAGTGCCGGTTTTTTCACCGTTTTAAACGGAATGCTCACTAAGAAAATGCATAACTTTTAAAGTACTCATTGGATCGTAGCCAAACTTTAATACGACATAAAGGAACTTGATGTTAAGGTATGTACAAAGTTTTAAGATAATCGAAGTTTAATTAAAATTGTTCTTGTAAATTTTGTGAAACAACTTTTTCTCAGTAGTGCGTGGTCATATCCATACGAATCTTGTCCTGTCATGGAGCTTATGGTAATACAAGGCTAATCGGTTCTCGATATTTAGAATTTATGTGGTTGTTTATTTTATGTGCGCTTACATTTAATTCGGTGTTTCCAACAACAAGCGGAGTGAAGCGAACGAGAGGAAACAGACCAATGGCCTTGGAATTCCGTGCGACGTTGCCACGTTCGACACCATCCCCGCGCTCCATGTGTAGAATCCATACATTTTTGTTGCATTTTAACTTAAAAAGATTTTCTTTGGATTAACATCTGACAGTATGCCTGCTAAACCATTTTCTCAGTAGTGCGTGGTCATATCCATACGAATCTTGTCCTGTCATGGAGCTTATGGTAATACAAGGCTAATCGGTTCTCGATATTTAGAATTTATGTGGTTGTTTATTTTATGTGCGCTTACATTTAATTCGGTGTTTCCAACAACAAGCGGAGTGAAGCGAACGAGAGGAAACAGACCAATGGCCTTGGAATTCCGTGCGACGTTGCCACGTTCGACACCATCCCCGCGCTCCATGTGTAGAATCCATACATTTTTGTTGCATTTTAACTTAAAAAGATTTTCTTTGGATTAACATCTGACAGTATGCCTGCTAAACCATTAACGGAGGGCGAGTTTGCCATGGTTGCTAGTGCGATTTGTTTTTTTAGAAGCGAGAGTGAAAAGATTAATGATAAGAGGTATCCGGTCTATCATAAAGTGTCCGAGTGTGTTGGAAGATCGTTATCGACGGTTAAGAGATGTGCCACTGCAATGAAAGAAAATCTTTTTAAGTTACAATGCAACAAAAATGTATGGATTCTACACATGGAGCGCGGGGATGGTGTCGAACGTGGCAACGTCGCACGGAATTCCAAGGCCATTGGTCTGTTTCCTCTCGTTCGCTTCACTCCGCTTGTTGTTGGAAACACCGAATTAAATGTAAGCGCACATAAAATAAACAACTACATAAATTCTAAATATCGAGAACCGATTAGCCTTGTATTACCATAAGCTCCATGACTGGACAAGATTCGTATCGATATGACCACGAAGCACTGAGAAAAAGTTGTTTCACAAAATTTACAAGAACAATTTTATTTAAACTTCGATTATCTTAAAACTTTGTACATACCTTAACAACAAGTTCCTTTATGTTGTTTTAAAGTTTAGTTACGATCCAATGAATACTTTAAAAGTTGAGAATTTTTGAAGTGAGCATTCCGTTTAAAACGGTGAAAAAACCGGCACTTTTTTTGTTTCACAGACAATAAAATTTTAACAAGTTAAAATAAAAATTTTCACTTTCCACAGTTAAACGCAGAATTAAATTTGCTAATTTTTGATATAACGTGTTTTCATGTGGCACTACGCGTACAACTGTAATTGACTTGTAAACTCGAGTGTCATGACTTTTTTCCACGACAGTAGTCTCAAAATTTGAATTTTCATATCTTCCTCCTTGTCAATGCAATCCAGATATCCTCTCTCTTCTGGGCTTCCCAACATTCTTCACTTCATCAATAACTTCAACTTCACAACGACTCTTGATAAGTTTTAACGTAACTTCTGCCACCTTTAAATCACCAACCAGCTTCCTTTCTTCCCCATAATATTCGAATATCTTCTGCCGTTAACTCTTCATATCTTCTTCCTGCTTTCATAAGTTCCCTAAATACCCTATTCTATTCTTTTCCTCTCCATACATTACACTCCACAACATCGTGTACATTAACATCCTGCAGTGACAAAATATATCCTCTTACCATATTTTTGCCTCAATCAAATTTTTCCCAATCCATTGCCTCTAATCCCTTACCACACTCATGTCTTCCTAACCTTCCCCCTATCATGTATTGAGAAGTGAAAGTCATGTTGAAGTTGAAGAAGGTGATGGAATGAAAACATTTGGGTACCACAGACTAAGCACATCTCCTCTACCATCCTCCCTCAAAAACCAATCTTTTGAACCATAGTCTTCCCTTTCTTTCTGGCCTGTGAACTGATCCTTCCTTCATATATCCTAACCCACATTGTTTACCCTTTTCTAGCCATTAATGTACGTCTCTAACACAAGGATTTCATCCAAAATATGTACTTTGTAGTTAAGTGGAGTCGATTGCATCCCACTAATTTGAATGTGAGTTGGGAGAGGGACTTAAGGATAGGAAAAGAAATATTAATTATTGGTGATAGGATTGGCAAAGTCACCTAAGAGCAGTCTTCAAATCATAAGGGGCTGAGTTTTAATCGCAACAATACAGAATAGTTTTAATCGGAATTCAAGTCCCTTCTTAGGTGTCATGTTGAAATCAATTAAACTTTATTTTATAAATACTTTAACTGTCCCACCTATAGGACATTAAAAGGTGAACCAATAGATGTTGTTACAGCTTATGCTGGGTTTCTCTCTGGCCTCACTTTGATCCCAAACAATCCTATCTATGCCCAATAAGAGGTGGAAAGCATTCAGGCTTGGGAATCTGTACAAGTGAAAGGAAATGGGATGGGAGGGAATCAGTAAATGGCTGCTCAAGCCCCAATAAAGAGGGAAAAACCATCATAGGTTTAACAAGGGCTTGGTAGCAAAAAACAGACACAGGAAAGTTTTCCTCTGTAAACAGAACAATAGAGGAGTGGAATGTCTTACCTGCAGATGTCTTAAACCCTTTCCCAAAGAGTCATAAGGATTTCAGAGACTTCATCTCACAAATTGTAAACTGTAATGGAATCATATTTTTATATTTGAAGTTTTTCCAATGTGTGTCATAAGTTCTATTAGAGACAATCTTACTTCTTAACTAAAGTGAAATGTTAACCATTACCACCAGCCATTATGCCCAATGTAATGTAATTGGTGATAAATAAATAAATCCTCATTGATGCAAGCAACATCCATCAACCACTTTAACCAACTGCTGCTGCTTTAATACTGGTTGTGACCATGAATCATACAAGAAATCATAAGGAGATACCATTAATGATGATCAGAGATTATAATTGTCATTCCTTTTCAAACCTAATTCTATCCTGTCCTATTTACCCTTTCAATGTCTTTATCAATATTAGTTCACATAAATTATAAATTTTCAGCATAATTAAGGACATGTGAGGCTCTACATCATCTATCCTGAGTTATTACAGGCCTAGCACAACATTTATGCCTGAGGTGAGATATAAAATTGCCAGCCAACTATATAGCACGATGAGATATAAATAAGCGTAACCGACTGAAATATAAAATTTCAGTATGACATTAACAAAAAATGGCTACCATATCATACAAACAGAAAAATGCTACTCAATGACCTCAGCAGATTCCTAGTAAACAATAAAAATTTTCTACTACTCTTGCATATGTACTGGGTGCTTGTTCTAGGTGTTAAATCATAGCGCAACAGTTTGAAGATAGTGGAGCCGATGATTTTCTGGCGATAAAACTTAAGTTCATTTGCTCCAAAAGGTTATTTTGTAGCATAAACAAAGAAGCAAAATTTTAATTTAAAACTAAAATAAACATAGACGTGGGCATACAATATTTTACAGAGGAGTGATTTCAAGATTAGATTACTTACCATAATCATTTATTGAGATAAAACTTCAACAAATCATGAACTGAGACTTATTTTTCATTGAACAATCATCTTCAGCAAGTTACCCTAAAGAAAATAAGCATCAGAGTAGCATTCATTCCACTTTAATTAATTGAACAATGCATAGTTAATAAGTGGCAATTAGATCATGGAAAATTTTAAAGTTGGAGCAGAAGTTGTTTAAATAATGCCCAAAAATTACTATACTAACCTCAAGAGAGCAGGAACTTCTAAGCTTATCTAAATTCATCTCTCCCTTTTTGAAGTATGTATTTGCTATATCACTGGTGATCAGCCAGGAGTAACACTGACATTTACTACAATCTTTCATTCGGCTTCATCACATTACTCTTCAAATTTAAGCATTATTTATTTTTAATTTTGCATGGTACCTTAATTTAATATTTTATAGATGTTAAAAAACCCATGCAATGCATTTCACACAAAAATGTCCATGTAATTTCCACTCAGTATCACATTTTAATATAAGGCTTTATGGATAGTGATGTGATTTTATGGGTATTACATACCTGCATAATTTTTGCCATTATATGATGTTCACAAATTCATCATGATGTGCATACTAAATTGAATTACAATATTATCGTCAATAGGTATTCCATGGCTAATCATAGCCACATATTCTACATGTATGTGGATCATAAAATACATATCATATTAATTTAACTGATAGGCACAACAGCAAGGGAAATGGATAGATTGGCAAAATTAAATATAGGTATAGTAGGTATTTCATGACATACTTTTACCATTATCTAAAACTGGAAAGCCACATTAAGCAAAGAGTTAACCATATTTACTTAAATAAATTTACTGTCAACAGTTACTCAAAATCAATTTTTGGTACCTACATTATTTTGGATATCCTTATAGTCCCTTGACAAAAAGGTTTCTCAGTAAATGGAATATAATACACTTAAATTTGAAATTCGATCCTGCCTGTAGCTGATCTTGATCTGAAAGTTATCTGTTTTGGATTAGATCCAGCTCTGGGTTATTCAGGCCTTCTGGTCTCCAGGATCAAGTTCATATCTGATTTTTTCACCTGGGCAATGATGGAATATTGCGATTACTGAGGGGACAAGTGGGTAGAAAGCTTTAATTTGGCTGTTATTAATGGGTCACCTTTGCTCCCTCCATTACTTGTGGATAGAGCTCCTTTAAAGTCACAGGAACTTGCTGGCTAGTTTCAAGCTAACCTCAGTTCTTGGTATACGAAATCAACAGCTGTAGAAACTCTATTATCATAACTTAAGTAATATACTCAGTATTCAACCTAACCTAAGTCAGCATGTTCTAGTCAAACACAGACTTAATATGAGTAACAAAAAAATTATGAGTATCACAATTGATGTGAAAAAATGATGGTATGTTTTTGCATAAATTGTCATTAATTGGAAATAACTTGCAATGCTAGTTTACACACCCATTTTTTGTTATTGATGGCAATCATTATGAGAGAGTAATATAACGGAGACATGACCAGCATATATGTATGTACAATGGAGATACACCCAGCAACTACTTGATGAAAGTATATCAGGGTACATTTCACAGCGAACGAAGTATATTATACATGTACATATGTATGTATACAGGCCTCTGTCCTTCAGCTAAAG
The DNA here is from genome assembly GCA_933228895.1 of Platycnemis pennipes. NCBI lineage: Eukaryota > Metazoa > Arthropoda > Insecta > Odonata > Platycnemididae > Platycnemis > Platycnemis pennipes. Next base: position 90,911,864 of record OW121850.1, on the reverse strand, counting down.
GGAAAGGGAGTCTTGCACTCAATTCCTGTTTCACTCTCCTCCTCACTCTGTAGCAGGACACATGGCAATGTAATCGAGCTGAAGGAAATATAATACATATCACAAATATGCAATGTAGGTGGGCCGATATATCGGCCCTTGGCAGTTTTCACACAACTATAGAGAGCGGATATATCGGCCCACTGGCAGTAAAAGGATAATGATAAAAACACAAGATCTTAAACTTTGAATAATTCTGTAATTCTTTTTGCTGTACATAACTACCATAATTTAACACATCTCATTTCTTAGCAAAACATTCTTTCAAATTTCATTGATTTGTCAATCATTTAACAATCCTGTCTGCTTATTACCACAGTAGATTATGGAAGTCAATGCCATAAACCAGGCTGTAACAATCTAGGAAATACTCTAGGAAAAACATTTCTCAGTACCCCTCTGCAAGATAAGCGTTAAACGGCTCCAACAATGAAATAGTCATCTGCCATCATCTTCAGGATGAATAGTGACGTCCCAGAAAAGAGTTGGTTATTCATTTACACACCATTAACTCAAGTGGCTCCAGAGTATACATACCCACTATTTTTCTGGCTCATCACCATTCACCCTGACACTGATAGCAAACTTAGTCACCAAAATGCCAGTGCCAAGCACTCGCCAGGATAACTGGGAAGTCATTCAAGCAATTACTATACCTAACAGCAAAAAATGAGCAGAATGTCATTTTAGTATTTTCTTAAAAAAAATCAACAATACGGTGAATCATTACAAGTGATATTTACAGATGGTGGAAAATCAAGGGATGAACAAAAAGGCCAAGTCAACATATCCACATACGCATGTGACTAAATATTTGAGTGCTTTACTGAGAGTCATGTAGGTACATCCTGGGCTTCAAAAAAGGTATTGCTTTAACTTTGTTAGAGCCTTGTTCAATCATTTCCAAGATACCAGAAGAAGAAAACTGCCAGGAGCACAAGCAATTATGACTCCCCAGCAATCAATTCATTCCACCCCAGGACTCAGGAGCAGGAAAGCTTGACAACAACCACAAAACAAAACATTCGGATGAAGAATGTGACTTGGTTTCCCCTAGTATTTTTCTTGGTTTCACCATTATAGCATAAAACATGCTACATATATTTATGCACATGCTTAAGATAATTACTACAACATAAGGATAATACTCAAAATAATCATATATTTGCCAGCTTCTCCACACTAAAAATATGAAATAAGGCAAATAACTAGGAAAGCAATTAGATTTTGAATGAACTATACTAATGGAGTGAGAAACAAGCACAATACTACTTTAAGTTCAATAGCTGGTATTCCATCTGACACAGCTGCCATGTGAGAAACAAGGCAAACCAATGTCAAATACACCTCCTCAAAAAACGTAAGTCAAAAAACAGAAACATACCATTGTCAAACTAATATTACATTATAAATTACATAAATTACATTATAAATTGCATAAAAATAATTGATTATACCTTCAAGGTATAGGCAACAGTCTTATTAGAAAAAAATGACTAAAATGGAATAAATACTTCCTTATCAAATTTCTGCTCCGCTACACAATAGTGAGGCTACTCAGTCTCATCGTGAAACTCACAAAAGTAATAAAAACAACTGAGAGATTACACCGCCAAATCAAACATGGCACGAAACCACTGAGTTGCATGCAAATAAACATAATATTTTAATCTAAATTTTGGTTTAGAGTCCTTCAAAATTCATCGATGGATGAGAAACCCCAAAAAAGATAGCACAGATAGGAAATAACCAAAAGTTATCTTCTTAATGGTATTACAACCAGGTGTCATGATTAATATTCAGCATTCACAAAAATGATGAGTATCATACACAGAACTCCATTCACCAAGTTCTAAAAACAAGATACATTTCTTATCGGTTGAGAAGAGATGTATCGCTAAGGATTGAAGCAAGCATGTGCTTATCCATTAATGCAGCACCAACTTCTTCTTCATCCCACTGCAAGGAAACCTGAAAGAAATCATAACTTTACAATATGCAAATTTAGGACTCTAGGAAGATAGGACTTCACCATTATGGCTGGCCATAGATAACTTTTGTTAGAAAGAAATGACCATTTAATAAAAAAATTGCACTGACAAAATACAAAAATGTGTGCTTCAAACACTTCTTCATCACACTTGTATAAAATTAGATATGTATATGTACTTGAGTACAGCTCAAGTTTATGAAACTCGATTTATCATCAGAAAATTATGCAAAAAAAAAATGGTTGAACTCTACATAAGCAACACTTTAAAAGGCGACTTTCAATATATAGGCTAAAAATATTTGTAGTGCCATATACACGAACATAGGCAATGTTGTGTGATAAAATGGTCTGCATCATATTTACGAAGTATTTCATTTTATAGTGAAAAATTCAAGCTACATATAATTATTGCATCATCTATTGATCAGCAATCATACAGTAATTTTACACAATTCCATGCCCATTCATTCAGCACTGTCTCGTATATAAAAATCCTGAAATAAATCTATGATATGAAGTAATCCACCAGTTTGGAACGTCAGTCCTTGCGATTTCGGAAATGTGCGTAAACTTCGCAGGAAGAGATTCAGAATACCACATGCGAGAATTATTCACACACTTCAACAGTCAAAATAATAATATTGCTGTATTTCACCACTGATTTAAAAATCAACAAAAATGAAACTAACATTTCTCCCCAATCGCTCAACTGTGTCAACTTAAGTCATTACTATTTATTCACTGTACCTGTACCATTGCAGGGGGAATTTTCCCCGACAATGTCACAAATTACTATCCATTAAATATTTGACCTTCAGATGACCCTGCATTACTTATGCATGAGCCAAAATTTAAGATTCAGGTTCAAATTAAGTAAGTTCAAATCATTGTTACCTTGCTGAGTCTTGCCTCTTTGCCAGACTGCAAGCGAATGATACCCCGGGTCTCCACTAAGGTACAGAGGCTGTGAAACTCCGACTGGTCCAAAGGTGTAATGTTTCTCCGTTTGCAGGCTCGGCAATAAACTTCATGTAGCTATAACAGTGCAACAATATAGAGACATTAAGTGAAAGCATGCATTTCATTTTGAAACTTATTTATGAGTGGACAAGCTAATATTACTGACACTGAACACAACAATTACAATAGTATTACATGTAAAACAGAGACAGAATTTAATTTATGCAACTTAAATCTTGATAGTTTTACTAAAATAATATCACGCCACAACCTCTTCTTTATGTAGACAATATTTTTTTATTATAGATATGTAGTTTCATGATCTAGACATCAACAAATTCAACTGTAAAATTAGAAAACAGTCAAAAATTACCTGTTAGCCATCCATCAATATTTAAGTGAAAGCTCTGAAGATAGGTTTCTATGAATAAACGTTTTAACCAATAACTGTTGAAATGTGGGATGGAAATGACATACCACTATGTTAATCATGTATATGACATATACATACCCTTCCTACAGTTATAGGCTTCCCTTTGATTCCTTTCTTGACCAGAAGAATTAGTGAGCACAAAAGAACTTTCTGCTGAACAGGGAGTCCATTTTCCTTAGAAGCTTCTTTTGATGCTGTAGACATTAGTGATTGTGAAGTGTTATAAACACCATTGAGAACTGATAAAACCTCATGGAGCTCCACAACTGACCCCACATTTCTCTTTCTGGGACTTTTAGAATTTGTTCCTGAGAAAAAAAATTATGATATGTATGAAGGCTTGTTCTGTACAATCAGTATGCATGTATATGTACATTAAGGCAGACAAAGCAACATACAATATAAAATAAACATGTACAAGCTTATAATTACACATTAAATGAATCATAGAACTGAACTTTTTATCTACTTAAATTGCACACACAAAAGTAATTAATAAGGATGGGTCGATTCCGATTCCACCGATTCTTAGCGGAATCGAAGAATCGAAGCCTTCAAAGTTGATTCTGAAGAAATAAAAACCAACCAAAACGATACGCGATTTCAAATTTCCCGGGTGAACGTGAGCACGCGCTCACGCTCTCTAGTGGATCGTCCTGCAAACTTCAACGGAAGTCGTTTTTCCAGTGTTTCTTTTCTTTTGTCTTTTGTTGTCTGTGTTCCTATTCCACAGTGCACGAAGGCATGGTGAAATACGTCCTCACCGAATTTTGTGGAGATATTCAGTGGATTTATTTATACTGGTGGCAATTAACCTGTTAATTTTATTGTTATGTCTTCCCAAGTATGGAAATACTTTGCTATCGACGTTGGCAATGAAAATTACGCGAAATGTAATATTAGCAACAAACTTATTTCACGTGGAGGAAAGAGTAAATCAACGACCAACCTCAACAAACACATTTCTGTGCAACACAATATCAAGTTCAATTTAACCAGTGCTATCCCCAACAAAGTTCTCAACCTCCGACGTCACCCTTGAGTGTCACCGTTGATCCACCCGTGAGCCCTACAACTAGCAATTCTCTTTCATCATCCATTGAATTTCAGTGTAGTGAATCTTCCAAATTTCCATTTTCTTGGGAAAACCCATCTCCCAAAGCATATCCAAAATGTATACAGTTGGGTGATAAGCTGCGTCAACCGACACTGGGAGAATTTTGTGATAGAACAAGAAAATTCAAGTCAAATGATCCACGATCAGTGAAGATCAATAGATTGATCGTAGAGATGATCTGCTTAGACCTTCAACCATTTAGTATTGCTGAAAATGTGGGCTTTAAGAACCTTATGCACCACATCGAAGCACGATACGTGATGCCCTCCAGAAAAATCCTTGGTAACAAGTACCTAACGGAAATGTACAGTGCTGTCACGACAATGGTAAGGGAAGACCTGGCCGAAGTCCAATACATCGCAGTGACTACAGATATGTGGACTTCAATCAGTACGAATGACTCCATGGCTCTGACTTGTCACTTCTTTAAAGAATCTGGAAATTCTCTGAAACTATATCACAGACGTTTAGAAGTTACTCCATTCCCGGAAGTTAGTCATACTGCACAGAACATATTAAATTTCATTAGAGAGACATTGAGTGGTTGGGGACTCGCAGAAAAAATCGTTGCGGTGGTGAGAGATGGAGGCACAGACATCAAAGCTGCTTTGAAGAATTACGAGTTCAAGGATATTAGTTGCACTGCACATTTGCTTCAAAATGTAGTAAAAGATGGCTTCCTAGATAATGCTAAAATCAGAAACATCATTACTAAATGCAAGAAGATAGTAGGCAGCTTTAAACATTCATCAAAGCTTTCGAAGTTGTTGAGGCGCAATCAACAACAACTTGGTCTGCCTGAACACCGGCTAATACAGGATGAGCCAACGCGTTGGAACAGCACTCTGCACATGCTGAGAAGATTGGTCGAGCGGAAGAATGCCATAATTTTGATTTCAGGTTCACCTGATATAAAACTAAATGCTTAATTGAATGATGATGAATGGCGAGTCACTGAGGCTACTGTGCAACTTCTGGAAGTCTTTGATGCTGCAACCTTTCAATTAAGTAAATCCACATCAACTTCATCACAGGTAAGCAACTGTACCGGTCTACTCAGGCAGCCAATGCATATTTTTTAGTCTCTCCTTACAATTTCCAACTCAGTTTATAAAAATATTTTGTTTCCCCACAAATTAGGAGAAGTTCAATGTATTGTTTCTTCAAGTGACCATAGATGTTTAGTGTAGAATAAAAAATAAAATATAAAAAAATGTTTCAGATGACAAAAATCTAATAAATTAACGTCATTGAATGTTTTAAAAATATTATTATTTATTTTGTTTGGCCAATATATTTATTAGCTCTTTTGCAATGTCCTAAACATTTTTTTTTCTACAGATTATACCACTAGTGCAACTCATAAAGCACAATCTAGAAGCACCAGCACCCATGGGTTCAGGACTTCAAGGGCTGAAAAATGAACTTTTGTCATCATTGAAAAGAAGATTTTCTGGAATTCAGAGTGACTCAACATTGGCACAAGCTACCTTTCTAGATCCAAGGTTCAAGCAGATACCATTTACAAATGAACAAAGTTTGCAGAATGTCAAATAGCTCATATTGTCAGTAATCAGTGAAGAAGATTCTAAAGTAGAACTGGATTCTGTGGCCCAAACATCCACTGTGTGCACTAGTTTAGGAATTTGGTCACAGTATAAGTACATTAGTGAGAGTATATTGCACCAAGAAGCAAGCATGGAAGATATTGGGAGATACTGGCACAACAGCCGTTTTCTCAGACTGAAAAAAACTTGCTCTTAAGTATCTTTGCATACCCCCAGCTACAGTCTTCAGTGAAAGGCTTTTCAGCACTGCAGGGAATATTGTAGATGCCAAAAGAAATAGGTTGGATCCAGAGAGGGTCAAAATGATTTTGTTTTTGAATAAAAACTTGAACAATTGACTGCATGATCTGTGAATGTGGAAAAATTTCTGAATTTGAATGTATTTTTATGTACATCATAATGAGTAATGTCCACATGATTTTTATTTTGTTAAATTGAAAGATAATATGCTATAATGCCTATAGTTACTAAAACTTCCAAATATCAGTTAAGTTTTTCCTCATTGTAGCGTTTATTCTTTAGTGCTTTGCTATTATGTTTTACTGCTATAATTTTTGAAGTGAAAAGGCTATATTACTATTTTAATGACTCGTATTTGTTTTGGATTCTATAGAATTCAGTTAATATGGAAATTCCTTGTCATGTAATATGCATTCTTCACCATTTTTTTTAGAAGTAAAAAAATATTGTTTTAAGATTTGTGTTAATTATATTTGTTTTAAGATTTCAAAAAATATCCAAAACTTATAGCTCATTATATTTTATAGCTTGGCTATGTATAATTTGTTTCTTATTGAAAGATTTAAATGTTCAAACTTTGCAAAAGAGTACCATTTCAGAATCGAGAATCGAAAACACAGGAATCGGGATCGGGTTTGGAATCGAAAAAAACTGGAATCGACCCATCCTTAGTAATTAATGAGGTAAAACTTAGGGCTAATATTGCCAACCTCTTAATCTTTTCATATATTTAGGGGTTAGAAATAATACCGAGTCTATATCCAAAGAAAGAGAGGTACTACAGGACACACCACACTGTATTTACATTTGTTTAGGACCATTCTCATCAGTATGACAAAGGAATTCCACTCTCAGTTACCATGACTCAAAGACAAATTTCCATCACCAAAATCTTGCAAAGTCCAAAGATGGTTTGAAGGTAAAATTGACAATAGGAGTATTCTTGAAATATTTAGGGAAAGTACATTAAAAAAAATATTTTATGAGTTATCCAGACACTAGCTAACAGCTTCATTGTTAAAATTCTAGTACCTATGAAACATTTATGCTTAACTAAAATAAAGGCAAAATGAACAAACTCATGAATAACTTTCATGACTTTCTTTAGCTTTCCAAAAATTCCAGATTAATAATCAATTTGTAAGATTTCTGCAGGACCTCTATAGCCAGTGAACGCCAAGCCGATTAAGAAATGATGGTACTTCAAGCAAAATTAACTGTTTTCAAGGAGCCACATTTCGTTGTTAACTCAACACAAAATTATAATAACCTTAAATACTAACTGCACAACATTAGAAACAAATTTGAAATTAAAAATGTATTTAATTGAATGAAAAGTCCCAATTTCTTTGGATTCATAGTCATTTTCCTTTTCCATAATCACTTAACTTGAACCATGCAATGGTGTACTTTACACATGCAACACAATTCTGAATGCAGTAATGCCAATACTTTGGTACAACACGGTAATAGAAATCCATTAATTCAAATTCAACCAAATTCACATACATATTCATAAAACTAAAATAAAATATGAATGCTACTTACCATCATCAGATGTGGGCTTGAGAACACTGGTGTCTACCATAGACATTGATTTCCTAGTAGAACTATCCCTATCACCAACAAGTTGAATCACTCTTCTTCCAACATCAAGAGCTCGTCTTACATCCCCTGATACAGATGCTACCTTGCTTGCCAGCATTATCAATGCAGGGGCAGAGAAAACTTCTCCAACACCAGCCTGTATGCACATTTGAAAGTGTTATGCCAGATAAACTGAAACATATTCATACAACAACACAACATTTTGTGACCACTACTTCTACCACCACTGATAAATTGCCTTAAGGGGTTTTGAACCCAGGGTAAAAATAAACCACTTTCTAAAGTATAGGATGATAAATAGTGAAGTCAAACCCATGTACAGTTGAGCACCCTTAAACCAGGAATCCGTAATCCAGGAACACCCATAATCTAGCACGTTTGCCGTAACCACCTACCCGGTACTTTATGGAAAATGCCGAAAATTCTTTACCGAAAAATTGCTTCACCACCTGCTGAGATATTATCCCATTCCATTCTTAATGTTTTTTTTCCCATTCCGAGAATCAGAGTTATTTACACGCATAAATTTCTGGTGCTTCATTTACACTGGAATTATTCTGCAACTTGAACGAAGCATACAAAATTGAAGGCTTCTCCAAGATGGACTACGACTAGTTTACAGCCACTTACAATGGCGTGGGCATTTTTGATTGACCACTAGATGTAATTTGATAAAATTAATTAAATGTAATTTGTTGTCTGCTTATGTTTCTCCCTAATTATGACTAATCTATAAAATTATGACAACAGCAGAGGAATGAGGCACCCGTACTAATATTAACAATCAAAGGAAAAGTGCAATTCTTGAATGAGCTTGATGCCGTTGCATCAATAAAGCGTTCGTCTACAACACACTGCATAGGATCTTTGACAATAGATTTATTTAATTTATTTATAAATCTAAAAGACGTGATGTGGGGAATTTTGCGTGCATTCAGTCAGTCTACTGCATACAGTCAGTTTTAAAACACGCGTGGTCTGCTCGAAGGTTTGACGTAGATGAAATATGTGGGCATTTCATAGGCTTTCATGTTTTTGAGGATAAACATATGATGGTGGAGTTGGTTAACTGTGCAAACAGCATCCATAACCCTGAATTAAAGGAAATGGAATTGGTAAATTTAGATGAATTGAATGGGGATGAAGATAATGAGGGTGAAATTGTTGAAGGAAGACTGCTATCGATGATGGTTGTTACAGAATCTTCTAATCTGGTCGCCCACGACGTAGTGATGGGAGGCCGTGCAGACGATACCCACGCGTTGACATTGCACTGAATCAGCTGATAACTAATCAAGCGCAGTTGCAAATGTGTTGCACGAAGCACAGCATAAATAATATTAAGTTTTATATACCCTTTTCCGATAGTAATATCACACTTTTAAATGTGCGGCAATATGATGCACATGATGCTAAGCTTATGCCATTTCACCCACTGCGTAACTTCAATAATTTTAATTTTAAGTATTAACTTTGTGAATCAAGAAACCATTTTTTTCTGATTACTCTCAGTGACTCCCTTTAAAATCGTGTTCAGTAAATGACAACAAACAATCTGTAACAAATAATTAAATCCTTTCAAAAAAAACATCCCAGACGTCAAAAATAGATAGACCAGTTGCCATGCATGACCCTAAGTCCCTAATCCGGCATCACTTCAGTACCGACTGTGCCAGATTAAAGATGCTCAACTGTATCAACTTCAGTTTTCATGGCATCTTCACCACAAAAGTTTTCAATGAGACAGCTGTCTCTATATCATCCTTCTCAATGAATAATTGCTTGTCTATTATGGTGCTTCCAGATCTAAAAAAAAACACCAGTAATACCTAACAAAACCTGTATCCCTGTGAAAATTATAGGCGTCCAAGTGTTATAATATTGAAATAACTGACAATAAAAAATGCAAAGGAGTAAAGGATAATGGTAATTTCTTTTTGAGGTGTTTACTTTGAAAATATATGTTCACAAAATACAAAATGTTTAAAAGTAATAGACTTTCAAGAATAATATGTAAAAAAAATTGATTCAACAAATGAGCCATACTACATGGGTGAAAAACATACTCTACATTTACCAATCGGACTCGGATGGATCTGAACTCAGACCGATCTGAAAGATCATAAGCAAGCTCACTCAGATCACCTGGTTTAACAACAAGGTCTGAAAATATCGATATTGAACTATCGATCTCAGTAGTCACATCTGTTTCTTTACATAGCCCAGCACTGGAAACATTACTGAGTTGAGTTCACACAGCCCTGCATTGTAGACATCTTGCACCAAGGAGTTGAAAAATTATTTCCTTCATCGGTCATTGTAGAACCCACGTGAGCTTATGAACTCATTTCGGAGCATCCATAAGAAGAATGAAAAGCGCAACACGCTGACCTCTTCGGATCAATCTGAGATCTCAGATTGGGCTGACACGGCTCCGTTCTCAGATCAATCTGGCTAGCCTATTCCATTTACAATACCGGGCTGAGCCGGTCAAATCAATTGGTAAACGTAGTGATAGATATCAACCATTCATTTGTAGCAAAGATCTCCAGGTTATGCCAATTAAGAAATCAGACTTGGACCAAAGAAAACTATTGGCAGCTAAACATAGAGATAGTCATTCTGTAATTCTCCCAGTTTCCCTTTTGGAAATCAAGAAAGGCTGCAATTTTGTTTAATCAGTACAGCTAAGAAAATACAAATGAGTACTGTGTTTTTTCATGTCACCAAGCATCAACACAATTACACATTGGAATCTCAAGGAATCTGTATTGTTTCTGGGTGCATCAAGTGTCCATGAAACTTCATCTAAGCTTCCTGTGTATTCATGAAGGTTCAAAATTATTCCTACTCTAGCATTAATAACACATTAAACTAAATAATTTTGTCTTCATATTCTCTAGCCAGCTTTTATTCTATTATTGTGATCGGCTGCATATGTAAATCATTTAAGGCTCCTCATAATGCACACATTTTCATTGATGGTATTTTCCAATTGAGATCATGAACATAAAAATATGATACCAATTCTTCAAATTTAGTAGTGTGCTTAAACTCACCAATCTCAGGTAGTAAAGCCATTCATTAGAACAAACAAAATTGAGCACATGCAGGCAGCAGGGGTAACGAAAGACCAAAAACAAAATGAAATTAAGCATCACTGATGGCCACTCAGAATCAATGGCACCAGACTTTTTGTTAGTTGATCCAATTTTAGCTTACCTTTGTGAGTCTGTGCAGGAGTATCTGGTGTATCTCTTCCCTTGTGTACGGTGGGAAGTGGATGAGTACCGGTGGGTGTGTGGCATGCAGCCGAGGCAAGGCTCGAGAGGTCAGATCCAAGGCATTAGCCACGCCCACCAAGGAAATGCGAGAGCCAGGGAGGTGGGGCCAGCCAAACACAGAATACAACACATCCTGCTGGCAAGATTTCCGAGTCCCTCCTCCGACCAGCAGTTGGTCCATTTCATCAAGCACGACAAGTCTGGGGGATAAGGAAAATAATAGTCATTATATGGGGAGGCAACTTGACAGCTAAGGTCATACAAAGTTGGCATGCATCTGGGGATATGGAGGAATGGCGGAGAAAAACCCAGCAACAGCTTTAGCCTACTACACATTGCGGACTGGTCACGAGTTTACTTGTGCTTTGCATGCCTTCTGTTAACGACGGATCATGAGTATACTCGCGTTTATGGGTACTTAGCAATTGTATTGCAGATGTAGTGTGAAAAAAGTAATCTTGCGTACGCGTTGAAATTTAATAATTAACCATGAAGCTCCTGCTTTATTTCACAAATTCTGAATCTTCAAGCCAAGTGTTTTATAAAGTTTACGAGATATAAATTATTTAATAGCTGTGTGCAAAAACTTAGAGAAAATGCTTGGCCGCTGATGAAAGATATGAAAACAAAGTTCAGTCTGCAATGTGTTAAATGACAAGCCAACCCCTGCCATATACCCTCCCGGTGGCTTACAGGGTATCACGTAGATAGGTTCAGAGTTTAGCCCTTTGCGGTCCAATGTCGAGGCTGGCTCGACAGGCCTAGCTCTAGCAGCAGGTCCAACGTGGAGTTGAGCTCGACATCAGATGGCGCTGCTATTATGCACTGTTTATGTAAGGTGCTGCCATCTTATGTCACTTTTGTGAACTTCTAGTACCTTATGAAGCTTTTTCACCTATTTTGCAAATAGTATTTCTTTCAGCTACTACTTGAATTCCACAAAAAAAATTGGACCGCAAAGGGTTAACCCCTCAAGCCAGGCATTAAATTTTTCAGAAACATAGTTCAGGATGTATTTAAATTTTTGGAGAGAATGAAAGACCTAACTTTAAAAGACTGTTGGAATGAAAAAATATTTAATGGCATATTATGAAAATAATATGTGCGTGGCAGCATGATGCAACTCTGCCCAGTTTAGAAACATCATTAGGGTCAAATAGGAAGATGAGATGTCAAGAGAAAGCAGTACTTTGCTTCAGAGGGCATGAGTGCGTACACATGTGCGTTGAACCGGCTGGAGGGGTTAATGTCCCTGGCACGAGAAAAACAGCTCTCCACACACACCGCTTAATTAGCAACCAACCATTAAATAAAAACTTCTCCTGTAGATGGAATTAAAGCACCACCCCCAAGATAAGAGGCCAGTACTTGAGGCATGGGACCAGCCTGATCCCCCAGGTAAATCAATGAATCACAGAATCAAAACAGTGAAAAAACATGACAACCCAAAGGTTGGTCTGATTGGTAAGGGCAGAGCTCCCCTCGTAAAAGCATGTGGGAGAAGGCTGGCCTTTGTAACACATGATCTCCCTCAGATAAACCAGGTAACCAGAAAATCAGTCAGATATGTTGAGTGTACCTAAGAGAACTTCTCCAGATTTAAAATTGATGCTTGTCAATAGCTCCACAATGTCCACCAAAATCACAATACAATGAAAAACTATGTTAAGCAAATAAAACCCAAACATAAAGACATTATCAGCATTACAAGGGAAAAATACTACTTAGTAATTATTCACAATATTAATTTTCACGGACTTGGCCAGTTTCAACATACACTTATGTCAATAACAAGAGGTCTGATACTCATGAGAGACTCATGACAATGACATAGGTGTATATTGACACCAGCAGTGGAGTACTTCTATCACTATGCCATAATACCACCAAGCCAATCTGACAACCGATTTCCTAATTACCAACATTGACAAATGAATGTGGAAGCCTTGCTTATAAGTGAGCGACATGGGCCATTTTCTGACTGATGCACCAATCACATTGTAACACTTCAATTTTGTGTACAAAGGGCCCAGCAATGAGCATTAAAAAAACTGATTGTATGAAAGAATAGTCAACTGCTACATTAACTGCACCACAAAAAGGGTAGTGCAGTTGATGTAATGGTATCAACATCAGCTGTTTACCTTGGATGCAGGTACGACAACCATAGATGTCTTAAAAGTTACATTGGTCACATTTGATGATACTATTGAAATTGAGCCTACTTTAAGCAAAAAATACCCCTATTTCACCATATTTATAATCCATAACAAATAACTAACTGTTTGCCAATGCTATTTGAAGTCCCCACTAGCACCAAAGGCATTGTTTCACTTTAGTGCACCAACTGCTTCGATACACTTAAGCGAATCAGAACAGCATTTTAAGTGGTGCATCAATGTGATTGGTCTATAAAATGGAACACAAACGTTGGGCAAACATGACTCATCATTGCTCATTATCCTGCCGATGGTTGAATTCATACCCAAAACCAAACTTCTATAAACCATCACATATTACATCAGCTTGGCTGGAGTCTTTTAGTAGTTAAGGCGGGTCATGATTAAATGAAACTACTTAGCTTTAGTGGTACTCTGAACGTGATTCCTTCGAAGTTTTTCTCACAGTAATTTATGAATTGCACTTTGATGCGATTTCACTAACCTGTAGCGAACATACAGCCCTTTGATACATTAAAAAACTAGCGAAATCGAAGGGGTACGTATTTTTGCAAATCGGGTTCAAAACTTTAAACATTTTGAATAATTGCACAAACTTTTTACAAATTTTAATTTGTCCCTATAATATAATTTTTCAACTTTCAAAAAATAAAACAAGCTTTTTTCGAGATTTCTAGCCGAATTAGATCAGGAGATACAGACATAAAGCTAAGGGCTTACTCGTAAAAATCTAAAAATTAAAAATAGCTGTAACTCTCAATAAACTCGATATTTGGAAAAACGGTTTAGCACATATACTAATACACAAACAAGACACATATGTACCAATTTTTGTGAAAATTGGAGATGGTCGGGGCAAAACTTCCCGTTTTTTGACGTGAAATGACCCATACGCTATTTCTCTCTTCAAATTAGCATATTTCCTACCTCACTTTATACTACCCATAAAACCTTTTCTTTTTCCTCACTATCCTTACTTACACAGCACTCTACCTTCCATAACAACCTTCAGCATTCTATTGCACTAACAAGGAGACATCGCGAGACTGATGCTCAGGATCCAAACGAGGCAATTATTTTCTGAAACTATACAGGGAATGTAGGAAAAGTGTCACGTCTTTCTTCCACATAGGTCCTGGTTCACGAAAAAATGCAACTATAGAATTTTCCTTCCTATAAATCCTTCGTAGGGTGCACGTTTATTAACAATAGCCATGGCCAAGTGGGTTAAGGTGCTGTTAAAGTTAGAAACACCACATGGTGCGGTTTAGAGCCCCAATCAAAGCAAATTTTTTTCTCTAGAATATTTGGGGGAATCATTGTAAAATGCTTAATCCCATAAATTTATGTCATTGAAAACAGTATTTTTTTTTTAATTTCAAACCATTTGCTGGATTTTCAATCAAACCCCTTGGAACTCTTTCACGGCAAATTTAGGAACTCTATCTGTTTGCCCAAAAGAAGTTTCTCATGTCTACAGGCTTAATGTGTTTGGATTTTGAAAATACAACGATACTTCCGTGAATAGATGGGCATTGAATGGTCGTGGGACTTTCTCAACGGAGTATGCTCCATTGCCTGCACAGTCTCCCTCACACGTGGACCAAATATCCCTCCTGGTTCCTGCATGTACAAAAATACTTTCGGAAGTAGTTTCTGCAATGCAGTCCTCGCATACTGCGTCATGTAGGAGAGTCTTAGTTTGTGCATACTCCCAAATACAACTTACACTGTTTTCTGCTCTATTGTAGTATCTTTATGAAGGATACTTTCCACAATATCCACAAAAAGTGAACAGCAAATAATTTCCACATAACCTCAGCAACAGTTTCTATCTCTTTCCTGCCAATATCATGTTCACTATCGAACGAAAAATTGAGTTGCAAAAGTAATTATTCGAGTGAGGTGCCTGGGAAAATTTAAGTGCAAACATCACTGCATATTAAAAACTAATAATCCATACAAAGGATTTGTAGGAAGGACAATTCTTTAGTTGCGTTTTTGTTTCGAATTTTGTTTTTATTTAACGTCGAAGAAAGCCATGACACTTTTATTACATTATCTCAATAATTTCAGAAAATAATTGCCTCGTTTGGATCCCAAGTGACGTCACCTTGTAATTACTTCTTCTACCCACCTACTCTGCCTTCTCCTAAATGATTTCCAATGCCACATTACTCAGATGGGTAATTAAGAAAAAGAATTGTAACTTTTTAAAATAATTGTAGAAAAGAAGTAGAGGGAAATAAGATAACCCAATTGAGTAGTAGTAGAGTAAGATGCGTGCGTGCTTCGATGGCCATGCTCGTTCACACCTTAAGCAAACTAAGATGTTCACAGCACAAATAGTACTCACTGTAGCCATATTTAATATTAGTTATTTAAAATAATTAAATGATTTTTTGCATAAAGCCTATTAAAATCAAATTTTGTTAAAAAGGCCTATTTCAATTAAGAATAAAATAGCATGGCTTAGGCAATCAGGGTCATCACATTGTGTTTTCTAGGATGTGCAATGTGCAATTCATTGGTATACATGTTTACCCACACACTGTACCATTACTTTGACAATTTTCTGCAACATCCTTTGGAGGTCCTCCTATGGTACCAGTCAAGTTTGTTCCAGGAGATACTAAGCCTTATCTCAACCGATATCAAATAAATATTGGTAATGACCCCAGACCTTACTATACGGAACCTCTCCATGATGAAATTGAGAATAAAAAATCATTGCACTTTGTAATGGTCCACTATAAATGTTTATTATTACGACCTGGGTTTTGTACACTTAGTGAAATCTTCAGGTGAAGATGTCACTTGAAGATGAACCTGATTTGACCTGAAGATGTCAATAAGTGTACGAAACCCACGTCATAATAATAAACATTTATAGCGGACCGTTACAAAGTGTAATAATTTTTTATTCTCAATTTCATCAAATAAATAGTTAAGTATGAGCATAGTATGTTGTTTCTATGAATGTAATCAAAGCAAAAGACAGATAAGTCTGCTGATGAATAGGGTAGATTTTGATGGAATGTCCCCACTCCACTTTGAATTTCATCTGTTCTATCTGATCAATCCCTACGATATTTCTAGTCAGCAAATTTCCAACCCTTCTTCACTATAACCATATCTTTTGATTTTCTTCCTCTCCTACTCAGTATTCTAACTTTATAATGACCTTCAGAACTCCATTGCCGTTGAGTATCTGTTCCATCCATTTTATCGGGAATCTCATAGTTTCAGTCAGCAATCCTCTTTCCTCCCCAAACATGACTAACACTAGGTACTTCATTCGTCTGACTTTCCTTCTTCACACTTTCTCCATTCTCCTCCACATCCACACTTCTTAACCTAATCTTTTCTCATCAGTCCATGTCGCAAGATCCATATAAAGCCACACATATAAAAATCTTCACTAATCTTCTCTTTACAATCTTGCTCAAGGTTATTGCCCCAAGTTCTCCTCTGTTGGTCCTATTCTATCCAAGTAATAAAACTGGACCACCTGTTCCAGCTGATGCCATCCTACTTTAAATAAGATTTTGCCTTCTTTCACCCCAAGAATTACATACTTTCATTTTTCTTGTGGTTCATTTGGATCCTCATCTATGATTATATTGGGTTTAGTTCAATTATTTTATGATGTGCATAAATTTTAAATCTGAATTATTCCCAACCAAATACTACCAGTCCATCAACCCCACCTTGTAAGTCCAGAGAGCTATGCCACTGATAACATTCAATTTCCCAGAGGTCTTTCACCCTTGCCAAGGATATATCCTCACATTGATGTTCAATGAATTAGGTTTTAATCAGCTACCAGAAATTGCTAATGATGACAAACTATGATTCTAAAAATGACGACCCCTACTTCAGGATTCTACTTCAACAAAAATGCACACACAATGGAGGTAAAAACAGTCAACAGTTTGAACCACGCTGCAGCAAAATCCATAGGAACAATGATAAACATTGGGATTAACAACAGAACTCACATCCTTCTTCTGGAACGAGTAACAAGGCCTTCCACCTTGGAAATCCACTCCTTTTCATTCCGGGCTGTTACTTTTGGATCCAAGGCTCTGGCAACACACGAATAAATGCTCGATGCCACTTTCATGGATGTACAATTAATGTACACACACTTAAAGTTGTCTCGTATCTATTGGATAACAGAAAATATATAATCTTAGTTGCAAGCCATTACATCGAGACATAGGTAGTTTGATACACCTAATACACCATACATACACTGTTCACTTAATTACATTAACATACTCATCCCAGTCTTTTACACAATAACCCACCCTGGTGAAAATAAACCGTGACAGACAGTGTGACAGACAGTGTGACAGAAGCGTGAACACAGTGTGCTTAGAATGTGACAAGAGTGTGATTACAGTGTGCATACACCGTGACAAAAGCGTAAATTGGGACTCAAAAGCGTGCAGAAAGCGTGATAGACACTGTGACGGTACACTGTGTTCACAGTGTGAGGACACCGTGCACACAGTGTGAGGACACCGTGCACACAGTGTGAGGACACCGTGCACACATTGTGACTAATACCCATGTACAGTGTGCTGCACATTGTGGTCACACTGTCCATCACGCTTTGAAGGGAGCACACTGTGCGTACACTGTGACTAATAGCCTTGTACAGTGTGCAGCACATTGTGGTCACACTGTCCATCACGCTTTGAAGGGAGCACACTGTGCGCACAGTGTACATACACTGTGGCTAATATACTTGCACAGTGTGATACACATTGTTGTCACACTGTCTGTCACGGTTTATTTTCACCAGGGCAAGAATATGTTTACATCAAACGAGAACTACGGACATCATAATTATAAAATCGACTGCTTCTTATGAAGAAAATTACAAGCATATAAGAAATCCATGCAGACTTATATCCTCACCTTCGAATCCTCCATAATTTGACAAAGTGAAGCTGTCTTTCCTGTGCCTGGGGGCCCAGACACATAAACAGATGTCGTGCTTCCATTCTCAATACAAGAATGCAGTAGAGAGAGTAGCTGACAAAACTGTTCCCTCCTCCCAATGAGGGCACCGCAACCACTCTCCGAGTCCGTCGTTTCCACCGATGACGATGCACCAAGGGCTATTCTGGCAGCACGATATCTCGAAACTAAGTTTCAACATTAAAAAAATTAGTCTAGAAATACTGAGACTGACTCCACACTACAGCATGTTATTTTCAATAGCATCACCTTGATCATCAATGAAAAGCTTTTTAGGTTTCAAATTACAGTCTTTTGGGTTTGCCTTCTTATCACAGTTTTGCTCTTCCTTCAGGTTCAACTTCGTCCGCAAGTGTGCATCCACTGAACCACCAATTTCACCTGTAGCTGTCTTCCGATTTCTTTTTGGAGAGCAGGCTTCAATTCATAAGACAAACATAAATAAGTGACCAATGACATTCGTTAGTGGCAGCTGAATGCTGTTGGACTGTACATATAAATGGCACATGCTAATAACAACTTACCACTAGAAATTACTGGTATATATAGAGAAGACTTCCGCTTTATTTTTCTTCCGGATGAAGAGTATGAGAATGTTTCTGCAACATTTTCCACGTCACTGTCACTTGTCGAGTCAGTCGCATCATTAAGTCTTGATGGCAAGTCTTTCACATTGCATGCTATTTCACGGGATTTCCGAGCGGCAGCTTCAGATTTTTCATGACTATTAACCGTTTTGAGACAATTCCTTTTCTTGCGAACATTGAACTTAATCTTAGACTGCGAAAGAGACATTCTCTCAAGAATCAGATAAAATTGGCGAAAAGAAACTTTAAGTAGACACCACACAAATATGATCCTCCTGAGACGTTGAATCAGTTAGCGTATCGTTTGATGTTTTATAAGAAAAGCCGCTACGATTGCAGCATCCTGCTCCGAAAGTGTACTCAAAAGTTCTATTCACATACAACAAGTTAACACAGCCAAGCCTCCCCGCTGACACGACAGCTGCACGAACATTAGCGCGGGAAAAAAGATTTCGTTGCGGTGCTGCCATCTACTTGTAAGATATGATAGTACGGTACAGGTAAACATTTGAATAGTATCGGAGTGTGTATCTCAGAGTATCGGTATCCAGATCGTCATGATCGGTATATGATATTTTTTAACTAATCCAAAAAATGTGATTGAATGAAGCAGCAACATAAAACTCAAAAACATTCAACGTATTTCTCCAATATTTTTCCTTTTTTCTTTGCGCTAATTATGTTTCATTTCATACATTCTTTAATTTCAGGGAGTAGAGGAATGCGGGATCGGGTAATACCGGATTCCCGTGGAGCAAGCGGAGAAAATGAAATATGTTTGGAATAAAGAAATGGGCAAGAGGCAAACTTTTGTTGATAAAATTTTACTACAGAAATTTTCTAAATTAAAAAAAAAACTTAAAATTATTCTCTGACGTGGTATTTCAAGAGATAGCTCTTCGATATAAATACCTGTGTTAGATTACCGGCTACGATTTGAATCAGTTTCATTCTAACTTCGTAAATCATCAAACGTGCATTGTTGGCATTTCTGTGAATGATTTATTATTCCCACTCGAGTTCACTACAATTTATTGGGTCATAATGTCCTTTTCTGATCAATCCTATGCCAACGGTACTATCTATTCGATACTAGATCGTTGGATATTTTGGATTTAATTCACATCAGTTTCTCCAAGTGAGCGTAACAGGTAGGCACTGCAATTCCATTGGAAAAGGGGGTTGGCCCGCAACTAACTGCCTCACACTTGGAAGAGGGGGGGGAGGGGAGGGTGCCAGGCCAAAATTGAGTTTTTTGTGCCACGGCACATCGCTATGAGACCCTAGAGCCCCTAAAAGGCATTAGCATATTCTTACCGTTAGGGGGCCCCACGAACCCATCGTCCAACTTCACTACTGATAGAGGATCCACTGACCTCGACTAAGGGGTTATTTTGAGGTCCACCCCGTAATATATTTATCTCAGAGCGAACGAGATTTCGAGAAAAATAAGTAAAATAAGTTAACAAATTATTTTAACGTAAAACATCACAACGCCAAAACCAATTTACCAAACTATATTTGAATTTATGTTTTTAATGAGAGAAAAACCTCCTGAACATAAAATTCCATCCATTAAGGCGCGTTTACACTGGCGAGAAACTCGAGGGAGTAATCCCTCGAGTCACTCGCGGAGGGGTTTACACTGACCGCGAGAAATCCGGCGAGTTACTCTCAGGAAGCCGCTCGAGCAACTTTCTCTTTGGGAGCTCCCTGGAAATATCGCGAACCCGTTTACACTACTCCCCCACTCGCAGCGAGCACTGGGGTGCAAGCACATCAGTTTTCCGACTAGGAGAAAAGGAGGGGTCGCGCGTGGGGCCGAAGAAGGCGGAGAGCCTGAGGAAGAAATCACTAGACACTAAATATCTAGTTGAATGGGACCCTATAGTAGCTTGTTTGCAAGTCAGTAGTGGATGAATGGTGATCTTCACCCCCTGCCACACACCCTCGCGGTGGCTTGCAGGGTATCGAGTGGATGTAGATCACAAGTGTGCTTTTCAAGAAATAGAAATTCACAGAAATATGCATCAAGGGTTCATAAAACCTTTCAAGAACAGATTAGGCATTCATGTAGTTAATGCCCATCCTTTCCTTTTGCATCCCATTTCCAAATTCTCTAGAGCAGTTTGCCGTCAGTCAGTCGTTACTGTGAAAAGATATTCTACGATTCACCAATGGCATCAAGAAGGGCCATTATCTGTCTACTGCAATAATTTTAATGAAGAAAAGAAGAGAAACAGAGTTTAGGTTAAGGAATGGGTCCTAAATGGAGCTAGTGCTGGAGCATAGCACAATTTTCTATCTGATCTTCAAGTGGAAGATGCACAGAATTTCACTGCCTTCATTAGTAGCGTTTCTTGACTTCAGATAAGCATTTGATAAGGTGCACTTACTCACGTTACTCGCGAAGTTAGCATCATACGGGATGGACAATAATCCTCTCTCCTTTTCAAGGCTGTTCTACACCTCTATGTCCTCCTTTCCGCCCATCGTGCTCTCTCCACTTCTGCATTTTTGCGACTTGTAATACTTTCGGGAATATTAGGGAAAGATACTTTCGGGAATATTATCCGTAAACCTCTTAGTACAAAAGATGTTTATTTCTTCAAATTACACCCTTTTTCCCCTGTTCTTTATTGTTGCGGACACCATTTGTCTTCAGCCATAAAACATTGTTGAACTCACTGATTCTAATCTGGAGACGTTTTTCTGATTCTGAGATAAAAATCGTTGAGCTATGTAAAAAGGAATATCAGATTGCGACTCTTCAGCACTCACGGCCGTTCTTGAGCAAGCAAGCTTGTTGGCTAATGGTTAATGAAGAACGGTAGCAAAGAAATATCGCCAATGGAATATCTAAAAAAAAGTTGATAATGAATGAAAGATAAATATCGTTAAAATTAGTGAATCTTGTAAGAGTATTTACCAGTAAGAGTATTATGGATAAATGAAAGACTTCAGTGGACTCCACAGTAAGTTTTATTGGGACGACCTAGGTACGTATTAACCTCGATTACATATGACTTTATATTGCGCACTTGCAGGTATATTTTGCTACAAGGTTAGGTGCATTTAGTTTTCACAAATACATGATTGGAGCATCAGTAAGTTAATTTGTGAGAAGGCATGCCCGATGAATGAGAAAATTCAAAATTTCCCATTGATAGTGTTTAGCAGTTCCATTTAATACGTCTTTCGCCTCATCACCTGAAGAATGACAAAGTACATTGTCATCGATATTTAGGGCATTTCATTCCTTGGCATGGCGTTAAAATAACGCTTTCACACAGCCACAATTGATATTGCTGGTTTAACAAATTTATGTAGATACTGTGGACTTCGTCTCCAAATAGTAAATTATCTGGCCATTCCCTCCGAGACTTTAATTTTAACGTTCGTTTTTGATTAACCGATTACGGATTTTTCGGAGTAAGTTTGCTAATTCTCCCATAAATGCGTATCCACCCCAAAGCGCTCTCTTGCGTAATGAAAGATAGTCACTTTTTTAATACTACACAAGCGAAAAAATTATTCCTTGACGCGTAGAATTAATTATCTCTTGTGCGTTAATTAATCTTAGGTAACATTTATTGAGAATGTGTTGACTACAAAGTTACTATACACACAACTAATTTGTCTGCGCTTGGAGTGTTAATTAAGAACGACGATTCCAACGTTTCTAGTCACATTACTAAATGTATGCTTAACATATGCTGAACAAATGTTCAGCATGACATATTTTAGGTGCATTTAATTCTGTTAATAAACATTAGCAAAATAAACAATCTTCTTAACTACAGAAAAGCAATATCTACAACATGTCTATGCAGATACTACCTACATTACTACGTAGATAATATCTAGCATCTAGCGGCCTGTGACTCCATTATAGTACATACCTTAACCATATGTACTTAGGTGTAACTATCACTAACGTATCCCGGGGAAGACACATCCGGGGAAAAATACGGCCGAGGCAAGAGAAAGCTAGGATTTATTAAAAGAGTACTCGGGATATTTGATGAGAAGACAAAAGAGTGATGTTAATTTTCACTATTTAGGCCCCTCCTTGAGTATGCAGCCAGTGTATGGGATGCGAATTGTAGTCTGTGGTGCATGATACATGTATTAACGACCAATCCCTTTATTACTATGTAGATTCTAACCATCTACATCTACATCTACATAATACCCTGCAAGCCACCACAAGGGTGTGTGGCAGGGGGTGATTGCTCACCACACATGCACTACATATCATGCATAAAAAAGGAATAGTATTAATATAGTAGTCAGAACTACACTATTTAAAAAAGATAGAAATTGCAAGCATGCATGCAAAAACATTCTGTTAGTAGGGTTAGCGTTAAGTACTCATACCAACATGCAGCTACCAATGCTATTCATTGCTACTCTCCGATAGGACATATTTACCGTTATTCGTATCTCTAATAGTGCGAGGGAAAAAGGACATTTTGAATCGGTCAGTTCGGCAATCAATTTCTCTAACTTTATGATTATGGTCCAGTCTGCCATAGTAAGTTGGGGTTCGTAAAATATTTTTAACATCATCACTGAAAATATTGCCTTGGAATTTGTGGAAGAGATTAAGTCTAAATTTCAACCTGCGATCTGACAATGATTCCCATTTCAATTCATTTAATAGACTGGTTACACTAATATTATTATCGTATCGTCCCTTTACAAATCTTGCCGATCTTCGCTGCACACGTTCAAGTTCATTACTTAGACCGATTTCGTAGGGATCCCATACACTGGCAGCATATTCCAAATGAGGTCTAACAAGGGAAAAGTAGCTGATTTCTCGTACATGATCGTCACATTTACCCAATACTCTTTTAATGAAACCCAGTTTGCGATTCGCTTGACCCATTATTTCACGAATGTGTTTACCCCAGGAAAGATCATTTGTCAGTCTTATTCCAAGATATTTAATGGATTCCACGTTTGTTAATTCATTATTACTTATTTTGTAAGTGCTAGGGGGAGAGCTATTCTTTTTCCAAAAATTCATTACAAGACATTTCTTAAAGTTTAATTCTAACTGCCATGTATCACACCAAGTTTCAATTGCTTGTAGGTCAATATTTAAATATTCTTTATCATTCGGGCATAGAATTTCCCTGTACACTACTGCGTCATCGGCAAATAGACGAAGCTTACTTTTTACCACCTTTTGGATATCATTAATATACAAAAGGAATAGGAGTGGACCTATCACACTACCTTGTGGGACACCCGAAGTGACTTTAATTGCCGGTGAGGAAACACCGTCCAAAACAACCCTTTGAACCCGATCATGCAGAAAATCATTAATCCATGATATAATGTTACTGTCTAACCCATAAGATTTTAACTTCAAAATTAGTTTGCTGTGAGAAACCTTGTCAAAAGCCTTCTTGAAGTCGAGAAATATAGCATCCACTGGAATATTATTTTCGCCAGAAACTAAAATATCGTGGGAAAAGAGAGCAAGTTGAGTTTCACACGATCTGCTCTTTCGGAAGCCATGCTGGACATTGGACAATAAATTCTGGCTATCTAGGTGTCCCATGACTGAACTGACAATTATATGTTCTAGGACCTTGCATGAAATGGATGTGAGGGATATAGGTCTGTAGTTAGATGGCTGCTCCCTATCGCCACTTTTAAAAATGGGTGTTACATCGGCTGCTTTCCAGTCCATCGGTACGACGTGTTCGGTCAGGGATTTATTAAATACTATTTCAAGGTAGGGGGAAATTTCGGATGCTAACTCTCTATATACGCGGGAGGGAATTTGATCAGGAAATTTGACCATGTAGCAGCATGTGACCTATTATGTAGAATGTTTCCATGAAGTAGCCTAGTTGCATGTCAGTAGTGCATGTTTTGGTGATCTTAAACCCCTGACACGCTTTCAGTATATTCCATAGTTGTAGATGCGTAGATGTCTTGCTATGAAAGGTGTTTTCATCAATACCTTTGGGTGTAAAAGCGACAGTTTTTCAGAAATGTACAATTGTTTCAAATACCTGTTTATTTAAACTAAGTTATCACGAATCGGGAATTAATAGTACACCTATATCTACGTAATGCAGGTGAAGCATAATTTACCGATTCTGTAAACTGTAGTATTCATACAGTTTATGCACATCACTTCAGTATATTTCATGATAAGAATTAGATTCCTCATAAAACTTAAAAAAAAACCGTATGGATTATGTTTCGATTTCATGGGGCATTGAATTATTATTTATTTTGGAATAAAATCTGCAGATGATAAATATCAACTATACTGGCATTTATTATGGAAACGGTTTAGAAAAGGGAGGTATATCAGGTGTCTCGCCGATTTTGATGAAACAGGACTTATTTTGTCGGGGGCAAACTGAGACACCTCTTGTTTTCATCTGCGGAGAAGCCGGTTTACGGCGTGAAAAGTACCCTAAAGTATACTCTGTAAGCAGTTTTTTAATATCTCCGCTTTTGTATGCGATACATTTAAAAATCAAATTGACCATCATACTGAAGCAAAGTGCGCTAAAGATATTTATTTTTCATTTCGCAATCCCAAAAATCGCAACACTAGTGTCCCACAATTCCGGCAGACACTTTGCCGTCTGCATTTTAAGTCCATCATCTCCTCTTTTGCCCGCGTGCACTTCTCCGACACGCTGTCTCTATGCCGAATCGCCAGCGAGTTGCCAAAAACTTCCAGCATAGCCGGAAGCCAGCGAGCGACTTCCTCGAGTTTTTATGGCGGTGTCTACACTGGCCTCGCCCTCGCAGCAGGGAGCGCTACCTGCGAGTTCCCTTTCTCGCTGAGAGCCAGCTCGCTAGGGTGTTTACACCATGATAGTTGCTGTCAGGAAGCAACTCCCTCGATTTTTCTCGCCAGTGTAAACGCACCTTAAGTCCTTCCATATTGCCCGCAACCATGAATTTCCTGCTAGATTTTTCGTAAAATCTGAAGTGACGTCACCTTATCCGTAAACCTCACACTTGGATTGCTTCGAGCGGAGTGAATTTGTGGACTTGCACATTCAGCCAGTTTGAAAGAGGAAATAATTACCGGACCCCCTTCTTTCTCCCTCAGTTTCTTCCATAATATTTCTTGTCGCCCATTCAAGAAATGATTATCATATGAGTGAAAATTACCAAATTACCTTCTCCAAATATTCAGGTTGCGTGAAGGCAGATTTAATTGAATTTTTCGTGGATTTCATGACCGAACAACGAAAAATGATATCCCGCTGGACAGGCACGTAGCCAGAAATTTGCTTCGGGGGGGAGAGGAGGGGAGCTATGTCTTGCTTAACTTGCCCATTCCGTGCCAACATGTTACAAATCCCATTCCTTAATTTTCAGTGTTTGCTATTTACTTTTACAGTGCCCATACTTACCTCTTCTCACTGGTTAAGTTCACTGCTTACCTTGTTACGAAGAAGTTAATTTGACCAGACCCAGAACAGAAGTTCAACCCATACATACATCTCAGATTGAAAAGAACAATTTTTAACCACATGCATACATCAAACTGGTGATCACGTTTCAAGGCACTTAGCACTAGAATTCTATTCAGTGTAATCTGGATTATAATGCCCAGTTGAAATCAGAACAACAATATTATTGGGAAAAAATTTCGGGGGGGTGGGGGGAGGGACTGAAGCACCAGAAGTCCCCCTACGTGCCTATCCTTGGATATAGTAATAATATAATATAATAAGTAATCTCAAATTATTTAATGCATGAACGCCAACTTTTCAGTTTGCATGAGGATAGATTTTGTAGAATTTTTCGTGGATTTCATGGCCGAACAACGAAAAATGATATCTCGCTTGATGTTCATAAGTGATCACTAATTATTTTGTGCATGTGTAACTAATTAGTGCATGTACGTGGTAAATGGTAGATGAATATTCACCCCCTGCCACACACTCTCGCGCAGGCCTGCATGGTCCTTCGCACATGAAGTCACAATCCTCTACCAGGCTGCATTCGCGCAGAGGTGAAAATTTGGTGTGAAACGTGCCGAGTCACGCGTGATTCGACACTGCGACACATTCTCAAAGACGCACATCACGGCCGATGTAGATGATTGGATTACTGTTCTAATCGTATATATCGACTGAGGTGACTAGGTGAAAGTGATTCGTATGACACGCTTGTCAACCCATTCGTTCACCTTAATGGCACCAATTATTGGCGGCGAAGGTGAGCGACGCCTAAATGCCAGAAATAAGCTCAAGTCGAGGTCATTTAATTACACTAATTAAGACCGGAATGTAATCTGCAACGCAATCGGATTCAGGGAGGAATTAGGGGAAGAAGTTTAGAAGGGAAGAAGTGGTCGAAGAAAAATCTCTCAAGATTTCCTCAAAACGATAGCGCCGAAGAAATATTAACGTCCCATCTGCGAGATCTCCGTGTCAACAATATCTTGAGGTAGTACAATAGAAACGGAATATCGTCTAAAGTTTCTGCAGGATTGGGGTTCCATCTGTGCCCCTGAACGTCACCGTACACCGTAGGAATTCAATAGTTGACGGAATCTATATAAATAAAAAAATAGCACCTTTTCTGCCTGTTACGATTTTGCGCACTTTTTACGGGTTGATGGATTTCAACGAAACTTATTTTTTAAGTACCTACCTAAGGTTTCCGCTCTATAGCGAAATGTCAAAATACCTATTTCAATGTGCTTATAATTTATCTCCTCCCGTTGGATTTCAACGGGCACCTCTGCCGGTCAACTCCAAAATTAGAGTATATTCATTGTCATCATCGGTAAACAATCCTTTGATTGGTTTGACGCAGCCCTCCACTCGGTTCTTCTGTTGGCCAACCTCTTCATATTAACGCAATTCTTCTCTTTTACATCCTTCACTACCTGTTCCATATATCTCATACAAGGCCTGCCTTTTCCATTCTTCCCGTTCAATTCCCCCTTGACGATTGTCTTCATCAGGCCATCGTTCATATAGA
This sequence comes from Platycnemis pennipes, assembly GCA_933228895.1. Taxonomy (NCBI): domain Eukaryota; kingdom Metazoa; phylum Arthropoda; class Insecta; order Odonata; family Platycnemididae; genus Platycnemis; species Platycnemis pennipes. The sequence goes on along the minus strand of OW121850.1, from coordinate 90,883,875 downwards.
GGGGTTCATATAGAGGGTTCATATAGAGGGCAAAGCATTGTGTGACAATTGTCAGTGAATTTTTGCGATTATGTATGTATATGTAACTATAACATTTCGTAGTGAGCTCAAATTTTACTAGCTCCTGCTAAATAAACTTTATTCAAATCCATGTCCCATATTAAACTCCATGCTACCAATTTCTCCATATATTCATCAAGAGTTCTTGTCGTAAGTTCCCTCATATTAGTGAAAAACCTTTTTCGCCAATGCAATACTCCTAAGTATATATCTGATACTAAGTCCGCCCTCGTCTAGAATGCTATACTAATGCTCTACTCGACTAACTTAAATTCTCAACATGTTCCTGCCGTCCTATTTTAATGTTTCGCCTGGATTTCTTTAGCTTGGAAAATCTTATTGCATTAGTTACTTTGCAATCAATATCTTTCCAATTCCTCCCGCAGTGAATATGGAAAACATTTACCTTCGATATCAAACTCTTGAATGACGGATTAACACTCCAAGTTTGGTCATCCGCAAATGTAATCACTCTCCTCCTACCGTTTCTGTTAACATGTCGTAATCCTCGCCCTATCATTGCCGAACATCCTCCGAACGCTAAAATATCAGTTAAAGAAATATTTTATCATATTTGGTGAATGACTCTTAGGTTGAGGTTCTCTATAACCACAATCGACAGTGATTTTTTCTGTGTTTGGGGAATGAGGCCTAACATTTGTCAACAAGTAGGCAATCGGTAAAAATACCGACTTTGGTGAGGAGATAGCTGATTAATTTTTCTCGTTCTAAAAACCCTAAAACATTCAGTAAACTGGTTTAGTGCTACTGATAAGCATACCCTGTTTCTAAGGCTAGCTCGTCAGTGGTTTTGAACGCCATATCTTCACGTTAAGAAGATATTTTACGCTGGAACTATGAAACTGGTGGTGGGATTTAAAATGGGTCTCTAGCAACATATGGCCTAATCGATGAATTATTAATTTGAAAGTTCCTTTCACCAAAATTTGTCGCGTGTTGTGTTTCTTCGTTTGACCCGGACCATCTCATTCTTTCTGTCCCGGTCCCGAGATCATGCTGATGAAGGATGGAATTCTTTTACCCTTCCCAAGCACACAAGGTTAAGGGATTTTCATTTTTATTCGGCCTCCCTTCGTTCTGACTGGCGATCAAATCGTTGAAATCGATTCCGCGCGCTCCTCTTCGCGAATGGAATAGCCGCTGACTGCTCGCAAGTTCAATGTCGCAATGGGAGTCGGGCCGCGGCCGATGAACTCTTTATCACCCTGGCGTTCCAAACATAGAACCGAGACTCCGCGGCAATTTCTAGCGTTCCAACCATTGGTTCCAACAGATGACGAAATCGTTACGCGGCGCTGTTGAAAGCGTATCGCGGGTATCGCAGGTATTCCTCGAGAGTGGATTTCCGTTCCACGAAAGTACATACATACGAGGTGAGGGTGCACATCAACATTTGTCGGTAGCATTGGGAAAGGGTGAGGGTGAGTCTAAAGCGAAACGGCGTCGCGGTCTGCCTACGAGCATGCTACGAGCCCTCACCGGCAGTACTCCCTTAAAGGCTCGGTCAAGCAGACAGCGAGTACTGTATCACATAGTTTTGCATCATCCTGGTTAAACAGAACGCGGGTCACGCGGGCGAACAGCTATCACGTTGTATTTTCCTGCAGAGTCCGCGGCTGGCAGATCATAAATATGGCAGACGGGACAGAAAAACAATAGCTCTTATGCATATTTTCCCGTGTTCACATGATACGGTTATATCTAAAGAAGAAGACAGGGAATCGCTTAGCAAGGATTTAGATGCAATTCAAGAGTGGTGCGACAAATGGCAGTTAGAACTCAACTTTAAAAAGTGTGTAGCTATCAATTTTTGGAGGAGGAATAATTCGATAGAGCGATCCTATAGAATTAATAACACGAAGATCGAAAACGTTGAAACCGTAAGATATTTAGGTGTAACAATCACTAAAGATTTATCGTGGGGTAGACACATCCGGGAAATATGCGGCCGAGCGAAGAGAAAGCTAGGATTTATAAAAAGAGTACTTGGGAAATGTGATGAGAAGACAAAAGAGCGATGCTACTTTTCACTAGTTAGCCCCCACCTTGAGTATGCAGCCAGTGTATGGGATCCTAATGATTTAGGTTTGATTCGAGAACTAGACAGTGTGCAGCGTAGAGCAGCTAGGTTCGTCAAAAGGTGTTACGATAGGTTGAGTAGTGTATCAGAATTAATACAAGAATTAGGGTGGGAATCATTATCGGAGCGTAGGTTAAAGTTCAGATTAAATCTATTAGAGAAATTTCAATCGGATAGCTTTACTGAAGATGTTAGGCACATATTAAAAACACCAGCGTATTATGCTAGATTCGACCAGATAAATAAGATTAGAGAGATAGATTGTCGCACAGATAGATTCAAAATGGCATTTTTACCCGTACTATAAGAGAACAGAATAGGCAGCATAGGAGAGGGATAGGTAGGGGAAATATTCTAGAGTATTATGCAGTGCATGATGCATGTCTTACCCCTTAAATACTGTAGACACTAACAATCAAGTTGCATTAGACAATATAGTTGCTAGTTTGCATGTTAGTAGTGCATGCTTGGTGAATTTCACCCCCTGCCACACACCCTCGCTGTGGCTTGCAGGGTATCGTATAGATGTAGATGTACGAGAAAGTACGATTTAAAAAATATCATCAAGGCTGAAAGATGGAAGGGAATTGCTGGGATCCTCAATGATTTGACGAGAAGTAGCACAAGTTCTTCGTCAGAACTACTGCTGCTTATCGTTCTGGCACTTCACCAACTTCGCAAGATGAAATACGTCATCTACGTAGGCAATGCCCCTGCACGCCTCGAGCCTAACTGGACCGCCTTCAGCTGCCCACAAGCTGTTTGACATCCGCAGACCGCTGCGGACTGCGGTCGTCCTGCCCGCACGGGCAGCCCGCTTTCTGTTTGACCGAACCTTAAATCACTAATGAGCGCGGCAGCCTTATTAACGGTATTCCTGTATAGTCAGCCATCGGATTTTATGCTCTCGGAAATCGTTGGTCGAACATTTTTTTACGTCTGGAAGTCTAACGACGTGCTTGTCGCAATCAGCATTCAGTGTTAACCTGTCGTACTTATCGGACTGCATCGCTTATCTCTTTCGAAACACCCATCCATTTCCCATTTTTCGCAGCCTTAGAATTTTTTTTACGGTGCTACAATTGTCGAGGTTACGCATCGCAGCGTCCAACCTAATTTAACCCAAAGATGAATATTCAAGCAAATGACCCATGCCCAAAAACAAGGATTCCCCTGCCACATACCTCTATGGAGGCTTGCAGGGTATTATGTAGATGTAGAAGGATTCAAACTCGCCACCTTTGGGTAAACAGGCCGGAGCTTTACCAATCCAAGAATCGCGGACTGTTTCCTCCCCTCTCCCTACTTAAAGCTCATCGTTCCTCCCCTCTGTCTTCTTATCAACCTATAAGTAAAGTAAACAATCATTCCGGATTCCTAAGGTTTGTCCCGCATGGCGATGAGTCCCGGAAATTGACCCGCGTTTGTAGAATTCATTTCGTTACCATCAGCAATCAGGCTTGGAAATACTTTTTTTTGCTTGTGGGAAAGTATAAATCCCTCAAGATTAGAATGATGCGTTAATAAAAATTACAATTCACCCATCTTCGTATTGCATGCAATCCATGTAATAAATTGTCGCCGGACGATGAATTGCACTTATCATCGTCCATAAGTATGGAGTGGTCTGCAATGTGATGTTAGTTGTAGTCTAAAATCTTAAACACGGGCAACGTAAACTTGTAAATACAAAAGGTATATGAGATATGTATAAAAATATAGTTTGTTGAACTTAATTCTTTTTTATTTTCAGAGACTCTTCAGATATTTTTGCAATCATTCTTCTTTGGCCAAACATACCTATTTAACTCAAAAGTATGTTATATCTTACGTCAATTTGCCTTTTTATGAAAAGGTTATTACCGCATTATAAGTAAACACGCGTTTGGGATAGACATATTTTACAATTTACAATTTCTACTTTTATGCAAAGTGAAATTTGAATCACTTTTATCACTGAAAGCATTGCAGTACTTCTTCCAGGCATTCTATTTTATTTTGGACGTTTTAGATGCGTTAGCTTATCCTTTAAGGCGTCCCGCATTTTATGCTTCGATACATTAAAAGTATCCGCATTGGCTACTCCAAATTCTGGCTGCTTTACCTATAAGGACCTGCACCTAATCTGTTTACTCCTGTTTTTCCCTACGTTAAAATGCCACTGTCACTAGGCTTAGCATTTCTTTGTTTGATTGCAAGTTTTCCGCAGGGAAAATCAATCATTCAAACTGGCATTGATTCTAACACGGATCCCCCTCATTTTTTTTAGGTTCTTTAGACGATAAAGCTACCAAGGCGTATCTCTTTCGCATGTATTTCTAGAGACTTGAATTTCGAATCCTTGATTTTTTTTTAAAAGAAGCACCTTAGTGTTTAATGCTGGCTTCAACCTTTCGGCTGCTTCGCGAAATATATGTACGGCTGTTCGTCTCAACAAATAAGTTCCTTTAATGCCATAGAAAACCACGAGAGTAAGTTCTTCTTGGTATATTTACCAGCACCTGACCGAATCCGGGTTCAAATCCCAGTCGTTGGGCATGGTTTTTTTCTCTCTGGAGATCTTGTCATTACGCATATCTACGGGTAACTCTATTAAGGTTTTTCGAAATGAAATCCTTGAAGTTATTTTTTTGGTATCCACACTTACACCTATTAAGTACCACGCAAGCAAACTCAAGGGTGTGTGGCAGTGGGCGAAACATCACCAAACATGCACTAAGTGCGTACAAAAAGATTCAATACATGTTCTGTTCCCCACAATACCTCTCCAGTCGGCTTTATCATCTCATTTTCATCTTCCACTTTCAAATCTCCATCGCCTACAGTCTATTCTCATCCTTTCTTCTTTTATGTTGATGTTTGAGGTCTATATAAAGCCAAGATCCAAATCTCTATACTAGCCTCACAGCACTTTCATAAGCCCGAGAAAAAAAAAGCTTTACTCCACGAAGAAGAACTGGAAAAAGTCGAAGACTTCAGTCTCAAAAGTTATTATACTGTAACTGCTTGAAAAACCAAAAACATTGGTTTTCGCATCTAGATCGTACATTATTCGCATATCACGTATTCATCTGTTAAATTCGTAGAAATTCTCTCTCATAGAAATACCGCTTTTCGTTTTCCATCACTGAATCGTGGAAAAACGTGTGGAATCATGTCTTACAACAGAAGTAATTATATTTGAGCGTGCTTCGAGCGCAGGGAATTAAGCAATTCAGTGACTTCAACGACTGACAATAAATCTGTGTATGAAGTTACCTGGAATTTATCAGCCATACGGATCTTTTACATATGAGGCAAATCATCGACTGTGGCAATAAATAGTCAGTATTTCGATGTGTCTAAGCAACTGATATAACGCCAGATCGTTCATCTTCCAATATGCTACATACTGGAATTAGTCGTGTCTCAAAATTCACCATTGAAGGTCGTAAAAAACATACAAATTTACTGGAAGTTAAAGGTAGCTATTTTCCCACAGGCGGACGCTGTATCGGCGCTCTCTATAGTTGGGGGAAAGAGCTCGGAGAACCAAGGTTTTTCAATCGCTACCCCATACAGTAATTCTAGAATGCTCCAAGCGGAAGGAGAAATTTTCTCACCCAAAGGTAATATGTAAGAAATTGAGCACGAAAGACATATAGCACCTAGAAGACACTCTCCTTTATATCAAATGTCAATAGGAATATCTAAATTGTGAAATGGACGCATTGCCATATCTCACGCCATTATGCATGAATATGGATAAGAAAAATTCTTTTCTTTGGAAAGGGAGGATTTGGAAAAATATCCCAAAAAATGGGTAACTGTAAGTATGGGTTTGACTTGGTCTCCCTTTTCCCAGATATTAAAAACGATAAGATATGTCACAAGATTGGTCGCGAAAAACAAGACTAGGATTGAGTCTCTTAAATTCGGAGCTTACGTCTTTGTCAGCATCTTTCCTTCTACGAGGCAGTTTTGGGAAACAGCACGGTCGCACCAAAGTTAATGTTGAAGTCAAAGGCGGATTACTTCTCCGCGAAAAGGCTGTCTAAACGAGCATATTTCATTGGTTAGAAAACCTGCGATTGTCCATCTGAAAAACATACTAAGTTACAGCGTTGAGGGAAATCTTTGAACACTATAATTTAGGCTCAAATCGAGGCTAGCGCTATTTCCAAAAGCGGGAGTTTCAATTCAGGATTTTGAGTCGTAGCTGATTGAAAAAAAAGTGTGCTTCAGAAAAGTACATAGGTTCCCCACTGACGGGAGAAGTCTTCAGTGATTTCTTTTACTCCCCGTCATTCCTCTGACATGTTACGGCTCCAGAATTGCTAGTTAAAGTCAAGAGTTTCAGATAATTTTTTATCATCACCGGTTATTTTTCATTATCAACAATGCATACCCGATCCCTCATGCATGTATGGCGGGGGAAACTTTTGGTTTGAAATTTCCATGTGCAAATGACGAAAACTTGATTTTTTGTTGCCGTAATCAGAACACGTTTTGTGCCTTCTTTCTTATCTCACTAATACAAGTAATTCTTCAAAACATGATATTAAATGTGGTTAGAGCAGTAGCCCTACTCCCCTATTAACCGGTAAAAATTATGAGTATATGAGGTTTCGTGAACTCCGTAAATTAAATTTGTGCGGCTGTCGTCCTACAACGTCTAGTCTAGCGATAACATTAAATTAAAAATTTTGTCTCTCTTGACCGATGTACTCCAAAGGGAGAAGTAGCCTAGGGCTAGCGAGTCGGGCGGGTCGGGCAAGCTGAGGTTCACTAGTTCCATTCCCGGTGGCGCCAAATATTTTTCAGTTTCTGGAAACATTATATTTTCCAAACGAGAACTACACCTAGACTTAGACTAGACCCTTTAATGTCACCCTACAAAGTCTAGTTTAGCGATAATATAAAATTAAAAATAATAGCATAAAATTCTTCACAATTAACAGGGCTAAGGGTAGCTGGAGAGAAAATAATACTCTTTGAGTTAACATTTTATTAAGTTTAAAAAAATGTACACATTAGAGATACTTTCTCCATTCCTTGTCGAAAAATTTTCCACCACTCTTGTGTATAATTATCCGGATTATTTCAGCAGTCCGAAAGGGACAAAGGGCATCGAGACAAACAATTTAACCATATTGAATACGCCAAACTACGATCGAAGGCCTGAGTAACTCGTACACGTGATGTGGACGGATCGATTTTTAGAAACCTGTTACATTTATGAGCCAAAAGGGTGATCAATGGAAGTTACGATGTCATGATAAAAGTATCTCCTTCTTCGATATAGTATTTACATTTTATGTACACTCTCTTTCTTTTAACCGCAAAGAAAGCCATGGGAACTCGAAGTAGAGGTAAGAAGCAACTCCTACCAGCGCAAGCGCGGGACTTGGTACAGAAACTTTACGTCTTTATTTGGTCATGACAGACAGGAAGGGGAGGATAATATGGTATTCCAATAGTATGACACGCGGGGAGCATTCTCCCGCGATTTTTTCGTTTGCTACTAAAAGGCAGAGCTCCCTAAAAAGGGACGTGAAAAAAGTGAATATGTAGATAGTTTAATTCAAGTCCCAGTGAGATGAACGACGATGAAAGATGAAGAGAGGAACACATTCGGCCCCTGGTTAAGAGGCAATAAGCAAACTCGTCAGAAAATACTGGCCACAATGCAGATGTCCGCGGGTCCAATGGTACTATCCACTTCGCCAGCCCTGTCAAGCAATGTCTGGAAAACCAGCATCCGGTGTTCGCCACTGCTAAGCAACAAGACACTATTAACTGCTGCTGGAATACACGAAAGAGATAAAGAGAGTAACACTGTTACCTAGGAAAAAAATTCTCGATAACACAGCTATCTTCGTTCAAGTTAATGAGGACATTTCGTCAAGACTAAAAAAAGCTGATCACTCGCGGATGCAAACTTGTCCAGTCGCGTTCTCCAGAAGACGGTGGGGAGATGTAACAATATGAAAGACATTATTATTTCATCGAGGGAAGGAAAGAGTGGGCGCGACGAATATTTACAGGAAAGTAATGCTAAATCTTTTGAAATTCCGAAGAAATCGACGGGCGAATGAGACTCTTGGTACGCTTTCGGCGTCCGTCCGTCACTCTGTACGCGGAGCGCTGCGCGAACCGAGAGGAAGGCCGAAGTTCAAAGCGACAGCAAGAGAATCAGGATTCTCCAGTGAAGCGAGGGAGGCGAAATGGAAGCTTTTTATTTTCCGTTCTGCAGCAACCGCCTCGTCAAAACTCCGTCGCTGGCTTCAAAGACGTGCTTGGAGAGGAGGGACTTCTGCTCCTTCCCTTCGTCGATGTTCTTCAGTGAACCGGCTCCACCCTCCTTCCCGCTGTACGTCTTCAGGTAAAAGTTCGAGAAGAGGACGAAGAAGAGGGCTCCGTGGAAGGCGATGAACCAGACGAAGGCGCGGGGGTAGTCGCACTCGACCACCAGGAGCTGGAGAGCGTGGACAATGATGAGGACGAACTGCACCTGCGAAGCGGACGGACAGATGGAAGCAGGAGCGTGAGTATCGGGGTCCTCTGAATGACGAACTGGGCTTGTTTCATTTGATAAACAATGGTGTCCTTTGGAGCTTTTATAATCTACACATACAGCGTAGTCTGAATCCCACCTCGAGAGTGTAGGAGGAGAGCAAACACCAAACATACGTTAGACGCATTCACTGGTGGATTTCTAGTAGTAAACTTGGGCTACTACGTGCTCCAATGGCCAAGTTTATATCAAATTGTATAACCTATGATCTTTTAATCTCAGGACAAACATAATATCCATGATCTAGGTGGGCCTAGCTCTCGCTGCCGTTACAACGGCAACATCTTACAACGTAAGAAGAGAAACGTGCTGGTCAGGCACAAGTAACTGGATGGTCAGTAACAATAAACAGTGACAAGAATTATCGGTGGGCTCGGAATTTGTTTCAATTAGCTAAGGCACCTTTTACTGTGATTAATTAAGGGAGTAGTCACCATGAGATGTTAGAGATAAGAACTTCTCAGGGGCATTATATAGCCTAAGCTACATACATTACACACATCTCTTCGGTTATTATGTTCACAATTATAATCTATCATTGCTTGCGGAGAAAAAGAAGTTTTAAATTCATCCGTTCCGCAGTTTAACTCTCTAGCACTGTTTTCCTAATCGAATCGAACGTAATACGAAGGAGTTCTCAAAATAAAAAACGCGGCAAGAGTATTAACTACTCATGCCCCAAGGGCCCTGTAACGGCACAACGGTAAACATTTAACTGGAATCCCGGTCTCCATTTTAACGCCACATGGATAGCATAACAAGTTCGGTACTCATATCAATTAGATGGGACGTAATATAGTATACCCCGTGATACATAAGACGGATCGAAAATTACTGATATTTCAAATATAAGAAATCAAAATCACGGTTTTTGGCTTGGAAACGCCAAAAAAATATTCCGTAAAATGGTGGCTGAAGAAAACAATATTCTCCAAGTGCGTTCGTCGTTGTTGGTTCAAATGAAAGCAAACTCTCACCATCATTTGACGTCTTCAGTCTATTAAGGGCAACGGCAGATAATAAGCGATTCCGGATGCTACCTGCAACAAGATATCCTCATTCGGAGACCACACTTAGTTGCTCGAGCTACGCTTCCTGCAACCATGTAAGCTTATACGCTTATATATGAATATTATTAATCGTAGGTTCTTACTAAAACCATCAAATTAGTCATTTAGCCAGAACTTTAAATCCTGCAGGCTTCATTATCCATTGAAAATCATTGAAATCGAATTGGAATGGACTTTCACGCTTGGTTGCCAAGGATATTTCGATTGTTGAAAACAAAGAAAAATTGATGAAATTGGAGTTAAAAACACATTTTTTAGTCAAAAACGTGTCGTGTAAGGAAATCGAATGAAAGAATTAAATTGTACATTCTTTTTTCCACATAGTGATATAATTTCCATCCATTATCTTGAGGGCAACTAATTTAAAAAAGCAAATGAAAAAACATCATCACCGAATTCAATGTTTTTCTTAGGGGAGTGAAATTTAAAAATAAAGGGGTAAGAACGACCCTTAAAATAAGTTTACGTAAAAATCCTTTCTTAGTGTGCCCCTACACCACGATAGGGATATTTCCTGAGAATTTGACGTTTTTATCACCAGTAGTTTGGGCTGTAGGTTTACGAGTGATATGTCAATCAGTCAGTCAGTCAGGACATTTGATTTTATATACATAGACAAATTGTATGGATAGTTTTCTACTGGTTGGGAGAGATTTTATGGAGTGGTCCTATTACTTTTTGAATTGTATTCATCTGCCACTGACTGTTCGCAAATTTAATCAGAGATATTCAAAGTTACTAACATGAATCTCCGCTTAAGAATTATGGAAACGATTGAAATTTGTGCTCACAATGTATTCTAGAAACATTGTGCTGTGTCAGAAAATAAAAGTAACTAGAACAGATATCCACCTTTCAACCGGTGAACACCGATGTACTAAGCAATTAATTATTACTAGCAGCCAATAGTTTTCATGTATCAGCAGTGTTGACTCGCTGAAAACTCCATTTCCTGCTGCTATTCCGTCCGAAGTTTAGGATAACAGTTTCACTGGTATTCCAGTCAGCATCTTTAGATTGAGCACTTTGACCTGAATACGCCGACTGGAATGACATTGAATCTGTTGTCCAGGAGAGCCAACACACGCGGTAAATATCCGAGAGAATTGGAGAAATCTATGGCATCCGTTACTTGCAAACAAATTACAATTCAAGTCTTTATTCCGATGGAGGCTGATTCTGTTCCATAGGCTAGTGCAATGCTGTACAAAAATCAAGAAGCATTCCTTCATTATAGTTGAGAAACCCGTTTAAAAAAACCGGAAACGATTTACAATTTTCAAGCAAATAATATTTGAATATCTCGTTTTGCGGAAGAAGAAAAATGTGTTTGCATAAGAGGAAAACAAGGGCGAATAAAAGAAATGATAGTAGCCTTTCCTGGTTTGGTCTCCAGGTATTTTTTTTTTCATTTTTTTCACGGGAAATAAAACTGGTCGTGCAATACCCCCGATGAATGCAGTTCCTGTGGCATTCATCCCGATGGGAAACGGCATTTAATTAGAAAAATAACTCGCAATGACGATTAACGGAGTCGAGAAACAGGTTTAACTGCTCGATCATCAAGCAGGTAGGTGATCCGCGCGACATTGGAACGTATACAACGAGTAGGTGCATCGGAAACTCGCTCCGCGGCAGTTACTTACGAGTTGCAGCAGGGTGACCCACTTCTTGAACTTGAGGTATCCCCTCCACCTTGGCTTGAGTGCGGAGATGAAGTAGTAGCTGTACATCACGGCGTGGACGAAGGTGTTCAGCATACCACTCAGCGTGGAGTGACCGCCTGAGGAGAAGGAAAGGGAAAGTAATTGCCGACTCTTCATCAAGGGAACGGAGAATTGGAAGGTTGAGGAAGTGTACGCGCTCAGAGCAGAAGATGATTGCGGTAAGTGGTGGGATTCGAATGATTTACCTCTGTTAAGTACTCAGCCCTGATGACCGTTTTATACACATTAAGTGTTGCATAAAAAACCGATATACCTGGTAGTAAATTGTTTCAGGAATGGGGGCGTTTACTCGGAACCGAAATCGCAATATTGTACACAAAATCGTTAGATGGAAACGAAAAAAGAATTTTAGTGAAAACATTACTCTTCTAACCACAACCATTAATCAAAAATTAAAATAAGCAACGCCCACCGAAAAAGCTGCTTTGATAACATTGAAGTCATTTTCCTCCCGTCCTTGACTGTTTTCGGGGAAGGGAAGGGAGTGGAGGGGGGTTCTCGGAAGGTCTGCTCGCACAGATGTTGTCGCAACTGCTCCTATTGGCAGAGTCAGCTGTTTCCCCCATGGCGATAAGGCAAATTAGTTTCGCGGGCTCAATTGTGATTAGATGAAGTCGATGTACGTCAGAGGTTGCACCCTTTCGGAAAAGTGGGCGTGGTGCTTAAAAACATCAGTTTTTCGCCGCTTGTAACTCGAGAAATAATTGACGGATCAAAAAACGGAAAAATACGGCTCTTTTCATTTCACAAACTCTATCCGATTCGGCAATTATAATATGGTAAATTGGAGCGTTGAAGAAGTGTACGCGCTCAGAGCAGAAGGCGATTGCGGTAAGTGGTAAAATTCGAAAAATTTAACTCTGTTAAGTAGTCTGCCCTGATGACTGTTTTATATACATTAAGTATTGTATAAAAAACCGATATACCCGATAGGTAGCAAATTATTTCAGTAATTGCATACTTTACAGAACAATAAAATGGGTAGAAAAACTGTTAACCATAACCCAAAGACTTTAAAAATACGCGAACCGGTTTGGTAAAAAGTTGGGAACCTATCGTTTATGCCGAACCGGCTGAATCCAAAGTGGTTAAACCTCATGGGCTGAAACCGACCTCTAATTATGCTTCTACTGTACAAACAAGGGCATGGGTTAAAATCAATGCATATAGAATTAGAGGAATGAACTGGAGGAGAAGTGAATATTTTAGTAATTTTGGAGGTAGAGAGTTACCAGCGATGGTTGAAGCAAGAAAGAAATACATTAACAATAATTTCGCGCGACCGAAGACGGCTTTCCACCAGAAGAATACACTACGATAAGGGAAATATAAACTTGAAATTCGGGAGAAACTTAATAATTTCTTATTTCTGGAGCGTGTTCCTTTATGGATGAGACTTAAGACAATAATATTCTTCGATAAGGTGAGACTGGCTGCAATTAAAATGCGGCAATACAGGAGAATGGTGAAGATATAATGCATATGCCGAGAAATCAAAGAAAAGTTGGTTTAAATTGTTGGGAAAACCTAAGCGGTCACATCTCGAGACACGATGGTCGCGTGAAGAGAGTGATGACCTCGCGTGAGACATTAGGGTAAGTAGTGAAGGATGCAAAAGAAAATAATTTTGTTAATGCGAAGAGATATCCCTGGAAATATACTAATATGAACCCATAAAAGCACAAGTCAACCAGAGATTCAGTGGCATCAAATGCATAAAATGTAGAGTCTTTGAATTCTTCCTCAGCGTCGTGTCTAGTTGACGGGTTACAATTCCATTGATGACGTTTCGGAGATTTTTTGGCGACCAACTCCAGGTATGAGGTGATTAGGTCAGGGAGAGGGAGGAAAAAAATTGAAATTATTGAAAGCATGACGGAAGGTAGAAGATTTTAAGAGTTAAAATTGTTCATAACAAGGGAATTGATAGTTTTTTGAGGCATGGGTGGTTCAAGTAGAACTGGCAAGAACTGTTCATTGGTGGAACACTAATCGAATTCACTAAATTACGAAAATAGGTACGGACGATAGGATAACAGGCCGACAGAAAATTAGGGTAAGCGCACCGCGCAAAGGCAGGGGACGCAATAATATGTAATTAAGATTTGGTGTTTTCCTGGCGTATGAGTGAAGTTCCCTCGGATTATCCACTAAGTGAGTGCATTTTTTTAATGCAACCGTTTCCGTGTCATACTCTGACAGGGCCTCTTCAGCCATTATATTAATGGCTATTGATTTGTAATAATTCTGAAATCTTGCTTAGCTGTCGGGGCTTACGTTTATCGTTGTGCTGGACCTATTATTCTCTACTTTCCTTGGTTTGTTCCTACCTTGCCTTCAATGCACTCACCTGGTGGGTTACCCGAGAAAATTTAACTCGCAATACGATATAATTTTGTTTTTCCTTCGAACCCACCAAACCATAAAGATAATGCTCAAGAATATGCACCTGGAACGAATTTGGTTCCAAACCAGCAGGCTATGGGTATTCCTCCATGATGAATCAGATGCAACAAAGTGACGTGGTCATTCTTTTTGCGAAGCACGAAGAAGATCTGAAACAAAAAAAAGGACGCCACCATCATTAAAACGCACACACTTTAACACTCCAATTGAGCGAAAACATAAGGAATAAAAAAGAACGTTATGTCGTCTCACAATGCAGTGGAGTAATTTCGAAAAAAACATCACTGCCTTACCGTGTCACTGAGCTCCGTGAACTTCGAAAAGTAAAACCACCACACGGCGTTGGCCATCTGGAAAGAGGAATAAAAAATAAGGACTCGTAACGAGTAACCTTGGAGGTAAGGATATTTCGAAAAGAATCCTGTTTTGAATCACATGAACCACAGGTAATGAATGCATGCACTGGTGAAGTATCGGAATAGTATCGAAATGTCACAAAGGAAGGAATTGCGTTTCATTAACTCACCCTCATGGCTGTTGGATCCTTCGAATAATCTACGGGCTGGCACTTCAAGCTGTAATTGCCCCACCATCCAGACATCAATCCCTGCAAAAAAAGTCATCGCTTTACTTAGTTCCATAATTTTGTAAAGCGCGGTGAACACTGTAGCTCAGAAATAAATGCAATTTTATCCCACTGAGCTAATCATTCATTGGCCTCCAGTTTGGAAACTGAACATGACTCACGAGTGTCCGTGAACTTTTCAGCCGATAATAATATTTTTAAAATATGCATACATGTTCGTCAAACCCTTCAGATTTCTAGAATTACGATATTATTGGTCAGATTGAAGTGGAAGCCAGGAACGAAAAAAGTGGTTTGGCCGAATTACACAGCTTTTTAGAAGTAATAACGATGTTAGTAGATTGAAACTTGCGTAAAAAGTTATGTTAAGAACGAAGAGCACCTTTCAAACATTTAGTTTCGACACTTACCTAATTTTTAGTGCCACGTGCCACGAGCAAATTCTATTCACTACGGTAGCCATCTTGTAAATTATCTTGATATAAGACGGTGAAGTAGCCGATCAAAAATATAATGGTGAAGCAATGTAAAACAAATTGCCAAAGGGTTAATCTGCAAGATTAACTCAGTCCGAAGAGAATGATGCATATCAGCACTGATGAAAGTTAAGTGCTGCCTGGTAATAAATTCATTATTTAAATTACGTTAGGCTAACCGATTATTAACCTTTAATACGATTCGATAATATTCTTGCATCCAAGAAAATGTATCGCCAAAATATTTCAATTAACTAGCAATAACTTTCTTTCTGCATTTACAGGTTGGTTTTTCATTGCCGCGAGTCATTTTAGCGTTTGCTCGGCAGGGAGTTCAATTCCAATTAATCGTGCGTCGAATGCATTTGCATTAAATGAGTGATCTCACTTATAAAATGTCTTAATCTCACCAAAAGAATTATATTCTCTCTGCTAAATGAATGCCGTAAAAAAATACGTCCCCCAACAGATGCTCGTAGTTTTTACGTGATGTTAATGTTAATGGCCTTTTTAAAGAGTCTTTTGAGGCAAATGAATAATAATAGGATAATAGCGCACCAATACAGATCGAAATGCATCATAAAGTGGACTTTTGATGGCCACGACTTTCACAGGTAAATTTCCTCGTTTCACGACGGTGAGAAAATATTTATACTCAAGGCAAATATTAACACGGTAGATGTTAACTAAAAGAAACGATTCAGACGATAATTTTGGTTCGATATTCAATTTTTTTAATTCCAGTTTCCCTTTTATTCTGTGATTCCCTGAAGATGTCCTAGGTTTCGGAAAACATTGAGATATTCGCGTGCAAACGCCAACGCATTTAAAAACGTGACACCATGCGGCGAACGAATTCTTTAATTTGTTCGCGCCTAGTAATGAACAATTTCTTTATTGACATGATAGCAAAAGTACTGTGCTTCCATAGAGATCGCCCGCGTTTAGATCCTGATGGCTTTTTCGTTGGCATGCCTGTTCGTACTTGCTGAGACTGTTGAGAGCACTTCCAGTTCAGCACTTAGTCCGTCGGATGGGACGTTGAATTACGGACCCCTTGGCGGTTTGCGTTGAGAGAAAATTAATACAGACGCCAGGTTTCTCTCAACCCGTCTTCCCTCCGCTCCCTAAAAATTCCTACCTCTTCCCGAATACCCACCTAAGTTCGATGGAGCAAATGACCTCATCTCTGGGTCGTCTCCCACGAATAACAACACGAATACCAAATAACAACCCTCAAGATTTATTATACACCATAGTTACCCTGAGATTTATTTTACACCATACATACGAGGTATCGTGTGAAATTTAGGGGGTGGGAAGAATTAAATGTCCATTTAAACCTACCTTCACCGGTAGAATACTAATAATAATAAAATACGAGGTATTTGCAAGAGTCGTGATGGTTAACACTAAACTTGAGGGTTAACACAAAAAAGTGAATGGACTCCTGTTTCCTATTGTCGTTCTAATATTCCCCTGCAATCATTTGTCTAAAAATATATGACGGTGAATAGCGGTTAGATCAATGAAGCTGACTGAGAGACATACCCACACGAATGCCACCTCACATGCTTGCATACTAGGATACGGGTCCCTTGTCTCGGGAGACCCTGAAAATAATGCAATTTTCCGAACGTTTCAAGACGGAAGCACTCACCTCTTTGAACATCCAACAGCTGAAATAGACCTGGAAGGCGTTGTACAGGAGAAGCACCGGTCTCAGTTTGAATGGTTTCCTATCCTTCATGAGCCGCGGGCCCAGTCGGGTGACGAAGTACAAGTAAAACAGGCAAATGGCGGCAGTGGGAAACGGCGAGCTCATCAACAGCCAGTCCTCCACACGAGGATCTGAAAGCGAGGAGGAAGATTCGTGTTAGACTTTTTTCTCCAGTCCATGCGAAGTCAAATTGATCAGCCCGAATGAGTGGATGACGAGACAAAGGATATTTTGGTGAAAAAATTCCGTAGAATACTTCCGTAACCATATCATGAGTATTCTGCTCATACTGATAGCTTTGTGAATAGTCCTGCCTGTTCTATTCTAACGATGTATGTCGCCAATCCTCATTCCTTACGTTGAGTTCAACTTTAAATCATCAATCACGCATTCATGCCATCGAAATCTTACTCTTTTCTAAACAGGAGTGGTATGTACTAGGTTTAAGGCACTACAATTGCTACGGTTATATCACACCGTCCAAGCAAACTTTACCGTAAGCGTAACTAAGACAACACCAACCTCAATCACTTAAAAAAATATAGCATTATTCCTCATTTTTTTGATTATTGTACAACGTAAAACGCGTTTCAACCGTTAGATCATCAACAGATACCCAACGATTGAAACGCGTTAAACGCAACAGTAAAAATAAAATTTTTGTGGAATAGTGCAGTATTTTTTAATGTTTGAGTATGGTAGCCTTCCACTACATCTCTCCGGGCACGATTACCTACAAACACCATTCCTAAAGCGCGAGGTTCACCTATCATTCTCCATTCTATCATCCTTTTCAACAAACCTTCATCTATCAGAACGTTCTGCAACCATTTTCTCCCATTTTTCTGAGTTAACTGACCACCTACCTCCCCCATCTCATAATATTAACGCTTCCTCGTTTGTTACCTTTGTCGACCATCTCCACATTGCAAAAGAATAAATTTGCCCTTCCTCTTTCCGACCAATGCAATGAATATAACAAGCAAAAAAAAATTTACCATTGCTAAAATATTTAATCGTCGGTCTCATTCGTAGATATAAATTACCCCCCGGCAATAACATAACAAGGGCGACATTCAGTGTGATTTATAGTCAACCAAGAACTAATCATTCACTCTCCAGCAATTTTTTTATCACTTCCTGTTTTCTTAGCAATTTGGTTGAAATTTCTCTTTTCTCTCCGCCTTCGTGGTAGGCTGGGTAAAGTTGATATGACAGAATCATTTTCGGGATGAACGGAAAATGTCATAAGCACAGTTCGAATTTGGCACGAATTAATACCCCATGTTGACAAAATTGGCATTGATATCATTATATTGTGCGTTCAACAACGAGGGAAGGGAAAACTCCAGATTTTAGTTTTACACCGCTTTCTTATATGAATTTGTAATGGGTACAGTTATAACGACTCTAGAACTTTTAACACGTATTTTGAAAAAATGATGCTCTGGGAGAGGTAACTTCGACAGTGTTTATCAGAAACCCTAATATTATCAATTGATCACTCACGACCCTAAAATACATTTCAACAGAACGCTTCTCACTCCCTTATGACTCCTCGGAACTCTTAAAATATTACTCCAAGACCTTTGTTGGAGCAGGAGTAGTTTTCTCACGCTCGGAAACTTTAACACCGGATGATAATTTGAATGAAAACTGATTCTCTAGGAGAGAAGATTCCGACAATTTTTATGATCGCGACCCAAAAATTATCGACTGATCCCTGGTGGCGATACATTTCAAGAGATCCCTTCTCGCCCTCTTACGATCACTCGAACTTCGGAAAGATTGATCCCGAGACTTTTGTCGGAGTAGTAGTACTTTTTTCACGCTCCCGCCGGTACAAGCGGGAATTCCTCGCTGCGGAGTTTCACTTAACACTTTTCTTCCCTTACCTCCTTTATCCATCGTGGTGTGGTAGTCGGACGTGAGTTTCCTCACCACTTGAGCCATGGTTGACGCTGGACGAGAGCCGAAAGATGTGCTCAGAACCGCTCCGTATCCTGCTCGCACCTCAGAGGAAACAGTAAGCAATGGAAGCACCGAGCTCCGAAGACGACCACGTAGCTATCCAACACCCAGCATCGAGAGAACCCGCTGTTTTATATATAAGGCGGGTAGGGTAAAGGTGAGGAGGGGGGGGAATATAATGTTGTGGTTATCACGAGGGATTTTCACTTAGGGGCTTAAGGGTGGGGGAGATAGAGAAGTTGGTTTCGGGGTGGAAGTGGGGAGGAGGGCGTACGCTAACGTGATTGGGGGGTAACTTTCCGCGAGGTGACGAAGGGAACAAGCCATCGTCTACAAGAAAAGTGTGGGGGGGGATAGGAGGTGGGAGCAAGTTGAGAAAGCAAAGAACAATCGTCCCTATGAGGGGAGGAACAACCTCAAGAACCTGGGGGAATGGGGTAGGTGGGGAAGGCTCTTGTAGGGTCTAGTTTGCCGGGCATACCGGCGTTATGAATCTCTCAGCTTCCTTGTGGCGTAGGAGAAAGGTGTCTTGGCCACGAAGGATGGGGCGGATAGGGGAAGGTTGGACAATATTAAGGAGAGTCCATCGACCAGTCATGCGAGGACTTCTTCATACTTGTTTCCACCCCATGCCACTCTTGTTCTTTCTCAAAGCAGGTTGACTGGATCTGTGGGGTGGCGGTGAGGGGAGAGTGCAGAGGAGGAAAACGGCTCTGCTCCTAGGAGATGTTTGGAGGCTAGCTACATTCCGCCGGAGATCAATGAAAATTGCGAAAACGTAACCTTTTCAGCCGAAACCAGATCCCGAGTCCCACGTCACGTTGATCTTACAAGGGGATTGCGCGATATCCATGAAGGTGAATTGGAGATGGGTTGGATTAAAAAATATTACTTATACTTCTCCCGTCACCTCCTCCTCAAAGGCAATACGGTACGTTCATTTGAACATTGGCACCTGGTTGGTGCTTTGCGGGACACCCATATCGGGTGGCATTTATCTTTTTGGGGCGAGCGACGGTGTCACGTTGAAATGCAAGCTCGTCCGGGAAATAATAAATCCTAAACGACGAAATACCTATCAAGCAGTAAGACAGCTCGAAGTTAAGGGTACAAGGCACTGAAATCCAAGTCCTCTTTAAGCGCAGTTTTTTTCGGTGTTCCCAATGCGCGCAATTGAGGACAGTAATAGATTGCAGCGACTGTGCATGGGGATTTCAGAATATGTGTTGTGGATTTCGATGCGTAAATTAGAATGTAATAATCGCTCTTTTTTAACGAGTACATTTTGAACACTATATTATATGATCTAGGAAACATAGGTTCATAATTCAATTCAATTTGTTTTTAGAATGACTGAGGAATCATTTTCATCATTTGTCATCACCAATGACCCCGGTGACAGCGGGATAACGTCCTCGCTTGATATTCGCGGGTTCGAGTCCCACCTGGGTCGGATTTTAATCACCCAGGGCATGGTTGTGTGTATTGCATATTTGTTATTGGATGTAATTCCCGATGTAAAAGACCATATGAGGTGTTTTCGGATTCATGAAATTAAATAAATAAATACGTACGTGTAATGTGTACGCGTGAAAATGGTTTAGCATTACTACTAACTAAGAGTCACTACTTAAATGTTTTACACTACTACTCACTAAGAGTTTAATATGAACATCATGTAAGATACTAAAAATTTCAACAGCAATTTACTCTCTTTTTATGCCAATTTTTACAAATCATGCAGGTCATCTATGGATTTTCTCTAAATCCAGAAAAGCCGAAGTTGCCCTCCAGTGGTGTCACGAAGAGGAGGGGAAGGGGATTAAACCACCCTCATTCCAGCTTCATTGTCACCCATAGGCTTGGGGGGTGGGGGTTTTTGAAACTGTCGGGATTATCTCGAATAGGTAACCATGGAGTCATGTGATATAAACATGAATGGTTCGCAAATTTGGTTAGTTAAAACCGCTGATTACAACCCCATTCAAGTGAAAATAATTCATTATATTTCAACGAGCAATTCAGACACACTAAATTTGCAAACCATTCTTGTTCATACCACGTGACTCCTTGGTTACCAATTCGAGGAAATCCCAAGTGTTTCAAACAGGGCCCCCTAGGGTGCCAATGCTTCCTCCAGCACATTGTAACCTCCTTGGTTGAATAGAACTAAATCCTTAGTGACAGGACTAGTAGCACTCAGTAAGCAGCACTCAGTAAGCAGCACTCAGCAACTAACACTACATCCATGAAAAAGAGGAGGTGCGAACCCACGTCCTTTCAGTTGCCAGGCCGGGGAATCAATCGATCTATTAGCGGCCAGAATGATGAGCCGAGCCAGATTTATAAATGAAATGACCGCTCAACTGCGCAAGAGTTGGAAACTCGAAAAACATACGCGACGAAATTCTCTATTTTTCAAATTTAAGGGGTAGGGAGGGGGCTGCCATGATTGTTAATGGAGTTATGATATGTATATCAGCAGGTATAAGTGGGATGACTCTATTTCGCGATTAATTGTCAATTCACGGCCCATTTAATTTCTTTTTTTTCTGAGAGTTATTTACGGTACCAAAGGGGATAGATGTTGCCAACGAACTTCATTTTTTTCGCCTATTTTATCATCAACCACGGCTCCAGGATACGCTAGGTTTCAATTTTGATGGAATATTATTCTTATATAATCTTGATATTTGATTGTCTGAAGGGGAAAACTCTTGAGGGTTAAATGAATGGGAAGAACTACTGAGGAATGCTAAGGATGATATAGAGTGAATTATTTGGATGTAAATAAGAGTAATGTAGCTAGCATGTAGGGGTTATCGGCGGAATAGCTTAAAAGAGAGCTGTGTCACAACAATATTGGATGACGGTTCGCTGACGATAACCATATACCTGAGAAGGCAAATAAGGATCCCCAGTAGGACTTTTCGTGAAAAATACGGTTCCAATATTGAGAGCAATGCACCCTGATGAGCTATCAAAATAGCAGTAATTCCACAGATAAAAAAAACCATTCGTCTTGACCAAGATTCGAACCCGGATCCCCTGATTTCCGTCCAGGTGATTTAACCAGTTAAACTACCGAGGCGTCATCTTTCTCTGTGGAATATTAACGGGTATTCAGCGGGTAACGCCGTTAACGCTAGTTCGCGGTCCTTCAATTAGATATCAAAATGTCCAAGGGTATTTAAATAATAAGCATTAAACATCACGCAGATCACGCAGAAAGAGCCCAAACTCTTCAGCCGCTAATAGTATGATACAAAATTCAATTTTAGCATGGTCGTCAACCCAACGTCAGAAAATTAACTCATAAGGGAGTCATCTTAAATAACGAAAAAATTATTCTAAAGAGATCAACCAAAGGGTATTGTGAGATGAAAATTCCTACGTTGCAAACTCACCTCAAATCAACACCTGTGTCAAGGAGAATTAAATTGAAAATCTATAAAATAATGAAATCAGTTGTGACATACGGAGCTGAGACGCTGGTGTTATCCAAGTAGGATAAAGAAACTCTCCGAAGATTTTAAAGGAAAATCAAAAGTAGAATCTATGGCCCGATTAGAGGAGGAGAGATGTGAATTATTAGAAGGAACTGGGAAATAAATGTAATATTATAAGGGGGGATTTAGTTGGATTCTCTAAGTCACTGCGGCTGGCGTGGCTGAAACATTTGCTGAGTATGCAACTGAGCCGAATACCCAGAATAATTCGTAACGTCGAGATGTAAGGAGAGAAAGGCCCTGAGGTGGCAGCAGAATGTGGAGGAGTATTTGAAGGCAATGAAAGTATTAAGATGAAGAGAGAAGGCAGGACAGAGTGGAGGCACATTATAGAGGAAACCAAGGCAAACTCCAAACTTTAGCGTTATGGACCATGACGTTAACAAAAGGTAGATATTTTCCTCGCTACATTTTCAAGTGGTAAAGACTACTATAGCAGGTTTGGTTTGGCCTCACCCCTTCTACACTCTTACCGTGCCCTCTTCAAAAGTGAATATTCTTTTAACCAACCTTTACATCCTGCTGTCATTTCTCATAGTTCTACGCAAGAATGCGTCCCTTGTAGAGGAAATTCACGAAAGGTGAAATGAAAATTGTTCTCCATTGTCAACAATTTTGTCCCTTAACACCTGTCAACAAAAATGGAAACAACATGACGTGAAATTAAGCAGAAAACGTTTTTGGAGTTTAAGGACAGTTTCAACTGCCAGGCAACTTAGGTTAGAGCGCCATAAATGGAAGAAGCGGAAATAAAGGTGAATAGTTCCTTCAAAATATAAAACTATCAACGGACTCATTTCTAACTTTAATTGTACTTTCTTTATCCGCCACGCGCATTAGAATATCTTCAAATTTTAATCGTAAGACCTAGGTCACAAATTATGGGGTTAACATTTTAAACGTAAACTTATTAATTTGCATCCCCAAGTAATTTCAATTGCTCACGACATTGAATAATTCAATTTTTTTCCGTAGCACTGGCAATTAATTTAAACACCGATGACGACCGTGCATAACAAAGAACTTACTGTCTGTAAAAAAAGCAAGACACCCGAGTTTGAGGAGCTCAATCGTTTAAACGAAGCGATCAATTTCAATGCAACAAAAAGCATACGAGAGAGAGTTTATTTCTACGTTGGATCATTTACTTATAAAAATCTTCGGCTCCATAGTATTTCCTGTATTTAATTTTTTCTCAAAAAAGTCTTCTTTTTTGTTCTTACTTTCTTCTTTTGTTCCTCTTTTTAGTAAGAAAATCCATCGCTACGCTTCGTATTATTATTTTTTCAATTAAACGTGAGATTCCAGAGCCTTGCTCAATTGTGGCAGTGATCACCAATGCCAAAGAATTTTGGGAGAAGATCATGGGAGTCTCATCAATCAGAAGTTTGTGTAGAACAAGACGGCAAGTGCAACCACTACTATCGGTGAAAAAAGGCAGAACGCTGAACTTTAAGCACTTGCATGAAATTCCGCCGGAGCTCCACAGAGTCGTGTAATATACCGTTTCACTTCTTGTTTATTTGACTACAAAATTAAGTCATTAAAAAGTGTTTATACGTAAGCGTTTAGCTTCTACGGTCGAAGGAGTGAAGAAGAACACGCGAAAAACTAGGATAACTGCGACACGGTCGTTTTCTTCAGTTTCAAAAGTACAGTCATCGTTTACACAAGTCAGGTGTGGAATCATGGATACATCTTTCGCGTTATCACAATCTGTATCGATAACGCGTATCCCTAAAGAGCGCATGGGTTAACAATAACCGTCTATAAAATTCGCTCCACTGATTGTGATAAGCAATTTGAAGTCCTGCGCGAAAAATGAAGAATGAAGATCACGTTCTCTCTAACATAAGTTCAATCAAAAAATAACGATAACGCTAGCACACGCCTTATGAAGATCCATGATCGAGGCCCAGGTTAGTTATTGAGTCACGTGTGTCATTCAGCTATTTAACATAAAAGAGCTCACTTAGGCAATGATGAATGATTCAAAACAACCTCAAAATCATAATATTGTCGGAGTAAACATAAGTGAACTTGAACGTGTGCAGCGAAGATCGGCAAGATTTGTAAAGGGACGATACGGTAATTATGTTAGCGTGACCAGTCTATTAAATGAATTGAAATGGGAATCATTGTCAGATCGCAGGTTGAAATTTAGACTTAATCTCTTAAACAAATTCCAAGGCAATATTTTCAGTGATGAAGTTAAAAATATTTTACGAACCCCAACTTACTATGGTAGACCGGACCATAATCATAAAATTAGAGAATTTGATTGCCGAACTGATAGATTCAAAATGTCCTTTTTCCCTCGAACAATTAGAGATACGAATAACGGTAAATATGTCCTATCAGAGAGTAGCAATGAATAGCATTGGTAGCTGCATGTTGGTATGAGTACTTAAAGCTAACCCTACTAACAGAATGTTTTTGCATGTTTGCTTAGCAATTTGTATCTTTTTTTAAATAGTGTTGTTCTGACTACTATATTAATACTATTCCTTTTTAATGCATGATATGTAGTGAATGTTTGGTGAGAAATCACCCCCTGCCACACACCCTCGTGGTGGCTTGCAGGGTATTATGTAGATGTAGATGTAGAAGTGTGACAACTGAATGTAAACATTTGGTTATCACTCTCACCTAAAATCTATCATGAAGGGGAAATTATATTCGAAATGTTTGTGGCACACCACTGAAGAGAATGGGATTTATCAAACGAACTGTGGGAAACTATTCAAGTGGAAAAGTATAAGAAAGATTTTATTTCGCACTTGTAACACCTCACCCGGAGGATGCATCAAGGACATGGGATCCAGTGAGTAAAGATATAAATCAGGAACTAAGCAAGATGCAAAGGAAAGAAGCAGATTGGGTAAAGGAAACCTATTAACGTACAGAAAGTGACACTCTGCTCTGCTGTAGTCACTCGGCTATTGGAGAATCTTGGCTGAGAAACCCTAGTCGAAGGTCGTTTGCAAGATTAAAGTTGCTCGAAAAATTCAAATCACACAAATTCGAATCTAACCCCGAAGATATATTTATACCCCAAAATATTATCCGCTGGGCAGACAGAGGGGTGATTCGAATGAAGAATTGTTTTTTCCCACGCACAAAACACGACTACAACGCAAGAAAAGTATAATTATTTCAAACGCATTTCGTTATTTGATTAATAAATTTTTTTGTTTCAGCGAAACGACAACTTCACGCGTGGTGACGTATCACTTACCCCCTGCCAGACACCCGCAGGGTAAAATGTAGATATATATCTCTCTGCGCCAATAAATAAAAGGCATAGGTCGATATAAAGGAATAGTTACTGACGATTTTTCGGAGAAGTTGGCCCCTTTCAATGCCCAACTTACCCTTACTTCATTGATAAATCGAGATTTTTTCCTTACGCTCCAAGGCAGGTAAACGTATAATGTATATACATAAATTTAACATACAAAATGGGTTTCCATCACAACGCGGAAGGAGAGGAAACCAAACCTGAGTGTTAAAAAAAATACAACATTAGCGAGCAGGTGAGCAGAATTCGTATTGCGAGGATATCGTCCGTTTCTCGTCCATTTCTTCAACAAGTTTTGGAGAAAGTGGAAAATGACGAAAGGACATGGTTCATCCGTTTAGAGGGGGCTCTGGGTTAAGGAGAGCCAATAGAAGAACCCCCCAGTTCGAAGAGTATCATCTACTCGAATGTAATCACTCCAGTAATTTCGATCCTGAAATTCTACATATTGAGAACAAAGGTAAAAAAAATAGATTTTCTAAAACAATATGAGGTAACAAAAGCCAGGAAGAATTATAATGTTAACCTGGAAAATGAGGTAGGTACTTTTAATTTGATTGTCATTCACCTATTTCAAATTTTTAACGGCTTGTATGTATGTAGGATATGTTTGACTCCTGTTTTCTTGCATTGACGTCATTTCTGTCCCTGTGTGTGAGTTCGCCTTCCTTTCCCGCCCCCTTCCACTAGTTCCCACTCCCCAAATGTCAAAACAGGGATTACTCACCTATCGTGGTCTTCCCCTCCCCCCCCCCTCCCCCGCCCCCATCCCATCTCTTCCTTACTTTCCATCGCCCCTAATTTGAGAGCATTTAAGGAACGGAGATATTTTTTTACACCTTGATAATGACATAAAAGTGTCGAAACCATGGCCGAAGTAAATAAAACGTTAGTGTGGAATGTACGAAGTGAAATTTCTTTTCCAAACGGAGAACCGGAAGAACATCTACATCTACATCTACATCTACACGATACCCTGCAAGCCACCGCGAGGGTGTGTGGCAGGGGGTGAAGGTCACCAAGCATTCACTACTAGCATGCAAGCAAGCAACTAAAGGGTCTCATGCAACTAGATTGTTAGTATCTATAGTATTTGAGGGGTTAATACATGCATCATGCACTACAGAATACTCTAAAATTATTTCCCCTACCTATCCCTTTCCTATGCTGCCTATTCTGTTCTCTTATAGTACGGGGGAAAAATGCCATTTTGAATCTATCTGTACGACAATCTATCTCTCTAATCTTATTTATCTGGTCGAATCTAGCATAATACGCTGGTGTTTTCAATATGTGCCTAACATCTTCAGTAAAGCTATCCGATTGAAATTTCTGCAATAGATTAAATCTGAACTTTAATCTACGCTCTGATAATGATTCCCACCCTAATTCTTGTATTAATTCTGATACACTACTCAACCTATCGTAACACCTTTTGACGAACCTAGCTGCTCTACGCTGCACACTGTGGCATTTTTTGGTTCCCCCCCCTCCCCCCCTCGTTGGACATTACCCCTCGGCGGACTTATTACCCTCCGGACTTAGCCGCAGGACTTGCTCGACAGGCGTAGCTAACGACAGGCGGAGCCAACGACGCCAACAATGCCTACGATTCCAAAATGCATCGATTTCGTCTGCTTCGTTTCGTCTGCTCGTTCAGCGGCTCATTCAGCGGCTCCTTCAGCCGCTCCTTCAGCCGCTCCTTTCCCTCTCCAGATGCTCTACCACTTATATAGCCCCCAAAGTGCGGATGAAGACCAGAAGTTAGGCCATCGTACGAGCCGTTATTTAGTGTTCGCCCGCCATAGTGAAAAAAGAGTCCCGGATCACCCAATCCTAAACTTCCACCTCGCCCCCTTCACATCATGCCACCTTTTCCTCCCCTCAATTTGCACCAATGGAATTCCACGTAAAACCCCATTGCACTTTGACCTCCCAGAATGTACCCCCTCTTTACCCCAGAGTTTACCTCCCCTCTCACGCCCTCTGTTCCAGTCGAGACGGCGAAGAGACGACATCGAGGCGAGGTGAGAGGAGAGTAGTGTTAGTCGATTCTCCTTTGTGCGCCATGGACTTTCGGTGCAAGTTATTAGTTTTCCCGAAATTGGTGAAGAGTATTTCAATTTTGTTGGTTTGTACCTTGTTGTTTAAATACAGTGTTTGATTAGTTAGATTGTCTTACTTTTGTGGTTTTTTCTATTTCTGACCTCATCTTGCTCACCCGTCTTGGAAAGAATATTTGTCCTTTGGACAAGCGTTTCTCGTGAACTGCTGTTCTTCTTTCGAGAAACGCTGCAACACTGTCTAGTTCTCTCATCAAACCTAATTCATTAGACCCCGCTCCACTCGCATTAATTCACTCGATCCACAACCTGTCTTATCGCGATACGATTTTTGTACGTCACACGTGAAAAACGTCACATCCAATAGATCATGCATCGTAACTAAACCGTACGCAATGCATCTTACACGTGGCAGAGCAACGTTTATGTTATCTAAACTATTACAATCACCAGGCAAGTATTTATTTTTAATCGTTTTGTACATCACATAACTCGCAACATTCTCCTTCCGACTGCCGCAACAGCCTCTCCATCTGCACTGCCTACTTTCTTGACTCACGATCACTCGAAATCATACTTTAATCACGTTTTCCCATCATTTCCAACAGTGCAACCACTACAAAGAAATCCCATGATTGCTCTTCGATCACCTACAGATCCCAGCTTACCTTGGCAACATTTTTAAATCAACTCAACTTCCCCTCTACTCCTGTCCTCCCATAAAAACCACCTCCCACTCACTGGAACGCGCGAGGCGCAAATATGTCCCATTTTTATTTCACCACTCACACCTATCTTACACCTTCTCGACTCTCTCCTTCCTCAAAACTTGCATCCACTAACGTTATTTATTATCTTCAATGCAGTTTCCATCCAGCTTTTTATATTGGCCAATGTACCACGTCCCTCAAGAATAGAATTGACGACCACCTACAACTAACCTTCTTTACACCTCACCCTGTAACCCTAACTTGCCCTTCTCTCGTAACTCTCCTCTTAACAACTGCTTCCAGGTGTCTACCATTTCTTATCTCTCCCCCTTCCTAGACCCACCCCTTAAACCTCACACCCCAGAACTAACCTACGTTTGGCTACAGTAAGCATTGAAACATCCCGGTTTAAGCGTATCTCATTAGTCATCCTATTCTCTCCCCTTCCCTCTCCTTAACCCTCTCCATCTCCAATCCTACCCTCTCCTTCCCTTCCTTTTAATATTTACCCCAGTAGTTCCTTTCTTCTCACTGAAGAAGTTGGTCGAGACCACCGAAATATCCCCGTCACCCGTGTGCATACTTTTTCATGAATTCCGTCTTTAATGGTCACACCTGTAATCCCAGAGTATGTTCCTCGACAGAGGTGTCTTTTCAAGACATTTGTCGCCCCAATCGAACGGATGGAACGATGTCATTTCTTTACGTAGTACAAACACGCAAACTCTTTACAAAGTGAAAAAGTTACGGTGGAAAAAAGTGGCATCTATGCTTCAAAATATACAGGGAGTTGACAGTGTTTACGTTGGTGATATCACCAGAAATTTCCATACTAGGGTAAAAGAGTATTAGGATAATTGCGCAGTTCAAAGTGATCTCGATTGAGCATTTGTTGCGAAATGTGTGAGACCGATTTTAGCACTGAATTATTGTGTGTTGGAAATGATGGACGAGAGCTGAATGCCGGAGATCAGCTCAGAAATTGATCGACCTCGTGCCAACGAATTGCTGCTCCCCAGCTATGCATGAATAAAACGACGAATATACGGTGAAAATTCACCAAATGATGACTATCAATCGCCGACACCTTAGTCTCTTGTTTTCTTGTGGTGTAATAATTAAAATTTTGTTAGGGATGAAGTGCTACTAAGTTTATACCAAGAGATGTTATTAATTAATTCTGGCCGAAAACATAGAGATAAAAAGATTTATCGATTGTGTGATTGTTTTATTATTAATTTTAATTATGGACGTCCTAATTAAAAGTCACACACAGTTCTTGGGCGTTATCGCGAAACGCGTTCCTAGTTTGCATCTACATCTACATAATACCCTGCTAGCCATCATAAAGGTGTGTGGCAGAGGATGAATTCACACCAAACATGCATTGCATATCATGCATAAAAAAGGATTAGTAGTGATGGTAGTGATATACTAATCTAAACTTCATAATTTAAAAAAGATAAAATAGAAAAGTAAGCACGCAATATCATGCTGTTAGCTGGGTTAGCTTAAAGCCCTTGTACTTACTTGCAACTACATATGCTTTCCATTGATACACTCGTATTTATGCTAATGGATATATTTACCGCTATTCATATCCCTAATTATACGAGGAAAAAATTATATTTTAAATCTGTCAGTTCAGCAATCAATTTCTCTAATTTTGTGATTATGGTGCAGTCTACAAGAGTAAGTTGGAGTTCGCAAACTATTTTTAACGTCATCACTGAATATATTATCTTGGAATTTATTTAAGAGATTATGTCTAAATTTCAACCTACAATGTGACAGTGACCATTTTCGTTCGTTTACTAGACTGGTTACGCTAATATAGTTATCATAACGTCCCTTTACAATTCTTGCCGATCTTCGATGGACACAATCAAGTTCATTATTCAGGCCTGTTTCATATGGACCCCATATACTGGCAGCATATTTCAAATGGGGTCTAACAAGGGAAAAATATCTCATTTCTCGTACATGATCATCACATTTACCTAGCATTCTTTTGATGAATCCCAGTCCCAGTTAACGATTAGCTTGACCCATAATGTATGTGTTAACCCTAGGAAAGATCATGTGTCAGTTTTATTCCAAGATATTTAATGGATTCCACGTTTTTTAATTCATTGATACTTATTTTGGAAGTGCTAGGAGGAGAGCTATTCTTTTTCCAAAAATTCATCACTACACATTCTTAAAAATTAATTTTAACTGCCATGTGTCACACCATTTTTCCATTGCTTTTAGGTCATTATTTAAATATTCTTTTTCGCTTGGGCATAGAATTTCCCTGTACGCAACTGCGTCATCGGCAAATAGACGAAGGTTACTTTTTACCACCTTATTTATATCATTTATATACAGGACCTATCACACTACCCTGTGGCACACCCGAATTGACTTCTTCTCAGCCAGCAGCACACAAGAAAATTAAGATTTATTTCAAAGCTTCTTCAGATTTAGAGAGATAAAATTCGCCAATGCCAAGGTTTGACTCCCCATCCCTATTCTCGGAAAATAAAACTTAAGTGCTCGTATTTATGTAACCTGAGGAGATACATGCAAATCCTTTCATCTTCAGGTATGGGTCAATCCATACCAAGTGGTCCAAGTTGGTAGCTCGACCATTTTAGAAAAAATTCATTTTATGAGGGCCGATAGCCTTATGTTTCGATAGCTCAAAACAAGTTTTATTTTTTTTCTATTTTCCATGGCAACCGAATGGCGGCCATTTTTCCATCTCCGTGCAGAGCTTTTTTAGCATTTTCAAGACTTGAAATTAACTTCTGTTACTCTTATACCGTCGCTTATAGGAAAATGAAATACATTTTTATGCATTACGCATACTTGAAACTAAAACTTTGTGTATGTCATAACGTGGAATTATTATTTCTTCGTGACTAATTTTACAGCCAAACTTTGAAGTAAAAAACTCTAGTTTTAGTATATTTCGGATTTTTTTTGGGGAAGAAGAAATTTTGTGCTATCTTTAAAAATTACTCATAATATACGGTGACATTAGATCTCTGCACTAAAATAGTTTGAAGTTGGAAGCTCGCATATTTTTATTTTTACAG
Organism: Platycnemis pennipes; assembly: GCA_933228895.1. Taxonomy (NCBI): domain Eukaryota; kingdom Metazoa; phylum Arthropoda; class Insecta; order Odonata; family Platycnemididae; genus Platycnemis; species Platycnemis pennipes. The sequence goes on along the minus strand of OW121850.1, from coordinate 90,852,536 downwards.
AGCCGGCAAATTGTAACTTTTTAAAATATTGCAATATTTCAAGTCTAATATCTCTGATGGGCAGTTGTTTAAAAATTTGAAAATTATAGAAAATAAAGATCTGTACAAAATATAACTATGGTATTAAACTGAACTTGCAGACTTATCTAGTTACGCAGATACAGGTGTGTGAAAAACGCGAAATGCGAAATGATGTAAATGCATTTATCATGCCCATTATTACACATCTTAAGGCTTGAAATAATATATTTTTAATACTTAAATGCTACTAGTATTTTTTAATCAAGCATATGTTTATCTAGTATATAAATTAAAATGTGAAAATATTAAAAAATCTTTGTCATTGCTGGATCCTCAGGCAGCCACATTGTTTGGGCCTTCATGTACCACGAAAATGTTAAGCTTATGGTTGATGGAGCAAAACTTAATACGAATTATAAAGATCGACACTCCATGCTTGTTTGTGACATGACTGCTAATGACTGTATGATGAATAAATGTAAGAAATGTCCTAGAAAGAAAGAGATTCAGCATATAATCAATAATTTGAAGAGGGTGATTCTCTGATAGAAAATACAATTTTTTAACAATGGACCAATGTAGACCGAGCCCAAATGATTAATGACATTCTACCCAAAGAAGAATATTTTGAAAAGCTTTTTGAAAAATTGGAATCCCTCAAGACTCATCATTACATATCCAAAATACAAATGAAGTTCCTAACAGAAAAGAAAGAAATCCTTTGCGGAGGAGAATGTGTCGTTCTTGCAGATTTGGCAGGAAAATTTCTTTTGTTATGCAAGATGAAATCCAGAGCTATCACTGGGCTAGCAATCAGGCATCTCTTCACCCGTTTGTGTACTAATACAGAAAAGATGTAGCTTCTATGCCGGTGTGTCTGCATAATAAGTATAATTTAGAACATAGCACAGTAGCAGTTCACACATTTAAAACTCACCTACTGTGCACCTAAAAGAAACTGTTCCCGAGGTCAAAAAAATATTTTATTTCTCAGATGGTGAATCGAGCCAATAGAAAAACAAGTAAAATTTTATCAACATCTGCCATCACGCAAAGGACTTTAGTTTGGAAGCAGAATGGAATTTTCGCATCATCTCATGGCAAAAATACTTGTGATGGTGTTGGAGGGACCAAAAAACGTGAGGTCGCAAAAGCAAGCATACAAAGAACTATCAAGGATCATATCCTTACCTCTTACGACATGTTTTTATTTTGTGAAAAAAAAGATAAAAGGGTTAAATACATTCATGTTAATAAAGAGGAAATAATTAAACGCAAAGAGAAACTTGAAAAAAGGTTAAAAACTGCGTAAGAGTTACCGGGACTCAGGGATTTCATCGATTTGTTCCCATTTCGAAAAGGATAATTCGATGTTTCTTGGGATCCAAATCGGAAGAGTATGAGGACCTTCCAGTCAGCAAAACTGCTTCGTAGACACCAAGCACTAGTAAGATTATTTCTAGTGGATATGATCATTGCTCTTGACATTGAGACTTAATCAGTTCCCATTCCTATTTAAATACAACCACCTGCCCAGAATGAGAATATAATTCAGAATATAAAGTGACCACAGGTCACAGATCACAGTCAAGGGACTGCAGGTCACAGATCCCGATAACGAACGTGCTGAGAAAACCGAGACCCACAGAAATATCAAAGGAAACTAAGTGTTATATTTTCATATTCATTTCAATGTAGCGATAAATTACAACGCTGTATAACAGGTGAGGTCATGATTAGTATTATTCAATTACTGATGTAATATATCTTTCAATTTTCTTCGACATATTTAGTGAATGATTTTTAAGTGCTATACAATAGGTAGCCAAGTGTCAACAATTTTGTGGAGAGGTTTACTATGGACTATTTTTCTATACAACATATTATTATGATAAATTTATTTTTTTCAATCATCTATATTAAAAAAACATTATTTCAAGCCTTAAGATGTGTAATAATGGGCATGATAAATGCATTTACATCATTTCGCATTTCGCGTTTTTCACACACCTGTATCTGCGTAACTAGATAAGTCTGCAAGTTCAGTTTAATACCATAGTTATATTTTGTACAGATCTTTATTTTCTATAATTTTCAAATTTTTAAACAACTGCCCATCAGAGATATTAGACTTGAAATATTGCAATATTTTAAAAAGTTACAATTTGCCGGCTCTGTAAAAATAAAAATATGCGAGCTTCCAACTTCAAACTATTTTAGTGCAGAGATCTAATGTCACCGTATATTATGAGTAATTTTTAAAGATAGCACAAAATTTCTTCTTCCCCAAAAAAAATCCGAAATATACTAAAACTAGAGTTTTTTACTTCAAAGTTTGGCTGTAAAATTAGTCACGAAGAAATAATAATTCCACGTTATGACATACACAAAGTTTTAGTTTCAAGTATGCGTAATGCATAAAAATGTATTTCATTTTCCTATAAGCGACGGTATAAGAGTAACAGAAGTTAATTTCAAGTCTTGAAAATGCTAAAAAAGCTCTGCACGGAGATGGAAAAATGGCCGCCATTCGGTTGCCATGGAAAATAGAAAAAAAATAAAACTTGTTTTGAGCTATCGAAACATAAGGCTATCGGCCCTCAAAAAATGAATTTTTTCTAAAATGGTCGAGCTACCAACTTGGACCACTTGGTATGGATTGACCCGTATGTCCCATGAATAAGAAATAAACTTCACGGCTAAGATTTCGCTTCAACAGATCTGGGCGGCCTTTGCGTGCACGCTCAATTCTCGCAGACTGCATCCGCTCCTGATGCAACTTCCCGATCCAGTTTTGCAGCGTCAACAGATTTTTTTTTCGCCTCAACCTCCATCGCGGCAATAGGACGTCCGAGACGTAAAAGCGACGTAGGATTTGTTGAATAGACAGCTTCATTCTTATTCGCCACAGTAGTGGGAGATTTTAGATTTCTTTAGAGGTCGCCGACACACCAGAATGCAAATTACATTAAAAACTCAGGGATAAATACCTTTCGATCTTACGTTGAGAGGAAAGTGGAAGTGTCGAAGCGATTACATATTTGATTGCGATTCTGAGGGAATAACTTTGAATACCCATGTACTTAAAAAAATATGTACAGGAAGAATTTGAAATACAGTATTACACGGTGATGAAGAAAAAATTAGTTGATCTACTGACAATGCTCGAGAAATGTCCGGAAATAACTAGGATAGAGAAAAAACGGCAATTAGGATTAATAAAAAAGCTTCTAGGTAATTATAACAATCACTATATAGTTAAAGATTTGTCGCGAGGAAGATACATCCCGGAAATATCCCGCCGAGCCAAAAGAAAACTAGGATTTATTGAAAGGGTGCTCGGGAAATGTGACGAGAATACAAAAGAGCGATGTTACTTTTTGTGAGTCCCCGCCTTGAATATGTAGCATGGAATCCGAATGAAATAGGTTTGATCAGAAAGCTAGAAGTGTGCAGCGTAGAGCAGCTAGGTTTGTTAAAAGGTGTCACGATAGGTTTAGTAGTGTATCAGAATTAATACGAAAATTAGGTAGGGAATCATTAACAGATCGTAGGTTAAAGTACAGATTAAATATATTGCAGAAATTTGAAACGGATTGCTTTACTGAGCATGTTAGATATATATTAAAAACACCAGCGTATTGTGCTATATTCAACCATAAAAATAAGATTAGAGGGATATATTGTCGTACTGATAGATTCAAAATGTCATTTTTCCCCCTTGCTAGAAGAAAACACAATAGGTAGCATAGCAAAGGGATACGTAGGTGATATGTTATTAGAGTAGTCTGTAGAACATGATGTATGTATTAACGACCGATCCCTTTATTACGATGTAGATACTAACCATCTAGCTGTAATGTAGCATGTTTTCATGTAGTAGCCTGTTTGCACGTCAATAGTGCATGTTTGGTGATCTTCCCCCCTCCTCCCTGCCACACACCCTTGCAATGGTGTATCTCGTATGTGTAGATGTAGAATCTTCTTTTGTTTGGAAAGGGCAGCGGCTTCCAAGAGTGTCCGCGAAATTGTTCAGTATTGATAGAGCCGGTTGTGCACGAAGGACTCTTGAATCAGAACGTATTACAAAATAAGAAATCGGATGCTTAATTGTCGTTGCTGCCACCACGACGAATGAATCATTAGGTTAACTCTAGATTTCATCACGGTAAAACAGTATTTAATGATTTCTAGGATCAAGTTATTGAGGTGGGTAGAGTACTGAATTTCAATCACTAGGGACAATTGACAGGGTAATACCAACGCAGATACTCTCCCCATCCTTATACCGTTCCCGCTGTATCATACACATTGTCAAGTTACCCACCTAATCTAATTGGTGTATACAACCTTAGCCGACGGATATCTCAGCCTATCAATTAGTCCAACGTAATTATTATTGCATTTCCGAATCAAAAATGTTTATTTATGTCATCAAATTGATAACACGTCCAGCTCATCGAGACATAAAAACAAATGGAAACATCCATGAATCATTGTCTAGCAACCTGTAACCTTATACTATGCAGCGTATTCATAAAGACCACAAAGCCAATGATGCTGCGTCAGCTCTATGAATCCAAGAGGAAACAGTCCAGCTCGACATTTGTAAATAGCGTCAGTTAATTCGTATTTCAGCTGATTCAAGCATTTCCGAACTAACGTGAGCAAACTCACCTTCGTTACTATCTGATCATGGATTGGCAACATCCAGAAAGAAAAACATTGATACGTCTCGAATGCCTCTTGAATAGGTCGTTATTTTCGCAACATACTTGGAAAATATGTCATGTCATTTTTCTATCCCCTGAGCAAATTCATTAGGCGTCAGCGGCGTCGGAGAGGTAGACGAAAATATTGGCTCACCACCTCGCATTAAAACTAAACGGGAAATGGATGAGAGGCGAGAACAAACGAGGATCGAAGGAGGACGATTAACTTACATGCAGCAATTTGGAGAAAAGCAAGTCTAATCATATTTCAGAAAAAGATCGGGTGCCCCGAAATTCTTATCACACCAAACAAAGTGAAACATTGAACTTGAGAACAATTTTAAATACCTCTGCGTCACCATAACAGAGGATATGTTGCGGCAGAAATAACTAGGATAGATAAAAACACCAATTACGATTAGTAAAATTGTTTCCAGGTAATCACGAATTAAATTTAAATTACGGGAGACAGTGCACATCCTTGTCTCACTCCTTTCTTTATTCTTGCTTCTTCACAGCTGGGTCCAGATTTAATCACAGCAACTTGGTTTTTATACAAACTGTGTATAATTCTTCGGTCATTGTAGGACACTCCAATTCCCTTCAGTATTACAAGCATTGAATTCCAATCCACGTTGTCAAAAGCCTTCTCTAAGCCCACAAATGCAGTAAATGTCGGTTTGTTCTTCTCCATTGTCTTCTCTATGAGCAGCCTAAGGGCCAATATTGCCTCTCTTGTACCCATGCTTTTTCTGAAAGCAATATTTTTTATATCTACTTATTTTTTGTAATCTACTCTATATCTACTTCTTTCTTATAGTTTTTATATCTGCTTCTCTTTTATAATATTTTTATATCTACTTCTACTTAATACCCGGCGAGCCACCACGAGGGTGTGTGGCAGGGGGTGAAGATCACCAAACATTCACTGTTGACATGCAACTAGGCTATTACGGGGAAACATGCTAGACAATAGCGTCACATACAGCTATATGGTTAGTATCTACATAGTACTAAAGGGATTTGTTGTTAATAACTGCATCAGGCACTGCAGACCAACCTAACGATATTTCACCTGCCTATCCCTTTGCTGCCTATTGTGCTCTCTTAAGGTAAGCGGGAAAAATGACATTTTAAATCCATCGTCACGATATTCTCTCTAATTTTGTTCATCTGATCAAACCTAGCATAATATGCAGGGGTTTGAAATATATATCTAAAGTCATCTGTAAACAAATCAGCATCGAATTTATTTAAAAGGTTTAACCTAAATTTTAATATGTGTTCTGATAGTAATTCGCCATCCCCAAATCCCATTTATGGTGGCTAGCAGGGTATTAAGTAGAAGTAAAATGAAGACGTTCTCAAAATATTTTTTAAGAGTTCTGAAATCGGCTACGTATCCACCTAAAAGATTTTTTCTCCAGTGTGACCACCGATTTGTTAGCGATTGCCAATCCAATTACTACACCAGTGATAATACCACAATGATGATTAAGACTTTCACAAATGTCGTCGATGAAAGATCAGATGTATGGTAATTGAGTAAGGCTTTAGGCATATTGAAGTGGCTTCTATCTGCTTTAAAGATGCTATAATTGCGGATATCAGATCTGCCAACGGATTCAACTCGATTTCGATTTGCGCTGTCGTATCACGTATCTGTTCACTTATTCAATCGGTGTAACGCACAGCACGTGACATTATGCCAACACCAACTTTTGTTCCAGAATAAAACGAAGGGACGTTTCCCAGGGACAACCCTTCGGCGTCCAGGATTGCGAGATGATTACGACCGCCAGCCTCGGAAACCGAGGAGGTCTCGAGGAACAGGAATCGCGATGCGGAGACTCGCGAGTCGCCAGGCGTTAAGGCCACCCGCCAATCTTCTCTTTCCAAAGTGTCATCCAAACTGACCGACCGCACGGAGGTCGCCATCTTTTCCCTTCCTGTTTCACCTACTTGGAGGCGGAGTATAACCTGCGATCGGAAAGATCGAAAGTCGTTTCGACTGCACGAAACTGACGACCGCGTCACCGAATGCCATTCGATCGACGCCGAGCCGTTCGTCACGGCGTTCTGAAATAATGTGTAATGCTCACGCTCGCTTGGGAAACGAACGTTTGCTTTTAATGTTATCCATTTCCTGAATAATCAAACAGCCGGTCTAATGAGAATTCTCATGACGTGGCTCTGTTTGGGCTCTCGTGGATCTGTAGCAAGTGGGTAGCTGAGGAAAGACTGCAAACTCGGGTTTGAGGGAAGTTTCCATAATAGTGGAAGGGAAGGTGACCAACGGCTAAGCTCATTTATGCCTTTATGTGGGTAATTAGACAGACGTAGACGTTTTTCAGGGAAAGGAAGATGGTTCGAGAGAAACCCGGCGTCGTACATAGGAGTATTCGCACTCAAAAACCGGTCAATAGTCAAAATCACCAAGTTAAAAATCTCTTTAAACGTATTAATCTTCAAGGTCGATAACCGGACCGTCTATTGGCAGTCAATTACATACCCTCCGCACACGCCTATTGTTTCACAGTCAGTCCGGAACCAAGACAATAGGAAAAGCAAGTATTTGTTCGAGCGCTCTCGTATGTGAAATTTATTTCTCTCGCTATTGTGATTACGTTTAGATGAAAAATACCCATTGAGTACGGATATGAAAGGTAAGTACTTTATCTTACAACATAATTTTGTCGTTTTTATTGCTTAAATTGTACGCTTATATATGGTATTTTTATGGGTATTTTTTTACCACAGAATTATGAGATATCAAAGTTTTTATTTACATATCGGGTCTTGTCGAGCTATATTACGTTTAGAGACATGAAATTTAGAGAAATGAAAATTGTTTAACACAATATTATTGCCGCTTTTATCCGCCATTTTGTTTTTTATTCATTCAAATGCTAGTTAAACTGTTGCAACATAGCTGTTTTATTCACCACTCACAAAAGCCTCAAATATTCAACAATACATGAATCTTCTTCACCTCTTTATCACCACACTCCTACATGCACCCAATGGTCCTCTAGATGAAAATGATAGCGACGAAACTATAGAGGAAGGAGCACATGACGACGAAGAGGACGTTGACCAACAGTTCGACAATGAATAAAGACATATTGTAATAGCTTCGTGTCAAGTTTGTATATTTAGAAAATAAACATCTAATTAAGGTCAAAAATTGTTTTTCATTGGATCACATAGCGAAAAAAATCATAAAATAATATTGACCTGTTTTTGAGCGCAAATACTCCTACGTGCGTTGGTAATAGACTGATCTTAACGAAAGGCGCCAAGGGATCCATTGTCTAACGTCCCATGCGACGGACGGAGCTCTGAGCTTCAAGCCACGTAGCATTCAATTTGGGCCCGACATACCAATGAAATATTCCCGTTACTTCCGGGATTCAAACTCGGGCCCTACGCATGGGAAGCCAGCACTATAACCACCAAAACAGCCCGATCCCCGCGAAGTTCATAGACCACCGCTCAGCTAATATTCACCATCATTACCAGGGCACACATTGCCAAAAGGAAGTTAAATGTTTGATAGCCTTGAAAATAATTATGGATGCACGTTTCCGCGGCAGACGTTCATGTTAAATAAAAGTTACGGCGCACAGTGGGACCGATTGGAAAAAATCTCACCAAAATTAATTACACTGTCGTTTTCGGGTTTAACTACATTTTTTAGTACTTTGAGCTGCTAAACTTGATTTCGACATTGCTTTTTCGGTATCTCTTATGCATTTTGTGCGAAAATGGAAATATAGTAGGTTACTTAAAACCCGAAATAAAAGCATTATTCGTCAACAGTCCAGAAACCCTTTATAGCATTTCTTTGAATATATAGTAAGAATTATAAGTGTAGCAACTAGAGTAGAATAATATTTTCCGTTTAATTGGATACAATTAAACATTTAATTTTCAAATTCGACGTAAAATTATTTATATTAATTCATAAATTGATGCACGGAATGGGTAGAATTGAAAACATCTACACCATTAAATCATATGACGAGATCTTGTTACGTCAAATATTTCCACCCTTGCGTTTACCAAAATATATTTACAAAATTATATATTACTGTCATATAATCGATATTTACAATTTGAATTTTTTTTAATTTCTACACTTATGAATGTACATTCGCTAAAATCTCGGCACATCAAGGGTATCATAAACTAGCAAATAAATTTAACTCGTGGTTAATAAAGAATAGTTAACATTTATTGTTGAAAAACTTTTAGTAGATGTTCTCTAGACACACTCGCAAAGACAACGGAATACAACACGCGAACACAACTAGAATTTCTTCCAACGAAGTACAACGAATGGTTCCGTTAGTGCGTGCAAGCGGCAACAAGGTTGGCCAAAAGGAGGCAAGAGATTTGTAAAACAAAACCGTGGAGAGATGCCAGAGGATTAGAGTAGGAAGAATGGACTGTAAAACCCATAAGGGTGGGCAAGTGGACACATCTACGAGAGCAGGTTATTGCCCACATGGCGCCTGCCGCTGCACATACACGACAACACCCTCTTCCCTGTCCACCCCCACTCCCCTCCAGTACGGTAGCTCCCTCCCCAGCCACGGTACGCCAAGGGAACCACGGCTCAACAACCCATCCGACGGACAGTGCACTAAATTCGAAAGGCTCTTCACACAGCGCTCAATTAGGGGCCGTTTACCAATGAAAAAAAATGTCACAGTCGGAACTCGAACCAGGGCCTTCGAGTTAGAAGCCAGTGCTCTAACCATGACATCAACCTATGGGCGGATCCAGACGTCAGGTAGCAAATAGAAAAACCACTTTGTAAGACCCCACAAAATTTTATTGGGACACCGACCTAGGTTTCGATCGTATACCAATCATCTTCAAGGTAAGCGCGGAGAGCCAGCGGGTATATAAGGAGCTCTCTGAATCTTATATACCCGCTGGCTCTCCGCGCTTACCTTGAAGATGATTGGTATACAATCGAAACCTAGGTCGGTGTCCCAATAAAATTTTGTGGGGTCTTACAAAGTGGTTTTTCTATTTGCTACCATCATGCGGTTCCACCAAGTAAAGGCAGAGGACTTCCTTTTTATTCCAGACGTCAGGTTTGGGGGAGCGGTCACCAGTCTTTTCCTCCTTACCCCCACCCCCTTACGAAAAGATAGTCTATCGAGATTTATTATTGAAATCATTGTTTGGGGGGAGCGACCGGCAATTGAAGATTAAATGGATCAACCGAGTAGGCGACGAGGAAGTCCTACGAAGAGTGTGAGAAAAGAGAAGTTTGCTGAGAACTCGAAAAAGAAGACGGGACAACCAAATCGGCCCTATCTCATGATACGACGGCCTGGTGAAGACAATAGTCGAGGGAAAAGTGAACGGGAAGAACGTCAAAGGAAAGCCTCGTATGAGATATATGGAACGAGTGATGAAGGATGTGAAAGAGAAGAATTACGCAAATATGAAGAGATTAGCCGATAGAAGAACTCAGAACTCAAAGGAAGGCCTGATCCGCCTGGATCTGCCCCTGCTTCAACCCGACCCCCAGCTATTACCCTAAAATTTTCTGTCATTAAAATTACAAGAACGCATTAAATGTGTTTTATTCGTGATTCACAGAATGCAGTACGAGTGTCAAACGTAATGAATTCCATAACCTATGCTTTTCATCGCCCGCTGAATTGCGGAACACGGACCCTTTCACTGAGGAGGGGGTGTGAGGCTACTGCTGTGCACAAAAGGTGTGACGGAATGGGTCGATTTTTTTTCATCACGGCACCCCTCCGGAGGACCGAAAGCCAACGTGCGAAAAACTCCTGAAGACCTCCAAGCGCAGAAAAATCGCACCGCGCGTGCGTCAAACGGCAGAAATCAGCTCCATCCCACCTCACCGCTTCCCTCAGAAGAGGTTAACCTCGCGAGTGAAGGCACTCTCGCCAGCGGGAAGCAGTTGCCGTTCCCCCGGCGGGTTTTCGAGATCCATTCAAACTTGTTTCGCGGTTGACGGCCGACGTCTTGCCGTTGTCGTGGCCGGAACCGCCATCAGAAGAGTTACCATTGTTGATTCGCAGAAGAAGGTTACGAAAGATTTGAGTGGATACCATTTAAACGGGCGAAGGATACCCACTTGGCTCTACACCCCGTGGTTCCGAGAAAGTTAATATGTCTCGTTCCCAGTGCACTTGTATGCGATCGCTGCTGTTTTCTGCTGTCAGTTGTAACCGCTGTTGAACTTCTCGGCTCGAGTCCAACTTTCCGTAGGTGCGACTAAGACCAAGTCAGCAGAACGATTTGCAAAGGGACGGTATGATAACTATATTAGCGTGACCAGTTTATTAGATGAACTAATATGGAAATCATTGTCAGTCCGTAAGTTGAAATTTAGACTTAATCCCTTAGCTAAATTCCAAAACAATATTTTCACTGATGACGTTAAAACTATTTTGCGAACTCTATCTAACTATGGTACTCTGGACCATAATCATAAAATTAGAGAAACTGATTGCCGAACTGACAGATTCAAAATGTCCTTTTTTCCTCGTACAATTAGGGATATGAATGGCAGTAAATATATCCAGTACGAGTGTAGCAATGGATAACATTGGTAGCTGCATGTTGGTATAAGGGCTTAAAGCTAGCCCAACTAACAGCATGTTTTTGCATGTATGCTTTGCTATTTTTATCTTTTTTTAAATTGTGTAGTTTTGAACAGTACCTATATAAATGCTAATCCTTTTTTATGCATGATATGCAGAGCATGTTTGGTGAGAATTCACCCCCTGCCACACACCTTTATGGTGGCTTGCAGGGTATTATGTCCTCCTTAACTCGTAAACAATTAGGGATATGAACAGCCGTAAATATATCCAATAGTATAAATACGAGAGTATCAATTGATAGCAAAAGCAGTTGCATGTTGGTATAAGGACTTTAAGCTAACCCAACTAACAGCATGATTTTACATGCTTGCTTTGCTATTTTTATCTTTTTTGGATCGTTTGGAAGTTTAGACTAGAATATAATTACTAATCCTGTTTAAACATGATATGTAATGCATGATTGGTGTGAATTCACCCCCGCCACTCACCTTTATGGTGGCTTGCAGGGTATTATGCATGTATGTACATGTATATACATAAATGTAGATGAAAGGAGTTAACTAGCATGTGGTGTTAACTATCTAATAAATGAGTGATCGAAAACTTTGATAAGAATTCACTCCAACTACATAGGGTATACGTATCTTGAGACATGATAGTCTGATTAAGGTGATCTTATGTTATTCAGGGGAGACGACCGACAGCTGAAGTCATTTGCGCCAATTAGGATAGGTGGGTAATTGGGTAATGGTAGGAGTTTTCAGGAAACGGAGGAAGGGTGGAGAGAAACCCGGCGTCGGCATTAGCCTACTCTTAACGACAGGCGCCAAGGGAACCACGGCTTAACGTCCCATCCGACGTACGGAACACTGAACCTGAAATGCCCTCCACTAGACACTCACGTTTGCCACTGAAAAATCTGCCACTGCCGGGAATCGAACCCCGACTCTCAGGATGGTAGACCAGTACTCTAGCCACCACACCAACCCGACCCCTGGTTCCGATATCATAGCGTACGAAGTTCGAGAATTTTCGGGTTTTTCCGCGTCTTGTCTGGTATCAGCTTGACGTTTCGGGAGAAAAGTGAATGAAAAGAAAGACAAAAATGAAAAAGTGAATGAAAAAAAGACATGGCTCATCATCATCAAGAGGGAACAATCCTAAGATTGGTTCGACGCAGCACTTCACATTTATATAATTATTCTCGTTCATATCCTTAAAGATTTTTCTCCTTTCATCTTATGCGCGGCCTTTCCTTTTCCATTCCTACCAGTCATTCGGGGATTGTTTATATCAGGCTATCATGCCAAGGAAGGCCTATGAGATGGTGTTGAAACGGATTGTGAATGATGTAAAAGAGTAAAATCATGTTAATGTGAAGTGGTTCGCCCATAGAAAACCGAGTGCAGAGTTGCGTCAAACCCATGCTCCAGTTAATCACTGGCGATGATAAGATGAATTAACAATTGGGAACAAAATAGGACATCGGATAAAATTCCTTCGTCAATTAAAAAAATACATCGATATGAAGTTGTCCAAAAACCTTGGTTTTGCCACCACGGAAAACACAATGCAGGGAAAATTATCGGTACCGGTTTATCGGTAAATTCTCCGACACAGTACTGGGTCGATTATGCTAATTCACCCTATCCATGCCTCATTTAGAGTAGGTACGACACTATTATGTGAGGTTTGAATGTGCGGAGTAACAACGGGCACGGAAGAGAACGGCAATATTTGCGAGAACTCATTGCCGTGATTACACTGTATAAGTCTCGAGCCTGATGAAAGAAATGGGATGTGAATAGCTATCAGATCCCAGGTTACATATGACGCTGAAATTTTTAGATTAAAATTAGAAAGTGTTAAGTCCCATTAATTCCTAAATAATTCCTCTATTACGGTCGATTGGTACACAAAAATAATATTAAAGAGGCTACCGTAAGGTTCGATTTCGAACGTGTTTCTTTTCGCAAAATGTATAGAGTCTAAAAGAAAGGTACGCATCTACCGAATACGCAGATGTATACACTGGCAGCCGAGTTTTTTTTACCATATTTGAAACAAATCTCTTTAACAACGTGAACTGACTCTCCCATTATATTGTTGATGGAACGAATGTCGTAGTCAATGCAAATTATTGCTTAACACCTTAATCGACTCTCTCAGAGTGGTATTCATAGTCGCAAATATACTCAGATTACATTCAACCATCGACTATATCTCTGATTAATTACAGTTTTGGGGTCATAGCTGTTAGATAATCTCTAATTGGCCAATATCTGTCTCAGCAATTATAGATTCGCTCATTCAATCATAGATAGCCGCAGGCTCCTCAAATCAGCCATGATGTCACCTCCAGTACGTTCCAACCTCCTTGAATAATTCCAAATCGAACATCATTCCGTCCAAGAACTCAAGAAGGTATTCAGATTCATCAAAACTGCCAGAATTTTGGCTCATTTAGCAAAAGATACTATGAGGGGACAGCCAGTTTCACCACTTGACCAAATATTGGTTGCTCTAGGATTTTACGGAATGTGTTAGCAGCTAGGACAGTTCGAAAATGCCGTAGTTATTTCTAGTTACGTAAGCCGTTTGTTGAAACAACTGCTATGAGCAAAGTTTTGTGTGCCATAGGGAGTGACGCATGTCGCATGTCTTGTGACGCATAATAAATCATCATTAGTTTGGAAGGAATTTAAAATGATTTAAAACACTTGAAAATGATAATTACATTTTCAGCCTCAAAATAATCTGTTTTAACCACAAGTCGTAGGTACTACGAATTTCTCATAACACGTTCAGATAACCATAGATGCACAAATCTCTGATCCTAGAACAAATTATTAGTATTATTAGTTTTCCTTTTTGAATACTTGACCGAAATAATCACAGATTTATGAATAGTATATTATTCGACAGAGAGTTTTTCAATATAAATACTAGCCTTAAACTCTCCCCGATTTTATCTCGTATTCATTAAACGAAAGTCTCGCGATGTTCTTTTTTTAATAAGATTTGGCGTATTTATGCGGATTATATATGAACATTAATATTAATATTTGTTGTGTATTAATGCATTAACAATTGTTATGACCAATATCGATGTCTGTCATGAGGAACATATTGTCCCAATATTATACCGCATTCTTATGCCAGACGGGCTTTAGTCTTATCAGGTTTAGAAGTATATTCTCACAAGTAATTTCTCTTACCTGTACAGCATTTTTTCTGGTATAAACCTAGAACATGTTCGCGATTTATTCACCCCGGACTCTCGAGTGGCTAGCAGGCAGGCTACTCTCCGTATGCAGATAAAATAAGCGCGGTCGTAAATGAAAAGTTCGTGTTCATCAGTAACTTGACTTTACATTTCGTTTCATCACCAACATTTAAAGATTAGAACACTAAGCTAAAAGCCTGATGTTTAATTTTCCCTTCTGCATCAATGAAACAACCCAAATCAAGTGGAGGAGAACCGTTCACATTCTTTAAGGGGTATCCCTTCTTTGCAATATATACATAACGAGAGACATTCTGATTCCGCAATAATATGCCCGACAGAGTGAAAGAATGTTGACGTAGCAATGAAGGACTTCAATCAAGTTATCGCCATCAATAAAATCATACCATCCCATGCCACATATATGTAAAATTCCAATTGAAATCCCATAGGTAAGCTTATGGGAAGGTGGGAGTTGTGTAGGAAAGTACAGATTAACAACGAACAGAACAAAACATGTGTACAACATTTGCGAAAAATAAATACATGTTTTTTTCACTGCGATAAAAGAATTGCGATTGAAGGCACCAATGCGTCAGCTTTCGAGATTACAGAATATAAATTACTGAAGGCGAAATACGTTTGTTTGCTAAAAAAAATGGAGCTCCGTTCGGCTCTTAGGACTGGTAAAATAATAAATACTATATATATTTAACTATAAATTTATCAGAATGTATGACCCTCAATTTTACCTTTCAGAAGCGTTGGTCGTGCTATCGTTGAAAGCAGAATTTTTTTAGCGACCAAAAATAAAATGGTATATTATTCATTGTTTTGACGCACGTACGGTAGACTCACAATCGGACATCGAGCCTATACATTTTTGCTGGGTAATCGAAAAATTAGGAGAGAAAATTTTCACTTCAAATGTACAACGTTTCTGTAAGAAGCGGCGATTACATCCGCAGATAGCCGAAGAATCGAGTGATTCGTTGTTTCCAGACAGTGGACATGATGGAAACCTCGAATAAAATCCAGAATGATTAAGGATTAATTTTTTTCTGGCGCATAATTTGTGTAAACTTTTCTGAGAAAAACTACTAGACGAGCGCCTTTTTCCATGATCTGAGTTAGTTTTAACAAGTGGGCGAAAAAACCGCGATATATCGTATCACCTACGTAATCGACTGTGGGATGGGTAAACTTCCACTCGGCCATTCACCTGGACCTGTTGAACCCGGTTTCTGAAATTCTGGCATGGATAATTTTCTCGATGCGGTATGACCTGTTTTCATAAGTTGTCGATGCACCTTAAACTAAACCTGCCTTCCTACTGATTATTTTATCATACGCAAAATGTAATGCACGGCGTCGGCTGATTTGTTTGCTGTTGTTTTGCCTTCTTAATTAATCGGAGGACAGGCTTCCAAGCCGGACTCGTTGCTACCCGCCAGTTTTGTGCCGTATTGACGAAATTTGGCAAAAGCATTGAAAAAGGTTGTATATTTTGTTAAGTGCAAATAAATATTTATAAATTTGGCCTTTTGACCTCATAATATGGGTCCAAACCCAAATCAAATTCCTGCCTTGTGAGGTTTCCACATAAAAAAAAAGTCGAGATACCAAAAAGTCAGAATTGGCGAAATTTTGTATCTTAGGGGTTTTGTGGCAATAAGAACACGATGGAACAGCTTTTGCTTTCGAAAAAACAACCTAAACCCCTGAAAGGGCACAGTGAAGGTCACAGGGGTGATAAAAAGAGAATTGGTGCACTAACGTCTCAAATGATAGGTTAACATGGTTGCCAAAGTCGACTGTAAAGGTCCCCAGATCTCTCTTGTTTCTAGGGTTACGTGAGGGATCAAAGGTCACGAGGTATAGGCAAGTAATTCAAGGCAAAAAAAGTGTCGAATCATAATTTTAAATGGATTCCTAAATCGATGGAAATGTTTCAAGATTCTTCCCGATTGAAATGACCATGTCTACTAAAGTAGGAATGTAAATTATCTTTCTCAAAATTAATGATTACCGTATTCCTCGGAATAGAGTCCCCCCCATATTTTAGAAGTTCAGTTTCGGAAAAAAATTTTGAAATGTAAGCACTACCGTATGTGCCTTGGGAATCATGGCGACCAAATTTTTTTTCATTTAAAATGCCACCCTCTGTAGTTATCACTCGCGTTGGTTGCAAGAAATCAAGGTTACTGAGATCGCAGAGAAGGGTCATTTTAAATAGGAATGACGATATAATTTAAGTACATAAATCTCTATCTTTTTTATTGAGTTTTGCTTTACGTTGCGGGTAGTTTTTTTTCAAATAAAAGCGTCGTTAAATCCACGTTTGAATACGTAATCACATAATAGCCATTGTCCAAAAGTACATATTTGGCAGCAGTATGACATTAAATCTTCACAGGTGTTCATGGGTCCATTTACCAAATACATATTACTTACTTTTACTTCCTTCTCCACTCGGGTTGGTACATATTTGTTTAATTCTGATTATTTTATTTGTGTCTTCTATTATTTGTATTGGGGGCCGATCATATAATATTTCGAGATTCATTTAGTCGAGGAAAATAGGCTGAATGTCTGCTATTTCAGTTAAAGCACATAATTTACTTCCTCTTCCCATTAGTGACATCATCTCTTCAAAACAAATGGATTTCTGCCTAAACATGATAGAACTTGGGATCGTAAAAAGGACCTGGATCAATCACCCTCGTTTGCGCGATGCATGAACACCCGGAATCGGCACGGGTTATTTCGGATATCCATTAACGCAAGTTAATAATGTTTAAACAATTACTTTTCATTCGATGATGAATGCACGCAGGTATATGAATTTTGCATAGAGTCCTGTGGATCAGTGGCGTAGCGAGGGGGGAGGTCCGGGGGGTCCGGACCCCCCCCGAAATATTAAGACATATAAAAAAATTAATTAAGCAAGGAGCAGGGGAAAGTCTACAAATAATAAATTATCATACCGTTGTTAAAAAAAGGTTTGTCCTTTTGTTTAAATAATAAATTATCAAACGATACGTTATGGCGCAGCCGTTCGGGTAGTGTAATGGCGGTGTTTGTATAGCTAGCCGAGTTTCAACTGTGGACTGCCTACTACCTAGTTCGCACTCCAGCCACATTGAAAAATGAAGTTTTTTTGATTATGAAAAGTTTTAAAATTAGTTAAAAACCCTCTACTTGCAATTAGTAGGTACCCTGTTTTTCAAAAATTTTCCCATGGACCCCCCTGGTTTTGGACCCCCCCCCCCCCCCCCCCGAACGGAATACCTGGCTACGCCACACTGCTGTGGATTAAAGTTTTTGATTTCTAAGGAAAAATATTTGATTAAAAATTTACTATGCATAGGTAAGCTGTAATTAGGAACTTGGCAATTAATGAAGTAATTAATAATCCTTAATAGGAAAAAAATGGAATAGTAAAACTTCAAAGTTTTATGCGATATATCATCCGTAACGCCCTTATAGGTAATGCCTACTATCCGTTACAAAATTTCCGTCACCCGCGAGTTTGAAGACCAATATCTCCAAGAAAGCTGATGCCATTTTACATTAAAGTATATCAAATTAAAGCTTGTTTATTTCCACGTTTACTAATGGTATTAAAATATTTTTACAAATTTTATTTACTGAAGTACGTGTTTAAGACCGGATTTTTAGCGATTTTTTTTGGTACTGGATGAATCCATCGAATTTGGGGCATCGTAAGAACAACACAGATGCAGATACCAAACGTTCCTTTTCACATGTTGTAGCTAAGTCCTTTGTTAATAGCCATACGAAGTAATTAACTGAGTAATCTATTTTAAACTTTGTTTAGCCAAAGATAAATATAAGTTCCATAAGTATCTTATACAAAGAAAAGAGAAGTGACTTTTCTTATTTTTCTTCGAGTGGGCGTCAAAGTTGAACTTGCTTCCCGGAACTTGAAAAAAATTCGGCCTTTACAGCTGTTTCGATCGAAAAATTAATTAATAAAACCAACTTCAAAATATATTTTTGACATTAATATAAGTAAAAATAAACAAGCTTTATTTTGATATAATTATTTTATAATCGAAATAGCCATTTTTGAGCCTTCAAACTCGGGGGATGGAATTTTACAACGGACGTTAGGTGCCTTGAGCTTGAATATAATCCCCCCCGTCACCCCAAGACTTTTTCCGCGAATATTTCAGCCAAAAATAGGGGGAACGGTAATTTCACTATGTATAAATTATATGTAATAATCTATTAACTTACATTTGTTTGTGCAAAAAAACTAATTCAACATATTTTAAATTTATTTTTATTTGCAAAATAAATAGGAGCTATGAAGCTAGCAAAAACTAAGGGAGGAGTCACTGATATCCAATAAAAATATGTAAAAGAACATCAGTTTTAAAATTTGTATTGATTTTTATCAACATTACTGTGCAACAATATGGAATCGTGAAGCAACAATCCCTCTGCAAAAGATCAGCAGTAAGATACTGTGCCAAGAGAAATGAAAGTTATAATAGCAACATCTTCTGGTCATATGTATGTAGCTCAAAATCAAGGATCAGCAGTGATGAAAAAATTAATTACTCTGCATTTTCTGGGCAAGTAGTCCTAATATTTTGTCAGGTGGAAAATAAAAGGTTAGAAAATAAGGTGCAGAAAGGAAGAGACAAACAATGTTGACCAAAGTTGCATTATTGCAGGAAAACCAATCAACCTGGTCTTTTAGACGGTGAGCGACAACTTAAGGGTTAAATGAACTTTCTAATGGCTATCGTAAAAAAAATAAGCCAGCCAGCTGATGTAGCATCAGTATATACTGGCTTAACAACCTAATGGTCATGGATCCAAATCTTTGCAATACATGGGTGCCAGGATCATTTTGAGCCTAAAAATCAGTTGATGGTCATGGTGATGGTTGATGTCATATAACCTCATCTCCAGGAGTCCTTAATAATCAAATTCCATTGTGGAGTGGAGGAAAAATTTAATGAACTTTCTCTTTTGGGAAGCATCTGGTTAATTTATTTGATAATTACCAACAAACTGCATTTTGACCTACCACTTTCCATGTTGGTCTCTTTTAAGGGAGATAAAGTTAAAATTGCATTTTATAATTCCATAAGGGTAAGACTGGGTAAGACCATTTGTCAGAATAAGGATATACATGAGCCCCTTGTAATGTTTGGAATGTTGGCGCCTTACGCCAGATAAAAAAATGAGTAACGTTACTAAGGGCTGGAACGAGTAATCTCACTGTGTTGTTGGTAGCTCCAGCTACTCTGAGAGATTACGCTCTCAAGCTCATGTACTTCGTGATGTTGTGACTCTTGAAAGAAATAAATGGTCTAAACATTAAACCATTCCTCCTAGGCTATAGGCATTTACAGAGTGAAGTGTGGGTCTTATGATCAATGTTCCATTGGCAGGACAGAGCAGAATTCATCACCCACATAAAGGAGCATAGAGATGTCTGATGAACAGTAATGATTTCTCTCTCTTGACTAGACACCTATTACAGACGGTTCAAAATCATGACTTAGTTCTGGAGATCCTCCATCTGAAGAATAAAAGTGGAACACTGGACATATTGTAACAACTGGAAATTGTTCAACTGAAGGATAATGTGTTGTTAAATGAACAGGTTTTTGTCAATCATTCTTTGTTCCTTACCATCCCCTTCCTCAAGAATGTACCACCTCCCTCACTGCATTTCCCTCTTTTATGACTCTCCTCAAGCTTCACCCTCTCTCACTTTCTTGTGCAAGCCATTATGTGCTACCTGCCATCTCCCTTGACTGCTTATCCCATCGGTCTTACAAATCCATCTCTAGGACACTGCCCTCTTCCAAGGGCTTTCCTGCCAAACTTTCCTGACCAAACCTCTTTGCTCCTATAATGTTACCCTTTAACTCTCTCTGTTCCACTTCTGATGCCTCAGCTCACCCTTCCTCCCTTTAGTCCCCTCTCCTCTCAATATATTAGTCTGCTGTCTTCCTTGGAAAACTTTGTCTTGTCCATGAGGATGACTCTGTGAGTTTACACCAGTAGTGGAAATAAAGAACTTTGTAGAAAAGTACAAGTGTCGTGTGATTAATTATGTGTTACTTCCACAAAATCAAGCCTCAATCGGTTCAATTTTGAACACACATTAACCCTACAATGGTGATGTGAATTTTTGGGACATGACTGGTGACGTTAGTCTCTTGGGCCAATATGGTCTCTGATTTTTTTTTGAAAGGTTAAATGAGTATTTACTTGCAGTATCTTCAAATAATGAAATTCAATTGAGTCATATGTTGGTTCATAGGTATATCGGAAGAGCAGCGTAAAATAGGAAGCTACTGAAAAGCATGAACTGGAACATTATATACTTCGCCTGCATCACTAATAATATAATACCTTCGGACTGTGAGACCGAACGGCATCACTGCTCTAGGGTTAATGCACAACATGAGGAATTTAGCTGGCCCCTCCAAACCTTTTAATCCAAAAATGGTCTTATTAATGGCAATCAGAATAATAATAGAACCACTAGGGCTCCAATTATTTGTCATAACAAGTTTTGGATTGGATTTATGACATAATTCACAGAATCACACTTATAGGAAAAATAACTGAAAAATGCATGTTTTGCTGTCAATACCAATTGGTAATATCATATCGCCTACTACACACAGTCTTTAGTCATGGGCAAAAAAGATCTATTGTGATCATGACTGAATATATTTAATAATAACCTGTCAATGTATCCATGTACCTATGCATGATTTTTCAAGTGGAAAGAAATTATTTGGAAGGAATGACTAAAATAGAAAGAGAATATGTTAATTTGATATAAATTGTAGCCAAATATCTCGAAACATTAATATATTTTATTTAGTCTGATATTATAATATAATTTTCAAGACCATCAAGGAAATATATACATTTCCTTGATGGTTCTGATTGTAGTAAGAATCTGACCCAGGTCAGATTCTAACTACAATCAGTTATTTATCATATTGGCCAATATGAGAAATAACTAATCAGAATGGAAACCGTTCTATTTTCTATTGAAATGTTTTTGAGACATAACCTTGCCTACTGGAAATATTTCTGCTGGAGCATTAATGCTCTGCACACTTAATGACAAAGGTTTGTTTTTCAGGGTGCTTCAACATTACATAATGGTAGGGCAGCACAGTGGGTATAAATTATTATAAGGTTACCTACTGATGGCCACATATTCATAACCAGGATAACCCTCTTAAGACACTTTCAGATAAATTTATGGATTAATCCAAGCAGAGTGATTATCTAATATTAGAGGGCCAACTATTTTTGGGAAAGTGGCGCAGAGAAAAACTATTCCCCTAATCCTGAATTTAAAATTTCACCCGCCCCATGGTTCAATACTTGGTCAGATCTACTCTCACCAATCAGACAGCAGTTTTGGCTGAACAATGTTATTTGAATTCCAGAAGGCATTTTAGATCAAAATTGGGGAAGAAACACCCACATCTTTCCTTAAGAATGAAAAGACTTGTTCGTAGGGTTACATACCTTAGGAATTTTTCTGTATCCAATTCTTCGATAAAAATTTTTCCTCTGGAGCGCTGTTGACCAAAATACTGCGCAGTACTGGGGCGCCCGAGCTATAACGCTTGCAAAATATAGCTATTATAAGCTTACAAGGCTATAAAAGTGAATTCCGTTCGCAGACCATTAAGCAGCTTTTCCTGACACATGACATAGATGATTCCTCTCACCTACAGACAAAGAGATACGAGTACTGTTCAATGAAAAATATAATACAAACTAGCGATTAATTCGGAAAGTTTTAGAGACATTTCTCCTCTCTGTTTTAGAAATAAGAGTTAATTTATCGTCCTACACTTTTTCTGTGACTTTCCTCAAATTATTTGAAGAGTAGCATACACAAGAGCTCCATCCATAAATAATACTTTTAGTTAAAATTAACGAATTCATTGAATGAATTCGTATCGGTGTATTTAACGTCTTTTTAAGAAGTCAGATTCTATCAAGCAAAAACTTGAACCCATAAAAAACTATATAAAATATACCTACCTTAATATGCAGCTAATATATTAAAATAAATATTTTCAGGACACAAATTTCTATTTTATTGCGGAACCTTCAAGAGATCAAATTATTCAAATTGAGCCATATTTAGTACTATCTTGAAAACAAATGAAATACGATTTACTGCTGGAGAGAGCGCCGAGTTCAAATCATAGAGCTGCCAGCCCCATTGCTCAAACAAGCAGTGCTTCATGGCAAACCATGAAGCCTGAGTACTTACAAATACTTTATATCGCCATGGTTCTTATCAATAAGTAACTATAAAATGTTACTGCCACGTCCGGAGTGATAATGTTGTATTTTATGCAAGTGAATAAGGGAGTCCTCAAGGACATGGATAGACATGTGTTGTTTCTGCTAGCTTCGATCTACAATTAGGACTTATACGAGTGCATTTTTAGTTTCAAAATTAGCCAGTCTCATTTATCAATTTTTCAAAAAACTGTTATTTTTGTTTGTTTTTCCTTCATTTCCATTTTCATATCTACTTTCTCTACAGCCTTATATGATTTTCTGAATAAAGCAAAATTACCACTATGCAGACTGCAATCTGCCTAATCTTTTAAGGCAATTAACATTTAACAGTAAAATTTATCCCTACTGTCTAAGCATTTCCTTAGTTGTCAACCACAATATCATATTCATCACAAATTAGTAGATTGCCATCAAAAGTTAAAAAATTAACAGAATTTGAAGTACTGTCTATGATGTCCCATAAGTATCAATTTTATGTAGATGTAACTTATTTAGATTACACATTCTTTAAAATGAAGATTCATGTTTATATGTGCGTTAAAATTCACAAGACTAGCAATTTTCTCCACACAACATTGTGTCTTACTTTGAAACTCTCCAGCCAACCATTGTAAATTGGAGGGGTGGGCAGATACCTTGTGGAGCCCCCCTGGCACTTAGACCTCTTCAGATCCATTGTGCCAACCCATTTTAAACCTGTCCACCACTCGCAGACAGGGGACAAGAGCACCGTGGTAGAGGTGTGGAGGAGGGTCACCCATCCAACCTCTGTCCGAGTCCAAGGTTGCTTAACTTCTGTGATCTCATGGGAACCGGTGTGTCAAGGTGGCTAGGCTCTTGCCCCGATGCCTTAACATCGGGTATTGCTAAAGCAGCTGCCATCTCTTTTGCTCTTTCATGTACATACCAGTGACGGATCTAGGTTTGGACCAACTGGAGGGCCTGGGAGAAATACGTAATGTACCAATTGTAACATACCAAAAACATGTAAAATAGGCTCTAAGTTTAATACTAATTTGCATTTTAATTCGTTATAGTAGGTAAATTTGCTGGAAAATATAACTAATACTTGAACGTACAAAGTGGTACCCTACAAAATTTTTGACTTAATCTAGTGTAGGTTTCGACCCAATGGGAAGGGGGGCTATAGCCCCTGTAGCCCCCTCCCCCCCCAATAGATCAGTCACAGGTACATACCATAGGCCCAGATTAAGGAATATTCCTTGACCCTGTCTGTACTAACAATCACCAAATCATTTTTCTCAAGAATTCACTTTTGTAAAGAAGGGTTTTACTTTTTTAGTGGAAACTGAGCCCTGAAATGCCTTTTACTTATGCCTTGGTTCTTGTTTCATTGATCATATTTTAGTAATCTAGGGTGCAAGACCATGCCTTTTTCAAGATCTTTCATGTTTTCTTTTGTCTTAATATTGTTTGTAGACTTGCATTTCCCACATCATCATCACAAGCCAACAATCCTAAGATTGGTTTGACAAAATTCTCAACTGAACTCTTTTATTGGCTAACCTCTTCATATTAGCATAATTATTCTCCTCCACATCTTTCACTCTTCATTCCATAAGCCTCATGTGTGGCATTCCTTTTCCATTCTTCCGAATCAATTTTCCCTCAACAATTGCCTTCATAAGACCATTCTGCCTCAAGATATGGTCCATCAAGTTGTTTCATCTTCTTTTCAAAGTTTACTGTACATTTTTCTTTTCCCTCATACTTTTGGATAAATATTCATGTCTTGATAAAGGAAAAGAGTGGAGAAGTTGTGACACGCCAGGTTATAAATGTGGTGGTTTCCCCTTGCCTCACAGTACTATAACCATTAAAGTACATGTTACCATACCTGGGGTGAATTGAGAGTCACTGTACCGACCACTGTGGTCTTCACCATTAATCACATGAAGAAGAGCAGCTGTCTTCTCCTCCAGGTGATGGGGTGAATACTTGTTGGAGACCTCCAGTCCCATCAAGTCTTCACGGGTGTATGTATCATTTGAAAGGGGTATATTACACAAGGTTAGGCCTATTCTAACTCGGAATGCCATCACTTTTTGTCTTTGACTGATTACTTGACTTACTCCTTATCACATTATACCTGACTGGTATCTGCATCTGAAAACTTTTACTATTCAAAGCATTCAATTAATTGTAACTTATTCTTGTGTCAATATATTGCAGCTTGAATTCACTATAACAGATTTACCTTTATTGTATTTACCTTTCACTAACGTATGACCAGAAATACCGGGATTGTCACTGGGACCTCATCTACAATGTGAAAGACTACAATGCTGTAGCAGAGCCGCTCAATGCTCGCTAGTCCACCATTGATTTAATTTATCATCCCTATGGTGGGTAGCATAACATTGGATGAATGTCTAAAAGAAATGAATGATCACAGGAAACCTGCTGGCAACTTAATCGAGCCCCTTTTTAACCCGTTGGGGTAAAGCACCAGCAATTCCCCAGTCTGCCTAATTTTGCCCTGAGGTAAAGAACCAGCGATATACCAGTCAAGTTAAAAACATATTTATTGTTGTTTCTGTGATGGAATTCAATGTTCTAATGCTATTCTTTTCTGATGATATGTACCACAAGTCTTTTTTATTGAGTGAAAATAAGTTTTGAAATCTTTTATGTATAATTAATATTTATTTCCAAAATGTATAAAATAATTGCCAAATGAAAATTTCCAGAAAATTAAGTAGGGTTTTAAGGGCAGAAAATCCATGGAAAATTAAGAGGCGAATGGGTTAGGAGTTGTTCAGGAGGATCATGGGGCTGAAAGAGATTTTTAAGAGCTGAAGATGAAATGTTTGCATGGAAAATTGTTTTTGTATTCCGCTTAACCAAGGTTCACGTGTACGGAAATCAATTCCATTTCTGCAGTCTGTCATTTCTGTTTTACAGGAGGCTGTAATGCATTAAAACCCTCTCCTGCTGGGACGAAAACTTCTTCCCAGATAAGACAGGATTCTGTTTAGCTCAGGTTACGCTTAAGACAGGTTTCACTGTAATTAATTACTGCTATTATTACCAATATTTAGTAATTAATTATGGCTATTCAGTAATAATATCCTGTGAAGGTATTGGTTGACGAGGCATGCTGAAGTCACCATCAAATAAAGGTTTCCCACTTTGAAACATAAATAAATAAATGAGTATAAGAAATACAGAAAAGACAAATTAAAAAATAACAAATTGAGATTAAAATCCACAGAGCCGTAACCATAAGGGGGCAAAGGAATAAAAAAGGGGTGAGGTGGGGGAAGGAAGGAGTATATAAAAAGTAAGGAAGCTCTCAATCACACGTACAAAATCAAGCATACGGAGAAACTTAAGTGGTAGTTAATGATACATTCACACACTCACAAGTTACAAACAACCGTCACACTCAAAATTAAGGGAATCAAGGTAAAAATAAAAACGAACAGTGACTCACACAACCACTCACTCACTCAGGTTTGTATACAAAATACAGTCACCTTTGTGAGTTCAATCACACACAGACAAGCAGGGTTTACGAGGATTCCTCCAACGCCAGTGACCCTTCATGCACACAAGATAAGAATAAAAATAAAAGTGGGGGAAACAAATAACTAAAGTAAATAAAATAAAATTGATAATAACTTTCAAGCACTCATTCACGTGGGTTTGCATACAATACACAGTTACCCTCGTGATTCTCATTCACACATACACATACATGCAGGGTTCAGGGACTTATTTCACAAGCACGCACTCGGGTTTGTACAATCAAAACGTACAGTCACCCTCGTGAATCACATTCACACGCACAATCAGGGTTTACGAGGAAACTCCTTCGCCAGTGACCCATCACACACACAGGGAAAGGATGCCCAATATGAGAAAACTGACACAGGGTGTTTATGGTTATGGCTTTGTGGATTTTAATCTCAATTTGTTATTTATTACAGCCGTAGGTACCTTCTCTCCTTTGTTCTATAAATTAAAACATTCACTCAAACTTAGCTAATTCACTGCCATTTTATTTCCTTTCTAAATAACTGGAAATGACAGTACCAGTTTCACTTAATATGTTCACCCTGGCATGACCCACTGGGAGAACACAGTGGTATTGGCCCACCCAGGGCAGCATGGTCCACCATGTGACGTTTTGAAAGGAACCATTGGATGGTGACCAAACTGACATATTCCCTGCCAGATAAATATTTAATTTTCAATATTAATCTGCCGTCCCATTAGTGATATTTTTTACCTCCATGCCACCCCTACATCATATAATACATTGAATATCATTATGTTAGCTAAGCTACACACTATGATTCCATTAGTGCCATACATTCAAGTAAGTTACCACTCCTATTTAATCTCTTGGGCAGGGAATGATAGAAAAATATCATCTTCAACGTTAACATAAAATCCATTACTTCAAATAACATAGCCATCAATTTTTATTTTTTAAAAAATTATTAATTTATTTAATCACGTACATAAACATTTTATCATATAAGAATATCTTCCATGACATAACATCTGCTTGTTTCCCAAACAGTAAAAGTCAATTCATCACCATTTTACCAATATTGTAATAATACATAAAAGCCAACCATTTCTATATAATCATATACATATATATGCATTGCATAATTTAATAACTGCTGGCCATATAATAAAACTTATTTTTCAATTTCACAAAATTCATCTTATCATTAAAATGGATGACTGGATTGTAAAAATCAATAAAACAATAAAAAATGCTAAAAAGTCATTGCAACCAATGCTTAATATGTAACTTTAGAGGAATGTTAGTTTCAAATACTTTTTTGTAAAATGAAGTCTATTTAAATATTTTTACTTTTCTATACAGAACATGGAATCTAAAATTATTATGAAGCCAGTGATATCTCCTGAATTGTGAAATAAGTAATCTGCATATGAGTAATAATTTAGCTGAAATTGTGGGAAGATGTCACTGCATGTTCCAAGCTATGAAAAATGGATAATGAAGGAGCTAACAAAAATTTCAGGCACAGTATGAAAAAAAAAGTTTCTAATTTCAAATAATAACACATACTTTATTCCTTGACAGAGAAAAACCATAAAGTAAGTACAAGAAATACCACTTCAAAAAATGCAATAAAGACAACCAAATCGAGGCCAATGCTTTATAATTCACAAGGATCGAATTATAGTGCTTGAATCGAATGACAAATCCCACAGAATATAACACAATCATAGGATTAACGTGGCCAAAAATGTTTTGCTGATTAACATCCTCTCGATTGCTCATTATACACATAATCAGAACAGAAAAAAAAGAAAAACACATGGTGATATATTACCTCAAAGTTATGCAGATTAATGAGATGTGGAGGGAATGTTATGAAAGGCACTAAATATGTTAAGTTCAGGCCTTAAAAAAGTACAATCAGCACATACAAAACATTGAAAAAATCTGCCAACATCATTTTAAAATCTGAAGAAATATCAACAGTTACCTCCTGGAAATGATTATTAATACATTTAATTGATTTTACAATATATCAAAGGCACCAGGAGCTTTATCAGCCTTAACTACTTCAAAATTAGAATAGAAAATACAAATTTATATTCAATGGAATGTCTGCCTAAGTCTCCAAGTACACAATCCTGATGATTTCCACTTTACATGGAAGTCTACACATACTGACACAACACATTCAGCAACTTACAACATATATACAAGGGAATGTGAGATAGCACAACTTTCCAGAAGGCAATTAAAATGTCTGAATAATACTACTTAGATGTAAGTACATATTGCTATCACTTAGATATTATTACCATTGGCATATCACACTCACCTAACCCATAACACGAATGGGTCACCTTGAAAAAAGTCTTTGCTGCAAACATAGTTGCCATCTTTTTATAGGGATTGCTGAAACTTCAATCCAACCAGAGAAAAATAAGCAAAGATGCTCAGCAGTCCTTATATAAAATTTTATTTCCTTTTAAGTAGCTCATTGCTCACTCAATTGCACATCACTGACATCACCCACCAAGCGACACTCTTCTTGAAATCAACAGTTACTATTTGCTCACAAAGTAATCATTAAACTCTGTATCCTAAACTTTGGAACCATGACTCATTGCATTTACTCAATCAGCTGCCTGCAGAGATAGCTCCTTTCAAAGCTTCCCTTGAGGATGAGATATTATCAAAAAATTCTTCCTGCCGTGAAAAAAAATTCTTTAAATAATTTTTTAGCAACAAATAAAGGCAATAAATAGCCTGTGATATAACTATTTTAGAAAAAATGAGGATGAAATCTTGAAAACTAAGCCTCAACACAAGAGGATGATGATGATTCCCCTGATTCCAACACAGCAGCCACAATAAAAAGCAGCTAGAATTTCCCACGAGCTTGGAACATTTAACAAAAGAAGGCTGCCGATGAATGTCCTGAATGCTTTGATGAGCTAAGGTATGAAGTATGTGATTGGTGTGATTTAACAGATGCATCTCACTGGATAGGGGGGGAAGGGGGAATGAAAATAACTGCCACAGGAGACTAGTTAGACACCTGGAGCAATGCAAGCTGAGATGTTGACAACTATCTCGATGCTGATGAGGAATTAGTTTGTGTGCTGAAATGAAGGTAGGGTAGGTGGGAGTGGGAAGAGGGACGTTGGGGGAGAGAGAAACACGCTTCATCACCCCTCCTTCTCCTGTTCCTTCCCAGAATTCAGCCCAATGCTGCCAACCACAGTCACAGATGAAGGATACCCTCTTGCTCAGAGGACAATACGCTATCTTCCACACCACTCCCTACCCCCACGGGGATCGCCGGTGCCTTCCTGGCATGCGGAGCGGGTCGTTTGGGTGGGGGTGGGGGTGGAGGGTGGCGTATGGTGGGTGGTGGAGGGGGAGGCGAATCCTCGACCATCTCAGAGTGTGAGGGCGCCCCTCCCTCTTCCGCCCCTCCACTCATGCTGCTCTCATCAAGGGTCACTCCCGTCAGGTCCAGAATTTCGTCGCGGTCAAAGTGGTCATCCTCATCCTCGTCCGCTTCTTCGGAGACCGTGGTGGCAGTGCCGGTTCCGGCAGTGCCACCTGACTGGGTCGATGCAGAAGAGAGTTGGGAGTTGCGTGAGAAAGATCCACGTCTAGGAGCCCTGGGTCCCATAGTTCGCTGATTAGCTGGCTTCACAGTTATGATTAGGTTGGAGCTGTTGGCGACCATCATGTCTGTCACCTGAAATCCAAAGAAATTTAGTTTGTTCAGTTCTAATGTGCCTCGACTTAGCCTACTAGTCGATCTTAGCTTAGTCTAGGTCATCATAAAAGAAGAGAAGCTTTTGAGAACTGTTGTAGGCATAGGATGCAGAAGATTTAATGGATGGATAAAATGAAAAAGCATACAGTAGGGCCAGGAAGAAAGGTTGGTATGCATGGAGCTCGGTATGACAGAGAAGAACCAAGTGGATTGGAAAAAACTTCAGAAGTGATGGATCTGTCAAGAACATAATTTAGGGAAAAAATCCTGATAGGAAGACTCAATAGGTGATAAGGGAAAGGATAAAATACAGGCAGGTTTAAAGAAAGTTGATTGGCCACAGTTTGAATGAGTTAGCAACGAATATGGAATGATGGGGGTATAGTCAGCCAATTTTAGAATGGACAAAAAGTAGTGATTCCCCAACTTAAGTCTTCTTACAATTCAAGCTAGCCATCCATTAACCATTTAAAAGCCTGGGTTTTCACAACATATCCCAATGAACTTGAAAGAAAAAAGAATATGTTACCATACAAGACATGCGCTCATGCATATCAAAAGATCAAAAATCAAGCCCAGTCAACTGCATTCATCACTAATCTGAAGACTGCTGACGAATGCAGTATCTGATGACACTTCTCACACCAATTCTTGCCTACATCATCAGTAATGAACTTAATAAGAATTGATTTTTCACAAAAATTATGATATCAAATGTTATTTTACATTATGTTGACATTGTACGCATTGGTAAACTTAGTTACAGGGAAGATAAACTAAGGAGAAATAGCTTCAAGCCCCAAAAAGCACTTAGGTAGTTAAAATGCTGTGGATTTCAAATTCATTTCATTACTATTCAGTGCATCATTTCATATGTAGCTGCCTAATTAAGTAACGATTGTCCAAATTTAAACTTGATCTGGTGTCACCAAATACTCAAACAAACATTAAAAATAGAATGCTGATATTGTTGTCCCAACCAGTGCGGGACCCCCGATTGCCGGTCACTGGGTCCCACGCACTTTGGCGTGGCCCCGGGCGTCTTAATGGGACCCCTTGAGATTCCCCTTTCCAATAATACGTGTGGGCATTCTTGATACACCCATTCCCAAAATGATGACCCCTTTGTTTGGACCTAGTTCACTAAAATTACTAGTAGACCACCTAGCTCCCCTCACTTCAATTCAATTCTTTTAGACTCCTCATGCATTTCATTTTCTTCAATATGCTCAGATAACAACCTTAAGGAAAATAACTAACCCTTAGGAAGAGAGGCAGATGCATCCAGTGCGGTTTACTGCATGCATGAGTGCTCAACTGCATGCGTGAACCTATGAGTAATTACGAATCCTCATGAAAAACTGGATGGGATGATCTCATGGGAAGCAGAATTAGGCGGGAGTAATCCTCCTGACGCAGCTACGGAATTTTCC
Source organism: Platycnemis pennipes (assembly GCA_933228895.1). Taxonomy (NCBI): domain Eukaryota; kingdom Metazoa; phylum Arthropoda; class Insecta; order Odonata; family Platycnemididae; genus Platycnemis; species Platycnemis pennipes. The sequence goes on along the minus strand of OW121850.1, from coordinate 90,820,940 downwards.
AGAACCTTGGGGCGTTATCTCTCGAACCTATATAAACAGGGGCCGCGATCAACTCCCTCTCTCCGTCTGTTTCGAACTGTGTCTGACGTCGTTACACTGCCCGAGAACCCTCTGAGACAACGCCCGATTCACTGCTAGCTATCTTTTCTTCGCCGTCTCCTTTTCTACGCACCTTAGGGTCCACCCCGTGCTCCAAGTCCCAGATTGTCAAGCTACTGACATGTAAGCCTAGATTTAATATAAGCAAATAACTGGACATTACTTAGAAGAATGAGCTGTGTTTGTTGTAGAAACCACTCAATCGTACCCGCAAGGGTCCTGTTCTGAGCTATGACCCTTTGCACCCCTTTTTGGGTCGCGACAATATCTTGTGAATTTCATAAATGTAGCATCAAAAGCAGCACTTTATATGAGTAAAATTTAGTTTTAAGTTTTTTACGAAGTAGGTGATGCTATTTTCATCATTCAATATGACTACACACAAATTCTAAAAGCACTCAAAATCTAGTGTGTTTGTGATAATAATTACTGTTGCACACAGAAAATAATGGTATGATTTAGCATATACTCACAACAAAATTAATTTTCAATTACAACACTATTAAAATAAACAACGTGATGAAAATTACCAAATGAAACACTGTAAATTACCAAAAAGTTAACTTTTTTTATATTCCTTCCTAGGTTTATATATCTTCTGTGGTGTTTCTTACATGAATTCTGCATTCTCGTTCAGTAATTACATCCATATTCGAAACAATTATTCATCTTAAAAATGAATGCAGATGAAATTACCCAACAAGAATGCAGAATTTATCCACGCTTTCTTTCTCCACACTGAAGATCTATACTTTATACCTTTGCATGTCTGACAAATGTCTACGGGAAAGGAAGTTGGAAGAAACTGAGAGAAGGCAGAGGGACTGAATTGAACAGTTAATAAGGGGTGAAGGTGTCTTGAAGGAATCAACGGAAGGAAGAATGTGGAATAAGCCTGGTAGAGGGAGGAGAAGACTGGATACTTAGGATAGAACAATGAGAGGTTGAGATATAATCGAACGAAAGAAGGAAATCATATGAGGAGATGGGTTGTGGGAAGAGATTCATGCTCATCAAAACCTACCTTCACCAAAATATCACTAATTACAATATTAATAATGACTCTGCAGTAAGCATTCTAGTCTCAGAACATTCACATTGGTAGGCAGTACCATATTTTCCAGCTATTAGATGCATTTTTACATCAGAGAAATCCACAGAAAATCAACTTGCATTTTATACACTATTGCGCTGTCTTATGTATGTGGCCTGAGCTAGGGTGTCTTCTATGCCAATGCACCTTAATATAATAATAATAATGCTTTTATTTGTCCTGAGGTTTGTAGTACATATACACTCAAATATAAGATATGTCAGGGAGTAAATTATAAATGTTGTAGTATCACATATTCATTTACTGAAATACTACTTTAGTAAAGAGTTTTTCTTTACTAAAGTAGCAGTTTTGTGTGCCTTATGCCCATAGCTTTTGGACCATGAACAGAGTCAAAAGTTCTGATGAAAGGCTGTTACAGGTCATGGCAGGATCATGCTTGGTGGCAATGGGAATCACTATTAAGCATATGCAGAGATGTACTGTCCTTTGTATGTAACAAGATGATTTTAAATATGTACACGCACGGAACTGGCAATTAGATAAGGAAGTGTTTTAAAGAGAGGTTGTAGCTGGGAAATATAATAATAGTAATTTTTATTCCACCTCTAAAGGCCACTTTACACGGTACAATTTTTTGTACAATTTCTTGTACAAACTCTTGTATGAGGAAATTGTACCGTGTAAAGCGGCAAATTGTACGAACGCTTGTGCGATTGTCTGAATGACTGAACGGGAAATAGAACCTGTACTAATTCCATTCAGACAAACATACAATTTCGCTCAGTTTATACAAGCGTTTGTACAAGAAATTGTACAAAAAAGTGTATCGTGTAAAGCGGCCTTACGAAAAAATAAAACATACAAATACAAACATGATAACTCATAACCTATGTATTCATGCTTCATGCCCCCACACAATTTTGTGTCATCAACTGACCTGATCCAATGTTTTCCCAGCCACTTCAATTCCATTGACTTCCAGAACCTCGTCATTAACTGCAAGTAGACCAGTGCTTTCTGCCAGCCCTCCAGGCACAAGGCGGGAGATGAAAATGCCAGGAACCTTCTCCAAGCCTCCCCCTCCACCAGGGCCTGGTGCAACCCTCACACTGGTGCCATCACGAATGTAGAATCCTAATGGTTTATCTGAGCCGTGTTTCAAAAGACGCACTCTTCGGCATGTCTCCGGCACAAGATCCACGTCAATTATGGCTGAAACCTATAAAGACAATAATAAAGAAGTTACATTTTATTTCTTACGCAGCATAATCATGCATCTTGAGAGATTCCACGAGCACCCCATATTCTTGGATTTCACATAACATAAATAAAGGGAAAAAATTTCTGAAGTACTAAAATGATTTATTGGTTCTAGGATATATTTTTACTTTTCTTTCTTTACTTTATTCAGACAGATAGTTAACCACTAGGTTTCATTCTCGTTTCACAATTTAAGTCACTACCTTAGCCAATGGCATAGAGACTTCAGTTATTAGGGTTTAACACTATTGCTGCGGCTCACTCTCCAGAAACCTACTTGTCACTTGTGGCGGAAAAAAGTAAAGTGCTAGAGTGAGAACAAAAAAGGTACGTTCACAGCAGCCTACCGTGCGATCGTACTATGTACGTTCACGGCAGCGAAAGGGTTAAACCACCCCCAAAAACATTTACAACTGAATTCATAAATTATCACTTCTATCACTTGGTATACGTTTAACACTATTCACACTTTACCCCTGAGCATGTTTAAAATATGATCATATTCAATATTCAGTTACTGTTTCCCATAATTTACAAGGTATACCTTGTATGTTTTGCACTAGCGTTTAGAATTTTGCTTATTGGGCTGAAACATATAGTTCAATCGTCTTCATGAAAAAAGAATGTAAATTTAATTATTTTTTAGTTAATAATAATCAAAATATAACTTTATGATGATGCACATACATATTAATGTAACTCCCCCCGCTCCACCAGAAGGAAATCCCGCATACACCACTGACCTCAGCAAAAAACAAGTAAAGATAGGGAGAGTGCTTTTGCTGCAGCTTTATCAGTAGGGAAGGAAATTCTATTCTCTCCTTACAGATGCAAAACATAAATCAACAGAAATAGGACAAGGCTGGTTTCTCATATCCCTTAGGTTATTCATAGCCTTAGCTAGGAGGACTCTCCAATAAAAGAGATGATACTCTTCTATTTTGAAGCATAATGTATCATTAATTTCCAGTAATAAAGAAAACAAACATTAAATCATGAGAGAACTCTCACTGTGTAGTGAATTGTTGTACGACACCTACACAGAAATGTCTTGAATGGGACACTATCAGGGAAATAGGTGGAGTATTCAACAAACACAACATTGTGTGATAAAGGCATTAACACCCAGAAGCAGAAAATTCCTAGGAAAAACAAGATATCCTTAGGAAACAGCAAAATCAAATGATGGTAGAGTTTAGGCGAGAGTGCAAAGACAGCAACAGCCCTTTTTTATCGAGATAAGGCTGAAAACATGGACTATTAGAGCAATAGCCAACTCATTATAACGTGACTGAGTAAAAGGCATTTAAATGACTTACAATACTTTATGATGTGTCGAGATTTAAGGGAAACTATCACGAAACTATGCTGAAAAAAGAACATCTCAAATTCAACACATTTTTTTTAAATCCATAGCAGAGGGATGCCGGTGATGAGGCCCTCTGCAGTAAAATATTCTGTAGATGAAATTGCCATATGTTTGGAAGTCCATTGACTAGAAGCATAAAATTTTAAATAAGATTTCTGGAATTGAAAACAGTAAAAGAACAAAGAGACCATTGATGGTTTTAGACGAAAAAAAGAAAAAATATTGGTCAAGAAAATGCAATCAGCAGAATGACATATTTTGGGAAAAAGTAAAATAAAATGAAATGCTGAAGAGGAAAGCGAAGTCGAGAAGGATGATATGGGAGCATCAATATTGAGGTCAGAATTAGACGCAGCAGTAAGGGACCTTCAGATGAGTAAGGCTTCTGGAATTGATGATATCCCCGCAGAACTGATAAGGAATGCAGGAGAGAGACATTGGCCCATCTCTACAAGGCCATCTGTGAAATGTACTCAACAGGAGAAATACCCAGGGACTTCGAGAAAAACATCATCATTCCTATTCCCAAAAAGAAGAGAGCGGAGATATGCGAAAATTTTAGGACTATAAGCCTGACGACACATGCATCGAAGATATTGAAAAAGATAATCTATAGAAGAATAGAACGAAAATCAGGAGAGTTCCTGGATGAAGATCAATTTGGATTCAGAAAAAGTAAGGGTAAAAGAGAGGCAATATTGGCCCTTAGGTTGCTAATAGAGAAGAGAATGGAGAAGAACAAACCAACCTTCATTGCATTTGTGGAATTAGAAAAGGCTTTTGACAACATGGATTGGAATTTAATGCTTGGAATTCTGAAAGGAATTGGAGTGTCATACAATGACCGAAGATTTATCCACAGTTTGTATAAAAACCACGTAGCGGTGATAAAATCTGGACCCTGCTGTGAAGAAGCAAGAATAAGAAAGGAGTGCGACAAGGCTGTGCACTGTCTCCCGTAATAACATTGAGAGACCCATCAATGAAATCAAGGAGAAGTGTTCTGGAGTGAACATCCACCAGATGAGACAGAAAAGGATATGAATAAGATGCTAACAACCATGGAAAGGACAATGGCCATACATCAGCTAATAAGAAGAAAACTAAGATATTCGTGTGCAGCAAAAGAGAAGAGGCCAAAACCAACGTTAAACTAGGAAAACAGAAACTGGAAGAGGTGAAAGAGTTTTGTTACCTGGGTAGCAGAGTAACCAATAATGGACGAAGCAAGAAAGAAATAGTGAGTAGAATAGCCCAGGCAGAGAGGGCATTCTGTCAAAAGAAAAATCTACTTACAGCTGGAAATACAAGCTTGGAAATAATGAAGCAATTCATCAAAACGTATATCTGGAGAATGTTTCTTTATGGCAGTGAGACACGGACGATGACAGCAGCAGAGAAGAAAAGGGTGGAAGCATTTGAAATGTGGTGCTACAGAAGAATGTTGAAGATTAAATGGATTGACCGAGTGACAAATGAAGAGGTCCTAAGAAGAGTGGGGGAAAAGAGAATCTGCTGAAAACTATAAAAAGAAGACAGGGCAACCTAATCGGCCATATCTTAAGACACGATGGCCTGATGAAGACATTCGTTGAAGGAAAAGTAAACGGAAAGAATGGAAAAGGCAGGCCTCGGAAGAGTTACATAGAACAGGTCGTAAATGACGTGAAAGAGAGGAACTACATTTATATGAAGAGGTTGGCCGATAGAAGAATTGCGTGGAGGGGTGCATCAAACCAATCCTAGGATTGTTGACCCAAGATGATGATGAAAGCAAAGAGAATTTAAACGGCTAAAACAGAGACTGTGAGACTCACAGGAAAAAACTGATAATGCCAGAATAATGAAATAAGAAACATTTTGACAACACAATGGTATAGAGAAATTGTTTAGTCATGATTGGTAAAATATTAAAAATGAAACTGCTTTTCATGAAAATGACACTCCTATCAAAGCCTAAAATTTTGATACTCACCTGGTAGAAAAAGTCTACAAAACAAAACAGTCCCAAATGGAAAGCACTCTTTGATACAGGGTACTTTTTACCACATTGAAAGATTATGAAACATAATAGAGAGACAGTAAAGTCGAGGCAGAAATGTATTACTGTGTCTCACAAGTACCTGTCTGAAGTCGTGGGGGTTTGAAATGCTCAGGTGGTGTCCATGGTGACCAAGAGGGTGGTGGGTTAGAAGTCCTTTGGACAGAAGACCCCTTGGAACCGTTCCATAACCGCTACCGCCCAGCTGCAGCAATGACGATATAAGTGTCCTCTGCGGCTTCATGGTGCCATAGCCATTGAGCTCCTCCAGGCTCTCTCCTGCTTGAAACATAAAAAATACAAGAACATTAGTTATTTGCCTAAACAAACACTTTTCTTAGAGCTATCAATGAACTTAATATCCTTAACATCATAAATTACACAATGGCACAGTGATAGGAGTAAAATTATCTCAGATCTACTTCAGAAAATAAGCATATCATGGAGAGTCTAAAGTCGTGCGCATTACAGATCAACTATCAGACTGCACAATACAAGAATTGGTATTTCCCACACACAATACACTACTACAATGTCCTACACTACTACAATAATCCTGTGAGGTGCCCGTGGGGCACCTCACAGATACAGGATTAAATGTTGATCAATATTGTTAAATACCAAGCCGTAACCTGGCATGCTACCCTAGTGAGGTAAGGAAACGGGTCCTGACCAGGATCAAATCTGGGAGTGATACCGTTCAGGTAAGCATAAGGAATATGATATTGTTTTCAGGTCTCCCTGCAAAATTTCAGGCAGCATAGGAAAAGGTAGTAGCACACAAAATACGATGAGCAATTTACTGTGCCAATGAGCTTTGTGCTTGATGAGCTATACCTTCAGTACCAAAAGTGACCTAAGGCATGAAAAATGGCTATTGGTGAATAGCCAACCTCTTGTACATTGCACCTGTAATTGTTTTCACACTGCACAAATAAATGTCTTCAAGTCAAGCAAGAGCAAAATGATTTATGGCAAAAGTAGTTGACGAGCACAGTTATTGATTACATTAAGCCTAACACTGCATGCATCCATCCACTGACTTGACGAGACACTGCATTTACCCACTGATTCAAACCGATGGAAAAGGCAATGGCATAAAACTCAATGAATTTTTGAGGGAATCTGTTCTATCCACCCAACAATTTTAAAATCCTATCAACATTGATTGTTTTTTGCTTCAGTAAAACACCATTTTTGTTGGTGAGGTGACTAGAGTACTGGTCATATCTAGTGCACTACCTGTTGGATAAGAGGTTTAATCCTTTGGCTCCTTTCCATTGGCAGCAGGCTAATGCCCAGGCTAATGCTGTTTCCCTCTGTCCTCCTTCCAATCTCAATGAATTACTTATCCCTATCCATTTACCCACATATCCCAAAGCTAAGTTTCGGTCACCTCCCCAGCTGCCACAAATTTTTCTTTTGCCTTTCATCAATGGGAAACATGCTAACTTTTCTTCGATGCGGTGGAATACACATCATCATCATCATCATGGGTCAACAATCCTAGGATTGGTTTGACGCAGCCCTCCACTCGATTCTTCCATCGACCAACCTCTTCATATTAACGTAATTTATAACGTATTTGACATGATATTTCTCTCTTTTACATCCTTCACGACCTGTTCCATACATACACGATAGGCGTATATCTGAAATCGGAAGGGCGGCCCTTGTTCCGTTGGGGAGGCAAGAGCGGTATGGATACCTTCACCTTGTTGAGATATTCCATCCCCTCAAGGAGACTCGAGACCAACCCCTTCCCCACCTCATTTCTTTCCATTCGAACACGCGCAATCAGATAAACACACCCAGCGAGGTCTTAATGAGTTAATAACACACACTTGCATGTCGGGCGAACTGGAACTCGTTTTGGTACGGCGGCCAACCCTGACCTTACCGCCCCCTCCTATCCCCCCCCCCCCCTCACAATGCACGCTGCGGCCGGACAGTGGCTCCGAGTGGACACGGGTGGGAGGTAATGGTGGGGGTGGGAAGGAGAGTCCGTCTCCGCATGCACAACTTCTTCGCCTCCTTCCCTACCCCTCGGGAGTGAGAATCCGAAGCGTGGCTCGCGCGGCGTGGGAAGACCGCGACTCCAGAAGGATAATTAATCGCCGGCGACCGACCGACCGGCTGGAGATCTCCGCGAAGCCGGAACGGAAAGGCCAACAGAGCACGCGCGATGGTTTTTCGGTCCGTATGAGCGAGCTCCTCGGGTACGCGGAAGGAACGCAAGCGGCCGAGGGGGAGCCAACCACCTTTTAAACACACACTCATCGAGCACTCAATCCCTAATCTAGAAATCTCGGCTGACGACCCGCTCCCAACTCTTCAGCGGTCATCTACCCCCCATTAGAACTGCATCAACCCCACGGTTGGATGATTATAATGCCCATTCAAAGCGGTCAAATACATAAAAAAATTCGTCCGTTTACATAGAGAGAGGGTGGCAGAAATGAAATTTTAGGGTGGCAGAAATGAAATTTTAGGGTGGCAGAAATAAACTTTTAAGGCCGCATTTGAATCTCAACCACAGTCTCGCTTCTGCTGCTTACGTCATTATACGTGTTAATAATAATAATGATATTTTTATTTTGTCCAGGGATCAGGTTGTTACAAAGGTTACACTGATATAGGACACGTCAGGTTAGAGCAACTAAATACACACAGGAAACATGTCAAACATTGTTAAAGAATTCGTCAATTGAGTAAAACATTTTTGATTTAAGATACCTTAACAGATTAGACTTAAATGCAGCTACACTTTTTTGAGCCTTAAGCTCAGCTGGCAGTTTGTTGTACAGTTGAAGGCCCATACAATTTGGACCAGCACCTGCATTCCGAGTGCGTACATACGAGACGTGCAGCTGATCAATCTGTCTAGTTGCATAATGGTGAATATAACACTTCTTATCATACTGCGATAGATTTCTTTTTGTATTTACAAGTACATGAAAAATATAGACACATGGCACTGGTAATAAATCCAATTTTTTGAACAGGGGGCGGCAATGGGCGTCATGCTTAGAAAAGGTCATGAGCCGAATGGCTCTTTTCTGAATCCTGAAAATGATCAAGGCCTTAGGGGATGAACCCCAAAAAATGATACTATAGGCTATGTGAGAATAAAATCCTCCGTAGTAGAGTCCCCTAAGAACATCAACAGGGTGTCCACTAAAGTCAAAATATAAAATTCAAGCATAATTCAAGGTTTTCAAGGATAAATTTATAAAAATTTCCAGGCTAATATATCGCGGTTCATGTACGAGTCAAAAGTGATGTTTTTCAAGTTCTATGTAGAATATGGATTTTTGTAGTTTAACCCATTGCATAATATAGATAAAGTAGCTAAATAAGAAATAATTGATAAATTGAAGTAATTAAATATGTAGTTTTATTGGTAGTAAGAGACTCTCTTTGTTGGTTGGGAAAGATAAACTACTTTTTGATTGAACACCCTCTTTCTAAATTAGCATTTCCATGAGAAATTACAAATTCATCTACAAGAGGAACTTAAAGAACCCACTGGCTAAAGTCTTCAGCATTCAACCACTGTTCTTGGGATGATGATTTTCTACGTTAATATTTTTTCCCATGCTTTTCTATTTTAAGTCTCAAAGCCTGAATTTTCTGTTCACTCAGAATCAGTATGTAACATTTTTGTACCGGTAGACTACATAGAAAAAAGTGAAATCATAACAGTCTTTAGTATCCTACACTATTTTTCTCTAACCAAAATTATTGTAATAAAAATCCTAATTAAGGTAAGCGCATCCTGAATATATCTAACAAACATCAGCAATTAGATTTCTTAAAATATTATAGAAAAGCTTGTAAAAAATATATTGCAAAGCCTACCAGAAAGCCAACATACATTGCACTTACAGTAAAGTATCCGATCACATCAAATGTGCAGTTAAAACAAACATTATAAGTTCATTTTCATTAATAAAGGAATTATTTTCCAATTATTAATCAAATCCATGAATGCTTTCAAATTCTTTTTTAGAAACAAAAAAAAATTTTAATGCGGCCAAGAGATCCCATTTATGGAATATCCGGGGATTCCATTTTTAAAACGAAAAATTATTATATAATATTTCAAGCTGCTAAACTAGTAATTTTGCAATGTCTTATTAACAATAACCTTTGAAATGAAATTTGAGAATTTTCTATTCCTAAGAAGATGTTGTGTAACTCTGATCTTGAAATGAAATTAGCCTTTCTTTATGCTACTATAAACAAAATTTAAAAAAAGTCTCGGATTTTTCCCCATTGTTTGTAAGAAAAAAGTAGAATGACATGTGGGGAGCATGTATTCTCCGAAACAGGTAAGCCGACAATAGCAGAGTGGGGTAGTGGACTGCAGGTAATGAAGTTCGATTCTTATCGCTATTTAAAATTTTTCTTTCAGCCATTGAATCAAAAACTTGATCATCCTTCATTTCCAGCCTTTGTGTGTGGATACTGGCTTTTTTGAACATCTATCGTTTGAACCTGATTTATGAATGCATCACCAAAAATGCATGGTAAAGTTAACTTAATGATTACACGATTTAATTCTGCAATAAAAATTTTTTCCAATCATTTCACTAACGCCAAATTTTATTATTTTTTTAATTATAAATTCACATAAAATTTCTGATAATCTACTTTTTTTAACTGCCTACTTGCATTACCCTAAGAATACAGCATAGCCTGTATTCCTAGGCAGTGTTAAGGATCGAACTCGCGACCTGCAGTACACTAGTCCTCATTTTTAGCAACTACGCTATCATAGGTTCACGGTAATCTGGCGAATGTAGGCGACCCGCGTAACATTCGGCTTTATTTTTTTTCTCGCGCATCCTTTATTCTTTATGGATAAAAAAGTCACGACGAGTATTTTTTTATTTTGTTTTTGTGGCACGGAACAAATCTTCTCATTTCGTGACCAAGTTACACATTATCTCCTTGTCAGTATCTACCATACGTACGTACATTCCATTCGCGGGGCGCATCGATCACTAAGCCGAGAAATTTAAAATCTCCTATCCGGATCTGAATTTTTACTGTCTTCGGATATGATTTCAGTAGCGAATGAAATGAAAGACCCGTGGATCCAACCCGACCATCCTTAATTTATTAATGGTACATTTGTAAATCTTATTTAAACAACAAAGGTATTATAAAGTGAGTATTCAGATGTACTGGTTTTAAATTGAAGATAATAACATTTTCGATGCAATGACTGAAAGAAAAATTAAACTGCGATACGGATCGAACTTCGCACAGTACACTACTGTCTGTAAAAAAAAAGCAAGACACCCGAGTTTGAGGAGCTCTATCGTCTAAACGGAGCAATCAATTTCAATACAACAAAAAGCACACGAGTGAGAGTTTATTTCTACGTTGGATCATTTACTTCAAAAAATCTTCGGCTCCATAGCATTTCCTGTACTTAATTTTTTCTCAAAAAAGTACCCGATTTTTGCGCGTAAAATCAAGTTGCCCAACTTTGAGCGATTGGTATTCCCGTAGTTTTTGTTCCAAGAACTTGCGATTTTGATATAAGGAAGCCAAATCTATTAGTAACACTTTGCAGAAAACAAAGTGTTTATACCACTAAAATTGATGGATTTGTTGTAAACAACGCAAACCCCTGCTAACTTCGAAACCAATTGGTCAATTGAAAATTGATTGGTACTGTTGTATGCTGTACGATGAATGCAATGCTGGTACTAATAACATTTACATTGAATATCACTAATAAGGACAATATCGCTTATTATTTATCTAGATATTTCTATACGTTCTCGTTGTCCGCCTGATCCCGGCGAATGTAGGCTACCCGCGTGACATCCCACGTAATTTTTTCCACGATACCGGGGTAATGGAGAAAAGTCATATTTCTTTATTTTACTTCTAGTTGCACGGGATCATTTTCATCTACTTTCGTGACATGAGTTACATATCCTCTATTCAATATCTACCGCACCCACATTCCATTCACGGGGCACCTCGATCGCTAATCCGCGAAAATTAAAAATCTACGACCCGGATCCGATTTTATACCGTGTCTTTGGATCCGAATCCGGAACCGAGTAAAATGAAAGATCCGTGGATCTTTGGATCCGATCCGGCCATCACTACACGTTAGGCATGTTTGCGTATCATGGGCTTAGTCCGATGTGCAATGAATGAGAACAAAGGGCACTTGACGTGACGCTGAAGGCATCCGTTCGACATTCGAACAGTTGAACGTCTCCGATCCACACAGCACTGACGATACATTGAGCCTAACTACTTTTCCGTCGTTTATTTATTCACTCATACCAACGGCAAATCCATATCTTAAAGTCATCGTTATTTATCCTGTTTATAAAATAAGGATTTTTTGTCTTGAATTAAGAATTTTTAAAATTCCCGGCTCAGACCAGAAAATCACGAATAATCCACGAACAATTCCCTGCACTGAAAATTCACGAATAATTCCCGATTTTCCAGGTTTTCCCGGTCAGTGGACACCCTGATCAAATGAAACAGTGGGTCTAATGGATCTAATTAAGTAGTAGGCTGAGCTTAACTTACTAGCTAAATTATTTATGTGTTCATACCAACAGATTTGAAAATTGATACTGAAGCCCAGAAATTTGGTATTTTGTGCCTGTGGGATCACCTTCCCATCAAATTCAATCGAAAGTACTTTACTTGCTTTATTTTTATTCGTAAAGTAAATTAAGCGAGACTTTCCTATATTTAAATCTAGAGAATTATGGTGACACCAGGTAAGTAAATTCCTAGGGCATACAGATTCTCCTCGAAATGGTTCAAAGCGGTAAACAGCATGGCAGTAAGAAGTAATACCAACTTTGCACGGTGAATATGCACGCCAATTTGACTGGTGATAGAGATTCTAAGACGTTAAGTAGAGGTGGAATCAAGTACGTAAGCAGTAGTAGCAAGACTGCAGTTGAGGCTCTGAATATGGCCCTTAAGTCTTCTGCCCATTAGGGTACGCTTCGATGGAGCCCAACTGCAATGTCCACTGTCATTCATCCAACGACTCCTTCCGAAAGCTATTTCTCTCTACAGATCGGCGCATTTCCTATCCCCGTTCACTTTACCGAAAACGCCTCTTTTTCTTCCCCATCCTCACCCAGCATTCTACCTTCGATATCGGCCTTCAAAATTCCATTATCTGCAAGCAACTCTTCCATCCCCCTCCTATGCCTTCTCCTGATTTCTGTCAACAATCTTGGTGGTAGAAATAGTTTTTTTTTTGCTCGATTAAAATGCAGAGGTTATAACGCACCATTTTAACCTATACTTTAATCTATGGAAATTCGACACGACATCCGTTTCGCAAGAGGGATTAGAAATATTGTCCTTTGGATTTCCAACCGACTTGACGATCTCTCAATCATACCGGCTACTCACGTGACATGCAACATTAGTTTTGGTCCACAGCTGCTTTGGTTTATGTTTCGGAAATGTTCAGTGTGTGACAATATCTTCATGTTTTTTTTAGTACTACTAACTGCAATGATATTTGGAAGAGCAACTGATATTTTCCTGAAGGTTTGCAGGAAGATATGAACGACGAGTTCTGATGTCAACGCCTCGTGAAAAAATTTATATTCACCGAAACTGTTACGACATTATTCGGTGACGGACGTGCCACGAAAATGTAGGCCTTCTTCGACACTGAAAATGAGATAAAACGTTCGGAGGCTAAAGGATGCAAATGTAAAACGCTTGCCAATTTCCGGACGAAGTCTAATTCCATACGGATCACTAATAGGGATAAAAATAGAACATATTAAGAATGACCCAATATTTTTCTAATCCACTTGAAGCCTCTCCCTGGACCAATTATTTCCGCGTACAGAGCTCTCTGTTAGTTCAACATTTGGTATCGATTTCTGTGTAAAGGTCTCCGATGTGGATATTTTCACCCTCACACTCCCTTCGCTGCTCCTCACGTGGCTATCGTGGGGATACGTGAAGTTTCCATTTTGCGCGGATAAAGGACTGTAGGATTTCAATGGCGGGACCGGAACAATGGTGGATACTTGATGAAAAAAAAACAGCGAGACTTTTGGAAAGTACCCAAATCTTGCCTGTGTGCTAGTAGCCAATACCAATACCAAACAAGAAGAGAAAACTTCAATGAATATCTCACGAGGAGAGGGACTTGCTCAACCGGGAATAGTTTTTCCAGGAAGTTTTAAATTTGGAAACCAGGGTTCTGGAATCGGAAAATAAAGCTTCGACACTGAATCCAAGTTACAACACGCACGGCTCCCAACTTCCAACTTCAATATTTACACACTGAAAAATATTTGGACGTTACTGTGGTCATCTACATTTACGTAACACTCCGCAAGCCTCATCAAGAGTGCGCGACAGGGTGTGACACTACTCCGTACACTATGTTTGCATTATGTATGCACCGTACACTATATGTGTACAGCAGTGCTGTAGTTGGGCCGGTACGGCGTACCCCCTAAAATCCAAACTCGTTATAAGCGTACCGGTTAAACTACCTTTTTAAATCTGTAAAACTACGAGTCCATCTAGAACCTCCTTAAGTGATTTTTGGTGAGTACCGCCTAAATTTTTTTTCCCAACTACAGCACTGGTGTACAGTACACTGTATTCATATAGGACTAATGTTTGCATGCAAGCGAATAAAATGAATAATGAGAGACAGATTCAGACATTTGCGCATACATTTAGGTTGCAGCATTATGCAACCCAGCATCATTTGCTGCACATTAATCAGGAAAAATGTTTCGGCGACGGTTGGCTACTAACTACACATCGAGAAGGCAGATACTTATCAAAACCTATACGGTACAACGATGAAGCCAGGAGAGAGACGAATACATACAATTCTAACAATCAGTACTCAATTACCCCGTTTACGTAACACTTTCGTAGTATTAATTTTGACTTTTACAATTATTGCTTGGTTTTATTGATGGAAATCATTACATAACCATCAAAAAAACAATAGATTGTTGAAAGAATAAATAAACGATTTCAATAAAGATAGCTCAGTAGAAGCGAATGAAAAAAAAGATTAGGTAATTAATACGAGATTACAATGTACTGCATGATATTCGATAAAATGCTGAAAATTCATTCAGCATATATCTTTGCCTCCTTAACGAATATTCATGGACGGCACTATTCAATAATAGCCTTCACCAACCAGATCCATAAATTATAGGGTTCCCCGAGATTTCGTTTAGTTTTTGCTTTCACGTGACTGAAATCATCAGTAGAGGGGTCAAAGAGGGGTCAAAGCTCAACCCCGTCCCACGGAAGGTGAAATTCCTCACCGCGAATGAGAATGCCATTTACTTTCCCCTGGCCATTCATTAATCTCCAAGAACATCAAGGGACTCGATCAGAGCAGGTCAATGGAGATTAAAATAAATGGAAGCGAACATAAGCTGGCTCCTAATGGGCCAACAAGACACCAACATTTCCCAACTACTAAATTCGGTAGCAAAAATCACTTTTTAAAACTAATTAATTAATAATTTTACTGATAATTTTCCTCTTTTCAATAATACATTTTTCCCAGGTTTGGATGTTAGTACATGATGATGATGTAGTAACAACGAAAGCTGGTTATGTTAAATATTGAAAACGATGAAAAAGTTCGTCGTTTTTTACATTTCTCGTGAACAAATTCCGCGATGTCTTGCCTGTAACTACGCAATTTTTACAAATGGCTTTTCCCTAAAATATAATTGGACATTATACCGGTTAAGATAGGAATTTATGGTGAACTCCCGGCCTGATTTACTTTTCCCACACTTTTATCGATTACGTACACCATTCCACCTAAAATCACCATTCTCTTCATCCTTATTCTTCACTTTTCCAACGTTCTTCCTTCGATATCAACCTCCAGAACCCACCACCACCCCATATTACTAGTTTCATCCACCTATTCTCCATCTTCCCATTTCCTTCGGCAACGTCATTTTCTTCCCCCACCACCTAACGAACTTCCGGGTTCGTCTCCATCCTGACCAAAGCATTTTTTTACCCTTCCTCCTAAATCGCAGTTCAAAAGGTACAGCCTCTTACACCCCAAGGCTCATACCTCGAAAACAATTAAAGCTACTGTCCATATCAAGCTCGTTAAAAAATGTTCTCGACATCTTTCCTTTAAGTTCCAGGGAGAGGCTCGCTTCTTCAAGAAAACGCCTCATTTACTGGTACAATTATCTGCCTAATGCTTTTAGTATGAAGCTCATCTTCGCTTTTTATACGGTTTCAGAAACTAACTTGTTCCCTCTTTGTCTACTGTACCCACCTTACTCTCATGTTTAGCTCGGATTTTTTATTGCTAGAATAAACCATACTTTTATAATGCTAGTATGCAGGATGCCTACGCCAAATTTTCTTGACTTCTCATATGTATTCCTCTCAACATCGGATACGGAAATCACGAGAGGACACACAAAATGTAACTCTCATTACCTCTAGGTGATGGAATTAACTAAAGAAACTAAACTGAAAATAAAACTGGCGCAACATGGTTTATTTATTCACTAAATGCCTTCGACGTTTCACAAAGTCTGCTCGTAAGTCAAGTCTCGCAACCATATTCGACAAATGAAACTTCCTGGCGATTCAAAATCTATCAAGTCATTTGGGTAAACCTTGCAGCAAATATTGGTTACGTGAACTTACTTCCAATACACCTTCGTGTTCTTCCTAGGAGAAAACATAGTCTCCTTCAGAAAAAGTCTTCATCCTTCATTTCCTTCAAGAAATTTTATACCACGAGATGCAGCATGGCAGCCAGAACTACATCTTTATCTTATCTACCTATGACGATCTTTCAGCCCTTGGAACTAGTACAGAAAAAGACGCACATGGGTACTACGTCACTTCAAAAATAAGGAATCGGCATGTGCATAGAACACCCTTATCTTTGCACCACGACACCCAAGCTCAGAAAGGACATTCTTCGTTTGCGTGAAGAGGTGGAGCAAAAAAAACACCGTAGGTTAGTAGAGAGAAAGAGAGAGCGAGAACGAAGTGATGCATTGCGTTGATTTCGCCCTCAAGTGCAAGGTAGAGCGTCACAAAGAACACAGGAACGACAGATGTGAAAATACATAAGCCAATCCCAGTTTTAATAAAGGTTAATTATGCCAAGTATAACGGGCAACGAAAAATGAAATACCGCGAAAGATCACTCGGGACGTCTCCCGCGGAGGATTCAGATTCGTGCGCTTGTGCCTTCGCCTCTCCCGTAAAGGGGCAGACTAGAGAATGCTCTTGCTTCCATGCATTCGTCACGCGAGTAAAATTCGCCGAAGGGCGCCGAGGGGAGAGAGCCGAAAATTCTTCGAAAGGCTATCGCCGTCGTGCCCAAATGAGCACAAGGGCATTCTCCCCTTTTTCACACCCATGGAATGGTCTTCGTCTAACGGCTCCCGAAGGGATGATCGAATACCCATGATGCACGGGACCTTGGACGAAAAATAAATGAAACGCACACGAAACACGCTCCTGCATGGGAACACGCAACGATAGGCGATAGGAGTACATCGGAGTGCATTCATTCACAGGTACGGGTCAATCCATTTCGGTACAACGTAACGAGCTGCGTGGAGTCAAATTATGAGAGGAGGATCAGCGATGAAGACGATTTCATAAGCGTTCAATATTTCCCATTCGCCAAACGCTTCGATCCACAGTGCAACCTTCTAAGTAGCGTTACCGTTCCCTGTGACATAATCAAATGATGGCCGAACACATAAATAGTTCTTAAACGACGAGTTATCCATCAAATGAGTTTATGTTTTCCAAATATTTATTCTTACAAACTTTCTGAAATAATAAACTAGGTAATATTTAACACGATTATTCAGCATTAGAACGCATTTCACCAAGCTGTGGCATTATTATGCGCATACCAAGGCGTAATTTCAGCAATAAATATCGAGAACTTAAAGCCTATTGAAGCTTGATACAGTGAATTTTATACAAATTCTGATACATATTCCTCTAATTCGAAACAAGGGCCCCATCAAATGATGGAGTCCTTGATTGTTTTAAAACCACTCTGCATCAAAATATTCTTGTTAAATTGTTTTTTTTGTCGGCATTCGTGTTCTGCACTCAAGATTCCCGTTCCTTTCCGCCCTCCCGTTACTCTCCTAATTCAGGCGATCTGTTTCTCGGCAGAAAGGGCCAAGTCTCTTTCCATGAATATCGCTTAATCCGCCTCCGATGAGAACCCACATGAAATGCGGTCTCCAAATCTTCTTGACCGTTTGTCCTCTTCCGCTGCGGTCATCCACGGGAATCCATATCGGGTCACGTGAGCGACTGCCGCGAAGGACATGGACGTGCGTGGAGACCGCACTTCCTCCCACGTGATAAGAAACGGGGAGGGAAACGATCGAAAAGAGATTTTCCGGGAAGGAGGAGAATGGAAAAAAAGGATTGTGGCATCACTGGGGCGAAAGAGAGGCGGGAAAAAAAGAGAGGAGAAGGTAAGTGGAGGTGGGGGGGGGGATCGAAACCGGAACGAGTCAATCGAAACAAAAGCATCGCCACGCGCGCAGGCGCATTGCGGGGGTGGAGGATTGCCCCCAAGCGTAATAACGGTCTCGAGGCTTGATCCCCTTTTTTTATTTCAATCCCAATCCTCGTTGAGAGAAAGGGAGGAGGGCGAAGGTGGTGGAGATTGGCAATGGCTGGAGGAGGAGGGAGAAGAGTGAAAGCGATTGATCCGCGATTGAGTGGAGACCCTACAAAGCCACCCTCAAAGGAGCTCAAAAGACACACACAAGCAGTGGAATTAAAGGTGCAGGAGAACGCCCTCGGACCAAACACCAGAGTAATGTAGAGTAAGGAGACTTGACTCAGCGGAAAAATCATCGATCGGCACAGAAAGTACATACAACATTATTTGGCGAGCTGCAGGGATTTTGGGGGTCGTGGCTCACTATCGTCGCACTTAGCTACCGACCGGAGGGTCCCGGGTTCAAATCCCGGGACATTCAAGAGTCTTATCAAGAGAGAATCAAGAGCCTTTCTGGACGCTTCCTGAAAGTTTCTGGCTTCCAAGGCTTCTGGACGCGATAATCCTAGCGATTCGATTTTCTGCGAGTCAGTACTTCATAGTCAGAACTTCGTAAGAAATCGCAGTTGGGCCAGGGAAAGGTAGTGGCTTAGTACGGGGTTAGCTCTCACTTATAAATAAAACAGCCTTCGGGTTGGACGGACTATCAACCCGGCTTTTTAAATGTCGGTATGGAGAAGGATGGAGGAAGTACGGCGGGTCGAAAAGAGCACGAACAATGAAGCGCTAGAGTTGGTAAGAGAGGGAAGAAACTTGATTGAGGAAATCAGGAGAAGGAAGGATGAGTGGATGCAGAAGGTAATAAAGGGCGAAGGTGTTTTGAAACACGTGGTTAAACGGGGTAGAGGAAGGAGAGGAACCAGCAGTTCTGATAGAATGACGTTAGGTATGAGGGGCTGAAGAGGAACATATTGTGAAGTGTCGTGGGAAGAAGGTCAGCGGCGGAAAACCAATAATAATAATAATCGAGTTCTGAGTGACTTTCTGGAGGAGACCGACATTTTGAAATCAGTTACGCAACTAAGATAAGCGCACACTTGTGAATAGGCAGAATTTTTGGGCATTGGGGAAAGGGTGGATAGAAACTCTCGGAACCGTGTTTCAGTCGCTAGAACATCATGAGGTACACTTGTGTGCCCTTGACGATGCGCTGTTGCAGCTCTCTGTTAGAGAAGGCGATAATCAGATGAGACAATTTGTGCCATGGAGGATGAGATAGGACTTTGAGAGAAGGACAATTGAGTAGCAGCCTTGATATATACATAGACGAGAGGCTCCAAGGGGTCCACGGTTTAATGTCCCACTCAACGGACGGAGAATTGCGCTCGAGGTCCACTTCACACGGTACTGAAGTAGGGTCCGGAAATTCATTTAAAAATCTCTAATTGCGACCGGCAATCGAACCCTCACCCAGAAGATGGGAAGCCTCCGCACGAAGCCTTCCTTATATCACTTACGAGTACAAAACGTCAGGAGCAACCGAAATCAAGCTGTTATTCTGAGTGGAATATCAACATTGACAAGAGGAGAATCTCACCAGTCACGCATGGAGTTAACGAGTCTCTGTCAGGATAACAGCTAATCAATTATCGGAAACATGGCACAGCATTTTTCGACTTGCAGGGCACGGTTAGTAACAAAAGGAACAGCGGGATAATGAAAATACATTGGGAGGTGAAAGCATTGAAACACAGTACAGGAAAAAAGTAATGTCTAGGGAATGTATGTATCATATCGTGTATTCAATATAGTATGAATCCATGGTAACGTCACACGTAGCCACTGAAAAAAAACTGAAATTATAGCGACCATTAAACTGTAGAAACCCTCTACAGTATGTCTACGAAATGGAACATTTTTTGAACAAAATGAAAATGACTGTCAACGACATCATACCAAATTCAACTCAGTTGACACCAAATCCTGGACACGAAGAATTTTTTCTCTATCGTCATTACGAATTCAACCAGCGGAACATTTTGTTCCCAAACGCATTGCAAACTGAGGAAAGCATTTACATAAGAACTTGTCCACGGGGCATACATCGCAGGTGAGCTTAAACATAAAAAAATGAGATTTGTTTGGGATAAAATATCGCACATCTCGAGCATACACAATTATGTACACAGACCTGCTTTCAATCAAGGCCGCAGAAACATCCCCTTGGCTCAGCGAAAACAAGCAGGCTACCTTGAATATCATGTTTGCCTGGTTTTCATTAGACTTTATAGTGTTGTTTGCTCGTCTCGTGAGGGGCGAAAAGCAGCCCTGGGTACACGAGGGGGAAGGGGTTTAGGTTACGACTTTCTCTGTTGGATCAGGGCAGACAGTCGAGGAAGATATTTAATTAGGATCCCAAGGTATTGGTTCCAGTAGATATTAAAGTACACGACGGCAAAATGAGATCCTGCCCCACTCAGGACAGATGGAAAGGTAGTGATTATTAAGCCACTCAAGCATTTCCCAATGTTGATATGGAATATTACATCAGCGCCCCAAATATCATGATTTCCTCTTACATACATAAGATTTCCTAATTATTTCACTGCAACACGATGATACTTTGCTAAGTTTCAAATAACTGTCTATGATTTTCCTAAACAATGCATCAGTAAATACCTCGGACGTTAATATCGCAGAAAATTAAATGTACCAGGGTTTACAGGGGTTTTCATTTTCATTTTCCCTGAATTTTCCAGGATCTCCAGACCATTATTAGTGATTTTCCCTGACTTTTGAGCGCCTGAAAACCACAAGATTTCGGTCATTTATAGAGATAAAAGTGGTAGTGAGGAAGCAGAGAAGTCTAAACTTATGAAAAATTGTAGGTTTATTTTCATATTCATCATATGAACTTCCAGTAATAAGAGATCAACAACTTTAAGTCCACAAAATAAAAATTATGATTACTTACATTGACAGAAAGGGTTTTAATTGCAGAAAAATATATGCAAAGAGGGCTAACCTGGCTTTTCCTTCAAACCTGATGTCATGTTAAAGTAGCTCTTTGAATCAATCTTCATTTTTTCTTCTCACATCCTTCTACAAATTTAGCTAAGTGACTTCAAATTTGACTGAGAATAACTTTTTCCTCACCAGAGGGACAAAGCGAAGCATTCCTGGTGAAATCGCTAGCGAATGAAAATGAAAATATGAATGCACACACCTTTCGCCAATCTATTCACCAAATCATGCAGGCTATAGCCAGAAAGAACCAGAATAGGGTTGCCTCCACAGCGAAGCCAGCCTGAGGCCAGTCGTCCCCTCCTTCACCCCGATTTTCGCTCCTATGCGCAGTTTTTGATCTCTTGACATTTTCAGGTGAGAAATTCCGAAATTTGAACGTTTTGCAATTTTTCCCTGACCACACGTTGAATTCCCTGACTTTTCCATGATTTCCATGACCGTTTTCATTTTCCCTGACTTTTCCAGGTTTTCCAGGATTTCCAGTTTCCTATAAACTCTGTATACACTAATGTCCGTATATTTTTAAAACGTTCTTTTTCACCAAACAAAATTATGGGAGCAATAACTGAGAAAACAGTTCACAACTCGTTCCTCGTGGAAATGAACGTATACAGGGAGTAGCGGAGTGACCGCTTGCCTTGTCGATCCACGAAAGATTTACAAAACCGGGATTTTAACAAAAATTCAGAAATATTAACGGATTAAGCGTTTAAAAAGCAGATTTAACAGAATCGAATGTAGAAGCACAAACCATATGGCAGGACAAAACAGTTTTTTAGACGCTTACGTTTTTCTCGAGCCTATTACCATTGGCTAAGGAACTAACGGGTTTTATCTAAACACCAAAGTAAGGTGTCTATATTACGATAGAAATACTGGCTTTCCTTTCCGAGGACTCTGGTTCGTCTCATTGCAGACATTTCTCATACGAATACAAGTCCGTACTTGCAACACGTTTGCTTCCGATATTGGTTTTCTAGAGGTTAGGTAAAGCAAATAAGTTATTCTGGGGAGACGACCGACAGCTGAGGTAATTTTTCGCCATCAAGACATATGGTTTATTGGGGGAGAGGTAAGAATATTTAGGTGAATGGACGAAGGGTGGGGGGGGATCGGGTTGGTGTGGTGGCTAGAGTACTGGCCTCCCATCCCGAGGGCCCGGGTTCGATTCCCGGCAGTGGCGGATTTTTCAGTGGAAAACAGGTCCTCACTTGAGTGCCTAGTGGAGAGCATTTCAGGTACAGTACTCCGTCCGGCGGATGGGACGTAAAGCCGTGATCCCCCTGGCGCCTTTCGTTAAGAGTAGGCTAATGCCGACGCCGGGTTTCACTCCACCCTTCCTCCGTTCCCTGAAAACTCCTACCATTACCCAATTATCCACCTATCCTATATGGCGCAAATGACCTCAGCTGTCGGTCGCCTCCTCTCAATAACCAACCAACGAAGGGTGGAGAGAAACCTGGCGTCGTCATTAGCCTGCTCTTAGCGAAAGGTGCCAAGAGGTCAGGTTTTACGTCACTACCGACGGACGGAGTGTTGAACTTAAGTATTTTCTACAAAGCACGCAAGTGAGGACAGTTATAGCAATGAAAATTCTCTCTACTCCCGGGATTCGAACTTGGACCCTTAGGGGTGGAAAGCCAGAGTACTCTAAGCCACCAACCAACCCGGGGTCACGGTAAATATTGTTGTAGTGTGCATAACTCTTTTAAAGCGCGTTAGAGCCAACTTTTCACACCCAAAATGAAACACAGCAGTTCTGCCAAACACACCGTATTTTATAACACACCCTGGCTTCCATGACAAATACGCAATCGAATTTTCCAAGCCTTCCGTTTCAATTCCTCCTTCGGCAGCCCCGAGACAGCTTGCCACGCAACGGAGAGGAGACGTGGGATCGTCAATTATCCAAATAGTCAAACGTCCGTCGGCGATGAAATGTCGACCGATTTCCCACGGTAGTTGCGATACGGCACTGATCGATGAACTTCCGCGTAACACACGAGACGAAGGATTCTTTGCGCTCCCTCCGCTCCTGCCAAAGCCTTTCCGCTTTCGACCCACAGCGCAGGATTTCGATTAGGAGTCCTCGCCCTGGCATCAAGGCCGACGAGCTACGCACCTCAATAGACGTCGTGTCAAACCCTCGGATCAATTTAATTGATCTTTGTTGTGTTGAACTTTCGGACCCTCAACAAATACCGAAGGACATAACTATCCTATTTAGGCTTGATCATATGGAATTTCTCCATCTCAGAAGAAATGAAACTAGTTTCGTTAATTTCACCGGTTGCTTTTTCGTATTCAGACTATGGGTTTCGATACGCAGTATCCCGGTTTATTACCAGGCCGTCTGAATAAAAAAGAACCTGTGGATTTTACGAAGTTAGTTTCATTTTTTACGTAACCACAGACGGTATTTTCTATGTACACACACGCATGTTAGAACGATTTTCTTCAGTTTTACTGCAACAAATAAATTGAAATTTACCTATTAGCAATTATGATTTAATAATTTGTTTTAAAACTATAAGCTACGAATATCGCGTTATCTCGATCACTACCCTATTTCATTCATTCCCGAATCCAACAAATCATGCATGGCGACGTAAAAAAAGATGCAAAAAAATTAGGAGGCTGTTGAGAAATTAGTTTGAAGACGGATAGAAAGAGTGAGATGGACATAAAGGCATTAATAGGTCAGGTGAGGTAAGAATTGACGTTGCATGAAAAAAAATAAGGAATCTGAGTAGAAAGATGGATCGAGTTATCACGGGGTAATAGAGAACCCGAGTTACCGGGGGTAACAGAAAGGGATGGAGACCGGTCGAAAGTAAGCTTATCTGAGAGGAGGAATTTCGCTAGGAAAAGGGGGTTCGAAATATGTCTGAGCGGAGCAAAAAAATGAGTCGGAGGGCATTCCATCAAAGCACATTCTTATTGATAGAATACCATAAAACCACGGAGTCCGCAAAAATACCAATTTTATTCCAGCACTAATAAATTATAAAGCCAAGTTGCATATAATATTCCCAGCCTTATGCAATACATTTAGAGGAGAGTATCAAGAACTAGGCGGGCCGATAGAAAAACAAATGAGAAAGTGCTAAATGAAGTTTATAAGGAAAGAGAACTATTGAAAAATATCAAGTAAAGGAAAGTTAAGCTCATCGGTCACCTACTCCGACATGAAACCTTCATACATAATACTTTGGAAGGCAAAATTCTAAGGAATATACTGAGAGGGCGACCAAGAACTACGTATTTGAAAGTTATGGCTACGGAAATGGGATGCAGCGCGTATGCTGAAATGAAGAGAATGGCTGAAGACAGAGACGGTTGGAGGTCGTGGCTGCGGCGACAAGGCTCAACGTCTTTAAATTAAATAATAAATATTCCATACATAAACCACTTGAATTAAGAAGATAAGTAAAGGAATTTGGATACAGAGACATGGTCACCTCAAGAGGAAAACTGATTGCGAACAATCACCCATAATCAGCTACTGATTAGATCTCTTTATTAGCCCAGCGGCTAACATAACATCCAGAAAAAAAGAATAAAAACGTACACGACACCTCAAGCAAATTCGACGTGCATTTTGCTGAGAATTACTACATAAGCACATTTTTCACAAGGGCATTACGATATTGAGCTATAATAGCGAATGATAGAAACCCCTATCGACGAATCGACGGCTAAAATCGGAAGTTAACGGAGGGTGATGAATGAATACGCTACCAGGTGCTGCTGTACATGTATCAATCTCCATCAATCTCGAGGAGCGGTGAGGGCGTCGACAAAAGAAGAACGAAGGGCGTAATGAACACGCATTCGGCAGGAGACTTCACCTCTGAGGTAGCCATAGGTGGAGATCGAGGGACGAAATAACCATGTTTTTCCACATCCTCTTCCGACCATGTTATTTTGAAACTATGAATATAGCTTAACAATTACAGTTAGTTTTACAAGAGGCTTGAACCTGCGCAATCTGATGCATGAAGATATGAGCAGAGAAAATTGCATGGTTCACAGCAACGAATTGCGTCGAAAACTTCCAAATACATGAACGACTGAGCAGAAAATAACTCATGTTCAGTTTACATGCATTCATCTATTCAATTTTCACGACTTGACCCAGCTTCTAACTGTGTAACCTGTTGAATCGCGTAAAACGGCGTTGTTGGGTATCCATTCTACGACCGCTATAACGAGTTTCACTTGAAATTCGTAGAAAATATCCCCAGGGACGTGAGCGGCAAGGATCGGAGTTTGCAATCAATACTGGAACATTAATTTAGAATGACCTGGATGTTCTCAAAATAAAATCACTTCCGGAAGCAGCATAATATTATTGTTGTTACTAGTTTACCGGTGAAGGTAGGTCTACATGGACACTGAATTCTCCAACACCCCTACATTTCACACGATGTACGTACATATCTCTTCAGCCCCTCCTACCTCCCATCATTCTATCCAAGCTATCCGTTCTTCTCCTCCCTCTTCCCCAATTACCCAACATTCTTCCCTCATCACGTTCTTCTAAACACCATCGCCCTTAATTACCTTCTCCATCAACATTTTCTGCATCCTCATAATTTCATCTATCAAATTTATTTCCTATCCCACCATTTCTAGCACATCATCGTTCGTCCTCCTTTCGACCCACTTTAATTTCTCCATCCTTCTCCACACCCACATCTCTAAAGCCCTATTCTTTATAGTCTATTTTCATCTTCTTTCCGCAAAGTCCACGTTTCCACCCCATATATAGTGCCATGCTCCATATCGACGTTTTACTAGTCTTCTCGTTACTTCCGTACTCAACACCAGTCATTAGTTCACGACTATGAGTAAAAGCTTCTTTTGCCAATGAGATTCTTCACACTTCAATGCTGCTATACCCTTTTTCCTCCAACACATTTCATAGATAGCTAAATTGCTCCACCTGCTATAGCTTCTGGCCTCCTACTATTACGTATAGAAAGAAACAATACCAATGCACCATTAAATTAAATTTACAAAATCTCTGCTATAAAATTAACTTAAAATTCATCAATGTTCCTTTGCAGCAAAAGTGCAGGAGATGACAAGTTCATACGCGTAACACAAAAAGGGTTAAAGGTACACCAATCTAAAGGGCAATGGGAGAGGCGAATGTGAACCATTGAAAACCTATTTTCGGGGACAATTAATGCGAGTGACGACCGAGCCTGGCCTTCATTAACACACTTCTCGGTCTGAAAGCCAAATTAACCAAGCCTTTCGCAAATTATTCCACTCCATTTAACGCAATAAACACATAGATGATAATTTTCAAGAGCAACACTCAACACTGGAAACCAAAGAATTTCTTTTCAGCACGAAGCGAGGAGAAATTATTGGACTTGAAGTGAAATTAATGTTCTTGAATGGTGGCTCGTCTTCTCTCCTCAGCAACGTATTCGTTCTAGTGCGACGCTCTTATTGTTAGATTTAAACAACATCAGACTTCACGCAGTGGAAGTGAGACATTATAGTCCAATAAAACAGTAACACTATTCTACATAAAAACATAATTAAAACAGCGACGATAAAACGACACGACGGCTCAATGTCATTAGCTGAAACATGTGTCGTACAGTTTTTTAATAGATATGAGTGAAGCTCTCTCGGGTAATCCACCAGGTGAGTGCATTTTTTAATGCACTCTCCTTAGGGAATAATTTTTAAAATATATTTTAGTGGAAAATTGCTAGTTTAATTTTACTTGTATGAAGCTCTTAAGCTATGCTCCGATAGTTATCGATATCGCAGGAATGAAGAAGAAATATTTACTTCGTCGATATGAGTCATACGAGGTATATTTCATGCCTAGTTACATGCAGTAATCATTTAAATTACAACTAAGACAATGGAGGAGCGAGGAGTTAAACATCATCACCATAATAATTACTCATTACGCTAAGATTGGTTCGACGCAGCCCTTTTCTCGAATCTTCTACCTCATCATAGCCATATAACACATCTCATTTATATCTTCATCACTAGTTCTAATACGATCACTTCTTGAAACATTATTCTCACAGATTTTTTACCGCGACAACAGACTTAATCCCACCATCGTGTCTCAATGTAATATCCGATACGTCTGTCCCTTTTGAAAAATTCCGTAAACCTTAAAAAGAAGAGGCGACAACTTAAAGGGAATGATAAGAATGGAAAAGGAAATCTCAGGCGAGATATCCATATCGATGGAGAAAGTTGTCAAGGATATTAAAGAGAAGAATTATGTAAACATGTAGAGGTTAGCTGAAAGGAGAATCGAGTGGAGAGCTGCGTCAAAGCAATCTTAGGGTTGATGACTCTTGATGATGAAGTTTGTACCGTCTTCTCATCAGACTTTTCATCACGTTTCTTTTTTCCTCCTCATATTCTCAGAATCTCTTCGTTTGTTACTTGGTCTATCTATCCATCCATTCTTAATGGATATTCTTTAGCACCGCATTTCAATTGCTTCCATTCTTGATTTTTCTGCGACTGTATCATTCATGCCGCACCGCCTTAAAAGGCCAAAACAGATACTCCATAACTAAAACGAGTGCAATTAGATTGAAAATAAGTACCAAAGACAGCGTTGAAAAGTACTTGGGATGTTCTTATAAAAGTTTCCAACCAATTGTGGGAGGTTCTTAAGAAATTCCTCCCTATTTTGGTTTCTGAATACATGCACGTTTGCACTCGAAATAAATGAAACGAAATGAAATCTTCCTCCCTTAGAATGGAGACATTCGCCACCATGCTTGACACTCAGACCAATCTTGGAATTATTGACCCATGATGACGATGGCGGCGTAATTAAATAGCGGGCACTCTTCATCAGAAATTCGGCGAATGGTACACGAATGGCACCTCAAAATCCGGCCATTTAAGGGATTGGTGATTTGGTGCCGTTGTAACTTAAATATCACGGGTTCGAATCCAACCTCGATCATGGATGTCGAAGTCAGTTAAAGAACAATCGTTCCACACCGCCCTCTTAAATTCACAATCCCTTCTACTCTCCTTATGCTGCCCCAAATCCATCTGCCCTCTTCTCCAATATTCTATCCTCTTCCACAGTCTTCAAGATTCCTTTGTTCTTTAATAACTACTTTCTACATCACCTTTTTCTTCTTCCTACAGTTCTAGAAATGTTCCCAGAACTCTATCTATCCGCCCCCACCCTGTCGGCAGCACCTGTCTACCCCTTTCTACCCCTCGGGCATTTTTCCTCTCAAAAATTTCAAACCAACACCTCAGAAGCGTATAACCAACGCTCATCCTCCATCCCCCAAGAACCACGTTTCGAAACCAACATGCATACCTGCCATGCTATACTCTGTATGTACTGAAATCATAACTAATCTGTTTTTCAGGGATTTCACTGAAGATCCTAGCATTAATTATGTACTCGTCTTTGCGAACGATTAGTTTGCTGATGCAATTCTTTTTTTTTAATACTCTAGCTGTAATATCAAGTTTCGACCAAAAAACCTTCATTAAGACGGCAATAAATTGTTTCGTATCTCAGTAATATTTTTGATTTGAACTCAGTTGTACTTAATTGTGTTAGCGACGCGGCCCGATGTATCGACTTTTGTTTCTCGAGGTGAAAGTGCAAAGGCCTATACGGTTGATGTATATCGTGCAGATCACAAAAATAAAATCACTGATTAAACTTTGAATTTTCAAAAAAAAAATAATAAATTGTATAGCTTTTAAATATTTGATTTTTAGAAAATTAAGAGAAATTCTGAACTGACATCGTCAAATTAACTTCAAAAACACTTTTTCCTATGAAACATTTTTTGCAAAAAAAACCTGTGGCACATTCCGCAGGTATTGCTGAAATTTGACGGCAGGTACTAGAAAGCTTAAAACCACTCCACCGTTTCACACGCACACGAAAATAAAATTCCGATGGAATTGCGGGTCTTACCGAGGCCGAATAACGGGACGCAACACGCCATTTTCTCCAGATGATGACAAGAATTGCATCGTCCTCAATATCCACACATTAAGAACTCGTAAAAATAAAAAAAATAAAATAAAAAAATTCGGCCCATTGTAATTAAGGGAAAATACCTCGATGGAGAAAGAGAGAGCTTAATGACACTTCTTCGAAAAATATCCAGAGGGAGCGAAAAAAAATAGGTGAGTAACTGAACCAAATCTCTTCCTCTTTCGTGAACGGAGGAATATACCGACTGCCAGAGGGGGGGGATGCGGAGTACTTATTATAGCCGGACGATTCCCGACAGAAAATTGAATGAATCCCCACCGTCCTGATTGAGTAGAAATTTTTTCGTAAGCGGTCTGGTTTCAGCCTTCTTAAGCCGGAGTCATTTGACTCGTTCCGAGATGCCCAGCGCAAGACAAGGAATGGTACAAGGACAAAGATTCGACCAGGAAAACAAATTAAGGAGAGACATCCCAACAATCGATGAACAATGAGATCAAAATAGGATCATCATCCTCAAGAGTCAACAATCATTAGATTGGTTTTACGCAGCTCTTCGCTCGATTCTTCTAACGGCTATTATCTTCTTATTTAAGTATATTTATTCAGGGGAGGCAGACCGAAAGAAGGCGACCCTTTTAGGATAGGTTGGTAACTGGGTAATGACAGGAACATTTCAGGTAATGGAGAAAGGGTGGAGAGAAACCCGGCGTCAGTATTAGCCTGCTCTTTATGAAAGGTATGAAAGGTGCCAAAGGGACCGCGGCTTAACGTCCCATCCGACGGACGGAGTACTGAACCTGAAATGCCCTCCACTAGGCACTCAAGTAGGGCCCGGTTCACCGATGAAAAAAAAAAAAGCTGCCGCTGCCGGGAATCGAACCTGGGCCTTCAGGATGGGAGGCCAGTACTCTCTAGCCACTGCACCAACCCGTACCCCTGCCTTCATATTAACATTTCTTCATTCTTATCTTCAACATTCTTCACCACTTGCTCTATATATCTCATACGAGTTCTTCCTCTGTCATTCTTCCCGTTTACTTGTCTCTCGACGATTGTCTCCATCACACAAACATGTCTCAAGCTGTCGCTATCCTATCTTCATTTTAACGTGTCCTATCTTCATTTTAAAGGTTTCGGAGGACGTATTTTTTCTCGCACTCCTCTCAGGACTTCATCGTTACTCACTCAGTTCACAGATCGATCCATTTCATCTTCATCGCTCCTCCGTAGCAGCATATTTTGAATGCATAGATGAAATGAAGGAAGAGTAGGCACTTTTCAGGATTCTTGAATTATGTTCTTACTGACACGTTAACTGCAACTTTGATTTCATAGTGGAAATTAAAAGCTGATTAAGCATTTAAACGATTGCCTAAACAATTAATACTAATTACTTTACCTCATAGGAACAATTCGTTTAATGCACGTGCATGGTAGATGCATAACTAATGCTACTCCACTTACGTAGTGACCTACGCACCTGGATAAGAAAAACGTCATGATTTTCAAAATATTTTATTTCTCCACGACCAGTTCCGTAGCATACGCGATATCGCTTAGTATAGTTTCGTCAACGGTAACCGACAATGCCACCTTAGCGACGAAATCGGTCTTTGATAAATAAATTGTTTTGAAAATATCGAAGTTTTTCTTATAGTGTGGTAATAGATTTTCATGAAGTTAAGCCTGACACCAAAGAGTTCGGTACTGTACCTATAAGCTGCATGTTATAAGTGTATTATTGGTGATTATTTACCGCCTGTCACACAATCTCGAAGGGGCTCGTAGGGTACTCCGTAGATAAAGACAATACTGTGGAATGTAAATACACACCCGGAGCATCACTCCTCCTAAATATCTGCAGAATCCGAAATACTTCACTGGCCTTGATTTTCTCCGGCCAGTAACTGGCTGATAAGTCTCCGAAAACAGCAGCGAAACAAAAAAAAAACATCTACCACATCAACAACAAATATCGTCTACATCAACCTACTTATTTGATGACTATAGGTAACAAGTGAAACCCCTAATACGGGCTGGAGTAAAAATATACTGATTCCCGTTACACACCCGGAGATTTTTTTCCAAAAATATTCACCGGTTACCTTCCTCAACAGTTTTTGAGGCAGTATACCAGGAGGCTTTTCGCTGCGCAGTACGATGCATGGAGATATGTATACAGTACAAGTTACAGTCAAGCATGAGAACAAATTGCAAGGTAAACATCCCAATTGTACGAACGTCTTCGCGGAAAAAAAGCTCCGATTCATTTTCCACGATTTGACGCTGGTTCAAAAAGTGCAATCCATTACTTTGCGAAAAACGACCTTCGAGAGGCTGATTTGAATATCTAAGTAAGCACAGTAATTTATCCCCAACGCGGACTCACTTCGCTCGAAACTAGCGACAACACAAATGAAAAACATACACCCGGCGAATGTAAAGTAGTCTTCATTAGAGTTTTATCGCAACAATGCGAATAGGGTCCAGGGTTCACAATTGGTTAGTCTTCGCGAAAAACCCGATCAAGAATTATATCGGCGACAAAAATCGCAGATAGCCCAGGGAAACGGATTCCCATTTCCAAGAATCATTGAATTTCCCACGCCTTTGCCCATGCAAACAAGGCCACAGCTCTGGTCTCATCGGGAAAATCTAGCTTTTGCGACCACTGAATGGACGATGAGTGCCAGCACAAACCAACAACGAGGAATAGTGAACTGATTAGCATCTTAGAGAGCTGGATTCTTAGAATAAATGGAAATGAATTGAAAACACTTAGAAATTGGATAGCTGTTCATACTATACATACTATTCCTATGTAGTGGACTAATTAAGTAATCAGGGCCTCGATCATGGATCTTCATAACGCGTGCGCTAGCGTTATTGTTATTTTTTGATTAACTTATGTCAGAGAGAACGTGATCTCCATTCTTCATTTTTCGCACAGAACTTCAAATCGTTTATTACAATAGCGAATTTTATAGACGGTTATTGCTAACCCTGCGCTACTCTAGGGGTAAGCGTTAACGATAAATATTGCGATAACGTGAAAGATAGATCCGTGATTCCACACCAGGAGCCATTCGGGTGGTAACATTGGCCTTTTTTTCACTGCGAGGAAAGTATTGTTTTAAATAACCAGGTTGCTGTTATTTAAAAAGACTTTGCATTACATGATATACTTGCAGAAATCTACATGATATCTTGCACGATATCTTAGCAGTCTTTTATACGGCAACTAGCAAATCACTCCGTTTTGACTGGAAGTGGTCCAAAGAGGCCTCTCCCGGATTTGAACCTTCAGTCAGTAGCCCAACAATCACGTAGTAATCAGCATGAAGACATAGATAGCATCAACTCCATCACACGGAAAACGTTCTCAAAAAGAAAATACACAACGGTGCTCTTGTTGGAGTTAAGCTATACAGTACGACGAAGGATACATTCTTCGATGTGAGTAGCGGACGAAAAAGAGAGTTTCGGCAACCGTCGAAGGATTGCATGGATTCGACAGGTTACTCCAAAATTTCGTCGCGTCGCGTAATCGAGGCGTGGGAAGTCTATCCCACGCTTTTGTAGAGTGTGCTGGGCCAACTTCTCCCAGAAGAATGGGTGATGCAGTATAAAAACGGGGTGATTACATTAGGCGCGGCTCGGAATAGCGAACTGCTTTTCCCTTAGCCGATTGCAACGACATTTCATTCTGGGAAAGTCCAATCAGGGGCCTTATTTGGTAAGACCTAGACATTGTTGAGCCCAGAAAATGGCGGATCTAAGGCATCTATGTCACGACAAACGCCGATTTTTCATTGCAACAATGGGGATTTGTCGAGATTGTTGGTGTCGCCAACACAGCTTTCCACCCAAGGCTTGACAATGGTGAGGTCTTACTGAATAAGGTTCCATTAGTACTTCGAGCTGAGTTTGGGATCCTGGGGTCAAAATTACGGTTAATTAAAAAAGGCTTTTTAAGTTTTAACACCAGCATATGCTATGTTAAACGTCCCACTGCCCTAACTTAAAAAAAATAAGGTGAAAAGCAAGCTCGTCAGGGATTCGGCAACTGTATGATAGAAACACTATTCGTAATAATATTTTCACAACATGTTTTCTGATATGTAACAACATTCCATCCAAACTCACCAGATTCAAAGATTTATATCACCAGTGAGCTCATTTTATTGGAATTAGAGGAGGATGAATGAGAACCGAAACACCTCTAGGGAAAGAACTCAAACGGAACAATACTTAAAACAACCGCTTTTAATCAACCATCTAAAACATTTGACAGCCATAATTCTAATGTAGATTGAAGGTTGAAATTAAGAGTAATGATATAAATCATTTTCAAAGACAGCTATAAATATTTTCCTTTGATATAGATTTCACGTTTGGAGGGTATTATCTACGAGCAAGGTCGATAGATATCGATCTTCCCCTTCGAGATATATCTTCACAACAACAATAACAATCGTCATATTTGTGATCAATTAGCAGTGCTCTCCAAAGTTTACCTTGACAAATCAATTCAAACCGGGAATTACACGTAAAAACACCTTGTAATTGCTGATTTTTGCTGTTCCCAATACCTCTCGTACTTTGAAGAGTAGGGTCAGATTTTATTTACCCTAGGAGACATCAAGAATGAGGAAATCGGTTAAAAACCGATGGTGATAAATGTAAACGTAGGTAGGTACAGGGTTTCTCCGTCCAAAATACAAGTTACCAAATTTACGAACGAATATTGTGTGTTCAGCTCTTGAATATAAAAATAAGACTTCATAATTACAGGGTACAATCCGCATTTCAGACGTTTGTGTTAAAGCACACAATGTAAATTAGGCACATCCATGGCGGCGCTCTCCAGTTTCTATATTGGAAATGGGTGCGAAGACCCATCTCGTAGGAGCAATCGTATCGAATATCTATCGATCCTGTTCAAAGAGTATTTTCATCTAAAGCTTCCTTCGAAACAACAGTGATCGCCGTTTTTACAGCTATGGAACCAAGCAAGACCAGTGGAGCGCCGTTTTTAAACAATGAAGAACGAATAGAGTCCATATTCGGCAACAATGGACGAATCATGGTTTGGACAAATAGTTGAGCGACTTCTATCCCTGGCAGAGCGAGCACGTGGCGGCACGAGGCGTTCATAAAGCCTTCCTCAAGTGAAGTGAAGCCCGAGCGATCACAAGCAGGCTATCCCGACGACGAATGCGTCAGGCACACGGGACAAGTCCTTGATGGGCTTTGGGAGGAAGTTTCATGGCCACCACCGATGGGAAGTCATTCTGCAGGCAATCTTGCACGAGCCGCGTCGGCCATTAGATTGATTAGGGCCTTAAAGACCGAGCGACCGGTTGAGTCATGACGCGGATTAAATTAACATGAGAGGCGCGCGCGCTAACCTCTCCGATCACGAAGGAGCACAATTTGCTAACGCAACTAAATGTTTAGATGCTATTCACGGAGGCAAACTGAGAACAAAAAATTATCATCGGAGGACGGCGCACGAGAATCACTCTCCGAGCCAGAACATCTAACCGACGGCAATTCACTTCGCTCGGAGAGATTAATGGTGCCGGAGGAATGCGAACATGCGAGTTAAAATCCAAATAATGGATGAGAATATTCTCATTTGTATCGGAAGATGGACGCACGATGCGAGCTAGCATTAACCAGCGTGCGTGCCTTTTTCCGCAAATGCATTAACTCTTCCCAGACATTCGATCTTCCTCGAGTCAGCCATTCAAGACGGATTGCATTACAGTAATCACAGTTTTAAGATGGCTGGAGCGGTAATCGTGGATCATAGAGGGTAAAGAGCCCAAGCGATTATAAATTGAATTTGCTATATCCCTTTGCACTTCATTTACTTTTGTCTCTCCAATATCAACACTCAATCCTTCGATTCATAGGTATTAACCTTCAACAACATGTCCTCTTCTCTAAGAATCCCTTTCCACTTCTCTCCATCACTATGACGACCCATACAAACAATAGATTAACAGCATGAAATACACTAATTGACAGTTGAATATATAAAAAAGAAATACATAAAAGTGAATGCTGGTCATGTCATAGACATGCGTCAGTTGTATGTACATTGTATTAATTTTCCAAGTACGTCGAAAAAATACTAGGACCATATTTAATTTACGTACAACTAATTATGCAGTGGAACTCATTGACGTACTTGCCAATATGGAAACTACACAAGAATTGCATATTGAATTTTTGCTTTAATTAACGCACGTTATGACTTGGCAAAACAAAGATTTCCATGAAAGATCTGGTGTTTTCCCGGCGTATAATGCTGGTGAAATCTTCACGGGCAAAGACTGCCATGGTTACTGTTGATAGTTTTTTTTTAATAATAATAAATTTATTTTCAAAAAAGCTTACATGTTGTAATTTCCCTATGGATTGGTCACAAAAAAATAAAATATTACAACTTACAACAGTTACAAGCATACTTTCTAGTGTCTAGTCATTATGAATTATATTTTATCTTGTATGGTCCTGCTAAGCTGATGCTTATCAGCAGGTTCCCAGTTTACAATGTAGTGGTGCAATCACAATAGAGAGTTATAATTTATAAATAATAAAAAAAAATAAGTGCAGTTAAGGTCCTGCTAAGCCAAAGCGGCTTGTCAGCAGGTGCCTTTAGTGAAAATATATTTTTTTGCTGTGTAGCGTTTTGGACAATAAAGAGCTTAACAGTATTAGCCAAATGGTGCCAAAGATTAATGGTGCCCGAGGAATGTGAACATGCGAGTTAAAATCCAAATAATGGATGAGAATATTCTCATTTGTATCGGAAGATGGACGCACGATGCGCGGTATTCGAAAATTCGAAATTTTCGAATACCGCGCGGATTTCAGCGCGGCATTCGAAATTAAGGCGAAAGTTATACGCAAAAATGCTTTTTTGCATCTGTGAGCCGGTAGGAACCATGATATTTGTTAGAAGCCACCATAGTAACATTCTATTTATTATTTTACGTTCATAACAAAATCTGTGCACGTGTTATCGAATTATAAAGAAATGTATCTCATGTACCATAAGGTTCATCATCATCGTTCTCCGTGAATATCGCCTTAAAGTAAGAAGTTCTGGAACGCCCTCTTGGTTTTATACCAAGTACTCTTCCTTCAAAAATATTGGTCATAAAACTGTTGTGCCTTAATATATATGTCCCACTAGCTTAGATCTCCTTTCCTTAATTGTACTTAAGAGGGACTATTAGTTTTTTCTCTCTATCCAGCTCGCATTTGTAAGTCTCCTTCATATCCACATTTCCGCTGATTCTAGTTTCTTATAATCTGTTTTTCCGATTGTCCATGTCTCACACCCGTAAGTTAATACATGCCATACAAATGTTTTAGCAAATTTTGTTCTTACTTCTATGCTCAAGTGGCCATTTGTTAATAAATTCCATTTATTGTGAAATGCTTGTTTTGCGAGGCTTAGGCCCGTATGCAGAAACGAACCTCCACCTCCTGCTTCATCTCCTCCTCGTAGGAGGAGCGAGCAAGAGAGGGCACCTCCATCGCGTTGCACATTCCGACCTCTATCGTAGCTCCTAGGAGCTGCGATGGAGGTCGCCTCGAACAATCGTCGCGACGTTCACAGAAATTTCTCATACCGACGATGACGTTTTCTGTGACGTCTCACCGAAAAAAAAGACTGGCGAAAGTAAACTCGACTTCACGCGAAATGGCGTCGCAGGGTGCCTGCAGAATGTCGCCGCAGGAGAAAGCGTTACTGATTGAGTTGGTATTGGAACACAAAGGAATTTTGGAGAACAAAAAAACTGATGCAGTGTCTTTGGAAACAAAGGCAAAATGTTGGCAGAGGTTGGCTGACAAATTCAACAGCCACGGATACGTCAGCCAAGTAAGTGTCTCGGTCATGAATTTTGAGTAGTGAAAATGGTGACCGTATTAAAAGCTGTGTTACCTGTACGGTACCTTAAGTTGCGTTGATCAAAATATTGTTACCAAATCATAATATAAGGATGTTATTTGTGATAACAGCGTTCTTGGAAGCAGCTCCGGAAAGCCTGGGACAATGTTAAAATGAGGAGGAAAAGGAGCCATGCCGAGGAGACGAGGAAAAGAATGGGTACAGGAGGGGGTCCTTATGTTCCGCATGAGGACCCTGACAGCGAAATCACCCCACAATTGGAGGTAACCATTCCTTCAATCACCCATTGTGTGATGGGTGTCGAAGATAGCGATATGCTGTCCGACACACTCGTGGGTGCAGAGGATGTGGAATCATTGCGACCGTTGGATGAAGGTAGTGTAATATGTTTTGTATTTCTTTTCAATGTCTTTACATGTGTTGCAAAGTAACTAGTAATCACCCGTTATCTTAAAGATTATCTTGCTCTATGCCCATGTTAAGTGGCAAGAGATTTTTCATATCTTCATCCTTTGTACATATAGAAAAGGTATCTGTTACTGTGATGTTTTTAGAAGTGGCATAAGTAAAAAATCTTCACGTAATAGCATCGCAAATAATTCTTCATCGACAATCGTTAGATGATGTTTATATCAATGTGTGTTAAGGCCTGGTTACACGATACATTAACACGTACGGCTTCATGTACATTTGCGTGAATGGTCTCTGCTCAACTTGTGCGAATGCATGAACCAAATAGAACAGGTTCTATTTTCTGTTCACGCATTCATTCATTTGTACATTTTGGTGTGGTTACACGGTGCATTTTCGCGTTCATTCTCGCGTTCATTCATTTACACATTAACTCGTACGGGTTAATGTATCGTGTAACCAGGCCTTAACAGGGACAAGTTTAAGTGGAATTTAATTTATCTTAAAAAAAGGTGTCTGACGAATTTATGTCATAATTGCAACCAAAGTGAGTGGGTAACCAGCTTCAAATTCTTAGGTGTAGGTAGTCATAGATGAGTCTTAGTGATGGCAAATATAAATTGAGAGTATAACAAACACTATGCGACTAACTGAAACAAATGTGTAACTCGATAGAAATAAATGTCCTTTGCATTTTTTGGACGGTAATGTCCATTTCAGACGAAGATATGCAATTTTTAGTTAAGGTGGAGCTTATATACGTACTTTTAAACCGGCTGTTTACCATCAAAAAAGAATAACTAGTGGAAATACAGGGTGCCTGCTGTATGTACCTCCTACCCGCAATTTATGGAAAAAACTTTTCCCTCGCCAGGGCGTAATTTAACATATTTAAAAAATATGTTCTACATACAGGACCTAAGATGCACAAATTATTACTGTATTTTTGTACAAAAGCAAAAACTTCATAAGGGTTCAGGAAATGTAGTCTTGGATTTTAATTAAAGAAAGCCTAGAGGATATGCTACTTTAAAGATTCATCTATAATTGCACCAAGGTATTATATTCTTGCAATAATATGAGTGATTGAGCACAATCATAAAAAACAATTGATGTTAGGTCTTCCAGTCTACCTATATTAATCTTACTTGTTAAATTGTGGTGTGTGTATTTTGTTTGTTTATTATTTCGTTCATTTCTTGATACAGAGGATGCAGGGCCTAACCATGCATCCAGAGAAGCCGTTGCACAAGAGAACAGAACCACTGTTGTGGAGTTGGTGGATTTTCCAGAATCTTCTGGTTATCTTCCAACTCCACACACTTCGAGGGGTGGAACCTCTCGAATGAGGGCACTGGAGGAAAGGCTGAAGAAAGTGGAGGAGGCGATGGTGGCCGCCAGGGAACTACATGAATTACGAAGGGAGGTTGTTGCCCTTGAAAAAAGGGCGGCGGAGGTTAAGCTCCAAATACACCTGGAGCAACTGGAGGAGAATCGCGCAGAGGCCCGGAGAAAACAAGTGTGTTATAATGGATTGAAGTAAATGTGCACTTTGTGCTCAACAGTACAATTTTTCAGCTAAAACCTCATTTTTCTCTTTTCAGGAATTACATGACTTGCAAATGGTGGTTCTCCGGCGCTCTCTACAGCAGTGATCTCCTCCAGTAAAGCTCACCAATCTCCCTTTGTAATACATGTAGTTCTCTTTTTCAGCCTTTCATCCACTTCCCTCAGTGAGAAGTTCAACCCCTCGAGGTGATGTCCTCCTGTGCAGTGGCCTCTTTTCTTCATTCAACTGGAGCAACGGTTTCTCCTCTGCGCTTGCGGTGGATAGCTGTCGCTGTCTTCAACATCTTGGGTGGTTGCATGGAATGGTTACCCCTTTTTGTGGAATGATTGAGCTGCCTGTACCCATTCTTAGTGGCAAGGGCTCCTTTCTTGACTTGTCCCAGGCCTGTGGTAGTGCTTCCAAGACTTTGCCTGCTTTTTGCTTTTGTTTCTCATGACACTGCATGTTTTTTTGTTCTCTAAAATACCATTGTGTTCCAAAAACAAATGAGTCAGTAACGCTTTCTCCTGTTTTATAATCTGAAAAAATAAAATGTTTTTCCACTCAATTTTTTGTGTATCTTTATTCATTGGGTCGAACCTATTCCTCCTTGTGCATGCCCAATTTCATTCCTGGTTATGGTTAACGTAAAGCAACAATGTTCGGGAATACTTATGAGTACCCTTTATTTGCAAGGTAATTCATTTTAATTAGGATTTCCTCTTATTTCAGAGTTGACTCAACCAAGATAAGTGAAAGTGTCATTTTTAAGAGCCACATTTCCTTTTGAGCACTTTGTAATGCATTTTTATACAACTTCACGTATGACAAATTAATGATCTTGGAATTAAAGGAAATGTTGATTTTGTCGATACCTTTTCAGTCAACCGATGTAATTTCAACCAAATAATCATGTTATAAATGTTGACAATTCTTTCTTAACATATTGAAATATATTTATTTACCCATGTGAATGATGAGATTTTGGCCATTGCATAAATGATAGCATCATTATTTGTCATTGTATGTATGTATGTTCTAAGGTCAATTCTTTCAAAACCAGCAATGTGGCAACTAAAACGAACTAGTTAGCTACAAGTTTGTGGCTCCCCCTAATTTTCTATCTCAAGTGTGATAAAACAGGTGTGGCACAAGACTGCAGTTGGCATTTCCATCAACGAAATGGGAGGAATACAGTGAAAACTGTTCTTGAGACTATGTTATA
This sequence comes from Platycnemis pennipes, assembly GCA_933228895.1. Classification (NCBI taxonomy): domain Eukaryota; kingdom Metazoa; phylum Arthropoda; class Insecta; order Odonata; family Platycnemididae; genus Platycnemis; species Platycnemis pennipes. The sequence goes on along the minus strand of OW121850.1, from coordinate 90,780,435 downwards.
ACATACATATTAAACCATCACTTGTTGTCATTCCTTATCAGCAATATGCTCTCTGTGCATTCTCTCTCATTATAGCCAACTCTCCAATGAGGGATACTTAAATGATTCTCTGGGCAGCATATTGAATCTGAATTAGAGCCTCATATTCGATACTCATCCTTCACTGAATGCCCATGTGCCTACACCATTTCACTTTTCAAGTCAGTGTACATACTCAACCCTCACAGTGCTCATCCCATCTAATATGCTATTCATCCTCTTCCTGGTCTACCCAGTTTTCTTCCCACACTGACTGCTCAACATCCCTCTGGTTCCCCAAAAATTTTCACCAAGTTCCCAACCTGCCTCTTGCAGCTATCTCCCCTCTCCAACCATAACCACACCCAGCATTGATCCTGGTGCCTCATCTCTTACACTGGCGCTTGAGGCGTTTATTAGTGATTTGAAACAAAAAGAGGCAGTCTTTTAGTTAATATAAGAATGTAATGAAATACTGGCTTTGTTAGTTAATAATTATTTAATTTCTGGTTTGGAATTGAGTTCAGTGATAATTTTTTTGAAGCTTTAAATGCCTTTGCCAAAGAGATACATAAGGATGAACAAATACCCATGGAGTGTACTCAACAACCCCAATCACATTTGGAAATCCTGCTGTCTCATAAAACTGCTACTTTTATCTTGCAAGGACTTCTTCATTCCTGGGAAATTTCGCAAAGTTGTGGAGCTGGCCCACAAGTTGCTTACTTATGACCTACATGGCAATTGCACATGATGTTAAGAAATTAGGTGTGCTGTCAACGTATCTTTCACTTCAACTTCATTACAAAATAAGTAACAAACAACATACATTTGTAATTTGCTAATTGCTACTTTGATCCATTCCTTGCAAATCTCCACAGACAGCCAGCAGGGAAACATTTCATGGTACTAATTCATTGTCGTATGACTATGAGTGCCTCATTGCATATTCTCAGAATAGATGATTTCCAAAAGATAAGAAAGCTAGCTTACCTGAAAACTGCCAACAGTGTGTTTAACCGTGACATCCAACTCAAATATTATTTGGTACATGTGTATGAGTTGAAAAACCGCATAAGAAACCTATCTCGCAAGCAATACGAAGTAATTAAAATGTAAATAAAAGTGGTACGTGGGCATGAAAATAACTTCACATTGAAGATGACAAATTACTGATTGATAGTGTATTGCAATATCTACATCATGAATTCATAAAAACATTGCAATTCAGAAAGAATATCACCATAAGCCAATATGACGATCACTTGTTAAGTCTTTAAAATAGAATTAGCCAGTTACATGGCATTGAAAGCACTTCACATTGATGATAGCACATTACTGATTGATAGTATAACATTACTGATTGATAGTGTATTGTAATATCTTCATCATGAATTCATAAAAACATTGCAATTCAGAAAGAATATCACCATAAGCCAATATGACACACACTTGTTTAGTCTGTAAAATGAAATTAGCCAGTTACATGGCAAAGAAAGCACTTCACATTGATGATAGCACATTACTAATTGATAGTGTATTGTAATACCTTCATCACGAATTCATAAAAACATTGTAATTCAGAAAGAATATCACCACATTAAGCCAATATGACGATCACTTGTTAAGTCTTTAAAATAGAATTAGCCAGTTACATGGCATTGAAAGCACTTCACATTGATGATAGCACATTACTAATTGATAGTATAACATTACTGATTGATAGTGTAATGTAATATCTTCATCATGAATTCATAAAAACATTGCAATTCAGAAATAATATCACCATAAGCCAATGTGACGATCACTTGTTAAGTCTTTAAAATAGAATTAGCCAGTTACATGGCATTGAAAGCACTTCACATTGATGATAGCACATTACTAATTGATAGTATAACATTACTGATTGATAGTGTAATGTAATATCTTCATCACGAAATCATAAAAACATTGTAATTCAGAAAGTATCTCCGTATGCGAAAATGACGATCACTTGTTTAGTCTGTAAAATGGAATTAGCCAGTTACATGGCATTGAAAGCACTTCACATTGATGATAGCACATTATTAATTGATAGTGTATTGTAATATCTTCATCACGAATTCATAAAAACATTGTAATTCAGAAAGAATATCACCATAAGCCAATATGACACACACTTGTTAAGTCTTTAAAATAGAATTAGCCACTAACATGGAATTGTAAGCACTTCACATTGATGATAGCACATTACTGATTGATAGTGTATGGTAATATCTTCATCACGAATTCATAAAAACATTGTAATTCAAAAAGAAATCTCCAGAAGACAATATGACGATCACTTGCCAAGTCTGTAAAATAGAAATAAACAGCTCGTGGGCATAATAAGCACTTAAAATTGAAGATAGAACATTACTTATTAATACATAACAATTATATCCTCGTCTACTTCTATCAGAACCAATTTATTCGAAATACTTACGACGACCAACATGAGAATAAAACACCAAAATTTGGCAAATTTAAAAACCTCTTCCATCACCTTGAAAAGTACTTCAAATAAAAGCTGCTACAATAATTAGGAATTCAACATGATAAGGTCGCCGTAATAGAGTGATATAAGTTCAGAATTAGCCATATAACTATCCAGGCGATAGCGTCAGCCATCTTGATTTTTTACAAATCGCCTCCTCCATCGGCTCCTCCGAGCTAGAAGACACCCTGGACCAAGCTTCATTGATGGAGTCAACCTCCGTGGTTACGGAGCTCTTGAGCGACCTCGAGATCGACTGTGCAACGCAATTTGGAGATGGAGGAGGTTATGACGCGTTTTGAGCATGAGGTCGAGGTGGAGGTTCGTCTCTGCATACGGGCCTTATTCTTCTCACTAAACACGCGTAACCCGTAAGGTTGCGTGTACAAAAATTACTCTAGCCACCTTATTGGCAACGAGAAAATCTAACCAGCAAAGTGGCTACTAAACAGAATACATATCACTTGATTTAATCGAAATATTATTCCCTTCTAGGCCAAATTCATACAGTACCGCGATTAGACTAAAGCAAGCAGAAAAGAGCCTTCTGAGTCGGTGACGAGAAAGAATCCTGGATCGGGCACAGATTTCGAGTCGGTCGTAAGTTCAAAACCAGGTTACAAGGAGCGATATTAACCACAGAAATCGGTACATCTAAAATCAAACTTACTATGGCCACCATATAAACGGGTACGATGCACGTTCCCTGCTGAAAGAGAGCTGGGTTTGAAAAATAAAACAAGAGAACAAAATGAGACATTACCACGCTACAAACCACTTATTCATTTTCCAGCAATTTTCTTTTCACTTACTATCTTTCATTAGCCGCGATTACTCGATGATGTGCGGTTATTAATAATCCCAAAAAAGACAATGAACCGAGGAGAATCAAGTTCTAAAACACGCCATGGAGAACTCGCCCGTGACGTATCGCCCGTCTCCACGATATTCCAGCAATAGAGACGGGTTATTTATAACACAACCGAAAACGAAACGAGGGAAGACAAAAGAACGGAGAGACTGTGACTCCCTTATCATTACGATCAGCAAAGAAGTGGAAAAGTCAATATGATACACGAACGTGAAATAAAGGAGAATTTCATTTTTTCACTGATACCGTACATTCCAGAAACAAAGACTACAACCACGACTGAGAGTCGAGGACGAGACGTGGTTTCTAAGACGCCATTTTTCAACAAGGTCGCGATGCAGAAATTAGCTTAAAACTTCTAAACAAAATAATAATTGAAATTGATAACTGACTGAAACATATTCTTTGAAAAAGAAAATGGAATGGATAGGGAGACTTTTTTGGAAGGAATTTCTTCTTTGTCTTGTTGTCGTGGACTGAGCGAGGAAAGAATTAATTATTTAGTTTTTCGGGCCGTTGGCCTCTTTATCAATATGTTGCTTCCGTCTGCTCCGCAGAAATATAAAAACGAAGAAAAATACATCTGCAATTTTGGCCTGGAAACTCGCGCAAGGATTTGAATTAAGGCGGTTGGTTCGCGACCGCCTGAGTCAAAATCGCAGAGAAATTCCAATGCTTTGGATATTCTCGTACGATGGTAAAATAAATACTGCTCACTCTTGCGATATGCATAAGCTATCGAAAAGCAAATGTAACGTACTAAAAATGCAGAGTAGCCACAGAAAAGCGTTTCAACGAGCACGTTTCACAGACAAGATAGTCAAAATATTGTTTATGCTTAAGATACCTACAATTAAATCTATCTAATTATTACACCGTTACAAATTATTTACACATTAAAAATTAAAGTTACCTTAGAAGATATCTTCGAATCCACTTTAAATTCAATTTACTTACGAATTTATTAATTTTGAGGGAAATGCGGCAATTCTGATCCACGCCGATTGCAGCGCCACTTCGATAACGCTAAGGAATTTCGTCCGAAATAACAGCAAAACAAACGCTAATATCTTGGAAACTAATACAGATTGGTACCTCCATATTATTACCATTTTATTTTTCGTGAAAATGCACATCGCATCAGTTTTTTCTTTTAAATGACAATTTTTTGCGATATGAAAACGCCCGTTCTCTCAATAAGCGTAACTAATTTCAACTGCGATTTATGGAGCAAGTAGAGCAAACTAGGGGGTTTCGGTTGACTACAATAGATAGAGGAAACTTTTTTTCTACGAGTACCCGAAATATGAAAAAATGACATCTTTCATTTTACGATGCAACCTCCTTAGCTTCTTATATATACGTACATTGCATGCGACTTTCTCGACAATAATTTCCCAACCATGCCTTTACAACAGACGAGTGGCACTTCTGTGTCCTCAAAGGGTTTTTTTTACGAAATACCCTTGTATGTACCTTCAACCTAGGATGAACTCTCATTCAGCAATACCAGAAATGCTCCCTGTACTAAACGAGACCGTCGACTTTGAGAGTGGCCCGTGCAATGCGATCACGAATTGATGGAGGCGCAAAAATGAATTTGAGGGCGTAAAATGTATTCCCGAATAAGAATGAAGACGAGTAGCTCACTTTACTGCGAGATTTCCTCATCAACGCGAGAACTGCTTCATCAAGCAATGCGAAAACAGCCCCGTTATCGCATCCAACGCTAATCTAAGAGTTCCAAAAAGTTAATAAGCAGTTGGACAAACACGCACCTCGCTCCGTGACGAAACGACACACCGGCTGCTCTTCGAATCATGAATGGAATCAAAATAAGCATCATTCATAACTAAAATGCGCACCCGTGTTCAGGATAGGGAATGCAATATTTAACATTATGATTATATTCCCAAAAAAATGATTACGTCCACATAAAAATACTAGCAGAGGTGCCCGTTGAAACTCGAAGGGAGAGAGAAAAATGACTAATACCAGACAGAGGAGAGAAGTAATTCCCATCTAGTGCTGAAGCCGATCTTGTTTTCTGGGTCTTCCACCGCTGCTAATCGACGTGAAGCTACCACCGAACATTCGACGTCGCAATATTCAATGTATGTACCGAATTTTTTTCTTTTCTCAAACTTAAATAAGCTAACGAATATGGAGTATGAACATCTTAATTTATTATTAATTCGAATTTGCTCCAATAATCATTACCTTTACGGAATTGGATTCATTTTAGTGCAATTGACAGTTTGCTGCGCATGATACGCATAAATTTCTATCAAAAGCTAACGCCTGGGAGGCATAAATGAATTTGGTCTTAGTAACGCTCGAAAAAGACACCCGAAATCCGATAAATTTCTACGTAAATTAAAAATTCCTTGAAAAATCAATAGCAAAGCGCAAAACGTTTGCAAGATTCAGAACTATTGGAGCGTCATCCTTCAAATATAGGAAAACACCAAAGAGATCGGTTAACGTTTGGTTATTTTACTGAGTGAAAGTTTGGATTATCAAAATTGTCAAATTATATTTTAACTAATGACATGATTACCATTAGAATATTATGAATCGAACAAGGGACTAAACAAAAATGAAGCGAGTTTTCCCAGACTTCTGATGTTACTGGAAACACGAAGTAGAGTACGGAATCACTCCAGGATTAACGTTTTCGAAGCACCCTCGGACGCATATGAACTTAATTTTTTGAGGATGACAAACTACGCAAGGTGAGTTATTCAAAGGAGAATGGAAAAGTATCCACATTCAAATGTGAGACTTTCGAAAGTAAATTCAAGTCGATATTAAATTTTATCTCCGTAAGATTATGCACGTCAAGCGAATTATCACTTGGGTCGGATAAGATTCCAAGTTCATGTTCGTCAACGAATATAAAGCGTAAAATCAAAAAATCCAACGCAGATAAGAGCTGAAAGATCTATTCAAAGCTTACAAATGGTTGAAAAAAAAGAACTACGACGCTAAAATCAAAAACTATATCTTCACCATCTTTCTCCAGAATACCGGTGTAAGATGATCTAAATCTATACGATACTTTGTAGGCTACCTTAAGGGTATATGCCAGGAAGTGAATGAAACAGATACGCCGGGAAAGCACCAATTCCTACTTCACCAGGCAAGTATTTAAATGGAAAGGTGGAGCTTTACGGCTTTAAAACGTTAATAACGGAAGGAAAACTCCAATGGCCGTAATATCTAAAATAATACAGCAATTGTAGCTTTCCTTCCGTCATTAACAGGCATGTATTGATGTTAAGAATATAAAACCTATTTAAATCACTACAATACGGGTTCTACAGCCAAATTTAAATTCTACGATAAATTAAAAATTCATTTACATCTAAATATTACCCTGCAAGCCACCATAAAGGTGTGTGGTAGGGGGTGAATTCTCACCAAACATGCACTAAATATCATGCATAAAAGGATTAGTAATAATATACAGTCTAAACTTCACTATTTTAAAAGATAAAAATAGCAAAGCAAGCCTGAAAAAACATGCTGTTAGTTGGGTTAGCTTCAAGTCCTTATACCAACATGCAGCCACCTACACTATCCATTGATACACTTGTATGAATGGATAGCATAGGTATTTTCACCTGAGAATAAAGCTATGTACACACAAAGGCTACGCCCTCCAGATTTGGCAACACTCTTGTGCTCCGTTTCCAAAGAAAAAATAAACCTTAGCAGACGCACGCCGATTCGTGAGCTAAGTCACACAAAATCCCATCGCGGTGCGATTCAGTATCCCCGGTGGCGAATAAAATAATCGCGTGGCAACACCTCTTTGTGTTTCCTCACTTCTCGGATTCCACTCAAGTGAGTCACGGATTACGGAGGAAAGCGGCGGCAGTGGAACAGCGGGCGTCACACGAGTAAGCTGACGTTATTTCGAAGGCGCCAACACGGAGGGGCAGCAGTGGCGATGGCTGTGTTGGAAGCGCGCGCGATGCGAAAATACGACATCACTACACATGCTTTTGCCAAACGCGTTATTTTTTTTTCAGCTCAGAAATTCTCCCAACATTCCATGGCCAAGGATTTTCTTATCCTAAGGATTCTACCGGTTAAGGTAGGTTCAGATCGAGGAGGTAGGGTTGCATTTGAGAAGGTATACCCCACGGGTGATAATGAAGCCAGAATGGGAAGTTTGGGATGAGGCCCCATTTACTCCGTACACAACATTGGCGTTTTCCACGCCTCTTCTGGAGACAGTGTGTGTATTGAAACATAGATGGCAATGATATCTTGCCAAAATTTCACCACAGCGGCATTTGCTGATATTCTAGAGGTTACTTAAGGGAGGTATCAATGCATTTGATTTCACTGGGAGTTAATTTTTTTCCTTAAAGCTCGTTCGAATTTCACAATTGAAAATACATTGAGTATTTGGCGTTTTGTTTGCGTGTTTGCGAACTTTCAACAGTTTATTCGACGAATTTTTCAAATTTATTCCATTATTCACCTTAACGGTGGTCGTGGAGGCGTACTAGTGGATGGTCACGGGCTACAGACCGGAAGGATCCCGGGTTCAAATCTCGGGCAGAAGCTTTCTGGACAACCCCAAGTGAAAGATCCTCGCGATTCTATTTTCTACGTGTCCGAACTTCGTAGGAAATCGGAGGAGACCTAGGGAAAGGAATTGGCACCCCCACCCTGAATGTGTGAATTTCACACGCCAAAGTGCTGGGTGAGCTCTACCCTCACCTATCAAAAAACCAACCTTCGCGTAGAACACTGATTAGCATTCACTCTTATAACGTTTAAGGCGTACAAATACAACTTTTCCCGTGAGTATCGCGGGAAGCAATCCCGCGTAAAACATTCAATCACATTCACGAATATTTAAGGAAAATTTAGAAATTTCGATCGGAACATTGTTTCGTGGGAAATTTCAAAGAGATGAGAAATCGGTGACGCGGTCGCAATGCCGGGGACAACGAAAACCCTATTTCCACGGCGAATAGCCTTACAGTACCGTCCTTACTCCTTTGCGATGGATCGCAGGGTAACATACCGGCGTCGTGACGGTTTAAGGTGGTTGGAGAGATTTTTGTCAAAGTAGAGATTAACGTGAAAGTTTACATACGCGTCCTTTTGTTGATAGGTATGGGTAAAAGTGAATAAAAAATGCATGTCACCAATTTGATTTTTTGGTTATTCGCCGCTTTTTGAACATGAAACCTTAGGGTACACGAGATATATTTCGTTCAAATTTGATACGGGTGTACAAGTTTATTATATCATCATCGGTCAACAATCCTAGGATTGGTTTGAGACAGCCCTCCACTCGATTCTTCTACCGGCCAACCTCTTCATATTGACGTAATTCCGCTCTTTTACATCCTTCACTAACTGTTCCTTCACTGTAAAAAGTTGATCTGATTTTCAGTGCGATCTGAATTTAAGCGCTGTCTGGTTTAAGGCAGGAACACGGATGCAAGGTGCGGAAGAGGCAGGAAATTGGATGGTATGTACAGGAGCAGTTAAGCAGGAAGCAGAGGAAGCAGGATTCTGGATGGTCTGATTTTCAGTTGTTCACCTGTCTTATTTTTAGACAAGATATTACTGCTGAAATTCAACATACCCTGTCTTAAAATTGTTGCATCTGAAATTCAGATCGCTTTTGTACCTTAAAATCAGATCTACTTTTTACAGTGTTGTAACTCATACGTGGCCTTCCTATGCCGTTCTTACCGTTCACTTTTCCGTCGAAAATGGTCTTCATCAGGCAAGTCTTCTTTTTGGAGTTTTAGATTTTCTTATGAACATAAAATAATAAATACCATACTATTATAATAACCACTGACAAATATCATGGTGTCACACAGACTTAAAAAATGAAAAAAAGCACATTTTAATATAAACTTCACCTTAATTTCGAATACCGCGCCGAAAGCTAGCAATAGTAACCATAGTAACGTTCTTTGTTTAGCTACGTCATAACATACGTTAATTAAGACATAAACAATATACAATTCGTCTATAACTGCCATAATGACAAGTACGGTACCCTACAATTAGTTATACTTTAATATGGTCCTAGTTTTCTCGACTTAAACAGTGTACACTCAATGCCCCACGATTACCGCTACAGCCACCTTACGGGTTCCTCCTCTACACGAACCGCACATAGAGGCACACCACGCAAATTTCCCGAGGGTCTTGTTACCCGTGAGTGCACTCAGAACACCTCAGCCACGGAACAGAAGCTTGTTTTCGAGCGCAAATGCGCAACGTTGAATTCAGTTCGTATCTCACAACTCCCTATTCATACTTCGACGTCTACGCGGTTTCACATAATCAAGACTGATTTCTACATATTAATTGATTGGCAAGATTGTGACTCTTAATCCCTTATTTTACCGAACCCTTCCTCAATACTACATGAACATGATCCATATAAACGAATAAAATAAAGCCCTTAGTCAATTCCACACAACTTTTAATAAACCGACCTAGGTTTCGACAATTGAGAAACGACCTTGAGAATGTCAACAATTGTCGTAACCTAGGTAGGTTTAATAAAAGTTGTGTAGAATTGACTGAAGATTTTATTTTATTCGTTACCATGAATATTACTAAATTCCACAAAGTGACGCCCTCAGTCCTATCTGATATACATGAACGTGAACTACGTGATAAACAGCATTGCATAACATTGAGAAAAATGATATGAAAATACAATAAGAAAATAGAATACGAACATGAAAGATGGGTGTAAAACTGACGCCACGGTCTGCGAGCATTACGTAAGCTAAAAGACTGGGAGTGCCTATAAATGTAATAGTAAGGACTGTTCATTAGAGTACAAGCCTATTAAATTTTTGTAGATACCTCAGCATTAATTAGGCTTCGCTGAAGGGCACGCACGCCTCAGCAATTACCACATATTAAAACAGTTCTGCGTAACAGTTTACACAACTGGGAGATCCTCGATTCCTTAGCGAGTATATGGTTCATACAAAGAAAATTCATTTACGGAGTAACTGTAGAGTAAAAACTGAAGTCTCACCTGAACAGATCACGATAAATAATTAAATTTCTAGGCATAATGATTAATGTAATTGGATGGAGGAGATGATATCATCACAAATGTGCCGGAAACGGAGGCATGCCTGCATGTAATTTGAATCGACCAGTTAGGGGGAGATTGCACTGAATGGAAGGAAGTTCGAACCGACACTTGCTTGCCATAATAATTTCTTACGCTTGCCTTACCATAAAGGCATTTCAATGAAGGTCACATTATACTTCTTACTGTTCACCATGAGTACACATCGATGAGCAAACTGATAGAAAATTATTATCCAGTCATGAAAAAAACCTATTATTAACAGCTACCGGACCGTGACGTTTTCACAACAGATCTGCCAACATACCTAAAATACACAGGTATTCTCATTTCCAACCCCTGTCGAGATAATGAGTTCGCTTCCCCGCCCATTAAGGTGGCTCCACCGAATTATGAAGCAGAGGTAATTTTTATGAAAATTTCAGGTCACATCATTTTTTGGCCCTTCTATCGATTGGTAATAAAATAATTTGGCCTTTCCATAATATACTTGAAGAAAAAAGACGTTGAAAATCAGCAATTTGAGAAGGCCTACTTCAAAGTCCAAACCTGAGAAATTGCCGTAAATTGTTTAAAAAATGCGGGGATGTGGCCGCCGAAAAAAACTATTTTCAATGAAGCAGACGTAATCGCAACAGAAATAGAAGCTGCGAATACTTCAGCTTCTAAACATCAGCTACAGCTGACTCATATTCTCAATCTCAAGCCACCCAGCTGTCATCATCTCTTTCACCACCTGGTGAGGACTTGGCAGAAGTTCGTCTAACCTCCAAGATTCCCAATTCCGGTGAGGTTGTAGTTGATAAGTATTCAAAAAAATTTATCCATCTGACGTCAATCTAGTGCCTACTATCTCGAAGAAGAAGACCAACCGAGGTTGAAAATTTGGGAAAGCATGTCTTGAGGCAGGCACACCTTACAGAGATGAATTGTGCAGATCCTTGGATAAATCAGAAAAAGCAAGAGCAGGAATAATAAAATTCTTTCGAAGGTCTGGGAAAGGAGCAGTTGTGAAAACCAGGAAGATTAAACTTGCAAAAATGAAAACTGAGCGGAGCGAAAAGAATGCTAAGAATAGTCAGTCTTCTTCAGACTCCGGAGATGATCATGGGAAACCGATACTCTTCGATGGGGAGTCGATGACGATCTTCAGAAGACCACCCACACGGCAATGATGCGACTTGCATCTTCTGTGATGGACTGTTTTCTGAGGACACGAGAGGAGAAATGTGAGTTCAGTGCATAATGTGCCGGATGTAGGCACACCCAGAGTGCGCGGGGGAAGAAAAAGAGGCTTAAGCGTGTGATTTCTGCAAATAACCACTCCAGCATCGTTTGAGGGCACATATTTTACCTTCTTTTTCCTACGTTTATTATGTTTTGGGATAATTTGATCATTTTTCAGCATTTTGAGTTCATTTTTGTCTTTTTTTTCTACTTTAACATTATGAGTGGCCCACTAGCCCATATTTAGACCACTTTTTGAAATCTTTCCATTTGATAACTTTTTGACATCAACTCATCTGAAAAGAAAGGCTTGAAGTGCATATTACCACCCTATCTTATGCATGATTTGTTATAGGTTGAATTACAACATTAACATCTCGAAAAATAAATTAAGTTGGCATAGTAGACCTCAATATAAAACATGTAGCCCGTTTTTGGACCACCACCTCTATTAATTACACCATGTCAATAACCAATGAAATATTTAAATTACATACAAAATATATGAAGGACCTTGGTAAGGTATATTCCTAAATTAAGTCGATAAATAATCTTGTAAGCACGTTCCTTCGGAAGTACCGTTGCCAATGATAACAAAATACTGTAGCGCCACTTCCATGTAGCTTCCATGTAGGCTTTTCTGCTTTTTTCGAGCAAACATTTATTAATATCAATTAAAAAAGGGTGGTAAGGCGAGCACTTTTTCACAATTATAAATTCTATGCGCATTCTATAATTGCGCATTTTATATTAATTTTTCGTCAAAACGACATTTCTCTTTACATTATTAATCCGAAAATTTTACTGCGACAACCGTGCTCTGCCATATAACCACATGTGAAATTGATGATTTTCAGCGTCTTTTTTCTTCAAGTGTATTATGGAAAGGCCAAATTATGCTACTGCCAATCGATAGAAGGGCTAAAAAATGATGTGTCCTGAAATTTTCACAAAAATGACATATACTTCATAATTCGGTGGAACCTCCTTAAGAGTGGGATCGGTTGGTATTTAGGGCCGATACTCAAATTACCAAGCACCCCATCTCATCAAATCCAACACTTCAGCAATGAAATCCAAACTACCAAAGGAGAAGTCAACACTTTAAAATGCCATAACAACCAAACCACTCCAAAAACTACTACAGGGATAATGAGTCCAAAGAAGAGACGTAAATGGATCCAAAGAAATTATATTTCGATCTCGACGCGAACAGCGGTTTGAAAGCCGTCATGACGAATGCCAAACAATGTGGCGCGTCTATAACATAATAGTCGTACACCGGAGACGCATTTCCAAGGGGAAAAAAAGAAAAACATAAACAACTGTAATCACAACAAATTTAGACTAAACTGTTACGAGCAAATGAAACCGCGTCCGGAAATCACGAAACCAGACGAAAGAAAAAAAATACACGAAAGGGTGTCGAATCCACGAGGAAGGATACACATCCACGATGAACAGCGGAAACAATCGCGCCAAAAGGGATACAACAATAGTTCGGACCTGTTTCGAAACAGTCCGCAGAAAAAAAAGAACATTCGTATAACATTAAAAAAAAAGTTTTTTTTAATAAAAAAAACAGAGGCGAAACGGAAAATGGACGAGCGCAACGCGCGGAAAATTACGGTAATTTGAACGAAATGGAACTGGCCGACAATGCTCCGTTTGATTATGCATGCATCCTCACAGAACGGAATAAATAAACACGCAGCAGGAGGGCAGGACTCGACTCATGATTTGGACCTAGCGACGGGGAGGGAAATTGGTGGGATCCCTAGGGATGGGATCAAACGCGAGGGGAATACAAGAGGAGGAGGGAAGAAGGGCTAAGGATACGATAAAGAGGGGAAGGTTCCCTCACGTGAGCCTGAGCCTTTTTTCCCACGACCCCCACTTCTCCCCACCCTTCCATACACCTGGGAAGCACTGGGCAACAAAGGAGAGGGATGAAGCACGTGCAGAAAAAAAGAAGCACGACTGAGCGAGGGAGTGAGTGAATGAGGCGGTATGCGGGGAAAGAATTTGTAGCGGACGCGAAGAGGGTAATCGAGCTGTCTTTTGCTTTCTGTTTTTAAAAAAAATCCCATCTCTCAGCCGAGAACAAGCTCCGAAACGCCACTGGTACAAGGAACCGACAATGGTGATACCCTGATCACTGATGGACTCGTAAGGAGTTGATCTTTTGAAAACACAAATTCACAAGAACTTGAAGGGAGACTACACGAAAATTATTCTTTAAATGGACTGGCAGTGCTTAGGAAATTTACCGATGAAAAGACACTAAGAGAAGACGCTATATGCCTCAGAATGAAAGATACCTCAAATTCAAAATTCACGAAAATGTATGTCCAATTGTCGAATGTAAGTGCAGAGGCGTAGCGACGAGGGGGCCCCGGGCCCCTCTTTCAGCATAGGCCCCCAAATTTTAGTTTTTTCCCGTATTTACCAGACCCATAAAAACCTCGGTTAGAATGAATAATTGTTGTCTGAGCTATCTTTTGAACTACATCGTAAACTTGGTAGTAAATGAATTGATGAGCAAAGAAACAAAGTATGAACACCGACTTTGGAAGTTTCTAGGCCCACCGTACATCAATGACACAAGCCCCGACGAGCAGAACAAGAGAAGAGGGCAAGGCGAAGCAGGTCGCGCAGATGTGCAGACGCAGAATAATCTGTTCGCCACGAAATGCATGCATTTGGTGTTGATTAGGTATACCCGTGCTCCCCCTTCAGTCACAAGAAACGACAAATTTCGGCTATTGCACCATAACGCAGGCAGATAAAGACCTCCAGCCATTGTAAGTCAACTCTCTATGCAATATGCGGCGTCTTTTATGCCTCAATTTTCCGATTATAACACGCATATATTTTTACAGTAGTACATTTTTACGAGGAATATGTGGGAATTTTCTAATCACCATTTACAATGCGCATTCGACTCGAGAACGACACTCCTCGATATTATATGCCGCTCCGTTCAGCGCCCACAAGAACATCGTGCAAAAAAATGCTGTCTACATATAACTTTTTCCGATACCTACTCACGTGCCATTTTCCTTTTGGTTTCCATAGATAATGGTCTATTTGTAGCTGCGAAACGTCCATTAGTGTCTGGGGAAATATTTTATTCAGTAAATAACTGAATTGCTATTCGCTACAAAGTGATATCAGTTTTTAATTCGCCATAGTTTTTGTCCGCTCGTATCCGACTCCATCCGATCTACTTGCGAGAGATATGTTATTATGTAATTTCGAGAGGCTACTATTCTGAGGTTCTAAATAGGCAATTATTAGAATCTTTGTGGGTTTAGTTGCTACTGGGATTTGAGCTGTCATACAAGGAGAATATCGTGGTGGTCTATTTGTTGCCGATGAGTCTGAGTGAGCGGTTCGCATTTATTGGAAGATAAGGTACCCGATTTCTTGCTATTGAGGCGATTCATACATTGTGGCAGATAAAGTATTGTTAGAGCTCACCTAGAGGGTCCGTCGAGAGTCAATTATTAAGGTGACTAATCTTAGCAAAGGCGTTTATTATAGAGATGCACATGCACGGCGCAATAGTTTCTTCTCTTGATAATCTTGAGCAAATCTTGATACAAGAGGAACAGCGGAGGTGTTAATGATAAGCATTTGTAACTTCAATTTTATTTGTTTCCTGCACTTGTGGTCATCATCATTAGACATCAATCCTCAGATTGGTTTGACGCAGCTCTCCACTGACTATCGGCTAATCTCTTTATCATATTTACGTATTTCTTCTCTTTCACATCCTCCATCACTTGTTCCATGTATCTCACACGAGGCCTTTCTTTGCCATTCTTCCGTCCACCGCATTTTATTTGACGTAAATCTTGCCCAGAAATACTTGCAGATTGAAGGGATCAGTTTTTAAAAATATGTGTTAAAGCTGAAAAAGCTATCTTGAATATCTTATTAGAAGAAAATTGGGAAGAACTGGTTAACAATTCTTTAGAATATGCGAGTACAACTTGTACTAAAATGGACATAGATATTGAAAGCGGGAGACGCTGGCGTGTTAAAAAAAATAATGCCATGAGAAACGGCTAAATACGCACTCCACGGTAGGAAGTGAAGAGTTCTATGTTGGAGTACACTGATAAGTTTCTTGTAGAGCTAAAAACTAGATCAACCTGAATGGGAAATGTTTACAAACAGTTTGCTGCTGTTAATCCGATGAATCCTGTAAAAGAAAGTGATGACCAACTCCCCCTTCTAGTTTAGCAACTAACAAAAACATTTGATTCCTTTGAGAAGGAAGAAATGGTGACAGAAATCATGAAGTTTCGAAGGCATCTATAGGCTTCAGGGATTTCTAAAGATGATGCAGTGTCGTGATCCGCTTTGAATATGCTGCAGTTCATTATCGACATATATTTTCAAGAGTCGTTACTATGTATTTGTGAAGCCCTGAAACTATTTTTGACTTGTGTGTGCCTGTCTCTTCATGTGAAAAAAGTTTTTCTAAACTTAATTAAAAGCTATCTTCGCTCAAAAATGAGCCAATCCCACCAGACAGGCCTAGCCTTAATATCGATAAAGAACGCTGTTGCTAAGTGAGTAAATTTTGATGATGTAATAAATCCGTTTGCAGAGATAAACATTCGCAAGAAAAAAATTTAATTATTACTACTGTAATATTTAGATCTTTAAATTTTGGGTTTGATTTCTATTGCAAATAAAATAATGCTGTGAAATAACAACTCTTCACGTCATATCTATTAAATACCATTGCCGATGTAATAGCATGCTTACGTAAATTTCCTCACCG
Organism: Platycnemis pennipes; assembly: GCA_933228895.1. Lineage (NCBI taxonomy): Eukaryota > Metazoa > Arthropoda > Insecta > Odonata > Platycnemididae > Platycnemis > Platycnemis pennipes. The sequence goes on along the minus strand of OW121850.1, from coordinate 90,763,901 downwards.
GCCATAAGCCGGTACTGGTACTTACATCAAAGTTATCAAAAGAGTGTTATGATGCATTTAACCTACTATTCTGTTAATGCTGAGATACATGACGTAATCCATTGATAAATAGTTGATTCTGGGACTGCAGGTATACAAGAAAAATGCATCTTCCTATTATACCTGCGCAGACTATAAATTCCAAATAGGCCCCATATCGAATAGCGCCCGAGGCCCCCAACCATGTTGATACGCCTCTGTGTGTCAATTGTCTAATTCATAATGTGTCCAGCAGTCCGGCAACATCTTGTTACTTTAAAGCCTCTATAATTCCCACAAAGAAATAGGACGTCTTGGTAACTCAACTGGTAGAGCACCTAGCCGGAAATCAAGGGCTCCAGGTTCGAGTCCCGGTCAAGGCGAATGATTTTTTTCTCCGTGGAATATCTGCGAAAGACACCTCACTTTCTCGTGCCGTCGCTCATGAATAAATATGCACTAGTTAATCGATGCAGTATAATCTTGGCAGTTGAAGCACTGAGAACCTAATTGTACTACTTCTACTCTTTCATTGAATGAAAGTGGGCTTCTCCTTTTCTTATTGTACCCATTTCGTTTTGATTGCAATAAAAGGAATAAATATGATTAGTCTACATCTACGTAATACCCTGCGAGCCACTGCGAGGGTTTATGGCACGGGGTGAAGGAACAATAAGCTAGCACCACTTACAAGAAGCTAAAAACCTGTTTGACACGTTTCAATTTACTGACCAACAAATTGATACAATATCGGGTAAAGATTTAAGATAATATATTCAGCATGACATACACCAATATTGGTTTCCATGTGGGTCATGACAATTCTCATATATCCCGCATGAGCACGCCATATTATGTTTTAAAAAGCCATATTATGTTTTAAAAAAAGCCATATTATGTATAAAAAAAGAACATCGCGAGTCGCTGGTTCATTGAATACGAGATAGATGGTGGTGATAGAAGTATTATTAATTATAAGCAAGTGTCTGCAAAAGAAATTTGGAATTTGAAACTTAAAACTGCCGAGAGATGAATGCCGAAGAAGCAGCAATGTGTTGTTATTTTGGTCACTATGATACGGCAAAGCTAACCTTTGATTGGAGATTGTCTAGCGAAAAATAGAACTTGCTCTAAAGTGCAATATTGGGTAAGAAATTGTAGATGAAATTGTCGGATTGAAATTGGGCTGGAAATGGTATGTGTCAAGCGTGCCACAATCCAATATACAATGGATTGGCCAATAAATTGGACCGTGTCACATGTATCAATGTATGGCATCCTATTTAAGCATGACGGAATTTCCCTAGTCGCGTTATTTTTCCACGAAAAGTGGTTGTCACGAGACATTGACGCAAGAATGTTGGAATTCATGCGAAAATATTTCACCACATATTTTAATAGCAATCACGGTAACGCAGTTCCACAATAACCAACCTGCCGATTGTCCGGCGTACGACGCTAATGGATAACTCACTAAGGTGATTTACACAAGCGTTCCGCGAAACTACAAACTCCAGAGAGCACCAATAGAACTCCAGTACGGAGGTAACTATGGTAATTGAGGTAACTATGAAATACACGTTCCTGCTTATGCAAGTTCCGCACCAACGCTCTGGTGCACTTAAATAGCATTAAGGGCATGAAGGTTACAGCATAACGAGTTCAACCTCACTGAAAGTTTGCGGAATTTACTTGCGGAACATTCAAAGAATTTTGAGACATTCACACGAGTTAGAACAACCTCTTGAAAGCCGTAATAGGTGTACTCGCGCATTTAAAATACCGGACATCAATTGCGGCAGAAATACGAAGGGGAAAATTAAAAAGAAACACGGATTGTGCCATTAATTTAAGTAATTGCGTTAAGAAAAGTAAACACAACTATTCACCAAAAATCAAAATAATGATGGCTACGATAAATATGCTAAAGTATCTAAATAGTTAGAATTTATGACGCACCGAGGGGTAGCCACTGCATTGCTGTGACATACTGCTGATAATGCCATTTAAAGATGTAAATAACACTGAGTTTTTCATTTGACCACTGAGTATTGCTAAAATCCTTGCCAATTATGTTCATGATGATTAATCTACATCTACGCAATACCCTGCAAGCCACCACCGCGAGGGAGTGTGGCAGGGGGTGAAGATCACCAAACAAGAACTGTTGGGATGCAACTAAGCTACAACATGGAAACATGTCAAATAATAGGGCAACATGCAGCTAGATGGTTATTATATACATATTTACATAAAGGGATTACTGGTTACATGGCATTTATCTAAATATTTTTATCTGTGTGATTAAATGAATTCATAATGTCCTATTTTCAAACAACTGACCATGGCGTCGACATATCGGTATCATTATCAAGGTCCTTGCGCTATGCTTATCACGATAATTACACTAATTGTAAGTATTATAAACATTAGTAGGTACAGTTAATACCGTACATAGTGCATAAAGGCCTCTGCCTATCATAATGAAACATCTACCAAGTGAAGGCTCAAAAGATGTCCTCGCCAATAAGATATGAACAAAGTTTCTCTGTTCATTTCCAATTAGCCCGAGTAGACCATAATTTACTAGTGTGTCTAAGGACGCTGAAAACTTTTCTTCGTAACTTAATGACACAAAACCACCGGATGATCACGACTGAGGGAATATAAAGATTGATTTCCACGCGTTGGAATGCCGCACACAAGCGTTGGATTCGAAAGCATCAACGTCCTTCGTACATCAGAGATTATTAATGATGAGGAGAGGAACTGGCTTGGCGATTCAAAATCATCATTTCTGGAAATCACAACAGCGAGCCCGCGGAATTTTTTTTTTTTTTTGATTTGCATTCCCATCCGCTGATCCCACATACCCAAAGATTTCTTTCCGCACGCGCTGATTAATGCGCGGAATGAATGCCACGCATGCATTGACCTTCTCGCTATGGAAATCACAGCAGCGGAGGCATGATCTCGCTGAGGGAAAGGCGAACTAGAACGCGAACTTTGACGGAAGGACTCCAGCGAGCATTTGATTAAAAGCTGAAACACAGAGATATCTCGAATAATAACAGAATCGGCTTACGAATATGGATTCGACTGGAGAATATTTTAGTGGGCGATAAAAAGATTTAACTAAGAAAGTTTACAAGACGAAACGCTGACCACGAATTTCAGTTTAATAGCATAAAACATATATTCTATAAAGTAAAAGATAATCCAAAAACCATCTCCTATTCATGCAACGCTCGTTTCCTTAAGAGAACCATTCGTGGAAAGAACATGAAACTTCATTAAACCAATTAATTCCGTCAATCCGCAGAGTGTTGGCTACTTTTTATCCATCTGATAGTCCCGGGTTCGACTTAAATAAAATGTACATTCACCCATAAGAATACACGATAATAGTTTCTTTTAGAATGAACCGTCACTTTCTTTTCGAAAATTTAATTATAATTTATTAACATATAAAAAGGTACTGGACATGAACCAAAAGAAAGGGAATACAAAGAATAGCCACATTCTTATAATGTAATACACAGTATTCTGTTCCAAATAACGATAAACTTAAGAAAATATACGCGCCAATATTTGGTCAATTTTGCTGTTTTGAGAAACCGTCACCTCTTCGACCGAAGAAGTTAAAATTGACTCTTATAAGAATGCAAGTGGAAGATATTCTTGTGAGAAACAAATTAGAAAAAAAAGAGCAGACATACAGCTAAGATATAAAAGTTGGTAAATCAATGGCGGAGCGGGGTTGGGCCACCATAGGCGGCCAAGGGGGCAGAGACCCCCTAGTTTTCAGTTTACCAGTTATATCACGTTTCTGCAAAGAATGGTATTCCAGAACGAATTTTCTTCGTTAGCCGATACCGTACATTTGTCCCTACTTTTACACCTACGTTGTACCCTGCAAGCAAACATAAGGGTGTTTGTGGCAGGGGGAAGCTCCATACAGTCATACGTTAATTACTGAAGAGCAGAAAATCATATTGTCGTTAGTGACCACACTTAACATTTCATTGTTCAAAACTTACTCACCAAAAGAACACGGGAATCTCACATACAATACTTTCTCCTGCCTCAAATTAACGTACGAGACGAACAGGTTCCGCACAAATCTACATCTAAGGAATATACAACAAGCCACTTTGAGGGTGCATGGCAGGGAGTAGATGACCAGGAACCATTCAATATGAACATGAAACTAAGAAGAACCATGCCTCTACTTTACAGAAACGTGTATCATAATGATTTATGAGGGACGAGTACCTAAATGACTAGCACCTATGCAGGAATATAGTAATGATTATTAGTATGCAGGCATATTAGTATCTTAAAACGTATTAATTTATATTTTCAAATACATGCAACGATTCGGTTAAAATATTTTAGCAGTGGCACACGTAACAGGTTTCAGATGCAACAATAGATACTCTGCCGACATTTCATTTAAAAGCTACTCTCCTCCCGTTAGGGTAAATACTACCTATACGACCAACTAATTCTCAAATCGATAGAGCACATGCCAACTCGAGAACCCTACATAAGAATATTTTCGACGCGAAGTTCCCGAAGTTCCAGTTTTTGGCAAGAAAGACCGACATGGCAGCGACAAAAATAAATGACTGTCTCGCCAATATCACCGATTGTCGATAACCCCCAAGATGGGCAAAGGGAATTTTTTTTCTCTACTCCGGCTCCACTCGATATCCCAAGTATAATTCCAGAGCAGAGAAAGCGATAGAATCCGCAGCGGAAGAATAAACGATTGGGACAGATAAGCTTCGCTGTACAAGAAGATCGATTTTCTATCTCGGGGCAACTCCGTACTAGACGAAAGGACGCTGGCGCTCCCGGACGTTTTTCTAGGCGCAACACATCACACCGCGAAACAGCCCAGGAATCTACGGAGATCACGGCGTTATTGAATGGTCTCTTCTCCTTAATGAAAAAAATGTCGAATTTCTCGAAAAATTAAATTAATTAAAACATCTCGTCAAATGTTTCTGGCTGCACTCTGTAATATAAAAAAGTATTGTCGATGTTACCGAGTCCTTTCAAGCTCACATAGCAATACATAGGTCATTTTGAAATTAAGCGGAAATATGAGTCCTTAACTTTTTTACTTTATTTAATTATTGATTTTATTTAATAAAATTTTAAGTAATAATAAAATAGGAATATAAACTAACAAGGTGTCCTAATAAACCAAATTTTACATATCTATAAGAAAAAAAAATTTGATTTGATTTGAAGTCTAAATGTCGCCTCCATGGGTGTCCCACGCCGTGTTTTTACTTAAAGAACGGTGAGCAAAACTTTTTGTACTAGGTGAATTAATTATTCAACCATCGCATCATTAACCAGTACCATTGCCTTACACCTTGGGCTAAAAATAGAATATTTGAGTTTTATTTGAGTTAAATATAAAGATTGAAACATGCCGTCATTCCAAAAAGTAGAGCCTGTAACAGTTGAATTTGAAGGCTTGTCCATCATCCTAGATTTTCAGACACTTAACACTTTTCAACCCAACTGAAAATTTTTAAAAGTTCGAGCATGATTTTTATCGTGATATTACCCGTGAATTGAGTGAAAGGACATGTGCATTTCGAAGGATATTGATTGTTCATAAACAGTGAAGGTATGAGAGGGTATGCAATACGCGATACCATTTTCTTTGATATGCATTATTTCAAATTTCAAAAGCAAGCAAAATTTATCAGTTTCATAATGATATAATATACACCATTGCAGCAGTTTTTGTAATCTGTGAGTGGATATCACCCAATTTATTTTGTTGCCTGCAAAAAAGGCTCCACTTACGACATCTACATCTACTCTATAACGCAACGCCCTGCAAGCCACCGCGAGGGTCGCCGTCGCCGAGGGTTGCAATATAACTTACCAATTTTTCATTCACGTATGTACAAACATTCACTCGTCACTAATCTTACACGTACGTGCCCACACACTACATTACATATTAAGATCTCTTACTGTTCACCTAAAGAAGGACGTTAGGTCAAAAAAAAGACAAACTATTTATTGCAAACTGCTGCTATAATCGGTTTGGTCTATGCGCGTGAAGGAATTTAGGTTTTCTCTCGGGGAACCGGGAGTGAAAGAATTAAATTAAAACGCACGGAGAGAGGAATCTGAAAAAAAGTGGAGGAAAAAGAATTCCGGAGGGGGGGCATGGGAGGAGGACGAAGATAAAACAAACTGGCGCAGGAAAACAACTCTAGCGACGCCGGCGCCGTGGGAAAAAGAGTTAAGATCTCATAAGAAGCCACAAAAGAAGTTTCCTCCCGTGAGTCAGACAGCGTTTACGCTTTCCCTCCCCTAAAAAACATGTTCATATCTTCTCTCTCACTTTACACACACAAACACCACTTATCTCCCTCCCCCGCAGCTGTGTAGTGGTGGAGCGATCCCACGTAACATCGTGCTAAGCGTATATAATACGAAAGAATAAATTGCAGATGAATAATATAAACGTCAAGTTCATTAACAGAACGAATAGCATCAAGAAAATTGAATCTCGAGGTATTCAAGAACGGACAGTCACGGACTTTGGTCGAATTGAGTTTAAACACGGAGAAGATGGGGACCCAAGTGCCATACGGAGTGATTGCAAGTGAAGTCAATTACAACTGTCTCAACGGCCACGCGAAGTCGAGAGAACACTTGAGTTAAACATAGGACAAACAGAGCCTTCGACAGAATAACTCGATTCTTGTGAGGATCATTTACCTTTAAACCTGAGGTTCCATAATACCGTATATGTTCCTGTAATTTGAGTTTCAAAGGCCGAAATTTTGAACAAAAAGCAGAGGGAGGCACTGTGCTCAGGTAATACTTGTTTTATTTTTTGTTTTTTTTCATTTTTAAAGTTCAACATCTCAGCTCGAAAAGTTTGCAACACCATAATTATATCATGAATAATGGGGTAAGCAAGTAAGAAAGACGAGGTTAACCAACTGAAATAATTTAAACAAACCTATAGTTTTGGGAAAACGGGGGAAAATTGCGAGGTTTAGTTTCCGAATAGTTAATCATGGTTGTGCTGCCGCAGGTAGAGGAAAATAAAGATCATTGGATGTTATGTGACTTGAAACTGCAGATACCGCAAGGGAAAATTTACAACCGTAACTAAAACAGAGGGTTCCGGAGCATAGATAACTAGGGTCAAACCTTACCTTCACGAGACATGCGAACAAATCGTATTTTTCCTGCAAGAAATAGGGAGTCGAACTATACACAATTATATGCGGTGATTATCTAACACCGAGTCTATCTAACACCTATCTAAACGTATTTGACCATTGCGTAAAAAGTAGAATTCAGCGTAGAACGCCAAGGTGACACGTTTCTCATTTAATCGTCTAAAACTATCATGACCTTGCGTCACGGAACATCGCGGCGAATTAGGCAATTATATTTAGGAGAAGAAGAAACGCAAGTTAAAGTTGCTAAGATTTTTAACATTAAGAGAACGCAATAAAATTGAAAGAAGTGTCAAAACTTGCAAGATGGCTCTTTTCATTACCGTTTCCTTTACTATACCTTTACGGTCAGACATACACCCCTCTCGGAACTTTGCCAAACTCATTTAACTCCAACTTTTCTCCTAAAACCTCATATTCCGCAGGAGAGCCGTTTACCGTTTACTCTACCAAACCGTTTATCTTTATCAGAGGAAAACCAAGATGCACAACTACACATACGTGAGACCCCGAAAATACAACGGATTGGTGCAAACTAGAGAGTATTCAATAAATTCATTCAAGAAATCATCCTAGCGACCTTATCCGAACAGCTCCAACGAAATATCGCGGAAATCCTGATGATTTAGAGCAGACTCTTGACAGTCTTAATGAGGTAGGAAGTCGAAGGTCGTTAATATTCCATTCCCAAGAACAGTAAATTACGAGATGGGGAAAAGAAATGGCTCCATACTACTTGCATCATTATTCCAAGAGTCCCTAAACTTAGGCCCGCGAGTTTCCGATAAAATTTCATTCATGAAGACATGTTAATTTACCTCAGAAAAGATCGTGACCGTTGAAATTCATAGCACAAATTTAGACCAACAAGAGTGATACTACTGGCACAGAATGTTTTTCTAGCATGTGAAATACTAAAATCAAACAAAAAAAATGTTGTCCGTTGACAATACCAACACCCCTATATTTTTTTATTACACTTCAAAATTCGCTACAGTACATTATTAGTCCACTTCATTTACAGACTTTTATATTTTTTTTGGAATTAAGGAGCTAGGTTTATTCAAACTATTTTTTTCTTAGGATACATATGAACATTTTTGCGTCTGTCAAAACCTACACTTCTGGGGACTGAAGCAGAATGAAGCATCATCTTCGGCTGGATCAGAAAAACTCAACGGGAAACCAAGCTTATGCCATGCATTAAACAATAACACTTAAATACATCTCTTCAGAGGGAAAATCATTCTCACATTTTTGCGTACCATGACACTTATCTAACATGGGAATATGACCACCGATCAGTAACGACAAATGCATTACTCTCTAATAAAAAGGGAACACGAATTTTAGCCGCAAAGAAGAGCAATTTAAGGTTAAAAAAATACGCGCTTAGATGAAACGTGGTTATTGAAAATTAAAAGAAAATTTTAAATGTACACTCAGTTATTTTTTTTTTTAGTCGCTAATATTTTCCATGGGAATGTTTTTTCTTAACTCTCCACGGATGAACCACTCCATTGGCAGCCTAGAAAAATGTGTGCATCTGAATTTCGTGATTTATAGCATCGTGATTTTACTCGCAACACTTTAGGGGCTTCTTATCGCTTGCACGTTCTTCACGAGTTTCTCCTCACAACCAACAGAAAATTTTTGTTCATACGGCGTTAACTTTTAGGCAGAGCATACGCTAATCAAGTACCAAAAGTAAATAGTTCAGAGAGAGATTCGCCTCAGGCGATAAAAGCAATTATACCACGATTACGACGAAAAGATGATTTTTTTGTGCTGAGAAATTACACAAAAAATTTCTTTGACAATTACACAATGGATTGTTCAAAAAAATCAACGAATAAATTTATAAATTGGCACTAACGACAACTAAAAATCCTCACGTTTATATTTTCTGTGCGTTAGAACTTCGTAGGAAATCGCAGGTGGCCCAGAGAAAGGAAGTTGCCCCCCCTACTCTGTGCGAATTTGTTAAATAAATGTGTGAATTTTACACGTCAATGGCTAGGAACGGGGTACCTTATACACCCACCCACCTAAAACCAGCATTCAGGTTGAACACCAATATTTTTTAATGACAACTACCAGATTCCCAACTTTACTTGTAATTCAAATGCCAATTTTTCTCTTCCCAACTTTCTCCCATTTAGCGGAAAAAATTTGATCCATCGGAAAAAGTTGATAAACGTTGGAGCTATTTGAAAAAAGTCGCTCATTTCGAACCCTTGCGGAGAGGGAACTGAAACAAATTACTTTTGCAAGTAAAACATACATCATTCTCGAAGATGCAAATGTATTCAGTGAATCACATGACATAGTAGAAGTGACTTGGGTACTTTCTCGATATGAAACGCGAAGTAGGAAGTTAAGGAGGGAAAAAATTAAAGCGATTGCACACACCCACTGAGAACGGTACCAGATCGCAATTCTACGCAGATATTTATGGCCATTGACTTGTGAAAGACACGCGCAGAGGCTTGTTTATTTTTCCTTGAAGCAAGGCTGACTGCTACCATGACTTTTCTTCACGCCCCTTGCCTCGCTATTCCGTATTCGCCATTTCATTCACCGCAAAAGGAAAAAAAAGAAACTAACGACTCTTTCACAACTTTGTAGGAACGCAAGGCAAATGATGTTTCACCTTAGCAGCAGGACATGATAGATTTTGGTCTGGATACACTAGACACAGATATCTCCGAATGAAATGGATTTCATACATTCACATGAGTACTTCCACAAAAAAACTAAAAAAACTCGTATGAATGTACAGAAAGTGTCACTCGGCCATTGCAAGAGCTTGGTTGGGAAACCATAGAGACATAAAAGTTTGTTCAGAAGATGAAAGTTACTCGAAAAAAATTAAAATTACTACACGAATTCGAATCTGACAATGAAGACATATCTCTTCTACCCCAACATTACGTAGTAGGTCAGACAAGTGGAAGACTGAGAGGAAACTACAGTCGGATGGATCGATAACAGAATTCGATTTTGTCTACGTTGAATCCGCAACGCAAACAAACTATAATTATTTCAGACACATTGCACACCATAATTTATGATTAATTTACAAACACGAAGTGTTTACAATACCAAATATTTATCTAAACATCAGTTCACGTGGTGCATGCCCGGTTATTATTCACCCCCTGCCACACACTCTCCAAGTGATTTGCAAGGTACTCAATACATAAATGAAGACGATAACGGCTACCGACGCCAGCGCGTCATAATATGAATACTGCGACACAACAAATGCATTCCAGAATTGTTTCAGCAAAAACAACTGACGCTGTTACGCTTGCCTTCCCATAACACGCTACTCATTAAGATAATCTCATTAATGTCCCGGCCACGAAGGTCAGACGCCTTCTCTGCAGCCACCTTGATGTAAAAAGAAAGCTGAGGTGACTAAAATTATTAAATTTTTGTCACCTCAGTAGCCTGTTTAAAACCTGCGATATCTATTAATATTGTATACCCCGCCAGTAGCAAATGATCATCATTACTCTCGCCATTACATTTTTAGGAGCCAGCGGAACGCGTTAAGTAAGGCCTCGACGTCAAATCAGTAGTGCTAATGCAGGATCATGGAATGACGTAACAGGTAAAAATCTCAAAACAATCTCAAGATATAAATTAAACACTATTTAACCTTTTCTGGAACCAACGTGTAGTAGCTGTCAGTACCAATAAACTACCTACTATCTCATGACGCTACATTTAGGGGCGATTTTATTACCTCAGGTTAAACATTTTCGATATTAAAAAAACAACCAAGGTTAAGATCTCACGTAGTTAACGTCCATGCCAAGTAAATCGTTAGTGGAATGTGCATTTGTGTTTTTTTAGCCAGATTTTCTAAAAAAAATGTCCAACTCTGAGCAGTTTGACGTGAACATGAAATAATGGTCATTTCAAAATATACATTATTAAACCGGACCTGACTTAAAACGTCTAATTACAGTTTGTAAAGTTTTTCAATTTACGTGAGTTACATAAAATACTTCCTTTCCCCGATCCTTTCCAAATTTCCCTGGTAGTTTTACTATTTTGCCTTAAATCTATCTTTCAATGTTTGAACATGACCGTTGGTATAAAAATTAATCAACAGAACAAATATCAACACAACCATTCACTTACACAATTTAAGCAAAATATAGCCTCCTAAAAGTAGTTCAATTAAAGATAAGAGTCGATTAAAAGGCATAAAAGAGGTCAGTTCACTCACTCACTGCCTCTCGAGAATATTACAAAATTCGCAGGGACGACAAAAATAAACGAGGGAGCGAAGGGTCCGCCAGCATAAATAAGAGAAGGGTAACGGAGGACTGTTGGGGAGGGAAAATTCTGGAATCTCTCTGCTCCCGGAATGTTATTCTTTTAATCCGGTGGGGGAAAAGGGAGGGTAGCTCGAACGCTAAATTCACGTAAATTCAGCGAGGTTGCCTCGTCTCGAGTCCCTGTCCCAAACCCCTCCCCCACCCAACGTCGAAATCGATACCACGACAAATGTCCCGAAAACCCTAAAGCTATCGACCGCACTAGTATGGGCATGGGGGATGGAACGAAAAAAATCAAAGGACCCAGCAACTCTTTCGCCCTCCTCTCATTTTCCACGATGTCCCAGCCGCCGCCGGCCAATTTTAGCCCTCTGTCGTGTATTGGAATTCGCAGTGAACAAGCAAGAATAAAGAAAGGAGTCTCCGGTAATTTTTTATGCCTATATCGAGAAAGCCACAAATGAAATCAAAGAGGTTCAGGAACGAATATCCACAGAGAAAATTAGAATGCTACGCTTAGACGATGACATAGAAATGGCAGAGACAGAAAGGGACTTAGAAAACACCAGTAATTATGGAAAGGAAAAGGGCACGATATCAACTAAATATCAATTAAAAGAGGGCTAAGGTAATGGAATGCAACAGGAGAGGACGGGCCAAGACCAGCGTAGAACTAGGGAGACAAAAGCTCGAGGACGTAAAGAGTATTATTATTTAGGAAGCCAAGTAACCAGAAAAGGGCGAAGCAAGAAAAGAAACTGTCAGTAGAATAGCACAGGCGAAAAGAGAATTATATTTAAAGAAGAATCTTCTTACGGCTGAAAATTGAATAAATTTGAATGATAGAATCAGCGAAGCGCTAAGTTCAATTTTCTTCAATTTAATTGGCTTCTCGGACTTATCTTCCATTAAAAAAATATTATGCAAGGCAATGATCTTAGCACCGCAGCACTCTACTGCCATAAAAATCAATAAGCAATGAATGCAAGGCACAAAAATAAATTTTTTGACTCAGTAGATACAGAAATTTTGTGATGTCACTCTGATGTGGTTTTGATCCCCTGAATGGATGGAATACCTAAAAAGAGCAAGCTAAGCAAAAAAATTAGGATTTAATTAGCATTACCGATTTAACAATTAAGTGCTTGACAGATCTAGAAATGGAATCACGTCAGCCGAGGTCAAATTTTGAAGGAGAATATATGACACATCGATGATCTTATTTTTTTGCAGATATTCATCATTTAAGTGGTTCAATGAGGAAGATGGAATGCTGAGCAAGAAACTTTTCAGTGATATTATTTCTTACACGTCGTGAACTGGATAATTTGTCGGACAAAGAAGGACACAGTAGCCAAGTAAGTAGCCATTCTCAACACGACTGAATGCATTATCATCACTATCATCAATCGCACATAATAGGAGTAATACTGGAAACCAATAAACTGCAGAGCATACGAAGCAGATATCATTTAACGCAATAAAATGCCGCATTTGAAGTACATATAATCCAGTAAGTACACATAGTACTTCCTGGACGTTCCCCAACATATATTCACATAGAGAGAGTATTGATCGCCTAAATAATGGAGAAACATCATTTTAGTATTTTTCACGAGTTGTTGTCATGAACAGTATGAATAATCAGCATGTATTCCTAATATGCTCCCCTAAACACTTGTAGAAGCAGACTTTGGGGGATCCATGATTAAGACAATTGTCTCCATTACCATATCTTAAGGAAAAGGAATTTTTTAACTACTCCGCAAGTTCTTACGAAGACGTGGGGCATATAGGGAAAAAGCAAATGGGGTTTTTACGATAGGGTAATATTGACTTGAATAAGATTCACTAGAATGAGACGCAAAAAACGGCAAAAACCACAAAACAGCAAATATGATGGTATATATGGAAGGTGAATGTAGCATAGTCCTTCGTACTCTTGTGGGTACTATTTGTTTTCATATTCAAGGGGAAAAAAGTGATGCAAAAATGCTTCTGCCAAACAAATATTAAGGTCAGCAGTCAAAAGGAGGTTGAGAATTAATTTAGGGAGGTTAGTGCTAATTATATTTACATAGTCCATACTTTTGCTAATGTCATTATATCAAACCAGTTTGAGACAGTAACAATGACCGCTACTGTCGATGACCCCCAAAAAATACCTATTATAATATTTTTGAGAAACTGTGATGTAGACGCCTAATAACGCAAGATGTAAATCATAAACAGGAACAACATTACTTGAGGCTGTACAATGACGCAATTTAAACAGTAGGATTCCCTATGCATCAAAGACTTATAGGGATACGTAAAAGACGTGAATCCACGCTATAAAAAAAAACAGGAAAACTATTCAAAAACTGATTCTGTCAAAGGGAGGAGGTGGTCGGATCTTTGCCTCTAGGGCGTACGTCCTTTTACGCTTTGACAACAGCATCCACTTCACTGAAGGTACAGCCTCTCTTACAGCTTTAACAGGGTGGCTACTGAGACCCAATTTTTAAATTCCCTGACGGACTCACAAATTTCCCTGACCGATCGCCAAAAGGGGTCCTATAATCTGAATATTTTATTTCTGCTGAATTAAATTTCCGTCAAAACTCAGAAAATGTTAAAAGCTGAAATGGATACATTAAAAGCTACAAGTATACCCTAATGAAAAATTATATTAAACCTTCATAAATTAAACCCTCATGCAAACTATAAGCACTTTTCATACACTTTCTGCGGCCGCGTATACGCGGCCGTGTATCGTATTTCCGAGGCCGTATATGTTTCCTTCGGTAAAATTACAATCACGATGTCTAATCCTTCAAGAAAGAAGTAGCGTGTCGTGGTAGTTCTGGGAAGTTGAGGATTACTGAAAAGGCATCGAAGGGAAAGTTAATGGCCGATTTACTGGCGGACTCAGGACAGGTATCACTACGGTGCGCGAAAAATACAAACCAAAGCCAAGTTGTTGGACTGGATCAAACTCGGATGGCACGAGTGACATTCAGAAGCGAATAACAAATTGATTAACGTGGTTATAACCCCTAGATTGTAAGAGGGAACCAAAAATGTACAATTATTTGTATAAACAAACAAAATGTAACCGCGCCATAAACAAGATACCAAGGTAACGAACGTTAAGGTAAGGTAAGGTTCTTTTGAACGAGGTAATTAGCAACGGCAGCATCGTATTCAGGAATATCATATTTGAGGTGGTTTGGGACATGACTAAATTGCTTCGAGCGGGAGCTAAGGGGACCATTCAATAACTACGTCGAGCGTGAAAGGTGGGGACGGGAGGATGACTCTTCTTACTGTCTCACGAACGGGGGTATACGAATCGAAGATGATCTTACGTAAGATTTTGTTTACACAAGTGATCGTACTTGTATTACCATTCTAATAATCATCGTATCGTACTTTTATAACTGCAAGCACGTATTTACTATGAGCTAGTGTACTCCACCTGCCTCTAGATCTGAGTCTCAGGGGTTAAAAAAAACGAGAGGAAAAATTTTCCGAACAACATAGCCTCGAATTCCTTGTGATGAGCGGAATGCATGTGATCATGAATTTTAACATTACTAGGCAAATATCGCATTAAGAATGTACAAAAGGGATACATTGTACGTCTGATTCACAACAGAGTAACTAAGAGACACTAATAATAAGATTCACAACTGAATGTTCCACAAATTGATGGGGCTTATTCCATGCACGTCGGCGACGGATATTAGTTTTAGTTGGTGGAATAAAGGGCGGGAAAGACTGGCCTATAAACGTAATGGTAAATAAATAACGAGAAATTGACTGTTTCTCCCTGACTGTCACGATAATTCCCTGACTTTTCCAGAAATGCAAAATTCCCTGACAATTCCCGGTTTTCCCTGACGATCGTCACCCTGTTTAACTATTTCCATAACGGAAATAGTTAATTGTGTTAATGTAAATATTTAATAAATAGTTAATGTTAATGTTGTAAGGTTATCTCCTCTCAGACTTCAGGCTTACAAGCTATAGAGGAGTAATGTCCCACAGGGGAGGAGGGAGGATAACTCAGGCGGTTCCCATTTCACCTGTCCAGACTTTCAGCCCCCCACAGCTCCTTTAACAATTCCATTCCCCCTGGACTGAGATCAAGGAGGTCGAATCGAAACATTTCGTGGCAGACCTCTCCTTGTACGGGAGGCAGCAATGGGAACGCACGCATCCGTAAGGGACCACAAGAGGGCCTGAGAACTCCTCCCTGGCCATGGGAAGGTGGGCCCGCGGATCTAGTTTCATCCCAACGGCGGAATCCCGGTCGGACACACCTGAGTTCCTCCTCCGAACCCCTCCCCTCTTTCCCCACCATTAAACCCTCTCCCAACCACCTCCCCCTGTGCCAATACTGTCCCTGCCCCACCCGAGTCTGACTCCTCATCCCCCCCTCCCTCGAAACCTTCCCGGCATGCAAATGAGCCACTCGTCCTTCCTCAAATGGCTCCTTTGTGTCGAGAATGGCGCGCCATCCGTCCGTCCTCCCACCTCACCATTGTCCATTCCGTACGTTTCCGGTGCTTCCCATTGATAGAGCGCCTTCCATGGGCACGGAACCAAACCTATATCGCGGATGCACACACACACATATGTACATGTATATAATGTAAGCACACACAGGCAAGTTCACGATAAATACATGGGGCAACGTTCCCTTCCCTGAACCCTCTTCCCCTCCAACCCGGCACGGTAGGACTCTGATATCTCTCTTTTTTTGAACACGGAAGCCTCTCTACTCCTCTCTTTTTAAGCCATGGACATCCGCCGCCACTCAATCGGTTGGCCCGGACTGGGCGTAATCACGTACGGCATACGGGATAGGACTGCGATATATCGGCTGCAATATGCGATATAAATTGGATGTATAAGTTGAGTCTCACTAATTTGATACAGCACACGATATTGAAAGGTCAGGTAAGGCGATATATTGTCGTGCGATATCACACGATATGCGACAACATGCGATACGACGCGTTATTGGTATTTCACATCGCGAAATCGATAGATCGACCCTTTAGAGATCATCGCAGTCATTAACCCTAAGTGGTACTTGGCTAGACGTGACTTTTCACTTTATTCTTCTATCGGTTGCCATAGGGGGTGAACTTGCAGCACATGGTGGTACCAAAAACGGCTTTTTGCACTCATGGCTTTCGGTCACCCAAACCAGGAAAATGTATTAAAGGAAGCACCTGTACGACTGTGACCCGCAAAGCAGCCTAGCGGTTGGCTCCACAACCCTGGGATAAACTTCATATTTTAGCTTCATTCCTCTCTTTTACACATTTCACTACCAGTTGCTTATTATTTCATTAGACATCTGCCTTTACCATTCTACCTGTTATCCTTTCCCTTTACGGTCGTCTCCATGACACCACCATGTCTATGGAAGTGTATGGTGTTACCGTCTACTTTTTACATGCTTTTCTTTAACTCGCTTTTTTAATGTTTAAATTCAGACTCTACCTTTCTACCACCCTCTTAAGACCATTTTCATAAGGTACTTGATCAAGCCATTTCATCTTCGTAATTTTTATATAATTTTGAAAGCATCCTTTCCTACTGCTATTATCGTCCACAACTCTGAATAGGATCCTCCAGACCAGAGTTTTATTATGACATCTATTAACGCAATGAATTCAATAAGGCGGTACGATATCCAAACCCATATTTCGCACAGTTTACACATACATCTACATAATGCCCTGCAAGCCACCATAAAGGTGTGTGACAGGGGGTGAATTCACACCGACATTCAATACATATCATGCATGAAGAGGATTAGTAGTTAATGAAAAGGATTTAGCCCTGATGTCAGTGTGGGAGAGGCGTCCATATTTGGCCTCGGGGAAGGAAAGAAGGAGATTGTAGTATAAATTATGTTTACTATTATTCTATATGTATATAATAGAAGTCTTATCAGACACCAGCATATAAATACAAAGATAAATTATTCAACCTTATCCTGGATTACCCCGAGCATGGGCAATTATAAAGAAAGATGAAAAGTGCTTGTTTCGTTTCGAAATATGGTTTTGTAGAAGAAAGCTTGGGATGATACTTGATGCATGGTGTCGATGTGATTAATGGAGAATAGGTAACTGCTCGAAGAAATCAAAAAAATAAAGTCATCCAAGTTGTTTTAACGCCGAAATTGCTTGATAAACAGAATAAAAGAGGACAAAATTGAAGGAAAGCGAGGAAGAGGAAGGACTGAATTGCTCGATGGCAAAAAAATGGCTGAATCTACAAAAAAATTTAAGATGCTCGGGAAAAAGCGCAATTGAGAATATCCAATAGAAACCTAACAGAAGACAGTTTGACCAATGATGATGATGATTATTCAACAATTAGCACTTATCACACTCGGGCGTAACATGGTTTAAGTACGTAATATTCGATACTACAAATGTTTTTACCGATAAAGGCATGTTTATCTCGATATAACACTTCCCAAAAAAACCAAACTTTCGCATTAAATTCTTCTTTAGCCCCACATACTTCTTCCCTTCCATCCAAACTGCCAGTTCTTCTCCTCCCTCTTTCCCTTCTTACTTAGCACTCACCACTATGTCACGTCCTTTATTCAAAACACCTTCGCCCCTCATTATCCTTTCCATTCACTCACTCCGACATCTCCTAATTTCTTCAATCAACTTCCTCTCCTCCCCCACCATCTTTCACTCACTTCTTTGTTCGTCTTCCTTTCCACCCACCTGGCCTTCTCCACACACTAATCACATACGCCATACGAATATATACGTCATCAATAATTTTCAATTGACTATTTCCACAGTTACATACATGCTATCACATGAAAACAGAATGAAAGTGTTGAAATCCTGTCAAGTTAAATTTGGCGGCAGTAGACGTAGTGCATTGTTGACCCAAGAAATTTATCCAAGCACAAATACAACACCCATACCACTTCCAATATCCACTAATGATTAAAAAAACCCAAACACCCAAAACACTCAAACCAAGTATAGATTGAAATCCACCACTTTCAGGACCTTAAATTTCAATGTTGAAGAAATTACTTCTATCGGAAATTTAAAAATCATTATTATGACCATAAACTGACAATTTAAAGGCTAGGCCAACGAATTTTCAAAATGCCCAAGAAATGATAATACACATATTGTGAAATATTAACATCTGATTGGTGCGGTGCTTTGAGTACTGACCCCCCCTTATTCCGAGGCCCAGGGGTTCGAATCCCGGCAGTTGCAGATATTTCACAGGTATGCCAGTCCCTACTTGAGTGCTAGGTGGAGAGCAGATTGAGTTCAGCACTCAGCCTGACTGATAGGACGTTAAACCTCTTGGAGCCTTTGGTTAAGAACAGGCTAATGCCAAAGCCCTGCCTTCGTTCCCTGAAAACTCCGCACCCACTTATCCTAAATGGCGAAAATGACTAAAAGTGTCGGCCACCAACCCAAAATTACTACATCTCATGGATGATGTTATTCTGGGATGCACTCCCCAAAATCTCACTAAAATCCTGTTTCAGGAATGAATAACTCGTAAAAATTCCTGATTTTTCGGGAATAATTTTCAATATCCCTTACTTCTGCACGCTTAACGGCGCTTGGAAACCATGATCAAAGCTCGATTCACATCCCCAAGCGTGAAAATAATAATAAAACGTTTACATCACGAAGACCCTGACGTCAACGTCACGACTGATGAAGAGAGGAGGAAGAGGGGGAATGCATAATTGAGAGGGGAAGGTGAGAGACGCCACTGAAAGGGAGAATGCGTTATTACAGGGACGGGAAGGGAGTGTTTACGCTGCTCTTTTTTTCTAGTTTGATTTGTCTACGACGGCACACGTTAGCCTTGGGGTGAGAAATGTTATGAATAGCAAAAGTGGTGCATATACATATGCTAGGCACCATACGAAACCACAAGAAGGCTGCATGAATTGGGGATGAATCCTCGTTAAACATGCACTAGACGTCAGAACACGCACCGATGCATTATATTAACTGCTAACCACTACGTCCAATTTAACACACCTTTGAATAAAACAGAAGACTCTATCAATGACAGTTCGTTGGTACGAGGTATACACCATTTTTAAGATCCCAACGAAAATAATTTTTTGCATAATTTTTACACTGAATCTGATGCATTAAATAATGTTTTCGCCTGCCACAAGATGGAGCAGAAGTTTTTTTCTACGCTTTATCCAACCAGCGAGACGTGCTATCGGTATGCCACTTTCAAGAGAAAATTTAACCCTCCGGAAGAATTCACGGCGGGAGTTCCCAACCGTGCTTATGTATTTAAGCTTTCCCTTCTTCCCAGCCAGCACAACCCGGCCATTTTTTATTTGCCGATTCGACGAAATTAACGCAAACATTACGAAAACGGTATGTTTGGAATAGTTTCCTATCTCAATGCGTTTTACGTAATGTTTAACATTATTTTACCTAGACGGCGAGTTTTGAACTGGTTGAGTTGGCTTTAAAAAATAAAAGTGCTGAGAATTACTGATGCAACGAAGGAGAGAAATATGTCATGAGCCAATCGAGCAAAGAAAAGGTTTCAACAGACAAGTTTCCAACTTTGACCTCGTTGGAAAATTACCTACCTCTTTTTTGGTAAAAAAAAATTAAAAATGGAACATAGAAGTTGTAAAGACAAAATATTCAAACACATTTAGAGCTGCGATTCTGCCATTAAAAACACATTTTGGGGGAAAATTGGAGAAGTTCAAGTTATTGAAGAAATTTTTTTTACTAATAACCTACCTCAAGGTCTTCAGGAAAGCAGTGGCAAAGAGCTAAAGGCATACTTTAAATACCTCTCTTGAAGTTTCATGATTGAAACTTTATAGCTGAGGCAGAAATCCTTTACCTTCCTCCTTCTAAGGGAAACTAAGTTAGTTGGAAATATCTGCATTCCACCAGAACTTGGCAACGAATTAATCCTTCCTTTTATAAGAAAACATTCAGAAAAATCAAACTGAAAACGATTAGACTCAGGGAATTTTCCAATAAGAATACACGGTATAATCGATTTTTCAGGATGGAGGATTTTTTTAGAAAATTAAATTATTATTCATTATAAACGTACGAACACGCACACAAACTAAAACAAATGAAAAACCAAAAAATTATTAAATTCGTACCAAGAATTTTTGTTTCAAATCACGAAAACAAGCTTGGCAATTTTTTTTAATTTAAAAGAAATACAACAAATATGCCGATACACCGCCAAAAAAAAAGATACCTACTGCCAAGAACTTAAATTATTAGCGGAGCAAGGGTGGTTGGGCCTGATATTAATACATAAAATACATTTGCTGCTTAGCCCGACTATGGAGTGCGTTGAATATTACACGAGGACGACTGTTTCCACGTCACATAATCAAAACAAGCACCTTTAGCTTGCCAACTAATGCGGAGATTCCCAAGCTGCTCAGAGTTCCTGATCCAAAAGTTATATTTATGAGAATCCTTTATGGAGTTAGCTCTCATTCGCCATCTCGGGCCGTGGAGGATGGCACTCATAAGGCGGGCTTCGAAGAAGAAAACTTGAAAAAAAAAGCCTCGCCAGAGATATCTCACGCAACTAATGTAATACAATGGAGTCCTAGTGAGGAGAGCGTGAAAATCATTTACTACACGCAACGTACCAGTAGCAGAAAACTCCCCGCGGATACACGCCTCCAAAGTGGTTTGACGAGAAGAACAGGATTCGGAGCGAGTGCCGCAGGGGATGTGGGGGGTTAAAATCATCGATTTAAGGCATAATGATGAGGGGCGAGGCTCGGCCTTTTTTAAAAAGGGCTTACGGAGTAACATTTTCATTTAGGGCATACACGCGGGCGATTAATTAACGCTGCACCCCGCTCGCGAATTCCCCATTCCTATCCTCCATGAACGCGCAACTCCCCACGGCGCTAATTCCAGGATAAACTCGGAAAAAGGGAAGGAGAACTTTAAAATGCACATGAAAAGAACACTGAAGCGATGGAGAAGATGCAGTGTGGATGTGGAACGGGTGAGTGGGGAAAAGGAGCTCCGTTTCGCCACGGATTGAACCACATACATCTTCACTGCACTCCAGGCAAGTCAAAACAATGGTGTACAGCAGGGAGTGATTCCAGTCACCCCCAGGCATAAATTGGAAGACCAATGGGTAAATTGCGATTGTATAGCCAACCACCACACCACTCTTTAGCGGTTAAAAAACTAATTTGCACAAAGGGAAAATAGAACTTCATATGCAATGCAGTCTCCCAAGGAGGGTTAGAATACACTGGAAGTGGCAAACGCATGTTAGCCAATGCGTGACAATGAAGCCAAAATGGGGTTGCTTGGTACGGATCACGTCACACCTACTCGGTACAAAACATTGGGTTCTATAAGGCTTAATATGGAGACATCATGAGTATTAAAGCATAAATAACGATGAAACCTTCCCCAATTTTCATCGCAACAGCATCTTCCTAGGGTTATTTAAGGGAGGTATTAAAGCATTTTGTGTCACTTTAGAGGTAATCCTATTCCTAAAAGCTGGTTCGAATATAACCTATTTAAACTACGTATTTGGCGATTGTGTATTTGTGCACTTTCCACCGTTTATTTGACAGATTTAAAAAATGCATTCTATGATTTATCCCACAACTCTAAGCTTACAATTTATATAACTTGGTTGAATTCCGCACAATTATTATTATTATTAACCACTTGACCAATTTCGACCTCTTCAGGTCATGAACGAGAGCAGAGAGCATTTCTACTCTCTGGTCATTAACGCTCCGACGTGACAACCCAAGGGTCGGGGGTTCGAATCTCGCTTTGGGCATGAATTGGACATCTTGTCGTATTGTACATAAAACTGTTGAGACTTGTCTTCAGAGAAAGAACTAGAGTTAAGACGTCGCGATATTTCTCAACCCACTGCAGGTGGTCCAACTGTAAAAGTCGCGAGCTCACGACTTTTGCAGTTGGACCATCTCAAACAATTCCTCAACCACTTTTTACCAACATCTTTCCAACATAATATCAACAATAAATGTATACAGATAGGTTTTGTTTTTTAAAGGTGATTCGACAGCTAGGCCATTTCGCACCACTCAATTTATTTTACCTCGAGTAATAGATTAAAATGTTTTTAGGAGTTCGAAATAAAACTCTGAGGAAAAATCTATATAATATTCATAATTTCTTTTAAAGGTCAGTTTTCTTTATCAATGATAGATATGAAGCGATCAAGGTGATCAGGGCTGTTACCTAGAAAGATTTCTAGATAACGATGTTACATTTATTGCGTCTACAAACAGCCGAGAATTGAGTTTTTATTTTTTCAATCTTTTCAATGAGGTCTCTCTCCTCGATCATTCACGTTAATACTTCTTCATTACTTTTTATAATCTCCATCCATCCTATCTTCATCACGCTTCTCCAGATCTACATATCAACTGCCTCTTAAATGGTCTCTCCATCTCTCTCTCCTCTCCTTGAATATGATTACAGAAATTAAAAAAAAACCGCCGACTCATCACGTGAATCCATCAATTAGCGAGAGCATCCCTCTCCCCATGAAGCTTCCCTTCACGATTCGCCACCCTTGGAAAAATTGAGGGAAAAAAAAGAGCTGAGGGCGAATGAATAAACATGAGCAAAGGGTAGATGATGAGGGGAGGGAATGGGGAAGACGCGAGATCAAGGGGGTAATGACGAAAGAACACTTTTGACGGATCGAAAGTCTAGGGAAGAGACGGGGATAGAAAAGAGGAGGAATGCGATAAGTGCCTGAGGGGCCGAGGAGGAGGCTTGAATATATAAAAAAATAAATAAGAATTAAGTAAGAACCTTCACAAGTCTCCAACCTCCCTCACTCCCTCCTCCGCACGCACACACAGACACAAAACACGAGGGAAACTCGTCTTCATCCTTGGGAAGACGAGAGGTGTGCGCGCAATAATACGCCATGGCGCATGCGCAGGTGGAGACGACAGGAGGTATTAAAAAAAAAGAAATGAGGGAGAGGAGGAGAAGAGTTGAAAAGGAAGTGAGGTGGAGACTAGCGTGAGAATGCTCACTCCCCCCACAACTCCTCAAGGACCCAGAAGAGGGAGTCGGCGCGCGCTGGCTCGCTTTGGGACTTTTAAAAAATATCTCCGGATTTTATTTTTTTTCCACAGTATTATTTTTTTAATGCCTGACCCGGCGGCGAGTGCGTGGAAGACGACCAAAGAATCCCTCCCTCCCTCCCACTCGTTCGGGAACGCCTAGCGAGACTCATCCTCAAAGAGAGTCGGTCCGTCTCCGCTCGATAAGCGCACGTGGGGTGACTGCCCGGCGGGGATTCTTAGTAAGTGTGAAGAGAGAGAAGACAGGAAAGCTCTTTTTTTAATTTAATTTTTTTTAGGGTTCCCCACAGTTAAATGAGGGTTACATTCTTTTTTCGTGCATTCGGAGCTCGCGTCGTAAAATACCCGAGCAAAAAATATTTCCTGGGTGTGTTTGTGTGTGTTTGAAACCGTCGGAATTATCTCGACTAGCTAACCAAGGAGTCACGTGGCATAGAAACGAGTGTAAATTTGGTGTGCATGAATTGCCCTAAGGAAGCTCACTTATTTACTGTTTTAATTTGAGTTTATCCTCATCTGTCTCCATCATAGAACCCCGGATGAGAAAGAGAAAACAAAGAATGAGAGTCTGTTACGAGCGATTCAAACACACCAAATTTGGAAACCATTCGTGTTTGCACCACGTGACTCCTTGGTAAACCAATCGAGATCATTCCAACGATTTCACACAACTAATTGGATAGGAAATCGTGCCTAGAGCCTTGGGAGATCAATGCCAAAGAGCAGATAACTACTATACCCATTGATACTTCTTCCACGCTGTCGATATTTCTTGCGGACACTGAAGATCGGGAAGATGCGGTGACTGCAGTACTGTCCTTACAATCTAGTGACCCGGGCGCGTATCCTTGTCGTTAACATACTGGACTACCAACCCAAGGGTCGAACATTCGAACCCCGCCTCGGACATGAATGTCGTGTGTCTCGGAATCATGTTAAGTTAGATGGTGAAATACAAATCTCCCGCCGTAGGAACACCTAAAAACCTAATTCTACAAGTGCTCTATCTCCACTTAACCAGTAATTCCCTAAGAACCTTTGGTATCCTGGCTTCCCACTCTTAGGGTTAGGGTTCTATTCCCTGCAGGTCTTTCATAGGATAAGGAATATGTTTCAGCATTCAGTCTTAAGTTAGACGCTCCGTACAAACGTACATATTGGAGCACCGGAAACCCAAAACATGCCATTCAAATCCCGGAAATTTGAGGTAGCAGAAATTTGAGTAACGAAGGCAGGCAGAAGATACGAAAGGTTCAAAGAGACAATTAACGTAGGAAACGTAGTTTTATTATGATGTACGAAGAGCGACGACACAATACTGTTGGGGAATAGCTCATAGGAACGATCGAGATGGGACTCAACCCGCGAACTTCTGATTACCAGGCCGCAACGATAACGACATCACTATCAAAAGTGGTCAAGCTCGCCAGCGTCGCAGGTAATCGAAAATGAGCCTAGAGTAGCGTGTGATGCCATTGTGAAGAGAAGAATAAATTTTTTTTCGAACGACAAGCAGCGCGACCATGAAAAGAAAAAATCTTTCTTGAAACACAAAAGGAGTAAAAATAGAGAAAGATTAAAATCTTGAAAAGACTTTCTCTCTCTTTTCTCACGGATGGCACTGTCAGGGCTACCTGTCGCTGGCTCCGGATGCAGTGGGGAGGAGGCGGAGGCAGTCCCAGAATGCGAAGACAAGACAGACACGCACCAGAGAAATTGAATGCAATGCCTCGCGCGAGTCGAAATCGCCCCCTCGCCTTCGAAATAATCGAGCGGGAGAAAGTGAGAAGGGAGACGAGAGAGAAACGGTACACTCAACGGAACCGCGCGTAAAAGACAAGGAGGAGCGTAAATGGAAGAGCTTGCGTGTTTTTTCTTAAGCTATCCGAAAACATCTTTTTTCGTAATGGTTCATCGTCATCATCTGTCAACAATCCTAAAGCTAGTATGACACGATACTTGATCCAGCACAAGGTCGAAGATACTTGCTAGCATGGTAGATTTCCAGTAACGTATGAACACGTGAGGGTGGGGGGGCTACGTCTAGTGTAGCGTAACTTCAAACAAATCAGCCTTGGCGTTTCGGTGCCGACATGTTACAAATCTCTTCGCTCTATTTTCTCTGCTTGGTATTTACTTTCACAGTGCCCATTCCTATCTCTTCTCACTGGTAAACTTCACTGCTTACCTTGCTATGAAGCAGTTAATTTGACCGACCCCCGGACGTTAGTTCAACGCATACATACATATCAGATAGAAAAGAACAATTATTAACCACACACATGCATCAAACTAGTGATTACGTCTCAATACACTTAGCACATGAATTATATGCAGTGTAATCCGGATTACCATGCCCAGTTAAAATCAGAACAACAAAATTACAGGGAAAAATTTAGGGGGGAGGGGGGGGGCGGCTGAAACCCCAGTCGAAGCCTCCCCGCCCTCCCTCCTTCCCACCCCGGCTAGCAAGCATGATCTCTATCGTACTCGCAGAGCTACTTGATTTCATACTTGATGAGGAACTAGTTTGCTACCAGCTTCTAGTAGAACCCAGTGGCCGTCAACCATGTGTGGCCTGAACCGGGCCACACGGTGGACTTCGACAAAGCAAAATTTATTGCAACGAGTGCCGCTACTATCCTAGGCTAATCAAGGAAGCAATAGAGCTCGTAAAAAAAATCGACAATTACAACCTGAGGCGATTATTCTCTTGAATAGCGGGAAGACAATATTCAAATTTAACGTTCACGATTGTAGGTATTATTGATTTATTATATTGTTGATTTAATTCATTGTCAAGACAACCATCTTGACCAATAAGGGCCAACCTAGGGCTCTCATTTGCATACATAAGACGGCCAAGAATCAACGCATCGTCACTTCAGACCTGAAGACGCCATCAGTATGGCTGCAGAAACGTCGCTAAAAAAACCATAACACGGAGGAACGCCCGAAAGCTATTATTAATAATATTCGCCGCGGAAACCTCACGTGAAATTTATTGTAGCTGTTGTCGTTATCAAGGGAGGGACCGATAACTAAGGACATAGGTGGATGCTGATGGACGATAGGTGACTTGACTTGAGTTTTATTTTATGGTGGGCACTGGGGGAAGAAAAAAATGGTATAATTCAGGCAACGGGGAAAGGGTGGTGAGAAATTTTTCATTTTTCTTAAATGCTGTGTGGAGCACTTCATGTTCCACACTCCGTCCGTCGGTGAGGATATTAGACCGTGAATCCCATGGCGCCTTACGTTGAGATCAGGTTAATGCCGACGCCGGTTTTCTGTCACTACTCCAAAAAATTTCCTATCTCCAAACAATTAAATAATTATCCTAAAAGGCGAAATTTTGACAAAGCTGCCGATCAAATCTCCCGAATAACTTGGGTGGTACGTCCCATCCTATGTGAAGGGTAGAGAATCTGAAAGAACTCTTCACACAACACTGAAACAGAGATCGGGATTCCCGAATAAAAATTAACTGCCACAATTAACAAGGAAGTTACTGTGGAAAGGCAGCGAAAATATACACCTATTTCAACGCAACATGGCGAAAACAGCGTTTTCTTCCCTTCTCCCCGAAACTTGCCCAAACCGTGGTTTACACTTTGTTACAACAATCCACGCACTGAGCATTATCACAGGGAATCTTCCACAAACATTCATATTATAAAGACCCTGTCATTAACAATCAATTAAAATCAGCCGAAGGATTGATTCTGCTCGAATGACAGGCTTCAGATACGTAGTCAGACTGTTGAATGCAGGGAGGAATTTTAAAACAATGAAAGCCACTACACAGTTCGTTCCGGCAAGCTTGAACTACTCTCAATCGAATGCAAGCCGAGAATCATTGGCTCGTTTTCAAAAGTTTTTTTTCGATAACAACCAGTACGTGTGTGCCCACGCCCTGCACGGGACGAGATTAACTCGCCGATAAGTTCATCGACAGCAACGAGACCAGCACGTGTAAACGTCTCGCGAGAGAATCGATTGAGAACCTCGAAGCTCTCTAACACTGGACTTCTCGAGATGACTTCACTCTCGACTAACGAAGGACTGGATGCGGAAATGCTCTCGAGACGTCCCGCAAGCCGATAAAACACGGACTAATATATCGGTTCAAACATTTCCGTAGAGTAGGAGCCATAGTTTGGTATACGTTCTTTCCAGGGTAGTTAAGAATGTTCAGAAGTCGCCATCGCGACTGATTGGAAAAGCAAGGGCGGCCATATTAGTAGGCACGGACACACGGGCTTAGTACTCGCGATACTCACGGATGTAGTTGTTTTTGCACGAGGTAAAACTCAAGCGTAATAAGATGTTCAAGAGAATGCACTTTCAAAAATCCTCAAATAAAGGTCGGAAAAAGCGCACACACACAATCGATAAATTAGCGCATTAAAAGGTACGGCAAGGAGAAATACGACCCCTTGAAAATGTTGCCGTGCATGTAAAAATACTCTATACTGAGGTAAAAACTTTGTACGCTACTGATTATTCAGATTATTCTCAGAATGTTATTTTAAAATATTACATTATTACAGATGTACTGATCGCATGCAAACGCTCAAATTAGAAAGGGGATCATCAAGGAAAGATAAATGATAACCTTCAAAGGTTAACTAGAATTAACTTCAGAACTGAAAGTCATTCATTCACAAAATACCAAGGAAAACCCTGAAGTGAGATCAAATATAATTTGTTTGAGGACATTCGTAGCTTTTTTTATTCTTGCAGGATGATTTTTACGGGAAATGCTGCATTTTGTTCATTTTTTAAAACTTTTTAAACGTTTTAAAGACGTTTTTTAAAAAAATTTAAAAACGTCTTCAAGAGAATGTGCGTTTACCAGATTCAGCTCAGTCTTACACAGAAGCAAATAGCTGGTAAAAGCTCATTCTCTTGAAGACGCTTCCAGCACGAGGAGCGAAACTTGATTTTTTAAAAATGAACAAAATGCAGCATTGCCCGAAAAAGTTATCCTTCACAAATATAATTTATTTTCACGCAAAACCGATACCGTTAAATTATTTCAACCAAGGAGGTTCGAATATGCTGAAGGAGGCGTTGGCACGCTAGCCTAAGGGTGTCCATATGTATTAAAACATTAATAGCAACGAAATCGTAACCAAATTTCATTGCAAGTGGCATCAGTTAACATTCCTAACGTCTATTTAAGGGAGTTTTTCGTGCATCCAATTCCCCAGGGTGTTAATTTTATACCTAAAACTGGCTCGAATTTCACCTATTGCAACTACCTATCACATTGTCAGATCTTAGGTGGAAATTTACACTTAATCTCTAAAATACATTCCAAGATAATATATTCATTGATGGCGTTAAAAATATTTTTCGAATTCCAACTTACTATGAAATACAGGCCCATAATCTCAATAATAGAGAAATTAACTGACGAACTGACACATTCAAAGTCCTTCTTTCCTCTTACAATTAGGATATGAATAGCTGTAAATATATCCAGTAGCATAAATACGAGTGCATCAATTGATAGCATAGGTAGTTTCATGTTGGTATACCTAAGAACTTAAATCTAACCCAACTAACAGCATGCTTGCTTTGCTATTTTTATATTTCTTTAAATTGTGAATTTTAGACCTGAATACAGCTACTAATCCTTTTTCATGCATGATATATAATGCATGTTTGGTGTGAATTCAATCCGTCACACACCTTTATGGTGGCTTGCAGGGTATTATGTATATGTATATATTATGCGCTTGTTTGAATGTTTGCGAACTTTTCTTTGTTTCTTTGACGAATTTCAAAAATACATTCCATTATTCATGAAACTTATCTAAGTTTTACCTCGCGAAAAAACTTCATCTGTACGAGTGTCGCTAGTAGCAAGCACGTACGTGCATACGTACCTGGATGACTTCTGGCTTCTCAAATCAGCCGCGTTGTCTGCTCCGGTGCATTCTAATCTCCTTGATTACAAATCATAACGTGAAAGCAGTGGCTTTCCCCAAACCGGTGATTGAATGCCACAGATGAAATACCTACACTACCTTGAATACATTCCCTTCCCAACATCTTGAAAGCTTGACGAACGAACCGAACTTTCACGAGATGATTAGCGGCACGTTAAAGGTCAATTATGGTCACCAATTGGCGTGACAGAAAGCAAACATTAAAACACTCGCCGGAATATGCGGAATTCAATGATTACCAAGCTTTCGAGAGGAAGAAGGAAAGGTACTGTTTCCAATCAAATTAACCACGAAAGCGGCATTAAGCCATCTCCTCTCAGACAGATAGGCCAGCAGGATCATTTAAAAAGTCGTTAGCTACCGGCTGTGGCTACCGGAGGCCGACGCGAGTAGAGGTCAATTTAGATCATTATGACACAATATTCTTAATGACCACGGCAGAGCGATAAAAGCAACGGATTCCGGAAATCGGCCAATAAAAGAGAGAGAGATAACATCTTCGCATCACGGCCAAGGACGCAATATTTCAGGAAATCCGAACGCCGAGTCGATAAAAACCTCGCTCCCTGTATTCAACGGGTGATGGAAGTGGAACCCATTGGTTCCAGGTCATTCAACGGCGGCAGGAAACCTTACCTACTCGGAACTTAGCAACATATTTCACACAACCATTCATCAACTGTGATTAAATAATTATAAAATCTTCTTAAACCGAAGATTATTTTTCAAATAAATTCGTAAGTATTGGGATGGGCCCTCATTCATTAACGTTGGGGCCTAATTCATTAACGTTTGGACAGACACTCCTGTGGAATGATTAACACCAAAGTTCAAATGACATTCCCATTTCAGTGAAATCTGCATTTGTCAAAGTCCTAGGACACACCTAATTTCATGAATAAATATTGACGTGCGAAGATATAGTCCGTTTTATACGATACTCGATTCAGCGCAAGATCTAGTGTGTTAGCCGCTACCCGATAATGAGGACGGAAACTAGCATGATTGGAACCGTCCTAGGAAGTTTCTCACGATCATTGAACTAGTGCGATGAAGTGGTATTTCATATTAATTTAATAAAAGAGAATATCGCAAAGCGTCTGTAACGTGACGTGATTGGTCGACAATTACTGGGTCCTACTTGGAGCTATAAAATAACCAGTACCGCATCAACAAGAAATCAAATAGCTCAGCAAGTATACTAGCGATCATGCTTGTTAGCAAGCATATTCGCACGGTTCTATTCACACGATACTGGAAAGCTAACATGCTAGCAAGTATCCTAAATCTTGTGCTGGGGGGCTGTGTTTGAAACCGTCGAGATTATCTCGAATAGGTAACCAAGGAGTCACGTGGTACAAACACGATTTGTTCAATAATTTGATGTGCTAAAACCGCTGATTACAACTTCATTCATCGTTTACACTTGTATTTTATCTCATCTGGGGGCTCAATATTGGAGACAGATGAGAAAAACTAGAGTGAAAACAATGTCATTGTAACGAGCGGTTCAGACAAAATAAATTTGCAAACCATTCATGTTTGTACCAAGTGACGCCTAGGTTACCTATTCGAGATAGTTTCGACGGTTTCAAACACAACCACCATGGATCAAGTACTGTTAAAACGGGCTTAAAAGGCGCTGCCATAAGAAAAGCGACCCCATACTGAAAATCAATTTCCCAAATCTTCCTGAAAAAACTGCCGTGCACATAACGATTCCCAGCGAGGGTGGTGGACATAATAATTACGTTGGGAGAACGGAGGATTTTTGCATCACACAAACGTCCACTTTTGTTGAAGTTTTGCATTATGTGAGAAAATGTCCTCGTCGGCCTTTCTCATGAACTATGAACTTGAATGCGGTGGGAAAGGATTGCATGTGTCTACAACCCCTACAACTAAACTTGCGGGGTCAATGATAGTTGCTCATAGTACAACCACCCAAGCCAAATTGGGCAAAGGAAAGGAGCCAGACGAGGCGTAATCCTTACACCTCCTGTTCCTCAATGAGGCGGCCGTAAACAAAATTGCCTGATCCTATTAACGATTCAAAACAAGGTAAAAAAAATATATTCAGAGGAGAAAAAACTGTGTAGAGTAGGGAGTAATAGAGAGAGAGAAGTGGGATAGAAGCAGGGCAGAGTAGGAAATAATCCATCAGAACGCACTAAATCCGGAAGAATTCGACTTAATACTAATCGCCTTTGGTTAAAGCAACAGCTTTTCCACTTCTTGAATTGCAAAACTTGATATTAAAAATTTAAAGGAGCATATTAAAAATAGAGGAAAAATACGACAGAACTGTTACTGCTTTTCCTCTCTAAGGTGGTATGGCAAGTACAACCACTGACTTCATGAAGTAGGTTTTCATATCCCCACCGGTACTATAGAAACAATGCCCAACATTGGGATAGAAAAGAGAGCTGAGGTCAAGTTCAATTAATAACGAGAGAATCTGGGGAAAGTTATGCTCAAATCGACCCGCTTATCTTCAGCAAAGGCCTCAGTCTTAGAAAGCGATCTAAGAAAAGCACGGGGAGAGGAAGAGCCCAATCATGAAGCACGTAACTGAGAGAGGAATGCGAAGAAAGTGACGCCGAATTGGGGGTACCACCCGAGAGCAACGACATGTCTTAACCTGTAATTGCCTTCTACCACTTCGACCTCTTACGAGGACCTTAAAGACATCGCCTTCATGATATACTTATTTCCATTCAACATCACTTTATCCCCATGTTTTTTTTTACTGAGACCTCGATACATGGATGTGAGAGAAAGTAATGATGCGGGAAAAAGGCTCAATTTCGATTTTCTTACGAGAGAATTCAATCCGTCCCTACCTTAGTTAAGCATGGAAAATTTAATCAGTAGCCACGATACAATTTTGTTGCGCCTTTTTCACGAACACAGATTCTCTCCTCTGGAAGATTACCGCGACTATGAGAATAATTAATAAAATGATGGCGAGAGTAAAAATATAGAAATTAATATGCAACGAATTGATTTCGATACTATGAGGGGGAACTCGTTATTTTATGAACATGTACAATTTAATTGGTCGGTATGAAACTTATAATGGCAGGTTCTAGCAGAGTAATACCGGATCTACCCCATCATTACCCCGAAGCCATTTCAGCGAACCAACATCACTTATGTCCTGTACTCGACACCTTTAAAACACTTTTATCTCCTGCGTCCCCTTTTTTCTTTTAAAAATCCATTTTCTTTTCTTTCCCCCCCATATTTCTCCTGATTTACCCATAACCCTTCCCATACTCACGGCTTTCAACAGTCCTCTAACTTTGATCATAGTCATTCTCCACTCCACCTTTAAATTTTTCCCGAGTTCCTCCTTTCCTCCCCGCCTACTACTTCTCTCCCGTTGTCCTCTTCCTTCTTACAAGGTTTACATTCACGACCTTACGCCTTATCTTGAGAAAATGTTGAATACCTATTGTTGAATGTTCAATAAAAAAAAGATAGGCAGGTTTTGAATTATTTTGAGAATTTACATTTTTTAATAGGAGGGTGTCGAATAGGTAGTAAATACCTTAGGCCCCACACACAAAAAAGTGACAATTTCCCATCGAAGCCTTTGCTTAAGGCCTATGAAAGTACTTAGCAGTTAATCTGGGGAGGCGACCGACAGCTGAGGTCATTTGCACATATTAACACACGTGTGTAATTCGGTAAAGATAGAAATTTCCAGGGCACGGAAGAAGGGCGGAGGGTAACCTGGCGTCGGATCTTGATAAAAGGCGCCGAGGAGTCTACAATTCTACGTCCCATCTGACGGACAGAGTACTGCACTGGAGGTGCTCTCCACACAACACCCAAGTTAGGACCGGTGTACCAATGAAAAATCTCTGCCAATTCTGGGATTCAAACCCAGGTCCTCGGGGTAGTAGGCCAGTACTCTCGCCACCGATTCCCACCAAGTAAAGTAATTTCTTGCCTCCACTTATTTGCTTTAAGAGTTTCTATCACCAATTCCAACGTTAAAAAACTCATTCTGCTCATATAGTTATAATTCTTACGTACTCACGACCTAACCCGGTTTCACATAGAACCCTGCACAGATACGTAATTTTCTTCATCACCTGTAACGAATGCTCCCAAACCTTATTATTTAGCCCTTAGTTTAATTACTCTTCCCACTTACTGGTGGAGAATCTCATTACTTTTCGTTTTCCTGTTCCAAATCTTCATCTAATGCTTCTCTCGCTGATCCCGCAGAGCAGCTGTAAACAATGTCTGCAGTCCCTTTGCTGACAAGGTATGACCATTTGAGCAGAAAAAAGCAACGAAAACTGGACTTCAAACGCTAATACGACATGAAAAAAAATCGCGCAAGTAGATCCTGCACCACGGCGTAGCGTTTACGAAGTAAAGGAAGCGGAATCAGGAGGGGGAAGGGGGTGAGGGGAGAGCAAGAAGAAGGCTTCCAGCGACGGGAATGACCCCATTCGTCCAGTCGCGACCGGGGGATGTCGGGAACATGTCGAGGGAAACGGGTCGGGACACACCAAAGACCATGCTTGGCCTTCGGTGACCGGCCAATTGTATTCCCCTTCCTGTCCCAAGAGAGGGACCGGCCGGGAATTGAAAGCGAGGTGACAAGAAAAAGGGGAGATGCAAAGGGAGGGTGGGGAGTAGCTTGCAGGGTGATGGGGGACAAGAAGACTAGCTCAGGGATAGGAAAACGGTGGAACACAAGCCACTAGAGGCCCCTAGGATATATAACACGCAGCTCTGAGGTGAAATTGTAAAAGAACGCACATTGCTCCATGCATGAAAGAATATATTAGCACCAGTAAATAAAATTATCACAATTTCAATCACGGAAGCGGACCGGGAATCGGGCCTTAAATAAAAATAGTACTAGTTACAAACTGGACAAACAGAAGTCTTCTCAGGAAATGTTAAGGACATTGCTCACTCTGACTGAAACCAATGAGTACAATTTTCCCATATTGCTTTCATATTTCAATGAAGGCATCATGATACTTCTAATTGTTTTAATACATGTTTAAATTTTCCTTATGGGTGAAAATATATTTATGGTTCTCGAAGAATATTTGAATCTTTGTGAAGGGACAGAATTTTTGTTCTTCAAAAGTTTTCTACCTCCCTGTGAGGGTGATTAAAACCGTCGTGATTATCTCGAGTAGGTAACCGAGGAGTCACGTGGTACGAACACGAATGGTTCGCAAATTTAGTGTCTGAATCGCTCCATACAATATCATCAATTGTTTTCACTTGAGTTTTTCTCATCTGTATCGACTACAGAGCTCCCAGAAGAGATAAAGCACAAGTTTAAACAATGAATGAGGTTGTAATCGGCGGTTATGACACGCCAAATTTGCGAACCATTCGTGTTTATACAACGTGACTCCTTGGTTACTTATTCGAGATAATCACGACGGTTTCCAACAAAACACCTCCGAGGGAGGGAAGAGGACTGCTGGTAAGACCAGCTCAACTTTACAGCCAACTACCATCATCGCCCCCGTGCTTCTTTCCCTTGTGAGAGAAAGGCGAGGGGGAGGATGGAGACGACGAAGACACCAAGAAAACAGCGTCTCGCGCTCGCTTCTGTCGGAGGTACTCAGAGCGTCCGTCCGGCCAACCTCTTACGACGACGGGTCAAGCGGGGGCGGGGTGGGGAAGGACGCTATCTGGGGCCCGTAAGGCCAGCAGAGTTCACCACGCTCTTTTCCCTCCCTCCCACCCTTCCCCCATCGTTTTTACCGGTCGATTTCCCGCGAGTGCGAGCGCTTCCCGATGCTCTTCGCGCTGGGAAGATGAGAAGCACGAAACTTGACACTCGCATTAGTAAAATTACCATCGAGTAAAATTTCACGGTCACAATTGAAATCACCACTCTTCTAATCGTTATAGGCTCGTGGAGAATGACTCAAAAACACACAACACAAAGAGTTTTATACAACGAGTTACGAGGCGGAAATTCCAGAACTACGTCAAAATAAATTCAAGAGATTGTGGAAAAACGTACAAAGGCCAATCACAAGTAACTCAAATCAGCGGCGGGTATTGTTGATTGCTGACGAGGGGCCACAATTATTTTCAATTTGTTTCGTTTGAAAGAAGATTTTCATTCTGAACTTAAAAATAAAAACTGAACTCTATTTTTCAAGTTAATTAACGTACCTCGTAAAAGCAGACATACGGATCAAGACCAGCTGATTGACTCTGAAACCTGATTGAGTCGATCAATTGATTCAACCCTAAGCTCTAAATCGCAATCAATAGGAAAGTTCACCATCCGCTAGGGCCAAAACATACGATTCCACAATAGATCCGCTCATATGACTCCACTCAGCTCTTTTCGAAAGAGATCGTAATTCTAGGGATTGCAGAATGACATGTGATCAAAACTAAAATACACCTGATAGTTTTTGACTCCATAAAGGACTGACCTACTTGGGTAGGCTTTGAGAAAATATCATTCTTGAGAACAAAATAGTAAACAGTACGCCACTTTTAAGTTAGTAGTAGCAGCAGAGAGTAGAAGAACTAGTCTACTAAATATGTAAGCAACTTTGAAGATGCTTGAAAAACTGAGTCTTCATCGTAGCATCTCGTCTTAATCACAGGTCATTAACTCTACTACCTAGCAAGAAACTACCTCGGTAACCCTACTACTGCCTAGTAAGAATGGTTTGACACAGCTCTCCCTCCATTATTAGATCTGCTAACCTCTTTACAGTAACAGAGGTATTCTCTTCCACACCTCTGATGACTGTCTACATAAATATCACCTAATGTTATCTTGCCTCGAAACATTCTAATTCCAACGAGAAAATTGCAGGATGACACTCTACTGAAAC
This sequence comes from Platycnemis pennipes, assembly GCA_933228895.1. Lineage (NCBI taxonomy): Eukaryota > Metazoa > Arthropoda > Insecta > Odonata > Platycnemididae > Platycnemis > Platycnemis pennipes. Next base: position 90,727,394 of record OW121850.1, on the reverse strand, counting down.
GCCAGCGTAAATTTAAAGTAGGACTTTCAAGGTTGAGAAAAATCAATTGATTTGCACCGAATAACTCGGAATAATATATTTAGATTGGCGCAAAAGGAAAAGGATAGATTAACAAGAAATATTCAAAACACTACGAAGACATTCTTCCCCTCTATAGCGTCCTTCAAAATATCCATCTCCTTATGGCCCGTTCCACCCACTCAATGTCTCCTCATCATTATATCGATCGATTGCAAATACTTCAAAAAAGTCATAAAATAGGAATATTGTCTCCTGGATGAACTAAGGGACGGAATCGGAAAAGAAAATTCACTTTGTACATTCCACGCACCGATTTAGTGTGGAATGTACACAGTGAACTTTCTTTTCCAATCTCGTGGTTCCACAAAGTGAAGCCTCAAACGTTGAACCATGTGAAGGGACGGAAATTATGAATGGCATTTCCACTGGATACCACTGCCAAGGATAAGAATTGGCTGACCCAGGAATATTGCATATTCGTCGAATTGTTTAACCTTATCTTTCACATCATCAGCTCCGTCAAAAGCCAAATAACGCATACACAGATCTATAAGAAGCATTTGTTGGTGAAAAGTCGGACTGGTATTTCTTCCGTGGTTATCTTCCGCGCTAGGTCCATATTTCTAGGACAACAGTTTCACTTTAACATTGGCGAAACTGTCGTCCGAGCAATATGGACCTAGCGAGGGAGATAACATGGAATAAATTACAACCAACTGAAACACTCACCAAGCCTAAATTTCATATTTTGTTTTTAAATGGTTTAAATTCCAAGTTTTTTCCTCGAAAAGAGGTTATGCTGTAGTATATACGCTTCGCATTTTCCTTGGAACCATTTCCATGATGCGATTGCAATCTTAAAGAAAAGGGAATAATTATAATTACCGGGATAAAATACTTTACCAACTACTGGCCATTCTTACGAGCACGAAGACATACCGGAAAGTTTGGAAGATGACTCACCTAAAAAGACAAAAAGAAAGACTTATTAATCCACGGCAACTGGTAAATCTTCAAGTTTTATTAAGTTACACTCTAATTTCAAAAACATCAAAGCCATTGACCACACATGTTCATAGATCTTCAAGCAGCAATGCATAACACGAAATTATTACAGAAGCTGCATAAAATGCGACAAATTAAAGAAGAATCGCTGAAAGTCGATTTTACCCTGGCGATCATATTATTTCAAGTTTACTAACAGTTAGAGTTAGGATAGGTTTAAGTGTACATGGAATACTTTACACGCAACTCATAATCCGAATGCCGTTCTTCCTTATCTTAGCACACTTCCTACTTCACGCCATTTTAATTCAAGCTATCCGTTCTTCTCCTCCTTCTTCCCAGCTTATTCAACATTCACACGCCCTTCATTCCTTGGATTTCAATCAGTGAATCATCAATTGGAGTGAAATCGATACAATAACGACCGAGGTAGGAAATCAACATTTTTCTTTAGCCTGATTATTCATGCACGACTGAGTACATTACAGAACTGAGATAAAAATAGTGTGGATACCTTAAATAAACTATTTCGATAAGCCATTAAAAAAACCTAATCATTTAACGCTCCGGAACTAATAAGATAAGTTCTAAGTATACAACACATGATGGCAGCAACGACATATTAGCGACCTTAAAATTACATACAAATTCTTAAACTTCTACAAGGTACAGATGCCTACATCTACACACAAGTTGTACGATACAACCCAGAAAGTCACTGCAAATGTCTACGGCAAGGGTTGACTACACAAAATCATGTCACGCACACGATTCATCATAATTTTAGTATTTTTGCATTGCCGATTTTACAGTAAAATCAATTGAACTACGAAAAAAAACATTTTCATGTGTAATACTGCATTTGATTACAAAATATTAATCAAACGGGATAAACTTCACAAATCTTCAACTCAAATATACAAAATACAGACTTGAGCCTATATCTAATTAGCTCAATGGCGCGCGAGGTCTGCACGTGCCTCCTCAAACCAGATATCATCAAGCAAACAAACAAAAAAAAATATCCGACACTCTTTCGAGGGAATTGCGGGGAGCTGGGTACTTGATCAACGTTGCAGTGACGAATGCAGAGGAAAATACACAATTCTCAGTGTTCTCAGAATCCACGCTGAGCATATAAAAATGCGAAGAAGGGGGAACACACTGTATGTGGGATGAGGGGGCAGATGCGACAGTGAAATATCCTGGCCGTCCATCTCAATGCCCCCTACCCCTCCCTTTTGATTAAGAACGATCGCCGCGAATCGATTGCCCTCAGGGTCATGAGGCTTCCGACGCTCATCCCACGTGACCGCCTTTTTTTTACTGAAGGAATGTCTCCAGCGACGTAAGTGGAGCCATCCGTGCCACCTCTTAACCGTTTTTATATAGCTCGATGCCTGGGCAAAATAGTCTCCCACATTTCCATGCACTCACTGGAACGGACCCCAACTTTTTGTTTTAGAGAACTACTAACGTCATCAATAGCAAGACATACCAGAATCCAGGAATGTGACCGAATGGATTTATTCTATTTTAGATCACGTCACCTAAAATAGCTGTAACCTAAAACACACTAAAAAAAAGCTGTGCTGTATTTCTTTTTCGATATTAGCCTCCTCTGATACAATACCTTACGAGAGAACGCGACGTATATCGATGTTGCGATACTTTTTGGACGCAAGGAGAATAATACGACGATATTTATCATACGTATCGCCTAAATAGTTTACGCGATAATTATTACCACTCATATCGGCATATGGGCATTAACGATTAACAGCATATGAAAATTATTAATTCACAATGAATCAATTCCTTCAATGTTTCAAATCAACCAGTTCGGTATTTAAAATAATGTTGACATAACAACGTAGATATTTCGCATCGGAAACCTCAACTTTTCTTTAGCAAGTTCGAGTCACTTCGCCTCAAACACTAAAATATATTTCTGAAGGATCGTCGCACTTCAAGGTATACGGTTGGTATAGTGACTTGGTGAGGCCGGCTTGCATACTGAAGGCCGGGGTTCGAATTCCGACGAGTCTTATCCCTGTCCCTACTGGAGGGCACTTAAAGTTCAGTACTTCGTACGTCGGATGGACGTTAATTCCATAGGTCAATTGGTACATTTCGTCAACAACGTACCAATTGTTAGCAACGACGGGTTTCTCTCCACCCTTCATACACGTCCTAAATATCCAACTATATTCACATATTTATTATATATTTCCACTAACAGAAAATGACTTAAACCAACCATTCATATACCCTTATTACGAATAGAAAATTATCCCAACTCACCACTAATATGACCTTAGAAGCAAAAGTGGCGTCAGTTGTAGCTCTTCTCTCCGTAATAACTGCTATTTTAAACTAAGCAATAATACACACTCAACACTGGTCCTAACAAGGAGGTTGGAATGTTCTGGAGGTGGCATGGCAGCGGATTTGAGAAGCAAGCGGCCATCTTGGTAGGTACGGGCATACGGACTTGCTGCTCGCGATACTCGTAAATGGACGTTGCTTTTTAACGCGGTATAACACATAATAGCAAGATGAATAATTGAATTAATTTTTAAAATTAGCCACAAAAACAGAGGAAAGAGCGGAAACGCAAACGCGTTTTAAATAGGTTAAATTCATACATTTTTAGTAATCAAATAAACTCCCAGATGAATCAAACACATTGATACCCCCTTAAATAGCCTTAGGAAGATTAATTGACGCCGCAATTGGGTAAGACTTCTTCGCTATTAATATTTTAACACACATGAAGTCTCCATAAGACGGCGTAGGTGGGGCTTCCCTCCTAACCACCCCACATTCTGGCTGAATTGTCTAGCATGCCAACGCTAGCCTATGGGGGAAAGGAGGATTGAACAGATTTGAAGTTATAATCTACTGGAGCATACAATGTGCTCCAGTACATTCTAACCTCCATGGGTTCCGGTGATAATTATTCCAATAATAAGTAAAAAAAAAAGATGATTGATGAAAACAGCTAAGATGGAGACTTCGCGACAGAAAGCTGAGATAACGAAGACTATTAGAGCCAAACGTACACGTCAAAATGGCCTGCATAATGTCACGCGATCATTTGAGAAAGGAATTATTTGCATCGCAAAAACTCTGAGAACGTTAGAGGTTCCGGTTTCCGTTCAAGATTGAAGAAATATCTCCAAACCGAAGTCCGCAAAACATAGCGGTGCCTATTTTAAATGCGATCCCCAGGTCATTTTGGGTCGTCGAATTTCCGGCGATATCCCGTGGGAAAACACGTTCCGCGATTCGAATGCATAAAACCCGTCCGTTAAAAGTGGCAGACGGCTTCGAGGCGTTGTGTCGGAGAGACTCCCACACGTTTACTGCATCCGCCGGGTGACCCGGGGATAAAACCGGGCCAGTTGGAACTTCAGGATACGAGTGCGGTTATAGTCATTGCCCGCAATACTCCCACGGCATTCATTTTTTTTAATTTCGCTATCCAATTAGAACTCTCGCAGCGAGTGAACGTTCGCGTATGCACTGCAAAGATGAAGCGAGACGAGTCGATTTCGGCAGGACCCGATATAACGTTCGGGGAATCGCTCCGTTGAGACTTAAGCCGTGTCCGAAATCGCAATTAGGAATTAGACATGTTCCATCATCCGTCGGGAACATCTAAAAAAAAAACCCAGAAATGGCTACAAAAAAATTGCGGCAATGACACGACAGAAAATGAATCCTTTGCATTTTTCCACTTTTTGAAATGAATACCAATAAAGTAACACAGAGGACAGCTGCAAAAGATACCCTTTCCTTTCGTGATGTTTTAAGTTCCACCACTTCGATCCTGAAACAATATATTTTACATTATCCTTCATTGGAATGAACAACGATATCAATACTTCATTGCAGTATAATGTTGTAGAATTTACATTACCCCTTTTTAACTCGAAATGAGACTAAATAGAACGCATTTAAAGATACACGATCATATAAAATGTCATAAAATATAAGAAAAATGATAATTAGCGATTTAGACGGAAACAAAATTCGTTAGATGATAAATAATACCATTTTTGAGAAACAGCAATCATTTGACATATAATTCACCTACTCGGTGTAAGTGGACAGAGAAATAGACATTGATTAGAAAGACATTCAATTGGGAACTGTTAATCACTTAGAAAAAACAATCACAGATAATAAATTTTGACTTCAGTTCACACTCTTCAATCAATAATAAAGGAGAAATGATCATTCAGAAATGAACAAGTAGAAGTATAAAATTTCAATTCATCCTCTTATATAATTTACGTTAACACGTCTGGTCGGAGAGGAATTCACCTAACAATACACGGGCACTGAATTTTTCTACACACGCTAATCAGGACTGAAACCACGCTAATGGGGTTACAAGACAAAGAAAATGCACTGTTTTTATGCGGTAAAAATTTCATGCGTGCCGCAGTTGAAACGTGACTGACCTACCAACGAAAGAGTAGCCTTATTTCGGAGACCGCCTCGAAAAGGGAAGGAAGTAGACAAGGAATGTGCGGAGTAAGCAGAATGAGATAGAGAGAGTGTGTGGGCGAGAAAGGTTCCACTGCGTTTACTCCCAAGTGCTCTGAGGCAGCCCTTGTCAGAACAGTGGGGGGCAACCGTGATGGTATGTGCGCAATACATAATTTGGAAAAGAAAAGCAGAGAGAGAGAGTGCGTGTGAGTACTTAGAAGTGGGAAGGGTAGGTACGTGCGGACAGGGCCGCGGCAATTTTCTCCAGCCACATCCTTACCCGAGGCGTGAAAGATCGCGCGCTGAGACCGGTCGCACGAAAACCAGGGGCCATAAGCTACGTTTTCATGTGGGCGTTTTTGCGTTGACGCACACTGCGCCACCAATCAGAAGCGAGCACGCCAACGCAGCCTGCGTTGCCGTCGGAGTTGGTCAACTTTCATCTTTCTGCGTTGACGCAGCTGCGTCAGAGCGAGGAACAACGCATTCTACCTGTCATTTGTTCGTCACGTGATTCTTTCGCTGGATTATCACGTATACTACGGTTTACCACCGTCATATGTTTTGGTGCGTTGCTGCTGGCGCTGCCGGTGACATGAAAACAGGGTATTCTCCTGACGCACAACGCAGCGTCAACTCAACGCAAAAACGCCCACATGAAAACGTAGCTTTAAGCTACGTTTTCATGTGGGCGTTTTTGCGTTGACGCACACTGCGCCACCAATCAGAAGCGAGCACGCCAACGCAGCCTGCGTTGCCGTCGGAGTTGGTCAACTTTCATCTTTCTGCGTTGACGCAGCTGCGTCAGAGCGAGGAACAACGCATTCTACCTGTCATTTGTTCGTCACGTGAATCTTTCGCTGGATTATCACGTATACCACGGTTTACCACCGTCATATGTTTTGGTGCGTTGCTGCTGGCGCTGCCGGTGACATGAAAACAGGGTATTCTCCTGACGCACAACGCAGCGTCAACGCAACGCAAAAACGGCCACATGAAAACGTAGCTTTATTCGGTAAGGACTCGACGCCGCGCCGTCGAGCCACGAAAATGACGAGGTTATGACGTCAAAACTTCGACAATTGTAAATTTATTGATTCAACAATCGGAATTTGTCAATACTGTGACGTGGAAATTCCGTTCGACAATATCGAGGTTTCGCTGGATAAGGTCCAAGGGAAGAGGGTGGGGGAGGGGATTTGAAACCGTCGGGATCATCTCGAATGGGTAACCAGAGAGTCACGTGATATAAACAAGAATTGATCGCGAATTTGGTGTGTTTGGATCGCTCATTAAAAACTCACTCGTCGTTTGCTCTTGAGTTTCTCCTCATTCGTCTCGAGCATAGAGCCCCCGAACAAGAAAAAATCGAGTGAAAACTGGTGGTTTCACGCGTAACTTATAGGAACCTATACATGTTTGAAAATAAAACTTAACTTTGTAGTTCCACATAATTTATTAAAACGGACGTCGAAACCCGAGTCGTGTTTTAATAAATTTATGTTGAGCTAAAAAGTTAAGTTTTATTTTCAAATCAAGTGAAAACAATGAGTGAGATTGTAACGAGCTATTCAAACACACCAAAAACTGCGGATCATTAGTGTTTCTACCACGTGACTCCCTGGTTACCCATTCGAGAAAATACCGACGGTTTTTAAACACGCACCCCCAAGAGACATAATCGATAAAAGAAGAAGCTGTTGATTAGCGAATCAGGAAGTTGGAAGGTCACGCCACGCCAATATATCGTTTCATTTTCTTGTTCCACAGTTCCCAGCGAATACGCTTGTCGCCTCGGAGTTTCTGGTCTGTTTGAAGGAAGTTGAAGGCCATGATAGAAGGGAAGATGATAGGTGACAGGTGAAGAGAGAGGAAAATAATAAGAAATTTCGCACCAACGAAGTGAGAAAGTATGCTGAGCCTAACAAAATGAAAAATAATTTCAAGCAGTGGGCGTTAACAGGTGAGCCTAAAAGAGTTTCACGGCGATGATTTTATACCCATAAAAACCTCGCTTCGATCGATAAGTTACCAAATATAACTGATTAAAATTGATTCCTTGGGCGTTATCCAAGTTTCCGATTACCTGTCCAAACGACCTCAGTTCACGTCACCCAGAGAGGGGATCTTCGGGACTTGGGAGGAGAGCGGACGAGGCGATGTAACTTCCGAAACACGCAAGAGCGCGGGGCATTAAGTGGAGGAGTGGGCGGTCGCCGTAATGGATGGGGTGGAGAAAAAGAAGGCGGGAGGAGTCGAGTGGGCGAGAGAGAAGGAAGGATAGGGGGTGGTAGAAACGTTTAAGGGAGACCCCGCGAAAGGGCTTCGCGAAATTTCAAGCGGACAAGTAGCCATTATAAATTCCAAGGCATGAGCCATTCTCACACGCCTGTCGACGCAATACCAACACGGCACGCAACACTATGAAATCCGTTGCACTCGAGTATTATCATTGCACAGTCTGATGCATGAAGAGATGCGCGGTGAAAATGGAGAAGTAGACTCGAAACGCACCGAGATCGCGTCATGTAAACAAACCTGGCGGGTTGTGGGTAAAAACCGCTGGACTATTGTTGTAAATATGGTAACTGATCTGTTTACTGCGAGTGTGATATAAGTATCAGACTAAATTTTCCTGTTTTCTAGTTTCATTAATTCTAATGCTTTCTTTCATTCATTTTCCAACAGTAATTAATTATAGATACATTATACTGCTGATGCTAACTTAAGATATAATACTGAAAGGCTCGGCTGAGTGAAATTAGCCATTAAAGGGTTACCAGAAAAAAAAGTTACTAATGAAATAGAGTAACCATTAGGATTAAACTATAATATGTATCCCTGTTTCCCCTAGCCTTCTTACCCTCAACAAACTGCCGAATTTTACAAAACTCACATAAGAAAAACATTCATTAAATTGACGTAAGCGTAAACACTAGCATTAGTACTATCTGTAAACTAACATTATTTATCTCCAATGAACGCAAGAGATAACTACTGTCCAAGCTCATAAATTCTAAGCCACGCTTAGTAATTTACCGGCTTCACTTCACAGAGTTGAACATATATTGGTTTCGGAATCCTCAATAGAATGGAAATCCAAAATATAATACCACAAAAAAACTTTTTAATTATATTTCACACCTTTTTAATACACATTTTATTCGACCAGTTTCGACCTTTTCAGGTCAATGTCAAGAGTTAAACTATTTAGCTATCTAGTTTAACTATTGACTATGACCTGAAAAGATTGAAACCGGTTGAGTAAAACGTGTAATAAAAAGGTTTGGAATAAAACCAAGTGTTTTATGTGATACCATGACCAATCCCTATAAGTAAACTTGCCGACCACTGATTTTATCCTAAACATAATTCGTGTAAGCAGGCTTAATACCGCCAAATGCGGACGTCCCAATTCGTTATTACGAAAGCCAGCTATTATATATCTACATCCACGCGATACCCTGCAAGCAACCGCGAGGGTGTGTGGCAGGGGTGAATATCACCAAACATGAAACTAGAGTACTACATGGGTGACGTAATAGGATCACATGCAGATACATGGTTAGTATCTACATAGTAGCAAACGGATTGGTTGTTAATATCTGCATCATGCACTACAGACTACTCTAAAATATTTCCCCTGCCTACCACTTTGCTATGCTGCCTATTCCGTTCTCTTTTAGTACGGGGGAAAATGACATCTTGAATATATCAGTACGTCAATTTATCTCTCTAATCATATTTATCTCGTCGAATCTAGCATAATACGCTGGTGTTTTAAATATATGCCTAACATCTTCAGGAAAGCTATCCGTTTTAAATTTCTGCAATAGATTTAATCTGTACTTTATATGATCTGAAAATCATTCCAACCTAATTCTCGTATAAATCTGATACACTACTAAACCTGTCGTAACACCTCTCAACAAACCTAGCTGCTCTACGCAGCACACTGTCTCTCTGATCAAACCTATTTCATTCAGATACCATATACTGGCTGCATATTCAAGGTGGGGTCTAACTAGTGAAAAGCAACATCGCTCTTTTGTCTTCTCATCACATTTCCCAAATACTCTTTTCATAAATCCTAGCTTTCTCTTCGCATCCCACCGGCTGACGCAACCCTTCGTGTCGTGTCGTATCGTGTAGATGTAGATGTAGATGAACCCTTCGATATTTTTGGCCACAGAACATTTTTGTGATACCTTCGACGGCTAATGGAGCTGGGATAATTTTTAATCCCTAATCATAAGGCCTTGGGGAGGACGGATGATATGAAGAGAAATTAAGGTATGTGTACACGGCAAGAGAGGAAGAGAGAGATTTTTGCGCGAGGCAGAAATGACGCATGCGCGATGGGGTGCGTCACCGCGGCGGAGTGGGTGCTGGGGTCGAAGGGAGAGGTGTGTCTCCGTGAGAGGCTGGCACGAGTCGGCACTGACGTCAACGTCACGACTGACGCGCAGAGCAAGAGAAACATAGGTGAAGAGTATAAAGCGACGCAGGTCAATGGGAGTGCGTTATTACTACCGGGATGGGAAGGGAAACAAGTGTGTGTGTGCACTTCACGCAGCTCTTCTTTTCTTTGCTCGAATCATCTTCCACGGCACGCGCCGGCCTTTGAACGAGAAATATTTTCATCTACATAATACCCTGCAAGTCACCATAAAGGTGGGTGACAAGGGGTGAATTCACACCAAACATGCATTATATATCATGCACAAAAAGGATTAGTATTAATATTCTAGTCTAAACCTAGCAATTGAAAAAAAGGTTAAAATAAATAAACATCTACGCGATACCCTGCAAGCCACCGCGAGGGAGTGTGGCAGGGGGTGAAGATCACCAAACCAGCACAACTGACATTAAAACAGGTTTCTTTATGGGAACATGCTAGATAATAGGGTCACATCCAGCTAGAGGTTACTATCCACATAGTATGGGATATAGAATCCGCATCCAGTGTATGGGATCCAAATGAATTAGGGTTGATCAGAGAACTAGACAGTGTGCAGCGTAGAGCAGCTAGGTTCGTTAAAAGGTGTTACGATAGGATGAGTAGTGTATCAGAATTAATACAAGAATTAAGGTGGGAATCACTATCTGAGCGTAGGTTAAAGTACAGATTAAATCTATTAGAGAAATTTCAATCGGATAGCTTTACTGAAAATGTTAGGCATATATTAAAAACACTTGCGTATTATGCTAGATTCGACCAGATAAATAAAATTAGAGAGATAGATTGTCGTACTGATAGGTTCAAAATGTCGTTTTTCCCCAGTGCTATAGGACAACACAATAGGCAGCATAGCAAAGGGATAGGTTGGGGAAATATTTTAGAGTAGTCCGCAGTGCACGATGCATGTATTAATCCCTTAAATACTATAGATACTAATAATCTACTATATACTATAGATACTAAAGTTGCATGAGACCCTATAGTTGCTTGTTTGCATGTTAGTAGTTCATGCTTGGTGATATTCACCCTCTGCCACACCCCCTCGCGGTGGCTTGCAGGGTATCGCGTAGATGTAGAAGTAGTAATAGTAAAAGGATTGTTGTTAATACTTAATACTAATAAGACAACTCTAATAATATTTTACCTATCTATCCCTTCGCTATGCTGCCTATTGTATTTTCTTATAGTACGGGGGAAAAATGACATTTTGAATCTATCATTACGACAATCTATCTCACTAATCTTATTTATGTGGTCGAGTCTAGCATAAATAACAAAGCAGGCATGCACAAACATGCTGTTAGTTGCGTTAGCTTTAAGTCCTTATACCAACAAGTAACTACCTACGCTATCGATTGATACACTATATATATTTCAAAATTTCACTTCTTCTGCGCACTATTGTGAATGGTAATAGATTAAAGGTTACCAATGGAAAATTAGGATTGTAGTAGATATCAGACTTTTTTATCATTCGTGCGTAATTTAAATTTGAAAGCAATTTTCTTTTGCATTGAAAAAAGATAGGTACAAATATGTTTGTTTACGTGCAATGTCCGACCCAGACGGTGATGCATGCTAGTAAAATAAGAGATGAAAATATATAGAGAAAAGTCTTTACAATCACTATTCTCTTCAAAACTACGTGGATAACAACCATTTTGTTGCACGTGATATCTAACATGTCTCTACAAACTAAAGCACTGTAGCTCATTAGCCCGTATAAAACTGTCCTATTCAATGGCCAAACTATTGTATATAGAATTGTGGTCCACTCGACTCATACTAATTTCCAGCCTAATTTCAATCAGACAATCTCATAGACAATATCTTAACCAATTTTGCAGTAATTTCTATTTTTCGCTGCCCAATCTACAAACAGGTTAGCCCTGCAGTATCCCAGAGACCAAAACAACCAAAGACATCTGTGCTGCTTCTTCAGGTACTATTTCTAGGTAGTTTTAACCTTCAAATTTCTTTTACAGACACTCTGAATGGTTATAGAGATAAATTATACCTTTATCCTCCACCTTCTATCCCGTATTCAATAAACCAGCGTCTTCCGATGGTCTTTTTAGAATTTAGGTCTTTTTTCGTGGAATGGACAATGGCCAGATATTAGCTGAATGTCAACAAGAAGAAGACTAGGATATTACTGTGCAACAAAAGAGAAGAGGCCAAAACCAACGTTAAACTAGGAAAACAAAAACTGGAAGAGGTGAAAGAGTTCTGCTACCTGGGAAGCCGAGTAACCAACGATGGAAGAAAGCAAGAAAGAAATAGTGAGTAGAATAGCCCAGGCAAAGAGGGCTATCAAAAGGGCTATTCTATCAAAAGAAGAATCTACTTACAGCTGGATATTGAAGCGTAGAAGTAAGGAAGCAATTTATCAGAACGTACATATGGAGCGTGCTTCTTTACAGCAGTGAGGCATGGACGAAGACAGCAGCGGAGAAGAAAAAGAGTGGAAGCGTTCGAAATGTGGTGTAACTGAAGAATGATGAAGATAATATTGATCGACCGAGTGACAAATGAAGAAGTCTTAAGAATAGTGGGGGAAAAGAAAAGTCTCCTGAAAGCTCTAAAAGGAAGATGGGAAAACTTTATCGTTCACATCTTAAGACACGATGGCCTGATGAAGACAATCGTCGAGGGAAAAGTGAACGGGAAGAGCGGCAAAGGAAGGCCTCGTGTGAGATGTATGGAACAAGTCGGGAAGGACGTGAAAGAGAGGAATTGCGTTAATATGAAGAGGTTGGCCGATGATGATACGGTGCTACTCAGGGATACATAAAGGTTTTAGTTTCATGTAAGTGGTGCATGCTTATTGTTCCTTCACCCCCTATCACAAACCCTCGCGGTGGCTCGCAGGATATTACGTAGATGTAGACTAATCATATTTATTCCTTTTATTGCAATCAAAACGAAATGGGTATAAAATGTAACTGGAGAAGCCCACTTTCTCTCAATGAAAATAGTTAGCGTTTCCCACAATGATGACGAGTACTGCTGGTGGATGATTACACAGAAATAATGACATGAATGGATGGTGACGCGGTGGTATAGAGCACGCCACAGTAGTGAATCACGCGAGAAGAACGACAGCAGGTAATTTGAGATTTTCCTTAACTTCGAAGAAAGGAGGTGAACTGACGCTGTTGGGTAAGGCTGGGGTTATGGCAATGAAACTAGGGAAGACAGGGGTGAACCCATCATTATAAAACCAATTCACAGAGAATTCTAACTCTTACTTCGTTTTTTCCACGAGTCTAAAAAACTGGGAGCAATCTTTGAAGAATGACGGAATCTTTGAGTTTTAGTTCACAATGATGACAACAATCTAGCCCATCGCTGTTCACATACACCACCTCAAATCCAAGGGAAATTTAGTCACCAGGGGATTTTTTTTAAATGTATTAAAATTCCTAATGAAGCTAATAATTTCACAATAAGATCATCTACCACAGGTAAAGGGACCGTGTACCCCAATGGCGCAACAACATATCAAATCAATGATATCCAACAATCGATGTCACCAAAAAAAATTAACTTTATTCGGATGAAGAAAAAATTAGATTCGAATATTTTTCTGCATTGTGCACGAATCGACTTCTTCGTGTACCTTTAACATCGCTCGCTTGATAACGACTACTTATAAATGCCACGATATCTAGAGATGATCAACACGAAATATTTTACTTTCGTTCGAGGGATACGATAAAGATGCGCAAGTGAAATTGTGAGGCCTAGATTCAGCATATTTTTCCAACTGGACAATTCGAAAACAACAACTATTTCTATAGCATACCTACACTAAAATTATATTAAGAATATGATTGTATCATAACTGGTGTCGATTTTTTAACTTAGCAAAATATATTGTATTGGATTCCGAACAGGAACGTTTGAACAGCAGCGAAGATCGGCATGATTTGTTTTTATTTCATTAGGATAACCATAAAACTATAAACAGTCTATTACAAAACGTATGAGGAATTTTTTTATCAGAACGCAGGTTGAAATATTCTTAATCTCTGTAGAGAATTCCAAGACGATATTTTAACTGATTACGTTACAAACATTTTGTGAGCTACCGACCTACTATGGTAGACTGGACCATGAACATAAAATTAGGGGAACTGATTGCAGAACAGACGGATTTTGGATGGCTCTTCCCTCGTACAAGCACGTATTTGAATACGTATGAATGCATTCAATAACATACAACCGAGGTAATATATAGGTAGCCTCAGTAGATGTATGTTGGTATAAAGACCCAACTAACAGCACGTTTATGCATGCCTACTTTACTTTTTAAATCTACACAATATTGTTATAACTCGACTATAATTTAGCTAATAATCCTCGGCGTGATAGGTAATGTAACTTTGGTGAAGATCCACCGCCTGCAAAACACCTCAATGGTAGCTTACAGGGTACTATGTAGATTTGGATGAACAGCACAGAACTATCAGGATGGAAATACGAGGCACGAACTTTGACGAAGGAACTACGTCATCGTCCCAGAGGACCAACGGTCCTAAAAGTTCCGAACCGAGGCCCAAATGCGCACTTCACAAACTCCCGTTGTTGCACCGGAAATAGAATCCCAAGGCATAGGTATACTATACAAGTACGCGGGCGGTAGCGAACTTCAAGCGAGGGGGAATTCGGTACGTTTCACTCAGTTGTTTCGCCACGCACACCTCGCTTTAAAATTAAAAAAAAAAGAAACTCCTCCCTGCGCGTTATCTTCCGAGGAGGATTCCAGGATCCACCCTCGGCTGGAACGATTGAGTCCTTGTGTGACCTTGTCTTCAGGCACTTAATATTTCCGGTTCTCCCCGCGAAAATAATAATAAAAAAATCACCTCCTCTATCTCTCCTCCCCCACCCCAGCCTCCTCCTCCGGCCCCTCACCTCGGCCTTCCCGGGCCGCCGACCGCAAGTACGTCTGGGTACATGTTTCCCCGAACGCCGTTTAATCGTTAACTCTCATAGCGATGAGTAACGCTCGCTCAAGAAAAGACGATGGGAACTTTCGGGAATCGTGAAAAGAGGGGCAAACGACAGGAGATAGGAGGGCCCGCTTTTCGCCAGAATGGGGCCACATTCTGGTAAGTCTGAATCATAATGGAAACGCTACCAGACGCCGCAGGCTACTGTTAGTGGTATTATAACGTAGTAAGGTGTTCCCAATGGAGGTTGGAATGCAATGGATTAAGCTTTTGCAAATCTTAACAAAGTTCTTGACACAACTAAAGTAATTCAACTGCACTCTTGCCTATTGAACATTATAAATACCATACTGTATTAAAATAATTACTTAAATCGATAAAAATATCATCTCGTAGTTTTTAATCCCTCAATTACACGAACCATCCCGAGGGTCCGGGTTCGATTCCCGGCGGTGGTGGATTTTTCAGTGGAAAACCGGTCCCCACTTGAGTGCCTAGTGGAGGGCATTTCAAGTTTAGTACTCCGTCCGTCGGATGGGACGTTAAGCCGTGGTCCCCTTAGCACCTTTCGTTAAGAGTAGGCTAATGCCGACGCCGGGTTTCTCTCCACCCTTCCTCCGTTTCCTGAAAACGCCTACCATTACCCAATTACACACCTATCCTAAATGGCGCAAATGACCTCAGCTGTCGGTCGCCTCCCCTGAATAACCGACCAATTACACGAAATAAAAATTTACAAATTACTAAAACGCATCTATCGTTACATAGCAATATCTCAACTAGTTTACTTATACAAATAATGTCGGGACTTACCAATGACGAGGCTGTGACGTTTCGACAATACCCTATTTTTCAAATCAACAATCGGGATTTGTCGAAATGTGACGTCGCGGTTTCGTAATCGTCGAGTATCTATGACGTCGACGCGTTCCTGAACGATGCTCACCAGCTTTCGCGGACCCTCTCGCGAGTAAATCGAGGGCGGACGGAAAAAAAGAAGAGAATCACCGCCCGTGAGATCACGACAAGGTCTCGAGAAATGCGGTAACGCCGCGCGCTGAATCACTCACGAAATGGGAGGAATGGAGCGGGGTCGTCATCACATTCGAAACAACGAAAGAGAGTAAGGAAGAGAGAAAGAAACCAGCTTGGTCCCATTTCGCGGGAGAGTAGAACGACCGACAGTGTCGCGTCTCCGGTGAAGACGGGAGATGGGGGGGCGATAGTGGGGGGGGGGGCGATAGTGGGGGGGGGGCGATAGTAGGGGGGGGGGGCGATAGTGGGCCGAGGCGAACCATAAGGAAGCTTGCAACTGCACAAGAAACAGCACAAAGCGGCGAAGATCACATATGAATCTCTCGGCCTCCTTTCAAAGACCGGCAGCGCGGAAAGGCCGTACCCCACATCCACGCAAGCCTTAATACTGCCTCTAATCGTACGAAGATTGCCATAATCCACTTTTTACACGATCAAGAGCCTTTAATCGGTTCAAGTAGGTTTTGTGGGGTGTCCCTTAACTTTCCTTTGCGCTGCAATTTCCGACCGTCTCCAGACTATTTCTCCCTCCATCTCAGTATAGGCATTACCTGCCTATATTCATAGGTATAGGAAGATTACTTTTCCCCTTCCCTCTTCCTCGTTTACCCAAACTTTTGGTATCTACATCTACATAATACCCCACAAGCAATCGCAAGGGTTTATGGCAAGGGGTGAATCATCACCCCATCAATCGTCAATTAGAACCATATTTACACCCACCATCATGCAGGCACGCAAAAACACTACTTTGCACTATCTACATGCAGCCGAGAGACACCACGCCACCACCAGGTGGAAAATGTCGGACACTCCTTCACGAAACACGTAAACTTTAAAGCTCTATAAACGACACTAAATTGTTATTAGATATAGATAGGAGTTGGATCGGAGTTAAATGATGTTTCATAAAAGTATTGTTGACAATTCAATGACATTAACCTTAATATCACTTTTTCCATAATTTAGAGGGGATTTCAGGGATTGGAGCGAAAATTAATCACTCACTGGTCAAAAACAAAATAAGAAATAGCGGCGCTATTACTATCAAGGGGAAAATAGGTCGTGATTTAGTAAAGTGAACTGAGCGACGAATTTCAATGTGATGCCGAAATTGAGCCGAAAACGTAAAATATAAACTCTGAGTCCTTACCAGATATGATCCAGTAGAATTTCCAAGCAAGAAGAGAGCAGAAAGGCAAATCAGGACCAGCTCGGCAGCTCTGAAGGTTGAGTGACACACCCCTAAACTCTCATTCAATTCGCACGACTCCCATCTAATTCCTCCGGGTATTTACTCGAAGGGATCCCAAGGATTACAACTGCACACAGTGGAATATGACCAAAAGCAACACGTGGAAAGAAATCGCTGGTCGTAAGATGGAAAAATTAAGCTCATTTTAATAGGAGGTGGTATATTCTAGAACACTCTAGCATATACCAATCCGGGCAAAAAGAAGTGTTGATACATGTAATACAAGAACTTTGGGTGCAACCGTTGCTGGAAAAACTAACAAGAGTTGGTATAAACATAGATAAATATTGGCGAACTGCAGGTTACTGGTTCTATACTAGTTCTAGCGATGGAGCGTATAGTATAGATCATGAGTTAACAACTTCTACATCTACATAATACCTGCATGCCACCATAAAGGAGTGTGGCAGGGGGTGAATTCTCAACAAACATGCACTATATATAATGCATAAAAAAGGTAAGTACTAATATACTAGTCTAAACTTCACTACTTAAAAAAGATAAAAATAGCAAAGCAAAAAAACATGCTGTTAGTTGGGTTACCTTCAAGTCTTTATACCAACATGCAGCTGCCTATGCTATACATTGATTCACTTGTATTGGACATATTTACCGCTATTCATATCCCTAATTGTACGAGGAAAAACGGACATTTTGAATCTGTCAGTTCGGCATTCAAGATCTCTAATTTTGTAATGATGGTCCAGTCTACCATAGTACGTCGAGATTCGCAAAATAGTTTTAACGTCATCATTGAAAATATTATCTTGGAATTTATTTAGGAGTTTAAGTCTAAATTTCAACCTGCGATCTGACAATGATTCCCATTTTAATTCATTTAATAGACTGGTTACGATAATATAGTTATCGTACCGTCCCTTTACAAATATTGCCGATCTTCGCTGCACACGTTCAAGTTCATTATTTAGACCGATTTCGTAGGGATCCCAAATACTGGCAGCATATCTCAAATTAGGTCTAACAAGGGAAAAGTAGCTTATTTCTCGTACATCATCGTCACATATACCCAATACTCTTTTGATGAATCCCAGTTGACGATTAAATCGTTTGAGGCGGGAGTGACAAACCTGTCCTTCAAAACTATTCTAGAGCCATGAATATACTTTTTCAAATTGGGAATTTTAAAGTAACTTTTTAATAGTTCCTGGTTTTATTTACATCTTTTTGGAAGTTCAAAATATTCTCAGGAAAATAGCTTATAGTGTGAAAAAAATTCTCAAGAAAATTACACTCACTGGTTACATTCAATTTTATACTGTGAATAATTACCTAGCATTTTACGGAGTTTCTGAATCTCCGGTTTTCTACCTGTTTCATCATTTTTAGGTACTATTAGCATTTTGCATTAGTAAATGAAATATTCATAGAGTCATTCTTTAATATCAAAATTTACTTTCGTTAATGAAGCTCTGATTGTCTTATTTCCATCATCAACTTTACTAATGAGCCACAGGCCCAAGGTGGCTGGCAATCCACAGTTTGGTTTGCCTAGCCGAGCGATAGACCAATAACATGGAGTATAGGGCAGTGGGGAAGGGAGACGTTGGCATACCACGGGGTGCGAAACAGGATCAAAGGGAACAATGTCTTTCAAGAGATGATGATAGGGATGATTAAATAAGAGATTCGCTAAGAGCGGCGCTATTCAAGGAATATGAAAAAAACATTTAACCCGCGTCATTTACTAACATACTGGCGAGACTGATTGACTAAGAGACCAAGGAACTTTTATGATGTATGGTTAACGTTAACCAACAACAGATGTGGACATTAAGTTACCCTGTGGTGGTTGCCAAAACTACTGGTGCTGATAACTGATACATGACACAGACAGCTGATTGACCGCAGTGCCCTTTTACAGCAAAAGATAGTATCCACGATTGTTTTCAACCAAGAGTGTATTTAATCAAACATCATGAAACCGCAATGACAAAGTCAACCGCGGGGCCACTTTTTTCGAATAAACATAGTTTTACTTGAAATAACTGCGACAATTGATGAAAATACAAAAATAAATTCAGCTTGGAGTCGTGAAGAACGAAAATATATACCTGAAAGTTAACCGCAAAAGTAAGAGAAAATTTGCATGCACAAAAATTTACCAGTTCTTCATGGTTGGAGCAATGAATTCATTCTCGACGGTAGTTTCGCTTTTATAAAAAATTAATGACGGAAAACAACGGCCAATGTGTGACACACTGCTTTCTGTTCAAGTCTTTGTGATAACACATGAATATTTTGATGCATACTGCGGTACTTATCGATCGTTACGCGATATGACATTGTTACCGGACCAGACATTGTTAACGGACTGTAACCAATGATCCGTCACAAAAGGCCACGAAGACTAACATTTGGCAACACCGAACGACAAGCAATTCGATACACATCGCTTGTAGCGAAGCACCATGATGGACGCCAATATCACCCAAAGAAATATGCAAATGCTGTTTGACACGTAGCGGCGTTTCCATAAAAATCCATTCCAAGCCGCTCAGGCCGCAGAGAGCTCTCAGGCAGCGAAGCGAAATAAAAAAAACCAAGAAACGATCGTTCATTCGTCCGTCGGAATGCCAACGACAAGAAGAGAGAAGGCTCGACAAGTCGCACTCCCCCGCCTTAGACCCCTCCCCCTCTTCCAGGCGAGAGAGAGAGAGAAGGTGAGAGGGGTGTGGTGGAGGTGGAGGGTCCAAGATGCCCATTGTATGACGCACACGTCACTTCCGGGGAATTACTCTGCGCGCCGGCGGCAGTCGGCGAAGAAAGTGCCGAGGATAAGAGGGCGGGGCAACTCCGACGCAATCGACAGGGCGGCGTGCGCGTTATATACACACACACAAACTCGCTACGGAGCGATGAATGGGTAGGCGCGGTACTCCCGCGTGCCGAAGCCTCGAAAAAGCCTCTCTCGCGGTTCGTTGGCCACGCGAATCGAAACGCCGCGATCGCCTGCTTTCGCGCGGACGCGACGTAGCGGGTCGAAGGTAAGAGGATAGGGAGGGCGGTTCGTCGGACTGGCTTGATGGTTCTCACTTCGTTAAGCGTTACTCATACCCGTGAGTAACGCTGGGAAGGTCGACTCGAATTCATATCGCACCAAGGAGGTTAGAATGCACTGGAGCTGATCATCGCAGGCGTCACAGCTGATTTGAGAAGCCGGCGGCCATTTTGGTAATTACGGACATACGGACTTGCTAATCGCGATACACGCACATCTACATCTACGTAATATTTGCAATGCTCTCAGGGGTGTGGTAGGGGGCAGACACGTAGCAAGGGGGTGGGGGGGGGGGCTTGAGGCCCACAAAAATTTTCACAATAATTTTGTTGTTCTGATTTTAACTGGGCATAATAATCCGGATTACACTGCGTATAATACAAGTGTTAAGTGTCTTGAAACGTGATCACTAGTTTGAGGCATGTGTGTGGTTAATAATTGTTCTTTTCAATCTGATATGTATGTATGCGATGAGCTTCTGTTCTGGGGCCGGTCAAATTAACTGCTTAATGACAATATAAGCAGTGAACTTTACCAGTGAGAAGAGATAGGAATGGGAACTGTGAAAGTAAATACCAACACTTAAAATTAAGGGAAGAGATTTGAAACATGTCGGCATCGAAAGAACAAGGCTGATTTGTTTCAAGTTACGGTACTTTAGACTTAGCCCCCCGCCCCCAGAAGCAAATTTCTGGCTACGTGCCTGGCTAGCGGTGAAGAATACATTCACCACTTACATAGAAATAAAAGCTACCAGGACGTACTTGCAGGAGCCATTCAACCATGCAACTAAGAGCAACTATGACTGAATACCTACTATAACAATATTTCACCCTCCTATCCCTTTGCTATGCTGCATATTGTGTTCTCTAATGGCACGCGGGAAAAATGACATTTTAAATCTATTGATACGACAATATTTCTCTAATTTTATTTCTTAAATTGGTTATGTTGAATACAACACTTAAAAGATCAAAAAACAATTTATTCCGTCATTCATGTACATACATTCATCCCGCAAAACGGACTGAACTGAAAATATTAGAGGATAACCTTGAAAAAAACAGCACATGATACACCGATTAAAATTACAATTAGCACCTTTGCTGTGCATGCAATAAAATCGGAAGACCGTGAACCGTCAAATAATTGTTGACGGAACGTAAAATAACAAATAATGCGTCGTTCATTGTCCAACCGTTTTTATGGTCTTCATTTCTCGTTTTGAACTACAACCGCACCGATCTCACTTTTACCCCGCATTGCCCTTTTCAATATTTTCTCAGACGCGTTACCGAGTATTACCATAACGAGCGCAAAACGGATGAAATATGACAACGTTCACTTCCTGCACTCCATAGAGAGGGTGATTTTGTTGGGAAAATTCACATTTCTAAGACATTAAATGGAATTGAAATACCACGAGACGAACTGAGGGTATATTTCCCTTTGACTCTGCAACCAAGCAATCCTAATTTCACAAAGTTTTACGACTTATAATTCACTAGTTTCTGCCCAACTAAATTACTACATTAGGTACCATATGCCTTCTCCTGATTCCTTCAATCAACATCTTTTCCTAACCTACTGGTGGGCATTGTTCGTTTTGTTTTTCTTTCCACCCACCTAACCTCCTCTATCTCTCTCCACGTTTCAAACCAGAAATACCCAGGAGTTTATGATTGGAAAAGGATTTTTTTTGCTCTCCTAGTCAACCATTCAAATTTGAACTTTCCATTCCCACCATCTTAACGTAGAACACATTTCCAATGCATAATCTGAAATCCATTACAGAAATTTAAATCGGATAGGTTTACTGAAGATGTTCGGTATATATTAAAAACACCAGCATATTATGCTAGAATCGACCAGATAAATAAGATTAGAAAAATAGACTGTCGTACTGATAGATTCAAAATGTCATTTTTCCCTCGTACTATAGTAGAACATAATAGGCAGCAAAGAGATAGGTAGGTGAAATATTGTAGAGTAGTATGTAGTGCATGATGCATGTATTAACAACCAATTCCTTTATTACTATGCAGATACTAACATGTAGCTGCATTTCAAGGATTGAAAGCAAACTGCACTCTGGGTTACACTATCCACTTATTTTAATGTTACGACTAATACACACACAACAATTGTTTCAACGCCTAGGGTGGTTTCATCAGTTCTACTGCACAGAACCTTTACAATACAATCTTAATAACTGGAGCGAGGTTCGTTAGCTGGTGAACGTACATTGCGATTTGGCAATCGTTTCTACAAGAAAGCGAAATATTTCCATTAAAATAAAATTTCATACTGCGGACCCTATTCTCGAAAACCGGCAACACCATTTCCCCCACCTCCAGAACCTCCACCCTCCTAAACGTAGCCACAATAATAATCATTGAGCTCGTGACGCCCGTCCATTCACAAAACACGGGAAATAGTCACACATTCTCGATCCATTGCTAACCGGATAGATCATTTCCTCCTCTGACGCATACCCCGGGAGCAAAAGCCGGGTCCGAATGCACTTGAGCAAGTAACCTCTCTCTCCCCGCCTGGCATAAGGAACTCAAAAACTACTCAAGTCCTGACTTGGGCAGGAAGAGTTCTAGCTGATAGGGGGGAAGGGAATGAAAAAACTGGACCGAATGAGTAACACACAAACGGCGCAGGTGATAACAGGACAAAGGGCCGCCAAGGAGAAGCAGGTGGTCAACGAGAGGAAGAGCCGAAGGATATTAGAAAAAAATGAGAAAGGGAAGATGAAAAAAAGAGCAGCAGCCTGCGAGAAAATGGGGAGCTCTTGACCCCGTTTCCCAAGTCACAAGACTAATCTCCCGCCATTCTAATCAACGTGTGAGGGTGGTTTATGTAAACTGACGCCAAATCAACTCGGGGAAAATCATGACTCATCAATGCACTAGATGTTAGCAAAGTGCATTCACAAAGTAATGATGTTCGGGGAGCCATTTAACAAAGCAAGAAACAGTTGCCAGTATTATTGCCTCGGTTAAGAGGGAATTCCACCAGAAGTAGAATGTACCAAATGCTGGTGGTTCCAGCTTTGAAGTAAGGAAATACTTCACTGCCGGCCTAGTGACCCAAACCTCGATGGTTAAAATTCCTACTCGAGATCGGATGTTGAATTTTTCTTCGCTTTAATATTAGGTTAGAGATCCTGGTGTATAGTCGGCGGTCTGGAGCAACAAAAATCCGATTTTTTTACAACTACCAACATCACATTAGAACTTATTCGATGATTGGACTCATTAAAGTTCTTTCTATAGTTTGGTATAAAAATTACGCCCATTTAATTCTCATCTCAAAAGAGAGGGTAGTAAAAAATGTTCCCTTTGGCACCAATCCATCTAGCACCATCCAGGCAGACAAAGGGCAATACATCAACTGCTTTCTACGAGAAAACTCTCGCAGGTATCAATGTATCTTTTGAGCTACTTTATCTGTTTTGTTTTTAGTACGCATTGTTATTATTTACTTATATTTGTAGAACCCAATGTAAAGGTCTTGGTGCAGTTCCGTGGTGTCCAATTATTAAATTAAAATTTTTGGCCGTCTTCAGTAGAATAGGGGTGTAGACGAGTGAACCGTTTAATCAGGCTGCTACACTTTCACAAATCACAAGAATTCGAAGGTGATTTCCGGGACTGGTGCCATAGCTATTCAACGATTGAATGGGAAGCTAATGAGCACCGATTCAACTTAAAATTGAAAAGAGACCGATAGAGAATATAAGACCTACATGTTCACACTGCAAATCGACACATAAACCGAAACAATGGAAAGCTGGGTCCGACTCCAGTACAATACACGACCGACTACTGACAAGAGAAGCATTGCTGAGGTTTTATTTCTTCGGGTCGGCCGATTGCCCTTCGTTCCAAACGCGCCAGTCAAAACTTTCGAGAGTGTAGTCCCAAATTTTTCCCTCAGAAGAGCACCGACAGGCTGCCTGGTTGCAGTCAATGTCGTGACCTTGAATCGTAAATGGTTGAACTGCCTATTAACCTTAAAAGAAATTCAACCGTAAAATTTAAGTTTATGAATTTATTTTCATTCCTATAGCTCCTGTGGAAAAAATTTACTCTATCTACCCGCAACACTTGGATCGTAACTTGTCACTTTTTTTTTACAAATGACATCACAATGGTTGTGGACTAATCGGTGTCAACTAGTGAACTAGATTTCACGTCGAGAAAAAAATCCATTTACGCGAAAATTTTAATTAAGATGCGGGTTTATATATATTAATTCAGGAACTAAAATTGAATCTATCATCGAGTTAGCAAGAGAAAACTGTAACAAAGGCAATATGCACAAATTCAAAAGAAATGCGACTGCATTCGACTTAACGGACTAGGAAAAATGATAACTAAATAATATAATGATCAACTTCAGCGCCGCCCTTCGAATCATGTAAGCGAGGCTCTTTAAGGATCGGGTTTCATACCTATTCAACGACTGCAAGGGAAACTGATGAGCACTGAATCCACTTAAAATTTAACAGAGACCGATACAGACTCTAAGATCAACATTTTCACACTGGACACTAGGTCGGGTCTTCATCACTCATATAGAGATACGATTTTGGATTACGTCTAGTCACCGAAAGAATAAATATTACAATAATATTTATTCTTCATATTCCTTCATTGTAAATTTTAAAAATAAAATTATAAAATTATATTTTTATAAAGGATTGATTTTATATTTTCGAGCTTGATTGACTATAATTTTCCGGGCTCGCAAACCATTATCACCCGGGGACCCGTAAGCCCTAGGGGCGCCCCTGGCCATTTCATCTACATATTCAAGACCATTCCATTCTCTGAGGATAAGGGGATTCAACAGTGATTGCAGAACTTATTTTTTCAAACGGCATAAATTAAAATGGTGGTTGTGCAAATTTGTTTTGACTCACGCAGTTGCCAGGAACTCAGAGACTCTACCCTCTCCATGGATAGAGGAAAACATGCGAAGGAACTTATTTCCAGCTCAAGTAAAGAAAGGTTCTCGAACATGAGCAACACTTCCAACGCTCGAGAGCGGGGGCGTTAGACGACCAGTCGATTGGAGGAAAGGATAACTGGAGATGATTCTCAAATCGCCCAGACATCCGCAAATGCATCATCACTCACGGAAAGGCTTTAATCCGTTAAGCAATATCTGTCCAGTCCACTATCAAACTCGCCCAGCCCTCATCGTCTCCGGGAGCTTCCTTGACGTGAACATGCACAAGTGTTTATGATTGGCAGTGCGAACTACCTGTTACACGATTATGAGATAACTTTATCGATTGAAATGGCCAACCTCGACACTCTCATCGTGAGAAACACAAGTGACAACACTCTTGTCAGTCGCGGGCATGGTACTAATACATGGTACTAATGTATTAGTACCATGGTCGAGGGTATTTACGTTAGGGGCGAAGTTCTACATTTAACTTCATTAGGAATTAAATATTTATTACGCTGTAGTGTATTAATGTTGTCACAGGGGATGCGAGCAAACAGCGCCATTAAGGATAGGTGAGGATAATGGAAAGGATTGAGCTCTTACGGCTTACAAATTAAACTAGTACGAAATTCCTACTCATTTAAATGATAGGTGGATATCTAGGAAGATAAAAGCATTTAAGATCCCGGATAAAAGGAGGAGAGAAATCCGGCGTCGGGTACAAGCAAACCCTTAACGAGAGGTGACCATGGATCAAATGCCACATCCGATGGACGGAGTGTGAAAATTGAAATTCTGCTCATACTCACAATTAGGAACCGGTATAAGTCCCACTAAAACATCAGGCACTGCCGAGACTCGAATCCGTTTTTCCAGGGTGGAATAGGGGGAAACTTAGTTAGCACACCAACCCAAGCCCCGCGAAAGTAAAACATTTTCATTTTTACAAGCTTAAAACAAATGGAGGCAGAAACGGACGGTAAGGAATGAAACTGATGAAATGAAAATGAAATACACCACTGATTTCCCACGCACATTTTATCTATAGACCGACATCACGGCTTCTAATATTTTAAAAAATTTCACCTTAGCAAACTTTCCTCCCTTACTATGTTATTACGGCCCAAATTTAGGGTGAAATCAGTTTTTCCAAAAGCATTTCCATTGGCTATTTTAACTCGGTGGTCTAGATCTTTACCGCAGCTTCTATTGCATGTGCCAAAATAACAAAAAAAGTATCGCAGTTAAATAAAAAAAACACTGTGGTCAGTAAGCGTAGTGCACCATGGTAGCTTTCGCCACTCTTACAAAACCCTATAGTCGCAAGAGATCTATCCCAAACTATGAAATGAAAAGCTAGCCTGAAACGTCCTCCGGAAAAATGTCAACGGCAATATTATTGGGATTTACTTCCTTTCCTACATTTTTTTTACGGGGTAGATAATTTCAATGATAAAATCTTTTAAATATCACCCGAATTTGTGAGTTAATGCGGGAATGTAAAGCTTAAGAACCAGCTCTGAACAGTAAGCATTAAAGATAGAAATTGTGAACCTTCAAAATTCGTTATCTTCAACACCAATTGACACGCAAAAACAACACCGTTTAACGATATGGGCGGTCATTGGCAACACGAGATGCAATTTATGGCATTCTAGTCGCTCTTGTTTATTTACGAAAAAACAAACATGAAAACAAACATAATTTCTCCCGAACGAATCAAAATTTACCTGCAACGTTATCTGCATTATTCATTCCGAAGAGTTTATCGTAAGATAAACAATCCCCTGGATACGCTTGTTTATTTCCCAGCCAGATGGAATCATTCCTGTTACCATTTCACCCAGATATGGGAAAATAATGCATTCAAACAACACGAAAATTGGTGGCGGATCTCTCAACTTTTTTTTATTTTAGTTAGAATCGTCGTCCCCTGCTATCGATATAGAAGATAAGCGGGAGAAAGCACGCCCCATTGGGCATGCCACGGATGAGCGAATGCCGGAGAACGAACAAATGAAACGCGAACAAATGAAACGCGGGGGCGGTTTAAACGGACTAGATAAGGCATTCTCTGCTGTGGGAAGCGAGCAATGTTGTGTCTGTGCCCGAGTTCCGCTTATCTTGCGGAAAACAGCGCGCGTAAGAGGGTGGAGAGGAAGATAACGGCCTCTGCTAAAACGGATAACAGGGAGGGAACACAAAATGCGGCGGATGGTAAGGTGAGGACCGAGGTCTCGTGGATGGAAAACCGAGGAAGTCACCGGACGAGAAGAAGAAGTGAGAAGACGAAGGTCTGAGGGTTGAACATGGAACGAGTAAAAGGAAGCGTGCAGGTTACTGTTGAGTGCAGAGATTAAAGAACCTGGAGTTTGTATTTATTCATGAGTAGATACTCCTGGCAGAAATCAATGAAACACAAAAATGAATAATCAGATTGATACGATCCGAGAATCAGATTATTATGGTGGTTAAATCGCAGCAGGTGAAATGCGTTTTTTTCGGCAGAGAAGTCACTGTTATAGCTTCTTCTTAGTATGTACAGGGAAAATTAATAACTGAAAGAATGCTCGCCACCTACTCGTATAAGTTTTTAGCGTTGAAATTTTCCTAATAGTAAACTTACGATTTCGTTAGAATTACTCGTTGACTCTGACGTCCCGACACTATCAAAGTTTGAGAATAGCGGGTTGTTACTGGATAAGACCCCCAAACCCTTTCGTTGTGGGAGAGATATAGGCATGCCATCATCTACATCTACATCTACATAATACCCTGCAAGCCACCACAAGGGTGTGTGGCAGGGGGTGATTGCTCACCAAACATGCACTACATACCATGCATAAAAAAGGAATAGTATTAATATAGTAGTCAGAACTACACTATTTAAAAAAAATAGAAATTGCAAAGAAAACATGCAAAAACATTGTTAGTAGGGTTAGCTTTAAGTACTCATACCAACATGCAGCTACCAATGCTATTCATTGCTACTCTCCGATAGGACATATTTACCGTTATTCGTATCTCTTATTGTGCGAGGGAAAAAGGACATTTTGAATCGGTCAGTTCGGCAATCAATTTCTCTAACTTTATGATTATGGTCCAGTCTGCCATAGTAAGTTGGGGTTCGTAAAATATTTTTAACATCATCACTGAAAATATTGCCTTGGAATTTGTGGAAGAGATTAAGTCTAAATTTCAACCTGCGATCTGACAATGATTCCCATTTCAATTCATTTAATAGACTGGTTACGCTAATATAATTATCGTATCGTCCCTTTACAAATCTTGCCGATCTTCGCTGCACACGTTCAAGTTCATTACTTAGACCGATTTCGTAGGGATCCCATACACTGGCAGCATATTCCAAATGAGGCCTAACAAGGGAAAAAGTAGCTGATTTCTCGTACATGATCGTCACATTTACCCAATACTCTTTTAATGAAACCCAGTTTGCGATTCGCTTGACCCATTATTTCACGAATGTGTTTACCCCAGGAAAAAATAAATCAATCGCCTTAACTGGGACTCGAACCCGGATCGCCTGATTTCCGGCCAGGTGCTCTAACCATTGCTACCAAGACATGAACAAAGGACAAGTGATAGCATTTATTATTTTGTTAAACGACTTGTGGTAATGATGGACTTTCTTATTCGTCTTGACACGCGTAGTCGCGATGGAACGTTCTTGAAACGTAGACGAGAAGGCTATGGCCAAGCGACAGACAATGTCCTCGGGAAGAGAATGAGAGAGGAATGAACGTCGGGTTCCGTTCGGACGCTCGTACCCTCCCGGTGGATGGAACGGAAATGGACCAAGGACGAAAGAGGGCTTCGTCTCTGAATATACACGGACCACGTGCTCCTCTCGCTTTCCCGCATCAAACCACAGACGGACAGCCCCAGTGCAGCGGAGCGTAACGAACGAGGAAACTCCCGACGACGACGGAACGAGAATTGGCTGGGCTTGCTCCTGACGTGGGCCGAATTTCCGAATGAGTCACCCGCGTTGCAGGAATCGCCGCCGTCGTGCTATCCCGTTTTAACCTTGCGAGGGGATAAGAGGGAGAGTGGGGCAGCAGTGGTAAGGAGGGGGAGGGGAGAGCTAAAACAATCGTCACATATCCACAGTTGGGGGAGTACTGTTTCTTTAATGGAAGGAAGCAAGAAATTCAACGTTCACCCATCTTTCTTTAGCAGCACGCGTTAAACTCTCCACGTCACTTGCTTGAGAGAAAGTAATAGACTCAGTATATCGAATACGCGCGCACACGTGTCATCGTAAATTTCTAATTACGCTTAGTATAGTGGAAAGAGCTTTACGTAAATAAAGCATGTTTAATCATTACTTAATCCCCCATGGTAGGGAAATATAAAAAATATATTTAAATAAATGTCTGAATAATCAATACATTTGTCATGAGGAACTTTATCGAAAGCCTTTTTAAAATCTAAAAATATCGCATCAACTTCAGTACTGCTTTCGCCGTGGACTAAAATATCGTTTACGAATAAAGCTAATTGTGTCTCGCAAGATCTACCGAGCGAAGAGAAAGCTAGGATTTATAAAAAGAGTACTTGGGAAATGTGATGAGAAGACAAAAGAGCGATGCTACTTTTCACTAGTTAGGCCCCACCTTGAGTATGCAGCCAGTGTATGGGATCCTAATGAATTAGGTTTGATGAGAGAATAAGACAGTGTGCAGCGTAGAGCAGCTAGGTTCGTCAAAAGGTGTTACGATAGGTTGAGTAGTGTTTCACAGTTAATACAAGAATTAGGGTGGGAGTCATTATCAGAGCGTAGGTTAAAGTCCAGATTTAATCTATTGGAGAAATTTCAATCGGATAGCTTTACTGAAGATGTTAGGCACATATTAAAAACAACAGCGTATTATGCTAGATTCGACCAGATAAATAAGATTAGAGAGATAGATTGTCGTACAGATAGATTCAAAATGGCATTTTTCCCCCGTACTATAAGAGAACAGAATAGGCAGCATAGGAAAGGGATAGGTAGGGGAAATATTTTAGAGTATTCTGTAGTGCATGATGCATGTATTAACCCCTCAAATACTATAGATACTAACAATCTAGTTGCATGATATATATAGTTGCTAGTTTGCATGTTAGTAGTGCATGCTTGGTGATCTTCACCCCCTGCCACACACCCTCGCGGTGGCTTGCAGGGTATCGTGTAGATGTAGATGTAGATGTACATTACATCTACATCTACGTAATACTCTGCAAGACACTTCAAATGTGTGGCAGGGGGTAAAATTACTATGTAGATACCCTCGCGGTGACTTTCAGGGTATTATAAAGATACAGTTATTCTATCAAATAATTAGTTTCACGTGACTAGCCAATGCGTATCTAACAGTACTGTTGTCACTTGTTTGCCTGTACTGTACGGTGATGCCCCCCCCTGCTACACACCATCGCGGTGGCTTGCAGGGTATTGCGTCGACGCAAATGCCAAACCGAAAAATAATATGTGCTCTATGGTTTCATTCTTAACTTTATGAAAATCCAAGATCGCTGAATAAAAAAAATTAATTTTTTCACACATTATTTTATTCTTCCACAAGCGGTTTCGTCCCTAAGGCGACATCGTCTGGTACATTTTATTTCAATATACACCATTCTTTGGAATAAACTGTACCAGACGATGTCGTCCGGGCGACAAAACCGGTTGTGGAAGAATAAATTATGTGTGAAAAATGCAAAGTTTTCTTATTCAGTAAGGAGAAATACACGACACCGTAGATTCTAATTATTTCGTTACAAGTGGCTGGTTCATTTATGACTAAAATTTTAGACATTAATTTTTAATTTTTTTAATCCTTAGTGCATGTAGGTAGATGACGTTGATTTAGTGCATGATTGGTGATAATTTACACCCTATCACACACCTTAGAGGTTGCAAGCAGAGTTATCTGCATACGCAGATTAAAAGTGATCGCCATTCTACAAGTGTTTTAAGCTACAATTTTTAGTTGGTGGGGGAGACGGTTAGCCTTGCGCTTCAAGAGGAGTTTGCGTTACTGATAATTGTTCCAAAAACGCGTAAGAAGCGTACGCGTGGGATCACGTTACGCGTTTTAACGAGTAACGTGATCCCATCTCAACAGTCTTGTTGGAAGACAACAACAAGACTCTAGAAATTAGATATAAACGCTAAAGTAGGAGAATGATAACGTCTTTAAACAGAGGATTTGTGGAGATAAAAAAATAAAATTACTTATCCATATTTCACGTGATTCCTTGTCGCTTACTTCCGCCACGCGATTCTACGTGCAATGATATTGACACTATAGACGGGAATAAACACGGAGAGCGAGGTTAGTAAGTTTGCACGGCGTAAAAGGTAAACATTCCAAACTGACCGATAAAGTGAGGAGTACACAATGATGTGATTGAACTCGAGGCGGGATGGGTGTTTACATGACTGGTTCACGCATTCATCGTTTTATTACGTGTTCCGTGAGCATCTAGCACAGGGAATTACATTAGAACGCCAGACACCGTGGGTTCCCTTTTAATAGAGGCTGCCGACGGACGATACACCGCACGTGTTGACATAGCAATCAGGTGAGGGGTCGGAATGCCAAAGATAAAAAGTTTCCTCCCTCACGTGGATACCCGGGCCCTTGGTATGCAATGCCAACGCAGCTACTGGATCACCGAGATAAATAATTAATACAATTTTTAGCCATAAACCAAATTTTTCACCTTCCAAATGATTCCAATAAAGATAATTGCCATATAAAAATGATAGTGATAAATGGTGTTTTGGTTCGTTTGTGGATTCTTTAGCTAAAAGCTATCCAACTCACCACGAAAACGCAGGAAAGACTCGTAACTTGGCCGATGATTAGCGGTAGAATTAGGTTTTAGTCACTCCAACCACTACGGTTACATTACACCACCTAACCAAAACGTAACTCTACGCCAATCAAGCGACCAAGAAGGGATGCGAAATCACGGTATCACCGGTTGTGCGCCGGCTTGACAATTCAAAGGTCGCGGGTTCAAATCCCACCTCGGGCACGGGTGTGGTCCTCATCCTGGGGTCGACTTGTGGAGCTCAATTTACATGGTTCGGTATGATCAACCGTTGGAGCAAATTAAACCCCAATCTTCAACTACACGGGACTGCCAACTTTTTAAATTGCCTCGCCAGCGCCTTACCGACCTCTAACAGCTACCAGCGATAATGACCCTTTAAGTTGAAACACAAACGATATACAACGATTTTCAGCGGAACCAGGCACCTAATTCAGTAAGAGCTAGATACATATATCAACAGATTTTAACGTTCAGAATTGAATTGTTTTCAACACTAAACTAATATTAACTTCACCCTTGAATACCCAAAGGGGATCATAAAGAACTGCATTAAAAAACAGAAACCCATTAATAAACATTACACCTGTACATGTGCAAAAATTTCGCCCATTCAACCTTCCGCAAAAAATTGATATAGTGTTTCGTTTGGTTGCTGCAATGAAATAGGATAGCGTACAAAATAGCAGTTATTTAATTTAACGTATTTACAATTTATAATGCTTATCATTAGTTATTTATTTGTACGAATAAAAGCAACATACATGTCTCCTGCCGACAATAATAGTTTCCCCTTCGCTGTTTACAGACGTCTCTATGGGGTCAGGGTTCATGTTGTGTTACCCTTTTTCATTAAAGATTTTTCTTTTAACTTAAATTATAAACATAATGAGTTTTAATGTAAACTGAATTTGCTATATCAAAATTCAGTCAAAAGTTCTATCCAAAGACACCTTAATCATCGCCATTGGCTTTGCTTAGATTGAGAAAAAGGGTTGTTTCACTGTAAAAAGTAGATCTGATTTTAAGGTACAAAAGTGATCTGAATTTCAGATGCAACAATTTTAAGACAGGGTATGTTGAATTTCAGCAGTAAAATCTTGTCTAAAAATAAGGCAGGTGAACGACTGAAAATCAGACCAAGTGGACTTATTTTCAGTTAGGCCTATGCTGATTTTTAGACAGCCCTTTTCTGGTCATAATGCGGGTTGCTATTGAAATTCAAGCCTACTCTGAGGGGATGTCTTATTTTAAGGCAGGTGCAGGGCTGAAAATCACACCAGGTGGGACTTATTTTAAGATAGTCCCATGCTGAATTTAAGACCAGGGCTGTCTTAAATTCAGCATGGGCCTATCTGAAAATAAGTACCACGTAACAATGCGGGTTGCTATTGAAATCAAAGCCTACTTTTATGCGATGTCTAATTATAAATACTAGATATTTAAACATTGTTTATCCTGCTCCCTGGTTACGCTCCGCCCATCAGTCTCTGCTATTGGCTGGTTAGCTCCAATTGCGGAGCCAACCAAGGCGTGCTTATTTTCAGCCCGGGTGATCTGAATTTCAGATCACAACCATCTTATTTTCAACATGCAGTGGTTATGGTCTTAAAATAAGACGGAGGTGTGTTGATTTCACGCATCATGAGTCTTAAATTCAGACCACTACCTTAAAATCAGACAGCGCTTAAATTCAGATCGCACTGAAAATCAGATCAACTTTTTACAGTGTTATATACGTTATAATTCAAAAGATATGATTCTTTCGTAATTTTTAATGATTCACTCGCACGAGCCTGGTGCATGCATGATCTAACGCGCTTATCCAATAGTAGTGTTTTTAGCATTATACCTATTGATGCATGTTTAAAAATTATATTACCCCTACCACACACCTTCGAAGCAGCTTGTACTCAGTAGATATAGGTATTGTCCTAGCTGCGGCAATGATGAAATTCTGACGTCGCAGCATCGGTGATAAGTCCCGATATTCGCATGCACACAATTGGATTTGTCGAGCAGCTGACACCACGTCACCAAAGCAGCATTGTCGGTCAAGGTCCCAGAAATTTCGAGCCGTTACTGACATGAGTAAGGTCTTTCCAAGGTCGACAGATATTGATCATCTACCCATTCGAGATGTTGGCGATACACTTCAAATCGGGAATCTGGTGCGATGCTGACGATTGGTGATTGCGAGATTGGTGATAAAACCTTGTCATTGCCAATTTTTTACTGCTAAGAGTAGCAATCGTACGCTGAAGTGCGGATTCAGGTTTTCTTATTCATCCTAGGAGCCATCAAGGAGGAGAAAATCGGTGAAATACCGATGGTGATAAATGTAAACAAACCCATTTTTTCGCTCATACCTGATGCAAGTGGAAAGGTTCTTTCGACACGTTTCCGGATATTTTGATTTTTATGGACGTTTTTGTGATTTCAATGTAAAGTCTTACTGAAAAACATACAATTTCTGCCAGAAATCGTCGGAATGGATGGATTAACTTGCCGGCCTATGAGACATTTGCGCATACATCCGTAGGGGCACTTGCATCACTCAAAGAATGCACGATTATACCAGAATGATATTTTTCATGTTTAACAAAGGTAGGAAAAGGGTTTTCTTTTTTCGTTTCACCATACATGCTACCACATTAACCCAGGAATATTATGTGCTGAATATAAAAAAATAACACATACGATCCATTTCTGTACTGAAGAAATCTAATTAATCATGAGACGACGATAACTTTTTTGGAAAAAGAATTGTTCTCCTCCTAGCACGTACAAAATAAGTAATAATGAATTGACAAACGTGGAATCCATTAAATATCTTGGAATAAGACTGACACATGATCTTTCCTGGGGTAAACACATACGTGAAATAATGGGTCAAGCAAATCGTAGACTGGGATTCATCAAAAGAGTATTGGGTAAATGTGACGAACATGTACGAGAAATAAGCTACTTTTCCCTTGCTAGACCTCATTTGGAATATGCTGCCAGTGTATGGGATCCCTACGAAATCGGTCTAACTAACGAACTTGAACGCAGCGAAGATCGGCAAGATTTGTAAAGGGACGATACGATAACTATATTAGAGTAACCAGTCTATTAAATGAATTAAAATGGGAATCATCGCCAGATCGCAGGTTGAAATTTAGACTTAAATCTCCTAAATAAATTCCAAGGTAATATTTTCAGCGATGAAGTTAAAAATATTTTGCGCACCCCAACTTACTATGGTAGACTGGACCATAATTACAAAATAAGAGAACTTGACTGCCCAACTGACCGATTCAAAATGTCCTTTTTTCCTCGTACAATTAGGGATATGAATAGCGGTAAATATGCCCAATACGAGTGAATCAATCCATAGCATAGGTAGTTGCATGATGGTGTAAGGACTTGAAGGTAACCCAACTAACAGAACGTTTTTGCATTCTAACTTTGCTGTTTTTATCTTGTTAAATAGTGCAGTAAAGACTAATATATTTATACTAACCCTTTTAAATGCATGATATGTAGTGCATGTTTGTTGAGAATTCACCCTCTGCCACACACCTTTGTGGTGACTTGCAGGGTATTATGTAGATGTAGATAACATGTAACTTTATTATTCGTTAAAATCCTTAATTTTCGACTTTTTTTGCTATAGTACACAATGTAAATTTGACACATCCATGGTGGCGCCCACCTGATCCCACAGTGGAAATGGTTGCGAAGACCCATCTTGTTGGAGCAATCCTATCGAACATCTATCGACCCTGAGTTATTGCTCCCTCAGCTCTCGAGACAGTGACGGCGCGGCTTTGAAACGACTGAGCACGACGGTGGGAGGGGGGGGGGGGGCTATTTCTCGCGTTTGAGCAGACGCAGTTGGTGGGAGCTAACGGGGGTAGATCATTCAGAAGGGTTCTTCCAGTGGGCAATAACACATGCAAGGCAAGCATTTCCCGTCTCGCCGACGACTTCACAGCGGTGAAATGATACCAATGGGATGGGGGAAAAGAGGGGGCGTGGATGGCTGTCCGACCGAGTGAGAACAGTGGCAAGGCGCGATAAAACTACTGAGGGAGGGTCAGCCGACGGAAAGGACCTGTCTGGTGAGACGGACGTTTCCTCCTAAGGACGTCAGGTGACGTGAAACCCTTTCACCGATGATACACTTAATTATTCGAAACGCTTAATAAACCGAGCGCGAAAACCCAAATCAACCCCATTTCCCCCAATCGTGAGTAATGGGGGAAGAATTAACCGAGTTACGGAGACAAGAATAGCGGTTCAAAAACTACGACATGATCCATTTTTTCGGCAGCAAAATATACCCATAATTTTGAACAATATACTAGTTAAGTACCGTAAAACGGGGTTATATTCACATAAAAGGTAACTTTGACCGTTTTCGGGGCTACTTCACCAGATCGCCAAAATAAGGCTTAAAACATGCACACAGAGGGCCCGTGACCTTCAGTGGCGAGCGAGACGTGCGAGGAGTGGTTAGGGGTCGTGCAGAAACTACGTCACCATATTTATTGCATAAAATTGGTACCATTTTATAATATTTTGGTCAAAATGGTGTCAAAATCGCCTTTAAGCTATGGATCATTGACTTTAGATGCAATTCAATGCCTTGTCAAAGAAACCCCACACAAGAGGTTACTTTGAGACGTTTTAAAAAAAATATATACAATTGTGGGGTGAGGGTTGAAAGTGAAATGGCTTGACTTGCCTATACATTTGATAACCAAAGGATACATATTTCTACTGGAACAAAAATAGTAGTGAATTTAGGTCGCAAAAAATTACCTGCAAAAAAGCATCCAAAACCTGTTATAAGTATCCCCGTTTCACGGTAATCGACCATCCGAATATGTTTTTGTTAAAAAGCACATTTTTCATAAAAAATTCTACTATATGACAGTATTTTTACTAAAAAACTAGGGCTTTTCAATTTACGAGATTAATTAAAAATGATCTAAGTTAAATACTTGTTTTTTCGGGTGCTCCAGCGACTAATGTTATGCCGGTCCGTCTAGCACCTCATAATTCGAAGACAAGTAAAACATCCATACCCGAGTCGGGAATCGAACTCAAGGTTTCCAAGTCGAGTTTCCTCGTTTAACCACCTGGTTGCCGCAGTCGGCACCTGATCAAAGCTTTTACGTTTTACTTATATCATTATAAGAATTTGCACCGAGCTAAACCTCAAAGAAACCACTTCATGTCTTGAGAAGTTTGCGATAGTTTTTCGGCATGCGTCCGATATATCGGGTAACCATTCATAACTTGTGATATTATTGACTTGTGACCCATTATTTCACGTATGTGTTTACCCCAGGAAAGATCATGTGTCAGTCTTATTCCAAGTAATAGCAATGTAAACATTTATCCTGATAGTGATCTCAAATACATCTCACCAAAGCTCTGTTCCATGAAGTTTCATTTCAATTTCCATCCTTTGGCTAATGCGATTGACTTGTCACGAAATTAAACGTTTACACTGGTTATGATTCCTGATTCTACGAAAAAGCCATTTTTATAAGAGAAAACTCGGTATTGCTTTGAGTAGCAATACACTCGGGTTTCAGGCACTCAAACGGCTATGGTTCCATCTTACCATTGAAACTATTATAAAACTATGAGGGACACAAAAGCCATGTCCGAGGCGGAATTGGAACCCGCGATCTTCGGGTTATCAGGGCGTCACATTACCGAGCTGTCTCCCACGGTTCGTTAGCTTTTCGTAATGTGGTATAAATAGTCCCTTCTTCCACCTAACCACTCGTTAATAATAATTTCGATGGTTTGAAAAGGAGGAAAAAAATAAGGACCTAAATAAATACACACGGATGAAATACAACTGACATTAAAAAAGCATTTCGATACTTGAAACATTGAAAGACAATAGATACAAGAGTTAGCTAACCACTAGTGAGGTAAAGGAGAATAATGACAATTCTGATGTGGTAAACTATAAAGAAATCGTGTATGAAAATATACATACAGGTGTGGCAATAACTTAACAATAAGACACTCATATCCTCGTCTAAAAAAAAGCCATGAAAACACAGGCACAGGAAGGGGTAAGTAAATACCTTGCGAAACCTACGGAGTTACAAGTCAAATTACGATCATTGAAAATTATCCAAAAATACATGTACTGTATCATGATTACAGGATATAAGATTTTTACCGAACGCAATCGTTTTATAAGAAACTGGACGCATTAAGGAAAATTCCTGCTCGTTGTTTATGTGTAATATTATTGCTTTCATGTGTCAAATGTTCCATCAAGTTGCGTCTTCAGCAATGTGGGTGTAGCATTCTTTCAAGGGTTTTCTGTGGTGACACTGGCTAATCATTTGAGCAATGGCCACGGACAAAGTCACCAAAAACAATTCAGGATTCAATATCAGAAGGAAATGGGAAGGAATCACGTAGTATAGGACACACACACGGGACTGATTAAAAGAAGTATAAATTTGTCGCTTTTTTCTGACACGAATCCTTTACCCGGAAAAGGATATAGTCTCACGATGTCTGATTCGCGAGAATCCAAAGGGAACGCAAATATTTGAGGAAAAAACTCGGTTGGGTAAACTGAGTTTCGTATCTTATCACCGTTCCAACCCATCATGACACGTGTTCACGACCGAAAGTCGACCACGCGACAAATTTTTGAGACAACAAAAACGGCGAATCATATTTACACTCTAGATTGCGGTTGAATTAATTCGTGCGATAAACGTCCAGTTCGAAGGTGGAAAAGAGAGCGCAGCACATATTACCCGAGCATCACCATATCTTGAAAGTTCGACGCAACTTATACGAAAACGCCGTAGGAGAGAACTCCTTCTCATTGGGGAGAACTGAATCATACCTTTTGCTAAATACACATGAACGTTTTCCCAAGAGTGGAGAACCTGAACAAAAATTGGTCATATAAATTCCAATATTACTCGTGAAATGAATCGAACGCAAATATATTGTCTTCGATAGTAAAGTTTCCCAATCCTTAATTTCCTCGACGAAAACGATAAAGTAAACGTAACGCACATAACTATGCATACATGGAATTTCGACAGGGTATTAACCCTTTTACTACCAGCGGGCCGATATATCGATAGTGTAAATGGTGGTGCGAAAACTGCCAAGGGCCGATATATCGGCCGACTTACATTATATCATTACATATTTATAATGATTATATTTCCTTCAAATCAGTGACAGCATGAATGATTTTTTCCATCCCCATAAAAACTTCAATTTATCATCAACATTAAGAAAAAAAAATGAATACAATAAAATTAAGTGCTTCAAATACATCGGAAATTACTCATCATCATCAGTATTTCAATCATAGTATTGGTTCACTGCCGCCCTCCATTCTGCCCTATTCAGTGTTAATTTCCTCACGCCCTGGTATGTTTTCGCTTTCATGTCCTTCTTTATTTGCCCTATATATTTGTCCCTTGGTCTTCCTCGCGGGACCTTCCCTTCAATCTTCCCTTCTATTATATTTTTTAACTAATTCATTGTGCCTCAAGGTATGGCCAATCCATCTGGTTCTTCTTTGCCGTAGGGTTTTCCATATTGTCCTTTCTTCATCTGCTCTTCTGTACACCTCTTCGTTCCTCACTTTATCAGCCCATTTAATCTTCAACATTCTCCTCCAGCACCATATTTCGAAGGCTTCAATTCTTCGTTGGTCTGATTTCCCGATGTTCCATGTCTCTGATCCATCGAGTGCCACGCTCCATACGAATGTTTTGATGAAGTGCTTCCTTGTTTGCAGCCGTAAGTTCTTTCAGCATAGTAGTTGTGTCTTCTTCTAAAAGTCTCCTTAGTTTGTGCTATTCTTCGCTTGATGTCCGTCGTGCTTCCTCTATTCCAAGTTATAGTGCTGTCGAGGTAGGTGAAGTTCTCCACATGTTCCAATTTCACTCCTCGAATTGCGATATTTGCCCTAAATTAATAATCTTGCGATTTTCATGGAGATGGACTTAGCCGTTTTCGCACAGTCTACCTTAAAGGGGCTGGCAGTAAAAGGGTTCAAATCTTCTCAATTTTACGGTTTTTTCGCGTAATTCCACGAGTCCCCGCAAAGGTGGAGGCAAAAAAAATGCATGATAGCTGGCCGGGAATATTTTGGGTCGCCTCCAATGAATTATGAAAATTTAAGCATATAAAAAAAAACGGTCGAGCGTATCCACTGAATTTTACAAAAATTTTGAACGCGAAAACATTATGAAGAATTATCCGCAGCACCCGGATAAATGACCTGTTTAATGATAGTCTCACATATTTTTGTAGTGGAAAAATTCATTTTGTGCAATTTAACCCCACAAAAGAGGACAAAGAAGTAAAAATCAACGCCACACTTACTTACATTCACAAATCCATTACCCAGGTCTGCCGTTAAATTACATTACGGTCAATTACACATGGCGGACTACATTACGAACAGACTGCAAAATCGGAAGGCGTATCCAAATAGGATAAAACCATATGAATTCGAAATGTTTAAAAATTTATTACATTACTATTGAAACAGGCGTAAGGGGCAACGTCCATAAATGAAAGCATTGTCAACATAAAAACAAAAATGCAAATAAAACAGATGTGGATATGTTTCTGCGAATGGCTACTACTTTATTATCATTAGGTTTATTTTCCCCGAACATCCAAAAATTTAAATTACGTTAATTCAAGTGAAAAATGGTGCATTTATAAATGACAATCAATTCAATATCCTTTCCACTGACAATGCCTTTAGAGGAGATACCAATGTAATACATGATAAAATACAGCTGTAAAAAAATTTGTTGGGAATGTATTGTAAAAAAAAGCATGAGTGAATGCTGGGGGCAAATTCATTCGTGGAAGTAAAAGTTACAAAAATGGGTAAACACCAATTTTAACGTACCTGCAGTAGCAGTAGTAATAATCTCGTGGTTTTGGACATTCAACAACTGAGGTCACATCGCAATACCTAACCTAAGATCTTAATCCTAGAACAAACACAACATCCAAGAAAAGAGTGGGTTTCAAACCCGCGACCTTTGAGTTGTCATGCCATCACGTTACCGACTTGGCTACCTATTAATACAATAATAATACCTGGCCCTTTAATATATATTTTCGGGAAATGACTTGGATGTATTTATAACGCCCAAGATCGGATTCAAAACACATTTCAATTACTTCACTTGAACACGAAAATCGCAGCCACTGATAGCAATAGTAGGCTTGAACTACATTCACAGGAGTGTGAAGACGAGAGTAAACATCATTATGAACTAATATTCAACATATATGTACATACAATGGCTTGGGTCGTACTTGAGTCCATTTATTTTTACTTTTCGATTAAAAAAAACTATCCCGGGAGAGAGTAAACATACGATTCACGTGGAATACTGAGTTAATAACGAAGAAACTCATGAATTCACCCGCAAACAGCTCCAAGTGACGACGCGGTGAAACGCTACGTATACAAAATTTTGAATCCGTGTCGACGATGCCATTAGCTTCACTTCGCGGAATTCTTCGAACGCGGTGCTGAAAATCCCGGGAACAGGACGACGACGAACTCTCGAAAAATGTTGGCATTTTTCTTGTGAGCATATGGGTCGAATTTTACACGGTCACGCTGTCACACTTCAGGAACAAGGAAGCCGTACAAGACAAGGGATTTTCCTCTCTTCTCCCACCATGTCCTACGAGACCGATCGACCCAACATGCGATTAACACGTTGCGATTAAAGAAGGGAAAACAAAGGGCATGGTAACCAAACTTACCAACGAATGAATAACTGCGGAGCGTTAAAAATAAATATTTTAGCACGATTACAACCCCAAGCATTGAAATAAGGAAAAATTACATCTGAGTGGGAGAAAAGAAAGTCTAATGAAAAAATGATACAGAAGACAAGACGAACTAAATCTTCACTTGCCAAGGAGTTGGTGCCTTTCATTGAAAGTATCTCACGTCAATCGAAACAAAATTACTGAAACTGAAACAAAATTACAGTTAATCACTGAAACAAAATTACAGAGGCAACACAGGAGGAGTTAGATCTTTTTTCACGTAAACAGTAAGATAACAACAAAAGACAACATAATAAACGGATAGGGAAGTTTTATGCGGGTGAAGCTGAAATGCCACCGAAAAAAATGTCCTTTGCTCCACTACCTTACTAATAATTTCGGAAGTGATATTATGGAATCGATTCATCACAGAAGGAAATTATTGACTTAGTGATTCCATTACAATATTTATTGAACCCGAGGACTTCATGAATCTATAATGGAATTACTGACTCAATGTTTTTTCCATTTACTAATATCAACACCACACTTACATACCTGACGGTAATCATAACTCAATACATTCACACAAATGCCTCACCCATTAATATCAAATTATATTCCTTCGCACATACTAATCAACAGTTGAGGTGCCCTGAAGCATACGAACCAAACAAGTTTATCTAAATAAGTAGTATCATAGTATAAGGCATGTACACATGTTCGGTTAACTACCACACACCCTCGAAATGGGTTGCAAGTACTAATAGTCAGCAGATGTAGACCTTCGCTGAATTTATCTCCAACATTCCTATTCCGTAGCAGTAACTAGTTACTTGGGAGAGGACACCAACAGCTACGGTAATTTGCACCTTTGCAAGGAATTTTTAAGGGAACGGAGGAGTGATGGAAAGAAACCCGGCGTCATCATTAGCCTGCTATTAACGAAAGGCACCAAGGGGTCCGCGATCTTACGACCCATTCGACAGACGAGGTACTGAACTTAAAGTGCTCTCTACACGGCTCTCAATTGAGGACCAATAACATATCTCCACCACTGCCGGGGTTTAAACCCGTGCCCTCGGGATAGAAAGCCAGGACTGTAGCCAGGACAAAACTGATCCTAACCCATTCTCCGTTTCCAAAAAGTTACCAACAACCCTTAATCACCCAACTATCCTTAAAATGACGCACATGTGGGTGGCATCCCTTCATAAAAATAATATCAATAATATAGTAACTTCGTGACCTCCGTGCTACAACTTGTCACGTTCGAAGCACGTTACATAAAGAACATATCCGAAGTCCGTGATCATGCGGCTACCCGGCGGGCATGGACGACGCTATTCGCGTGCGTCAGTCAAAGCCTGCCTGATCCTTGGAGCCTGATGTTCACACCGTCGCAATACTGTGGATGGGGGCTTTATGGAAGCGGTGGTTCGGGATCATTCGGCTGGATATTGTCAAGAGTGATAAGCACGCGCTCAAAACGCCAGCCACACACAGGCACTAAGGGCGGAGAAGAGCTCGACAACTCCGTGGGAAGAGGACGCCTGGTGATAACAATGCGCAAACACGAAAAAAGCGTCGAGCGCACCGACAGAGAACGAACGATGCGCCCTGCACTCGACCGGAATGAGAGCCGCGCAATAGGGCACAAAGTGGGCGTGGGCGGTTTCATAGGAAAGAGATACGTATCCGGTTTGAGAATACGGTGGTAGTAAGATTTCTTTTTCACTTTTACGTGCTACGTTGAGCAGCAGCTCAAAGGCGGCTGACTACTCGGTAATGGTTCGTCAATATTGTTAGCGAGGCATCCATCAAACCTCTAAGTGAATGGAGAGATTGCGCGTATTTGTGAAGCAAATAGCGTTTTGACGGGCGAGAGAAGTAAAACGCAGTAAGCAAGCAACACTCGGGACCTGCCTAAAGGACACTAGCCTTTATTAACTGGCACAGTATGCTATCGCCCACTGAGTCTACCAGGGATTACACACAGTGCAACGATCATGTTACATTTTAAGAATATCCATATTCTCCATTGCATTTCTATAAGTTTCTAAGCCTTGGCTGGATTTCCACTTGAAAACGGATGACTGTAAATAAATAAAGGGAGTTGGATGGCTAATCTTGGATGGTTGAGATGTGTTGCTTTTGGTTTACTGTATACATTGTGTGAATAGTAAGGAGATTGAGACTTTGTGCATTCGATATAATTATAGTCTTTATTTCCATT
This sequence comes from Platycnemis pennipes, assembly GCA_933228895.1. Lineage (NCBI taxonomy): Eukaryota > Metazoa > Arthropoda > Insecta > Odonata > Platycnemididae > Platycnemis > Platycnemis pennipes. The sequence continues at coordinate 90,683,273 of OW121850.1, read as the reverse complement.
CTTAGTGTACTGCGGACTTAGGTGGTAACTTCTCATAATTACATGATTCCCATGAATATTAAAGAAAAGCCAAAGTATCCCCCCTCCCTACCGTCTAAGCACTAAGCATGCCAGGCTCATCTGAGATTTCTTTTTGTAATACGTATAAGTAGTAGTAACATGATAGTTATAGCAGCACAAGCTCTCCTGATATCACGAGTGGTGTATTATTCGAGGGTGGAGACCTACGGACTAAATCATTAGCGCCCTTCAGGATAAGTGGGAAATAGATCAGAGGAAGGAACATTTAAGGTAACGGAGGTAAGCCCGGTGTCAGCATTGACTTAACCTCGACCACGAAAGCCGTCGAAACGTCCATGATTTAGCTTCTCTCCTGACAGACTGGAACTAGACTACAAGTGCTCTCCGCAGTGTGGAGTACACACAGTATTCAAGCAGGGATCATTATATATATGAAAAAAATCAACAACAGCCAAGGTTCGATTTCGGGCCCTAGAGAATCCCGGAACAGCTCTAAAGCTACCACTCCAGCCCGAACCTCAAGAGAAGACATACATATACTACCAGTAAAAGTAAAACCCAACTTGAACAGAAAAGAGAAAAGGAATAACCTAGGATTTACCCCTTACATGAATAATTACACTAGCCGTTAATCAATTAAATAGAAGATCGGATGCAACTAACTGCGAACGAGATATGATAATCCAATTTCTCTAAATATAAAACAAGCGGCTATTTCATGGTTGTGCAAAAGGAGGAAAGATATGATAATACAGAGTAATAAAAGGCAATCTTGGAAATCTCTATTAGAGATAAATTTTAATTGAGTTCCTCATGATCTACTTCAACGGTAAAAAAATCCTATTTAATCACATGTCCGTACGGGTTAAAATCTCAAAATTTATGCTGTTCTTCACACGAGACCACACAGAGTAATGGGCACTTGGCTTATTTAAATTTTCCAAGACGTAGGTCTTACTGAAGCGTATGCAACTTGATCTATCGGATACAATTATTTTTCAGGCCGTCTACAGAAAAACACAATTCTATTCACGGCGAAGATACCACCCTCCACATTATGGCCACACGGAAAAAATATCACTCCTGGAACATACTGGAAATTCCACTCTATTAAACACGGGACTGGAAGGATGAACGCGAGGCAAGGGTAGGTCAATTCCTTCAACATCAAGGAGGACCCTTCCAAGACTTTTCTAAAAGTGAGCGTTAAGTTACACTGACGCGCCCCTTCCCACTATCAACGGTTAATGCACTGAGATGGGAAACGTACCCTTACCGAGGAGGGACTACAGCGTGACATCATTCTACTCTCAACCTTATCACAACACTCCTAACTAGGAGTTGGAATGGTGGGAGGAAAAAGTGGTACACCTATAAAACAAGGAAAAAAATTTCTTTCAGCCAGTTTACTACTTTACATCGCCCATTTTGGTCGGCAACCAAGATTACCATTTAGTAAACAACTAAATAAATTACGTTCAAAATCGAGTGATTAAATTGATTTTTGTACGATTTTTTTCTGAATGATAATAGTCTATTGTATTTCAGTGTTCATGTTGATATGTACCTACTGGTTCAATACTTGAGACTTAACTTTGAGGAACCACGAAATTGGAAAAGAAAATTCGCAATTTTACCATGCATACCACCTTCGATATTACGCCCACCTTGATTCACCTACTTGGTTTTACTAAGATTACTCCTTTTCCCCGGAAAATCTTACCTCCTGAAGAAGTCCTTTTACTCCAACGTTTTAATTGCCAATTTTTTTAGCTTGTAAATTTCATATTGTTCACTTGCGAATATGCAATATAATGAAATGCTTCCATATTTTTATGATGAAATCAATTGTTTTTTCTGTAACTATGTTCATGAGGAGATAAGTGGAATACAGGATTATTTTCTTCGTTGAGGCTTCCGCGGTGTGCGGGGTTTGGAGATCTATTTCTTCCGACATACCTTCTGCGTCTGTCCACGTTGCGTGGAAAACAGTTTCGCCACAGCATGGACAGACGTGGACGGAACCCCGGAAGAAATTTATCTCCACGGGATTATTATGTTTCAATCTCTTCTGAAGTAGAGAAGAGTTATGATCATCCCTTTGTCGCCTACAAGTTTAACCTTCCATGCCATTTGCATCGGAAAATCAACGCGTTTTTCACCCAACGTTTTTATCTCCCTAGGAAAATTCCATAAATTCCCTTAAGGGTTGTTTCGTCTCCCTTCTACCCTTCCCCGCCTCGGTCTCCAGGTTATTCCTAGCGTGAAAAAAAGGAAAAATCATGTATCTTCCAGACGGAGATTCGGAGGAACGCTAAGCGCGTAGCACAGCGCGCTGAGAAGATGCCTAGGATTCCAGGACGGATCATGACATCCTTGGGTGAGACGAGGCGATAATACGGGGAACAGGGGCCGTGGGAGAAGAAGGGCTTAAAAGGGCTCTTCCTCGGGCGACGGCGCGACAACTCGGGGAGAGTTAAGCCCTTCTTCACCCGCCACTTCCTTCGAAAACCTCTAGACGAAAAAATAAAACAAATCCAGCAGTGTGGTTTTGCCGAAGAAACAACCCTAGCCTTCTGACACGAGTCTAAGAGTTTCCATTACAGCCATTTATGGAAATTTACTCGGAAGCTACTATCAAGATAAGTAAAGGTATCTCAAAAATGGTTTTAATATTATAGTTTCGATCATAGTTTTTTTCGGCGTTTCTCTACATTTGGGCCAGCTTACGGACTCTGATGCGTGGCCAACATTTTGTACATGGTTTTAATAGTTAACCTACTTCGTTTTTCGACTGCGCGTTTATCGAGTTTATTACTTTCGCTAAAATATTAAATTTTCTATAACTTGATTTCTCTTTCTATCAGGACCTAATAGTGTTTGCTCTACAATTACATCATCATACTCAATAAATTAACATCAACACATTTATTCTCTTTAGCACCTATCAATACTAGCTAGATGCCGCATAACACGTCTAACTCTTTAGGCATAAAAAATGCAACATACAGCCACATCAGTTTGAAAACAACAGCTAAGAAAGAACAAGGAGAACCTCTATAATCCTCAGAACATTTATTAGAAAAGTACTACCTCTTTCGGTACCTAGACCATCTTTAAGTACACAATGACAGTGTAGTTGAACATTGTATGCACCAAGCGATGGAGATGGTTTTTTATGGGCATAAACAATTAGCACTTTTCCAATAAATACACAGAGGAATACACAAGTTCTCCTTGTTCTGTGTGTAATCAAAAAAGTTCATAGTGTTAACTGCAATTCATTCAGTATCAAAACGGCACCTTTATCCACTTCGTGTATAAAATTTGAAGCGTATATTTTGGGGAAAGCGTAGATGGTAGGGGTAGGAATGGCACAAACAAGGCGGTCAGGGTTACCTTTAGGCATCACGAGGACTTTCCGTAAAATATTATGTATTTCCCACGTTTATATCGTTCGGTCAACGTGATAAATTAAATTTCGGGACCGGAATTTTGTACTGCAGTCTTCGCTGAAGTTAACCGTCGCACCCAAAAACAAAGAAGCAGTCCTGAGACAAAACGAGGAGAGGTGGTTAGGCAAGTACATACATAACCCTCTCTCTCTATCAGACCACCCCGAACGGGGAAGAATGCCCGTCCACATACATACTAGAAAACTCCCAGGAGCCCACACTAGCGTCCTCTCCCCCTCGTAGACCCCTGAAGTGCATGCCTCTGAACACCCACCCACACAAGAACGCCGTGGAACGCATTCGAGAGCATTCCGGTCGAGTGAAAGGTCCTACTTGCCCACACAGAGTGACACACACACGAATACCGCGAGGGACTAGCCGACCACGCCCCCTATACGGAAGCCACGCAAGGACCGTGCCGAGAGGGTTAGAACGTCGGAGAGAGAGAGAGGGGTGTCTCTGTCTCCCTCCCTCCCTCTACGTTTCACAATCAGGAAACAGAGAGGAGGAGAGAGAGAGGGGGGAGGAAGAATGCCTGAGGAGCAGGGAGGGGAAGAGGAAAGGGGAGGAAGGAGGCGGGTTAGGGAGTGACAAGAGATACGGAGGATAAGCAGGCGCCGAGCCATATGCCTCGCGGTGTCGAAAAGTGAATACGTCGTCGAGTTATGGGGGAGGAGGAGGGTTTTTTGGAGAGGGGAAAAGCCACTCGGGATGCAGACAGAGCCGGCAAGGCTGGGCTTGTGAGAAAAACCCCTTCGGACGCCACTAGAAACTGGGTAAAACTATGCGGGGGAGCATTCAGGGTTTCCCCTCCAAATCCGCCAGTGTGAGTCACAGGACGTTTCGGACAGCGATGTGGAATGAATAGGATAGAATTCAGTAAAAAAAAACATCATATTAACATTGTAATAAATCCAAATTAATTACAAATATATACCATCCATGTTCCATACCAAAAGAATCATTGACCCCATCCTGTGATTTCGAAGTTCTAAAAAAAAATTACTCGCAATTTAAAGCTACCGTCCCTCGACTCCAGGACATGGCGATTTTAATGAAGGATGGAATTCCTCGCATACATAGCTCCATTATCACACACTTAAACATACATGCGTGTGAACATGTAATGAGACGAATAAAATGCCTGCCGCGGTTGTAAGGTCGGTAAAGCACCGGTTAGACAACGAAGGATCGTAGGTTCGAATCTCGCCGCTGGAATTACTGTTGTATTTTTCGTAGGATTAGATTTATGATAAAATAATTTAAACGGCGAAATACAATCTACACACCAAGGCACCATAAAGCCTAATTCTACTACTAATACTACAAGAAATGTAAAGCCATGGCTGCAAAATCCCTGATAAAGCAACCACTATGCTCCTTTAACGAATCCATTTTTTTATTCGACCAGTTCAGTTACATATGTTTGCCAAATTAAATTTCCAAAATCAAAGTAGGATCAAACAAAATGCCAAGTAGGTAACAATTATCTTCCACTCGTGAATTTCTTTATGTATCCTTGGAATGTTCTGTTACCGCACGACACCCGAGTCCGTGGTCGTTTCTGTTTACGCTTATTCCGTCGGCGCCCTTGGCCATTCTCACCGATGCCGTCGCGGACCATCACTGGTGGGGCACTATCTGGATGATTTACGGAGATTGAGGTTACTCACAAAGCAAGCGCTAAGGAAAATGAACCCCAATGCCGCAAAATATGAACAGAATTCACATGGCTCCGGTGGCGGCGGGGTAAATCGCTCGCCTGTCAATCCCAGGGTCGCGGGTTCGAATCCCGCCCGGGGAGGACTTACACTGTCCGGAGAATGGATGTTTGTGCTTGTGTAATTGTTATTGATTAGAATACTCGAAGTAAAACAACCAACTGTATTGTTTTTGAAATTCACGAAAAATAAATAAACACGCGACGTGGTTCAAGCGCACTCCATCAAGTTCGAAGGAATTAGAAGTCTCGTACACCAAAGCAGAAAAAAATGACGAGCTTAAATGTGATATTATTTAATTTAATTATTAAGTCGATTTGTACTTGCGATGTGAAAATAACAGCAGCGATGCATTCCCATAATTTAATGTTTGATACTCATACTGTTCTCTTACGAAGCTAAAGCCCTAAGCCTATGCACTAAAGCCTTCTATTCTACTCCATGCACTGTTTAAGCTCTGTTACATCTCGGTATTTCTTCTTTCCTAAATCCAATCACTTACTACTAAACCACGGGGCCTTTTCTTCAATTTTTCCCACTATAATTTTCTTAACAAATCCAATACGTCTCAGAGAGAGTCTAATCCACCTTGTTTCCTATTTCGTACTTTGCTCCAAATAGCCCTTTCTTCCTCGATTCTTCCATATATTCCTTGATTTTTTTTATTTTATGCATACATTAATAATCAGCATCCTACGCCAACACCAGGTATCGAAGGGTTCAATGGGGTCATCCATTATTACGTAACACTGATTTTCCACTTTTTTTATACCCGAGCCTAAACCCTCCGAAGCATTCTTAAAGGCCGCTTTACACGATACAATTTCTTGTACTAACGCTTGCATGAGAAAATTGTACCGTGTAAAGCGGCAAATTGTACAAACGCTTGTGCGATTATCTGAATGAATGAACGGTAAATAGAACCTGTTCTAATTCCATTCAGACAGGCACGTAGCTACAGCCACCCCGCCGAAATTTTTCCCAATAATTCTGTCGTTCTGATTTTAACTGGGAATGATAATGCAGATTACACTGTGTATAACTCAAGTGTTAGGTGTCCTGGAACGTGATCACTAGTTTGATTCATATGTGTGGTTAATAAATGTTCTATTCAATCTGATATGTATGTATACGATGAGCTTCTGTTCTGGGGCCGGTCAAATTAACTGCTTAATGACAATATAAGCAGTGAACTTTACCAGTGAGAAGAGATAGGAATGGGCACTGTGAAAGTAAAAACCAAGCACTAAAAATTAAGAGAAGAGATTAGTAACATATCCGCTCCAAAGGGGAGGGCTGATTTGTTTCAAGTTACGCGCTCTAGTCTTAGTCCCCTCTCCTCCCCCCCGAAGCAAACTTTTCGCTACGTGCCTGCATTCAGACAAGCATACAATTTCGTTTAGTTTATACAAGCGTTTGTACAAGAAATTGTACAAAAAATTGTATCGTGTAAAGCGGCCTAAAGACATCCCTCCCTTAAATTAAGTTACGCTGCCAATGAATCCTTTCTTATTTGTGAGTAACAAAACAGCCATTCTACACGAATACTCATTTATTTTTCAATACTATTACTAACTTACTAATTATTGTGTATCGTAGTTATTGCATGAAGTAAGAATGAATTTTAGTGTATCTAACTCCCGACGTAGTAGAAGGCTGGAACTCCCTCCCTGTGGCTAGAGCATCGTCACGATTGGCCCGACCCCTAACCCCTCATCTACATAATACCCTGCAAGCCACCACGAGGGTGTGTGGCAGGGGGTGATTGCTCACCAAACATGCACTACATATCACCTACATACATAACCCCTCCTTCGGCGTGACGCAATAGACACATGGTCCCTATTCTTTTCTTTAAGCATATCACATCATTTACTGTTAGCTCAAATTGATACACAACTGTAAACATGGCGGCTTCACATTCGACACAGTAACTAATTTTGACTGCATGATACAAGCGTAAAAGGAAAGTCACTGTGACCGCATTATTAAAAATGGAAACAGTAAAACTTCCAAGGTCTCAATAGAATGAGAACAGGCTGGTGTAAAATGAAAAAGAGGAAAAATTATTTTGAAAAGTTTTACTTCACTTTCTTCTAGGCATTTCTATTTTCCCTACCAGTCAATGAAATTCAAGTTAATGACCATTAGGCTCCCCCTTCTCCACACGATAAAAATTTATTTTTTCATCACTAGTAACCTGACATCAGCATACTCCAAACAAAACGCGCCAATGGAATAATACGTTCCATCCGAGGGAGGGAGAAGCGATGTCAAAGTGCTCCGAGTAGAGCACTCGCGTAAGACAACAGGATTCTACGGAGAAAGACATCTGTCGGATCCGAGATTCGAGCCCGATACATCAGAATGAAGTGCCAGTAAAACTTTAGCCATCAGAATACAACACAAGCCCTTAAAAAATGTTTCACTCCCTCGACCATCAAAAGCATTCACAACCCATTCAATTTCATTGGAAATTTTCCAGCTCGCAAAAATACAAATTACCAAAAAAATAATGCGATGAACTCATGAATGGGATAAAACGGAACGTACACTTCGGTACACGAGTAGGGGAGGGAGGGGGTCAACGCCAGTCTACGACTTCACTCAAACGACCCAGGTTCGACTCCCGACACCAGAAGTTCTTGAACCTCCCTCTAGCTCCCGGTTGCCGGTCGGTGGAGCGTCAAGGTCAGCCCTGTCGCCGTCCTCTGACCTCGCCAACGATAAGGAGGGGGGCGAAGCGGAGAACACAGGACGAGGATGCAAGCCGAACAAAAAGGCGCCAACCATCTCAAGTACGCGATATGAATAGTTAACAGGGCGGATCCACGCCACGGCACGGAGAGAGTATGCCCAAGAGTACGGCCCCGCCTGGGCCGAAATGTGGCCACAATGGAAGACTTCGACCAAGCGGTCGTGTCGGGTAAACTTGGTCATGCATAATAGCGGAGGCAGAACTAGATTTGCTGTAAGCTTACAGAAGAATGATGAAGACGAAATGGATCGATAAGAGTAACAAACGAAGAAATCCTAAGATGAGGCGAAGAAAAGAGAAATCTGCTGACAACTTAAAAATAAAGAAGACGGGAAAACTTAATGGGGCAGGTCTTCAGACAGGAAGGTATGATGAGGAAAATTGTCGGCGGAAAAAAGCGAATGGGAAGAATGACAAAGAAAGGCCACGTATGAAATATATGGAGCAAATTGTTAAGGATGTAAAAGAGAAGACTTGGGTAAATATGAATACGTTAGCCGATAGGAGAACCGGGTAGAGAGCTGCGTCAAACCAATCTCAGATTTGATGACTGGTGATGATGGGAAGTAGACAAGAATTTCCAATGGGGCCTATGCTTATTGAATACGAAGATAAAATCCAAACCCTAGCTACGATAAACTAAGAGAATGCTCAGAAAATGCGATGAAAACATAAAAGGGCGGGGCTGAACACTTCACAAACTCCAAAATAAAATATGCAGCCGAAAAATGTGATTTCCATGAAATAGAAACAATTTCGGAATTGGGTAGTGTTCAGCGATATGCAGCTAGGCTTGTAATAATAGGTTATGGTAGGTTCATCAAAGTGTCCAAATCGTCAGAAGACTATGGCCGGTATTCATTATCCCATCTTACATAGAAATGAAGACTACATCTCTTGCAGAAATTTGCTGCACTTTTTTTCCGAAGACGTTAAAAATATAACTATATTACTTTCACTAATGTAGTATGGGAGGACTGACATCAATAAAACAAATCGAAGAGATAGATAGCAAAACGGAGAGTTTCAAAACGTCAATTTATCAAATTTATTACAAAAAATAATAGATTAAAAGGAAGATAGCGGGAAGAAGATAAGTTAGGATAGATAAAGGAGGTTTTAAGTTTTACTTTCACGTGTCGGCGTGAAATTAAACACACGTAGCTTAGATGTAACAGCTTTATACATATTTTCCAGCATTCTTGGCATGCAACCACATATATAGGTATTTGAGAGCGAGAACTGTGGTGTCTCCCCCAACACGATTATTTGGAATTAGAAGCTGCATGAGTGGATTAAGATACAAACCTTGATGAATTAACACTACATGAGCTGGACGGGATTCCTTGGGGAATGTAAATGCAACGAATCAATACCGTTGGGCAGAGGGCGAAACGAGAATCGGTTGGCTTGAGCCTGAGTCCCCAATGCATGAATCAAATCAACCCCAATTTGCTTGACTTGCACAGAGACTCGAGGGAATGCGAAATATCGCTGGATATTATAGTTGTTATAAAGTTGATCATGGAATCGAAGACACCCGTTCGGTTGACACTGTTCACGACCTGAGTTAGAGCCAGATTGACGATTGGCGATTTAAAAGATATTACCAGATCCCGATGGCATTTTATCGACTATCCAGGCTCAGGTTTCACATTTAGCGCTTTCATTCCATTAATACGTCACATGATTAACCATCATTGCTTTACATTATGTACACCGTACAATAATAAGGTAGAAGTCCTACGAGGAGTGGAAGAAAAAAGAAGTCCGATGAAAAGTCTAAAAACATGGGACAACTTAATCGTCCATTCCTTGAGACATAATGGCCAGATGAAGGCGACCGTCGAGGGAAAAGGGAATGCAAAGGAAGACCTCGAATGAGAGATATGGAACAAGTAGTGAAGGACGAGAAAGAGAAATTATGTTAATATGAAAGGGTTAGCAGATAGAGGCATCGAGTTGGGAGCTGCGTCAAATCTATCTATAGATTGTTGACTTGTGATGATGATGATGATGACAATATATATTAATCACATACCAAAAACTACGAAACGTTTATGCATTTCAAGAAATGCTAATATGTACGGAGGTCGAAAGTGACCGTTATCTATAATTTTAATGGGTCACGAGTAAAAAAAGTTTGAGAACACCTGGGCTGGATCACAAGTATTATCCCCTACACGACTAGTAAGGGATAACTGCCGGTTAACATACGGCGTTCGTCATCGCCCCGAAAGATTATCTTCCAAGTATGGTCCCGCGCCGAAGGAATAGCTATACATGTGCAGGCCATTTCCCTCCAAGGTCTCGGGAGCCACTGCACCGCGCTACCAGAGGGATGAATCACATGCCTTAAGGTGACCCTCGATCATCTAAGCATCGCTAATACCATAGTCACGGACCGTCGAACAATCACCCTCATTTCCCTTTGACTCCGTTCAAGCGGTGATTGTCTCGGAGAATATTTTGACGTTTTCGTCCGCTCCAAGATTTACTCACCGTTACCTTGATCGAATCAGCATTTACGTCCCTACTCAACGTTCGTCACGAGTTTCCTTATTTACGCTCATCTTGAGGATGCATAAGAGAAAGAATGGTGTTTACTGAGCAAATTTTATGTTTGATCTAATTCCTTGAATTCAATGAAAATTCAATTACTTCAAGTTTCTCAAAATGCCTGCTTCCGGCGACTTTCGCATAGACTGAGCAACTGAGTTACTGACTGAAACCAATTGACTGAGCAACTCCTCAACCGCATCACCGTATTTTTCTACGGTTGAAATTACGTCTTCAAAAGAGTGACAACTTTGAAGCACGACCGTTTCGACGAGAGAAAAAAAATGTACTCGCCAATTTCCCCAAACGATTATGAAACGATTGCAATTCCGCAATTTTAGTTTGTTGGCAGAGTCAAGTGTGGCAAGAAATATATCGAATCTATCGTGTCTAAAGGTTCGTTTACACGTAGTAGTGTACTGCTATGACAGCCGCGAGATGCGCGATATATCGCTATCGCTACTGCTATGATGCGTCTGCACCAACTTCTATGCGGCTTAAAGCCGCTAGTTCGGCGTTGTCAAAACAAAGTAAAAGCATTTGATGTCAATTGTGATTGATACTTAAATTTTCATGAAATTCTTAAAGCAATAAATTCCATTGGTATTTATTTTGCGTTCCCATTCTTTAAAGTATAGAATCTACCCTTTGGAGAGGGATTTCCTTGTTATTATATTCAAATTCCCGGTATCAGACGTCGTGTATTTCTTTACGTTGGCGATTGTTGCGATTGTATTGGATAGTACATTTCTGCTGGAAAGTAGACGGACTTCAACTTTGCTAATAGCTCGAACGTGGATCGATAGTGTTCGACGCATGTCCAGTATCGACCTGAACTCGCATCGCAGTTGCTGTTTACACATGCGAGTGGGGCCTAATAGTTGTTAGAAGCGCACGTGTAAACGGCACCTTAAGACAGCAATGGACGAGCAGGCGCAAAACGTCACGAGATCACGTGATGTAAACGAACAAAGCGGGTTGTGGGATAGAGGCGCTAGACTACAGTTGTGCAGCACCCCTTTACTGATCTGAGCTGTATCTGAAGAAATGTTCCTTCTAAATTATAATATGTCTCCCTATTTTCCCTGCTCTTGTTATTCTCAAAGTTCACCGTACTAGCAACCTGAGAAAAACATTCATTTAATTGACCTAAATGTAAACGCACGAAAAGGTGTTTTTCGTAAACAAATTATTTATTGTGCATGAACGCTTGAGTCACTTAGTTGAATACTAGACCATGCCTATTATCTGCTCGTTCATTGCCGCACAGACCAACAAGATCGCGCACTCGAATTCGGCGTGGATACTGAATCGCCTAAAGAGGACAAATAAATTATTTTTTTTCCAGTTTCACATTTTCAATATAGTGTTAGAGTTAGTCATCAAACTTTTAATTGGCAGCATTATCATTGAAATACTTTGTAAAATTTCCACAATAAGGTTATTACACCGACCCAGGTTTCGGCAAGACATTGCCATTATCAAGCAAGACATTACCTTGATAATAGCAATGTCTTGCTGAAACCTGGGTCGGTGTAATAAGCTTACTGTGGAAATTTACCAATTATTTCTGTGACAATGCTATCGGTGACACATTTTCTCAAATTACCGCCTGATGCGCTAAAGTCTGAATTTTAATAGGGTGGTGACCAAGGTCGATTTATATCAATCATCTTCGAGTTAGATCTTCGCAACAACAATAAAAATCACCATATATGTGATCAATTTGACGGTTCTCCATAAGAGTTACATTGGAAATTCACTTCAAATCGGGAATTAGGAGTGAAAAAAACCTTGTCATTGCCGATTTATGCTGCTCCGAATAGCTCTCGTACGCTGAAGAGTGGGGTCAGATTTTCGATTTACCCAAGGAGCCATCAAGGAGGAAATCGGTGAAATACTGATTGACTAATGTAAAAAAAAACAAATTGTCGCGCATACCTGATGCAAGTGGAAAGGTTCTTTCGGTATGTTTCCGGATATTTTGATTTTTATGGATATTGCTTGTGATTTCAATGAGATTTCTTATTGAAAAACATAAAATTTCTGTCAGAAATCGCCGGGATGGATGGATAAACTTGCCAACCTGTGACACTTTCACGGATAGGTACATGAGTAGAAGCCTTTGCTTCATTCAAAGAATGCGCGATTATAGCAGCGTGGTGTTTTTCATGCATAAAAAAGGTAGGTAAAGGGGTTTTTCGTCTCACCACACAAGCTCACTGCATTTACGCACGAATATTATGTACTCAGCACTTGAATATAAAAAATAACGCATTCGCTCCATTTCCATACTGATCAACTCTTAATTAATCATGCACTACGATGACATGACACTTTATAATTAAGCTAAAATCCGCAATTTTCGACGTTTGCTTCAGCCCACACTGTAAATTTGGCACGTCCACGTTCCCATAGTGGAAATGTTTGCAAAGAGCCATATCGTATCGAAGAAATCGTATCAAACATGTATCGACCCTGGGTGGTGACAAGAGCGCTAGCTGCCTCCCCATCCCTGGAACTCGGGTTCTAATCCCGTCGGAGATTTTTCATTGTTACACCGGTCCCCACTGAATAAAGTGAGGAGGGCACCTCGAGTGCAGTATTCCGTCTGTTGGATTGATATTGACGGGTGACTTGAAAAAAAAATGCACGTGAAAAAAGTTTCTTTTTTCCAAATGAGAGATACGCCAAAATATTTTCCACAAAGAAACTGTAAAAAAATATTTCATTAACAGAAATATCACGAAGGTTTAAAACTGACGTTATCAATAAAATTTAATACGTTTTAGCAAACTAGAAAACTTTCGTTGGGTATACCTATAAATGCTAAGAGTTCATAGTTGAAAGAGGATTCGTTGAGGGGATTCTTATAATGCCAAGTTTTTGATAAAAATGACTTGGCTTTACAGCTGTTATAGTATTAGCGCACAGTTAACAACACCTAAGTTGTTGCCATTTGACTTCTAATTTGAAATTCGTTATCATGCTTATTATCATAAAAACAACGCCAAAAATATTAGATATTTAAACGTGAAGCTGATATTATTATGCAGTTAATTCTATAAAATGGTCGCAATTTCTGAAATTATCCCAGTTTTCCTTTGACTACGTAGCAAATGCATCTTAAGAAAACAAAAACATTTTAGGAGAAACTTTTTTTTCTTAGAAGGAAATAAAATGCCAAATAACTTTTTACACATAAATACAGATAGGAAAACCGTCGATCCCCTGGAGCTTTTCGTTAAGAGTAGGCTAATGCTGAATGCTGACGCCGGGTTTCACTCCACCCTCAATAATCCATTCTGTGATAAATCCCTACCCATATCCAATACCCATTCTAAAATGAATGAATTTTGCAGTCGGACACCCCCCCACCCCCATCCAACCCGAATAAATACAAATATACTACAGGATCAAGATGCCTCACCGCGGTGGGAGGGAATGGGTGGGAGGGTTGAGGAGGAAGATTTTCCGAGCAAGTCCTGACAACCTATCGTTCGCTGAATGTAAGATTACGAGGTCGCATTAAAAATCAATTGCGATAGCTTCGATATCAAAAGAGAACGGAGAACGGAAACGTATCCCATTACTGTAGATCATTAAATAACACAGGTCAACGATCGTAAGATTGGTTTGACGCAGCACTCATCATTGGATTCTTCCACCAGATAACTTCTTCAAATTTGCATACCTACTTTTTCTTTGCTTCCATCTTGCAACTCTTTCTCCTTCACCCGAAATTTCCTGCGCAGTCCTTCCCTTTTTTTTTAATTCCAACATCCGACCGCTTTCATGGCGATGACGATACCACAATCTGTGTCCTACGAAGTGTAGTTTTTTTTCTGATATTTCCTTAAAATTTCTATTTTAAGACTTTTATTACATGTGTAGTCTTCGCGGTTATCCACCGAGTCAGGGGGTCGGCGAAATCGACGATTCTTCGGGCGACATGAATCACTCATCGCATTGAAAATGACGGCAGTGTCAGCCGTCGAAACGTAGGTATTCGCCGAATCCCTGACCCGGTGGAGAACCCACGAAGACTTCTTCAGCATTTTTCGCCGGGAAAATCATCTTTTAATTTCACGAGTAATTTTCGCAAGTAAGAACATGTAGGTGTATTGCATGATGCATGTATTAACATTACTTACCCATGAATGATAGGTAAATACAGATAAATATATCTAGATAAATGTCATTTTAACCAGTCATCCCTTCCATAGATCAGGCTCAACTCAAAGTTAGTATTTCATTTACCAGTAATCCCTGAATTACCAGGTAGATACTAACCACCTTGCTTCACATGACCCCATTATCTATAATTTGTTTACATGTGGTAGCCTAGTTGCATGTCCGTGGTAATAGGGTCACGTGAAGCTAGGTGGTTAGTATCTACATGGTAATTCAGGGATTACTGGTAAATGAAATACTAACTTTGAGTTGAGCCTGATCTATGGAAGGGATGACTGGTTAAAATGACATTTATCTAGATATATTTATCTGTATTTACCTATCATTCATGGGTAAGTAATGTTAATACATGCATCATGCAATACACCTACATGTTCTTACTTGCGAAAATTACTCGTGAAATTAAAATCTTATGCGTAGGACAGCAATATTATATCATGGAATAATGATTTTCTGCATGATCACGAGCAAAGGGTTGTTTGGAACGGTGTTAAATCTACATAGTAGGTAATCTTACTTATTGTTAGACAACTTAGGTAATCCAACCCCTGCAAGGAGTTCCCCAATGGACAGGGGAGAAGCAGTGCAATTGAGGGGGAAAATGAATGGGGTCCGGTTCAAGAGTGGACGAGAGAGTACTGGCCGGCCACGCTGAAGGTCACAGTCTCAGTACCTCTCCCCTCTCTTTCCACGGCAGTTTCTTCACCTCCATAAAAAAAATCAAAATAATATTCTCCGCAGAACAAAATTAAATAAAAAAACGATTCAGAACAGGTACAAAATATTTGCAACGCTATGAACCATAGTATTTGGCACACTATCAATCCTAGGGAGGGCTGTCTTCTTCACCCAGTCCGGTTTTCGATTTCTTTTTCGACTTTTCCATAAATTCTCCATGACCCTCGAACGATTTCCGTTGCCACAATAAAGAAAAGTGAAAAATGAGTAAGGACTCAAGCTGACTCACAACTCGGAGAGAGAGAGACAAATCCAAAGATAAACAATTCAATGAAGAATAAAATGTTCAGAAAAACTGACCCCCAAGGATAAGATATGAAATAGAATATTCCAAGAGTCAACAATCGGATAGCAATAACTGGAGATTGTTCCTGAAGGAAGAGCTTCCCTACTACCTCTTAATGCACCACTATTGCTTCGTTACCTGTCAGTTAGTGCCCGACACACAAGCTTTAAAAGGAGCTTAACGAATTTTAGTACATTTCACGTGAATTTCAGTCCAAAAATTATTTCCCATGACAACCACGGCCTGTGGAAACCCAGATATTTCAGTGCCATCCTTAAGAACCGTGGGTAGTTCATGACATCTTGAGATTCTATAGATCCTCATAAAAATTCCCAATTCCCTTCGCGCCCCTAAAATCAAAGACCCTAGATTTCCCGGTTTAGAAATACTCTAGCCACCACACCAACCAGATTCCCTTGTCTTTATCCTTACAAATATTGCTTTTGGGATTAGGAATCCTAGGTAGCATGGTGTTTCACGCATAAGCAAAAGGTCTGTGGTTCGATCACCGGTCTACGAGACTATATTCATCTGACAATTTACAACGCACTCAAATGCCATTCATGGCAGAAGGATTAACATTTGGCACCGTGCCGCTAATCGCGCTTTGCGATACATTTATTATAGAACCGATACCTCGCAGACAGTCGCTTCTTTGAAGCCCTGTTTCCCTTACGAGCACAACCTTAAAAGACCATAATCAATTTTCCTCTTCCTTGCAACTTTCTTTGGGATCAGGAATAAAGGGTGGCGTAGTGATGCATGCAAATACGCGAAACGACAAGTAAACGTTGTCCAATTACAGATGAAATAGACACCTTTCCTCCGGCAGTTTGCACACCAGTGAACGGTTGGGTCCTCAACCTGGTTGGTCTTCCATCCAATGCCTAACCGCCTCTCCCGCATTCCGCGAAGGACACACACAATGGTGTTTACGCGATAACGCTGGCAACGTGCCCGGAACAGAGAACTCACGGATGCTGATCATCGAGTAGGTTCTAAGACGCTGGAGGGTCGCTGAGACGGAATCCAATACACAGCAATCGAATTTAGTATTTCTCCTTGATTGTCCAACGCGCCGTGGCGGCACCCCATAGAAATGTTTTAATTTTGTTTTTCAATTACGGCGAGAGGAAATTAGTATCTGAAAATCGAGGTTCGAGAGATGCTGCCGGAATGTATCGGAATATTCAATTTCATTCATCATCCTCAGGGATCAGTTTGTTTAACTTTTTGTTTGCTGCCCGAAGAACGCGAACATGAATGATAAATAAAAACGAAAAAGAATGTAAAAAGGAAGATGTCCCACATTACATGGAACGATCCAACAATGTGATTGCCTAAAGCCGGATTCTAATTCAATTCATTGACAATTACCTTCGTAACATTAACACATCGGGAAACCAAAGAGGTAGGAATGATAACATAGAAAACACGAGGCAAATTGGGCTCGTGTTTTCTTTCTACGTTATCATGTACTGCTTGCATTCCATATCGCCAGAATCTTCAGAATGAGGTTGGAATGCACAGGAGGAGGAGGATTCGAAGTTGATTGGTGATCTTCGTAGATTCGGACAAACGAGCTCGCTACTCGCGAAACTCGTTCGGAAGAAGCTGTTTTACCAGCGGTAAAATTTAGAATAGTACGATAAATAATGGAATGCGCTTTTTAAATTCGTCTGAGAAAAAGAGGAAAGTCCACAAACAAGGGGCAAACATAAATTTTAAACAGGTTACATTCAGGACAGTTATAATGATAAAATTTACTTCCAAGGGGAATCAAATGAATTTATACCTCCCTTACATAGCCTATGGAAGATTTACTAATGGCGCTGCGATGAAATTTTGGCTCGTTTTCATTCTTGTTTATGTTTTAATACACATGCCGTCTCCATAAGAGGCCGTACAAAACATCGTGTTTTTGTAGTAGGTGGGGCCTAATCGTTCCCAAGCACCCCTACTCTGCCTTCATTGTCATTCGTAGGATAGCATCCCGATGCCTCCTCCATTACTGTCTAACCTCCGCTTTATTATCTTTACTTTTACTCCTTCGTCCTTTATATCTCCGGTTTTCCCCTTAAAATGGCGGGTGTTCATTTATTATGTATTTTCCGTGTTTCTAGAAAATTTTTATCGAACCTTCCTTTTCATTCCCGAATTCTGGATTGTCTAAAGATAAGAGCCTTTGAGAGTTTACTTCATCCATATTTTACAGGAAAAATTCACAATTTGATTCATTTACCACACGCACTAAATCACCTGTAAAAATATAACGCGAAGGTTTTTTCCTTAATATAATAAAAACTCCAGCGTGCTGTGGTGCTTTAGATGACAATATTAAATAGAGTGAAAAATAGTAGGGCGGAGTAGGTTTTAACATAACATTTTCCATCCAACATACGGGTCAATAACAGATCATATAGAAGTTACCATGAGTGTTTCCATTTTTAAATTTTTTGTGTTCCCAAATCCACCTTCAAGTTGCCATACAGTTGTTTAGAAATTTATTTTCAGAATTACTGCAATTTCTATTTTAACCAACTGGGCAGCATGATCTTTTATCCAATTATCTCTAATTCAGTTAGGATAATAAGATCTAAGATAGGAGATAATTATGAAAAACGTTAAACGCACCTAAACCCATGCAATAAAATATCTTTGACGCATAAGCACCATGTCAATTCTTACGGATTTCAAGTTAATCGTAAAAAAAAACATTTTATTCCTAAAAACTGCCTTTATCTTTATAATAATTGTTAAACCGTATTAGATCATTAATAAAATGTAATTTTACAAGTAATACCAACAACTTGGTGACTAAAAAAATGTCAACTATCACTAACAGTTGCTAAGTTTCGCAAAAAAAATTGCTGAAATAGCAATTGTATGAACCTCTTAATTTTTAAATGCGAGAATAAATGTATTCAGACATCTCCCAGCAAGTTGTGTAAAAAGATATTTGAGCTTTCAGTGTTTAAACCGCAAGATGTTAATAATTAATCTCCACTACAGCAGCATTTATATACATATTTGGTGTTTATACTTGGTGCATGTTAATTACTCGACCACCCACTCCCACACACACTTATGAGGTGTCAAACTATATGATGTCTTCCTTGTCCAAATTTGTCTTGATGATCCGGAAGATGACTCTTTTAAGTTGAAGCGCGTGGTGAATTCCGTGGAAAATATGATTGATAGGATATGATTTCCTCCGACTAACATCAATCCTGAATCTGCTCAGCTTGCAGGGTACCACTTTTTCGATGCAGATATATGTACACTATACAGATACAACCGGCAGAGGACAGTACGACAGTCTGTTTCGCTTCAAGCCCTTTAGTACCGCACGGGATTGCGTTTACTCCGATGAGTTTGACTCGTCCGCCCCCTGGCGAACGTGACACGAAGTGCGGAACCGCCGCCGGCGCCGCTGCAACCTCCCCCCAAATCCCATTACATTCGATATCGACTAAAGGATTTTAAGCTGCTCGGCGTGCCTTCCCCACCGTCTGCGAAGTGGGCTTGCACGCATCCCTAGAACCCCCGTCGCAGGTCCTCTCCAACCGACCAAGGAGACTGCTGGAAAATCCGCTCGGCAAAAAAAAAAATTTGGAACCGCTTCCGTCTCCAGGTGGAGCTCAGTAAGGATATCCAAGGGTGTCGTCAACACCGGAGCGTCGCGAGAGAATATCGGTGTTGGACTTTCCAGGTCCCGCACTTAAAAGGCGTTTGGGAACAGGAATCAGCGAGTGGTGACAGCAGGACACGTGAGGATCGGGGTGCTCTTATGACGGATCTTCACTACGCGTTTATACACATATTAAAATGTAAGATTTGGAAATTTAACGAAAAATACCGAATGATGGAGGTTCACTGAAGATGTTCGCTATATGTATATTAAAAACCCCTGCGTATCATGCTAAATTTGAACAGATAAATAAGATCACAGTGATGGATTGTCGCAATAGATTTAGAATGTTATTTTTCACGCGCACCATAAGAGAACGTAATAGGCAGCATAGCAAACAGATAGGCGAAATATTGTGTAGTCTGTAGTGCTAGATGCATGTTTAGCAGCGCTATCCCTTGCATGCCTGGAAAATAAAGATAAATATATTTAAATTAATGCCTTCCTAAGCAGTAATCACTTCGTTAGTATGCAGATACTAACCATCTAGTTACACGTTTCCTATACTTCCTACATCTAACATGTTTTCATGTAGTAGAAGCATTTTAGCTCTTAGCAGCATGTAAAAAGTGCATGTTTGGTGATCTTCACCACCTGCCACACACCTTCGCGGTGGCTCGCAGGGTATTACGCAAATGTAGATGAATATATTAGCGGACCCGCACCATCCGAAAGTCACAATTGCATAATATCCACAAGGAAAAAAATCCAACGTCACCGGGATTCGAACCTCTATTCGCGGAATCAGGTGGTTCCGGGTTCGAGTCCCGGTCAAGCGTCAAGGTGGGTTACTTTTTTTTGGAAATACTGCTAGTGGAAAATAATGTATATTTTTGTATACATACACTTCATTTACAGTAGAAAAGTTTTCAAATCCAAATTTCTGTGGTGCCCCTTGCTGCCGTAAGCACGAGCTTATTTAGCTTAGTCTAGCCCTGCCATAATCATCAGTAATTCAGTAAATAATGCGGTTGTTTTTTAACTTACAGTTGAATCTGTGGCGTGGTCACTAACAATATGATTGTTTGCTCGTCGATAAGACGCGTATTTCAGCTTTGGAACCGCTGCACTACAACGGTATGTCAGACCACGCTAAACCACGGACAACCTGAGAGAAATTCTTTCTTTCAGTTGCACCGTGAACAAAATAAATAATACCTCCAAAGGTAAAATCGCATACGTCGTCGGCAGATTGAATAAATTTGAATTTACGGAGAGCTGCTCTCTTACCTTTACAAAATAAGACTGGCTCATGTTTTCACGATTCGTTCGCGAAAGCAAGTAAAACTTCAATTAGATCCGCCAGAGGCGCCAGCACTGGGTAACAAGCTTATTGTGTGAGTGATTGCGGCCATGCAAATAAGCGTGGAAACAGACTACGGTCGACGCGCGGTCTAAGTACGCGAGACAATGAATGACGGTCTAAAATTCGCATTTCCTCAGAAGAGTGCGGAAAAAACCGATAGGTAATATAGATAGTAACAAAAGAATTGTTAACGTAGGGGCGGTTGCACGGAGTCCTCATTACGTTTCCTACTTCCTTATTTGAATAGATTTTTTCGAATTTGAAAACCAAATACTTCTGACTTATTTCTTCACAAAAGAGCAGGAAGACGTTTTTAATGATTATAATTACCTACGACGAATTCAAAAATGGCGTCCCGTAACGATACGCTCACCACTAACGACAACAATTGATAAATAAACTATGAATTATTGCATCTATTAATTGTTAATTAAAGAATACACGCGTTCCAAGAAACTTTCTCCCGTTAAAGGCAGAATTTATGTACACAATTAGTGAATTTGGAAATTTCTTTAGTTCTCTAATGCCGAAATAAAAATAAATGTAATGCGACGAATAATAAGACGAGAAAATGAGTAATGACGAAAATTCGTCGCACTCAACGTTATCCTCAAAGTGTTACGAATTTCAGAGCCGCGATTCCTCTAAAGATTAAATGACGAAGTAGTTCTTGCTACTTTAATTTATAAAAAAAGTTTGAATGCAAATACAGCCAACAAGCAAATGGAATCGGCAATGAAGTCACTCTGAATAGGAGGATACTTAAAGAGTTAAACGGCAGAGTGCACTTCAGTGACTCTTGACCTTGAAAGGAAAAAAAGAGGAAACTTCAGCGAAACATTCCACAGGCTGCGGCGTCATGGATGGTGAGCGTTAATGCCACGTCCAAATGGAGATTATTTTAACTATTATGTCATCCGAGCCGCTGGTAACAGCACGGAAATCCGATCATGCAACCAGCGACCGATACATTACCGCGTCGAGATGAAGAATAATAATGAAAATTTTCCGCTATCGCTTGAACCATTCCTCTTGGTCACACCTCACTTCCGAATCAGGATGAGCAGACCACTGTTCTCGTGACATGTCACCATCCGCAGTCATGCACGGCACTTCATTTGCACATGGGGGCAACAGGTTATCTCCCCCAAGGATCTGTCTGGGGACTAATTAATACAGACCTCCGCGTAGCTACTGGGAGTAGGGTAATAGGAGGCCTGAATGGAATTGGCTACTATAAAAGGGGCATATCGATCCCTACCAGCAGAATGATTCAGAATCAATTCATCAGAACGTACATCTGGAGCATGCTTCTTTACGGCAGTGAGGCATGGACGATGACAGCAGCGGAGAAGAAAAGGGTGGAAGCATTCCAAATATGGTTCTACAGAAAAATGATAAAGATTAAATGGACCGACCGAGTAAGTAAAGAGTAGGCCCAAACAAGTGGGAGAAAAGAGAAGTTTGCTGACAACTCTAAAAAGGAGAAGGGACAACTTAATCAACCATATCTTGAGACATGATAGCCTGATGAAGACTATCGTCAAGGGAAAAGTGAACGGGAAGATTGGAAAACGCAGGCCTCGTATGAGATACATGGAACAGGTTGTGAAGGATGTAAAAGAGAAGAATTACATCAATATGACGAGGTTGGCCGATAGAATGATCGAGTGGAAAGCTGTGTCAAACCAATCCTAGGATTGTTGACCATGAGGTAAAATGCGATACAGGGATAGTTTCGGACGAATTTCGTGTATCGTGGCCATTGGGTGGAACAATAGATAATTAGAAACCCAACAATAATAGCCACCGTATCATTCGATACCTACCCTGTCGTTCGCTAGGTACCGAGTGATACGTCGGCCAATGTTGCAAAATTTCGTGCCTCGTGGCCTTTAGACAGGAGGCGCAGCAGACCGTGGTCCAAGATTGTCACGCGACAACAACGGCCACCATATCACTCGATACCCATAGGTCAGTTCCGTTGTCGCCATTCGAGTCGCCACCACCACACTCATTAAGACGACGCGACAACTTAAACGGGACAGAGCGTCTGCAGAATATCAACAATGCCATCGTTACGATCCCAAAACATTGACCCCAATCCTCCCCAAGTAGATACCAAGTCCCACTTCTAAAACTCGCGCCGAACAACATCCTTGGCCCACATTGAATACAGTTCTGTTCTCCACCAATTCTTCCGACCAAGGAAGGCGTCGATTTGCTGAGAGCTCAAAAGCCTGAGCATTGTTGTTTTTTCCTCTACGAGGGAGGAGCGATTAAAAAAAAACAACCTGACTTCGTCAAGGGAGGCGAGAAGCTCTAAATGCTCCCGAATGACGCGAAACCTCAGACCAAGCGCCGGCGCTCGCAATGTAAACACCGTAGCGTAACGTTCCCCGCGAAGGACGCGGCTACGTGAATCAAATGCGAAAACCGGCGAGGCAAGCAGCTTTCTCCGCTTGTTCGCCCTTTCGTCGCTCGAAGAGGGACACAAAGCCATTATGGGGGAGCTGCGATAGGACATGATGAAGAGAAATCATTTATATATATATTATTCTCCCCCCTCCACACACCCCTTGGATGTCAGGACAAATTAACATCCGTGAGAGAACAGTCCCGATTATTGAGGTTGTGCCGAGGTAGAAAGCGCGTAGGTCGAAACGAAAGACAGCCCATGGCTCACTGGAAATTGTATTCATAAAGTCTATTCCTAAAGCTGACGTTACCGTTAAGAAGGATTGGAACGATGATCAAGTTTTCACAAAAGAACCATCCATACTCTGGCAGGGAATTTGATTTAGACCCATTATAAATAGCCTACAAGCCACCAACTGTAAATCTGAATTGAACGTTGAAACAATAACCCATGCTGAAAGCATTCTTAATCAGCTTCTACAGTCAAGACGGCTAGAATGTAGTGGAGCATAGCAGCTGAATACTGAAGCCAGAGGCTACCTAGGCATGTACGGACAAATGGGCTTGCCACTAAAGATACTCGTAGGGATGAAATTGTTTTTCACGCGGTGGAACTTAAAACAATAAGATGAATAATGGAATGCAATTTTTTAAATCGTCAAAAGTTTTAGCGAAAAAATTAGCTCCTCTGAATGAAATCAAATGCATTAATACCGCCTTTAAGTTGCCTTACGAAGATTACGATTATTTATGCTTTAATACACATGAAGTCTTCATCAGAGGCCGTATAAAACGCAATGTTTTGTACGGAGTAGGTGGGGCATAATCCTTCCCAAGCACCTCCATTCTGGCTTCATTTTCATCCATAGGCTAGCATACCAATGCCTCATATAGCATATTCAAACCTCCTTGTTTTTCATCGTGAAAATAAATGACCAATAAGAGAAGTTGCAACATTTTAATACGCTCACATTAAACTGTTTTCTCTCTACGTATGTATACTTAGGTCCCTGTCTGTTTTTTTTATTTCAACACCTCAATTAATGACTGATTTTTTTTTCCTGGGGGGAAGAGGAGATTGAACATACGAATGTTTTGCACAGGTTCACTGGTTTGTGCATATGTATACGCTATGCGCGTTTGGCGATTATTCAATCCCTCGAATCAAGATTCGGAGAAAGTTAACGTTCAACAATAAACTTCTCATGAATATCCCATTAAGTTAATCACATTCCATAAAAGCCGTTATTTACACTCTATACTCGTCACCGCGCAGACTGATGCTTTGAGGAACGCGCAGTGAAAATTGCATCGCGTAAAGCACCGAATCGCAACGGGAATCTTCGCAAGTGCATGTTATTCCCTGTGTAATTCCAATGCAATTTTCAGGATTTGACACGGTTTATCGCTTCAAGCAAAACGGCCTTAAAAGAGGTGTTTCGCCCTCAAAGGAGATTGACATTCGTCGTCACATCTAGGTGGAGCCTCCGTCTATCCACTGACTACGTAGGGGTGGCGAATTAGGACACAATGCCTCGTAGAAATGTTTCAATTTCAGCTTGAAATAGCCACGATTCCTTACACTCGATATATCTCTTACTGATGACAATCCAAAACAATCCTCTCACCCTGACGAGATCTTTTTTCGCCAAGGAATTACCAAAATACCATGCGCTAAGAAAGCCTCACCGAAAATTTATATGCATGAAGGAAAGCATAAAATAATACGGGAGAATACATTTAGCTCCTAGCTGCACAAAAACAACAGGTAAATGCTTATTAGAGAACCACGCGCCAACATATCAAAAAATTAAAATAAAAGAAAAACTACTTCCAGCTAGACCGCAAACGGAGCTCAAAAATAAGGTTCTTAAATTTTCGTGCTCTCCAATAAAATACCCGGATAATAAAAACCACTCAGTCGTCATGGGACGAAAAAAAAAACGCGAGATGGATTCCGTTTCCCCATGACGTTGAATAAACAAAAAGCGCAACCTACTACGCGACGACAATATTCCGAGTGTTTTTTTTAAATCAGTTTTCCCATGCGCGCGCTAAGAATTCCTCCACTGAAGGAATCACTTTATCGCCACCCACCGTCTCGCGAGCGAGTTTCGCGACTTTTTCGAGCGGGAGGAGTGAACGACCGTTACGTCCCGAATCTTACATACCGTCACACGTACCAACGTAATCGAATAGTGCGAGTTGCCACAACCTTGCGCTTCACCATCGTAACCCATTGCTGCCTTCCCTAAGTAGTTGGTATATTGAACTGCTAAGTAGCTATACTGAACCACCGAGTTGATCGTCATTATAGCATAGAAAGAAAAGACACGAGCCAAATCCACAAAAATAATAAACTTTACGACGACCTGGGTTTCACTGTATTACAGCATCGTTATGACCTGACGATACTGTAATACAGTGAAACCCGGATCATAGTAAAGTTTATTATTTTTGTGGATTGGGATCGTGTTTTTTCTATGTTATCATGTTTCGCTTCCACTCCATATCGCCTGAATCTTCAGAATTTGATCGTTATTAAGTTAACGGACATGAATCTTCAGAATTTGATCGTTATTAAGTTAACGGACAAAATAAAAACTCACGCATACCTTTCACGATTGTAAGATCAAGAAAATGCAAAATCTGTACATAGACAAAAATAGCTCCAGCCAGGGGCTTAGATATTTTTTTTCTCCGAGGGGAAACGGGGGGGGGGGGGGGGGGAGTTGTCCTCAAAGAAGTATAAGAATATATTTTAGTACCTATAATTGAATGCTGTTGCATTGTTAACGAGTATTGATGTCCATGTAACCATTCTTGATATTGAAACGATCGATTCTTAATCCTGCAGTAATTGTTTACTACAGACGACGTTTTTTTCCTTTCATTTTGTACAGGAAAAACGGGCATTGTTGACAGCAATCTGGAATTTAAATTATCGTATGATACCTTGCTGACGCATAATATGGAATCAGCAGATAATAAATATTTACAGACTAATTATTCATTTACATTCTTATTTTATATTAGGTAGTATATCTTGTTTGAGGGGGGGGGGGTTCAGACACCCACGACTACCCCATATCCCTGTACCCCATGTCCCTGGCTCCAGCCACCTTAAGGTCAGTGAATAGGTCTAGAAGACGCTAGCTGCAACGTTGGCGAAACTATTGTCCCTCACAACATGGGCAGACGCGGAAGGAACCCCGGAGGAAATAGATTTCCAAATACGGCAGACGGGCATCAAATTGAGACGGCTTTAGTGGTCAAACGGGATATACTAGGTATACTATTCGGTTTGATCAGAGAACTAGACTGTGCAGCGTAGAGCAGCAAGGTTCGTTAAAAGGTGTTACGATAGGTTAAGTAGCGTTTCAGAATTAATAAAAGAATTAGGGTGAGAATAATTATCAGAGCGTAGATTGAGGTACAGATTTAAAAAACCAGCGTATTATGCTAGATTCGACCAGATAAATAAGATTAGAGAGCTAGATTGTCGTACCGATAGATTCAAAATGGCATTTTTCCCCCGTACTATAAGAGAACAGAATAAGCAGCATAGTACGCAGATACTAACAATCTAGTTGCATGAGATCCCATAGTTGCTTGTTTGCATGTTAGTAGTGCATGCTTGGTGATCTTCACCCCCTGCCACACACCCTCGCGGTGGCTTGCAGGGTATCGTGTAGATGTACTAGCAATAGTGGGAGTGGGGTATGAGGGGACAAGGGTTTTCACCCGGGCAGACCTACCTTTCCGCTGAACGATGACGCGGAGGAGAGGCCTGGCGTTCTGTACGGCCCTGTAGAAGTTGTCGTCGTTGTTGATGGGCAGGAGGTCGCCATCCTTGGGGTCGGTGTAGCTCAGGAGGAAGGGCGTATCCGCGAGGTTGTGCAGACTCTCCACCATGATGCGGAACTCCTCGAACTTTCCGGCGGCCGAGGGGGGCGTGGGGGAAGCGGCGGCCGTCGGCGAGGCACCATTGCCGGCGCTACCCGGAGAGGGCGCCGCCGAGGGGTAATCGTCCCTCTTGAGAGAGAAGCGCCGGAACTCCGCATCGAACTGGAGAAGAGAAAATGCCACGGCCGCGTGAGATATCATGAAAAGAATAAAATGAAAAGGTCATATGCGTCATTTAGAATAATCAGGTAATTGGATGAATACAGGAATTTTTTCAAGTGCGGTGGAGAGAAACCCGGCGGCGTCGGTATGAGCCTGTTCTAAGCGAAAGGTGACATGGGAGTCCACGGTTTAAAGTCCCATTTGACGGCTCAGGTACTGCAGGGCTGTGATTGGAACCGTCGAGATTATCTCGACTTGGTAACCAAGGAGTCACGTGGTACAAACAAGTATGGTTTGTAAATTTAGTGTCCGAGTCACTCGTTACAATACCATTAATTGCTCTTACTAGAGTTTTTCTCATCTGTCTCGTGTATAGAGCTCCCAGATGAGATAAAACACTAGGGTAAAAAATGAATGAGGCTATAATCAGCGGTTTTAGCATACCGAATTTGTGAACCATTCGTGTTCATACCACGTGACCCCTTGGTTACCTATTCGAGATAATCCCGACGGTTTCAAACACAACCTCGCTGGGAAAAAACAATTGTAGTAAACCACTACGTTAGGATTCGTAAAAAAGATTCTCGGAAAATATGACGAGAAAGATGTTACTTGCTAGGCCTCATTTAGAACATGCTGCTAGTATAATGAATCCAGTTCAAGAAGGTATGATGAAAGGATTAGAGCGTGTACGAAAAATATCAGTAAAATTTGTTTAAGGTCGTTAAGATAATTGTAATAGTTTTACGAGAAGAACTAGGACGGGAATTACTATCAGTACGAAGGTTTAAATTTAGGCTAAACCTTTCAAGTAAATTTGAAATACATTAAGAAACCTTGCCAATTACGCTAATTTGATCTGATAAACAAGATTAGAGAAAGTTTGTCGTACATATAGATTTGAAATGTAATTTTTCCCGCGTACCATAAGAGATTACAATAGGCAGCATAGCCAAGTATAGGAAAGAGAAAAATTGTTGTAGTCTACAGTGTTTGAGGCATGTTTTAACATAACCCATGCATTCCAGGAAAATACAGATTAATATATTTATATTAACGCCCCTCCGACCAGTAATCAATTTATTAACTATTACTATGCAGATATTTCACGTCTATATATTTGCATGAGACTCTTAAACCTAACAAGTCTCCTGAAGAAGTAACATAGTAGCTCTTAGTTTTATGTAATTAGTGTATGTTTGACGATGAATATCCCCCTGCCACACACCCTCGCGGTGACTCACTGGGTATTATCACTGATGTATATGTGCTGCACTAAAATTCTCTGCATGCATCACTCGAGTAGGGGCGGATATACAAATGGAAAATCTATGTCACTGCCGGAATTCGAACCCGTAAACGGATTCTGGCAGTGAGGCGAGATCTTTTAACCACACTACCCGATTCCCAAAAAAATAGTCAACCCTATATCAGGTATTCTCTACCTTTTCATAATATCCAACTATCTTCGTATCTACAGTCCTAATTCTTCCCCTTCTCTTTAGCGTTACCTAGATCTGAATTAATGAAGTATTTTTTCACAAATCTTTCAGGGATAGCGGCATTGATATCTCCAACGATTGCCAAAAAATGAGTCATTAATGATCGTTTTTTGCTTGAAAAAAAAAGGAATAGTTGGAACACATTTTTCTGCCTTACGCAGCGTAGATCAAAACCAAATTGTCTAATAATCAATTAATATAATTAACCATTAATATTGCTAAAAATAAAACACACTAATAATTTCTGTGGTAGTAATTTTTACATCCGGTTTCGTACCAGATCTACGACTAAGGAATCCAGGATTTCTGGAAATATACCAAGAAACTTATATTCCAAACCATTAAAGTTTTCAAAGAGCTGCTCTTTCGTAGAGGATAAGTTCAAATTTGAAAGAGAAGGATGCAACAAAATTTTCTCAAGATGGGTGGGACTCTCCGTCGAAGAAACTTCCTGTCTTCACTTTGATAGCTATCAGGACCAGAATGAACAAAAAAAAATAGGATTAGTAATTGCAAAACTCTATCATGAATAACTTTCTCCGAGATGGTAGGAATCAACGGCGACAAAAAGGCCTTCCGAGTCATGTGAATGTTTTCAATTACCCTCAATTCGGTTCTAAAGAATCCCGCACGTCGCGGACATGGAAATGTGACGGGAGAAACTCTAGAACAGCTTCTTCATCGCTTAACTCATTGAAATTGTAAAAAACTGAAAAAGGGATGATTGAGAATGAATGGGACACGATCAAGAAAACAAATGGGCGAAGGAAGCCTCCGCCAATGAAAAATCAATAAAATAAGAGAAAGCAAAATTATCCTTGAAATGAAAACAATGCAACAATTCACCGACCTCAGTAGCAGGTGAGGCAAATGTTTTGGATTGGGATAACCCTACGTTCCCACACAGTCAATACCTCGAACTCGGTAAGATACATCATCTTCCACAATTCGTCTTTATCTCCGCACCCATCCAACCTCTCGTCATTCCAACAGAAGAGTAGCAATAGAACTAGGCTCCCACTGCTACAGTAATATTGTACCGTCTAACTCAACTTTATCCTAAGCTTACATCTCCGAAAAACACACTGCTGTATCTACACTTGGGCGCTATGATTTTGAAATTCTTATCGTTATTATAATGTTTTTATTACTTTAAATGAGTTGCTGTTTTCTTAATTCTTGCAATGCTTATTTTGTTGATTGGTTGTGAGGGGTTTGTTTAGGGGAGGATTAATAATGGCTAGAGGGAGAGTGATATGGAATGTATTGTGAGTTACACTTGTAAGAAAGTGTCCTTGAATAAAAAGAAGCAATTAAATGGTGCACAGATGGGATGCAGAAATTATTTGAAAGTTGTCCAATGCTGCAATACCCACGTCCCAAGCGGGACTCGAACTCGCAATCTTCGGGTTTCCGTTCCGACGCTTTGCCGGATTGGCTACCGCTGCCGGCTACAACAAAACAGCGTATACTCTGCCTCTTTTACGTTATCGCTGATCTTCATTCCGTGTCTTTCGCCCTACTTCAATCAACGCCTCCAGTATCATTGGTAAGTCCTAGGCGGAAAGGCAAGTTAGCACTTGATCATCCGCAAGCCTTAGAGACGTTACAAATACTCTCCTCACCCCTTTATTTCTGTGAAATGTTCATCCCACATTTCAAAGGATTCTTTGGAAACTACCGATGCTAACGGACATTCATGTCTAGCCCCCTGCCCTATTATCGCACTCACAGGGATTCTCCGTACGTTACCC
This sequence comes from Platycnemis pennipes, assembly GCA_933228895.1. Lineage (NCBI taxonomy): Eukaryota > Metazoa > Arthropoda > Insecta > Odonata > Platycnemididae > Platycnemis > Platycnemis pennipes. The sequence goes on along the minus strand of OW121850.1, from coordinate 90,652,802 downwards.
TGACTAGCACCGTCAGAGCACCTTCCAATAGCGCACTCTTTATCTTCGGCAATATTTCAATTATCTTTTCCACCTCACTCTGTCCAACGCCCTCTCGAAATGAACACACCACGCAAAAACTCCTGAATCACACGTTCACCTTCATGAATATTCTCATCACCGTAATCAAACCCCGAATTGCTCTCCCCTTTAGGTAGAAATCCAAACTGATCATCCCCTAAGAAATCGTTTTACCTCCTCTCACCCTTCTGAATCTAAGAATTATATCCACCGAGATTAAGATCACTAAAGCTCCTATATTTACCGCATTCATTCGTTTTTTCTCTTTTTCGGGTACACAGACCAAAAAATACCTGCTCTATCACATTCGAAATCTACCGGCAAAAATCATTAACCGAAATCGCTCGAAGCTTTCATCCGCAAATGGAAAGCTATCCTGATTGATGGGACGTCATTAGCCATTTGACGAACAGCTGAGCATGAAATGACAGGAAAAGATAGGAGGGAAAATTCATACGCCACTCTGATTTCATTCTGGTTATCCCCGAAAAAAAAACAAATACCTAATCACATTCCTTAACCGTGGACCGATCGTCGGCTCTGACCTCACAGTTTCTCACAGAAAATAGCGAGAGTAACTCCACACGCGTTAAAAAGCAAGCTGCCATTCTTACAATTCGTCCATTGAAAAAGTTTGTATTCTCATGAACCGGAGAATTTTTATTAAACCCTGGTTCCTTCTTACGAGTCCAATTCTTGACGGCGAACGTGAGCTAGATCCTAAAAGGCCCACTTAAAAATTGCTTTTCGGATCAGAAATCCCCGGTAGGTTATCGGTTTTAGCATTGGTATTTAAATTCAAAGGTCCATGACTCGATTCACGGTTCAAAAACAATTCCTCTTTCCCCTTGGCAATGCTCAACTAGGCCGAAACCCTACTTACTCATCCCTCCCATAACACGACGCGAATGGGTAACAACTTCATGATCATTCAGCGTACGCCACACAGTACCTATATATACCTCTCCCCTACGAGAATAGACTCGAATTATTTCGCACGCCACTTTCTCAGATCGCCTCTCCACATGACGATTTGTTCTGGAGTCTCTCAATTCAGTTGGCTGATTAGAAGACTTTCACCCTCACTCTCACGCCTATGCCCACGACGACGCATCTACGCTCGTTCTCAAATGATTCGGAGATCCGAAGACATCGGCCCGAGCAATCGCGACGCAAGGTGAAGCGAAAGAAACGATGAAGACGGAACGAAATTATTTCCAACGGTTGCGACCAAAGTGGCTAGAATGTACTGGCCTACGGGTGACGATGACGCAAGAATGGGGGTATTTGGGGAGGATTAAGCCCCTCCACCTCGGTACAAAACATTGCGTCTTCTAATGCCACTTATGGAACGGCACGTATATAAAAAAACATAAATCACGATGAAATCGTACGCAAATTCCCATGGGAGTTAATTACAACTATAACATATTTTAGTACTTATACAAGTAACATACTTTAAAAACACATTAGGCTTTTAATTGCGTGCCTGCGCACTTGAGATTGCCAACCTGTCTTCCTAAATTAGCTGCGATCTTTCCTCAAGAACATTCTGGACTCCATGGTTACAACGCATGGAAGCATTGCTTAGTAGAAGTCGAGTTTAAGATGGGAAATTAGGAGAAGTAAGGAGAGAGAACGGGTAATAATTGGCAATTCTTATTCGGGGGAGGCAACCGAAAGCCATGGTTATTTGCTCCATTTAGGTGGGAAATTGAGTAAAGACAGTATATTTTAGAGAACGGGTGGAGGGAAACCCGGCGTCGGCATTAGCCTGCTCTTGACGAAAGACGCCACGGAGACAGCGGTTTTAACGTCCCATCCGACGGACGGAGTACTGAACTCGAATGCTCTCCCCAAACCATCTAAGTGGGGACTGGTATGCCAAAAAAAAATTCTTCCACCTCCGGAACTCGAATCCGGGTTCTCAGTACTTTACCCAATATACCAACCCACGGTCCCCACATTGGTTATAAGAGAAAATGTTTTTTGGAAGGACGTGAAACCGGTGAAAATCGATAGCGATAGAAGACATTTTTTAAAAAATGAATGACAACAGGTGGAAAGTATACGTAGGTAGATTACCTTGGTAGATAGGTGTATACTACTGCATGGGAAATATTTCATGCCCACCTAAACATACTTGAAGTGGTCCAACTATGTGCATTATGCATGTATAACTATTCTACCAAAATTGGTAAGTTTGTACTTGGATAACCCCTGCCTGTTATTCTCAATTCATAACAACATTTACATTGCGGGAAAATTACTTAGAACGGGAAACAACTCTGCAGAACTGAAAATGTTGCACGCCAAAATAAAGTTAATGGATATGTTCAAATCGTACAAGTTTCGAAGCTGACCCCACAAATATATTTCTACTTCGACAGAACATCAAGAAGAGAGAAAGAAACATAGAAGAATGAGATCGCCTATTGACACCAAAAATATAAGAATTTATAATTTCCCACTCACCATCCATGGCCACAACACGAATACAATGCTAAACAACATCTAAGGTATATTTTCATTCGTTTTACCCACGACTCTTTAAGGTTTCCCCTAAATCCTTCTCTAAATCCACAGCTGGTGAACACAGACCCTTGCGTCAGTTCACATGGCTAGCATAGTAGTATAAATAGCGAAGATTTTACCACGATGGTGAGGGATTCCAACAAGACACTGTCGAAGTATAAGTGCCTAGGACTATATATTTTGATTCATCAATCGTAATTCAATTCCTAGGTCCAATTAAAACATTAAGGTACCTGGAAATTGAGTAAATTTCGATTCTATAATGAAAGCAGTTGGGTCTGGAAGCTTCACAATCCTCCCCTAAACATTTCTTTTATGAGACGACAGGACATAGGAAGCACGGTTCCGAGTCAAATTCCTCATTAGAATGCTAAACAGAATTTTCCCGCTATCTTCAGCGTCACGATTCAACCGAAACGTGAACCACGGATGAGGGACGTCCTTCGCTCTAAGCCATGAGGCCCTACGTGAAACATCTTCCATAATATGATGGTTAAAACGGTCGAAAACGTCATTGTCGAAAATCCTGATTGATTCCACATTAAACGAAGACATCACATGGCCGATTGGTTGATGGACTTGATATCAATCACGACAATGCAACGCGTACAAAATAAAGAAATGGAAATATGATCTTGGGGAGGAGTTCAAATCCTTCATCAAAAGATGACGGAAAGGAGTTCGAAGTCTCTATAATGGATATTTATTAATCGTCTTTAAGGAGGTTGGCTCGCGACTGCGTGAGTCAAGTTGTCTGAGGAATCTTATTAATTTAAATACGAGTATATGCCTGATAAGTGACCCTTACTTCACAAAGAAAATTACCTAAGCTATTGAAAGTCATAAGTATCACAAGAAATACGATGTAAAGTCGAAGGATTTCTTTTTTATGATAATTTTAATGAGCTCGACTATGGAGTCAATTCAGCATTTACTTTAAAGAAATAAATTCATGTACTCAATGAATTTACTAATTTACAACACCAGAATATTACTATCAAACATTATGTTATAATATTTTTCTGAAATGTGCTTTAATATCTCATTAGTAATGACATTATTCATACGCCATACATTTTACATAGAGCGACCGCAGCGCCACTTGAAGACAACTAACGCATTTCGTCTGCTATAAGCGCAGAAATTGGTGGATTTCGCGAAAAATACGGTGGGTTGATGCATTTATTTTCGTGTCATTTTATTCCTTGTGAAATAACGCATAAAATATCAGTTTTTTTTTGCAAAAATGACATGACACTGGTATTTTTAAACGTTATATTCCCATGTGACGGCCATTCTCGCCGTTAATCGTATGTAATTTCAAATGCAATTTGTGCAAAAAGGAGTATGGGTTGGTATAATTATCTTTACTTTATTAGATAGAGGAACTTACGTTCTATAAGTGCTGAAAATATAAAAAAATGACATGACTTTCACTTTTCGGACCAACCTCCTTAAATGACTTGTATCCTAATTTCCTCTAACAAAGAATGTTGCCATTCTTTGTTAGAGGGGTTGCCAGGCTTACGCCAACACGAAGCATCAACAACGGTTTTTCGGTAATGAAACCAAAATCTCCCACAATACTAGAAATAAAGTTTCATGGCGGCCTAATAAATACACAGACAGGGTTGATGTGGTGACTAGGGTACTGGCCTCCCATCCCAAGGGCCCTTGATCCAATACACGGAGTAGCAGATGATTTTTCATTGTCATACTGAGCCCTGACTGAGAGATTTCTTGAGGGGTACTTCAAGTTAGTTCGCTTCGACACTCAGTCCGTCGTACAGGACGAATAAGAGGGGACGCCTAGGCGCCGAAAGTTACGATTAGGGTAACAGAGACCCTAGGATTCACTGGGTCCTTCCTCTGTTCCCTAGAAAACTCCTGCCTCTACCTGATTTCCCCCCTATCCTTAACGGTGAAAACGATCATAGCTGTCGGTCGCTTAATCCGAATAACTTTTCAATTTCCACAACTTCCCCCCCGCCCCATCCGAGACGAATTTCAATGGCCGAAAACGGCAAATTCAAAGGTAAGTATCAGATTTAAGAGGGTAGCACGCAAACACGAGGAGATGGAAGATTTCGTGGCTAAATAATTAATCATGGGAGATTGGTACGGGGAAGGTTCTTCAAACATGTATAACGTTGAAAGGGGTCTTTTGACTGCTTAACGCGTCAAACTACCTGAAACTGCCTAAAACAGCTTTGCTCCTCCTCCTCCTCCTCCAATCATTGTATAAACAGCTCCATCCACATTACTTGTTTCATACTCTAGGCACGTAGGTACATACCTACGTTAAGTAAACACATTCGGAAACGGGCGACCAACGCTCCCCAACCCAACCAGAAACATTCATAGACGGATCCTACATCTCCATGCACACAAGTTTAAGATTAGAGCACAATCTTGTCCACATCTCTATCAATGTCACACTTTTACTACATAGCTTGATATATTTCATAAATCATCATTATCAGTCAGCAATCCTAAGATTGGTTTGACGCAGCTCTACACGGTCTTCTATTAGCTAATCTCATCATATTCATGTATTTCTTCTCTTTACACCCTACATCAATTGTTCTATACATATACCTCATACGAGGCCTTCCTTTGCCATTCTTCCCGACCACTTGTCCTTCAACAAATGTCTTCATCAAGGCATCATGTCTCATAATAAATACTAGTGAAAATTAGAATGAACAATTATACACACATAGTATTTCTCTATACACCATCCTCCACGCCTAGAATAAAACATATGGACAGTACAGTAGCCTCTAAGTATAGTAAAGTTGGTCACCCCTCCGTCTAAGTTGGCCACTTTACGACGGAACCAACGAAAATGCAAAGGTATGACCATACCCCTATAAGTTGGCAGTATCTTCAGGTTTATCACTTTCAGTACCATAAATGCTCAACACAGAGGTTTCACTGATTTTGACAGCATTCTGCCATGCCTACAACTTTGCAAACCAGACTTCACCGATATTTTTTGTTCGACAAGACAAATATTCAACGCTTGAGTGACTTTAGAAGGAGCAAAACCATCGAGCAACAAGAAAGTTGAACGTTCCATCCCAATTTCCTCCGAAAAAAACTGTGGCGTGGGGAATTAAATGCATCGCTTAACAGCAATGCAAGATGGCCGACATTGATTGGCCAACTGAGAAAAAAAAGTTTATATTTCCTTCCTATGAAAATTCTCGTCGGAGTTGGTAAACCTCTGGATAACAATGAACGAATGTATTTGATCGAAGGTTTCCGCGGCGTGGGTTAGATTCGACCTTCGACCTGAAGACGCTGACAGGACAGTCAGCGAAACTGTTGTCTACCAACCAACGGACGCGGACGATCGCCCGAAAGAATGCAGAGAGAATGAACGAATGATCAAAGCACGAAATATCAAAATTTAAAGATGAAATGATTCTAACACAAAGTAAAATCTTAGAATAATCAACGGGTAGAAGAGACACCGATGTCTGCGCAGTACCTCACTCGATCTTCTCAATCGTTTATGACCGCGTCGCGATCACTGAGTAAAAACTAGAGCCTACAAGAACAAAACTAAGCATAGAGTAACTAAACTACAGTCCGATTAGAATCGCGGAAGAGAAAGCAACCATTTAAACGGCGTACGGGTATCGTATGCGATGTTCCTGCGAGAGTCCTCTTTTAGCAAGGCATCCGGAGCCTACCCGAATCAACATAAATTCAAAGTCAAATAAAGCATTCAGCAAAAAGCAGGCCGTCGGATAATTGACCGACACGATACGAAAAACCGACCGAATCATCCGACAGTCGAGTTAATCAGGGAGGAGAGTCACACTTTACTATATAATGCATACCGGGTTTCTTTCCACCCTTCCTTCGTACCCTAACTCCCCAACTCTCACGAAACAACCCACTTCAATCACTCAAATCCCCCCAAATAACCACCACTACTACTTACAAATGCTACACCCATTTCTCCCAAAGAAACTACCGAAGTAGATTAAATCTCTCCTCTGCTCTAGTTCATGTCCTACTTTCATTGTACTTCACGTAGAAGTCATAGCCCGCGAAAACCTTAGCGGCGTTACCCGCTGAAACTGCACAATACCAAGATATTCCACAGAGAAAAAAATCATTCGCATTGACCGGGACTCGAAGCCACATTATTTCCAAAGAGAAAGAGGACACTTTGTAGCTCAACTGGTAGAGCACATGGCCGGAAATCAGGTGGTCCTGGTTCGATTCCCGGTCAAGGCGATTGATTTTTTTCTGTGTGGAATTTCTTGCTATACACGTAGAATGATCTTTTAAAAAATAACATAAATTTACAAGGTCGCTACTCGCAGGAAAAGGTAGTAAAAAACTGTTAAAAAAGTCTTGAGCCTTAAGCGAGTTCTTATACCGATGGAAAATAATCCGTTAACCAGCATAAATGCGAGCAGCAATCTGGAGGTAGTCGGAAAGCACTCAACGGAGAAAACTCTTTGAGGACCTCCAATAAAATATTCCGCTGGCACAGTTAAAAAAATCATCCCGCGATCCTCCTTTCACCGTTAAGAAAGACGTGGCACGGTCGATAAGGCGGTCGACTTCGAGGGAAAATGAACCTGAAACTGAAATGAATGAAACTGAACTGAGCAACATACGCACACAGTCATTCTGTCGTCATTCAGAAGAGAGTCATAAACTCTTCCAAGATCGCTCACCCACTTAATTGCAGGAGAACGACGAAAGGAACTGCGCCTTTGAATGAAATACACATCAAAGAAATTGTGTTTCTTACCAATAAACATCACAACAAGGAGTTGGGCACCTTTCACGATTGTGTGCGCGAAGAAGCTCCGCAGGAGAAAGAGAGAGAGAAATCAGAATCACCAGACGTACTTTTAATCTTTGGAGCAGACAATGGAAAGCCTTCAATGAGACTCCGTTATGATTCTAGCCACCAACAAACGTGACTCACGTGAATTTCACGAGGGAGGTCTTCACGAAAAAAGAGAAAGGACGCACTACCAGAGACGACTTATTTCGTTTGGAGAATTAAGGGAGTGAAACAGGCGTGAAATTAAGTGCAGCAAGATGCGAATAAACAAATTCAAGGCGGTGCATTTATCACGGGAGAGGGTATTTCGAAGGAAAAAAAAACAAAAAAATAATTTTTTTTACCCTCGATTTTATTTTGGAAGTTTACCAAAAAGTTAAAAATAAATTTTTTATTTCCGATTTTTGAACATTTTCAAATTCGGAGAGAAAAAATAAATTCATGAACGCAACGTAAAGATGATTTAAATAATTCTATCTGTGGGAAAGTATTTTTTTAATAAATTTAATTTTTGACGTGTTAGCAATATAAGAAGTTTAGAGAACTGCTGAAAATTTTGCACACTTCTCGCTCATTTTAAATGTTTTCCCCATAATAGTTACGTTATGAAATCTGTTTAATATAATTCAAAAACCGTTTGATTTAAATTTAATATAATTCAAAAATCATTTAAGCGAATAAGGCGAAATATACATTTCAAAATCATTATTTTAGAAAACATTAGCCTATACAAGATAATTAAATACACATTTTTTTTAATAATTCCTAGACCGGATATAAAAAACAATTTCTCGATAAGACTCACCGAGGCCATTTAAGAAACTGTCTCCATTCCTGAACGAAACAATTTGGCTAAAAAAATTGAAAATGATTACCCTTATCCTAAAACATCAGCTCCACCGAATGAGAACTGTTTACGCCAGCAACCAGACCAACCGCGAACTTGAAGATGATGATAAAGTTAGTAATTTATACAGATCTTACGGCAGAATGTTTTCTCCACTTCGAACATTAATTAATATTGCACTGTCGTAGGAGCAGGGGTGGGTGTGCAAAATTTCAAGTCCATTCATCAACATTGATCAAGGTAGAGAGTGAAAATTCAATTGTAAGATTTAACCCGGAAGGACAAACAAACAGCTGTGAAGCTTAATAAAAACGATTTAAAAAAGAATAGCGTATCGTAATCGGATTCGAGCGCGGAATGCAGGCAAAAACTTGTGATACCTAAAAAAATGGTAGAATTGATTTTGAATCTTCTGATACATTGAATCCCAAATTAAAACCTGTGCTTCAGTTCAACCAATAAAAGCCCAATTACATTACACGAGTAGTATAATGTTTTCAGCGCCCATTTAAAGAAAGGGAAGGGGTATTTATAAAGTCGAGCATAAAAAAGAAACAAAATAAACTGCAGTGAAACCTTAAATCACAGACTGAAAACATTATTACAGAGAATGCGAAATACTTTCATCAACTGACTCCCGTATTATGATGAATACGGGAACCACTTCAGAAAATAGGTTTTTTCGACGACAAATGTAAATAAAAAATATTTGCACAGCTATGCCAGCATCGGAAAATCTGTTAATTATTTTTAATCGCCTCGCCGGATCAGGAGAATAAAGGGGGAGAAATTGAAGCATTAAATACTAGTCACCCTCTAGGAAAAAATAAAGTCCGAATCACACGATCATTTTTTTGTCCCTTTTCAGGGATAGCTTAAATTATAGCTCAAATGATAGATTAAAAATGATCGTCTGACTTGATCACTTCACGGATAGCGGCAATGATAGGGATCGCTAACCCTTTTTTCGTCATTTGAGCACGTCCTTTTTTCCGTCCCTCGGGCCTGTCATTTAGCCAATCAGAGCGCAGGTTCTGAAAGAAACGTTTGGCTGCTCCCAAAAGCAGTCGACGACGATGTAAATCATCCATAGTTACGAAGTTGTTTACCGTATCTCGCGAACAGAAATGATACGAGAAGGGACGGTAAAAATGATCGTGTGAGCGGCGAAATGATAGCTTGAGCTATCATTTTGCGGTCCCTGAAAGCTATAGCTTAAATGATCCCTTTAAAGGGACGAGAAAAATGATCGTGTGATTCGGGCTTAATAAAGAGTAAGGATTAAAAACATGGCAAATGAAGATTCAACTCTCACTCAATATCTCAATCACTGGAATATGGCCAATCGGTCACGAGATCACGTGGGCAAAGATGAGCATGAAAGAGACCCTTTCATTGAATAATCCACCTCACCGTAATGGATTTCTCGGCAGTCACAATTTCACGTTCCGTTCACGAATTTTATCTCGGAAACAAAACTCCACATTACTACTCTGATGCATGGATCGCCTGAGGGGGAGTCGGTTGCCGACAAACATGGTCGACTCCGATTAATGACGAATCAAGCCAAGGCCTTCCGAAATCAGGGCCGTATTTTAAAGTGCTCCGCTACGTCGACTGATGCGAGAGGGGCTAAAAATAAAAAGTAACGGGTTCACGTTTTATTCTCGCATTGGACTCATGTTTCGATACATTTCCCCTTTCGTGCCTCGTTTAGGGCACGTCGCTAGCGTATATCCGTACGAGGAAAGTTCAGAATAAGACGTACCGAGATGATCGGCGAAATTTGCGTTCGATGTTCTCTTTCCGCATAGAGAGCGGCGTCGTCGTGCGTAATTGGAATCTTAATTCAATAGCGAAGTCAATCACTACGACGATAATTTTTACAAGTATATGTGTATTTTAGTGATCTCCGCGACGCAAGTTCAGATCACGTCAGGGTGACCAATGTGGGTTGATTTCCGGACCAAAAGGATAATTCTTTGAACACTACTTTCCGCGGATAATTCCTTTAATGATTCCTTGTTTATACATCGTTGTTATGTCTACACAAAACACATGTATGGGGTCGGGTTTGTGCAGTGGTTCGAGTACTGGCCTCTCATTGGTATGGCCCGGATTCGAATCCCTGCAGTGGAGGATACTGTTCATTGGTAAACCAGTCCTTACTCTAAGTGTTTTGTTGAGAGAATTATAGTAAAGTAATCCGTCCATCGAATGGGACACGCTAAATCGTGGTCCCCTTGGCACACTTTCCATAATGCCGACACCGGGTTTCTCCATCCTTCCCTTCCATCGCCATCCTATATTACCTTTCATCCAGGTCAGAAGCGCCTATTAGTGCGGAATCAGACTTGAAAATGCAGAAGAAAATAACGATTGAAAAAGAAATGTATGTACCTAACAAAAAGTATGTGTCGGATGTTGCCCAATATCGGGGTGGAAGAAGAATATTAAAATGTAAGGAAACCTAGGTTGCACAGCAAGTGTTAGGATTATCTGGCGGCCTGGGTCAATTGCTTACAAGAAATTTTAGTTTTAAATAGAAGTCTGTGCCATAGGAAATGCTTTTCGTAAAGTTTCTTTCGGACGAGGGAGAGGAGAATTTGAGCATGCGAGCCCATATTGCGAAATGTCTTGGAGTACGTAAAGTATTGATGGAACGTTTGTGTATTTTTGATTTAGTGCCCGTGGTTATTAAAATGCGAGAGGGTAAAAGAAAGAAGAGAGAAAGTGGCGTTATCTTGGAGATCAAGAAGGGAATATGTGAGGAAAATTTCGAAAATTGTTAAATGGAGTACAGAAGTCGATACCATTCGTGTACGACTCGGTAAGTCGTAGTCCCCTTGGCGCACTTCCGTACAGAACAGGTTAATGTCGACGCCGGGTTTCTCTCCACTCTTCCTCGTTTTCCTTCCATTCCCATCCTATATTATTTTTCCTCCCGATCTGAAGCGCCTATTAGAGTGCGGGTAAAGACTTGAAAACACATTCCACCATACTGCTCTTAGCTAATGCACACCGTACTGAGATGAGACAATTTCCCCGAAAGCGAAGTAAACAACGCAACGTCATTCGGGCGTCTGAATACTGAAATACCGCCGCATAACGCCTACAAAGAACAATTTTCGTCAATTTTCTTCCAGACGAAGGAGAGGAAAATTCGGGCAGGCTATCCCATATCGCGAAATCGATAAATATAACGCTTCCTTTATTGAAATGCCCGTCTTCAACTCCATAAAGGGAGAGAGGGCAAACAAGGAAAAGGAAGGAAGCATTTCCATAAACGTCAAAGATGAAAGGCTGAGACTAACGATTAACGGGCAAGAGGGAGGTAGGCGATGGTTCGTAATGCATGGTTGTGAGACCACGACCGGGAAATGAAGAGGCCAATCGCGGAAAGAGTGGCCCCCGAAATCATTATGACGTTTATTTAAAATTACGGGAGGTTTCGATCGCGTAGGAAGTGTTTGCTCGGGGCGGTCCAATGAAAACTGATGCCCTACAGCCTCAGAACATTATTCGGGTCAATTATCATAGAAATGTAATTTAAGGATGTTAACAACCTGTAAACACTTATACTCAAAACTACTTTAAACAGAACAGTTTAGCAAAAATACAGCTTTACCTATGCAGACCGGATATTTTTATGGATAAAATTGCCCGTCGCAAAATTTTCAGGCAATATACAATTACCGGGGGAGGGGCGGGGCGTGGTGGCCTAGCGGGTAGCGTGCTGGACCACAGACCGGAATGCTCCGGGTTCAAATCCCGGACAGAATCTTCCTGTACACACCCTCCTAAATATCTTCGCAATTCTATTTCATGTGTGTCAAAATTTAGTAGGAAAGTGCAGGTGGCCGAGGGAAAGGAATAGGCCCCCCTACCCTAAATGAGAGAATTTCATACGCCAATGGCTCAGTACGGGGTGAGCTCTGAACTCACCAACGAAAAAATCAATCTTCGGGTTGAACGCTGATAATAAATACCATTACCGAATGCTCATTGGCAAGGAATGACTCCACAGCAGTCCTTTCCTTGTTATTTTGGGAAGCGACCGACAGCTGATGTCATGTTGGCCAGCTAAGAGTCAGTGCGTAATAGGGAAAAGCTAGGAATTATAGGGAGCAGTAGAAGGTTAGAGAAAATCCCAACTCTGGGTTTTTCTCCACCCCTCGCCACCTCTTACGCGAATGTTTGAAAAGCGCGGAGGGGTGCACAGTTTAACGTCCCACTCAACGGGCGGAGTACTGATTGTGAGAAATATAACTACTCTCCGCATGGTACTAAAGTAGAGACCGCTTTGGCACTGAAAAACCTGCCAATGCCGAAACTCAAACCCGAGTCTTCGTGATGTAAAGTCGATACTCAAGCCACCAAACCAACCAGATCCCCCGCAGGACAAATTTGAGTATATTACCGGAGTTATTGCAGATTTAAATAAACTAAGAGTAAAAAGGTAATCACTTCGCGTCCCGGGTGCGATGGTGCTGTCGTAAAATTAAATATATTCGGCTTCGCACCGCTAAATTTAAAAACTAGATTTTAAAAAAATAATTCGAAGCACGGCAGATACAAAATAAGTTAATGAGGATCGCGTGAAAATGCAGTGGAGTGGGATTGAGAAAGCTACGTAACGATTAACAAAAATTAATCCACTAAAACTGTCGGGCTCAAACCGGAAAGTCTCGTAGATAACAAACAATTTTTATATCTCATAGTCACGTTACATTGAAAAATGATATTTCCATATAATCGGCGATCCTTCATGTAATGGCAAGGAGAAATTACATAGGACATGAACACGAGATCATGTCATTTCTTTGTTCCAAATTACGAGTATACAAATTCCTGCCGCGAGGAAAATATCTGCCAATGCTCGGATTCGAACCCTGTCTCCGGTGGGAGACCAGTACTATTACCACTACATGTAATATCATTCTCTATTATTCCATTTCCCAACGTAAATATATGCCAACATACGATTTTTATTATGATGTATATGATTTTTACGGATGTACGTTGTAAGCATGTGTATGAATAAGAATCTATTCATCAATAGAGATTAATTGAGCTACAATAATAGAGATTAATACTAGCAATATCAATATCTATTATTCCATTTTTCAACGTAAATATACGCAATTATACGATTTTTATGTTCCTATATGCTTGCAAACAAATGTACTAATAGGAATCCATTCATCAATGAAAAAATTTTTAAAATTATATTTGAATGATAACAATGTTAACATGATTCCTTCAAAAAATATTGTTTTCCCATTCTCGCTCTAAGTGTAAATATATGTGCAGGTATGTTTTTTAATTATAAAAAATATTTGATATGTAAAATGAAAACTGGTTGGTGCGATTAATGGGAATCTCTTCACAGGTTAACCTTAGGGGTTATCAAAATTTTACAACACGGTGTTTCGTTTTCTGCTACATTACATTAATGAAATTTTTTATACATTAAAAAAACACTCGCTAAGTACACCAACACGAATTCGTCTCTCTCCCTCCTTTCCCTTCCACCAATCCTTAAACCTCTCCTTTAGGTCTGAGGGAGTGAGATTTGGAAACTATATACTAGGAGAAACCACATTTATGACTGATTCCAACCAGAGGCCTGTGTCTTGCGAGGCAGGCAGGGAGCCACATTGGCTACCGCGGTTGGCAAACCAAATGGGGATCAAATGTACTGGATGTGGCATTGGCATGTTGGCCTAACAGGAAACAATGAAGCCAGAATGGTGGAGCTTGGGAACGATTACGCCATACCTACTCCGTGGAAACATTGCGTTTTATACGTCCTCTCATGGATAGTTTGCTTCTTGATTAGTCAGGGAAGAGGAGGCTTCCTCAGATTTTTAGTTAACAATATCAGAGTATCAACATCTCTTTTTATGGTAGACTGAACCATGATAGTAAAATTAGAGAAATCGATTGTCGAACCGACAGATTAAAAATGTACTACTTTCCTCATAAAATTAGAGATGAGCAGTGGTAAATATATTCATTAGTACGTAAACAGAAGAGTATGAATGGATAGCATAGGTAGTAGCAAGTTGTTATAAGCACTGTAAGCTAACCCAACTAACAGCATGTTTGTGCATGCTTGCTTTGCTGTTTTTATCTGTTTTTAATTGCTAACTTTAAATTAGAATATAATTACTAATCCTTTTTTAACGTGATATGTAATCCATGTATGGTGTGAATTCAGCCCCTGCCACACACATTTATGATGAATTTTACGGTATTATAGATGTAGATGTACCAGATGGTTACATGTTTAAAAAAAGCGCCGAATAACCTAAAAATAGAATACGTAAAATGATTTTTTAACACTTTTACCCACAGCTATCACTAATACGGACATGAACATAAAGTTGCAAGACTTGACAAAGACGCAAATCTGTAAATAAACAAAAATCGCTCCAGCCAACTTAACGCATTTTATTTCACTGGGAATCATTCTATTACTAAAACTTATCGTATCAAAGCGATTAATAAAATTAAATTCCTATATCACTTTGCACTTTACTTACTCAATGGACACCTTTCCAATATCAATATTCACTTCATCATTATCAGGTATCAACCTTCATACAATATGGCCTCTACACTAACAATGTATTATTTATGTATGCTTGATCACTATGACAATCCAAAAGAAAACAATGGAAAAACAAAAAGGAAGTAAACTAACTTAAAAATGAATATATAAAAAGGAAATACATAAAAAAGATAGGAATTACATAAAAGTTATTGCCGGTTATCAATTACACATGCATCCAACTGTTTCACATTAAATCTATTTAAACCACATATTTGGCAATTCCTTGGGTGTTTGCGCTTTCTCCACCGTTTATTGGTTGAAATTCAAAAATGCATTCGATTAGTAACGCAATTACTCGAAATTTTTACCGCGGGCAAAAACATTTCAACCATGAGTATCGCGAGTAGTAAGTCCGTATGTCTGTGGCTACCAAAATGGCAAACCTTTCTTTTCAAATCAGCCACGATGCCGCCTCCGGTGCATTCCGACCTCCCTGGGCAAACCAATTTAAGCCACATTAGGGAAAAAACCAAATGGCAACAGAAAGAAATGGATTATCTCGAAGGGCCTACGGCTGAGAAAAAGGACGCAAAATATACCCGTAGACTAAATGAAACAGCAACCAGAACAAGTGCACTTCATTTAGGGACCGGTCGATCAATACCCTGCCGAAGGAAGACGCGGGAAGTAATTAAAATGGATGAACGAAGGGGGTTGGAGGAGGAAGGGGGGTCGAATGAACTCGGGATACCACCAACTATGGAGGGGAACTAAATTCATGGCCGAACTCGTCAATTAGACACTTTAAAGCTCCCTTCACAGGGAGGAAATAGTCTTAAAGTGTATCATAATTCCTGCACTAATTACATCATGAATTTCGAAAAGGGTTTAACTAGGAAAATGTAAAAAAATGACTTTTCCTCATTTTTTCGTGAACAGGCATAGAACAATGCTTTATGAGCGATCCATTTCATGGCGTAGTTATGACAAGTTATGACGTAAAACAATAGTAAGGAGTTTCAGAAACAATTTGGAGCTTACTTCAAATGTTTCCATAGAAATTCAGTTTTCTGTCTCTCCTGAATTTGTAATCTTTTTTTAAAGTGCTAAGTTTAGACTACAATAGAGCTAGTAATCCTTTTCAAGCATGATATGTAATGCATTATATCCGAGACGTGCCCTTTTCGTTTCAATATTGGTTGCCCTGTTTATCCATTGTTGCAGAGCGACTAGTGTATGCTTACGTGACGCCCTGTTGTAAATCCTATGTTAGCAAAACTTCTAGTTATTCGGTGAGACGACCGAAAGCAGAGATGATTGCGACATTTAGGGCATTTGAAAGAGGCAGGGATTTCTCGGGGAATGGGGTAAGGTCGGAATAAACCCGACGTCGGCATTAGCCTGCTCAGATAAAGAAAAGTACTAAGTGGACCAAGGTTTAACGTCCCATCCGATGGACAGAGTACTGCACTCAAACGCTTTCCTCATAGTGACTCCCAACCTACTTCCGCTGACAATTTCGCTACACTGACAAAGCGAATAATAGCACCTTTTTTTCAAATCTAGCTACACTTCGCCGCGCATCATCTAATCCAGAGATGAAATCAGAATACTCATCGAGGATTTTAGGTGTCTTCGGAGGACGACGAAGCTCTTGGCTAATCCCTAGGGCCGTAATGAATTCGGACAGGGCTTAAAAAGACAGGTGAACGAACACAAGCTGAAGCGAAAGGGGGAGGATTAGTAGCGGGAGTGGTATAGACGGTCAGAGTCGAGGGAAGGAGATGGGGTTACCGAAGACGAGCGAGCATTCGAAGAAAAGCATCTGGGAGGCGAGGGCGAACTCGTAAGAAGGAAGAGTGGGGGTGAGCAACGCGTTTTGAATGGCAACGCAGGGCAGCGCTTCCGAGTAACCACCAGACTTCGAAAATGCTTCGACGAAAATGCACCTCCATGCTATCCACGTGCGCCCGGTAACGAGTCCTCTGGCAATTTTCCTCCTGTCTGTTCCACAACCTCCGATCCACTTCGAAAAGGGGAGGGCGGTTACCGAAAAATATCAACATCGAACAATATAAAAAAATAATATGAAAATTAAAGCAAAAAATCTCAGATTTGCAAAGGGACTACCTATATGATAATTATATTAACGTGACCAATCTATTAGAAGAACTAAAATGGGAATCCTCATCGGACAATGAGTTAAAATGTAGACATTATCTCAAGTACACCCTAAGACAATAATTATACTGATGACGCTAAAAACATTTTGCGAACTTCGACATTATATGGAAAACTGAACCATGAACATAAAATTTGGGAATTTCACTGCCGAACCGACAGTTTTAAAAAGTATTTCTTTCTTCAAAATGCTTTATCCATTATGCTTAAAGAGGATTAGTAGCTATATTCTAGAAGAACCACAACAACTTTAAAAGAAAAGACTTAAAGAGCAATGCAAGTATGCACAAACGTGCTGTTAGTTGGGTTAGTCTAAAGTCCTTATACTAAAATGCAACTATATATAATAATGACTACAGGAAAGTCATCCGCTCTTATATTTCTCCAGCAGATTCAGTCGATAAAACAACCTATGATCGAATTGAGATGTCCAGCAAAATTCTCCAAACAAACATGACACACTAATATACCTATCACCACCATTTTTCTATAAATCTGATTGCTTCTCGCTGCACGATATCCAATTCCGATATCAGGCCGACCTCGTCCGTCTCCTATATAACTAGCTGCATATTCTAGGTGGGGTGTAATTAGTAAAACAAAATGCCGCTCTTTCATATTGTCATCCCGAGTGGTCTCCCCCGAGATTGAACCAGCGACCGCCGTTCAGTGGTTCAACACGCGGCGCTAAAACAACACCGAGAAAAATGGAGGTGGAGCAACACTGAACCTCTGAATTCGTAAATGTATATGAATACGGAAGGGATTGAATATATTAAACAAAGGCATTAATTGGCCCAGTATATTTTTCGGCGGTTCGGTAATTTGAAATGCGCAGAGCCTTTGTTTTTCAACTTTACCTAATCTAAAAACAGAATATTATAACTCGGCAAACGATTTCACTCGTGGTATGTATTGAAACTGGAACCTTATTCCCTTCCCAACACATTTGCTCAATGAAACACTGACGGAAGATCTGAAGGATTGATGGTACACCCATGATGTTTTTTTTCCGGGAGATCATTCAGCCCTGTAGTTCCGACCTTCCTTCGTTGCGGGAGAAAACCTCAGTATTTCGTCCATTCAACGACAACAAGGGACAATGCGTTGGGGTGGGAGACACCAGGAACGAACGCGACCAAGGTTTAATCCCAGGGCCGAAGATAAAAGTTGGATAAGATCAGCCTAAAATTAGACTGGATAGAGCACCCAGATGTTCACTCTTTGCGACCCCACTTCACCAGGATGACGAAGGTGTCGCTGGATATTAATTCACGATGAAAATAACGCAGCGACCGGCCTGATAAAAATCTCCTTCCCTCCGCTCGAGAAAGAATGCATGTTTATTAGCACTTACATGCATAGTTATACGGCGTCGCGAAAGTGATTCTGCCCATAATGCACATACGTCACAACGGGGCGTCGCTCGCTTCGCGAGCAAATAAGCACGACGAAGTGACAAGCGAGGAGCCTAGGCCGCAGTAGCCAGGACGTTAACGTGAATGGACGTCGTGAGTCGTCACAGGATTAAGTACGGGTTATGTGGTTTCATACAACCCCAAGAAGCACCCTTTGATCTACTACTTAAAATCTACTACTATCTAAAATCTACGCAAATCTACTACTTAAACGAGCGAGGAACAGCCACTAAAGAAACGAGTCGGTGAGGCTACAGAACTGGCTTCCCACCCCGAGGGCCCGGGTTCAACTCCCGGCAGTTGCAGAAATCTTACTTGATCTACCCTTTGAGAGTGATGTTTGAAGAGCAATTCAAGTGTTGTACTCAGTCCACCGGAGGGCCGGTAAACCGTGTGCCCATTGGCGCATTCCAATAAGTGTTTCACTAATGTCCGACGCTGGGTTTCTCTCCGGCCTTACTCTTTTCCCTGAAAAATGCCTTCCCCAACCCAATTTCCTACCTTTCTTTGATGACGCAAATAACGTAAGCTATTCGGACGCCTCACCTAACTTACCTTACAGTCAATAAATAAATAACAGAACGGCCGAGACTCCCAAGATAAAAATTCAACACGGTAAACATAATTTACATCCATAGCACAGGATGGGGTATGAGCGACATCTTCCCACGCTGACCACGGGTTCGATCGCCAGCTAGCCATCACACGGAAATGATGGACGGTGTCTCACGACACTACACACTTTGTCATCATCACAGTGATCTACCTATAATGGCAGTTTCTCGGACTGTGAATTGTAAACTTTGGAATATAATTACTAATCCATCTTATGCATGATATGTAATGCATGTTCAGTGTGTTAATTCACCCTCTGCCACACACCTTTATGGTGGCTTGCAGGGTATTATGCAGATGTAGATGACTGTTCTTGCATTTCTAAACCCTGTCTCCTTCCACAGCCGGCAAACCTGAAAGCATTCCCATCACAAAAACAACATGGCTTCATTACGCTACGTCCTCTCAAACCCTTCATAACATCAGCATTATATTACCCTACCCAAAAGACTATTCTAGAGATTCTCCTCCCTCTCACGTACCATTCCTTATAAGATTTTCAGATCCACCTTGACTCTCATTTCTTTAATCACTTTATCTTCCTCCACCTAATGTGACAAGATAATTTTTTTCCCAACCCCACTATTACAGATTGACATCCCCATCTTTCGCAAATACCAAGGAAGTTAGAATATACAGGAGGAGGCATTGGCGTTCTAGCCTAAGGGGGACAATGAGACAAGAATGGGGGTGCTTGGGAACGATTAGGCCACACCTCCTCCGCACAAAACATTGCGTTTTTGTACGGTCCCTTATGGAGACTGCATGAATATTAAAACATGAATTACAAAGAAGTACCATTTCCTGCATGCAAGGCGTAATCAGGTGCAGTAAAAGACATGATTGGGATCGGAAGGTAAAGAGATACCTGTCGCCGGCATTATCCTCCTTGAAATAAAAGTACATCTACATAATACCCTGCAAGCCACCATAAAGGTGTGTGGCAGGGGGTGAACTCTCACCCACTACTCACAACTCTCATGCACTACATATCAAGCATAAAAAAGGATTAGTACTTGTATAGGTACTGTTCAAAACTACGCTATTTAAAAAAAAGATAAAAATAGCAAAACATACATGAAAAAACATGCCGTTAGTTGGGTTAGCTATAAGTCCTTATACCAACATGCAGCTACCAATGTTATCCATTGCTACACTCGTACTGGATATATTTACCGTTATTCATATCCCTAATAGTACGAGGAAAAAAGGACATTTTGAATCTGTCAGTTCGGCAATCAATTTCTCTAATTTTATGATCATGGTCCAGTCTACCATAGTAAGTTGGGGTCCGCAAAATATTTTTAACATCAACACTGAAAATATGGTCTAGGAATTTGTTTAAGAGATTAAGTCAATTTCAACCTGCGATCTGACAATGATTCCCAATTTAATTCATTTAATAGACTGGTTACGCTGAAGTAAGAAAGTACCATGGAGTCATGGGTTTTCAAGTCCCATTCAATAAACGGGGTACTTTTAAGTAGGAACTGGTGATCGGGTTGGTGTCGGCTTTCCATCCCGTGGGCCCACGTTCGAATTCCGGCCGAGGTAGATTTTTCATTAGTCTACCCTGCCCCACTTGTTTGTGGAGTGGAGAGCCCTTCCAAGTTCAGTACTCCGACCGTCGGATGGGACGTTAAAAGGTAGATCCCTTGGTGCCTTTCACTATGAGCAGGCTGATGCCGACGCCGGGTTTCACTCCATCCTTCGAAAAAATCCAACCCCTACTCAATCACCCACCTACACTAATTACCGCAAACGGCCTTCGCTGCCGGTCGTCTTCCAAAGTAACAAATACTATTTAACAGTAAATTCTATGCCACCGTCGGGACTTGAACCCGGGATGCCTCAGGATGTGAAGCTTGTACATACTTTAGCCGCCGAAGCTACACGATACCTCTGCCCATCTCACTTCCTCATCCTTCGTATGATACTACATCAAGATTAATAATATTCACCCAAATCACGCCAACGCAAAACACTAATGGGTAAGGAGCGAAAAATTTCTGGATTGGAACGGTTATGGATGATTTTAAGAACCTAATCATTGGGCGTTGAAGGCGGCGAGAAAACAGCGAAATACACACATGCATTTTACTGGCCTACTTCCTGTTATGTTATTTAGGGGAGGCGACCGACAGCTGAAGTCATTTGCGCTGTACAGGCCAGGGGGGTAATTGGGTAATGGTAGGAGTTTTCAGGGAACGGACGAAGGGTGGAGAGAAACCCGGCGCTGGCATTAGCCTACTCCACCAACCCGATCCCCACCTACTTCCTCCCACTTCGGGTATCCATTAAGTCTCATCATCAAACATGCAGCTTGACTTTGAATAATGGACCGCACCCCCAATTGTGAAGCTTTATTCTATTTTCTAGGAAATTTTAGTTTCATGAAACATTCTCAATTCCTTGACAGTAAATTATATGAGAAATACAGATAAAATATTAACGAACACTAAAAGAATATTGGAGGTTATTATATATAATTTCCCTCGCAGATATCGTGACTATTGGGATAGTAAACTCTCAAATCAATTAAAAAAGGATATAGATATGAATCAATATCAATTCCAGTATGACGTCAATGCATACAAAACACCAATGAATACTACTATTGGAATTCAAGAGCTGTGTCAGCAAAGAGTGGCTTGAGGGTCACACTGGTTATGCACATACGTGTGGCCCTCAGTTAAATCAATACATTTGAAGAAATCCCTCACAAATCAAGTATTATTACATCACTATGCACATACTAGCCAATTAATTGCATGAAAGTAGTGGATGTTTGGCGATCTTTCGTTCCTACCAAACACCTTAGCAGAGGCTCCCTAGGTATTACGTAGCTATAGATGATATGTATCAGTTAATGAAATTACTTTAGTTTTCTTTTCATTTTCAAATTTCTGTTAGAGTTATATGAACGTAATCAAAGATGCAGCTCTAGTATACCATTGGTTTTGACCAATACAATTACATAAGAACCAAATGATTTTGAATTTAAACTTCCAATGAAAAACAAGAAACAATAGTATCCCTAAGTGAAGGACAAGGAAAATGTGCATGACCCCAGGAAAAATATCAATTCAAAATCAAGGTAGGAGTTAAATTTATATGAAATTAACCATCAGTGCTGCAGACTGATATAGGTTCTCATATATACCAAAAATATTTATATCTAATTAACATACACAATTTGGTCTGCATTTCAATCAATGCAATGATGTTGCCAGCAATTACTTAATTTTTAGTAAATTGTACAATTTTCAAATGGATTCTACATAATTAAATTTTCCAGTTAATTTTCTTTTCTTGTGTGTCACAGGTTTGCCTAATTTCAGGAGGCACATCACCAGTATAGCAAAACTTTGGTGGCACCATAATAGTTAAGTACGTCACCACAGTAACAAACCGACGACTCGACTACGTGCATACAAAAATATCTTTAAACTTAAAGTGACTTCAAATTAGGTCAGCAGTAAAAGTAATACTTTTTCAACT
This sequence comes from Platycnemis pennipes, assembly GCA_933228895.1. Classification (NCBI taxonomy): domain Eukaryota; kingdom Metazoa; phylum Arthropoda; class Insecta; order Odonata; family Platycnemididae; genus Platycnemis; species Platycnemis pennipes. The sequence continues at coordinate 90,630,267 of OW121850.1, read as the reverse complement.
TTCAATCTTGCCTAAGAAAAAAGTAATATTTTACTGTACATTAACTTGGAAAGTGTGGTCTATGTCCAATTTTCTTCAAAGCTATACTTATTATATGTAAAAAAAATATAGCACATACTATAGTAATAAAATATAGTAAATAAAATGCATCATTTTTTTAATATTAATAAATCTGCCTAGCAAACCAGTTCCACAACATCATTGGGTTACTAAACAGTTATCCATAATATTTTCTGAGCTAAGTAAAAAACAGGGGCAACACTAAATTCACGCCCTTGGTAATCATGGCTACAGTCATTTTGATGGGTGAAGACGAAACTGATCCGTTACTTTTCACTAAAGAAGATAAACTTCAACATTCAAAGAAGGTAGTTCTATTCACTGACCTGTTACAGTTCTTACAATAAAAAAATATCCAAAAATTAATAGTATAAGATGCAATTTCCAAAGATGAACCACTCAGATTTAAAGACCCCTCATGACAAAATAAATGCGGACCCCAACTTAAATTGGTAGACTGGACCATAATCACAAAATTAGAGAAATAGATTGCCGAACTGACAGATTCAAAATGTCCTTTTTTCCTCGTACTATTAGGGATATGAATAAGGGTAAATGTATCCAGTACGAGTGTAGCAATGGATAACATTGGTAGCTGCATGTTTGCATAAGGACTTAAAGCTAACCCAACTAACAGCATGTTTTTGCATGTATGCTTTACTATTTTAATTTTTAATTACAAATTTTATGCATGATATGTAGTGCATGCTTGGTGAGAGTTCACCCCCTGCCACACACCTTTATGGTGGCTTGCAGGGTATTATGTAGATGTAGATGAAATGCTCTATTTAGCAGGCAATTTAATATATTAGCATATAATTGTAAAAACAAATGCTCCCCCAGATAAATGCAGCTTCCTGGATGAATACTATTTAATTCCAAGGAAATTAAGGAAGAATAAACAACTTTTGGGAAGATGACATATGAAAGGATTCCCATTTTTACTGGGTCAAATGAATTTCCTTTCCATCTATAAAGAAAAATATAGGTATGCCAGGGAAAAGGGTTGCTGATCCATAGATATTGGTGTCACTGGCATATCTAGGTATATCTGGACACAGTACATATTACAATGCATGTATGAAATATGTTATACGGCCTGCCTACGTTGATGGCAGAGTGATGGAAATTGGCTTGCCTAACTAGAATTAAATATCCAATGTACTATTAGATCAAGGAGACAACCACACAGTTCGGCAATTCTGGATAAGTGTCACATCAAAAACTGATAGAAGGGGAGTAGAAACAAGAAGGTATACCACCACACAAAACTGAATGGCCGTTTTTACAAACATATTCATGCTTCAAAGTTTGAAAAGCACAGAGCATGAAGAAAGCAAGGAGCATTTAATGTTGTGGATCAGAGCAGAAAGATAGTCATTCAAATACAATGGCATTAATTAAAATGAGCACTATACAATTACAATAAAAGTGTGAGCAGCCCTTTATCAGAATAGAAATCAATCTCCACACCTGTCATTGGAATGAACACAAGCCTCGTGAATATGCCACTAGAGAAACAAAAGATATAGCAGCAACAGAAAGCATTAAAGGGTGCAAATGAGAACAAAATCATTTCACAATACTAAAGGCAAATAGGTGAGTCACAGGAGTAAAGGCAAGATTTTGGAAAAGGGTGGGTACCTATAGCATACACAGTGGAGTTACCACACAGATCAAATCAAGGATTTGTATATGACAGTACATTCAACAAAAACCTATAGTTGAACACAGCATTTTTGTTAGATTTATACAACTTAATATCTTTCTGAAAACACTGGAAATCACCAGCAGAAATACAACAAACCTAATTCATAAGTATGACCAGAAGAACTGTTAGAATCATTAACACATATCTATGGCACACTATTCCAAATGGAGAGTATTTACAATGGATGCATAGCTGCACTTCATGTACCTACTTTCTAGACTACCTGAAGGTCACAGTAAATTCTAAAACATCTCTGAAGGAAATTATGTACACATATATCATGGAATATAGGTATTGTGAAGTAAAATTTGGAGTTCAATCCATTGTCTGAATCTTAGATACTACTCAGTCATCAAGTTTTTCACAAAATGCATCGTTTAAACAGTGTTAAAAAAATATGATCGATTAACAAATAAATACTACCTATTCTGAATATGAACTAATATGATTTTTGGAATAAAACAATTCTTGGTAATGACTTCAGGCCTTACTATGCGGAACCTCTCCATGGTGAAATTGTGAATAACAAAATTACTACACTTTTTAATGGTCCACTAATAAGGTTTACTGTTATGACCCAGGTTTCGTACGCTTAGTGACTCTCAGTATCACATAACAATTCTGTGCCATGGGCACTACTATCATATTACTATACACACCATAACATAAATAATGCCTGACTACCATGTCATTTACAAACACCAAATTTACTGGAGTGGGAAAGTAAGTTTACCATGGCAAAATCATTCCAAGCATAAATATCAATTAATTGTAAAGGTTTACAACTAATCACCCACCACTCTTAAACAAGAGGGCATGGCAAAATGTTTGAACCAATGACAGAAAAAGATGTATTGTCAGTTTCATTTGATTCGCGATAGAAATAAAGTCACTTAAATGATGCACTTCTAAATGAATTATTTCCATACTCAACAAGTATCTGTCAATCCAATGAAATTCCCTGAATTGAGCTAAAATGCAGAAGGAATGTAATTATAACATAGAGTTCCAAAGAAATCAAACTCTGCCCACCAATATATCGGAATATAACAGATACATGTGAAATAATAGTTCCATTGTGCACATATGAACTACATCTATATGTGGTGCTGAAGAATAAGATGTTCAACAACAGAATAATTATCGTACTTGGCAATTACCGACCACTACAACAATTAAGCGACATAATACCATTGAAACATGACAAGTTAAGCATAAAAATAAAGTAAAAAACTACTAGAAATAACTACTAATGTCGCGTGGTATTAGAAAAAACAGAAGGTAAACACAGCTCTTTAATTTTAGGAGAAAATCATAAGAAATAGCTAACCTTCGAGGTCTCCTAAATGACAAATCAGATCACCACCCATGTCACAAATGTATCATAAAAAGGTGAAGCCTACACCACATCATAATGATATTCACTAATACACATTGACAAATGATATTAGGTTGTCGTTTAACAATAGTCTTATGTTAACACAAATCTAGGAATCAAAATAAGGAGAGGGCATACTTGTTTTTAGTAACGGCCTAGTTTACAGTGTAGGCAACGGTCATTGGATCTATAAATGTCATACAAAATCCAAATGCTACAACGGAAATAACAAATTACAGATCTACACGGGATGCAGAGTATATGGACCCGTGTCCTCGATCGCCACCTGCGATTTACTACTATACTGTGATATTCTGACACACAACGTTAAGATTAACGGTATGGGTACTGAGAGAAGATTCGCCTGAATCAGAACAAACAGACCTTCGTGTACACAGCCTAACGAGATTAATCAAAACTGATAATAAAAAATCGACTATCAAACCACAAAAGTATTCCATACATTTTCAACAATTTTTAAAGCAATAACTCCAGTTCTTCGATTCTTCAGAAGCATTGTAAATGAATAAATTAAAGGCATTTTATTGCGTCCGTAAAATAAGAAAAAATAAGTCGAACAGATGCATAGATCCTACCTTTAAAATAAGACTACTCTTCCGGCTTTCTGAAAAAACATTGCCGCCCTAATTTCTGAGTAACTTTCAAACAGGTGCCGCAACTGACGAAGATCTACGTCAATTGCCGATGAATACCAAACGCAGTGATTATGCTATTAATCTCTTCCGAATTCGGAAAATTACGTATAGACACACAACTGTACAGCTCATACAAATATGTAAGTAACAATGTAACAAATTCTCAAGGTTATTTTTCAAACAACCTTCATGGAAAGAAATGAAGTATCCACCCACTAAAACTTAAATATCACCTGGGTAATGTGCTACCAAAGGCTAGCCTGAGCCAAAACATGAAAATTTCAATAAATATGATCTTAACATAGTGAAAAACTTACCTTAGTTTTAACCTCTACTTTGTTGCTTTCAACTTTCAGGTGAGTCTTGGATATTTTCGACATATCGGGTACATTCACACGATAACCAACTTTAGCACTTTCATTTCACACCATACTAATATTTAAATTTCACATCACTGATATAATACCTATGAATAAACCAAAAACAACCATCGCACGATGCGGACGAACATAGTCTCATCATTTAATGAATGTACACAACGTGGTGACGTCAGGCGCACCTGTTGTAGCCTCCAACCAGTCCATCTTATATTTCTTTTTCACATTCTTTTGGTTATTGCGGTATCAAAATAAATAATTATGGTAAAACATTTCAAAAAATTAAGTTTCTTTCATGAAAAATAATATTTTATACAGGATTTCAGTAAAATTAAAGATAGGATACACATGAAATTGACATGTTAAATTGAATATAAAACTGTAAATATCTCAATTAATTAGAAATAATACAGGGTTTTATATCAAGAAGATAATTTCCATGGCTAAGCTATATATCTTATAATGTCTTATAGTAACTCTTAAAATAGTTTTTCTAATGACTAATATGAATAACGAAAGTAAAATAAATGACTGTAGCAAGCGACTGTGTTCAAGTTTGATATTGATTGCAATTCGAAGAAAACGATGTTTTAAAGGATAGAATTTGTTGTTCCACTTGCATTTAGTGATATTGTGTCCTTATGGACAGTAAATAACCGTCGTATTCGATGTGATGAATAATTTCTACTCCTGATTTTCTCTGTGATTAAAAATGGGACTTTTAACCGACCCTGGAGCCGGTCGAGGAAAATTAACCCAAATATTAGTTTCTCATCACAGTAAACTTTGTTCTTTGTCTTACGTTTGTGGAGTAGTATGGTTTATGCTCTTAGCTCATGGATATTTTAACGCAGGTGAAGTATTATTCTGAGCATGATACTCTTTCCTCTGTGCCCATAGTACACATTTAAACTAATTTTATTAATCAGCTATTATTATTTACCTGATGTGTGAGCAGCTATAAGTAGTTGCTATTTCTCGAAGCAACATTTTCTTGGAATTAAACGCATTATTTTACCTATGGTTAATTATGCACTTTTCTTAGTTTTGGATCTATTGGCTGAAATTTCACGAATACTTTTAGTTCGAACAATTACAACCAATGCATTGTTCTCATTGGTAGTTTGTTATGTTCTTATGCATTGCGGAGCAGGTACCTATTTTTCTGAAAACGCCTTACTTCCTGGTCTGGTGAAAGGAGAATTCGATGAGCACGCAATTGCGAAGAATTATTTTAATGAAATCACCGAAGAAGCTTCGAGGTATCCAGATGCTGTGCCATATCCTTGGCTTATAGCAAAATTCAAGCAGTTGAATTTGGATACATACACACACAACTTCACTTTGAAATACCCATTGGGAGCGCGAAAGGTAAATTCTTCGGAACTTTGTTGAGAAATAACTCGTATAAGTCATAGAGAGGACGAAAAACTATTATGAATACCCCGTGATTATATTGTCTGATTCTCTTCGAAGGTTTATACTGGGAAAAATGTGTACGGTATTTTAAGAGCTCCGAGGGGTTCAAGCACAGAGGCATTGGTGTTATCAGTACCGTATCGACCTCCAGATAGTGTTCATCCCCCTACGGCTTCCTCTCTAGCACTTGCTATGGCACTGGCTAAATTTTTTAGAAGTAAGTTGAAACCATGTTATAACTTGGTTTATACTGAACGATTAATTGACAATAATCAGTGCACCATAGAGCATTATTTTACCAAAATTCTTATCTAGGACAAAAATATTGGGCGAAGGACATAATCTTCCTTGTCACTGAGCATGAGCAGCTTGGTGTGCAGGCTTGGCTTGAGGCATATCATGGAGTTTCCTGCGGGTATGAAGGCGTTCTGGATGCAGGAACTCTACCAGGAAGAGGAGGATCCATTCAGGCAGCTGTCAATTTGGAAATCCACTCGGAACGAGTCGGGAGCATAGATGTCAAAGTGGAGGGCCTAAATGGACAGCTACCAAATCTCGACCTTGTCAATCTTGTTCACCGTATGTGTTCTAAAGAAGGAATAAGACACACCTTCAAGGATCGGGTAGGAAATTAATGTTTTAAATTTTCCTTGAAAACCACTGACTAAACTCCTTTCAAATTTTAAATCTATTTTATTCTTTTATAGACAGAATTTTTAAACTTGCTCCATCTACATTCTGTAATGGCCTATAATATATTTTTTCTTTGAACTGGTCAGCTGTTCATCTCTCCCCGAAAAACTAGTTTGTTGTCAATTAAAAGTATTTTTAACTACCAAACTATCTAAAATCAAGAAGTTAATTATCAAAAAGGAAAAAAAAGCAACTGAAGTCCTTAGCTGCAGTTCATTGTGCTTGGATATTTGTAAAAATATAAATATGCTTGGCTCTCAGGCTCTGAAATTAATTTTCTTGTTGAATCCAGGAGGATGCACCAAACTATGAAACTTTCAAAGGTTGGGCAGATTCATTCCACACTCTGATGTTAATGGTTTTCACTCAGTCAACCGGGGTGCCAAATGGAAATCATGGTCTATTTCACAGGTACCTTATTTTTTATATTTTTAATTGTATTACATTTGCAATTCATTTATTTTCATTGACCCAAAAATAGTGCAAATGGCCTATTACATCAGACACTATAACCAATAACAAATACACAGCACACACATGCCCTGGGTGGTGAAAATCTGATCCCGACAGGACTCAAACCCATGACCCTAGGAATAGAAGTCGAGGACTTGACCTGCCGCCACAGTAATGCATTTGGAGATAATTATATACATATAATCAAAAGAATTGAAAATTAAAAGTCCTTGAGTTGCAGTAAAAGGAAAAATGTATCTCGCATCTATGTGTATATCCAGTGAGCCAACAATAATAATTTTCACATGCTGTTAGAAAGAGTAGAAAAGGTGCGAAAAGGAATAATCTCTAAGTAACACATTATAAGATGACTCCTCCATTCATATAATAAGAATTTATAAACTATTCCTTAGGTGGGAAGTTGAATTCATATTAATTAACCAACCAATAACTAGGCATCCAAATACATACGGTGTAGTCCATATCAATTCAGGCAGGCAAAGAAAAAAATCTTACCCTTATAGACTCAATTGTTATTTAATTTAACATGTTTTAATATTAAATTGTTCTATCTCTTGAATTGTTCGAGTTATTTTATTGCTGTTTTTTAATTAAAAGACAAGACTTTTCTGATTAAAATGATATGCTTCATTTGGAAATGTGTGTCTAAGTTCTCTTTCTGTAGTCTTCTGAAAAGTTTTTATTAAAAAAAATTTCATGCACGTCTAAAAAATTTTAATTTTTTAGTATCAGTACCATACAGTACTACATTTCCTGAATAGGAGAAATCCCACGTTTGAGTTTAACAGGTTTTATGAACAATTGAAAATAATGCCATGCATCAAAACAGTAACTTCTGCCTCCAGGGGGGTTGTGTTTGAAACCGTCGGGATTATCCCGAATAGGTAACCTAGGAGTCACGTGGTATAAACACGAATGGTTCGCAAATTTGGTGAGTTAAAACAGCTGATTACAACCTCAATTATTGTTTACACTCATGTTTAATCTCATATGGGGGCTCTATATTCCAGACAGATAAGAAAAACTCAGGTTAAACAATGATGGTACTTATAATGAAGTATGTTATCGACCACACTATTTATGTGGAAATGAATAAGTTGTCTGGAGTTGTTTGGTCGTTTAAGAGAAACGCCAATTTTCGCCAACGTTTCGCCTCTTTATTGCGGCTTCATCAGGGCTATTTCATGCACAATGTAAGTTTTTATTTACATTTTCATTAATTTTTTACAGACTTAGATCAGATTTTAAAAAGAGGAAAAAAAAGAATTAATACAGAGCAATCTTGTTACATACCTTTTGGTGACAAATAAATATTCTTTATGTAATAATTTTAAAGTTTTGGTTGTTTTAGATTTTTATATAATAAAGTTTGTGATGAATTTATGTAACCCAGAAGCGTAATATTGTTGTTGTTGTTTATAACAAAATTGTCACCAAAAGGTATGTAACAAGATTGCTCTGTAATCATTTTTCTTCTCTTTAAATTCTGATCTAAGTCTGTAAAAAATTAATGAAAATGTAAAAACTTACATTGTGCATCAGATAGCCCTGACGAAGCCGCAATAAAGAGGCGAAACATTGGCGAAAATTGGTGTTTCTCTTAAATGACCAAACAACACCAGACAACTTATCCATTTCTAAATGATGGTACTGTAAGGATGGATTCAGACACATTAAAATTTGCAAACATTCGTGTTTGTACCACGTGACTCCTTGGTTACCTATTCGAGATGATCCCGAGGGTTTGAAACACACACCCCCAAGGGTGTGCGGCCAGGATATTAGCGGTAGGGGATCTGGTACGGCAGATCCCCTACCACTGTCCCAGATGACAGGACATGACATGACATACCCCACCGCCACTGACCATTGACACTGCCCAAAATTACTACATTTTGTTAGACTTTGTTGATCTTGTTGATGTACATGTCATTAGTGCTTGTGATTCTGGCAAGTCCTTTACCTAAATCCAGATGGGAAGCATATGCAAAGAGGGGGTGCGCAAAAAATTCCAAGGAGTGTAACACATGAGAGATTATCTCTGGTATTTACTGGTATTCTGCAAGTTTTGATCCAGTCAGTAAGCTTGTTATGTCATGAATTACAAATTAAATAATAAAATTTAGTTTCAAAAGAGATTGATGCAGAAAATATGAAGACAATTTGGTTTAAGTAGAAACATACAAATAATATAAGAACATATTACATATTGGGTAGTTCAGAAGATAGAGGAAAGATGCATGTACATTCAAGCTTCTCCATGCTCAGAGTGTTGAGTTTGGTTGGGGAGGAGAGAAAATTGCTGTCAGAAATTGGAAGATGGTAGATTATGTGGATGGAATAGGTACTCAGAAACAATAAAATGCTGTAGGTTGTTGCCAATGGGTGTGGAATTCAGGGTAAGAGAGGAGAAGTAAGTTATGATGTGCTATTAACAGGGAATTCCTCTCTATCGTGTTAATTATTGATCTGTCTGCTCCCACTTATTCTCTATTCTTTCTTTGCTGGCATGGTCCAATCTGGATATGCCACAGCTCACCTCCAGAAGTCTATTTCTAAAGCTTATGGCCATTATTTCTGTTATTTGTTTAATTTCAGTGTTTCTGGACCGTATGTTATTATTCTTTCCGGGATGGACTGATAAATAATTTGTGTAATTTTCTTAATGATATTTTTATTTCAAAGTACACAGTCAAGCTGTCAAATCACTTATTTCCCCTGGCCTATCTTGCTATTCACCTCATGGGTGCTTCTCCCTTTTGTCAGTAAGGTAATTCCCAAATATTTGTAAACTTTACTTTCTTTGATGCTCACTTTGATTTAGCCTGATTCAATATCTCAATCCATCTTCTCCCACTTTGTTATTCCGATTACAATTTATTAATGGTTGGGCCCCAAGAATCATATTCTCCTTTTCACTTTCGAAGCATGTAGGTCGAATTATCTTGTCAGTAGCAATAAAGAACTAATCGTCTGTGAACAGTGGAGTATATAAAATGTCCTCATCAATTATCATTCCCATTCTGCTACATTTTCTTTTCCAAATTTTAAGAGCCTATTCTAGGTGTATTTAAAATGAAAGACTAATGATTATACACATAATAATTGGTAAACAAATAACAACATTGAAAATAAATTAGGTATTTCGTGTAAATGTCTGTTTTATCATTCACCAAAAGAGAGGGTTCATTAGGCAGTGTTATGCAATTTAGGGAGGGAGTATCTTTGAGAATGTTACTGAGCGTAATAGGGTCAAGGGTAAGTGAAGGCAAAAGTGTAATAAATCAGCATTATCTAACATACAAATGCCCCAAATGTCTCACTTTGTAATGGTGTGCTCTAGTTGTATTCCCCTCATTACACCAAAAGGAAGATTGGCATGTGAATAATTCTGCGCACAGCCCTAATAATAAGCCAGAGAAACAGCATTGTTATCTTTATATTTGACCTGCTCTTGTAGAAGTATCATTATCAGTCCTTTTGTGATGTGCTTAATGATGCTGTGAGGCTTATCAGAATAATTCACTTGTACCCAACTGCATTTCATGGTTCAGGGTTAACTCTACTCAAGCTGCCTGAGTTACACAGGGTACCAGTGAATTACCAGCCAAAGTCAAGGTCATTGCGCAATGATTTTTTTATTTTATGGGAAACCATCAGTTCAACCATCATATTCTTACGGTATGTCCTATTGTTTATCCTTAGGTTTGGAATTGAAGCAGTTACCCTTGAGGGCTTCTCTAAGAAGATTAAGGGTAATCCAGCTGGTTTCTATCATCTTGGGAGGTGAGTTTATCTCATATCATTGAAATTGCCGGCCTCGGTGGTGGCAGGGTAAAGCCCTCGCCTGCCATTCCTGGGGTCGCAGGTTCGAGTCCCGCCGGGGTCGGATTTTCTCCACCCAGAGAATGACTGTGTGTGTTCTCTAACTGTTATTTGTTATCAAACTCTATGTAAAATGGCCATATGAGTTGTATTCGAGTCACTGGAAGCTAAAAAATAAATCTCATCCAAACCCATCAAAGCATACCCAACCATAAGTGTAGGGCAGGGGTGGGGAACTTGCAGCCTCAAGGAGGAACCTGCTCTTTGAAATACTGTATTTTTATGATATATATAATTAGTGGTAATGAGTCAATTTAGGCTTAATGATGTCTCTTGTATTTTAAACAAAATATTAAACAATCTTTTGTGTAAAACATAGAACAATATGTTAAACAAGAGTTTTATGTAGCCATTGTATTTCATTATGAATTTCACAAACTTCCATAATGTCATGCCTGAAACGATTTCTTATAGAGATTGTAGTGATATAGTGGCCGCTTCAAGCATAAATTGAAAGATTTTAGAAAATTTTTAATAACTTTGAACAAACAAAAATCTTTTAATGCATGAAGCACATAAATGTTTACAAAGATGAATGTTCATGAACAAAAAAGAGGCAAGTACTTCTTTGTAAAGTGAATGAACAAATCTGTTCAAAGACGATATCATGTAACCTTGAATTATAAAAAAATATCCAAAAACAATTAACAGAAGACAAAATCGCCGTACTGATGATTGATTGGTAAAATATGACTGCAGTGGGTCTTATTAGTCAAGTGAAAACACGTTTATAGGGTGGACCAGAATATATTACACTGAATCTGCAGGCAAAAAATAGTAAAAACATGAAATACTGCCAAAAAGTGAAAGGGATGATGAAATCAGAAAGGAAGCACGCAAGATGATAGCCAGAAACCAACTGCAGAGCAGAGAAAATGAAGCACTGCCATACAGCAGTGCATACGTCCGTAATACCCATTCACGCAGGGCCCAAATGCATGAAAGCATTGACTGTCATCCACATTGAATGGATTAACACACTTAATTTTGTATGATGCATTTATAAAACTTTATCACAGTATGCTAATTGCAGCTTGTACTTCTATTGTACCTACTGTTATTGTAAAACTCTAGTGTTCTTCCTTAGTGAGTATTGCCTTTCTTGAGACAAAAGTTGATTAGGTTATCCATATCCTGCTACTGGTGCACACTCTTCAACCTTATACATAGTCTAAAGGAATCATTAGCATTGTATTATAAACATACTTAAATGCATTTTCTATGAATTCATATGTGTGTCTTTTTTTTACAGAGTTGTGGAACGAATTTTCAGAAGTCTCAATAATCTCTTGGAGAGATTTCATCAGTCCTTCTTTTTCTACCTCTTGCCAGCTACAGATCGATACATCTCCATTGGTAAGAAAATAAAATTAAACTGAATACTGATTCAACATGAAGAAAAGGAATTCATAACTTGCTTATGATTAATGTGCTTTAATGAGACAAATGTTGTTTTCTTGTGAATACTTCTTTTGTTCATGAAAACTAAAAAGTTAATGGGTATTATTGTAACAATATCCCTTGTGTTTTTTTCCTTTGAATATTTTTCAAAACAATTACCCTTAAGGTTCTATTTTCAGTAAACTTCCAATGCAACCAGTGTAGGTAAATTTATGTCATATTTGTTATGTTCACATTTATGTCATAAAATCTCTCATTCATTATAGCAAATGTAAACTGAAAACTATACTGAATTTACTATATTGAACTTTCGTTATTGCCGAAGATGTTTAAATAATCATTCCACAGCCAATTCCAAAGATTTTAACACTAGTTTAACTAATATTTTGGGTATTTTGGGCATACTGCCAAAAGATTCCATAAAGGTAGGTATGAAAATGATATTTTCACTCACTTCATTGACCCATGATTTTATTTACTGTTCATGGCAGTAAATTTCATGTTATATGCAATTACAGTTGAGCATCTTTAATCCGGCACAGTCGGGACTGAAGTGATGCCGGATTAGGGATTTTGCCGGACTATGGGTCACGCATGGCAACTGGTCTATTTCTGACTTCCAGGTTGTTTTCATTGAAAGGAGTCAATTATTTATAACAAAATATATTCCTTTGCCATTTACTGAACATTATTTTAAAAAGAGTTACTGAGAATAATCAGAAAGAAATGGTTTCTTAATACACAAAGTTATTATTTAAAATTATCGAAGTTGCGGAGTGAGTGAAAATAACGGAATCTAAGCATTGTGCATATAGCTGCACATGTAAGAGTTTCATATTGTTATTGGAAAAGGGTATAAAAATTGATATTTCTTATGCTGTGCTTTGTGTAACATAATTTCCTACCGCACTCGATTTGTTATCAGCTGATTCAGCGTGATGCCAACGCGTGGGTGTCGTGTGTACGGCCGCCCATCACTACGTCACCGTGGGTGACCGGACTGGATTATTCTTTAAAGACCATCATCAATAGTAGTCTTCCTTCAACAATTTCAGGATGATCATCTTCATCCCCACTCGGATTTATTGTTATTAATTACCATTTCAATGATTTCATCATCTATGATATGTTATTTGGTGAGAATATTGTGGGCGCTAACTATCCTTTCATCTAAATTTACCAATTCCATTTCCATTAATTCAGGGTTATGGATGATGTTTTTAAACTCCATCATCATATTTTTATCCTCAGAAACATGAAATTTTTTAAATCCCGTTTTCGTCTTTATTTATTAATTAATTATTTCGTCTATATCAAACCTTCAAGCAGTGAACAATTTAAACCACGCGTGTTTTTAGAACGGACGGTGAAATTTCCTGAATCACGTCTTTTGGATTGATCACGTCTATTTCTAAAAGAGTTTATCCTGCTCCATTAGCATTTGGCCAGAAATACTAACTAAGCCCTTCACTTCGACGCAATCGAAATCAGGCTATCTAAATCAGCACTTAAATCTTCTTTCATAGTTTTTCTCTCTGTTATCTACTTCTTCGTATCACTTTAACAGTAAAATGTTGATGATTTTTCTCTTTCAGCTTCTTAATGTGCTATATTGTTGAAGATCCCACATAGTATGTTTCAGTCAAACGCTTTACTGATGCAACGGCGTCAAGCTTTTTCACAACTTGCACTTTTTCTGCGATGGTTAACGTTTTGTACTGTTGCCACAACTGTATGGATGAGACATGTTTTGCGTGAAATATAAGAATATAACCAATAATTTTATCATATTACTTCTAGTGGTCAATCAAAAATGCGCGCGCCATTGAAAGTGGTCGATCTGTAAATTAGTCGTATTCCGTCTCGGCGATGTCGTCAAATTTATATGTTTACTTCAAGTTCCAGAATAATTCCAGTGTAGGTGAAGTACCAGAAATTAATAAGTTAAAATTATTCTGATTCTCGAAATGGGAAAATTAACGTTAAGAATCAATATAAGAATAATATCTCGGCAGGTTACGAAGCAATGTTCCGGTTAAAAATGTTTCGGCATTTGCCACTAATTGTAAGTACCAGATAGTTGGTCATGGCAAAATTGCCGGATTATAGGTTCTCCCGGATTAGGGGTTCCCGGATTAAGGGTGCTCAACTGTATTTGGAATATAAAACGTCAACTTTTGGCACTAGGGGCACTGTGCATTTCCGTACCTTCTTGAGTTCTAAATACATCGTGGGTACAAGTAATGTATAGCAATTTGATGAACTATTATCAGCAAAAACTTCATAAACCAGAAAAATTGTCATTCCTCTCACTCTACAACTCTAAAAGGTTTAAAAAAATATAAATGAGTCTGAGAAAGTTCTATTTACTATAATTTGCAAGAATGCTAGGTAATGACATACCCAAATATTTCCTAGTAGGAAGTTCTATAAACTGGGGAGGTAACTTTCTTCAGGATAGAGTTAGAAATCAAAGAGGCTGTTTTCAATTGCTATAAATTCCCATCAGAACAGCTAACTTGTCAGAATCATGCTACTACCAGTAGAGTATGCGCTCGGGGATAGATAATGGTAAGCCACACACTGAGCAATATTGAGATTTGTTCACCTTTCTTATCTGCTAGAGGATGGGAAGCCACTGATGGAGTATTATTTGAAGAAACCAAGAGATGGCAGCACACACCTTGTTGTTATGTATTGCACCAAGACACAGCACCTGATTTATGGAATTTTTCGAACCTTCAGATGTCTCTCCTGTAAAATTTCCTAAATGTGGCTTACCATTATCTAGCCCCGAGCGCCTCATATGTATTGTCAGAATCATGGAGCCCAATATCATCAGAATTTACAGATATGCACATAACAGTAATCAGGCATCATTGGCAACAATAAGCACATGGAATATTCTCTTGATTATTTGAAATCATAATTGTTCCAAGGAAGGTCACACAACCAGCTGTGAGATCCTTATTGAATATCATTGAGATATGCATATTATATTCTGTCGTAATGACTTCTAGTGCCAGCAGTGCGATTAATAATGCCCTCCCACCCTTTCTCTTTTGGATTAATTAATTTCATGAGTTTACTATCAGATCTAATGACTTACGTTTATGCGGGTATGGCCAGAATGTTATACCATTGATCATTGGGCAGAACATTCAGCAGAAAATTCTGTTTCCCTCGTTAATGCTGATTTATTTTACATGCAAATTGTAGGTTTATAAATGGTCCCTATGCCATCCCTCCCTATTTCAAGCTTCATGTTACATATATGCCATACTCGTTATATGAGGCTTCTACTTAAGTTGCATCAATACATGCAAAAATGCACTGAAAATTACTGTTTCATTAAAAAATGTTAAAATTTCTTAACCTAACCTCTTGCACTCTAAATGATATATGGCTTGCACCATATGTACACTTTAGTGAACATTTGTGAGAAATCAAAGATATCTTCAGCCGGAAATCTTCAGAAAACATGTACCCTTACCCTGGAAGAGGTGTTTCAGGGTATTGTTGGCATGGAAATTTTTGTGAGGGAAGTGAAACTGATAGTTGCTGTGTAAACCAATCAATTACTTTTTCTGATTTGATATCATCTGCCAGTTACTCTCCTTTCCTGTCACTCTCCATTATAGGTTTTTATGCATAAGCAATCCATTTTTTTTCTTAGCACATTAGAATTGTCAGTGAAGTTGATGACACTAACCCATACTTTTGGGTGATTTCTTTGTTATTGGCATCCTTTCTTACACGATCATTTGTTGTTGCAAAACTTATTTTTTTATTATATAATGTATACTGCTATATAGTCGTAACAAACCCTCTATGTTATTGGTTAAATTTGCATGCGAGCCAGAACTCATGCCAATTAACCTTCTGCACCTGCTGATACAATATTTTAATAGCCCGGTTGAATGTCACTATTTATTTGCATTTCTTTCGGTCCCTCTCAATCCTAATGATGATGATAAATAATGTCCTTCTTCAATGTATGCAATCCCCATGGGTAGAACATTGAGCAATTAATGGATGGTCCCAGGTAAATCTATATGGTCTAGCTAAACTCGATGCATTTTTTTTGTTACCAGGTCTTTCTTGGTCCCCACAGGTGGCGCTAGGAAAGTGCTGCTTTACCCTTCCCTGATGTTAGAGTTTTGTTCATGTTTGGGCTTGTTAGTACTTGGTGTGTCCACACCCACTAACTAAACCAGGGGTTGGAAAACTATACACACAGCCAAACGTTGCTCTTTAGGTTTATATGTGTGTGGCTCTGAAGTAAAATTTAAAATGAAGATAAATATATCATAGTTTCACAAAGCATATTATGTCATCATTAAATGAAACTAGCATTGTATCATTTGCTAGCATCAACTTGGTATAGTACTTTACATTAAAAACCTCTAGTTAATAATGATATGACAATATACATGTATTTATTCATCTTTTCTGTATTTACAAAAGTATATTTATGGCTCTTGAATAATTTTTAATCATTTGTAAGGTATAGGATTTTGCTCTTCCATCTCAAAAGCTTGCCTACCCCTGATATTGACAAACCTAACTTAACCTCTCAAAGTTTAAGACCAGGGATGATACTCATTCCCACTGCACCAGATATAAATATCTTCAATATCCCTTTCCATAGACTAAAAAGGTCGGCAGACAGTTGTCTGGTTTCAGGAGTGAAGTGTTTTATTAAACTGCCATTCATATCCAAACCGCACTTTTGTGAGTTTTTAAAGTACAAGATATACTCTTGGATTCTTGAAGCTCTTCTTTTTATTCACTGACAGAGTTTTTAAGTGTTAAGATTGTGGATGCATAAATTGATGTCATCTGTTGCTCCTATGTAATTTTGTGATTGTATTTTATTCTTTTTTTTGATCATGACTATTTAACAATTCTGAGTTTATACTTTGTAAATTTTGACCAGATCTACAGTTGTTCAGCTCCTGGATCTTATCCTTATTATTAATTTTATATAACCTTCAGGCTGAACACTAGTTGAGGTTAATGAATACCTTTATTTGCTTGGAAAGAGAACGACTTCACAATCTTTAATTTTTCCATTTCTAGGGATGTATATGCCACCATTGGGATTGATAGGGGGAGGTCTATTTATCAAAGCCTTTGTTGTATGGTTGAAGATGCAAGAAGACAAAGATCCCTCTCCTAAATCCAAAGAATCGGAGGGTGAAAAGAGTGAGGTTTCAAATCCAGATATGAATGATGGAATCAAAGATGGTGAGGATGATCTCAGTAAGATTGAGGATGAAAAGGAAGATGGTGGAAAAGATGCTGAAAAGCTGATTGGGGAAGACAAGGGACCAAGTCATATAAGGAAATCAAGTGATGTTGAGCCTCCTGAAAAGATTGAAACTGTGAGTGTTTTCTTGAAATTAAGTTATTGCCAAGCTATATAGTTATCTGACGTAAGACCTTCCTCTCAAAGGCTTAATATAAGGTCATCATATTACGACAGTTTAACTGCTGGGGAATTATTATGCTTTTACTCTCATTGATTATTTTGCAAACTTGTCTCTTATGCTTTTCCAAATACCATAGTAACTCGGTTACTTTGTTAGCTGAAAGAAAGATAGATGAAATAATTCGGACTTACATTCAGGCCTAAGTTAGCTAATGAACCAGTATGAAGTTCATAGTTCCAGCCTCAACTGTGAGCTCTTTGAGTTGCCTACTGACACGGGAAATTCCCCCTAAAAGTCTACACATAGATGTAGACTTATAATCAAGTATTCATTTTGGTTTTTCCATAGATTCTTTGAGAAAATGCTTGAAAAAAAATTTTTTTCAAATCTGTTATATTTTTTCACACTAAATTTTTCTCAGTTGGGAAGAATCATGATTCTCCGGTAGCCATAGTTTGGGAAAACGTTTATGTGTATAAATCTGCTTGATGCGTCATAATCGGTTACAGTCCATTTGCTTTGACTTGGTTGATGCTCAGGTGGGCCTAGTCCAACTCAAGGAATAGGGGTGACAGCACGTAGAGAGAAGGGAAACATGCACGAATTTGGGACTAATACAACCAAAATCACTCAGTGCCTGTGACATGTGGAGAGTAGATACACTAATTTGTTCCCCCTCTGTTCAACTAATTTCCCCACTTGCAAGTTTCCATCAGCCAGATTAATTTCAATGGACTTTAAATATGTCATACTTTATTTAATGGTAATGTTCACATTTGCATGTAACTTTATCATTGCCCAATACCTTTTGTAATGGATCAGAGGGTGTTTATGTTTGTTTATCTTTATCCTGAAGTAAGAACAACATTTCAATCCAGTTTGAATGTGGAATAATGTCGTTTAATTTTTCAGGTCGTGCCATCCATGTGGAATGGAGTTCCATGGGCATGTGTCTTATTTCTGGGAGCGCACAAGATTTGCTTGGCTCTGTATTCCTCTACGGAGATGATAACTCGCCTTGGACTTGAGTATCTATTCTTGCCCACTGACGTATCTCTGTTTGTGGGCTTTTTGATTGCATCGGCTGGACTAACTCTTATATTTCCCATTGCCTGCAACTTATCAAAGCGCACATATCCTTCCAATCATCTCCATGTGGCACCAGAGTGGGCTCCATTTGTTAATATTGTTGCCCTGTTGGAGTTGTCAACCATGCTGCTAGCGGTGTCCATGCACAACTTTTCCCTCGCTTTGATCTGTGCTGTAATATACGTTCCACCAGCCCTTTGGATTGCTCCAACAAGAAATAGGTACGCTATTTGTTTTATTTCCTATGACTCCAATTCATAAAAATAATGATATAAAACCTTGTGTGATGTTTATTCTCAGTCAGTTCAACGTTAGCATTACCAAAAATGGCGGTGAAGTATCAATTTGTTTGAAAAGGGGCCTTGTATATATTTTTAGTGAATAGCTATTTTCTCACTGATGATAACCTCCTTTACTTCCACTGAGCTATAAGACATGCTTATGACTAGAGCGCGGAAAAAAAGTCTTCAATTTTGCAAAAAAAAGTCGCCTAAAAAGTCACGAATATTTTTGAAAAAAGTCTCTCAAAAGTCTGAGTTATTTCCGTGAGAAGAAACCCCTTAAATACTATAGATACTAACAATCAAGTTGCATGAGACAATATAGTTGCTTGTTTGCATGTTAGTTGTGCATGCTTGGTGATCTTCACCCCCTGCCACACACCCTCGTGGTCGCTTGCAGGATATCGTGTAGATGTAGATGAGAAAGTTGCTGAATTTAACTGAATTGTTGGAGAAAAGAGCCTAGAGACGCTAGTCCAGGCATTAGGGGATTTTACTTGGAAAAATTAGAGGTAGTTCTGGAAATTGATTTATCCTATGCTTTTTGGCTCGCTGAATACGAATTTCAAACTTCCCACCAAATCTTCCCCCCGCAACCCCACCAAATTTTGAAAATAACACTCAAAAAATTGCTTTTTTAGTTTTTAAATCGTTTAGTTTTGATTTTGGGAAGAACTAATCAGATAATCGAAAAGTAGACAATATGAGCAACAAAAAAGGTATTCTAACATTTTGACATAGGACGAAAGAGGTGCATGTTTCAGGGCACGCGGGCACCCTGAAACATGCGCCTCGGCATCGCGGGGCTGTATGCTCTAAGTTATGCAACCCCGCTTAACCACTCACTTCGTTTATATTCGCTCTCCCATCTCCCCATGGTTCATTTTCTTCGAAACTCACCCTTCCAGCTCATTGTTCCTCTATTTCAATATCTGGAAGTCCCCAGCACCCTACCTCTTACTAAAAAGGCATTAGATGACAAAGAGGGTGGAAGTACACTCCATTGTAAAACCTTGGAAACAGGGCGTTTTTTCAGTCAAATTGAAAGGGGAAAATTTTATAATGTACAATACAAAACAAGTTTTTACATAGGATAAATAATGTTATAAGGCAGTTGAAACATGATTTAATAGTTCAAAACTTAGTTTCCTGCTCAAGAAAAACCGAAAATGAGAAAAAGTACTTATTTGTTGTCCATCGTACAGGTCCTGTACCCCTATTTTCGGGGAAGCTGAGGCCCTTTTCTCTTGTTTTTCGTGATAATTTTAAAATCTTCTTCTCCGCTTGATCGCAGCCGAGGGTCCAGGTTCATCTACGTCATGCTTGCCTCGCTACAATTTAGGCTCATTTAATGATCATCTGCACACAATGTGACGCGTTCGCCTCATCGGAAATTCTAGATGATAATTCATATAATTGTATCATTTTTCCACTAATCTCCTAAACAAAAGCGGTGTGCTGGCATACAGTGTAGTGCTGTTGGCTTGTCAGCAGACCACCCGCGTTCAAATACACTGGTTCACAATTAGATCAATGCATTCTTTCAGATCAATCTATCCCTTTGTGAAGTCTTTGGACACCCTCAGCAAAAAGAACTCGAAGTGCGAGGTGGCCCAGGGAAAGGAACAATATGTGAATTTGACATGCAAATGGATAAGTACGGGGTGAGCTCTACCCTCACCTATCCAAACCAACCTTCGGGTTGAAGCACTGAGTGAGTGTGATTATTTCATGAACGGTAGAGCAATAGAAAGAATTCATTGCAGTTTCCAGAGCTATTATTAAAATTTCGCATTAACAATTGTTAGGAGCTTACATTTTACAGTACATCTCTGCTCTGTGTAGTAGGTACCGCATCAAAAACACAGATGCGTCCAACACACAGTTGAACAAATGTGATCACAACAGCCAAATACTAACTTAGGCATGTGGTTTAAATAAAAAGGCCCATAAAAGTCTCTTTTAATCAGAAAAGTCCCGCCACGCCAAAAAAGTCCCAAAAAGTCTCTAAGAAAGTCATTGAAAACAGTTTTATTTGATGAGATAGGTGAAGATTTGTATTTAAAACCACAAAAGTCCCACTTTTACCAAAAGTCAAAAGACTTTTTTTCCGCGCTCTACTTATGACTATACAGGAGATCCCAGTTCTACATTCCTTCCCTTTCCATCGTTCAAATGATGTCACGTGAAATATGTATTAAAAGTGATCCACTACTCCATCATCTTGATCCACCTTGATCTAGCACATTGATGATTTACAACTATGGTGTTTAATATAGATAATATACAATAAATTAGACTGGTAAGTGTGCATATTTATTTAAATGGCATCTTTCATCAATGTATTTGCAGAGGAATAAATGTAAAAGTGGACTATCAGAGAAAATCTGTGAAAACTGTTTTGATAAACTGCATACATAAAGCATCTCTTTAGGAAATGGCGATTCTGCTTTACATCATGATTTTGTGGAAAATTCTGTGATGTGAACACAGTGACTTCCAGTTTTAACTTATTTCTTAAGAGGCCAGTTTTAAGTGTACTAGGTATTTTCTGCATCATAACACTTTTTTTCTGAAGAGGTTTGTGGAAATGACCCTCTGTATTATATGGTCAATATCACTGTCAGAATTGGCCAAAATTCAACAAGTAATGAGTTTTCAGTGATACACAGCTGGTAAACTGAATTCAGAATCTTTCCTATGAAACTTGCACTTTTTGTTACTAAATTTGCTATCTCTGTTTTGTTTTTTTTTAAAAGGTTGCTTCTCAGTATTATCATGCATAGTAGCCGCTGATAATAAGAAGGGCAATAAGTTTACTCGAAATTAGTTGCCAACATTAGAGTCCATCATATATGCCAGAAAATAACTATTCTTTTATGACAAGGAAAGATACCTATTTGATGTACATATTAGAAATAGAAGAAAGAGCCTTTTTGCAAAAAAGCTCAACAAAAAAACTTCAAAAACTCAAATATCCCATCACAATTACTCTATAAATGCTTGATTAACTGTCGGTCAACCCCTAAGTTATGATTATCTCCCTTAACCTCTTCCACTCTAGTGCCATACAGTAAAAATGGAAAATCCATTTCCACATTTCATAGAAATTTACAAAGGAGCAATATATTGCATTTCCTGGCACATAATAGACAACATAATTTTTCAGATTAGATTTTAGACGAAAAAACTCATTTTTACTGTCAACAAATCATTGGAAGAAAATAAGATTTTTATTTTCCAAAAGTAGCACTTGTATTTAAGTATCTATTGCACTGTCCCAGTAATAGTTGAATGATTGAGTATGTATCTTTAGCTTGATGCCTAAATAGTGTGCTGTAAAAGTAGATGTAAATGAATGTACCTGTATCTAAGATACCAGTTTTGCCCTCGTCCATGGTCATAGGCTTATTTTAAAATAAAATTTCCAGTAAAAATGTCAAATTAGCCAGAATACATGGTAAATTTAGAACATATGGATGCATTTGCATGATTCTTTCCCTTTTTATGTGTAATAAGCAGGAGCAATAATAAAAATAAATGATTTGAGAGTAAGGGAGACCTACACAAATATTTTTGGTGTGATTAAAGAGAACTAGTCATGCTAAACTTCAAAATAGGAGAGCATAAAAATAGTTTTCGTCAAAAAAAATCAAAATGATCTACAAAATAGGAGAGCATCAGTGTTTTTAATAATTAATTTGATTGTCGAGATGAGGCATGTATTGACTCGGTAGCAGGTGAAAAGGAGGAGAGGAAATCGGTTACCCAAAAAAAAAGGAAGTGAGCATTTCTCAATCCTCAACTGATTCAGGAAATGCAACATGGTTGTGTGAACAAGGCATAGGTTATAATCTCTTAAGACAAGATATGCTGCCTGTTTTGAAAGGAAATGAACCAATAATCTGGAATTTTGTTTTCATTTCCTCTACGTAGATGGCATCACAGCCATTTCTACAGTCCATCTTTAGATCTCATTTCATGAAGACCTGATAAAAATCCAGGAAATATTTTTGTTCCCCACCCTGCCATTATCATCCCATATAAATATTGCATGCTTGACTTCAATAAATTAAGCCCTATTTCCATGGCGAGGGTGAATAGAGCTGAAACTGAACCATGTGTTTGCTGATCAACTAGGAAAGTATTTCTCTATTTTTTTATTAACTTACCAAATTGATATAGTCAAAGGGAAACTTAATGAATGATGTACTTGAAAGGGAAAATTGACTGCCTCCTTTAGCTCTGCCCTCTGAGGATAGTAATATGTCTGTTTTATAGACCTTCATATTTTTTCTTCAGGGTTTGCAAATTAGCTTCTAATGATTATCGTTTGTAGTCATTTAGATTTCAGTAATTAATGCTCAAGTCAAACTATTAGAAATTAGGAAACCAATAAGGCTAATGATGTTCTGCTCTGATGAAATTCTGTATTTGTTCAGTATGAAACAGTTATCACATCTTAAATATAAAACCACAGTGCTGTTGAATGTCGGTATTTTCCTGTAGTGTGTGAAAAGTAAACCATTTGAGTTATACACTGATAGGGACCTTAGAAATGTTCATTTCAAACAAGGTTCTCTGCTTCAGGTTGCGGAAGTGGTGCCAACGGCTGATTTGGCTTCCTCTACAGCCCTTATTCCTTATGTGTATTGCTGCAGCCATCAGCACTGCTGTTACCTTTCCTGAGGAACTCAAACAGCTGGATTTCACATTTTTCTCTAAAGTGATCAGTGCTTCCTGCAATGCATTGACATTTTCTGTTGTGGACACTTATACTTACGGCAGTTGGGTGTTTCCAATTGGCTGTTTTCTCCTGCTGCCAAACTGGTTACTATTCTGGGCAGTGGCCAATGCTTGAGTCAGTCATTCAAGTCATCACTTAATCCAGAACTCTTGAGTATTTCTTTTTATATTTCATTTGTACATGTAATGTCATTTAATGTTCACCCATTGCTGTGTATTAAAGACCAATCCAGTGTTTTCAATTTGACTTTTATTGCTAAGTACACTTTCACAGAAAATAGATCATGATTTTATAGGCATAATTTAACACAAAATAATGAATCAAAGCGCATTTAAGTTCCAAACACCTAGATTAAGCAGTTTACTTGTGTTTTCATCTAAATGTTTTCAATAAATATAAATATAATAACAAAAGCTTGGCAGTTCACGAGAACATAAAAAGTATAAGAGATTTATAAAAACTTTAACAAATATCCCCTCATCCATTTTTTACGCAGGGCATGATTTTCTTGTACACTAAATACTGTGCCTTAAAAGTATCTTAGATGCATTTAAGATCAACAAAAATGTCATGTACAATTGCATTTCTACCGGAATGAATTCTTGCAGGGAATTACAACTTCATGTTTGCTTTGATGAAATTGATAAGGCCATTTGTCGATTGATCATGGCTCTTCACTTCATCCTTCCCATTCAGTTCAGGTTCAATAGCTTTAGCTAGTTGTTTTCCCAGCTCCACTCTGTTTACCACAAAAAAAAAGAAAAAAAAGAAAAAAATTAGCCATATACTCAAACACTCAACAAGACAGCCGCATAAACCATATAGGTAGTTGTTTTTTATATGTAAAATATAAATCACATAAAGTCATTTATTTTTAATTTACTGGCATAGCTAGAGTCCCTGTCACGTCAAAATTTTCCTTTGCTTTGTATCCCCAACAGAGACTACCAGCGCAATTACTTATTTTCACCCCAAGTATTATTATACCATTGTCTTACTAATTAAAGGAAATTACCCTCCTTACAAAAGAATGGCAAATCAATAATAAAAAAGTCTTACATCAATTACATATCATGAACTACATTAGTAGTAGGGGTGAGAATAGTGACATTGAATCAAAACTGCCTTCAGTGACTCAATTAGCGATTTTCATATAATGTACTTATTGTCCCAGTACAGATATGGAATGAACTTTCCCTCAAGTCTCTTCAATGACCTTAAACCAATTACAAATAAGGTTATCAATGCTGGCATCCATTATCTGAGACTAGATTCCCAGCCTTTAATGTATGCACTAGGTAAATACATATCATTAAACCTTAGCTTCAGTTCTATACTCAGTATACAGTGATATGATTGAATTGACTTATGTCACTTCTACTTTTGAATTCGACTGATGTCACTTCCTAAGAAATCAATACAGTGAAAGCTCCATATAAAGAGTATGGTACATAAAGGGAATCAGATATAGAGATGGCCAAAATTTTCTTCTGAATGTTCCAACCAATAGTCCAGCATTCATTTACATCATTCTGGGCCCTTCAACAATAAATTTGATATATGTCACTTCCTAAGTAATCCAATAATTAAAACTCTTCGACATAGCTGAATGCATTTGGGAATAACCTGATATAAAAGCATAAAATGCAAGGAAATTATGATACCAAATTTTTATAGCAAAAGGAATGAGCAATTACAGCCATCACCAATTGAAGCATATATTTCTGTGCTAAATAAACAACACAGACTATATCATATATACTTAAACAATTTTGAATGTTGACAACCAGTCATTACTTACACTGTGCCCTGACATTCAAAATAAGCTTATCTACGAAAAGTTTTGAACAATTTACAAATCATTTTTCAATGTTATTGTGTACACCAATTATTTATTACAATAGTTTTTCTTGCATTTGAAACTTAATTTTTTTAGTTGAAAAGCATGCAAAAATTAATGAGAGGTCAATAAAATGAGCTAGCGAAAAAACTTACCCCCACTGATCATACGAATTGATATCCCAAATAACTCCTTGCACAAAGATTTTGTGTTCATACATGGCTGAAAGTAATTTACAACTCTGATTAGTAACTCTGAAATCATGACATTATTCATAGATTTACAAATGTTTAAAAATCTGAATTTCCTTACCAATGAGTGCCCCAAGAGTGAAAGGAGTGAGAGAATTCACCATGATAGAATTAGTGGGCCTGTTTCCCACAAAAACTTTGTGAGGCAGAATCTTCTCTAAGGCATCTCCAGAGAGCCCCGCTGCTTTCAGCTCTGTTCTGGCTTCTTCAACTCCTTTCCCTTTCATCAAGGCTTCAGTTTGAGCTAGGAAGTTAGCCAAAAGGATCTGCAACAGCCACACACGCATTGGATGCATTAATTCATGCAAGTTTTCATTATGTCAGCTACATATAAATCAGGACATGATTGATGATGTGGCCAATGCTAGAAATAACCCCCTCGATGCATTGAAGTACTAAATGCAAGCACTGGCTACCACTTTCTAACATTTGTTTTTAACCATAGGGTAATATAAAAATTTAGGCAAGTATCAAAAGCAACATGTCCATCAATAAACTTTACAACAAACGGATATCACAACAGGTTTTGATTGGGGTATATGCACAACCCCTACCCAGAATTCCCCACCTCCACTCCATCCAATAATCAGCAGCAATCATAGACCTTAATTAGAGATGAGTCAATACCAAAATGTATCGATTCTCGATGCCGATACAGATTCCTGGAAAATCAATTCTTGATACTGATACCATCAACCTATACATATATACATTTTTTACCTAATTTTCTTATGCATTATTATTAAATGTTCCATGAAATCTAACAATACAATTTTACAAAACCAAAATTTGAATATACATACTATTTACTTTGGGAAAAAACTTCTGATATTCCACTATGAGGACATTATGAAAATAAAAACTATTTGATAACACTAAAGTTTCATAATTTTTTACAGGAGCAGGTTTAATAACAAATGCCATGTTTAATAACAAAACATGTTTGGTATCAGGCAAAATGTCATAACAGATTCAAAATAACATGACTGACATGTCAAAAGTTGAATCGTAATATGATAATTATTTATAAGAGTAATAAAAACACTAACCTAAATTATAATTCAAACTTTCAACAACAAGAAATAAAAATGAAAGGTTATGACACAAACCCTCGAGACTAGTTTAGCTTTTTGTTCAAAATACCAACATTTTTGGCCTCTGAATCAAGGCGATTTCGTTTCTGGTCACAAATGTTTCCTGCTGTGCTAAATATGTTACTCATTTTTGACGCGAAACTCTTCACGTTTTGTATTCTTTTATGAGTTTTAATCTATACAGAAAAACAGCAACAATTGTATTTCCAAAAAAACAAGTAAATTTATAGCAGAAAAAATCAACTTCCCATCATCTGTTTGGATAATATTTTCCTGGATCAAGATTTATGGATGCAATAGCTACCTATATGTTATTACTTCTAATATAAAGTTCACTTTCCTTATCACATACTCATCAAACAATACATTTTTTACACCTGTACAACTATTCTTTAAAGCGTAGTTAAAAGACACATTATTTTTTCATTTTCATTAAAATTTGAATTATTTTCCCAAATATTAGATCCTAATGATGCCATACTATATCACCCTCTATCCAGAAAGGTATTAATGTAATTATACTAAAAAGACTTCCGAGCATGTCACATGCCAAGAATAATATAATATAGAATATTAAATAATAAACAAAATCGAAAACCTAAAATTAATTCAGTGCACAATCGGTTAACATTAACTTGGGTTGCTATTATAAATCAAATCCTTGAATGCATTCAAATTTTTTTAGAAACACAAAAAAAAAAGTTTAAGGCGGTCAGGATATTCCATATATGGAATATCTGGGGATTCCATTTATAGAATGAAAAAATTATTATAGAATATACCAAGCTACTAAACTAGTAATTTTGCATTGTAATATTAATAATAACCCTTAAAATGGAATTTGTGAGTTTTATACTCATAAGGAGAGGTTGTGTAACCCGGATCATGAAATGAGATGATCCTTTTTTTCATGCTGCTAGAAGGAAAGTAAAGAAATATTTGTCTGATTTTTTCTCCATTGGCCTGGGGTCCCAAGAAAAAAAGTCGAATGACATGAGGAGAGCCTGCATTCTCTGAACTGGGGTAAGCCGACAATAGTAGAGTGGGGTAGTGTACTGCAGGTAATGAAGTTTGATTCTTATCGATGTTAAAGTTTCCTTTCAGCCATTGAATCAAAAATTTTATCATCATTTAGTTTCAAACCTTGTATACAAATACTGACTTTTTTGTACTTTCATCGCATAAATTAGATTCACAAATGCATCACTCAAAAATAATTTTGTTAAGTTAACGTACTGTTTCCATGGTTTTAATTCTGCAATAAAATATTTTTCCAATCACTTTCATAAACGCCAAATTTAATGATTTTTATTTACTTTGTTGACTTATATATTGACATAAAATTTCTGATAATCTACTTTTTTTAACTGCCTGCTTGCTTGACTCTAGGAATACATCTTGACAGTATTACTAGGCAGTGTTAAGGATCGAACGTGCAAACGGCAGAACACTAGCTCTCATTTTAAAAAACTTCACTATCATAGGTTCATGTGAGTCTGGCAAATGTAGGTGACCCGCGTGACATTCGGCTTAATTTTTTTCCCACGCATCCAGGCCTGTGGAGGAGAAAATAAAAGGCAAGACATGTATTTCTCTATTTTGCTCTAGTAGCATGCAAATATTTTCATCTGATTTCGTGACCCGAGTTACAGATCCTCTCCTTGTCAGTACCGACCGATTCGCGGGGTGCATCAATCCTTATGCCCCAAAATTTAAAAATTTCCGATCCGGATACGATATTATAGTATTCGGATATGATTTCAGTAGCGAATGAAATGAAAGATCCATGGGTCTTTGGATCCAACCCAACCCATCCCTAATTTTTGAATGATACATTCATAAAACTAATTTAAACAATAAAAGTATAAAAAAGTGAGTATTCAGATGTAAGGGTTTTAAATTGAATGATAAAATTTTCGATGCAATTAATGAAAGAAAATATTAAACTGAGATAGGGATTGAACTTCCTTTAGTACACAAGCTCTCGATGTCCGCCTGATCCCGGCTAATGTAGGCCTCCCACATGACATTCTACGTATTTTTTTCTCGCGATGCCGCGCTAATGGGGGAAAAAAGTCTTATTTATTTATTTTGCTTCTAGTTGAAAATTTTCATCTAATTTCGTGACCTAAGTGATACAACCTCTCCTAGTCGATATCTTATGCACCTAAATTCCATTCACGGGACGCTTCAAGTGCCGTGAAAATTTAAAATCTACGATCTGGATCTGATTTTACTCTGTCTCTGAATCTGAATCCGGATCTGAGTAAAATGATAGTTCCACGGATGCTTGGACCTGACGGATCTGATCCGACCATCCCTAGTATCGGTATCGACTTTAGGCGATCGATTCTCAATACCAATACCGACCCTCAAGAATCGATGGTATCGAGAATAGGTATCGAATATCGACACATCCCTACTCTTAAAGGCCGGTATCCACAGTGCGAGGCTGCTCGCTGCGAATGCCTCGTGGCGAATGCTCGTCTTTGCCTCGGACTGTGGATACCGGGGTTGCTCGCTATGAGGCGTTCGCGTCGCACAATTCGAGGCGAGCCGTGTGCTTGTCGGTAAAAGAGCAGTGCTAAAAGGTGCCTCGCCCCGAGCTGTGAGTCAAGTGGATACCTGTGCTGTCTGCCTCGCACCATACAAGACACAATTCTGCACTGCAAACCAACAAACCTCCACAACGAAACTGTCATCATGGATAATCATGACTTAATCAGACAATTAGTGAAGTGTTATGAAACTAAACGTTTACTGCGGGACTCGAAACACCCTGAATATTATGATAAAAACAAGAGAGAAGACTTGTGGCGCGAAATATCGCTATCAATGAATGTTTCGGTGAAAGATCTGAAAAAGAAGATGACGTCTCTGTTGGGCTCTTACCGACGTGAAAGGTCAAGGGAAAAAAAAGTGCACATTTCTAAACATCAAAGACATATTGTATCGACTGCCTTCACTATGAATGCGGGTGGTTCGCGTGCTCGCAGTGAGCATTCGTGGTTACAAACTAGCTGAAGAGCGTATGCCTCACCCTGAGGCAGATTGCGTGAGGCATTCGCAGCGAGCAGCCTCGCACTGTGGATACCGGCCTCAATATATTTCACCTTTCCTCATGCCACCCAAATTTCGACCTTTTTCAAAACAACCAAACTTCTCCCTTCCTCTAATCCTTCCCCCCCATGCTTTTTCTAAAAGCAATTCAGTTGTCCCATGCTACACCCATGCTACCTATTTTCCCACTTTTCCACCACACCCATATCTGGAATGCCTCATGTCTCAATTTTATGTCTGCATCAAGCTTTGTACCTTTCTATGCTACTCTCTGCATTAATTAGTCTCAAATCCTTTTAAGTTTTGATCCAGAGACCTTATTATGAACCCCCTTCTCATCTGTAAAAATGTCCTTAACCCTTTCAATGGAGACCTAAAATTTTTAACTTAATATGAAGGCTGAATTTTTGTTAACCATATACATGAGCAAGTCACATTACAAAACAACTGATGCATTGAAGTTGTTAATCAAATCTAATTCTTCTGTGGAATTTGTCACCAAGATACACATTTTTATCCAGGATACTGCATGATTTTCAAATCTGTTTACTAACTACATTAACTGTTATGCCTACTTTTTGTCTTCAAATAACCACTTGCGGTTTTTGCTGAAGATGGATCTTGAAAAGGAGGAATTCAATGCCATTTGAGTGTCATTCAAATCATGTACATACTTTCTAATGACTGGAAAAGCTCAGGCTTCCTCTGATAATCCGGAGGAATGCATATATCAGGATAATAGCTGTTCTACGTGGAATTTCCTGGATGCGTAGTTTCCACGAAGGATCATATTTTTGCATAGAGTGGATTGCAAGTACATATTTAAACCATGGTTGAAAGCAAGTTTTGAATAAAATGTGATATTTGTCTCACTAGGGTGTTACCTTCGTCAGATCCCATGAAAAATTGACATGGTTAACTGTTTTTCTGCATCAAAAATAATTCTAAATTGCATTGCCTCACACATGAAGTGGAGTGGAGAGATGGAATAGCCTCAAGGAGACTTTCACAGAAGTAGCAGAGGTACAACTGGTGAGCAAGCCGGTCAAAATCAAGAAACCATGGATAACGGAGCACATTATAGCCCTCATAGGAGAAAGAAGGAAGTATAAGAACACAAGAAATGTTACAGAAGAAGTACTGTATAAGAAGCTAAGGAATCAAGTCATCGGGTAATCGAAAAAGGCCAAAGAGAAATGATTGAAAGCTGTTGTGAGAACATCAAAGAAAATATGAAGGGGAACTCAGAAACGGCATAAAACCTAATCAAGAGGCACTTCGGAGAAAGGAAACCAAGATGCAAAAACATCAGAGATTCGGATGGGAAACTGCTGATGGAAGAGAGAGAAATCAGCAATAGATGGATAAAGTATATTGAATAACTATACCGAGGCCCAATACCCCTAGGAGAAGCATTCACAAATGACCAGAACCAAGTGGAGGAAGACAACCGCAGTCCAGCAATACTAAGAAGCGAATTCAAGAGAGCAGTAAGAGACCTGAAGACCGGAAAGGTGCCCAGAGAAGATAAAATCAGCAGAGAAGTAATCAATCAAAGTAACCACTTGGTGAAAAAGCACAAGACACACTATGGAATAATCCAAGAAAGCTGTGAATCCGGAAATCTGCCAGAAGACTTCAAGAGGAGCACCAAAGAGGGCAAGGGCTGAGAAATTCGAGGAGCACCGAACCTTGAGTCTAGTGTCACATGCCTCCAAAA
Organism: Platycnemis pennipes; assembly: GCA_933228895.1. Taxonomy (NCBI): domain Eukaryota; kingdom Metazoa; phylum Arthropoda; class Insecta; order Odonata; family Platycnemididae; genus Platycnemis; species Platycnemis pennipes. The sequence continues at coordinate 90,598,696 of OW121850.1, read as the reverse complement.
TCCTTACTTGAATGGAAGGCAGAAGAATTGAAGGAAAAATCGAAGAAAATCTGTCAGAAAACCAATCTGGATTTAGGAAGAATAGGGGGACAAGGGAGGCAATACTATGCCTGAGACTACTGGTAGAGAAAATTATCACGTGAGCAAACCATTGTATATAGCCTTTGTGGACTTGGAAAAGGCATTCGATAATGTCGAATGGAATAAGATGTTCCATACTATGGAAAAACTTGGCTTGGAATACAATACTATTACTTGGAATAATGACAGAAGAATCATCTACCAGCTCTACAAGGACCAAGTGGCCACAATACGTATGCAAGATGGAAAAAATATAGAGGCAAAAATTAACAAACGAGTCCGACAAGGATGTAACCTGTCACCAGCACTCTTCAATATGTACATGGAGGAAGCGATAAAAGAAATAGAAGAACAAGGTACCAAAGGAATCTAAGTGAATGGAGAAGAAATCAACATGCTACACTTCACTGATGATATCACTATCGTAGCAGGAAACGAGGAAGACCTACAGAACTCACTGAACATAATTGAAGGTGTTCCAGGAATACAACATGAAAATCAATAAGAAGAAAACCAAGATACTTGTGTGCAGAAGAGAGAAAACAGTGGCCGACATCCGCCTCAAAGGAGAAAGATTGGAGCAAGTGGAATCATTCACCTACCTCGGGAGCACCATCACCTGGGATGGAAGAAGCATGACAGACATCAAGCGTCGAATAGCCCAAGCTAAGATGGCATTCAAGGCCAAAAGGCCACTACTCTGCTCGAAGAGCATAAGACTGGAGACAAGGAAACAGTACGTGAAAACATTCGTGTGGGCAGTGGCACTCCACGGATCAGAAGCATGGACCATTGGAAAAACTGACCAGAAAAGAATAGAAGCCTTCGAGACCTGGTGCTGGAGAAGGATGCTGAAGATCAAATGGACAGATAGGGTGAGAAATGAGGAGGTATAGAGAAGAATTGGAGAAGAAAGAGCACTGTGCACCATACGCCAAAGAAGAACACAGTGGGTTGGCCATGTCTTGAGACACAACAATTACGTGGGAAGCATAATGGAGGGAAAAATTGAAGGGAAAATCCCCAGAGGAAGACCAAGAGACAAGTACTTGGGGCAAGTCAAGAAGGATACGGGGAAGAAGAACCATAGGGAAATGAAGGAACTGGCATGGGATAGGGAGAAATGGAGGGCTGCAGTATACCAATCCTAGGATTGTAATACTATGTATGCATGCACACATGAAAATGGTGGACCATGATTTCCTGAGGCCATAATGCAAGCTAAATCAAGCCAGGGAAAGAATATGACCTAGCCATGGCTTTCCAAGGCCAGGGTTAAACTTACTGGTAGTTCTTGTAATCTACCCATATTGCCAAATTGACAAAGGCATAGTTCCCTATAGACAGTACAGGATTCTTTACTTCTTATCCACACAACATGACCTTAATATTTACCCTAACCCTCCCTCGTTGCACATCTCACCACCTTAATCCTCTAATTATTTATACAGTAAACAAGAAAGACATACCTTGTGATGCAATCCACCTTTGATGGGATTGTGTGTATTAACAGGGGCAATGAAGTCTGCAGGAATAAGCCTGGTGCCCTGATGAATAAGTTGATAGAACGCATGCTGGCCATTAGTACCAGGTTCACCCCAAACAATTGGTCCAGTGGAGTAAGAAACTACCTCACCACTCCTGGTGACATACCTGCGTGAAAAATAAATCTTTTGAGTCTGTTTCTCCAAAATTGAAGAAGCAACCACCCAAGTAATGGCACTGGAGAATAAACCACACCACATGAAGATGGAAGTACACTTCACATGCATCGAATAGGATAGTTTTCCATTTTATTGTTGTCTTCATCAAAATTTTATATCCCCTAGAAACCATATTTGAAACTGTTTGAATTAAAAATGATGCTAAGTGTTTTCCTAATTAATTAAAAAGTAAAAATTTTTAATGGCACGAAAACACAATAATAAACTATTACATGCCAGTCAATTCTAAATATAGCATCAAAGGTAAATACTCTCTTCTCTCCCTAACACTAGGTGATGCTGTGAATGCAGCTTCATATGATGCACTCTGTGAACATACATTGAAATGTATCGAAGGAACATTCAGTTAATCCATTATTATTTATTTTATTTATATAATCATTTATTAATTTTACTATGCATTGTATGAACTTTACCCTCAAAGAATAGCTGGGCATCTTGGTGAATGAATAGCAGCCTGTTTTGCGAGTCCAAACTCGTAAAATTGAAGAATATTACAAATGAGAGTTTAATACACAAATGATCAGATAATTGCAGGCCATCATGTCAAAATACCTACTTTTAGTAATCCAAAGCATGAATAATCAGGCCAAAAACTTGAAACGAATGCTTGGATAGGATGTTAGATGAGTAAGAGCTCTCAGGTGTCCTGCATCTTGTCTACCGTATATTTTCCGTTAGAGGAATGCCTGAGAGCTCTACCTATATCTCACCTAACCAAATAACACAAATCTTAAAATCAATGACAAAGGATCTTTTCATCGGTACTGACATGTGATGTTCAGGCCCAGTTTTTTCCAAATAATTTATATTTATCAAGCTCTAATTTATATTTATATAAACACCAGTTGATATCATTTCATTCACACCACGCCATGTTTATTTATTAACCATTGGATTTCTCTGTGATGACCTTGAATGTCCTTGGATATTATCCTAATGCTTATGTCCAATTTTCAGTGGAGATAAACATCCCACATCTGACACTTCATCCTCAATCCATAAACCAAGGGCAAAGCAGCATTAGAAGCAGACTCACTTTCCATTAGATTCCATATCACCCTGCTGGAAGTATGCAGCAAAGCGATGCAAATATTGGTCATAGGGCAACAAGGCATGAGTTTCAGCTCCATAAAAGTTGTGATACCATATCCCTAGGAGAGCCAGAATTACTGGAGCCTGAAAAAGTATAGTTCCAATTTTGCAAAATCACAACTTAGGAAGGTTGAATATCAAATTACTAGGTTAACAGTTCTTCATCAGCCAACTAGAGAGATACATCATTATATTGATTCCCCTTAAATACATACGCTGAATGCATTTAAGGGGATACTGTCCCTCTAATGGCAGGTGGAAACACAATCTACAGTAAATCTCAACTAAACATTGATTAATACTAGCCCTTCCTCCACATGATATTTGGACTGATTATTCAAGAATTTCATGGGTCTCTAAGGATAAGGTTGAGGAAAACTAGGAATGCATAAGAAAATAAATTCAAGGAATTTACAAAAATAAAATAAGGCATTTTTCCAGGAGGAAAAATTATAAGATGAGCAATATCATTCCGCAGAGTGGCAAAATCCAAATTTTTTCAGTCAGAAATACATTTATGTCTACATGTCCAGCCAGGCACACATTAGCATTCAGCTACTGGGGATTATTATTTGAAAGCTACTACAGTTAAAAAAGCATACTTACATTTTGTTCTAGAGGAGCTGAGCAAAAATGATTATCCATGAAGTGAGCTCCGGCAAGCAAGGACTCGAAGTTATCAAATCCAATCGAAAGTGCAATAGAAAGGCCAATGGCAGACCACAGAGAGTATCTGCCTCCTACCCAATCCCAAAATCCAAACATATTCTTCTCATCAATTCCAAAATCCTTCACTTTCGCAGCATTAGTTGAGAGGGCAACAAAATGCTTTGCAACAGCAGCAGGCTGGAATGGTAAATTTATTATTTATTGAAACATTGCGTGAAACAGCCTTCATCTCAGCAAAAAATTCAATTAATTTAAAACACTATTTTCTACAAAGACCATGATTATGCCTATTATCCAATCCTTCACCAAAATATCTAAGTTACTAAAACAATCTTATTGTTACAGATCCTGATTCAGCATCATTCCCTTTGTCCATTACTTTCATTCAATATCTCACTCACACCTCCTTCAATATCGTGGAGCTAATCTATACTCATACACCCTAGTGATACTCATGCACCCAAAATATACTCATACACCCTAGTGATGATCATTGTATAGAGACCCAGCAACGGCAATCACAACAGCAACTATCTTTGTGTTAATCATCTAAGCCAAGCCTTCACATATGAAACCAATGGATTATTTTTTTGAACCTTAATTTAGGAAAAAAGTGCATCCTATAAGCGTTAAATAAAATGGTAGCTTGAGAATTTCCAGTCAATTAAAAATGAATGTTCAGAATGCACCACTCCTCACCAAACCCATGACACCCATCATCACACACAATGTATACTTGCTGTTTAAGCTTTGCATATGAATTAATATGCAATCAAGACTCATAATTCGTGAGTGTTCCATTCATCACTTTCAATAACTCAGCAGTTATGTTGCAGAACAAACTCAAGTGATAGTGCTAACAATAAAACATCAACCATAATGGAGTACTTACATCATTAGCAACCTTAAGGAACCATTCCTTAGCAGATGTGGCATTGGTAATTGTTTCCTGTGTAGTAAATGTCTTGGAGGCCACAATAAAGAGTGACGTCTCAGGATTCAACTTCTTCAATACTTCAGCTAAATGTGTACCATCAATATTGGATACAAAATGCACACGTGGTCCAATGGCAAATGGCTTAAGAGATTCAGTGACCATCAATGGTCCCTAAAAAATCAACAACAGAGCAAAACACAGCTTGAACATGTATCACCTTCCATTACAGTGCATCCAAACCTAAATAAGTAGTAGATTAGTGAGAATACATTTTAATACATGCTCAAAGAAGTTGATTTTCATTATTTAACTAATCAATTATTATACATACAACTCTCCCATGCAAGTAGAATCATTTTACATATTGTTCCTCCCAGATTTATTTTATGTTCTCATGAATACAATAATTCATGAGCTTTTTGCATGCAAAAACCAAACTTTCGTGGATTACATTATTTCCTATGATTAAAAGCTTACCAGATCAGATCCACCAATTCCAATGTTGACAACATCAGTGATAGCTTTGTTAGTGTACCCTTTCCATTGGCCAGATATGACCTGTAAATTTAAAAGCATTAGTTTAGATTTGCTAATAGTAAGAGATTTGAAACTCACTTTAAGTACATATCAGCAATGGAAATATCCACAGTTCGTAATAAAATACCATTTTCAGGGTAACAAAAAGAGTGGTGAGTAAAAATAAGAGGTGAGCTACAGCATTAGGTATACGTGCTCACCTTCTTGAAGGTAGGGAGGGTGGAATAAACCTAGGCTAGGAAGAATTAAGAGAGGGACAAATACTAATGATTAATTATTAAGATATTGAAATAAACAGATGATTATTAATAATGGCTTTCAGGGGTTCCTCCACATTATGGTGTCTTTTATCGACAACAGTTTCTTCAGCCATACTGCTGGCATCTTCAGGTCTGAAGTGATGATGCGACAATTCTTGGCCGTCTTATGTACATAAATGAGAGCCCTAGGTAGGCCGTGATTGGTAAATATGGTTGTCTGGTCAATGAATTAAACAATCAACAATCATGACCATTCAAATTTAATACTCTCTTGTAACAATTAGATAAGAGTAGAACCATTCTCTGGGTTGTAATTTTCAGGTTTTTTATGAATTTTATAGCTTCCCCAATCAGCCTTGGATAGTAGCCACTCTCATTGCGAATAAATTTTGCTGTGTCGGTCCTGTGTAGGTCCGGTTCAGACCACACGTGATCTGAGACAGTGGAAAGTCTAAACCTGGCATCCATGGTACACTGAAATTGTCATGTACGTAGGTCGCATAGGGTCTAAAAAGACCAGAGTGTTGAAAACATTTTTTCATTCTATTACTATTGCATTTAACCATGAAACACAAAACCTTTTAATTTTTTATCTCAGTCAGGCACAGTTTTGTCTTTACGTCATGGTAACCCACTGGGTAGTGCATTGGGCACACCAACTGGAGGTCCACAATTCAAATCTGGGAGAGACCTCTTCAAACGTGTTCGCATAAACCCAAGTGGAGTGAATTTCTGAGAATAATATCTTTCTGGGAAACTAAAGGCAGACTAAGAAAAGGAACTGGTCCTATACCTTGAGGTGCTTATTTCACACACAATGGACAAGTAGACATAGGTCACAAAATTACATGATGATAAACAAACCAGTCTGGTTATGGGAGAGAGCAACTAGAATATCTTTGTTAGTACCATAACTGACTTGTTTACAAAGAGTGCTTTAATGATGAGAAAACATTCCTTTTTTTAGGCTATTATTGTTTATAATGTTAACGAATATTTTTCAAACTCTTATTACCTTACAGATTTTACTTATGACAAATACCAACTGCATATGTGATACTGAAAGACTTCGTATCGACATTAGAAAGGAATGCCAGAAAAAAACTGTATAGTCTAAATGCTTGCATTAGTGTTGTCTTTTAACTAACATTATTTATGCAACATGAAAGCTCAGACATTTGGCATCTAACTACAATCAGACTAGTAGGAGGCCTATAGACCAAGAGAGAATCTGCTGGATTCAAAGACACTCATACTACAGTGGTACCTCAAGATGCGAGTGCTCTGACATACCTGTTTTTTGAGATACGAGCCATCACTAGGGTCCAGTTTTTGCCTGAGATACGAGTCAAAATTCGAAATATGAGCCAGCCTTGGTGACATCACAGCCAGTTGGCATAGCGAGCCACCACTTACATTTGCGAGACTTTGTGTTCAATTCACGTGTTCACTTCACTGCAGAAGCATCTCTGTCGAGTTGTTTTAATTTTGTGGTTTTTGGAACTTAAGTAGTCATTTAGTTAATTTTTTCATATAACCATGAGCCCCAAGAAGATGAGTGTAAAGAATAGTGGTGAGAAAAGGAAAAAGGTGATATCCATGGAATTAAAGCGTGAGATAATAGACAAACATGAGCAAGGTGTAAGAGTCATAGACTTGGCAATTCAGTACGATCACACAACTTCTATAATATGTACTATTCTGAAGCAGCTGGAGCTGAAGCTGGAGACACTGTGACTGAGAGTATAATTTGTGAGAAGGCACAAATAATTTACGCAGATTTGCTGCAGCAGAGTCCAGGTACTTCAGCATAGGAGCAGTTCAAAGCCAATCGGGGGGTGGTCTGAAAATTTTCAAAAAAGGACCAGTATTCACTCCATTGTCAGGTCCACGGTAAGGCAAAGAGCTCTGATTCTATGGTGGCTGAGGAATTTTTGAAAACTTTTGCTGAATTGATCAAAGCCCATGGATATATGCCCCAAAAAGTGTTCAACTGTGGCGAGACAGGACTCTTCTGGAAGAAAATGCCAAGCAAAACTTATATAATGGCAGAAGAAAAGAAGATGCCAGGTCACAAGCCCATGAAGGATAGGATGACTCTCGCACTGAGTGCAAATGCGAGTGGCCTGCAATGTCAAGCTGCTGCTCATATACCACTCAGAAAACCCCAGAGCCTTCAAGATACAAGGTTATAAAAGAGAAGCTACAGGTTCATCCACAGAACGTTCAGAACATCCACAGAACGACAGAACAGGTACAGGTTGGAGGGCAAACCCAAAGGCGTGGGTCATCAGGAAGTTTTTGTGGAGTGGGTCAACTTGGTCTTTGGTCCTACCGTTAAGAAATACCTCGAGGTCAATGAATTACCCCTGCAAGCCCTTTTCATCCTCCACAATGCTACGTGCCACCCGCTAAACCTTGAGGATTACATCCTAGAAGAGTTCACTTTTATAAAGGTTCTCTACGTTCCACCCAACACCACCCCTATTTTACAGCCAATGGAGCAACAGGTGATCTCCAATTTCAAGAAACTCTTTACCAAACACGTTTCCCCACTGCTTTGAAGTTACGGAGAGCACAAACATCACCCTTCGATAGTTCTGAAAGGACCACTACAACATTGTCATATGCCTCAAATTAATTGATATGGCCTGGCAGGGTGTTACAAAAAGGACCTTGACCTCTGCATGGAAAAACTGTGGCCTGAGGCTGTGACTGAAAGGGACATTGAAGGATTTGGACCTTAACAGGAAGTACTGGAAGAGATTGCAGATCTCGGAAGGTCCATGGGCCTGGAAGTGGATCATAGAGCAATCATAGAGTGGAGTAATCATAGAGCTTGTCAAAGCCCATTCTGAGGAACTGACAACGGAAGAGTTGGCAGAACTACAGACGCAGCAACAATTGGAATTTCTGCGGGAGATTGCAGAGGAGCCAGAAGCTGAGGAGGTTCTCTCTTCAAGTGAGAAAAAGGAAGCGTTGGCAATTTGGGAAAAAGTTTCAGACTTTGTTGAAAAGAACCACCCTGAAAAAGTTGCAACTTGTCGTGCATCGGTGCTATTTAATGACACTTGCCTAACTCATTTCAGAAACATTCTAAAAGATGGAAAGAAACAGAGCTCTTTGGACAGGTTTCTATTGAAACGTTCTGTGGATGAAAGTGACGAGAGAATGACAAAAAAGACAAAACTACTGAAGAAGAAGTGAAGCAAAAGTGAGGGGAAAGAAAAAATCAATATGTACGTACCATATGCTAATTGACTTTGCCAAAATGTTTATTTCTTTAAATTATCTTTTATTAGGTTTCATTTTGTTTGTATACAATGTTTGTTCATTATAAATATATTTTTTTATGTTGAAAACATTTAAAAAAATATCGGGATGCTTTTTTGGGGTCTGGCACCAATTAATCACATTTCAATTAATTTCAATGGGCAAAATTGATTTGAGATAAGAGTATTTTGACTTATGAGCTCTATCACAGAATGAATTAAACTTGTATCTCAAGGTACCACTGTACAAAGAAGGTTGAGGAAAGTGTAGCTCACAGTCAAGCTTACAATGTTCTATTCTCCCCAACAAATTGAGAATTATAAAAATGGATGGAAAGACATATGGGGAATATATAAGATGTCCAAGGCATGAAACATTGTTTTGATACATGTCAGACTAAGATGAATAAAAGTTTCTTGAAATAAAAAAAATTGGTAATGAGCAAAACATCACCATTGAGAACTACAACTTTGAAGGTATAAACAACTTCACCTATTGGGGTTCCAATGTGTCCTCCGGCAACAATGAGACCAAGGAAATAAGGAAGCAAATAGATGCAGCAAACCGTACCTTCTACTCCTGACTTCCAGTCTTTAGGTCATGAAATGTGTACAGGGAAACAAAGGTCAAACACTATAAAACTCTTCTATGTACAGTTTTGTCATATGGAAGTGAAACATGGACATTGACTGCCAAATCTGCTGGACTACTTGATGGTCTAGAAAGAAGAATGATGAGGAGAATCGGTAGAGAAGAATATTCAAGAGAACCCAAAATCTCTACACAAATTAAGATAATGAGGCTCCGGTGGGCAGGACATGTCCAGCGAATGCCAGGTGGCAAAAAGAGTCTTCACGGAGAGTATGGGAGAAAAGAGACCAGTGGGCAAGCCAAGGGCAAGGTGGGAAGATAACGTAAGCAAGGAAGGAAGAGACCTACTAGGGATCAGAAACTGGAGAGAACAGTCAAGAGACAGAGATGGATGGAGACGGAAAATTGATGAGGCTAGGCCTCAACTAGGGTTGTAGCACTATTGGAGAAACTTGCATTTGTGTTGTCTTTTAACTAACATTATTTATCCCACATGGAAGCTAGAGAGACATTTGGCATCTGGCTAGTGAACTTATAGTCCACCTATCACCTACCCATCCTTATAAACTACATTTCTCATTTATTTCTGAGGGACTTACCACAAATGCCTCACACATATTTTCACTAGGGTAGGCTGAATACTTGGTGAGCCCTATCCTCTCCAACCAGATCAATCTTCATATTTAACATTGTTGTTTGACAGTAGTCCAACTATAATCCAAAATGTTCTCCTACTCATGAGACTCTGTCAAGATGTCATCAGCAGTTTACAATCAGACTAGTAATGACCAAGATAGAATCTGTTGGATTCAAAGAGATTCGTGCTACTAGGAATGTTGAGGAAAGTGTAGCTCACAGTCAAGCTTACAATGTTCTATTCTCCCCAACATATTGAGAATTATAAAAATGGATGGAAAGACATATGGGGGATATTTAAGATGTCCAAGGCATGAAACATTGTTTTGATACATGTCAGACTAAGATGAATAAAGGTTCCTAGGAACTTCTAGGTTCAAGCTTGAATTACAAAAAATAGGATTCCTGTAAGTACTAAACCTCAAATGGGAGCAGGATGACTGATTAGTTCTGCTCTCTTTTGAGTTGAACTGGACTACCATTTTAAATTCTTAAAAATGTCAGCAACATGTGCTACTACAGTACACACATCACCTTCAAGCCTCAAAAATGGTTATAAATGGATAATAATTCTGTCATTTTTACCGCCCTCCAAATGTTATACCAGACTGTAGTCAATCAGGATCAATTGGTCGCTCTGTCAATCGATCAATCAATTGGGGCTCTGCCAACAAAGGCACTGATTGACATTATCTACAAGATAATGACACAACGCAGTCGAGTTAACATAAAAAAGGGCGTGGCAGAATGTGCATTAGGTGTTTATCATTTGGAGTCTCTGAAGAGAACCAGATGCCATTGATTGCATCACCTCTCCGGACCAACCAGGGCCTTTAAAATGTAAAACCTGCTGAAAGTTCCTCCACATACATTTCCAAACCTACATCACGAAATAGTGTGTACAATTATAAGTATATGTAATACAAAATTATAGTATACCTGATGAGTAAATTCCTTCATGTGTCTTAGAACAGCATTTACATCGGGCATAACATCCTTTCCATCGATCACTACCGGCTTATTACTTCTATTACGAAGAGCAACATGCATAACTGCTCTGTTTTCGGTAAAATTAATTTTCTCGCCCGAAAACATGGCATCTCTTGCTTGTTCAACTTTTCTTTCCTTTGCCTGAAATGTCATTTACATAGGCCACTTAACTAAATGCTTTATTTATTGTAATCACTGTACGGCAGCACTTACAAAACAAATAAATATTCACAAAATTCAGCAGATCCGTACAGAAACTTACCAATTCAAAGAGAAGTTTGAGCACTTCATCATTGACTCGATTTTTAGAATAGTCAATCAAAATTTCACCGTCCGACGGCGTTTTCAAAGAGAGGCTGCAGGAAAATCACAATGTAAACTAAATTATAGCCTAAGTACCGATTAAATACCAGTTTAATGCCCTACAGAATATGAAAGTCAAACGAAGGTCAAGCGCCGCCGGGGCTACTTAAAGGTTAGCAGAGTAGAAAAACGTTTTACCTCAATTTTTTGAATCGTTCTGGGTCGTTTTTCATCAGAGATAGAATGTTTATGTTCTCTCCGTACTTTGCGTATAAATCCTTGAGTTTTTTCCATGATGCTTCCGCCGTAAGTTTTGCACGTCCGTCCATACTGGCTCGAGTAGCAGACGACAACTCAGTAGGGCGACAGCTTGCTCCGCCAGCTCCGCTTTCACTTTCAAGCGCGTAGATCGCTGGCGTGTTCTTTTTTCTTTCATTTTGGGATTGGTCGGAAACTAATGAGAGGGATTTCAAATGCATGAAAAAAACGATGTGATTGTGCCACAAAAATTTCCTCATTTTTGAAGGGTACTGGATACAAATTTTCTCTATGAAATCGCGTTGCTTAGTAAATAAATAACTAAGTCAATTCAACAGGTATTACAAAATCCCTACATACCCATAGTCACACTTGCATCTTTGTCCGCATGAAAATTGCAACATGGGATCTCTTTACCCGATACGAGGCGATCATCTCTTTAGGAGGCTTTTGTACGTGGTGAAATTTTTAATTTTTTTCAGAGTTCGCTTTATTATCTGGAAATATTAAATTACAGAAAAAATTAGCTTAATTTTTGTAAATTGTTATATTTCAAAGTTATTATAGTATTAATATGCAAATGTTTTTGGTAAAGGCTGAACCCAAATGGAAAAACGCTATATAGACCACACATATGGGTAATTTCAAAAGTAGAGTACAATTAGTTTCGCATATTCACTCAGGAGAAGGAGGCGTAGATAATTTTCATAGGTATACCTGAATGTTCATAATTTATACTCCAATGATCGATGTACCTACTTAAAATCTCTTCAATTTAATATCAAATGCTTGAAAACAATATTTTTTCAGGGAAAACATTTAATATAACATAGATTTCAATGGGTATTGACTGCAATAGCTCTTCCTAAAAGTGTCTTAAATTTGATAAATCCAAGTTCCCTTTACAAGGCATTATAGACCAATTTAAATGTTTGAAATTTTCATATTTTGCAAAAATGAAAAATTTAACTTGCCAAAAGAAGGTCAGCCAGCATAGATCCTTCTGGTGATGCCAACAGTGTATTATACCAGTGTACAAGTATGATTTAAGCATGCTGAATTAGCATTATGTTATTATGTCCTATTCAAAGTTTGCATCATATCACACTTGCCCTTAACACAAGGAGAATGGGAGTTTTGCACTACTATAGAAGGATGGGAATTCCCGACCCCATAAGGGGTCACTTGACACATTAAGTTTTCTTAGAATCGAAGAGCCACTTTTTTCTCCCGTGCTTTATTTTTTCTCAAAAATGCCATTAAAAAGGCTTTCTCTTTACATGCTCAACATGTCATTATTTTGCATTAAGTAATTGTTAAAACAGCATAAAATTATTTCTATTGATTCTTTTCAGCTGTAAAGTATCCTCAAGCATCACAGGTTTGAAAATAGGAACACCACTGGTCTGAAAATTGAAAATCAGAACTACCAAAAATTCCTTCTATTTGATAAATTATAATTGTATTATTGATGCTTGAGGATACTTTACAGCAGTAAAGTATCCTCAAGCATCAAGGGTTTGAAAATAGGAACACACTGCACAGTGGTTCCAACAGCGAATCTAGCGGGACAAAAGTCATTTTTGCAACTTTTTCAAAAACGGTCGTCCCTTATGTAGTCATATCGTCAAATGATTGCTTCAACATGATTTGTAGCTTTTATGAAGATTACTTAAGTTATAACAATGTTGCACGGCTATAAAGTCAGGCGTCGAAGCTATCGAGTCTGCGCCCAGACCCAGACGGTGACTAGCTGGCGAGTGCTAATAAGTGCCTGCAAGGAATTATATCTGGATGAATAATAAAATCTCACGGGAAGTTGCAGATAACGGTATGTACTAATGTTTAGAATGATATTTGTTTTAATACCAGCACTTTGAAGTCCTAGTTTTCAAATAGAAGTCTCTAAGTCAATATAACTCTGTGTTTTCTCCCCATTTAAAGGTTTAACTTGAAATTTAAAAAATATATCTCGAGGTAGAATTACAAATTCTTCAGTATTATAAAGTTAGGTCCTTACACTTTCATATGTTACCAACAGTTCCTGCGCATACTTGCGCCTTTTGCGAATAATTCCCTTTTTATCCTATGATGCTAACCAGAGAGGACCGTTCTTTGGGACATTGGGGAGTGAGCAAGGGGCTTAGGACGACGTCTAGAGGACGACGCTAGGTATTTTGAGAGAAATAACACTAGCGCACAAAACAATAAGGTATTTACAATAATATATCAGATATTGACTTTTCTACACATGGGCTAAACAATACCACCGGTAGACAATGTGGAGGAAGTCAAATTTTGATTGCTAAGGAGTACCTACCAGTCTCATGAACTTCGGGAAATGTTGTTAATTCTTCATTTTTTGCTAATTTATATTAATTGTTAACTCGTATTTTTAACATTTTAAATCAATAGGGAACTCATGTCACACTCCGGGAGGGTCGAGCTACCGGCGATAACCCGAATGGAATTGTTGCAATTGTTGCGGGAAAAAAAGACCACGGATGATTTGTGCCAATTGGCATTGAACATAAATTAGGATTTAAAATCTGTGAAGAAGATACCTCAAAGGCCATCAAGAAAACTGTTGGCTATTCAAAAGTGGTTTTCAAAAATTGTGGAGACAGTGCTCCAGAAAATACGATAGGTTTCTTTCGAAACACCGACACTGGGTCCATTGTAAAATTCAATTCCCCGATATTGTCACTCAGAAGATAGTACTTTGTGATGCTCCATTTTTAGGTCCTTCTGTATCAAATGTCAAAGTTGGAAGACCTCGGAAGTCCTTTGTTGAAAGTAGTCTTAAAACCAGGCGTAGATATGTAGAGTCTCTGGTGAAAGAAAGATCACAAGAAGAACTTTGTTTAGCAAGTCAGCTTGCATTGCGCAGCTCAGGGAAAAAAGATGCGGCATTAATTATAAAAGAAATTACTGCAACAACGCCAACAAGAGCTACAAAGTATAAAAAGGCTTATCTCTCTCCGCCTTTGCCACCATTGCCATATTCAGCAGTGGAAGCATTATCCTTTTTTATTGAAAATAACCTCACAAAGCAGCAGTACATAAATATCAGGAGGGAGGCCAAACAGAGAAGGTGTGATATTTATCCCTCTTACAAAGTTATATGGCAAACAAAGTTGTCTTGCTACCCACCGCTTAGTCAATTGAGCGTTACCGAGACTTCGGCTGAGATAAAATTACAGGCACTCGTCAATCACACCGTTTCGCGATTAATGTTGGCTCAAGAAGAAGTTGTCACCTCTTTCCTTAGGCCTGGCAGTGAAGTGAAACTACACATGATATTTAAGTGGGGCTGTGATGGTAGTAGAGGGCACAAGCAATACAAGCAAAGATTCGCGTGTAGGGGAGAAGCTGGACCAGCAGATGATTCCAACATGTTTTCTATTTCTATGGTGCCACTTCAACTAAAATCTAGCACTGGCAGCAATATTCTATGGCAAAATCCCAAGCCATCTTCAACCAGATATTGCAGACCCATAAAATTATTGTTAGAAAAGGAGAGTAAGGAGGTTACTGTAGAAGAGGTGGGAAAGATAGAGAAACAGATTTCTCAGCTAAAAATGTAAATTGGAGGGGTGGGCGGAGGCCTTCTGGAGCCCCCCTGGCACTTAGACCTCTTTAGATCCATTGTGCCAACCCACATTTAACCTGCCCGCCACACGCAGACAGGGGACAAGAACACCACGGTAGAGGTATGGAAGGGTGACACCCATCCAACCTCCGTCCGGGCCCAACGTTGCTTAACTTCGGTGATCTGATGGGAACCGGTGTATCAACGTGGCTAGGCCCTTGCCCGATTTCTCAGCTAACCCCTGTGGTAATCGAAGTGAATGGGAGAAAATTATGTATAATTTCAGAATTTTTATTCACGATGGTGGACGGTAAACTTTGCAATACGATAACTGACACCTCATCCCAAAAATGTTACATTTGTGGAGCTACTCCTAAAAATATGAACGACAGCCAAACTAAGGATGTGGATGTTACAGTATACAAATTTGGTCTGTCTACCTTACATGCCCAGATTAGGCTATTCGAATGCCTTCTACATATATCCTACAGGCTAGAAGTGAAAAAGTGGCAAGTAAGAGGAAATGAAGAAAAAGCATTGGTGAAGAAAAGAAAAGAATTAATATGCGAAAGGTTCAAATAGGAGATGTGGACCAGCCGACCCCCGGAGGAAGTGGTAATTCCAACGATGGCAATACTGCTAGACGTTTCTTCCGGAATCCTGACATTTCATCGGCCATTACTGGAATCGACAAGGAACTGATTCAAAGATTTGGGACTCTTTTGAGTGCACTGTCCTGTGGTTTCCCCATAAATACCCCCGAATTTGAAAAGTAGGCACAAAAAACTAGAGGCATATATATGAAGTTATATTCCTGGTTTTACATGCCCGTCACCGTGCATAAGATACTTATTCATGGGGCCGAAGTAATAGAGCATGCATTATTAGCCATTGGCATGCTCTCGGAAGAGGCACAAGAAGCAAGGCATAAGCATATAAGGAAATATAGAGAAAACCACGCCCGAAAGTGCTCGAGGAAGACACTATGCAAGATGTGTTTAATTTGCTGTTAGTGACCTCCGATCCTTTAGTTTCCGGCAATAGATCTTCTCACCAAAAGCAGCAGTATTCCCTCTCATTGGAAGTGAGACAGCTCCTGAAGGAACCAAATATACCGGAACCAAGGGAAGACGGCGACGGGGAGTCCACAGATGCCGAGAGTGAAGGGGATGGCAATTATAGTGATTGGAATGACTGCTACTAAGGCTGCTTAGATCCAATGAGAATTCATTTTACAAATAAAATAGGTACAGTGTTTTCGGGGTTTATTTATTTGATATTATATATATTAAGAGTGTAATGTGTAATTAATCGTTATAATTTTTTAATACTTTCCTGGATGATATTTTAAGTTTTTTTTAATTAAAATTCCATTTTTATCTTAAAAATCAATAAACAAAGAGCATTAACCACTGTAATATTTTATCATTTTCAATGAATTGGTCCTATCTAATGCATACCTTTCAAGAAATACTAGTTTATAAGGAAAAATAATTTTGTCCCGCTAGAATCGCAATTGGAACCACTGTGCACTGGTCTGAAAATTGAAAATCAGAACTACCAAAAATTCCTTCTATTTGATAAACTATAATTGTATTACATAAGTTTTTGGAAAAACAAATATCCATATGAGAACAAATTTGGAGATTAAATACCTATAAATATGTTTATACATATTCGGAAAGATGTTAAATTATTTTTTTGCACGATGGATATCCGTTGTGTGTGTCGACACCCATTGGACTGGTCAACTTCTCATCATTGAGCAAGTGGAGTATTTTCTACACAATACTATCCCAATATGTCAACTCCTAATGTATTTTGGGTTTAAAATTCAACTATTGGTATACCTTGTGATTTGTATTGAAATATTGCATTAGGGAGTATCTTGCTTTTATTTTTTTAATGTTTTGATTGATAAAGAAAAGAATGTGCCCAAATTAGTTTCCATTCATTTTAGTTCAATGGATTTTATGGTTAACGCAGTTGCAGTGTGGTAAATCTCACCTATTTTTTCTTACTGTTGCAACTGGGGAAATCTTAGCCTTTTTTAATGTATCTGCTGGCTGAATTGATCAAAGTTATTATTGCAAGTGACATTCATTCCTGAATTCTTGTAAAGGTTAAGTAAATGCTGTAGAACGTATTCCCTCGATGGCTGATTTGGGGGTCTTCAGTTTTTTCACAATATGGAAGTGTTCACCACTCATCATCCAACACTCAGAGCTTTGTGTCGAATTTGTTTGTTTTATAAGGCATAAACAGAATAAATGGGCATCTGGATTTCACATCATAAGGTTGCTCATCGGCCATTATACTTTTGCTGGGTTATAGCCTTGCTCAGGAATTGGAAACAAATACATATAATATTCCTTGACTCAGCAGCCAAAACACATTATCCTACTGTAGCTGTTGTCCACGAGTAGCTCTTGAGTCAAATCGCAAATTGTGCATTACCTAAGGTATATCTAAGAAACCAATCTATAGACGTCATATTTGAGAATATGTGGAATACCAAGGTTTTATCCCAACAACATTTTATAGGTACATGCTGCTGCCCTCATTGACCTCTGGTGTATACTGACATGATAAATCTGAGAATTTCCTCCTTAGATAAAGACCAGTTAGGAAATTCAAGCTTTCCATTTCCACAGTACACTTTATAATAATGTTGATGGCGAGTCACTCGGGCACCTCACAAACAGACGTTTGCAAGTAAACATAATTGTCAGTCCTCAAAGAGCTTTCAAAAGTTGACATTTTTTCTGCAAGTTTGATAAACCAAAATCACTAGATGCTCTACCATTAAGAATTGCATCCATATCAGAGAAAAGGTTTCAAACACTGATTAAATACACACTAAGTAATTTATTTTAGTTAATGCAGACAAAGATCAGGAACCTAAAGGAGAAGAACATGGTGAGAACACTTGTTTCCGATACAAGTAGAGGATATGAGTCCAAATGACTCATAGCCTCCTAAGGCTGCTTTACACGATACAATTTTTTGTCCAAACGAATGTATGAAATGTTTGAAATTGTATGTTTGTCTGAATGGAATTAGATCAGATTTTATTTTCCGTTCAGTCATCCAGACATTCACACAAACGTGCACACAATTACATGGTACAATTTTCCTGATACAAGCATTTGCACAAGAAATCATACAAAAAATGTACCATGTTAAATGACCTTTATAGATACAACTTCCATTAAAAAATTGGACTGCAACAATTATGGAACTATCTTTCCCTCTGAATAAAATATAGGCAAAAATTCACAGTCACAAAATTTCAAAAGAATCAAATGATAAATAAGTAGTTAAATTCTATGTAGAAGTCGAAGAATTGGTCAAAATGAACTCTCTCGTCCTTCTAGTGCTAAGGGATGTGAGAGTGCATGTGCCCTGGATAGCCGCACTCCAGAGTAACCCTTACTTGCCCTATGGACACATTCATGGAAGCTGCTAATATAAAGCCTTGTTACGCTCTGGAGTGTATAAAGTCTGCACTGTCACACAGATACTATGGCTTCCAAAGCAGTAAGTAACAAATCAGGATGTGATATGAAAATAAATAGGAAAGTTGACTCCCGAACAATTGTCAGTCATTAGCACAGCACTAGATCAAACCCTTTGAGAAAACCTCCCAAGTAGAGGAAGGGAGAGACGGCCCTTCCTGGAGAGAGAGAAAGATATAGCACATTTCTGTTACTGAATGGTAAAATTAACTTGCATTCTAACACTGAACTCAGACTTTGATTGCTCTTGATCCACCCATTGCAGTCCCCATGATCCCTAATTCACACTAGTTCCTAATAGGTGGCCAGGGGATGTGAGAATGTAGCTTCTATGGAATTGTAAGCTATTCTTGTTCCATCCTGAGCTCATAAATTGTTTTGCCATCAACAATAAGAATGAGATTAAATTTTTACTTGAGCATGAGGTAAACCTATCCCAATTTTGACCTCAATTTTTTACCAACACGATAACTTAATGCTTAGGTGTCACAGCATGAAGAGTTCTTGGGATCTCCACCGGGTCAGGAACTGCAAGTCTCCCGACGATTCGATGTCCGACTCAGCCATCATTTTCTGGGCTAAGGATGTCGAGTGAGAATTTCAGCCTGCTTATATACAGTTACTCCTGTGGTCAAGTGGTTCCTGATTGGTCATCGTCATGTCTTAGGTTGTGAGCGTGCTCCGATTGGCTGGCATGCAGGAGGTGACTCCACCTGGTCTCCTGAATATTTTTCAATGCAGGCTTCCAAGTATTACTCAAAGAGTAACATGAATCTCGATTGAAATTATTTCTGGCCAGCCTGATCTTGATGGATTCCTTGATAAGCCGATCCCAAAAGCCATTGGACCAGAGCAACTTAGTGTTGTCAAACAACACTGTGTTCTGGCATTCGGTCCAATGATCTGCAATGGCTGACTTCTCTGGCTGTCCCAGGTGGAGGTGGCACTTATGATCCTTGGGCCACGTTTCTACGTCTCCCCAACCTTCCCTTCCCTTTTCCACAGGGAACTTGGTGAACGCCAGGTGTTTTCAGCCCCACTGGATCTTTCGCCCATGTGAGCATGTCCCGGATTTTTGCTGGCGGCTTGTGGATGGTCTGGATGTTGTATCTCTTCAGTATTCTCACCACTTTCCCAGAAACTGAACAGATGTATGGCAGTCACGTCTTGGCAATGGGTTCTTTTCCACTGTCCTCTGTCATGGAGTCACACTGTAGGGGGGCCCTTTTCAGGGTCTTCAAAATTTGCCTCTCTCCTTTGCCTCTATTTGCATCCATTCTGGAGGAAGGTTTTCCTCAGATGTTTTAATACTGATGCTAAGCTGTCCTTGTCCAAGATGGAAATGGCTTGATTTATTAGGCTTGACATGACCACCATGTGATGGGAAGGGTGATGATGGCTCCATCTGTGTAGGTAGAGGTCGGTGTGGGTAGGCTTCCGGTAGACACTGTCCAAGTGTACCGTCCATCTGTCGGTAAAGGGAAATGTCGAGGAACAGAAGTCTATTATTTTCCTCTACTTCCATGGTGAACTTGAAACTACTGTGCTGCTCATTCATGTGGTCGAGAAACTGGTGAAGGGTGCTTTTCCCATGGGGACACACAACGAAGGTGTCGTCCACGTATCGCAGGAAAAGCGTCAGTTTTAGGGCAGCCGATTTCAGAACTCTTTTCTCAAAGTCCTCCATGAAAAAGTTAGTGACAGCAGGGGATAAGGGGGAGTCCATAGCTACACCCTCAAACTGCTCATAGAAATCACCATTGTATCGGAAGTAGGTGGACATCAACACATGGCAGAACAACTGCACTGTGTCACCATCAAACTTCTCAGCAACAGAGTGTCTTCTAGTGGGACACAAGTGAAAAGAGACACCATGTCAAGGCTCACCAGCACATCTGTCTCTTTTAAATGGATGTCTGTGAAGATCTTCACAAATTTGGTGGAGTTCTTAATGTGGTGCTCGCAATGGCCCACATGCGGAGCCAAGACTCCGGTGAGGTACTTGGCCAAGTTGTATGAGGGAGAGCCGATGGCACTCATGATTGGCTGCTAAGGAATGCTGTCCTTGTGAATTTTCGGTAGGCTGTAGAGCCTGGGAGGAGCTGGTGCTGGTTGTCCAGAGATTCCTAGAAGTCTCCTCTGGCAGGCCAGTCTTTTTGATGGGGGCGATTGTCCTCCTCATCACGGCATCTGTGCGGTCTCAAGTTAGACTGAGGTAGGCCTTGTCCTGTAGGATGTCCTGCATTTTACTGTGGTAATCCTCGGCACATAGGAGGACAGTGGCATTGCCCTTGTCAGCAGGCAGGATGGTCTTGTATGCACGAAATAATTTCAATCGGGATTTGTGTGTGAGGCCAACAACCTCACCTTGGAAAAAACCTAAATGTTACGGAAACTGACAAAAGCCTCGGATACTGGACAGGAACAATGTATTACGACACTGGCAACCGATACAGAACAGGAAGAATGGTCTTGTATGCACGAAATAATTTCAATCGGGATTCGTGTGTGAGGCCAACAATCTCACCTCGGAAAATAACTAAATGTTACGGAAACTGCACAAAAGCCTTGGATACTGGACAGGAATAATGGATTACGACACCAGCAACCGATACAGAACAGGAAGAAGGATATCATATTTGCAACATGATATGTTGGGATGATGCTCAAACCTGGAATGATGAAAGAAATTACTCAAGAGTTAAAGAAATTCAGAATCGATGTGGTTAGACTCCAAGAAGTAAGGTGGCTGGGACAGGGGTGCATAGACAAGCCTGATTTCTGCCTTCTGAACAGTGGGTTAGAGAGAAGGATGGGTCTGTATGGAACTGGAATAATGATGAATACCAAAATGGCCCCAGTAGCGGCGGGGGAAATTCCCTGCCTGTCGATCCCAGGGTTGCAGGTTCGAATCCAACCCAGGGAGGATTTTCACTTTCCGGGGCATGGATGATTGTATCGTCCAGTCTGTTAATTGGAAGAGAGGACTTTGAGTCCTGGAATTTGCAGATTAAAATAAGACAAAAATAAATAAATAAAACACAGAAAAGCCTGTTATACTTTGAACCCATTAATGAAAGACTATGTAACGCTAGATTTAAGGGTAAATTTAGAAATATTACTCTGATATCAATCCACGCTCCCACGGAGGATAAACATGAACTTGAGAAAGAACAATTCTAAGATGATTTGTGGAGATTTCTGTCAAGGGCACAAAACCAAGATATAACTATAATTGCTGGGGACTTTAATGCACCGTTAGGGCAGGATAATAGAAACTCCAAAAGCATAGGCCATTACTCACTACTTCTGACAAGCAATGAAAACGGTGTTTTCCTCATGCAGCTTGATTCCAGAAATAACTTTTTATTAAGAGTACTAGTTTCCCACACAAACAAATCCATCTAGGCACCTGGACACCTCCTGGCTGAGGAATCGTTACACAAATACATCATGTGTTGACAAAAGCCAGATATGCATCATCAATCGTGGATGTTCAGAGCTGTAGAGTGACAAATTGTGACTCTGTTCACTTTATGGTAAAGGCCGCAATGAGGGAAAGGATAATTGTTGTTAAAAGTACAAAAATTGCTGAAAGGAAGTAGTGGAAGCTGGACTTATTGAAATGTGAAGATAGACGAATCCAATTTTAAAATGAGATGAAGAGGAATTTGTCCAAGGGTGAAGATGCAGCGGATGTGAATGGGGAGTGTAGTCAAATAGAACAAGCTATTTAGAATACGGCGGACAAGGTGCTTCGAGAAGAGAGGAAGACAAGGAGTAAAGACTGGTTCAAAGAGGAGTGTAAGATGGCTCTGGAGGGGAAAAATACTGCTTGGAAGAGGATGAACCAAATGAAGACTAGGAGAAACTTCAAAAAGTACAAAGAACCAAGAAAGAAGGCTGAAAAGATTATGAAAAAGAGAAAGAAATCAATGTTCATCATCATCATCGGTCAACAATCCTAGGATTGGTTTGATGCAGCTTTCCACTTGATTCTTATATCGGCCAACCTTATCATTGTGACGTAATTATTCTCTTTTACATCCTTCACAACCTTTTCCATGTATTTCATATGAGGCCTGCCTTTTCCAATCTTCCTGTCACTTTTCCCTTGACGATAGTCTTCATCAGGCCATCGTGTCCCAAGATATGGCTGATTAAGTTGTCCCTTCTTCTTTTTCGAGTTTTCAACAGACTTCTCTTTTCTACTACTCTTCTTAGGACTCCCTCGTTACTTACTTGGTCGATCCATTTAATCTTCAGCATTCTTCTGTAGCACCAAATTTCGAATGCTTCTACCCTTTTCTTCTCCGCTGCTGTCATCGTCCATGCTTAACTGCTGTAAATAAACATGCTCCAGATGTATGTTCTGATGAACTGTTTCCTTACTTCTATGCTTGTAATTCCTGCTGTAAGCAGATTCATCTTTTGATAGAATGCCCACTTTGCCTGGGCTATTCTACTAACTATCTCTTTCTTGCCTCGTCCATCGTTGGTAACTCAGCTTCCTAGGTAACAGAACTCTTTCATCTTTTCAAGTTTTTGTTTTCCTAGTTTGACATTGGTTTTGGCCTCTTCTTTCTTGCTGCACACCAATATCTTAGTCTTCTTCTTATTTATCTTCAGCTGATATCTAGCCATTGTCCTTTCCATGGTTACTATAATCTTGTTCAGATCCCTCTCTGCCTCTGCTATGAGTGCCATGTCATCAGCGAATCGCAGCATGCTTATTTTTTTCTTTGTGGATGGTCACACCAGAAGACTTCTCTTTGATTTCATTGATGGCTCTCTCGATGTAAACATTGAAAATTATGGGAGACAGTGCACAGCCTTGTCTCACTCCTTTCCTTATTCTTGCCTCTTCATAGCTGGGACCAGATTTAATCACAGCTACTTTGTTTTTGTACAGACTGTGTATAATTCTTTGGTCATTGAAGTACACTCCAATTCCCTTCAGAATTCCATGTATTGAATCCTAATCCACGTTGTCAAAAGCCTTCTCTAAATCCAAAAATGCAATGAACATCGGCTTGTTCTTCTCCATTCTCTTCTCTATGAGCAGCCTAAGGGCCAATATTGCTTCCCTTGTACCCTTACTTTTCCTGAATCTGAATTCATCTTCATCCAGGAACTAAATTATTGTTAAAAAGAAATATTGACAAAATTGAAGAGCTACATGAATAAAATGAAGTAAGGCAGTATTATATAGAGGTGAACAAAATGAAAACAAAAATGTCCCCAGACTCGGAGGATGTAAAGATAAGACTGGGAACATTATTAATGAGGAACAGAAAGTGATTGAGAGGTGAGTTGAGCATTTCGAAGAACTTCTCGACAAGGATGAGGGGACTGAGAGCAATGAACTAGAATGAGAGACAAGAATCAAGAAATGAGGATAATGTTGCAATGGCATGCAAACCCTCCATAGAGGAGGCAGAGAAAATAATCAGGAAAATGAAAAATAACCAGTCTCCAGGAGAAGACAACATAGTAGCTGAGCTGTTGAAACATAATGGTACAGAGCTGTTGGCCAAAATCCATGAGCTGATCTGTAATATGTGGCGGAATGAGGTAATGCTGGAGAAATGGAAGATGTGTATAATATGTCTCACTCACAGTGCCGTCGGAAGTGTGGGGCAGGAGATGCCAGAATTTGCCCCAGGCCCTTTCAGTCGAAGCAGGTACTCTCTGATACACATTCTCAAACCTTAACACATTCAACCCGGTAATCATGAAAAACGGAAAGCTTTTTCTGCCACACTAATTTGGCCAGTCAATTAAATGTAGTTATAAAATTAGTGAAAAATTTTTTTGAATAACAAAACTCAATAATTTACTAAAGACTCGAGTTCCCATCCTTCAGAGAGGTCTTCAGTGAGGTTATCAGAGGGGTCATTAACAGACGCAAATGCGTGTCCTTCGGTGTCTTGGCAACGCACCTCTGATGCGCATTCGCGTCCGTCGGGTTGAACATGTTAATATGCTCTTTTACCGATATTCTAGTCTCTAACCCCTCCTATCAGCTAAAAATGTGGGCCCTTTACTTAGGTGCCAGGCCCTTTTCATAAGTGCTGGGCCCTTTTCTTAGGAGCTACCTCCTCCTCCTCCTCCAGGAGGAAGGAGCCTCTGTCTGGAGTGCTAAATAAGCTAGGCTGACTGTATTCACAGAAAGGATACTAGGGGGATACCAATGCAAGTTCTGACCCAATGAGAGCACAAGTGACCAGATTTTTACAATAAGACAAATGATGGAGAAGTTTTATGAGCATGACTTTGATATGCATTTTTTATTTATTGACTTACAATAGGCATTCGATAGTATAAACCGAAGGGAGCTCATGAGGATGCTGAACCAGATCCTAATACCCCCAAAAATAATCGGGTTGGAGGGACTCACCTTGGGTGATACAAGGGAGGGAGTAAAGGTTCAGAATAGGCTCAGTGCAGAGTTTAGGTTCAATACTGGAGTTAAGCAGGGTGATGGGTTTTCTGCTGTGCTCTTCAACCTGGCTCTAAATGAGGTAAAAAAAAAGCCATAGATCAGAAGAGAGCATTGTTTGAGAAGTGAAGTTCGAGTAGTGAGGCAATCGCAAGAAAGGGACTTAGGGATTGGAGAGGGGTGAGTTATACAAGTGGCGATTCAGGGAGGATTTAAAAATGGTGGCTGGGGAGAAGAGGTCCAAGGAAGGATATTTCGGAGTTAAACAGGGAGGGGATTCAGTGGAAAAGAGAGCCCTCGGAGATGGAAAGATGGTAGCAGGGAATGTGAAGCAGACTGTACCACGTAAGAGACGATGAGGAACATGAAAAAGAAAGAGAGGGAGAATTTCATTGGTCCGTAGAGATCCGCTAAATATTGTGTAGGAACATCTTATCAGATCGCCATATGGCGAGAAAGAATTTGACTGGGAGGTTGAGCAAATCCAAGGTCATTGGTTCGCAGTATTCTAAGATGGGGAGAATACAACCGAAAAATGTTTTCAGAGCCGTAGGGTCCTGAACATCAGTGAGATGGTAAAGCATGCCAACTATAGCCATCACCTTTCGAACTATCTTCCTTATGTGGTCATGAAAGTTGTGTTTCATGTGAAGAATTACTAATGACAGAAATAAGGCATTTTGAAAAGGGAATCCGACTGAATAGGTCTAAAAATTAATGCACCTAAATAAAACCAAGTACATGGTGATGTTGGGAATACAGGACCGAAGACAACCCCGGGATCTAACAATTAATGGAGACACCTTAGAAGGCATAAATAGCTTTAATTAGGTACCTTGGTACTTTATTAACCAGTGACAATAACTTCAGTAGATTTATCCAGGACTGAGTTGAGGCTAGAAACAGGGTCTTCTATACCAATTTAAATATTTTAGGAGTGGATTGATAAGCAGAACCCTGGAGCTGAAGCTATAGATGACATTAGTGTGGCCAGCGGTTATGTATGGACGATGGCTCAAATGCAGATGAGAAAACACTAGGCACAATTGAAAGACAGACCTTCCGTAGAATATATGGGCCAGTACATGACCAAGGAGACTGGAGGATGAGATACAACGAGGAAATAGAACAGCTGATTGAAGGAAAAAATACAGTGAGGTTCGTCCCAGTGAGTACACTGGTTGGGCCAAATCGAGAGAATGTGAGAGGAGGAAATTCCAAAACGAATGTCTAAAGGAAGGTTGTTCAATCGAAGAAGGGAGGAGCATCCTAAAAGATAGATGGATAGATGGATGAAGTACGGAGCGACCTTAACAAGATGGGAATTCAAGGATGGCGAGCTAACACTGCAGACCAGGACACATTGAGAGTAATAGTGCAGCAAGCCAAGGCCCACACCGAGCTGTAGTGCCACCAGGAAGGAAGGAAGAAGAAGAATCCTAATAATGCATGGAGTCCAAATGCATATTATAATATAAAAATTACATGAAGATGACTTCGGAAAGACATTCAGTTGTGGTCATTTGAACTTTTCTCCACCTCATCAATATGACAGACGAAAGATACTGCAGCCAATATGATATCTAAGGAAGCTCACATATGAAAAATACTTAAGCGATGTTCAATCCTGTAAAATTATAGATATATAGTTTTCCATCATCATTTCTTACAAGGTGGGATCGGAATAAATTTCACCCAGTCTTCACACCATTCTGCCGAATTGAGTATATTAGCAAGCATCTAATGGCAGGATTTGCAGAATTGCGAGGAACCTGATAACAATTTTACTTAAGTTTCCATATTCACTTCCAAGAGCTGTTCTGCGTTCTTCAGTATGAACAATATGAGCAGACATACAAACTTTTAATCATTTCTGTTGTGAAAACTGATAAAAGCTATAATATAAATGAACGGTCGCCTTAAAATCTTCTTCTTCAATTCTAGCGTCCACTTTGAATCCGAGTTGAAAGTGGCGCCAAATCGGATCCTTTCAAGGCCACACGACAGCGCGCAGATTGCACCAATTGCACGGTGCTGGATGGAAAGGTTGCAAATAAGCTTCTCTCGGCAACCCTCTCTATCTAGCTCTCTCTTCCTTGCGTAACTTCAGGGTATTTGATTAGTGGAAGCTCGGCGGTGGAGCGTTTATTGCTCAAGGAATCTTCAAGTCACAGTTAAACGTATTTTCTCACCATGGCATTTATTCGCAGAGCATTCGCCAATCCAGTGAGTAATGTGAAGTGTGTGTTATCACCATGATTTGATTAAGTAGCATGAATGTTATCTAGTTTTTAGGAACTTGATTACTATCAGCGCTTCATGTTTCATAATCGTGATGTATTAGATAGATAATGAAATAATTATTATTAATATGTGGAATGCGTTAATAAATCGTCAAGGTTGTTAAAGGTAGTCATTAATTACCTAGGTAGCGTATCTCTAATCACTGTTAACAAGGTTTTTTTTATTATTTTATTTTCCTACCCTCGCTGATAAATTTCGCATTCAAAAGTAAGGTTATCATCAGCCGCACCTGTCTATTGGTGTTTACATGATACTATCGTTAAGTAATGTCAGCAATATCATTTCCTACGCTGTGTCGTTGCCGCTCGGATAAGGAAGTCAGTTAACTGGGTTAAAATGCCGAGATTGATGAATAGTTCAACCAGACATCGGCTACATCAGCTAAATGATCACTTAGTGTAGATGTGAGTCGATGAGCCAGTCAAGGTCGATGCTTCGAGCCAGGCAGGATTCTATTATGCTCTAAACTTGCTTAGATCGTCCACGCCAGCAGTTCTTTCAGGACCAAAATAGAATTACTACGTGTGTTCAATAGGCTAAGGATACTTACATCTGCAACTAATGTCTACATGTATATTTCTAACTTGGGTATAGGGTATTTCAGCCAGTCAACTGAAAAACTGTTACTTGGGCACGTGTATTATAAACTTAAACCCGTTCGTGCACATGCATTGTGGCAGGAAGTTATGCCTGTGGCACTGGAACTTACTAGGCCAAGGAATACAAGTTATCGTTTCAGTTGAGATTTCAAAATGACATTTTACAAAGCTCCATTAAAAGTTGAATTCGAACCTGGCGTAGTAAGCGGTGCAGCGTGTATCGGCAGCGTAAGCCGTATGGTAGGGATTTTTTGAAGTTCGCCTCACCCGAGAACATTATATGCGTTGCTCCCGCGTGTGAATAACAATTTAATGCGTGTCCTTGTATACTTTCGAACGAAATACTTACTTACATTTGTCGTTGCTCAATACCTTAACAATAGCTGTGTTATGAATATCTCTCTTCCAGCTGATATTTTTCATAGTGATGCATTCGTTGAGTTTGTTATGTTTCCTCAGCATTACCTCATAACAATTTTTGAACCCAAGATGCTGCCGAAAAATCTATGATATTATTACACCAGTAATTTCGTACCCTGGGGTGGACGTGTATTTAGAAAATATTCCTAAAATGCTGTTTATAATAGTTAATCAAACGGCTTTGCGAAGAAATCTCATTTATTTATTTATTTGCATGAATAGATTCACTGATAGTCTCACGGTGTTTGGCTTTTATAGTTATGTAGCATCATTTTTAAGGTAGTTTCTTACAGTTGTTTCAAAATTGCACCTATTTTCTTCTTAAGATGTAGCTTATTCTTCTAGTCCTAATTAATGAGATCCTGATTATGTTAAAGGTGACCATTTTTAGTCTTGTGCCTAGAAAATTAGGAACAAATAGCAGGTACCCTCACATCCACCTGGACACTGACTGGTTATTATCAAGTACCTAGTCCCCAAAGAAGATTACTGCTGTATTAAACATGAACTGAAATCTGACTTTGGTGATAACAATCATTACATCGTAGTGAATGGCAAAGCCAGCTTCGTCACAGCGTAAATATAAGCAAAAATTCCAGTTTTTGTATTTCATGTATATTTGTAGTCACATATATGTGGCTAGTATAGTTACATGGCTGATGACTTAGACAGAATTATATTTTCATTTTTCACACAACAATTAAATAAAATTAAATTTTAGTGAGATGTTTCTATCAAATTTTAAACTGCAGTTTTGCATTAATGTTTCATATATGTCGTAGAAAAAACGTATTATGCATTTTTAATGTTCCCTCTGACCTTTTTAGTGCCTTATATTTGTGTAATGGGTATTTTTTGCATGTATTGTTGCGCTCCAAATGTAACTAATTGGTACTGTAATGAGCTATAAAAGATCAATGCATTTGTCATAAGTTTTCTCTTAATTATGGTAAAAATTTCATTATTATTGTTCAACATTATCTGCCCAAAATAGCCCTATCTTACTCCTTAGTTTCTTATCACATAACGCTACTTATTCCCTGTAGTATATCCCTCTTAAACTCATCATATCTTCTACCTTCCATATTGCAATTCGACATCTATGCTTGTTTCATTCCTCTCCTCCCTTCATACTCTCCTCAATTACAGCTGGTAGTCAAATGGTAGTTTCTTTACGAAAATTTTCAATGGAGTTCATGATCGGGCGTCAAAGGTTGTCGCATCGGGTGGTTTTGACCCTGTTCATATATGATTGCCGTGCTGCCCAGTAGCTATCCGCTACACACATTCCACTGTAACAATATGCACTCAGAGTCTGTCACAAGCATGTGCAATTTCAGTCGGCAGACACCAAATTCGGACCTTGGCAAACTTTGCTTTAGTGACTGAAGATGGCCTTTGAAGCATTGCTTTGGTGCTGCCATTAAAGTTGATGATTGACGCTTGAAGCAATCATGGACCAGGCTTAAACTAACCCAAGTAGCCAAACAATGTTGGCCAATGTTAGGGATTCATTGGCACTCCCTTTTGGCTGTATGTTGGCAATGAGATGAGTACCAATGAATAGCAATGTTGGCAAGCCCATGAGCTGCCAATATTGGCTACCCCATGTAACCCACATTAACCACCTCTCAACATCCAATGCAGGCAAACCATCAGCTGCATTGAAGCTTCAATACTGTTAGACCTTAAAAAAATCACATTAGAGTACCCTTCATGGGCGCACTAATTACAAAATACATATAGGCATCAATTTGAAAAGACAACTAGATCTAACAGGTCAATTCTCTTGTTCTTAATGTATAAAAAGCTATTTTGAGGTTACCTACTGTTTTCTTGTTGGTCTCTATGGTTCCAACTTGCTTTACTTGTGTTATTAGTCTCATACCTATTAAATTATTTTTTTCAATGCAACACAGAGTGGAAAAGTAATCATCTAATTAGTGAAGAGCCAGTATTTTTTCTCAAACCTACAATTATGACTACTCATAAACCTATCCTAAATTTCTTATCCTACAATTATAGATAGACAAGTAGGTATCACTTTTCAGTCAACAGAGCATATCTGGGAGGCCATATATACATATACAGCTGCTTGCTGGTATTCATTTGATTGTGATAATTAATTTTAAAAGATTAATCCTGGGTATTTTGCCCCTTATAACATGTCTCCAATTACCATTTTGTGGATAAAAGTGAGTGACAAATGAATATACATAACTGATACTATTCTTTCAGCTCCTGGTAAGATAAAGTTTATTTAATGGAGGGAACTCTAATGAGTTCCCTTCATTAAGTATGTATCTACCACTGAGAACCAATTGGTAATAAAATAGAAGAGAGTAACTGAAACTGTGCTGCTAAACATGAAAACAACTATGCGAGTTGATGCATTTTTAAAATTTGATCTGATGACTTTTCTGGAAATTGTTTAACCAATTGAGTTACTGTATAACACATAATAATAATCTTTTTATTTCTGTTGGTTACCAGGTAACATAGAAATCGTCAGAAGAGATAACATTATGGAGTGTCATATATACATATATCAAGACAAGGAATAGTAATATCACAAGCAAACATAAAAGTGCTAGTAAAAAAGTAAAAAAAAATAGTTTTAGGCATCACAACAATCACATTTAGATTCCATGAATTCTGAAATGCAGTAATATGCTTTGTGAAGAAGTAGATTCTTTACACGACGCTTGAACAGTAGCAGAGAAGAAAGTGACTTGATATCAGATGGTAGGTTGTTGTAGATTTTTGAGGCTGTGTGATGGGGACCTTGTAGGGAAAGCGAAGTGGAGCTCTGGGATAAGTGAATGTTAGTACTATTGCGCGTGTGGTAGGGGTGCACATCATGGTGAAAGGAGAAAATTTGGGGGTTTTGTTTAACAAACAAGGCACAGTTGAGTATGTAGAGGGATGGAAGTGTAAGGATGGCGTGGCTCCTGAATAAAGGTCTGCCAGGAGTACGGAGGGGGAGGTTTAGCATTGCCTTAATAGCTTGCTTTTGTAGGGAAAAAATCTTGCAGGAGAGGTTGTCCTTTCCCCAAAATAAAATACCATACGATATGTGAGCTTGGATTTTTGAGTGAAATAGGAGTTTCAGCGTAATTATCTGTAAGTGAAAATTATACACAAGGCAGATTCAATGAAGTGTAAGTTGACTCTTTTTGTACTCCTTGATAATTTTAATTATCGGAGTGTATAAAAAGGGTTGACCTGTAGTAATTATATCCATAAGTATTGCAGAAGTGTTGATGGGAACAGGAAAAGAACCACACTGAGTAACAAGTGGTAATCAATGTGGCATTTTTTTGGAGTAGCCAAAGTGTGGTTTTGTGGGGTAGCCCATATTGGCCTTATTGGGCCAGTGTAGTAGGCCACGTGGGAAGATTATTATTATTATTAATTTATTGGTCACAGAAGATATGTGGTTACATAAATATGATCCGTCAAGATAAGGAAAAATCACAAAAAAATATTCACAGTTGAATAACACTAAATAATAATATGAATAACAAGTACCTAGTAAAAAAGTAAGACAATAATAAAACAAAAAAATAACTATTCAACATATAACATCAATTCAAGAATTGAAATATTCATCCAAAGAATAGAAACAATTGGTCAATAGGTAATGCTTTAGATTGTCAATCTATCAATATCTATAATCTATCTATCTATATATCCTCTATCAATATTACCATCCGAAATAATTTTGAAAAAAACTTTCAAGATTGTGCATGCAGTAAGATGTACGCTTTTTCAAGAAGACCACTTTTCGTAGATAAATTGGGAGCAGATGGGTAAAAGCTATGTGCTTACACAATTGTATCTTGATATCGCATAAGATATTTGTGCATCGTTTAATTCGACTGTCACTGGAAAAATGGTAAGAAGAGCCATTATACACTAATTTTGGTGAGTTTTCATCAGACTATAAATTAATTGCGCTTTATTCTAAATCCGAAAAAATCGTTAAGTGTGTTTCCATATTAAAATCAAGTATTTCATACCCTTATCAGGTGAGATGGTGTTGTATAAAGACAGCGATAAAATTAGCGCTATGGCAGAGTAACGCATGGGAAGTGAAGGCATTTCTTGGCATAGTAAAGCATATTGCCAAATTCTAGCCAGAAAGATCAACGGAGTTAGATCCTCTTTACATATCGTTGAAGACAAATGCACCGTTTAAGTGGAATATGATGGATTGTGATAAATGTTTCAAGCGACTTAGGTGTATATAAATCTATTATAACCTATGGGTTAGCACCGCGTACAGAAGCAGTGTTTTCTGCTTCCGCTCCATGTCAGCTTTAATATAATTATGACTTACTTCCTTATTATTTGAATGCAAAATTATTCAGAACAACTCGTGGAGTTGTTTTCATGTTTAGCAGCACAGTTACAGTCACTCTCTTCTGCTTTATTGAACATTGGTTCTCAGCGATTGGCACATTATTGAGGAAAATCTTATTTATTTCTCCCATAGTTGAAATAATATCAGTTATGTGTATTTATGAAGAATATGCAATATGCAAAACAATACTTGATCCAGCGCAAGACCTAGTGTGCTAGACGCTACTTGATATTGAGGACAGAATCTAGCATGATTGGAACCCTCCTAGGAGGTTTAACATGATCATCGACCTTGTGCTTGCTATGAAGCGGTTATTCCATATGATTCCATACTAATTAAAAAAAGAGAAGATCGCACAGTGTCTGTAACGTGACGTGATTGGAAGATGGCCACTGGGTCCTACTGGGAGCTAGTAGAAAACTAGTTCTGCATCAAGTAGGAAACCAAGTTGCTAGGTGCGATCATGCTTGCCAGCCAGTTTACTGGTTTATTCACATGAAACTGGAAAGCTAGCATACTAGTGAGTCACCTCGACCTTGTGCTGGATCAAGTGTCATGGGAAACGGGCTTTAGAGTTGAATTTGTTTAAAATTGTGATGGATAGTTAAAAAAAATTTGCCTTATTTGTTTATTTACATATGGCATTGTTCATCTCCCTGAGTATAATCATATTGATTTTACATCTGAATTCTCAGTGGAAATTGACAAGTAGAACTCTGAACCCACTCTGTGTTGCAATTTGACAAAGTTATAAAATTTATTTTTTGCATGTTATGTTGTAGTTATTAATAATGCCCTGGCTGTGGCATAAATATTTAAACCTTAAAGCATCCGATTAATTTCCCTTACTATCCATACTGAAAAATGTATTTTAGTCACCTTACAAAATAATATATATTCAAAGTCCTTCCAAAAATATAGTATGCTGAAGGGAAGATGAAAGAACTGTAGATATATATGTAATCAAAATTTATTATTGCATTATGTAATCAAAATGAAGAAGCCCTAATAATTGGTCTGCCCATGTTTAAACTGATCAAATTATTTAATAACTCACATAAAATTTTTAAATGAACTCTAGTTTTAGTCTGTGGTGGAGAATGTAGCTCTCAACTGAACTGTGTATTGCTATAAATGAAATATAATATTTATAGTAGACATTCTTGATACATTGAAATACTTAGGATGCCTTCTGTTATATAATACTAAATGTTAAATATTCAAATATTAATGATAAAAAAATATTTTTTCGCAGGTAACCAGACAAATTCTCCAACATCCTCGAATTCATAATGCTGCACTTTCCTCAATACACACTACCTCTTCAAGGTCATCGTCAGTTGGCCCTTTGTCATTTTTCACAGATGAAGAAATGATGATGAAGGAATCAGGTGATTTATTTTGTGTTAATGCATTGACATATGGCATTGATGTAATGACTACCTCTGTGATAACCAAATATGTGTTAAATCTCCTTATACATTAGTTGCAAGGCTTGCCAAAGAAAAGATTGCCCCTTTAGTGAAGAAAATGGACAAGGAACACCAGTTAGATCAAAGTGTCATTGACATGCTCTTTGAAAATGGGGTAAGTTGAGCTCTTTAAATTTTTATTTAGTATCTGAATTACATGTGGTGTTGTACTGGAGATAGTCTATTTTTAAGCGTAGGAATGTATAATTGTAGTTAAGTGCGTAGTTGAAAGTGCTAATTTTGTGTTTGCTAAAATCTTTGATCAGGAACCAGGAAAAGTATAGAAGTCCAGCTTAAAATCACTTAAGAATTCTATGAAATCAAGTCCTTTATTGCTCTGAAATTTTTATTTATAATAATACTGAGCATTTTCACAGGTGTTCATATGAAAACTTCAATGAAATCGTTAAATATAGTGGTACCTAAGCAATGCTAAAGGTGAGTTGTTGATGAATGCAATCTGTTGCTTCAATAAATGTAAATATATAGTGTGCAAAATAAAACAATCAACCGTGGCAAGGGAGTTGGAGGGATGAGAACTGTGCATTGCATAATCTTAGTAGAATTGTCAGTCATTTTAGTGCTAGTTTATGACTATGTCAGACAAAATTCCCCTATGTACCTAGTGGAAAAGAACATTGGGTTGACGTAATCTTAGGAACACACAGCATTGAGTATATTGATTATTTCAAATAGATGTAATTTTTCATGTAGGCTTGTACTCTCATATTCGAAGCTAGAAATTGCTAAGAAATGTGATTTTTTGACATGTTACATGTCCATTTCTTAAAGCCTTTAATGAACATCAATTAGTGTTGCTTCAAAGAATGTAAAGTACACCCGTCCACAATAAAAAGTTACCACCTCGGAGGCCGAATTTTTCAAAGTCCCGAGTTGAAGGAGATTTGACAACAGTGCAGCGCTGTCCCTTTAAATGCCCCGTGCAGCACCAACAAGACCAAGGCACTGTCCTCCTCCTTCCCTTGCCATGGCTTGTGGTGAGACCCTTCCTCAATGACCTGGAGAGAGATTTTTGCGTTGGAGAGGGAGGGCCGCAAGGGTGCCTTTGTGACAATTAGTCGGCCCCAAGGAGTGAGGCCTCCGGAAAAAAGCCTTCTTTTAGATGACTGCTCGGAGTTACTCCCTTGAAGATGGGTCGCGTAGGTTTCCGCGACTACGGCTCTTGAGAAAGTGACTACCCAAATGTAAATGCAGCTCGAAGCAAGAGTTGTCATTAACACCGTCGATATTTCTTAGTCTATGTCATTTCCAAAACGTTCCAAAATTCTCAGTTTTTGACTTTATTTCGTCGTACGAAATAATTTGATCTTATAACATGAATAACATAGATGATTATTGTTATCAGTTTTATATATCTGATAACGATCGGTGTTATTTTTAAATTATCGGTGAATTTTATTTGAATGCGCGATGAGCTCGAAAACTGCACTTGTATAGTAAATGGCAAAAATACTTACGCTACAACTGACACAGATTTCAACAAGAAAAGAGAAGACTTATTGGACGTCTATACGTAATATAAGTGTTAAGTTCCAAGCTTAATTGCGTAATAAATGAGGAAAAACTATCGCGGATATATTTAGAATTTATTTCAAATTACACACAATCCTCGCACTCTCGCATACTCGTCTGGTTAATTCTTAGAATGAATACTCATCGGCAATTCATATCGTAGTATATGCTATTGCAAAAATAAAAAAAACTCAATAAATAAAAGTATTAAGTAGATTATTAGGAACAGATTGAGCGTCTCTTAGATGCATTGGTCAAAAATCTAAGTGTTTTCCTATTCAAAGGTCCCTGTTCGAAACCCAGCAGGCCGTATTTGAGTACTGCGTATACTGGAGTACTACTACCTCTACTCAAAGGTTATAACGTTTTCTCGTATTGTTAAACGGAAATGTGTATTAAGGACAGGACGGGTAATTTTACAATGTGACCACAACACATTCAACGTAATTAGAAGGAATACGTGGAATTACTGAACGACTGTGCAAAAAGGCCTAGAAGATTTTTATGGACTCGCCCGTGGGATATGCGAGGAGAATATATTGTCGGAGGATTTCGTAGAAACTGTATTGACATCTAAAACGGAAAAGAGTAACAAGGAAATGCGAAGGCAACTGAATCTCTCAAGCTGCTAAGCTTATGCTTAAAATCATCACCTGAGGTATGGAAAAGAGAGCAATAAATGAATGAAGCCGCCTTGTCCGCGATATCTGCTAGAGGACGAGTCAACCAAGCCTGTCATTTATACCCCTCTGTGACGAAACGTCTCTTTAACCAACGTAATTCTCCTTCGGACTTCAATGTTGGCAGAATACTCCTTTTCCATACTAACCAGGATACTAAATTACTCCCCCTGCTCCATGATCTAACCCCTCTCTTCTAAAGTAAAATCACCCTTCATGCATGCAAAATTTCATTACTTGAGTCTTCTTATGATTTAAGTTCTTGGGTGACTAGTTGACCAGGGCTTGATCACCCGCACACCTTATCAACTTTCCCCTACCTATACACCTGTATCGAACCATTCCCTCCGAATATGAATTAAAAAGTGCCGGTGACTACGCACAGCCTTACGCAACCCCTCTTCTATTCCTGTTTTACGCAATAGTTCCATTTACCCTTTCCACTTCACTCTGTCGAAAATATTTTTGAAATTAACAATACACGCATATATATTCTGATTATATTCTAATCCTTTCCACTCATTCCAGTGATGCTGATTGAAAAACTGCTTTACGTTGACAAAATCTAAATTACCTGCAGAAAAATTTCTCCTTCCCCTCTCTCCCTCTCCAAGAAAACTACATGCCCAGATATGGGCGATAAGTGACCACGGACCACTTTGCTGAGGCCCTATCCTTAAATAATGCCGAGACGGGAAATGGGTCTGGATGAGAAGATTTTTTCACCTAAAGAATCATCCCCGACACGTTTTATGACACCCACCACTCCATCCACGACACCGCGTGCCTTCTTCCTACCGGTTCAAGTCTCTTTCAGGGCCCAAGCACAATGGGTATTTAAAGAGCAGGTAAAGCTTGGCGGGTTTTTCCTCTCTTAGGACTAACAAAGGTGGACAGGGATTTTTGCAGTGGGGGGGTGGACGGAAAGGGTGCCCTGCGACAATCGGCGGCGAGGAGTGAGGCCTCCCGAAACGCAGCCTTCTTTTCGATTGCTGCTCCGAGGGCCTCCCTCGAAGATGATCGCGTAGGTTTCGCGACTGCTGTGAGAGTGACGACCCAAATATGATTGCAGCTCGAAGCAAGAGTTGTCATTAACACCGTCGATATGTCTTAGTCAAAAGCGTTCCCAAAATATTCCCAAATACTCCGTTTTTGCCTTTATTTCGTCGTAGGAAATAATGAGATCATAAAATATTCGAGATAAGAGCTCGAAAAATGCGCTTGTATAGTAAATGGTAAAAATAATAATGCTACTACTGTTACAGGCAGATTTCGATAACAATAGATAAGACGTACTGAACGTCTTTACGGCATATAAGTATTAAGTTCCAAGCTTAATTGGGTAATATATTAGAAAAAATTATCGCGGATATATTTAGAATTTCTTTCAAATTACATACAATCCTCGCACTCTCGCATACTCACCTGGTTATTTCTTAGAATGAATACTCATCGGCAATTCATATCGCAGTATATGCTACTTGAAATATAAAAAATGACAGGACGTGTAATTCTGCAATATGACCAGAACACATTCAACGTAATTATAAGGAATACTTGGAATTACTGAACTACTGGGCAGAGAGGTCGGAGGATTTTTATGGGCTCGGTTGTAGGATATGCAAGGAGAATATACTGTCGGAGTATTCGAAGAAACTGTATTGCCATCTAAAACGAAAATGAGAGTAACAAGGGAATGCGAAGACTACTGAATCTCTCATGCTGCTACGTTGGTGCTTATAATCATCAATCGATGTATGGAAAAGAGAGCAATGAATTTCTAGGTGAGGATCAATTCATATTTTCCAAGGGAATTAAACACGTGATGTGATTGCAGTGATGAGAATCATTATTATCATTATTTTTGGTTCCACACAATGTCCCTCTTCAGCCCCTCATACCTCCCATCATTTTATCCAAGGTACCCGTTCTTCGCCTCACTCTACCCCGTTTAACCAATATTCTTCACTCAATCACATATTTCAATTCACCCTCACCCTTTTCATCTTCTTTATTGATCAATCAAAATTCTTTCCTCTCCTACCATTTCTAATACTTCATCATTTGTCCTCATTTTGACCCACTTCAATTTCTCCATCCTTCTCCATACTCACAACTAAAAAGCTCTGAGTATATTTCCTTCTTCGTTCCACGAAGCCTATGTTCGAGCGTCATATAGTGCCACGCTCCATATCAAACTTTTCGCTAGTATTTTCTTTACTTCCCTACTTAACTCCCCTGTCAGCAGCTCACGTCTACGACTAAAAGCTTATCTTGCTAATACGATTTTCCTTCTGTCATCAATGCTGCTATACCCCTTTTTCATCAATACACTACTTAAATAGCGGAAGGTGGAAATGTGAAGAAATGGAGAGCCTGTCCAAATTCAAACCTTGCTTGGAATAGCGCGTATAACAGCACATTTGTAGATCTGTGGTTCATTTCTCGGATGAGTTTTTTTTTGTTGTGATCTGGCTTGATTCTATTTTCACCACCTGCTTACTGTTTTGGGTTGTAGGTATCATAAAACATGCCGGGAATGTATCTGAGGGTGAAAAAATATAGACCGACTTCTGAACGTATCGGAATTATTTCCGAAGGTAGGGTATATCGGCTAAGCGCTCAAAGGCTTCTCTGATTAAGTCGTTTTATGCAATTGTCTTTTAGAGAGAATTAGGTAATGAGGTTGAAAAAACTTCTACTTTGTAAGAATCTCGGCCCACGTAAGCCGATAGCTTTTGATTTTCAGAAATTAATGGCTTTTGAATGAAGTTCCAGGAGTTCAAGCGTTACAAAAATACTGAAGATCATATTAGCAACTGATCTAATTTCATATAGACGTAATACATGAGCAGTTGAAGTAGTGATCAATTGAAAAAAACTACGGAATAATAAACCTAAGACTTTCTGTTTACACCTTCCTAAGACTTTCTTCACACCTACGTTTTGCGACATGAACGTTGGATGAATCTGAGTTAATTCGTGACTTAGTGATCAACAAATGTAGGCGTTTTGAAGTGTTAAGTTTAGAGGACATAAAATTTCAACCAGAACATTGCATATTTTACGGTCTTATAATACCCGTGAAAGCGCAACGACCATTTAGCACGTTAATCATTACCCTCGGAAAATCGTCCGGTTGTCATAGGACTCCAAAGTGGTCTCGGAATAAATTTTAGGTATTTTCGAAAGAGGTTATAAAGCGAGTGTCATTTTCTATTATGTTTCTAGTAGAAATGTGGTGAAAAATGATTGGAACTCATATCGTGCCCCTTCTCCCGTTCTGTGACCACGGGTACCTATGTGTCTCGGGCGACTCGTCTTCTAGCAGATATCCTGGACAAGCACGACCACCGAGAAGAGTGGTCTTGAGTCAAGGCGGTC
Source organism: Platycnemis pennipes (assembly GCA_933228895.1). Classification (NCBI taxonomy): domain Eukaryota; kingdom Metazoa; phylum Arthropoda; class Insecta; order Odonata; family Platycnemididae; genus Platycnemis; species Platycnemis pennipes. The sequence continues at coordinate 90,559,032 of OW121850.1, read as the reverse complement.
TGCCCTGGTTGTTCACTTGAAAAAGTGTGAAAAGGGAATTGTTCTCGAGGGAAGGGTACCCCCAATAAATGGCGAGAGCAGCGAGAGCTCTGGGCATTTAAACTCTGCGCCAAGGGACAGTGTTGTCAAATCTCCTTCAACTCGGGACTTAGAAAAATTCGGCCTCCGAGGTGGTAACATTTTATTGTGGACGGGTGTACAATGCAGGTGTCATTTATAAAATTCCATGCATGTGGGAGTAATACTGCTGCCTAGGTTCATCAAGAGTTGTATGCAGGGTCTATGCATTCACGGCAAGTCTTATTGTGGTATCCCATTCCTTTTTCTCCCCTGGAAATTTTACTCTTTAATGAGCAAGGCGTGGCGTGGCATTCCGAGTGAATACGGCATCGTCGCATGGCTTTTCCACCAACAAATAGCCATTGACCCACCTCATTCTAACCATACAAATATAAACTGAAATAAAAAATTTGATGAAATGAATTTTTAATGACAATGTATTACATATAACATTTGAATATCTAAGGATTACGGCATTATTAGCATAGCATTTGTTCAACTACCTAGAGCTGTGAAAAATTCATCTGATAAAAATGATGCAAGTAATTTTTCTTGGATAAATTTTTGGAATTTATAAAATGCGTGTAAAACATTTTTTGTGTAAAACATGTACAATATGGATTTGATCGGCTGATGGATATTTAATAAATAAATTTTTGAAAGCACTTAGTTTTAGAGCATGTAAAAAACCGGACTTTTTTGCATTACAACTGTAATAATCAATACTAAAATATAACTTCAAATTTTGATTTTACCTAGATTAATGGAGAATTAGATGAGCAAAAATATGGTATAATTGGGAGTTTCTAATGGCCTTTTAGCTTTTTCATAAACATCCTTGGAAGTCGAGTGCACATTATATCTTGGTTAACTGTAGTTGGTTGCATTGGCATCCACTATAAGGTTGAGTTTTTTGGAGCTATTCGAATATTCATAATGAACTGATTACGCATCAGTTAAAAAAAAAACACTATTACAGATCCCTGGTTAAGAATACATTTCTAAAATTGAATTTTTGATTAAAGAAATTCAGGTATTAAAACTGCTATGATAGGTGATTGACCCTAGTTATTGAGGCAACCTGAACTTGAATCTGCCTTCATTCTTTTCTTTTGAATTTCCGGACCAAACCCACTTTATAGTAGTCTCTTTGTGATGGGCTTATTTTCAAATTAAACTCTACTTAGTTGAGCCTTATTTATGTCAAATATTAGGCGCTCTAAGTGATTTTAAACAATTTCAAACTGCATAATGTCACTTGTATTATTGGAAGTAGATGGTGCCTCATTTGAAATACCCTTAACATATACTCACTGCGGTCTACTAGTATTTTATGCATGGTGCTGAAATTCTATTGGCTACCCATCATTGTAGTTTCACGTCACGTATCCCAAATTATTTTGATGCTCTCATCAAGTTGATTGTCTCGGCTTGGTAACACTGGAAGTTCTCTTTACATTCAATTTGAGCTATACTCTGGAATTATAATAGTCTTGGGTTTTAGGTGCTCCATAGGCTGAGGTTAAATCACGTTGTCCAACTTAAGATCTCAAAATATGTGTAGTGCTAATTTACTGCACCATTAGGGGTTTTAAATTCTAGGATAAAAAACATTTATGCCTTGGGCAGGATTTGAACCCACAACCTTAGGGTTGCCGCAGTGCATGACCGGCCTCTGCAGTGGAGTTTTATTATAATGACGCTGAACATTTTTTTCCAGTTCTTCAGATTTTCCATCAGTACATAGTAGGTATTTATTGTTGGTTCTCCAATTTTGCTCCAAGAATACTGATCCCAGTCTCAAAAAAATTTTGCCATTTGGCACTGTTTGGTTCTTGAATCACTGCTTTTTTTCTGCTAATGAGAATGACTGGATGAGTTCTGGCATGTGGTAGTCTACCATTACGTGAGTTTTTATTTTTTTAATTTGGTTTGGAATGAGCTTTGAAACTTCAAATCCTGTACCGTAGTGCCATAGGATTGATAACTGTCATTTGTGAAGCTCCATGAATCATCGATTCACATTCTTTGCAAGTGTTCTATTTAGGACATAGAGAATCTTGTCTGATATTGTTCATAAAATGACTGAGTTTATTAACTTGTAGATATTTTTAATGGTGAAGAATCGGGGCATGCATTGTGGTAGTATTTTTAGAAATTAATGATGTGCCAAAGCCACAATGTGGTTGATTTTTTACATGGATTGTTGTCATTGCTGCTGTTATTTGTTTTGGCTTTGTTTAATTTGCCTATTTGTCCATAGTCTAGGCATCGTTTTGGAACTGTGTGGTGCCTAATGTTGCCTAATATTCTTTTCCAATCTAATCTACTTGGACTCTTAGAAATGTAGTATACGAAATTGGTTGTGATGGTTTTTGAGAGATGAATCAAGTCATGGTTCTTGTTGTTTATTTATAAGTGATTTAATCAGTTGTTTAGTATTGTGCTCTCCAAAACAGTTTTCTAGAGAGTAAGAGTCCCATCTATATGTTTAATAGACTAAATATTACCACAGAAAAGTGGTTTTCTATCCATATCATGATAGGGACTTTATGATGATGTTGGTTTTTAGGTTTCTGTGGCATTGTTTAGTATGAATTTCCTTCATTTCTTTCAGATTTTAACCACTTACGTTGCCTTGTAATGACAGCAGTTTCACATCACATGGAGACTTACATGCTCATTCAAGTAGAATTGCTAGCTAATAGATATAATTGAGTAAAGCCATATTTTGCTGAAGGTTTTTTGTGACAAAAAATTTTAATACTTTGCTGAGTTAACTTCCCAGTTGTAACCTTTGATATCAAACTTATCCCATGTGCCCAGGATGTTAATGTATAGTATAAAACCTAGTATTCAGAGATACTAAATAATGTGCTAGCAAACTAAAAATTTGGGATGTGCGTATAGTGTCCACGAATACTCGAATACCTCGATTAGTGGAAAATATTCAAGATCTCAAATAGTGGTGCTAAATAAACGATCTCGAATATTTTAAAATTCGCACCATACACCATTGGGCACCCATACCATACGCATCCATACAAAGTCTTTGGTAGTTAACTCTGCGACTACGTAGATAACTCTGGACCATAACAGAGTCCTCTGGATTGCCAAAAAATAAATATAAAGTGACGTGTTGAGGGAGTAGTGTTGAGTAATGTCATCCAGAGGGCTCTGGACCATAAAAGCATGCAGCGCGCTGTTCTGCATGTTGAAGAACTACATAAAATTCACAGTGAAGAGGTACCGTTCTGTCTACCATTAACGAATTGCTTACTGTAGTGTCTATTTATCTGTGAATTTTTATAATTTTATAGAGATACAATTTTACTTATGTTGACATCAAGTGCATTAGTATAGTATTTAATATGCAATGTAAAATTCTAGTATTTGAGGTATTCGAGATATTCGAGCTATGATTTAATATTCGAATCCGATATTCGAGTTCGAGAAATTTGCTATTCGACCCACCTCTACTAAAAATCATATCACTCTTTATGCAATGCAGTGTCCGATGTCCAAAGTCCAGTCCAGTGTCCAAATCCAAAAGGAATTGGGAGAATTCATTGTTGATTATGACTTAAAAAACCTATAATATTTCACGAGCATAGATGAAATATAACAAAGAATATTTCGGCACTATTGATTAGCAGCATGTGTTGTTGGATGTGGCCATTATTTCCTGGATAAAAGTCATGTGAAGGTGACACAGTGGAAAAAAATGCTGTAAGAAGTCTCAGTAGGAAAACTCATGGATGCTAAAAGTTCTTACTGAAACCCAAATTAAGCATTTGTAAATGCTGTTGTTAAGTACAGTTGTATTCTTGTTTATTTGTAGAAATACTCATAGCAAGTTAGCATATCATTTAATGGGCTGAACTTTGAACTTGAATCATCACTGGTATGTTTTAACATATCCAGTTGTGTGCAACCTTATCCCTGCTCAAAATTTTCTTCATGTTAAGTGGGAGTAAACATGCTATTTCCTTACTGTACACCTCTTTGTATGAGGCTTTTTTTAGCTTTTATTTTTCATAACAATGGTTATGATTTTTTTTTGCTTTTCATTTGGTGAATGTATTACCTTCGCTTTACCCTGTATAGTGTAGATATTACGAAGTTGTGTGCACATTATTGTTTATTATCCAATGAGATCATGAAGTGAGTGTTTGATGTGCCTTGTGGTGTTTGTTTCATTTCCCACTAAATTATTGTCAAACCTACCAAAAATGGCATTCTAATATCTTTTTTATGTAGCTGAATGTACTATATATAATTACAGAAGTTGTATGCATGTCTATGAGGTTTTACCATTAGTTTTTTTCATAGAATGAAATACATATAAGACAAATATCTCTCGTATGGAATGTTCTATAAAAGTTTTTCGGTGCACATCAGTGAAACACATTTCATCCCTGGAAGGTTTTCCATTAGTGGTGAAAAATGTAGTTTTAGTTGTGCTTGTATATATGATATTCGCTTGACGGGCTTTACAACTTCAGCTTTTGTTTTAGAAAATTGGTGTTGTGATTGTTTTTCTCCAAGAGCATCCTGGTCGTGCTGCAGTGGAGAACTAAAAAGATATGTTTTATCAATAGATCAAAATTTAAAATTGTGAAATGAAGTCATCGAAGAAAAAATTCAAATATTGTTGTGGAGGGGAAGGAAAATGTGTTGTCTGTCAGCAGTTTGAGCTCTATTCCTTTATTGGTGAGTTGAGTGTTGATACAATGAATGCAGTTTGGCATTTGTATGCAGTTAGACTTTTTTGTTGTGATCTCACTAAGCTGGAGTATTTTGTACAAATTAGTCTACAAAGTATACTTTCTATATCTATAGATACATATTTATATTTGAGCATGGGCTCTCCAATCAGGATTATGATATCTATGAGGCTGCTTCTTACATTTGCTCCTTGGTGGATATAGTTATGGTGGCTACAAATCCTCCAGCAATGAGATATATTGTCAATAGTTAGCCATTATTCTTTATTTAATTGCGGGGAATCATTGGGTAAAGGGAAGTGAGGGACTATACTTACATACCTGTTCTATATCTTACATACCTTAGAAATAGAAAAGTTAAGAAATACCAATAAAATAGATGAAAATTCCAAATTTTCTGGTGCATATCAATTTAGTCACCGTATACCATTTCTCTAAACCAACTTGAGTGACTAAAATTGTGCTGTATGGTGAATAAGACTTGGGGACATTTCAGTTCTTCCTAAATCTAAATTACAGGATACTAGTTATTCCAGAAACCGCATACCTGTGTTGTCGTGTCAGTTGTAGCTGGTAGAGTCATTCTGTAATGTCTAATGAAATGTAGATAATTGCATGTGTGCACACTTTTTCTAGATTCTCTTTCAAAAAGGTGAAATTATTATAACTTTGAAAGAGGTGTCCATGGAGAAACTAATGATTGGTTCATATTACAGAACTAAAGGAGGTATACAGAAATTTGGTGAATATGGGTTATTTGCTTTAAAAAATAACTGCACCAAATTTTAGACTGTGAATTGTTGAACCATTGAATTGTATTATCTGGTTCCTCCTCATAGTTCAGTATTTGGTGACAACATTTTTTGCCCCATTGCTAGAGGTGCCTTCAGGTGGAAGATGTTCTTCTACTTTGTTGCTACTTCAACACGAGGAAGAATTTTTTAAAAGGGAAGAAATACTGTCACTAAAGACTGCCTAATGCAGCTGACCTGGAAGTTCGAACCACACACAACAAGTTTCTGCTGAGGCCAATATCATCGAATTCAATTTTTGAGAATTTTTAATTTTCAAAGAATGAAAGCATGACCATATTTTCCATGAAGAAATTTGATTTTAAAGCTGAAGTATAATTGTTATGGAAATTTCTCAAATGACTATTTCCAAATTAAAGGGAAACTACGATAATAGTCGATGACCTCTAGCAGATGGATTATAGAAGCTAATGTGTAAAATGGCTATACAAATAATACCTAATAATGTATTGAATTAATAATTCATTGAATTTCTCAGTATAGAATGTTAACAGTTGGACATGGTGAAGAGATTGTCTTATAAACCTCCAGTGTTATTTTAAAGGGTATGTTTTCTTGTGTTCCTTGAAATACAAAAAATTGCATTGAGATATAGAAGTAAAATTAATAAAAAATGATTATATATATGTATTTATTAAAATACATTATTGTCAGTGGTATGAATGTTATTATTATTAAGTAAGCTTTCCCTTCTAAAAAGGTGGGTGGATATGCTAATGGTACTTATTAATAACAGTAGAACAGATGGTGTCAGGTAGGGCTGGGCGGTGCAGGAAATACTGAACTGGTTCTCGGTTCTGAAAATAACTGTTTGCGATGGTGGTGCACTGGTTCAATAATTCGAACTGATGTTTTCTCTTGAATCAGCGTTTTCTACTGAACTCTTTTTTCCCTGTGAACTGCATTTCTTGTCATCCAAAAAGTTTTTCCCAAAATTTTTAGTTAACATGTTTTTTTAAGATGTGTTTTTTCCTTATAAGTAGATAATTCTTAATAACGTGGGTATGCTTTCCTAAACTGAACAGTAAAAAGTGAGAATGTTTGCAGGAGCCATTGGTTTTTATGCGAGGCCTGGGCATACGTATAAATTGCCTTTTTTAATTGTAACGGTGATGATATTCACATAATTGCTGAAGTAAGACATAGCAAAATTTCCGCTTAGCACAACGCGTTTTGTTGTTAAAACAACATTATCAAGTTCCTTGATCAGTCTGGATGATAATGCTGTTGTAAAAACAAAATACGTCATGCTAAGTTACTAACTCATGCCTGGTGAATGAAAAGCTCTCTAGAAGCAAAGTGACTGGTGTTTGGATATGGGCAAAAACTCTCCAATTAAGATCTGATTTACATGCTTCTAGAGATTTGATATGTGTGGAGAGTCTGATTGCTTTTATCTGTGGCTCATAGTTATCTGCCTTTCCTAGTCAACATTTCCATTATCTTTCATCATGGTAACAGTGATTATGGGGCGAGGGTCTGACTTTGATGAATTTTTTGAAACATTGTTAGAAATAGGCAGCCCGCAAACCACCCAAAAATTTCTGGTGACACAGGGTGTCACATCAAATTTTGCCTGAGGTTACTGTATTTTCCTTAAATTTACCATTATTTTAAATATTATTCATTTAAAAATATCTCACCATCCCATTATTTTAAATATTATTCATTTAAAAATATCTCACCATCCCATTATTTTAAATATTATTCATTTAAAAATATCTCACCATCCCATTATTTTAAATATTATTCATTTAAAAATATCTCACCATCCTTTGGCATAAAATAATTCTTGGAAAGAACTTACAATATTGAGATTAATAATCAATGTCAAATGTTCAAATTTCATTTTGCATTTGGCGCATCTTATGTACAATAATTCCCATCCATGCATGCATTGAAGACACGAATTTTGAGGCTGACGTAAGCAGTTGCATTATTCTCCCACTTCTTGCATGTGGCAGGGGTAGATAGGAACTTGAAACAATGCTCCTTCCTCCACGGAGTCTCCCAAAATCAACTGCGTTGGTTTAGTGAAAATTGCTACTAGACTAACCTGAAGGATTATTAACTCTTTCTTATTTGTTGTAATCATTGAAAAAACGACATCCTGTTCAGTTACATGTGTGACAATGCTTTACATTGGTGAATGCTCACTCTGCACTCTAGCAGCCGATTATTTGTAAGATGACAGCCAGGCGACTACTTATAGGACAGGAAAGTTCACAGACGTGATTGTCAACCATCCTGGCTGCGAGCAGAGATGGTGGTGTGAAAGCCGAGCAGCGAACGATCATCGGTATTTCAGAACCTCTTCCCCAGTGCACCAGTTTAGAACCGCTTCCCCGTTGCGCTGGTTCAGAACCGATGCCCACGTGCCCTGGTTTTGAAACGCTTCCCTGGTTCACCGGTTGAGAACCAGTGCCCTTACCCCTGTTTAGAACCATTTCCCAGTGCACCTGTTCAGAACCAATTCCCTGGTGCACCGGTTTTTTTCCTACATCTGACAATGAGCCAGCCTGGTGGTTCTGAAAAAACCGAACTGGTGCACTGGAAAACCGCCCAGCCTTAGTGTCAGTTACTGTTACAAACATATAAAAGAGAGGAAAGATTTTGTTTTGTACTTTTAAATGCACTTCCTTACTTAAATATAATTTTACTTGAAGATACCAATTAGCTATGAAGCTTTAACGCTTTGTATTAGATTTTTGAAGACTCCCTGGTTTGGTGAGATTTTGCTAAGAGTTAGTCAGGATTTTATTTCACTATTTAATGCAGGCTGTATATTGGGAATTATCCAGTGTCTTGGGATATTTAAGGTTATTTTGTCCAAGTTTTGCCAGAATTATTGAATGTGACTGTATTATGTCTCCATTATTGAAATTTGTGTAATTACTTGGCTACATGCTTTACAGCTGTGGCATAATAGATTAATCATTATTTTAAAAAATTACTTTTCAGCTGATGGGAGTGGAAATTGATACCAAGTATGGAGGCACTGGATCATCATTTTTTACTGCTATCCTTGTGGTTGAAGAATTGGCCAAGGTTGATCCATCAGTCACTGTTATTTGTGACATTCAGAATACTCTGGTAAATAATTATGTATCCCAGCTGGGGAATGAGGAACAAAAGGAGAAATATTTGCCTTTGCTGGCAACAAAAATGGTGAGTGAATTATTTTGCATGTTTTTCTGATGAAGGATACAGTTTAATGCCATTATAATTAATTAATTATCATGATATGCTAGGTTGGCAGCTTCTGCCTGTCAGAGCCCACTTCTGGATCTGATGCCTTTGCCTTGAAAACGACAGCTAAGAAGGATGGCGATCATTATATCATCAATGGCTCAAAAATGTGGATTTCTAGTGCGGATTTGGCAGGAGTGTATCTGGTGATGGCAAATGTTGATCCATCCAAGGTAAGCTGATTGATGGGATACAAAGATGTAAAAAAAGGGAGCAAATTTATCAAGTTTGGAGAACGATTAGGGACATCGAATCATAGAATAAAGGTTTTGTAATATTTTTCATACCCTTTGTTTGTTTTAGGATCTTTTTTCGTAAATGGGCATTTGTATTGTGTAGGCCGGTGGTTAGTTAGACACGTGAGTGTAATGTAAAAAGACAGTACTTTGACCTGGGAAAAAAATGTTAATTTGGCAAAAAGTATGGCAAGGATTTGACCACTGCAGAGGTAATAAATTTTGTTAATTCGATCAATATATTATGTGAAATCCAGCTCGTCAGGCTGTGAAATTCAGCCATGAATTGATAGTGAATAAGTTAGCCTTCCTTCTTAAAGAGCTGTGTTGATGTGCTCACAGTACTTATTAATAACTGTGGAACAGGTGTTCTGCATTAATGTCACGAGCATGAAGAAAAGCTGTAAAAGATACTGATCCGGTGATGTGAATTGCACTTTCTTCCTTCAATGTAATGGATTGCATACTAAAACATGCATACTCTCAATTACCTATGTACGTTCTCATTTCATCGACTCAAGTACACTATTATTGATTACCTAATTTTCAACTTCATGGAGTAAATGGTGAAAAATCACTTTTTTTATGCACACAGTTGCAGTGGAACCTTTGTAATCACATGCTTGAATTATTCTTATACTAAACTGAAAATCTTTTTCAGTCACAAAAAGATGGAGTTGAAGGGTACTTGTTGATTTCAATGCACATTGTGGGTGATTGAGGGCTGAATAAAATGTCACCCTAATCTCTTATTTTTTCCTGTTGTAGCTAAGTGCTCTCACACTATGAAAAAAAGGGGAAGGGCATCATCCTTATAAATTGCCTAATTTAATAAGGATTGCAAACTTGTTATAAAAATGCTGACAGACTTATGTACCCATTTTTATGCACAACAGAAAAATTTATTGTCCCTTTTGAATTTTAAACTGAAGATGGAAGGGAAATGGACATAATGGGGTCTAGGTCTAGTGGACTAATTACCTTTACCAAATGAATACCATGCTGCAGTGAGACAATAAATTTTAAAACAAGTTTTGATTCAAACCTTTCTTGAAGAGCTTAAGACTGGCTGAATGACACTGCCTGAAGCTATGATGGCTGAAAATGAGTCTTCATAATTATTAAAAGGCAGGGTAATGGTTTGATTTCCATGTTTTTGTTAGTTTAATTTAGAACTTCAAAAATTGTGATGCTCGTGGCTTATGATGATTCCGTTGTCATAAAGTTTCAAATAGTGTCATATTAACTTTTGTAATGTTTCTACTTTTTGTGCATCTTTTCAGGGTTACAAAGGAATAACTTGTTTCATAGTGGACAGAGATACACCAGGATTGTCTGTTGCCAAGCCTGAAATGAAGTTGGGAATTCGAGCATCTTCTACGTGCATGGTCCACTTTGATGGAGTCAAGGTTAGGAAAGTCAGTCAGACAGTGGCTGTGGAATTATGACTTTCCTACATGCCGTGTACTTGGCATAAAAAAATATTTTCACCACAAGCGATGTCAATAATTTGATTTATGGGGATTGGTTTGGTGCCGTGGCTAGAGCCCTGATTTGTCATCCTGAGGGCCTGTGTTTGAATGGTGGCTGTGATTTTTCATTGGTGTACCAATCCCTACTTGTGTGCTATGTAAAGAGCACTTAGTTCAGTATTGAAGCCATCTGGTGATATGTTAAAAGCCTTGGCACATTTTTATAGGAGAATTGTTGATTCCAATTAACTCTCCAACCTTCCTTGAAAACTTTTTTACCATGGAAAATTGCCATCCTGCCCCAAATGGCATAAATTACTGTATTTGACAGCATATAAATCTCCCCTCCCATATTATGGCTCAAAAAATGACTTGCTAGGTCTAATATGCAAATATCTGGCCTTTATGGCTAACATAAAAAAATCTTGCTGTTTTAATTACTAATATCATGATTGGCATGATGATATATGTATATACATAGTTTGGTTTGCATCCTCATCATCAAAGGAGGTGCAAGCAAGATATCAGACAAAATTGTAATTGGCAGAAGTGTATGGTCATACAAAATCACACAAGTTTTACAAAATTTTTCCTCAGAAATATGCCCTACTGAAATGAGAGTGCATCTCTGATGCCATCAAATTTGGTACCCCAACTCCCATGAATTACTTCTTGATGTTCTCAGCCCCTCCCAACTACCTCAGCCTTAGGCCTAGTAATCACGGATATTAAGTTCTCATTGAAACTCTGTAAGGAAAAAAAGCATGCATCATGAGGAAGACCCTTGTGGTTATGATTCTCTTACTATGGCTTCCTGTCTTTCACTTTAGGTGCACAAATCTCAGATTTTGGGAGAGATTGGAAAAGGTTATAAATATGCCATCGAAATGCTGAATGAAGGGAGGATAGGGATTGGAGCCCAAATGGTTGGCTGTGCTCAAGGATGCCTTGATGCAACTATACCATACACCTTGGATCGTGCTCAGTTTGGAAAGAAAATTTTCTCTTTCCAGGTTTGTATGATAGTTGCTTTTGTACCTTTCATTAGCATCTTTTTCAGAATGAGGATACCTACTAACTGTTTTGTATCCCTTCTGTTATTTAGTCGATGCAGCATCAAATTGCTAAGGTAGCTACTGAGATCGAGTGTGCTCGGTTTTTGGTGTATAATGCTGCTCGTTTGAAAGAGGCTGGGAAACCATTTGTGAAGGAGGCAGCTATGGCGAAATACAAAGCTGCTGGTACGTGTTTGTAATTACACCAACTATTATTACAAGAGTATTACCATTGAGTAAGTATAATATAGAGAGCTCACCGCTTGGGGAAAAACTGTTATACAATTTGGACGTTTTTCATATATGGCGTGGTAAGAATTTTTCATGTTACATCACAAACAATATGTATCACTTCTATTGTTTTCATTTTTATAAGAGACTTAAGCGGCATATGACATATGCTAGTGTTGTAGTTTTGTTATTTTATTGTAATGGGGCAATATGCCTTTACCTAACGTCAACAGTCACATGGATAGGTTAACATTTCCATCACTATTAAAGCTAACTTATCTTGCCACAGAAGGGATTCCTTGTTGTTTCATTAAAAACACTTAATCCACCGCTGCAAGGAGCAAACTACAAGACACTTATTGATTGTGCTGCTTAAGTAGATTAGAAAAACGAAAGCAATGGAAGCAATATATATTGTTTGTGACAACACGAAAAATTCTTCCCTCACCATCTATGGAAACCTTCCAGTGCTACATCCAAAACATAACATTTTTGCCCTATGCGGTGAGCCTTTTATATTATACTTACTCAATGGTATTACATAGTTTGGTACTTTTTTCCTGTTTTGGGTGCTAAATTTTTATTTTGAATATTTTTTCTAGTGGTTGCTGGGTACGCCACTTCCAGATGTGTGGAGTGGATGGGAGGTGTTGGCTTCACGGAAGACTTCCCTCAAGAAAAATATTACCGAGATTGTAAAATAGGTGCCATATATGAAGGAACAAACAACATTCAGCTCAATACCATTGCAAAATATATTGAAAAGGAATTCACACAGTGATTTGTGAAAATAAATACTCATTGATCTTTTTCAACTGAATTTTACTCAAAAATTTTTAACAGAATACAAAATATTTTCTTTCTATACATCTTTCATTTCCTTTGCCATGTGTGCCTGTACCTTGTCCTTTAATCCTAAATACTCTTTTGCAAGCTCTAAAGCTGTTGGCCTGTGCTGCGGGACCAAATTTTTACATCTTTCATGAATTGATGACAGTTGGATTTTAACTTCATCACCACCAGCTACATTGCTGAGAAAATAGTTGCATACTGATGGTGCTTTCCAAATGTCCGTTTTCTCATCATATCCAGGCATATCCTGATCACTGAAAGTCCCTGGTAGTTTCCAAAGTTGCTCCGGGGCTACAAAATCACCCTTTAATTCCTGGTGGCCACACTTAATACCACCATCCTCGACCGAAGGTATGGCATCTAAGTCGTTTAAAATAAGTGATAAGTCATCTGTAATTAGCAGCTGACTCAGCAATTTTTTCAGGTCATTGGAGTCGCACATTACGCGAGGCAGTTTGTTAAGATTACCCATGATCGAGTCATCAGGATGATGTAAGCTTGCAAGTATGAGTGCATACTCATGGCAAAGACTTATTCTTCGCAAAACGTTCTCTCTCTCCCCTGGGTATCCCTCTATTACCTCGAAAAACTTTGAGGCATCCCCATTTTTGTGAAACTCTGTGAAGTACATTTTTTCATCTTTACAGAAGCCAACTGCTTGTATAGTGTAAGGATTCAACTGAAATATCCTAATATTTTCAGCGCCAGTTACAAAATCCTCTATATAATCTGGATTATTCAAAATAGACAAAGCTATGTCATACCCTTTCCATTTCCCATGGTACACAGCTTTTACAGCACCCACACCACTAAGTTTCCCTAAACTGATGCTAGAGATGTCCTCGCAAGTGAGCAAAGAATGGCATGAATCCATTCCTTTCAGCTGAAATTCATGTGAAGAGCAAATATTCAAAACTTGCTCATGATTGATAAGGTGATGGAGAATGTAAGAGAAAGACAGCAACAGAATTAAAATAAACATTGAACTGTTATTTACATATTCTACCATTTCAAACAAACATTCTTAACCTTGAACGACTAAATACCTCTATTCCCACAAGTCCAGCGCTTACTTAGGATCATGAGGTAATTTAAATCCTAGCTGACTTGCAGTTTCTTGCACAGACCTCTCCCCCTTTCCGCGGTAGTGTGTTAAAAGCTCAGAATAAAGTCGCTTGCTCCGTAGAAATGATAGGTAAGTGGCGGCGGCGTACTTCATTTCTTCCTGAGCTTTGCAATATTGCAAGTCTGTCACTTGATTTACCCTATACTGATCCAGGAGGTATTTCGCTTCTGAGGTTTTATGAAATTTAGAACCCTGGGAACTGCATCTTCTTAACTCACTCAGAAGATTTCTCAAAATTTTAAGTGTATCCCTCCCTGCCATTTTACTAATCAGTGGCGATGATAAAGGGCTTCTCTTCCTTGGATATAAATTCTATATCCCCCTTGTTATACCCCGACGGAGGTCTAATATCCCAAAGATCTTGAGATGCCAACGCTAATTTTGAAGCAGGAAACAAATGTAAAGCGGTGTCGTTGAAAATATCACTGTAGCGGAAAGAGTTAACCAGTCCCAGCTCAATTACGTAAGGATATAAAGCTAGAGCGCAAGGAGCGTTACGACAAAGTTCCCTCTTTGGTTGTGTCTCGACTAGGTTGGTCAGACTATTGCTAAGTATTAAACAATTAGAAAGGAGTTGCGGAGACCAGTTTGCCCTCAAGAAGTTGTCGGTTAACTGCTTAGGACAATGAGGCAGGAACACTAACGTCGGATTACCACTCAGTCTTCTACTACCCTCCTCGTTCTCAGTGATAACTTCACAACCGAAACGAGAAAGGATGCAACATTCGACGGCACTGAAAATGGGATCGTGAATGAAAACTTTAGCCCCAAATTTCTCCTTGAGAAGGAATAACAAGGCACACTGATGACGAGAAATCATACATTCCGAAAAGTGGCCCAAACCGTAACACAGAATCTCTTCAACCACGGGAATGTCTAATGTGGTCAAACCTTGACGAAGAAGACTTAAAACAGAAGAGTAGAAGTCGGATGATGCGATGTCAGACTTAGCAGCATCTAATCGCCTAAGCAAGAGATAAAATAAATTATTAACTATGTTACAGTGCACCGTACTTACTTAAGGCTACTTGATAACACATTTTCTTCACCATCCAGTTTCATCACTTACAAATGTGAAAATGTTAACAGAAGAATGCTGTTCTGTATTACTGGTATTTAATTACCTTATGGCAACTTCCTCGCTAATAAGAGGATCTTCACAATTGGTGTCGGATATTTTGACACGATCCACAAACAGCTGACGCCTTTTGGTCTTCCTTTTGGATATTACTGTGACGAATTCAGCATCTTGCATACCTAACATATTTTCCAATAAAAATATTTTCAGTGATTTCTCATCCAAATATAGCCCAAATACAACAAAAATGAATTCGAATACTTACTACCCCCACGAAAAATCCTTTAAAAACGCTATTTGATATCCGTCTGCCATAGTCGATATATCGGTAATATCGACTTAGGCTAAGTATTTTATTTCTATTATCACTTTTTTTAGGGAAACGGACTTCTCCGTTTTAAAACTGCTACAGAGAATTTACTGCATACGTTTTTACGCGTTTTAAATAACCCGTTGATTTTTTATACCTTACATTTAGCAGAGCGGATATCAAGGCTGCAGCAAGCGCTGCCAAGGGGTCGACAATCATGCGATATATCGTATAGATTACTTTAATCGATTGTGGATGGGAAAACTTTTCCTCCACTAGGCCCGCGAGAGGCGCTGCGGAGGCCGATTTCTGAGATTCTGGCTCCTGATTGGCCGATTGGTTGAGATCAGCCATGTTAAGGAGTCTGTAAAAATTGCTGTTGTGTTGAGTTCACCGATATGCTAAATTAAAGCATAATTGAGTGTTTACCCAGATAATTTTCTGTATTTGAGTGTGTTTTAAAGTGGAATCAACATGGCTACCTCATAAACTTGTGCCACTCTAGTGAAAGAGTGCAAGTGATGTTCGTATTATTTGCTTCGGTTATCGAAGGTGACAGCGTTTGTTTACTTTAAAGTTGGCCGATAACTACAATGTCGTAGATGTTTCGTAAAGTATATACAAAGGCTTTATGCATTATTACCGGAAACATCTTCTTTCACGGAACAATGTCCCAGATATGTTGGAAGGTAAGTGTATTAATGTAATTTTATGATCTCGGCCGTGCATCATATCTTTGAAGTGTTATTGTTTTGAAATGAATGGTTGGTATAAGTTCACAATATGCTCAAACGATTTTCCTTTGTATTTCACGGATTCTCTCGACGTTCTACCCAAGGGAACTTTTGATCTCTGTGCAGTGACAATCGACGATGGGAATGATTATTCTGAGGTGACTGCACTGCCAAGCACAATATCTTACGTATGTAATTTAGTGAAATTTCACATGTGGCATTAAAAAACTAATCTGTGAATATTGTGTCGTCGACAGGATAAGTGGTATTTCTTACTCATTTCTTTTGATAATAATCATTAGCATGTAGCAGAAAATAGGAGTCGTTACCTTAACAAATTACACAGAAAACTAGTTCTGAGGAAACGTTCTCATATGGCATCATAACAAAGTACATGATGATGATTATTCATTGAAAAATGGATCGTGTGTGAGTGTGGATAAATTTGTGATGTGTAAATGTTAAAATAATTTGTTAGTCATTGTCATACCGTGATAAGGCAGTGGCATAATTTCGTGATAACTAACACTATGTGGTGTTGCGGCTTAATGTTTTCGTAGAATTAATTCCATGCTTTTGAGAGGTATACACCGGTTTTTCGCGATTTTTGGCACATTTTAGCTACTTATTTGTTTTGAATAATTATCTATTTTTGCTTAATTCGTATTTTTGATAATTAATAACATCGAGCTTGGTGTGGAATCGATCGATTCATAGTCAAGTTTAATACCTAATTAGAGAGTTCTTAGTGCATGGTTTTCTCATTTTTGTTTACATGTTTTTAAGTGAATTCATCCTCTGTCTCAATTATTCTTTGCTGGTACAAGTTTATCCCATTGCCATGAAAAATCATGGCCGATTTTTACTTTCTTCTGACAAAAGTAATTATTTATGCCTCTAGAAAATATGCATTTGGTGTTCTCATGTGGCCCAATAAAATGATCATATGATGCATAAGAGAGACAACCGAAGTGGAGATTAGAATCTATTTTAGGATTATATTATGAACTTGTGGAATTTTTTGTGTATTTAGCTTATAAGTGATATAATTTGTGGTGTGTGCGGCGTAGTGATATATTAGGGAACTCTATTAAACAGAACCCTCAGTTGTTAATATATGTGGATGGAATGACAGTACCAGGTTGCTGGTTCACATTCTGTTTTTTTTTCATATGATGGATTTTCAATCACATCCCTGTGGAACAGATGTTGTGTGGACTTCTGTTTGTCTATTTTGTATGTTTTGACCTAGCTGGATTGGGTAGCCGTCTCAAGGCAATTTTTATAACTCTCACAAATGTAGCCCATAAGGATCATCATAATAGGTTATCCCTCTGACCACGCCTAGGTGGTTGTCCTCAGGAAGGGAGGATCAGGTAGTGTGAGGGCATGTAATAGAAGGAAGATAGAACATATCCATGTTATATTTATTTTCTTTATACATTTCAAGAAGGCTTTTGCCAACTTTTGAATGGCTTAAATCAGCTGAAACTAAATAGAATGCAGTGGATTTGTTATGGTTTTTTGTTTACTGTTTCATCCTTTGATGTATTTTCAGGTCGACCTGAATCATTCCAGGCATAGATACTACAGTCTTGGTACTACAGCAGGTTTAGGAAGTTCATGTATAATTATTTACAAGTTTCTCTCCTCCATGCATCAGAGGATTATGCATCAATATTACATACTTTTTGCCAAATGCTAGTCATCCAAATTTAATTTGAGTTGTGTGTGAAATATGCCATGTTATGTAATTAGTGATTTCTGTTAAACCATACGAATTCTATATCCTATCATTGTCTGTTGTTTGACCAAATAAGAATGTTTATTTGCACCAATCTACTTTTACTAAATGTCGGTATTCTACTTTGAATGATTTGTTTTGTATTGTGATTTTGTTTTGAAGTTAATAAATATTTTTTCGTCAAATGCTGGCTTTTATCATTACAGTATTCCTGGTTATCACCTTCCAGCTGACCTCGACTAGTTCCTTCGGTCCTATCAAAAGTAGGCCCATTTCTTTACACTATGGGGATTCATCAGTAATATCTTAAAGGGAATAAAAATCGTTGTTTTCCGTAAGATTCTATTCAAATCAGCAAAATAGTTTGGAAATTGTAATGTTAAATGAGAGCAAATCGAAATAGTGACTTAATTACGATTCAAACCTAGCGGCGACCGTTTCGCGATTTTCTCGCTTCTCACGATTCTCTCGCGGTTCTCGGGACCCGTATCCTCCTGACACGAAGCCACCAGGTGGCGCTAGTGTCCAGAAACCTATACGCATTGGCCTTATGGCAGTGTCATCCCCTTGGCGCTGCTGTTATCGGACGGTTCTCCCAACATCATAATGTTATGTTTGTAGACATGCGCGATTTGTGTGATATGTGCGTGCAGGCTGGGCAAAATCTGAATAGAAATCAGAAGTATAAGGTTAATTATTTCATTACTGAAGTAATTTTTGCTATGTAGCATCTCTTTCTACTTAGTTATTTTATGCTGTTTCCGCATAATGTATTTCATTATTTTTCAAGTATTGGCAGTAAGGTCAACGATTTTCGAGAGAATTCGCGTGAAATTTGAGTTAACCAGGGAGTGTGTAAGTGTAAATAATAGTAATAATATAATTAATATAGTATCCCTGACTCACACAATTATTACGTTAATGTTGTGGCAAGATCATCTGACAAGGGAATGTGATTGCTTCTTTACTATTGAAATTTGTTCCTAAATGGGACTTTTTGGACTTTCGCGAGATTATTTAGGAGTAGTCTGCAAGGTTATTCTATGACCGTTTCATTATTTAGTTGTCGAATTCAATTTGTGTGTACGTGGTAAAATTTTCAGAGCATTCAATAGTATTCATTTTTCACTTAAATTACTGGTAGGACTAGAAACAATGTTACTTTAATTTTTGTCAACCATGCGAGAAAATGAGTTGATAAAGCAATTGAGACCGTATTTCGCGGATTATTTTCCATTCTCAAGCATATAACATATTCCCTACTTACATATAGTTGTACATATATTGGCGCAACGCCAAAGAAAGCTATCTGAAGAGAATTTAAGCAAATATATGGAAATGCAGTTGTCCATTTTTTATTTTCTAGGAATTTGATTTGCTCGTGAGGATGTCTGATGTGGGGCAGGCATCAAGTTGTCATATTAGGGATATAATGTTGAAGAAAAATATCAGTCGTGCCGCATGATAAATCAGATCACTCACCCTATATATTTTTTATTCTTGTCTCTTCTGTATTACATGATTGTAATAAAAATATTTCATTATTAGCGAATGTTTAGGGTCCCAGAACATTAATGTTCTGGAACAATTGTTAGGACGCTTCTATGAAACCCACAATTGTATATCATGGTCTAGGAATATCTGACTTAATTCTCTCTTCTGAATACTTCGTTTAAGTATTTTTGCCTAGATCTGCTAATACCTCAGTTATGTGAACATAGAATGCTTGGCGAATGGAATGACTAAAAACAGCCTTCAAGAAGAGCCCATGATTAGTTCATTTTCACTAGGGCACTTTCCACTGGGCTTGTTCCAGAAGACACCAAAAGTCATCATTTAGAAAACGGTAAATGATGTAAGATTGGAAACAATGATGCTATATGCCTTATAAATAAGGTCATATCATATATGGTATTAAGTGATGGTACCTATCATTCTTGATTGTTTCCCACACAGCTCAATGTGTATTCAAACATATTGTGAAAGGATTAATTCGTTAAAACTTTCGCGGTTCATGATATCCAGTGTCGTCATTTTTTGGGTAAACCCGTGTCACAGTATAAAAATGACCAACAGTTTCATCTCTGCTGCTGGAAACCACCTGATTAGATTAGCTTGAGATTACCCTGATGAAGTCTCCAGAAGCGGAGACGAAACTGTTGGTCATTTTTATACTGTGACGTGGGTTTACCCAAAAAACAACGACGCTGGATGTGAAAGGATTACTCGAAGTATTATGGGAATATTGGATACTGCTATATGTCCTACTTTTTATACAAGTGGAATACACCGAGGATGTAATCAATATGTATTGGGATGCATATTCAATATCTATTAAATTCATCTGAGGATGCATCCAACCGCATTCTGTACACAAAAACGTTGACTAGTGCATACACTTTTACAAAGTAGCTGTACCAATTTAGCCCAATGCATTGGCTCATACAAAAAGAAAAATTCTAGAATACCTTGAATGGGTGCACCTATCACCAAAATAGAAAAACAATTTAGGTACATAGGTAGTAGATGTTGCATATTCATATAGTGAGTGACATCACTAGTTACACTTCTCATACACACACACACTACTAACTTCCTAAGTTTGAACCCTACATTACTTATCATCTTTTGCTAAGCGACCTGATAAATATTCAATGTATATTTCAAACAGGTTAATACTTATTACCTCTGGGATATCCAATATGTATTTGAAAAACAGATTAATACATATTACATTGAGTGTATCCAATATGTATTTGAAGCACAAAGCTTATTACATATTGCCTCGAATGTGTCCAAACGTATTCAATACATCAATACTCAATGGAAGATGAATACCTACATTCAAATTTCACCAATACGTATTGAATACTAAGTGTTCTGTGTGGGTTACTACCCGAGTCGTGCATGGTCTTCCAAATTTTTCCATTCATTAAAAAAAAGGAAAACATTTTAGTGAGTATGTACAAAAAATACTTTTTATTACAAATTGAACTTCAATGGTGATGCATTTAAATCTCCAGCACATGTATTTATTGAATTTCAATATACTTGAAGGTTGGAAATGTTTTCAGTCTGAGTAATTCTAATTCTGTTTGGAGTATTAATATATCACTATGTTGATGCTGTATTTCATTCACCAATCGGCTTCTTCGGACAAGGGCTGACATTCTGAAATTTTACAAATCATGTCATTACATATTGACCTCATCTTACATACATTTATCTTATCTTACATATTTACCTCATCTTACCATCATTGATTACAAGTCCCTTGCATTTCAGATTCTTTGCATATTTTAAGCAAATACAGTAAACTCTCGATAATACGAAGTTTTGATTATACGAAGCAATTCTGCCAGTCCTGATGGATAGCCTATATTATGTACATACCTACACAGCAATATTCGAAAATACTATTTATTTTTTGATATTATGAACTTAGGGCCCGGTCCCAAGGAACTAATGGAGTTTGTTTTTATGAATCTCGGTGAAAAACTGCTTCAGTAAATCTATATTTGCCGGCGTAGACACCTAACAAATTAGTGTTGCTGCTTGCGGTGCCTCAAAAATGAAGTGCGTGAATAGTAGTGCATTCACCTTCCACATATGCCAGTATCTCCCCATCATTTTCCGCATGTAACTCCGCGTACTGTTTAGACCTTGAGAAATGTTGAAATCGTAGTTAATGCCAATATTTATCGTGGTTATTTTTTGATTTAACTTTTACCAGCACTTTCATAATGCTCACTGTTTTCTTTTGATGAAAGCTTATGTATGACGGCACATACCATGCTCGCTTCCGTTTGCCTGGAATTATGGCAGTTCAAATTCTCCGTAAAACCTACTTCATCCTTTAAGGCAAGCAATTGTAGCTCAGCTCTCTGTGAAGGGTCTGTCTACTAGAGGCCTACAAACGGGCACGAAATCCGGGCGCCCTCACCCGTATTTGGCTCCGGCCGTGTGGCATAGATGCCCAACCGTGCCCATTAGCTCCGGATGCCCGCATACTAGGTAGGTTCCTGGGTCCTAGGTGGGTGTCCGGGTTTCTCGCCCAAACTGAGGGGAGGGGTTGCAAAAGAGTGAACGAAAAATATTGCAAACGGCAAAGACCCTTGAGAAAGATATGCAGCGGTGACAATCTTAGGGCGGTCGCCCACCCAGCTGACGGGTGACCACCTATACTCGCCAGGTTCTCCGTTAGATCACATTCATGATATTTCAGAAGTCTGTCAAATGTCTTTGGGTTGAGCCTCTCTCTTTATCTTTCACACACAGGCCGGTGACCCTCGCCTTTATTTTGCCCCCGTGTGCAGACCTCTAGTATTTTTATCTCTCCTGCCAAGCTTGAAGGAGGGGGGGGTGGATGGCATCATGAAATGTCTGGGAGGTTCCTTCCTCTCCTTCTGGGAAACCCTGGGGGCTGATTGGAACTGCTTTGGGTTTTGAGTGGAATGGTGAGGGTCAGGGATACAGCATCCTTCGATATCGGGAGGGTCTTCGACCCCTCCTCTCACACTCTGACACCTCTAGACTATCCCTTTCGCTCCCCCCCCCCCCCCCATATGCCTATAATATCAACCCGTAAGCAAAGGACGCCTCATCCCTATACCTCCCCATTCCACTCAGCATCTGAAGCAGTTCCTATCAACCACCTACACAGGCCCCCCAGGGTTGTCCAGAAGAAGAGGAAGGAACGTAACAGACGTTCCGCAATGTTATTCCCCCACCCCCTTCAAGCTCAGCAAGACCGATAAAGATATACCCGCATCTGGGATCTTTCCTCTTCACAACCGGACCCTATTCCCCAGACATCATTAACTCAAACACCCCGGCTGTCGGTGAGGAGACGATGTGGAAAATATACTGAATCACACCCCATTTTGCATATAGGTCTTAGTAGTAGAAAAGAAACAATATTGCCTCCCAAATTCATTTATTACGCTGATGATATGGAAGATACTACAAGCTGCCATCATAACAGCATAGATGTTTGAAGCAAATGTCTATTTTTAGCATCCATCCCAAATTCCCATCTCTACCAACTATCCCGAAAATAAAATTCATATTACAAAATGTTCAACTTTTGTTTATATGTGTTTTTGATCCCGGGACAAAATTTTGCCATCATTACAATCTCCAACTTTAAAGCATTGACATAGGAAATACAAGTAGGTAGGTACTTATTTTACGATCTTATAAGACATGTGTCTTTTGAAATGCTTTCATGAAAGGCCACTAAATGTTATAAATTGTTGCCGAAGAGAATAAAAGTTAGAGAAAACAAAGATAAAATTTTTCCACGACTTTTTTAAAATGCTCGAAATTACGAAGTGCAGATTTTCCAGTCCTGCTGACTTCGTATTATCAAGAGTTTACTATTGCATCTGATTTAATTAGTATAATTTTGCCCATACCTTGCATTGATAGCCTTTGAATACTTGTGCTCAAGTTGACTGTCACATTGTAGAAGCTGTTCATTGACATCCACATTAAGGCTACGGATTGCATTATCCAATTTTCTATTCTCTTTTTCCTTAGCCTCAAATCTGGTGTCTAATTCTCTTACTTTTTCCTGAATTTCTTGAAATTTCTTCCCATACACCTGAAATAGTTGTTTTTGTTTACTTTCAGAGATGAATGGGTATATTTTTTACACATATGTTGATGTCATCCTTGATGACTATTTCTTGTATTGATAAACTCACTATGGTGAATAAAAATGTGACAAGTACGCTACGAATATACTATGTTGGGAGCATTATCTATTATTTCTAGGTTATGTCAGGAAACTTCTTTCGTGAAATATGTCTGAAGAGCTCTGTGAAATGTGTGTCATCAAATTTGAATATCTCTCTGCTGGTATTTAGCTCTAGAAAATATGTACTTTTGTGAAGCAAAAGAATTTTCAGGCATATCCCACGTGTTGTCTGGTGTCAGCACGGTGTGTTGTGAACCATGATGGTCACTTGAATGGGGATGAATGCCCACTGATGATGATTCTCTCTATTCCTAGCATTCTCGGTGCTTAAGTTGGGGAGGTTGGGAGAAGGGATACTGTGGGGAATTTTTATTAATGACTGACTCCCATGCATGGCTGATTTTGAGGCCACCATTCTTATCAAAATTTTCTTTGTTCCTTCTTATCTCGATGCCCTTCCAGATCCTAAGTCGAGGTTTGAACCTTTCTACCTTGGCGATGATTCTGGTTCTTCTGAAGTCAATCATGTGTCTCATGCTCCACAAATGCCAACTTCAATGTTTGCCCCAATCAGATGTTGGTGTCCTTCTAATCGAGTTTTGATGGAACATCCTGTCTCACATGTATTATTCCGCATATATAATTTTTCTACTGTAAATTTTGTATTCTCCATCGACTTGCAGAGGAGTTATGTCCTTCACAAGAAATTGTTTTCTTGTGAATGTAGCTTGGAAATAGCTTTGATTTTTGTATCTGTGGAGAATGTTATTTCTTTTATCTGCTGTCCCCTTTATGTAAGTTAAGAAGGCTTTCTTCTGGGTGCAGATGTTGTCTTCATTTTGCATCGCCATAATTGCTGGGTTGTTTTCCAGTACCTTTTCAAGCTCTCCTTTCCACCTCCCCTGCCTAAGCATCAATGATGCTATGAATACAGAGCAAAATTGGCAGTGGGCATTCATTTCCCATGAAAAAGGAACCAGCAGGAGTCATGAAACAATGGGCTGGCACCAGATAACATGCAGCTAATACCCAAAAATTATTTCACCTCACCATTAACTGCAAAAGCTTCTTTGAAGAAGCCCTACCCTAAACCTTTTTTTCTGAAATTCAGGTTTCAACAAATAATGTCCTATTCAGGACACAATTTGTGGAAGCCTTGTTAATATTTGTATTATATTGTGTATGAGAGAAACAAATGAATTCTTTGTAGTGGTTCCCTGGTGATGCTGATGGGCAGTATATTAGTGAAATTCAATGCGTATCTGTTTTGGAAAAAGTAATGCAGGAATCACCTGCCTACTTTTTACCTACCTCTTTTACAATGAGCACATCTCTGTCCATTGCTTTTGGTGACTTTTCAGATGCATCTGTTGTGGCTAGTAAATCCAGCATATCTTTGGTTACCTGTAAATGAAAATGCTTGATTACCCTTGAATATCTCAAAAACCTTTTAAGTAAAACTATTACATATACATATTTGCTTAGGAACCATTGAACCTTACCATTAAACATTTTAGATTTGTATGCAACATTTACTCTTTGAGTTTAACCTGTTTGCACTCATTGTATAGTTAGTTTTCATGCCCAGAAAACTCATGGCTAAATCTTTGAAAAATAAAATCTTGGTTTAAACATTTTTTTGGCAAGCCTAACATCGATCCAAACATTTGAAATTTTAAACATATTTCCCCTTAATTAAAATTTTTTTCGAGAGTCAATTTAGTATTTTGTTTTTTATATAAAATAATGCTTCACGGAAAATTATTTTTATCAAGAGCCAATACAATACCTTGAGTGTCTAAGGATTAAGATGGTTTTATTTCATTGTCCAACTTTAATATGAATAAATTTAAAGGTTTTTGCAATTTTTCGTAGGTGAAATAATCTGAAGCAAGCCTGTCTGTAAAGCACTCAACATCATGCTGTTAGTTTCAGCGACAGGGCTGAAAAACCTGACTCATGCTTCATCTTAATACTTTCTTATTAATGAGAAGGACTAAGCTAGGCATCAGAGTAATGTTGGAACCATCAATCATTGGCTTGGCTTGAAGAAAAATACATTAACTGATGAGATGTAAATTGACGTCTTCTTCATGTTTCAGAAGAAATGAATGGACGTCAACGTCAATGAAGGGGTTCAACATGGACAAGGACTTAATACGATTCTCTTATATCATTCAACAGAATTTAAAAGTTCACATTTTGCCTCCTGTTTCACCCCAAACCTAACGGAATCCACCCCCAAACCCACCCCACGTAACAGAATTGCCTCAACAATGAACTCCAAAGGAGTCAATCTTCCCACTCCTCAATCTCTCTCTCAAATTTCTGTCCCTCCAACCTGTATATATCTGTATCTAATCAATTCAGGCTGACTTCATGGTATTTGCTCTGACAGCCTCTGAATTTGACTTAAACAGAATTTGAAACCATGGTTGGGTTTTATTAAAAACTTGTACGTGGAAAAGTACCAAAAACTCGTAAGTTATTTTTACATAACATAGTCCACAAAGTTATGTCAGAAGGAATAGAAACAGTCCATTTAGATACAAAATGGTTTCAGGCTTTGCTTTATGGAATCGATTTATTATTGAATGTAAATACTTATTGACTTGATACAAAATGGAATTACAAAGTATTTAGGTATATTCAATAAAGGCCATTTATTCCCAGTTTTTCTCCAGCATAAAATAAGTTATTATTACTGACATCTCACCTAAGTATACAGTGCCTTACTTGGTACCCAGTGGCTAATTACAACGCTTGTCAATGGTAACCATTGTAAATCAGTGATTATTAATGAAAGAAATCCACTCACCTTTGTTTTGTCAACTAAGTTTATGTGGTCAACTAGATCCTGGATTTCCATCTTCAATTTTTTGTGCTCCCATTCTCTCAGCAAAACCTTCCGTCGGAAATCGGCAAACCGTTTCATAGCCTTTAATTTGGCTTCTCCTGCCTTCTGCAGTTGGAGCAGAATGAAAAGCATCAAAAGTTATCATCAATATTCCCTGTAGTATTTTAATTGAAAAAAATTCTTTTTTCAATCGCCATACTCACCATTATAATCTCATTAACTTTTTCTATCACACTTCGGTGTATCAAAATTGCATCTGAGAAGTCGGAAAGAGCACCTGTGAGATCTAATTCCACATTTCCATTCTTCATAATTAATTGTACCTGAAGTGAAAAATTGTGTATGTAATTTATGACCATCATCATCATTTGTTATTATGCATCCTGTATTCCTGCCATTTGGTGAAAATTCTACATTGAATTTGGCACTTACTCAAATCCGAATATTACTTTGTTTACACTTTCCAAAGATCTTGCCAAGAAGACGAAAGAATACTTTGTGTTATCTTATATGGAGCTAGTAAAATGGTGCTTGCAATTTGCAAGCACCATTTTACTCATCCATTTTAAAGCATGAAAATTGAATGTGTTATTATTTAATGCCTATGAATAGTCTTTTATAAGATGCGTGCAATATTTATTTTGGACTAAACAGTAAAATTGTATTTATTACCATTAACTCAAACTCATTATCAAACATTCTATTGAAGTATTGCTTAGTCATAAGTCTCTTTTCATATATTTGTCATTGATTTGATGCATCTCCCATAGTCGACTTTCACTAAAAGATATGTTAATAATGTCAAACATCCAATAAATTGCCAATTATTGTGGCAACAATGAACCGAAAATATATTCTGATGGTATTTCAGTGTATATCAATCTAAAGTGTACATGACACTTACACTGAACAAACCAGCATATAGGTGCTTGTATTTCAATATACCACACAAACATATGAAAGCATTTGTACTTAATTTGTAGGTGAAAAGATAAGAATCATAAATAAAAGCATGTGGGGAGAAGGAATTACATTTTCAAAAGTCATTAAAATATGCACAACAAACTTAAAATCATTTAAATGTACCCACAATAGCCTGCATTGCGTATTGCAAGGCTGGATGGCAATGAAAAATGTCCACTGCAATGAAAGTGAAAAAATGCATAAATTTTAGACAAAAAGTTACAAAGCTCAGTTTATCATCCAATAAAAGAATATGATTGTGAAACTTAAGATACAAATCTTTCACCTCATTTTGGTCCATAAATCAAACTCGTAGGTATCTTATTATTTCATATTTAAATGAGCAAAATAAAATTTTTCTGCATAAAAATTCTTTGTTTCCCAAATTTAGACCCATTTGAAACATGAAATCCTCTCTGTACTCGTAATTAGGACAAAATCTTGAGATTTTCAATTTCTCCAGACTCACTGGGCTTATGTAAATTCCCTGAAAATTTGCATACTCTAGCTCAAGAAATTCCCAGGAATTTGTATCAATGAGTCTGTCAGTTGTGCAGTTTATATATAGGTAGTACTAATGATGCAGTGACTGTGTTGCACTTTACCTGAGCATTATGGCACAATTCAAGCTTAGAAATCCGTACATTATTAAGGTCTTCTTTTAATTTTTCCTCTTTGTCTCGTAGGTCATTAATTGTCTTCTGGCACTGTTTATTAGCATTCTCTGACTCTGCAACTTCATGAGCTGTAACCTTTGCCTGTAATAAATGAAAAACACTCTGGAAGAAAACAGTTACACAATTCTAATGACCAATGAAATCTCTGAGTGGAGATGTTTCTCTTGGACCCGGAGAAATTCCAATTATAGCTATCAGTTGGAGAAAAGAGGCCAAGACCAATAGGTGCATATTTAATTAGGAAAACAAAAACTTGAGGAGGTGAAAGAGTATTATTATCTGAGGGGCCAAGTATCCAGTCATAGGTGAAGCAAGAAATAGGTTGTCAGTAGAATAGCCTATGCGGAAAGGACATTTTACCAAAATAAGATTACAGCTGGAAATACAAGCGTAGAACAAAGAAAATATTACATCAAAGCATACACCTGGTGAATGTTTCTTTAAGGCTGAGGGATGTGAGCGATAACAGCATTAAAGGAATCAAGGCTGGAAACAATTGAAATGTGGTGCTACAGAAGAATGATGAAGTAAATCGATTGAGTTGATTGACTGAGTGACAAGTGAAGAAGTGTGAGAAAAGAGAAGTGTGCTGAAAATTTTGAAAAGAAGACGGGTCAACTTAATCTTAAGCCATGATGGCCTGGTGAAGACAGTTTTGTCAAGAAACAAGTGAATGGGAAAAATGACAAAGGAAGGCCTCACATAAATTGTATAGGGCAATTAGTGAAGGATGTGAAAGAGAATAACTATGGGAATCTGAAGAGGGTAGCTGATAGAGAATCCAGTGGGGAGCTCCATCAAACCAATCCAAGAATTGTTGACTGGTAATGTGGATTATCTTTTTCACCATAATGTCTTACAGCCACTAAAGAAATTTCTTGCATTCCTGGTGGAAAATTGGTTAAGAACCATTGCTCAAGGTCAAAACATGTATGCTATGGGGAGTGGGTGGAACAGACAGGCAGGAAGTTAACTTTAGATATAAAGAATTTTCCATATCTGTCCTAGCTTAATGTTTTACTTCTTAAGGAGTTGTTCACTAACCTTAATTTCATTCTGAAGTTTCCCTCTTCTGAGCTTGCATAACGTTGCCCAACCATCTTCATCTATCCCTGGAAAGGCATTGGAAAATCCATCCATTGTGTCAAGGGTCTGAAGGTACTCAATAGCTTCTGGAAGTAGTAAATCACCATATGCTGGAATGTGTTCCATCTTCTTCTGAAAAATGTAAATTTAAATGCATTACGTATGTCAAGCCAAAAAACATGGTGGGAACCTAGAAGAAATGATCCTCTCAGTTATTTTCCTAATTTATAGTGTATATGATTCAGTTTCCCCCAAGGACTAGCCAAAGAGAAAAAGTAAATGTTGTAATCTTATATGTTGACCCTTTTACTGCCAGTGGGCCGATATTTTGGCCCTCCATGGTTGAGCGAAAACTGTCAAGGGCCGATATATCAGCTGAATTACATTACATTGATACAAATTTGTAATATTATATTTTCTTAAAATCAGAGACAGCATGAATGATTTTTTCATCCTCATTAAAACTGAAATATATCATCAGTATTGAGACAAATACATAATAATTCATAATCATATTAAAATTAAGTGCTTCAAATATATCTAAAATTCATAATCATATGATTTTCCACTATAGCAAATATTCCACAGAGAAAAAATCATTTGCCTTGACTGGGACTCGAACCCAGACCCCCTGATTTCCAGCCAGGTACTCTACCAGTTACGCTAGGTACGCTACCAAGGCATCCTCTTTCTCTGTGGAAATTATAAGGCTCTAAAGAAACAAGATATTCACAGACTGCTAGAGACATCTATGTCACAAGGCAGCCAAGTCGTGCGCATGGCACCACCGTCCACGAGGTTAAAGCCACGTTGAAACACAAAGGTGCTTACTTTTAATGAATTCAAAGATCACGAACTAGCCGTGAAAACTTTAACGGCGTTACCCGCTGAAATTGCACTATAGCAAATATTCCACAGAGAAAAAATCTATATTGATATGTCTAGCAATCTGTGAACATCTTGTTCCTGTAGAGCCTTATAATTTCCACAGAGAAAGAGGATGCCTTGGTAGCTCAACTGGTAGAGCACCTGGCCGGAAATCAAGGGGTCCGGGTTTGAGTCCCAGTCAAGGCGAATGATTTTTTTCTCTGTGGAATATTTGCTATAGTGCAATTTCAGCAGGTAATGCCGCTAAAGTTTTCACGGCTAGTTCGTGATCTTTGAATTCATATGATTTTCGTGGAAATGTGCTTGGCAGTTTCACACAGTCCACCTTAAAGGGGCTGGCAGTAAAAAGGCTTAACAGTTAGTTGAATCATTGGTAATAATCATGAAAAACGTGTTATGAATGTTTACCCATCACTGTTAGAATAGCAAAAAAATACATCTCATATCACTGAAAATGTTCATGCCTGATGGAGGTATAGTAACTCATGACCCTTCAGTGAACACAAGAAGCAGTGAACTGTTTAGGTGGGTGGAGTACATGACTCCACCCTTCAAACTTAGTGAATGAATAAAAATAAAAACTACCCAACTTTTAGCAGCGATCTTTGATGCATGTTGATCACTCTTTGATGCATGTTGATCACTCAAAATATTCCCTAAAAAGTAACTCATTGCCCTGGAGTGATAGGTATTCATCCCAAATATCTGATGATAGAATAACTGTATTTTCTGACTTAATGAGATCCGGTTTTTTTACTGAAGAAATCTGAGGAAAATCAACCTAGTTATTAGGTTTTATGCTGTCTGTCTGATGTACGTGGATGAAACTAGGGTTCTTCTCATGCGCCAGTTCATTTTATAAGCCAGAAAATATGGCACTCTAACCTTAAATTTTTGTTTTCCTGTTTTTAATCTCTTTAACATACACTGTGATAAATATTAAGCAATGATTCTTTTAGCTCACTTGTTGATTTGGGTCTTTTCTGCTCTCTTTCCAGCTTTCAGCTTTACAGCCATATAGCTTCCAGACTTCCGTCAACAATGCCAATGATAAAGCTGATCGAGGGTAGTTCTTTGGCCTACGTCTGGAAAAGAATACCAATTAACTGGCTGAGGTTAGTTTTATGAATCGAAATATTTTGCGATATATTATTTAATAAATGATTTCACAGTTAGAAACTAATTTAGCAAGGGAACACAGTAACTTCACATGCAATACAGCCTCCTATCTCAAATTAACAGGATGGACAGATTACATGAATATCTTGTAAAATATTTTCAGTTTAAGTACATGCTAAACACGCAGGACATATCAAAAAACAAGTAAATTACACTCATATGTTTAGATTTAGTAGTCCATGCAGACATGGAAGAGGCTGAAATCTGCATTTCCTGTTGTACTTATCCTTTTGGTAACTGATTTAATCTATTATTGTGTTATATTGTGAATGGAAAGAATGAAATTTTAAACTATTCTGTTCTTCTACTTAATTCTATAATTTCATCTGTATGACCTGACTTATCATACCTAGTAAAATGGGAATTTTTAACATGTTAATAGAGCAAACTCCTTTAAAACAGTGGCAGTAAATCTGTTTTTGGTACCATATGATTAACATGTGTAGAAAGATATCCACTTAAAATTTCCGTTGTAAACTTAGTCTACTTCAACTAATGATTGGTAAGTGGCCAAGTTCTTCTTACAATTTTGACGTACTGCTAAGCCTATCATAACATAATTTTCAAGTCTAGATGCTCTTTGATGCATACTATTCAACCCCGAAATTGAGCATTTTTCAACTGGGTCCCATGAACTATAGTCACGTATACTTGGTGTGGCCTAACTAGTGAAAGATAACCCTGGTCTTTAATCTTCCCATCACAATTTCTAAAAATTCTTTTCATAAAGCGTAGCTTTCTACCGGCTTGACTGAAAATTTTCCAGACATGCCTTCTCCTTTGTAGATCTTTTGTAATGGTAGCCCCCTTAGTACCCATTTTATTGATTTCATGCTAACAGTTTTTGATCCATTGTTGTAGTAATTATACTCAGGTTAACTATTTTTTGTTAGGCTAACTATAAACTATTTTATATTAGGCTACCCACGTGACATTCTACGTATATTTTTCTCACGATGGAGAAACAAGTTGTATTTCTTTATCTTGCTTCTAGTTGCACGGGAAAATTTTCATCTAATTTCGTGATCTGAATCAAACAAAATTTCCTTTTAAATATCTACTGCACCTATAGTACCACAGGGGGATACTTTGATCGCTAAGCCGCAAAAATTAAAAATCTACAATCAGGATCCTATTTTACTCTGTCTTTGGATCAGAATGTGGATCCGAGTAAAATAATAGATCGCAGATTCTTGGACCCGACGGATCCGACGACCATCCCTATCATCTACGGTATCGGTATCAACTTTAGGCGATCAATTCTCGATACTGATACCAATCCTCAAGAATCGGTGGTATCGAGAATCAACACATTCCTATATCTATACATATTATACAATGATGATTTTTTCTTTTTCACCTCACTCCACTCTGTAATATTCCATAAGATGCCCTCCTCTCTCTCAATTATGTAATGCAGCGATTAAACTCTCCCTTTTTTGTAAATGATAAAATGGATATACTTTATAAATATGTATCTTAATTATTGCTTAATATTATTTACCAAGTGATCCTTCACATTTTTTACCAGCAATTACAATTTCAAATTTTTCCAGGTACATAGTCAATTTGGGACCTTTTGGTGCACAGCATTTGTAGAACTATCACTCACTTCTTCCCGGTATCCCCATCCTTGTTTTTTTCTTTCCCCTGTCAAATGGTATGTTTACATACAGTTGCTAAGCAACTCATCGTTAAGTACCTCCAAAATGATTTTGTAAGTCAACACCTGGGTCAGAATTAATAAGTTATTTCACTTATTTCCTTGTGAATGCAGTTCCACAAAGTGACTCCAGAAAACATAACATTTACCTATAACTATGTATTTGGTTCATCACTATTACTTGAAGAAGGAATTAATTTATAACTTATCCTTCTCCTAATGTAACAGAGGGCTGGACCTCTCAGTTGATTGTGTACCTATTATAACAGTTGCCTGGACCCCTCCCCTCAAGTGCTGCATAATTATAAATGGGCAAGCACGTAGATTAATTTTTAAAATAATGGAGCTCGAACAATTGTGTTCTCAATGTGATTTCTTCAACTGTAATTTCTTAACTTTATCCAGAATAAATGTAATGTGGAATTCACTGATCTATTAATCTCAGTCTAAACACTCAGTGTGGTTATTTACCATGATTTAATAGCTATAATTAATACTAATACTTACTTAAATAACTTATACCGCTGTTCTGATACAGCCGATGAATATTCACCACCTTCCTTACGAAAACTTTGATCTAAATGTTTATCTTTCTGAGTGATGCTTTCGTAAATTTCTGTACAATATCTTAAGGCTTGTTGGAGTTCTTGAAGCTCTAATTCTGTATTACTTACTTCTTCTGCAACATCAGATATTTCTTTCCTGTTTTCAAATAAATTTAGCTAAATTATTTTCAACTATAGCAAGTCAATATATTGTTACATATTATTTTGGATTGATATGTGTTAATTGTTAAAATTAGTATAGGTAAGTGAATAATACATTTCTTTTATGAAGCTCACTCACTATAGAATTAATGGCTAGAAAAATCTTATATTACCTATGAAAAAAGAAGTCTAACACACAGTGGCGAAGCTTAAGGGTAGTCTGGGAGCCTGAGAATACCCATAATGATTACAGTAAAATATATACTATTTTTTCAGCTCTGTCATGCATTTTATGTTGCCGAGAAAGCATAGGAAAAATAAATATAACCTATATTTCTGCACATTGCATTGCGTTGAAGTGGTTTGGATGTTTTGGAGGCTTGGGAGTCTG
Organism: Platycnemis pennipes; assembly: GCA_933228895.1. NCBI lineage: Eukaryota > Metazoa > Arthropoda > Insecta > Odonata > Platycnemididae > Platycnemis > Platycnemis pennipes. Next base: position 90,525,234 of record OW121850.1, on the reverse strand, counting down.
GCTGCTGGTAGACTCCAAATGGCCGGATGGCGCATGCGCATACGCTTATTCGCCGCCGGACGCTTGCACCTGAAACTGCGTGATTCTTGTGCGCTGAGAGCCTAGACACTCGCGCCTAGTTCTCGCGCCCTTCCGAGTCTCAGCGAATGATCAAGAGATGGCGAGACGGAGCGAAATTAAGAGAGACTGTATGAAACAGTTTCGCTGCATGTGAATTTTTTCTTTGTTTAGTGGTTGGAAAATAACAAGTCAACCTACGGCTAAAGGACTGAACAACAACAACCAGGGTGGACTAGACACGTTTCACTAATTCAAAAGGCTCGCTTTTGAAATAATTGACACCTTCGTTGTCCACAAGGAATCTCATTTTGAAGACTTCAATTTTGCAGAATTACTAGATGAAAATCCTGCATAAAATACATCATTTCCCTCAGCGAAAGTGAGTAGGCTAATAAAATGCACTCATTATTTAACAGTGAACAGCTAAAAAATGAACTCATTAATGTCTATTCCAATGAGATGTGCCTGCACATTTGTTACTTAAATATTTTTTGAACAATTGCCTGGATAAAGTAGGTATATCAAGAAACTGTGGGAATCATAAAAATGATTCAGACATTTTCTGTATCAACTGTATTGTCCGAAAGAAGTATGAGTACGTTGAAGACAGAGAACACATTTTTAAGAAACTCCATGCCGGACTCCAGCCTAAGCAATTTAAGCACCCTGGCGGTTGAAAAGGCTTTATTGAACAACCACTCGAGCGACGAAAGTTTCAAGGAATGCGTCATCGACACCTTTGCCCAAAGGAAAACCCGCTGAAACTATATGATCAACGGAAAACATTAAGGTAAATTACTTAGCCCCTGAAGTGCTGACCTCTGTGCATGGTTGGGTGCCGGAAAATTTATTTCAAATTAACAGTGGGGCAAGAGGTAAAGAAGTGAACAAGCATCTAGCGTTCTCTTCGAATGTAATGCATGTTGAAAAAAACTATATTTTAAAAACCCACCGGAACAAAGGGTTATAACCAAGGAGGTTAGAAGGATCCTTCTTACTATCCTTCTAACCTCCTTGGTTATAACCCATTTAAATAGCCAGGTACACAACGTGTTAAGTCGACTGATTTTTGTCAACTGGAATATTTGAGTCTCTGAAGCAGCAAATTAAGGGGCCGATGAGCTAGAATACCCACTTTGAATGCCTTAGCTTCGCCTCTGCTAACACATACAAATAAATTAACTCATAAATTCTCGGAAATTTTGGTACTATGATGATTTAATTAGGCTTTTCAAAAATTAATAATATCATAGGGTAAATACATACTTAATTACTGTATTTTCCGGCTTGTAATTTAAAAAAAATAATTTAATGGTTCATATAAATATAATGCATTGTCACGGTGCCATATGAGTCACCAGTTAATTTTCCGTGGATTACTCCAGTTAAAATAAAAATGTTTCTTAGAAGCAGGCAAGTATGGTATTTACTCTATGATAATATGCTCAAAGGGAGTGTGGTGGCCTAGTGGGTAGAGCACTTGGCTACTGATTGAAGGGTTCCGGGTTCAAATCCGGGTGAAGCCTTTGGACGTCCCTGAACGAAAAAAAATCCTCGGAGTGCGAGGTGGCCCAGGGAAAGGAACTGGCCCCCCTACCCTGAATGTGTGATATTCACATGCCTGTGGCTTAGTCTGGGGTGAGCTCTACCCTCACCTATCAAACCAACCTTCAGGTTGAATCACTGAATGAGTGAATATGCTTTCTTGGTTGAAGGGTACATGTACCATATGTGTGGTAAAACAGGGATCTTGAATTTCATTCAAATAGTATTTCAATAACTTACATTAGCCTCATAATTGTGTTTCTTCAGGGCAATTAAAGCTAATTAAGTAAAATCACCTCTGATCTCAGTAGATACATGGGCATGTATATGGCACCATTACTTGCCTCTACATGAATTTGTAAGAAAGGCATGAAAATTTGAAACTTCTGAAAAGGACACTAGTATTTTTGATGCTCCAGATATATTGTCCATTATCATAAATGTTATAACCATGCTGTAGATAGAAATTCACTTACATCAGCAGCTTCTCTTTGGTTTTAAGTGCATTAAGTTTGTCATTTCTGAGTTGCATTCCTATCATCTTCATATTCTCTTGAAGGATGCTGGCATCCACATGGAGTTTGAGTTTATGAAGCTCAAGAAGACTCCTGTCAAATCGTGTTAGTTCCCGCTGTAAAACAAATATTTACTACATTAAAGCATAAATGTTGTATTTCATAATCATTGGGCTCTCTTCTTCAATACATCAGAGGGAGCAATGCTTTGCATTACTTGTAATTTTCAAATTTTTCAACACATCTTCGAGGCTCCATGAGTTCATGGCTATTTTTGTTGTACTGTAGAAGTCCACTATAACGAGTGCTGATCAAGCTAAAAGTCAAGAAATTGTGTGTTAAAATGCATACCAGTAAAAACCGATGTGAATTTTTATGCATCCCTATCATAATGTTTCATAGCAACTGGTTTGGGTAAAGATGAGCTAATGAGTATCTCAAACAATCCATCGGTAAATACTGTAAAGCACACGTTTCATAAAGAAGCGACTTAAATTTCGTCTAAAATGTGATATCATTAGCAAGTCTCCGAGTTATGCAACTGTGACGACTGTGCAGTCACGGCTAAATCGATGGAAGATTTCTGGGGACATGTTGCACAGAGGAGCAAGGTGATGGCAAGTGGTAATGCGTCTGATCAAATCTTTCATAGTAATAACTTACCACATTAGCTATCATTAGCTGTCATTCACTGAGCATTGAGTCCCCGAGTTATGCAACTGGGACTACAATCATGGCAAAATCGACTCTTTATAATCAATGAAACATCGTGTGCTTTTCACCGTGGACCAACCAAAGAGAAACAATCATGAACTAATGTGATATTCTTGCCATAAGCCATACTGTAGTTATGTATTGATGTCAAAGTTAGCCTCAAGTTATATATCTATCTTGTGTTTAAGGTTCAAAATGTTCCTCCACGATGAATTATCTTTAATCTTTTCCATTGAATTTTAATCAACATCATCCCATTTTCAGCACAATAAAATGTCATGTACTTAATGTGTGAAGAAGGTTTAACAAGTGGTAAAACAAAGTAAATAGTAGGTAGGTACCATTGGTGATTGTGGGTGAGAGAATGGGTGTGAGAAACTTTCATGGACTGAGAGGATATGTTTAAAAATGGCAACTATGATACAGGAATTAGAAAATAGTGGTTTGTCAGTAAGGAAATCTGGGACACTGATTTAGTAATGTAATAACATATTTTAGATACGAAAACATGGATGGTATAATGGGATGCATATAAATTAAGGAATTGGATAATTGGCTCAACATATGAACTCAGTTTTCAAACACTATCTTTTCCTTTTATTTTAGGCTCCTAATCTATCACTATTTCTCATGAAGCAAGCACTATTCTCTTTGGCAACCACTGTAATTGAAACAAAACCATTACGTACTAATTTACAGATGTTTCTTTTGAACTTGATTTGCTCATAGTGCTGTTTAAGGATCCATATTTTTTAAAAAGTAATAGTAACCCATTTTTATGAAAAACCTATAAAATCTGTATGTTAAACCCCAGTTATGCCATGAGATTTAAGTGTCATGCTTCACTGTAAGAAATTTCACTATTTAGAGAAGAAATGGAGTTAGTTTTGATAATTCTATATAGGCTGGAGTGGAATTACCCACTACAAGGTTAGTTCAAATTTGTTTGGAATTCAATAATTTTGCTTGTTTTTCTCCCTTCTGTCCTGCGAAGTTGACAATTTTGCTTTATTTTCAATTAAGAATAAATTTCATTATAACAGATAAAATAATTCAGTTAACTTTACAGTGAACCCCTGTCCAGTTTCAATTTAAGCATATCAGGATGACTTACCATGTGATCTTCATTCCGAGTCTCAAATTCATGCTCCAGCAGCTTGCGATACCTGTCTCTCTCACTTTGTAAGAACTTGACTTTGCCTTCGTACTCCTTATTCTGCTTGATTTCAGCTTCTGTCCACTCTCCAGGGTCTTTGCTGTCCTGTCGTTGAATTGATTTATTTGTTGATGGGTATATAAAATCCCAAAATAATAAATAATACAATCATGCTCATGCACATGTTTTTGGATAAAAATATATTGTTTAAGGAAGGCAAAAAGGATCTAGAAGTAGTTATATTTCATCCTGGGTATCTCCTTAATAGGTCTCTCACTCAATCACTTGTATAATGGTTTCATGGGTGTTTCAGCATCCAGTCAGTAGGGACAACTAAATAATTGGAAGATCTATATTTGACAGGAAATAACGACCATTGTAGAACTTTCACAGCAATATCAATGAATGTTTTGTCCAAGGTGTATGGACCTATGCTGGAGATACCGAGGAAGAAATTTAACCTTAACATTTCACCATGGAAGTCTTCATGCGAAAAAGATCTAGGAGTGTTGAACATCTTGGAGAAGAGTGGAGCAAAATTAAATCTAAATGAAATATAGGTAAGCAATAAAAGCTTGGGAGCAGAGTATCTAGGATTGACAGTTTTTTTAGATGAAGTGGAAGGAAATACAAGGGGAGGAGCATGAATGGATGAGAATTAAGGGAAAGGAATGGATATTTAAGAGGAAGAAGAGGTTATGTTGGTGCTAGAGTAGAGGACAGGTGATTTGGGTAAATACTGAAAACTTCAGCAGATATGCAAATATAAACCTTCATCCACTCTGTAGCAAAGGCAAGTTTGTCCAAGGGACCTGATGTAAGAGTGTTGAAACCTAGCTGGTATGAAAAAAATTACCAGTGGAATTCTCAAAGTTACCGAGTTTCTTTCAAAAAAGTTATAGATCAATTCTACAAAGTGAGCCTGAAACCATGAATTTCCTTAGGTGTAAACGTTTCTGAGCAGGAATATTCACTCAACTCTCCGAAAATCTCAGATTCAGATGGAAGAATCACTCGAAACAGGCAAGTATTTTATTTCTGGCATATAAGTCCTATGGGAATGTATATGTATGTACAGCACTTCCAAAAAAAAGTTAACACTTCAGAGCCGAAAATTTTCCAAGTCCCGAGTTGACGGTGATTTGACAACGCTGCGTCACGGCTTCCCTCTGGCGGAGCCTCGAGAAGCTCTGACCGAAAACAAACCCCCTTCCCTGTTTAGCAGAAGGGATTACTGCACGGTCGGTCTTATTATGCCCTAAAGAAGGGGGCTATGGTGGGCACTCCATGGTCGTTTTTTCCGACTCGCGCTGAACGACATTTGAAGTCCTGAACATATTTCTACCGTCGCATAGAAATCGGAAAAAGCTGGACAAAATTCAAAAATAGCTTTCTTTGAAATATGACTTAATACTTCACACAAAAAAAGACTGCTAATTAAGGAATAATACATCATTTGACATGCTTTTCATCTATTAGCCAGATACAGGAACTCAAACATGACCAAATTTCCAAATAAACACCTGAACTAATTTTTCTCCGAATGTCTTCCAAGTTAAGTTGATCGTGACGTTATGTGAGGAATTTGATTGAATAAATAATAGCATGATCTATTAACACAAGTATTTGCCTTTAAATTACCAAAGCTTCAAATATTTTTGAAGCATTTTAGCGCAATTTCGTTAAAAAATGTCAGACGCTGTTCTCAGATAAAATGTTTACATAATATAGAGAATATCTAGCGTTTTATGGAGAGACCTGTCAAGTGACTTATATCAGAGCACTCGTTGAAGACTCATAAACACGAAATTGAAGAGAAAATAAAAATAAATCTATGACACCGAAAAATACATATGATTTTCCGATAGCGCGTCCGGGGCATGGCTCCGCGTGGCTTGGGCTGGAAGTGCCGTGACTCGCTTACTTTACTCAAGTGACATGGACCCAAGGCTTCCATTTCGTCGTTTTTCAGCTGCACTCATTGTCACTAACCTTCACTGATCTATGCTGATGAAATCGTGAGAATATTGAATCGTGCGACGGGATAAGATTACGATGAATCACTTTATTTTTCTTCGCGTGCGCTTCGGGAACATACTTCTTATTCACGCCCTTGAAAAGAGTGTAGTCTTTCTAGGGCCCATGTAACATTCTAGAAATACACTGGTTTCTCTTTTGAATTCCTTTTGCCCCCTTCTTTTTATCCACGCGGTAAGAGATGCACCGACGATTTCAGAGCCTTGGTCTTCGTTTTCCCAGCCACCTTTTCCCCTTTCCTCAGAGGAGATCTGAATGCCAAATGGGGGGAGCGGCATGTTCCCTCTGACCACTCTGTTCAGTCCCTGTACTGAGACAATGGGGATGGGGAGGACCGGTCTCCGTGAGGAATAATTTTCCACTGCCCAAAAACCTTACTCCATACGTTTTATTGCACCCACGACCCCTTCCATGCGGTATGCCTTGGGTCTACCTCCTCCGAGTTTATGCCCTTGCAGCCCAGTGCCTATTCATAAGGGGTGCGGAAGCAGGTAAACATCGCAGACGTCTGCCCATCCACTCCTCCACCTGAGCGCTTTTAGGTTTGTTTCTACTCACATTACCGGGCGAATATTTCAAAAACATTTACATGCCCAAAAGTGAACACGTTTATCAACATGGTTTCATGATTTAGGTTTGATAGTCTCTTATTAATTTCATATGTGATGCCAAGGAAGTAACAATTCATTCACAAAAATGAATTAATTCCGTCCATTAAAGAAATATATCCAAAGCTTTTGGCGGTATTGTTTAGCATGTAATATGGTCGAATAATGGATCACCTTTCCATCAGAAGGAAATATAGGAACAGCTTATCAATATGCAATTACTATTCTCAGTTGCGATATAGGTCCTTAAGGAAATTTACTAATTGCCGTCCACCCACTTCGCAATCCGAGCAATTGGCCCCTCGAGAGGAGATCACCGTATGGCGGCCGGGTGCCCGCGCGTAACGTGTGCAAACCCTTTCTGAGAGGGAATTCCCAGCTAGCCATGCTTCCTCGCCGCCCCTCCCTTTCGGTAGGAGGAGAATAGTGGGTGGCGATCCTTCAGCAGGGTTAGGAGGACACGCAGCTCAACGCCGCGGTCGGGAATAAGGGTGAGGCGGGAGTCGGGGGTATTTTGCGACCACCTGCAGGTGTCCTATAAACAATGGATATTCGGGAATATTCGTATGTTGTCACAGTCCTCATCCTTTTGAAGAACGGAAAAAGGCATTGAATAACCAAGTAGAGCGTAACATTAGTTACAGTTTGACCAACGGAAATGTCTTCACATGCTTACGGAGCTCTTGCAATCAGTTAAATCTCATACGAATAATTATTTAGTTGTGGTCTCATGCGCGCGCAATTAGCTGTATTAGGACCTGAAACCTTTAGTGATCATAAAATAGTTAATGTGAAATTTATTGTAGGCGTTGAAAGACATTATCAACCAAGGAAGAGGATATACTTATTTGGCAAGGCTCATTACGACGGTATGAAAAAGGAATTAGGGGAATCGTTTAATATATTTAGCGAACAAAGCAAAGGATTCGATACAGAGGATTCGGGGAGAGAATTTCTTGAGGACACCCTTAAAGCAGTTAATGAATACATACCAAGGAAATTCATTAGTGATAATACAGAGCCAAGGTGGTATAATGCGGAGGTTAGGAAATCACTAAAGCGACAAAGGGTATGCCACGCTAGGATGAAAAATGCAGGACGGGGTCTATCGGTAGAGGAAACAAATGAGTTAGTTCAAAACTATAATATATCAAGAGCATTAGCAAGGAAATCATGTCGGCAATGTTATCACATTTCAAGAGCAAGATGTTGGGAGAATATTAAGATAGCCATCCTAAAGCGTTTTGGTCATATGTGAGAGAGATTCGGGCAAATAGGCCCACAGTGCACACACTTTAAAACGATAAAGGAATTAGAGTCACCAGCAGTGTAGAAAAAGCCAATTCTTTAAACACCTTCTTCCAAAGGGTTAGATTAGACATTAGACCAGATTTTAGGGAAACGGCTGCGTGGTCAGTAACAGATTTGTATTGGCATAATACAAATAATAATCTCATGGGCATTATTATTATTATTCAAATTAGGACTCCTAAACTATAAATGCTAAATGTTTTTTTCTACGACGATGGTGGCGAGCATAGATATATGTTCGGGACTTCAGACGTCGTGCAGCTCGCGTCGAAGAAAATGACAATCTCGGGACACAGGACCGACCCACATTAGTCGGAAATCGAAAAAAGCTGGACAAAAACCTAAAATAACTTTTTTTTAGATATACACTTGAAACTTCACACATATTCTTAGAAAAGTTTGCTACTTAAGGAATAATGCATCATTTGTCATGGTTCTCATCCGTTAGTGAGACACAATGGGGATCAAACATCACGAAGTTTAAAAAAATCCTGTAATAATATTTATCCTAATATCTTAGAAGTTGATGATGACGTTGTGGGAGGAATTTGATCAAATAAAAATAGCATGATCTATTATTAGCACAATGCTTTGCTTTTAATTGCCTGAGCTACAAATATATTTGAATCGTTTATTTGCTATTCCATTACTTAATGGCGGACACTCCCCTATGAAAAAATTGTATACAAAATGTATGATTTGTATACAGCGGATTGTATACAGAAAGCCTGCAGGCTGTATACAGAGCATACAAATTTGGCCCAAAACAATTTTTATACAAAATGTATACAATGTATGCAATAAGTATACAAAACGTATTAATTGTGTACTTTTAATACAAGATGTATAGAAAGCAAACAAAATGTATGCAAAGCATTCAAAATGTATACAAAGCATACAATACCCATACAAATTTGGCCCTAAACAATTTGTGTAAAACATTTACACTTTCTACCCATACAAAATTTGTGAATAAAATTAAAAGGACTTTTAAGGAAAAAAATGACTTCAATGCAAAAGAGTGATTTAATTGAAAAAATTATTGAAACAATATTGTTTGCTTCCACAAAGTGACGGCTACAAACAATAATCGTCATAATATAACTTTCAGGAACAACTCGAAAGCACCGCGTACGATTTTAAACAAAAACAGCTTTATACCTATTTTAATATTTATTAGCACTACTTCAAATTTCAATGATTGCATTCACTTGCCTATGAAACACACACTTGAAATAACATTCCACATTTCAGGCACTATCCAACGCGACTTAAGTCACACCACATGGCATATGGGAATCAACAGCTGCAATCGAGCTTGCTTCTTGCACAACACTAATTTTTCAAAGGTTTATCTGGGCATTCAGTAACCAAGAGTCTTTTAAAAGAATAATGGTCCACTGAAAATTAAAAGTAGATATTTTGAAGAGGGAGTTCTTTGAAATCTCACCGAAAGTCGTGACTGCACTGAGGTAGACACAAATACACAAAAAGTTTCACATTCATTACAAAGTTGATTTGAATCTTCATTAGGTCATTCCTAATGTCCCAATTCCCAATGCCATGTGGTGTGACTTAAGTCACACCACATGGCATATGGGAATCAACAGCTGCAATCGAGCTTGCTTCTTGCACAACACTAATTTTTCAAAGGTTTATCTGGGCATTCAGTAACCAAGAGTCTTTTAAAAGAATAATGGTCCACTGAAAATTAAAAGTAGATATTTTGAAGAGGGAGTTCTTTGAAATCTCACCGAAAGTCGTGACTGCACTGAGGTAGACACAAATACACAAAAAGTTTCACATTCATTACAAAGTTGATTTGAATCTTCATTAGGTCATTCCTAATGTCCCAATACGTTAATGGTATAACACATGCCTGTGAAAATAAATAAAGTTACTACTTGTGTTAAGAATTCAATCAAGACTACACGGAAGACATATCAAAACTGACAAAGTCGTGAATTTTCTTCAGCAGTCTCGCTTTGTAAAGACAAAATTACTCACCGTACATTATTCGTCCATTCCAGTTTTAAAGTAAGCTTCTTTGGTGACGAACTTCATAAAAACGCTATGCTTCGAGATCAATTTCATTCCAGTTGCTTGCCTCCGAGTTGACTTTACATGATCAATTAATAATAATTCACAACTACGAACCGAAAAACGCAAATCACAACCGCCATTTTGAATGTAGAATTCGATTGGATTAGCATTTCGATTATATCGATATAGTCGATACCTTTCACAGCCGCGAACTATGAAATGAATATTCCGGTTAAAGTTATTCGTGTGCACCAAAGTTGTAATTTATCGTTCATGATAGTGCTCTAATTAAAAAACACAAGTTTTCTAAACTGCAGTGCGTTTGAACGTATATACTTTGAATTTCATCATTGGAAATTAAAACGCAATAGTTAACTTGTTGAGTTGACATGGAGTTTTTGATCCTAGAATTTTACTTCTCATATTAATATACTAAGTAAGCAATGGTTTTAAGTTTAACTAGAACTGAATTGCCAGTCCGTACTGAATTTTTTTAATGATTGTCACGGAGGTGAAAATAGTCTTTTGGCACATCGGCAAGTCACCCCCGCTCATGTGGCCATTATATGATTTCCAAGAACTCAAAATGAAACATTGGGCTACCATCGTACCGATGTCGGCAAGTGGTGTCGGTAATGCTACTTGAAGCTGGTGTTGGCCCAATGTCGGCAAACCATAGCCGATGTCGGCTCGGAGTCGGCTTAGGTTGGCCGACTTTGCCGACAAAAAGCCAACATTGGGCCAACACCGGTAGTTGATGATGCCTGGGAATACAAAATGAACACAATAAGACAGCACTATACAATTCTTATGCGGTATTAAACCCCTCTGCATTTACAATGGCCTTCAACTTTCGTATTTCGTTCAACCTACGGCCCATGGCCGAAACAAGCTAGGCAGGTCTTGTTGTTGGCCGCCCTTTCTCCACGTTGACTAGGAGCATAATAACATAAATTACATAAAAGAGAATGTATAAATTTTTCATGCAAGGAGCATATTTAATTCTCTGTATAAATTCTGTTTACAATGTTTACATTTTATACTGAGCATGAATTTTGTGTACAGAGTATATTTTCAATACATTTTCTATACAATGTGCACATTCTTAAAAGAAATTGTATGCATTGTATAAAATGTACAGAATGTATACAGCCCTATGAAATGCATACAACAGTATGAAATATGTATACATTGTATACAACCCGTGTGCTTTCTGTACACAATATTTTCGTATGGGCTGTTCTCAGACAAAACTTTTACATCAAGCAGAGTATATCTAACGTTTTAGGGAGACACTTGTCAAGTAACTTATATCTGAGCAGTCTTTGAAAACTCATTTTCACGAAAGTGAAGAGAAATTAAAAGTAAGTTTGCGACACCCTAAAATACATATGATTTTCCACCGCGCGTTTGGGGTTTGGCTCCACGCGTCGGGGGAATTGACGTGACTCGCTTACATTGCTGAAGTGACATGGTCCCTAAGGCTTTTAATTCGTTGTTTTTGAGCTGTAACCATTGTCAGTAACCTCCATCACTCTTATTTGATGAAATCGCGAGAATCTTGAGCCGTGCGACGGGACAGATTACGCGGAATAGAGTTATTTTTCTTTGCGTCCGCTCCGGGAACATACTTCTTATTCAAGCCCTTGAAAAGAGTGAAGTCTTTCTAGGGCCCATGTGAACTAGATATATTCTAGCTTTTATAAGTAATGGAATAGCAATGAAACGATTAAAAAAGTATTTGTAGCTCAGCAATTTAAAGGCAAAGCATTGTGTTAATAGGCAAATGATGCAGGTGTTTATTTGGAAATTTGGTTATGTTTGAGCCCCTGTATCTGACTAACAGATACGAATCATGTCAAATGATGCATTACTCCTTAATTAGCAATCTTTCCTGAGTATTTATGCGACGTTTCAAGTCTATATCTCAAAGAAAGCCATTTTCAAAATTTGTCCAGTTTTTTTCGCGACGTAGCTTTTTTGGCGAGCGTAGAGATGTGTTCAGGACTTCGTCGGGAGTGAGTCGGAATGAACGACCATGGAGTGCCCACAATAGCCCCCTGCTTTAGGGCATAATAAGACCGACCGTGCAGTAATCCCTTCTGCTAAACATGGAAAGGCGAGGACGGGGGAGGAGGGAAGGGGGTTTGTTTTCGGTTAGAACTTCGCGAGGCTCCGCCAGAGGGAAGCCGTGACGCAGCGTTGTCAAATCACCGTCAACTCGGGACTTGGAAAATTTTCGGCTCTGAAGTGTTAACTTTTTTTTGGAAGTGCCTGTACTACACATTAGGTTTCTGTCAACTAAATTTCACTTGTGAGAATATAATGCAAAACTGCTACCTCATCATATTGCACTATACTTCTGTTGCCTGTTGTAGAAAAATACTGTCTCTTTTTTGTACTTAATTAGCGGTTACTATATGTTTTTCATTTTATTTTTTAGGAATTATGGATGAGCCTTGTTCAAGGAAAAAAGGTTCAGCACATTGTGCATAAAATTTTTTGGGTTGAAAAATGATCCAACACATAATAGGCTTGGGTCATCCAGGAAATATGAAATTGGTTTGTTGAGATAGTTAAGTTTACATCCAAAGAATTTTCACAAAAGTCCAGATCACTGAAATATTTCAGATTTTGGAAGGCAACAGAATTTAAATAATTTTTATTGCATTTTGGACTGTGGATGAGGTGTACCATCAAAACAGCTGTGTGAAAATAAATGACCACTCATGAGGATAAAGTGAAGAGATGGAAGGAATACTTAGAAGAGTTGTACAATAAAAGCAATCTTAGCATGAAAGTAATCGAAGAGGAAAATGAAGTCAATACGGATGATTTAGGAGCCCCAACCTTAAGATTGGAATTTGATGCAGCTGTAAGGGATAAATAAGCTGCAGATAAAAAAGCTTCGGGAATAGATGATATTCCTGCCGAACTACATAATTAAAAATGCGGAGGGAAGACATTTATCCAGCTGTAGAAAAACATCTGCGACATGTACTCCATAGGAAAGATACCCATGAATTTTGAGAAGAACGTCATCATCCCTATTGCCAAAAAGAAGAGGGCTGAGAACTGTGAAGATTTTTAGGACCATAAGCCTGAAGATATTGACGAGAATTATCTACCTATAGAAGAATAAAACGAAAAGCTGAGAAATTCCTGGATGAGGACCAATTTGGGTTCAGAAAAAACAAGGGCTCAGGAGAAGCGATTTTGGCCCTCAGGATGCTTATAGAGAAGAATCTACCAACATTCCTTGCATTTGTAGATTTGGAGAAGGTGTTTGACAATGTGGATTGGAACTTGATGCTAAGGAATCTCAAAGAAATTGGAGTATCATACTATGACCGAAGAGTTAGCCTCAGCTTATATAAAAACTAGTTGGCTGTAATCAAATCAGGACTCAGCAGTAGATAAGCAAGCATAAAGAAAGGTGTGAGACAAGACTGTGTACTGTCTCCCATATTATTCAGTGTCTACATTGAGAAAGCCATCTAAGAGGTTAAATAAAAGTCTCCGAGAATGAATATCCATGGGGAGAAAATCACCTTGCTGCAATTTGCCAACAACATAGCAGGGCATAGGCCAGATATCACCTGAAGATCAATAAAAAGAGGACTAAGTGTGCAGTAGGAGAAAAGATGCCTGGACAAATTTTAAGCTAGGAAAACAAAACATCGAGGAGGTGGAAGAGTTTTGTTACCTGGGATGCTGAGTAACCAGCGATGGATGAAGTAAAAGAGAAATTGTTAGTAGAATTTCCCAGGCGAAAAGGGTATGTTACCAAAAGAAGATTCTGCTTCTACTGCAAATACAATCTTGGAAGTTAGGAAACATTTCATTTGAACATACATTTGGAGCATTCTACTATATGGCAGCGAAGCATGAATGATAACTGCAGCAGAGAAGTCAAGCTTAGAAGCATTTGAAATGCTACCGAAGAATGATGAAGATAAAATGGATTGACTGAGTGACGAGTGAAAAGTCTTAAGAAGAGTGGGAGAAAAGAGATGTCTACTGAAATCCCTAAAAAGAAGAGGGGCCAACTTAATAGGCCACATCTTAAGACACAATGGCCTAATGAGGACAATCGTCGAGGGAAAAGTAATGGGAAGAATGGAAAAGGCAGGCCTTGTATGAGATGTAGGTATGGAGCAAGTTGTAAAGGATGTAAAAGAGTAAAATTAAATTGAGATGAAAAGGTTGGCCGATAGAAGAATCGAATGGAGGGCTGCGTCAAACCAATCCTAGAATTGTTGACGAATGATGATGATGGTGAAAATTGACTGCTTTTGAATTGTGTCTCATAGATTTTATGCAGGGATTGGTGTGTGTGAAATAAATAGAGACTATATGCCAATGAATTGCTTCACCTTTTTGTGAAAATACTCCTAAATTATACTTGAAGGATATTTTTAATTATAGTTTCCACAATCTTCTTCATGTTTTTGATGATGTGAAAAACTTTGGGATATTAGACAATATTTCTCATGTCCTTGTGTGAGTTTCATAATTAGAATTTAAATTTAAAAATAAGAACTTGGTTAGGGGCCCAAACAGATCTCTGCAGCAAATTGTGGACAGAATGCTGGAGATAAATTTCACAGAAGATACCTCCAATGGGGTAAAATCAGCAACAGCAGCCAACAATAAAATTTAAAATATTACTCTGAGTGAGTTAAATGATTGTACCTACTCTTAGAATATTATGTCCTTCAACTCTTTATATTTTTTAACCATACTGCAGCTGTAGTTGTGAAGCCTATTGAAATAATTGATTCGGGTTATTATTTTTAGGATTCTGGCATATTTCAGTGTTAGGAAGATTTCTTTTAGCTGTCTCTGAAAAGTCATGGTTTAGGAATATTTAAAGTGAAACCCCATGTATCTGGACATAAAATTTGTCTTCACATTTGTTTAAGTAGTCTGTACTATTGTCTATAGTCAGTAATGAAAACTTTTTATGCATTTATTTAAGTAGTCTGTACTATTGTCTATAGTCAATAATGAAAACTTTTTATGCATACCTCTCTGCTAAAGGAAGCAGTTT
Source organism: Platycnemis pennipes (assembly GCA_933228895.1). Lineage (NCBI taxonomy): Eukaryota > Metazoa > Arthropoda > Insecta > Odonata > Platycnemididae > Platycnemis > Platycnemis pennipes. Next base: position 90,510,192 of record OW121850.1, on the reverse strand, counting down.
CTTCAAAAATAAATTTTGTGGAAACACTGAATTTGTACTTTTACTTATTATTTTTACTAAGTTAACTTTTAAGGAAATGGTTAATTGGGAGGATGAAGTATACATTTGAGTTCCTTACTGTTCATTTGAGTTGGTCTATGGAGAATTTGATTATTTGCAATATTAATTTCTAATGTAGGTAAACCTATACAAATTTTGTTCTCAAATGAGCAGTTGGATGTGATAGGGCCAATATTAAATTGTTGGAGGATAGTTGGGTCATTGTGGGAAAACCTGACTATCATGTAACGTTGGCCCATTGCTGGATGGGGAATCATCCTGGGTGGGGAGTTGGTCAACCCATACTGATGGCCAACGATTGCACCCCACCATCTGCCAGCATATGCCCAACAAAAAAATTTATTTCTTGCATGATAGATGAAAAATATATTTTCCATCTATCATGCTAGATATATCTTCCTTATATTATCATCCTGTGAATACATAAGAATGTCCTTTTAAATTTTAATATCGCATAATATTTGAATGAGCTTTTACTAACTTGTAATAAAACATGACTTAAGATATTCCATTTCTTTTTGCTTTAAGTTTTTAATGCAGTAGTTCTGGAATATCAGCTTAAAGGATTGTTGAATAAACAATGGTTACCAGAAAACCTGGCTTTGGGATTTCCTTCTTGATGACATCTTCCCATCGGACAATAAGCACCCCATCCATCATTTCTATTAAAGCCAGTTCTCGGAAATTATCAGCCTCTCTTAACTTCCGCAACCTTTCTTCCTCCCTAGCCTTCTCAGCACGAATCGCCTCCTCTTCTGGTGTAATGTATGGGATTGCATTCACCTGTTTATATAAGTGAGATTTATTTCAGAGTTAGAAATGCACATCTAAGTCCATTATTGCTTGAGCCCATTAAAAATTCGACCAGATTCAATTTATAACAGGCTGAGCTCATGTTCAACCCGGTATATTTTTGTTTAGCTCTGGCTTTTATGCTGAGCACCATGGAAACTTGCCCCAGTTTATGGAACTTTTTCCTTCTCCTTCATTATTTAATATGTTTAACAACTTTCAGATAAAAACTTTTGAGTCTCTCATTAACTACTGGTTGGAAGGGTTAGCAATTTGGAATCAGTTTTATTAAAATGCGTTCATTTTAAATCTTTCTAAATACTTACCTCAGAGTCATCAACGGACATAATTCCTGTTTCTGGTATCTCTTTTGGATCCCAATTTGGCTCAAATATATTTGTTACACTCACAAGGGGCTTCTCTAAAATTGATGTGATTTGGACTATTTGAGGAAGGCTGAAACGAGCAACAAAAGTGCCTTGACTAAGTGCACTCAAACACCACTGATGCTCAGATTGAATTTCTCGAAGTCTTGCTATTCTTCCGGTGGCTTTGGTCATCATTTGTCTTTTCATCTCCATAGTCTTCTCGAGCTCAGTGTTGAAGTATTTTCGAAGCTTGTCCACAATAAACTGTAAATAAATTTAGATTTGCGTGTCATTAAGCATGTTAAATCACATGAAAGTTTGTTGATTAGTAATTAAGTCATCCCAAAAAATGTTTTCTATTAAAATTTCATCCATAATGAAAGCTATTGGGCTCGCATAGTTTTGCTTAGTTTCTGCCATCACATCACTATCAGCTTGTTGAGCTTTTAGCTGTTACAGCCAGATTCTAACTTGTCAGGGTGTGCAAGAGAAGAGGTAACAGAATCTGTACATCTCTTCCACAAGTAAAGGCAAAGCAGACATTAGACTTGTAAACTTCAAGCTACCATTCATTTTCTTTTGCCTTAGGGTAGGGATCAGCAAACTCTGACTTGCAAATCACATCCTAGGTATATTGTAAAGGCACTGGATTAAAATTGAGTATTGAAATAAAACATCACAATTTTATTTAGAAGATACATTGTTATCAGTGAATGAGACCACTACATTGATTCACCAATTTGGCCCTGACAAGGAAATTTGTGCGGGATGTTTTCTTTTTTAACCCTTGTCTTTAATTAATTTATTTAATTTTCTTATCTTTTACAGGCTTATCAATTGTCCCTCTGGTAGTGGAAAAACTGCCAGTGGATCTATTGGCAATCTGCTGACATACATTAAATCCTTACATATTTGTATTTTTTTATTTCCTTCTGTTCATGGACAGCATGAATGTTTTCATTTCCCTCTAAGCTTCAAATATACATCTTAAACATTGAGATAAATTTGTACTTCGTAAATTAAAATTAAGTACTTAAAATAATGTGACATATCAATTATCTGACAAATTTCATGGAAATAGTAAGCTTGGAAGGTTTTACACAGAATACTTACTACAGGGGCTGCCAGTTAACTTTAACTAAGATACAGTAATAATGATATTACCATATTTTCCGGAAGATAACGTGCATGTTATCTATACAAAAAAGGATAAATTCGCAAAAAAATGAGCCTGCGCGGTATGCAATAGAAATTTACAAGATCATCATTTATCATTTTTATAAGAAATTTTAGTATCGGAACATTACTCCCTTTCTTATAGGGGTTTCAATGAATTACTTTACCTCACTTTCCAAACTTTAGCTTTACGAGCCTCATGCGCATTATCTAGTATATGGCAAAAGTAGTGTCGAAAAGGGTTGGGGTGCACGTTATACATTAGGTGCGAGTTATCTACCGAAAAATACGGTACCTACTTGTTGTAATATTTTTTTAAATTTTCCACATGTGTAAAATTATATTCATGGCTCTCAAACAAATTTTACATTGATGCTAGGGACTAGTTTGGCTCTCCTGTCTCAAAAGTGTGCTGACCCATGCGTAGGGACACCGAAAAATGGTAAATAAAAATCATCAAAAGCGGTGTTTAAAATGACAAATGCGGTAAATAAAATCGTTTTAAAAAGGTGAAAGCTGTGTTTAATGTTGGGAAAAAGGAGTCTTAAAGGAAGGGTTTTTTAAAAATATTATTAATAAAGACTTCATACCAATGTGAACAAACAGTTAATAGTACATATTTTTGAGATCCAATACAGAAGTTATGGCTACCCTACGCAACATAAAAAACACAGTAGGCAAAATTAAGTTAAAGGCAAATTAATGAGATAATGGTAATAACAATAACAGAGTGGAGTAGTGGACTGCAGGTAATGAAGTTCGATTCTTACGCTGTTTAAAATTTTTCTTTCAACCATTGAATAAAAAACTTTATCATCCTTCATTTCCAACATTTGTGGGTGGATACTGACCTTTTTGTACTTCTATCGCTTCAACTAGATTTACAAATGCGTCACTCAAAAATACACTGTAAAGTTAACGTAATGATTCCACGATTTATTTCTGTAATATAAATTTTTTCCAATCATTTCCTTTCGCCTAATTAAATTATTTTTTTTACTTATAATTTGGCATGAAATTTCTGATAATTTACTTTTTTCCACAGCCTAGTAGCATTACCCTAGGAATACAGCACGGCTGTATTCTTAGGTAGTGTTAAGGATCGAACTCACGACTGGCAGTACACTAGCCCTCATTTTTAACAACTACGCTCTCATAGGTTCACGGGAATCTGGCGAATGTAGGCGACCCGCATGACATTTGGCTTAATTTTTTTCTCGCACATCCGGGCCTATGGAGAGAAAGGTCAATACGAGTATTTTTTTATTTTGTTTTCCTCGTTTGTGGCACGGAAAAAATCTTCTTCTCATTTCGTGACCCGAGTTACTTAACCTCTCCTTGTTGGTATATACCATACGTGCATTCCATTCGCGGGGCGCATCGATCACGAGGCCGCGAGATGTTAAAATCTCCGATCCGGATCTGAATTTTTACTGTCTCTGGATATGATTTCAGTAGCGAATGAAATGAAAGACCCGTGGTTCTTTGGATTCGACCCGACCATCCTTAATTTATGAGTGGTTCATTTGTAAATCTAATGTAAACAACAAAATTTAATAAAGTGAGTATTCAGATGAAATGGTTTGAAATTGAATATGATAACATTTTCGATGCAGTGACTGAAAGAAAAAATTAAACTGCGATTGGGATCGAACTTCGCATTGTACACTAGCTCTCGTTCTCGTTGTATGCCTGATCCCGGCGAATGTAGGCTACCCGCGTGACATCCTAGGTATTTTTTTTCTTCGATACCGGGGTAATGGGGGAAAAAAGTTATTTTCTCTTTATTTTGCTTCTAGTTGCACGGGATCGTTTTCATCTAATTACGTGACCTTAGTTACACATCTTCTTCTTGTCAATATCTACCGCACCTACATTCCATTCACGGGGCACTTCGATCGCTAAACCTCGAAAATTTAAAATCTACGATCCGGATCCGATTTTACTCCGTGTCTTTGGATCCGAATCCGGAACCGAGAAAAATGAAAGATCCGATCCGGCCATCACTAAAGAAAATATTTCATGCTACAAAATTCGGCATTTGCAAAATATCTCAAATTTCGTTAAAAAAATCGCGTTTCAAAGAAGACACGGTTAATTTCGCGATTAAACCCTAGAGTCGCTTATTTCGAGAATCCTGTCGCAAAAAACGTTTCGCAAAAAGGTCATGTCCCTACCCATGTGCCAGGAGATGGCGCATTAATGACTGTGGATCTATGACTACATTGATAGAACAGTTGAGATGGTCATATCTTAGGATTAGATAATGCATGGAATGAATGAAGATGTAACTGGTTTGTGACAGGAGTGAGACTGATCAAGTTTTTCTCTCTTAATTTGGACCATAAAGATAAGATAGGACTTGTATCCTAAAACCAAGAGAGTAAAAAATTTACTGGAACATTTTCCCCGCAAATGTCCCTACATATGTACCAGTATATTTCTCTCAAATGAAGTTTTAATGAAACTATTGAGATATGTGGTAGCTTGATATTACTAAATTTTATTTTGAGGTAAAACTTTTAAAAACCACAGGAAAAATATAAACTTCCATAACCCAAGTTTCAATGCTTAAGCATCATCTGTAGGTTATAAATCATTGAAATATAGGTGGTGGAAGTTTGAATTTTTCCTGTAGTCTGTAAAAGTTTCCTCCTCAAAATAAAATTTAGTGATAGAATACCAAAATGTTTCAGAAGAACATGTTTTATTCTTAGCTTTACATTAGTCATGTGCAGTGAACCTAGGCAGTTCAACCACTGACCTCATCCCAATTCAGATAATAGGTGCTTGAATATTCGTTGTTATCAGTTAGAAGTCTACAACATTTCCTATGGTTCTCTTAAGTATTTTGGTGCTACTCTCAATTTCAGCTGGACCTCATGGTAAAAAGGTTAAGAAGTAATACAAGCGTTTTACAAATCCTCCCTTTAGAGTGGGCATATGCTTATAAATCTCAAAAAGGAAAAATCAGTGAGAATATTGACCAGCCTGAAGGAATCAAATAGTAGAAAAAAGAGATGATTTGTTTAAGAACACGCACACTCACACAAATAGGAAATCCTAATAATCAAGGAAGAATTAAATCACATCATTGTTCGTGACCCGCCTTGAAATATTTTTTTTCAATATTTAAAAATAATAGGAAAGATTACATCCACATATTAATTCTAGTGATTATAATCATTCAGTATTTTCAGATTGCTTGGTAAGAAGTGGCTCTGATGTTATGACCCAAAAAAGTGAGAAAAAATGTGTGTCAGAGTAAAACTCATAGGGCAATGACAATGCAAATGGAATAATGGAATCCAGTGTTTTAATGTGATGAGCCATTGTTTAATGTTGAGGGTGATTTAGGGGAGTCATCCAAAATGGTGGTATTATTGGTAAGGTTTAATCTAAATATTAAGTTGGTCAAGGGATGTGAGGAGATAAAACAACATGCTATGCTATGCATTTTGATACTAATTAGTAATTAATGCTAACCATTAATGGTTAGCATGAATGAGATATTAATTAATATCTCGTTCTCTTAATATAATATTCTCATTAAATAATATTAACTATTATTAATAATAGTTGACCTTCTTTATTTGGGGGTCAGATAGAGACAATATCCCTCTTCCACCTAAAGCCTTATTTAGACATCTTTTCTGAACATAGGTCAAATTTTAGTCATGTTCAGCGAGTAGCTTTAAATCAAAAATGGTTTTTCTTAATTACCATTGAGATAAGTACCACTGTTGGCAGTACTGCGAGAGGATGGTAATTTTCTTTGTTCTAATTTGATCATGTATTTCAGGAGATACATTTCAAAATTGATTGTGAATTCAACTCATATAAATGGGGTTAGCTCTTTCAAGCCTGAAAATATTTGGCATTCATCCACCAAATAATACATTAAAAGTTCTGAATACTCATTAATGAAGGTTATATGTTAGAGGCTTTAGCAGTTAGCAAAATGTAATTGATTCATCAAAGTTACTAAATACCTCAAGGAGGATTGTTTCATTATACATAGAATTCAATGCATAAAGCTCTAATTGTTGACTGTGCAGACACTGTGGAGTTGTAACAAATTTGTGTGAAATTGAACCACTCCATTCAAAGATTTCCATATTTGTGTCAGATGTAGTGGATGGTTCCTTTTCCTCTACTTTTTCTTCCATGTCATCCATTTCATCCAAATCTTCGTCATCTGTACTCATCATTGCCATGTACAGACGAGTTCGCTCATCTTGATACAATGAGGTTTTTGAGGGTGGTTTATTTAACCCTTGCTGGAGAAGTCTCACATTGAAACTGCAGGAAAAAATGTTTACTTTTCTTTAGAGATATATGCATTTCTTTTTCTTAAAGATATTTATGTATATATTTCAATTTCTCTTAAAAAGATATATTATTTTAAAAAATCAAGGTTTATGAACTAGCCACAAAAAAATGTAACAGAGTTAAGTTTGCTAAGGTAGATATTATAAATTAGGATTATCTTTTATTTATAGTCATGAGTGTGGAAATATATAGTAATGAGGAAAGACATTTATTGAATCAAACGAGATACCAGCAGAATTGGATACCTAGAATAAATACATAAATAATCACCACAAAAGTTAAAAAATAGTTTTAACTCCTCATTACAAATTACAAGGTCACCACAAGAAACCATTTCTGACCATTAATTCTTAAAACCTATTCTTAACACAAGTATTATGTATATTGTTCTTGAAATATACCTGTCAGAATGAGGCATCCATGGGGTGAAGCGTTTATTGAATGTCAGCTCAATTTCCATTGTTCTCCTTTCAATAGCCTGCCCTACCATTTCTTCAAAGTCAGGATTGTCGGGTAGAAGAGGATAGTTCTCCACCTCTAACTCACTGAGCACTCCCTTAAAAATTGATCAATTCAACCCATATTAGCCATAGAAAAATAAGCTTTCTAGTTGGTGCACCCATTGTTTTACTAAATATTTAGGGAAAAGAACAAGCTGTGCGGAATTCTTAACAACCAGGCATAAAATGTTCTCTTTTATTTGATTGATTGAATTTCTTCCCTGGCATTCACACCCTGAGTCTGAGTTTCTAAATCCATTACTTTTAAGTGATTTCACACTATCTTAAGGGTCATTAAGAAATTTTAGTTAATGAATGTATGCATTCGTACACACTACTTGAGGCTAATGATGCATTATTTCATTTAGGGTCAAGGTCAATTGTTAAGGTCAAGCTTGACCTTAACAATTAGCTCTCCTGACCAGTATTCCCTTAACACCCTCCCCTCCCCCCCTCCTCCACTCCCTCCTATACCACCCCTCCAAATGTTCTGCATATAAGAGCTTGATACTTGATGTTTTTTACCCTGAAAATGTCTACGGAGTAGGCAAAACCTGGGTTGATGGATTAAAATTGTGTGGAATATACAACGTATTTTATTTTTGCATAAATATAATGCAGTTCCACCAAGTTACGCCTAAAACTGTTCAGTTGATTGGAATGATGAGACTTAGTTCTTGCCCTACAAATTATTTTTAGGATTGAGTTCCTAGAGGAGCTGAGATGGTACCCAGAATCATGGTTAAATTGTTCTTATAAAACTTGATCTCGTTAGCTCCCTTTGCTAAATAATTCCTAATGTTATTTGAATGGCAAATGATCGATGATCTGTTGTGTTTTCATATGTGAATTCCAACTTGACTACCATGTCCTGTGCAGTGGCATACACAGGATTTCTGGGGGGGTTTCATTAATATTTATGTGCATAATCATAAAATGATATTTAGATTATTATTCACTAAAAATAATTAAATTAAAATTCTCTTTTCATTAAGACAATTCAATTATATTTTTCAGCCCAACAAGCAAAATTCTAAACACTAGTGCAAAATATATAAAATATAGCAAATTACGCAAATGTTTTTGGGGGGTGGAGGGGGTTTGAACCCTAAACCCCCCACCCCCTGTCAGTATGCCACTGCCCCCGTGCTATATTTATTATTGTACCTTGATATATTTTCCTTTCACAGCCATTGGCTCCCAGCACTCTTGCCTCAAGGCTTCTGCTTTATCGTGATATTCTTTAATGATATTCTGTAATTTTAATTCTTCCTCTTGTCTTTCCTCTTCACCTTTTGTAAGCCTTTCTTTTCTCCACTCCTGATCCAGTTCAAATTTCTCCAATGGTAGTTGCTCTGCTCCCAGAGTTTCCTCACTCCTTTGTATCAATTCGTTCAGCTGTGGTCATGTCGAGAGAATTTTTAAAAGTGTGATCCACAGATTATCAAGAAGTTCAAGGGGGGAGTAAAAATAAATTAAAGAGAAGATGTGCAGCCTAAATTGACAAGAAGCTTGTACCAGAACTCAGAAATCTCCTATCCCTCTAGTAGATCACGATGACAGTCGTAAAAGGAAATAATTTTATCTTGATTGTATTCGTTCATGTCTAAGGCCAGCTGGAATTAGACATGAATGCTAGAGCATTCATTATAGTAGGGGTCCGTGCAACCACCCCATAAAAACCCAGTAGGTATTCAACAGTCCAACAAGTGGGCACATGTGGTTGTAGTTTGCGTGGCATCAATTTTTCATACAGTGATCTACAGGACACTCTAGGAGGGAGGAATGGAAAACAAGAGTAGCAGGGAATACAAAACGCGGTTCATGAAGGTTTGGTTTTGCAGAGAGCGGTTTATGGTGAGGAATGTCTTAGTTGAAAATTGAAATTAACCAGAACAAATATTTTAAGCCAGTATTCCTTAAAGATTTCAAAATTAAGGAGCACCATGCTATGATAACCAAAAAATTTGACCCTGATGATGAGGAAAGGCATAACTTTGCCCACATAGGAGGAACGATTGCATTATTATTTTGCAATCGGGTTTCTTTGGGTTCACTGTTTTATTACAAATAGCCAAGCACCTGCATAGTTTTTTATGTAAGGAATATATTTTGTACACTTTTTTGCATTTTCCAATATTTTGATGGGGACTTGTTGCATCAAATTATAATGCATTAATGGATTCATTCCGCAAAAGTTGTACCAGAAATTTTGTCACTTGGGAGGTAAATAATTACAGCAATTTTTTGCTGGCAACATGTCGTTAACCTGGAGACAAGGATACACCTCGTACTTCTCTAATAGAAGAAGCTCAAGTTTCCTCTGGTGCGCTTCCAAAAATGAATTTAAATATAAAAAAAAATAGTTTTCATATTTATTTAAAGTTATCTCCATTTTATTCCAGACATTACAGAGAATATTGTATCACTATGCTGAATATCAAGTAATTATACTAGAGAAGAAACAGATTGCAAGGCATACCTCTGCCCTACTATTCCCCTATTGTTCATGTTTGCGAGTGCTATCTTCCACTACCCACAGCCCATTGGAGACGTGGAAGGCCCATGGCAAGGGGTTTCCCTACAGCTGCTCCCCTACCGGTTCTCTACCCTTGCATGTTCTAAACTGCCATCCCACAACCACCGCTAGCCTGTGAGCTGTGGGTACCACTACCATCCACCTACAGCCCATCATGTCGTTTTCTTACCCTCCACCTACACTTAATTTTGCCAGGGATACATTACAGTGCAACTCTTGGAAAATTACTATTGACAGATTTTTAGAGAAAGGAGACAGAGGAGCAGGTGAAGGATATATTCTTGAGGTACTCCAGGTTCAACTCTCAAGGGACTTGAAATAGGTAGCTTTAGCCATCCCAGTAGAGGATTGCTATGTGTAGCAGGCATATTGCAAATGGTCTTCAAGGAATGAGACAATCCAGCTAAGGGAGTTTCCCCTAATCCTCAGGCTTTCAAGTTTGCTATTGAGAATACTATGATCTTCTCTATCAAAAGCATTTTTTGAGATCAAATTACATACCAAGTACCTATTTTTTCTTAGTCCACTTAGCCCACCTAGAAAGTTATTTAATTGTACCCAAGGTAATTCCAGTAGCTACCCTAAAAATATATTTTGAAAATAAAAGCAATGAAATTTTAAAAATCATGGGTCAATGTTGAAATTGGTGTAAGTTCAGGCATTGAGTTGCAGTCTGCATTTTACCGCTACATAATTATATTAATGGTTTAAATGTGAAAATCTTGACTGTTCAAAGTTAATGTACAAATAAACAAACTTAAATATTACTCTTTGTTGACTAATACCTCTGTATTATAACTGTAGTTAAGCATTTGTTTTAAATCTTAAATGTTTGAATTATACTTTGAAGTCTGAAATTATATTTTAAAAAAGTCAGAGATCTGTTCAGTGAGGAATGGCTAAACAACATACCTCTTCTTTAAGTTCTTTAAAGTCTTCTAATATGCTAGATTTCTCTTCTGCTGACATGAGCATCTCTTTCTCTATTTCTTCATCTGCTTTAAGCTCAATCCAGGTTTTTAAACATTCTGAATATAATCCAGACAGTGGCATGTGTTAATTTCTGTTATAATATACATTAATATTAATCTTTTCATCTATTGACACAATTATTAGTGAAAATTTTACCTTTTTTGTCTTTAGGGCTTATACTTCCGAGAATATTAATTAATTCGGATTGCGCCACTGTCAACTCATGCTGTTTCTGCGATATTTTAGAAATTTCCAACTCACTTTCAAATCTGAAATTAATTCAGAAAACAGTCAGAGATCTGTTCAGTGAAGAATGTCTAAAAAATATGCTGAAATAATTCAGTCATTACTGATGTAGCATTATTTTATTATTTTTAAGCTTTCCTCTGTGGACTGATTTTACTTACTGTATTTTAATTCCAACTAGGCAGCCATCCCAACCAAGTGATACAACAAATGTACCAGTTGAATTGCATTCTGCTTTTCGGACACCTGCATTAATAAAGTGATGAGTTCTCAGTATGATGGGCTCTTCACTTTTCTCTTTGCCGTTCTGGGAGCGGAGGAAGACCAACCCATCAGCTCCATACGTCAACAGGTAATGGTCATTTTTGTGTATGGATCCAATTTGAACAGATTTAATATCACTTCCAGCACATCTTACTTGATGACCCGTGTTCAAGATTGTCACCACTTTTGGTTCATTTTGTTCATGGATTTTCTGTAATAAATAAGTTATTTCTATAATTTTTTTATGCAAGTCACTAATGACTGTAAAATTTTATCTTATAAATTACCTACGGCTAACATGATGTTGCCACTGTGCTCATTGAATGGTTTACAAGGGTACACATAAATGAAGGTTTAATGACTTTGAAAAAAAAACAAGGATTGGAAAATACATTTTCACTGTGAAGGGTGTAATTGTTTTGCAGAACACACACAATGCTCAGATATTAGTTATTGTGTGCTACAAATGCATGTTTCTTTTTAAATCAGAGATTTAAAATTCTTAATGTGGCTTAAGTTTAATGTAGGTACTAGAGGATGCTGTATATATAAATATATCATAAAAAGTGTCACCTCTTCTTCGCTATCAATTGCCAATAGATGAATCTTGTTTGAATGTAGAGGGAAGGCAAATAGCTCATTCTCCTTTAGTGGAGGCCTCCCTGATTGTCCTAAACTTGAATAATAGACACTGAAAGCTTGAGCAGATCCCTCTCCTTCTTCGTTTGGCAAGATCAAGAGCTTAAGAGATTCATTAAAAACAAATCCTCTCCCCTTTTCTGCTTCCTCATCCATGCCATTCATCTTCACTTCTGTGATGTTGTAAGTTAGCAACTCCTGTGCTGCTTTCTTTCGGTCATGTTCTCCATTGGCATTTTCATTTGGATCAATGTTTTGAATAATGTAGTTGCCGGATTCATCTATTTCAATGTCGAGCACCAGATCTTTGCAGTCAGAAATCACCTCTGTACTTGGCGGAGGTAATAGGATAAGTAGCTGTGGCTTTGATGATGAACCATTGATGCTATACGATGCAACTTCTTTCCCAAGTGCCAAGCAATTTGTCACTTGGTAAAAATTCTCAGATTCAGGGTAAGCCTGTTTAAAAGTGAAAAAAAATACAACTTCAATGGAATAAAATTGAATTAAAAATACAAGAATGGAGAATTATATTTTCACACCATAGAATATATGTATGCTGAAATTTCATAAATTGCAGCATGCATCATATTAAATCCTCCTAAATTTTTATCCAACTTGCCTTTATTCTTAAATACAACTTGTGATAAGATATATGTATTTACAGTGTCGTAAAGGCAATCTTTTCACTCCATTTGGCATAGGTACTGAATGTTTATCATCACTTATTATATGTTAATAATTATTTTTACCCCTATTACCTAAGACATCTTCATATAAAATAATTCTAGGAAAAATAACATCAGGCCACACACTGCATTGTCACATACAAACAGATGCTACATTAAGTGTATTTTTAAGGTATGTTGTTGGTGCTTACACATATTTCCATGACTTTAAACAACATTAATGAAAAAGAGACCTTACTCAAATGTGAAATTCACTGGATCATGTGAACTAAAACGTAGGTACTTGGCTAATAACTGCATCACCCTCCCATAGTACATGTGAACATTGTGAAAGGTCACACTGAGGTACACAAAGGGCTTCAGATTCCCCATCTCTATTCTAAACTGTACCATTCTGATGGGCTACTGTAGTCTATTTTTAACTTATAGTTGAATCTCATCTTAAGCTTGAGTTTAAATGAACCTTAGTTGTTAAACAGTGAGTGAGGTTATAAGGTAAATCTCTTATCTATTTCCTCAGGTTCAAATTTCTAGGTATATAGGTACATTGGTGAGACCCTAAACTGGGAAGTGCACATTGATTTCCTGTGTTCAAATGTTGCCTGTGGTTGTTATCTTTTATGAAGAATTTTGCCTATTACCAATGCAAATGTAGCATTATCTGTGTGTTATGTGTGAACTTTTAGTAGGTTGAAGTGTGGTGTTGTTGCATATGGGGACAGCAATTTAATATCCAGATTGTTCAAACTGCAAAAGTGGGCAATAAGGATCCTGGTTGGCATTAATACATGGACTAGTTGTCGTCAGTGTTTTTAGATACCTTAACATCTCGAATTTTCATGTAGTTATATACAGTAAAACCTCGGATATACGACCCTCTTTTATATGATGACATCATTTATGCACCATTTTTTTTGGTACAGTAAATAACATCATAAGACCCCATATATTTCCAACCTCATTTATGAAACTTTTCATTTATATGACACACTCAAGTATGAACCGTTTTTTTCCATTCCTTTGATAGGAAAGTCCTCACTTATATGACTTTTCAGTGATTGACCCATGGAAAGACGTCGAATTTGAGCTTTTGCCAATGACTGTTATAAGTCCCGTATTTTTATTTATGCACAATTTTTCAATAATTTGTAAGAAATATTACTTTTTTGCCCATTACACTGGTATCGCGAGAAAAAAATACGTAGAATGTCTCGTTGGCAGCCTGCATTCACCGGCATCAGGTGCAGAACGAGAGGTGAGCTAAGTTCGATCCCTATTGCAGTTTAATTTTTTCTTTCAGTCATCGCATTGAAAATTTTATCATCTTCAATTTCAAAACCTTACATATAAATACTCACATTTTTATACACATATTGTTTAAATTAGATTTATGAATGTATTCTTAAAAAGAAACTTAAAACTATTTTCAGTTAGACCTATGTTCATGTCTAGTGATATTCTGTTTTAGAAGAAAAATAGTTGGTAAAGGAAAAACATTACCTATTATTCACAACCGAGTTTTTAGTAATCAATACTCCTGCATAAGCTGGTGCTTGTATGTAGAAGATGAACTGACAATAATCACCATTACGAAATGTGTCAAGCATTAATTGAAACTAGGCCCTGCTGGTAAAGTTCCAGGAATGCTAACTTAATAGACCAAGAAATTCAACTTTGGGTACAGATCTTAGAATATTTCAGGATTACAAATACACACTTTCTGTCTAGGTGTCATGAAAATACATTTATTTGTATATAGTTGCTTGTAAGACAATAAATTATTAGGCTTCATTTGCCTGCATCTAAACATGCAACTGCAACCATGAAACAAAAAGACTAAATTGGACATTTGAAAAGGGTTTCATGTTCCTTTACTATGAAACCTCTGTTATGAAACTTCCTCACTTATGAAACTTTTTTTGGTTGTCCACTGAAAGTTTCATAAGTGAAACTTTCAGTGGACAACCAAATGATAACCAACCAAAACTGATACAGTAGAAACTTTCAGGTTCTACTGTATATTTTTTATGTGATACTATATGTAATAGAACAGCACCAAAATCTGGGTTTGTCACTTAACAAATATTTTCATAACTATGACACCAGGAGAAATTATTTTAGTGTTAACTCATAACCTGGAAAATTTTGCCAGAGGACCATCCTTAGCAGGATGTAACCTACCCAAAAGATTAGGCTTAGCAGTTAAACTGTGGTACCTATTTAAAAGGAAGTTAAAGCATTTTTATTGCCTAAAGACTTCTATTATACAGATGAGTTTTTAAAGCAATGATATTATTTGTGTCTTTAACTTGTCCTATGGATGTATTTCTTACTATCCTTGGATCAATAAAATTGATATGATAATATAATAAACAATAAAAAGGTAAATGATTATAACAGACTTAAAGGGGTCTTTGCTTCCTTTTGAACTTACCTTAAGTAAGAAAAATGTACCGGATGGTAGACTGGCAGCAACAACATAATCACCTTTCTGGTCAAATTTCACAGTGGTAATTTTTAAATGGTCCAGAAGATGAAGGCCCAGGGTGCTAGGTGATGTGATTTTTGACAAATTTACAAAGTGAACTTCTCCATGACTTCCACCAATACACACTATAGGCAGAGAAGGATGACTGGCCAGTGATGTGCAACCACTTACTGTGTTCAGCTCAGCCATCTGTGGATTTAATGACTAGTTATGGTAATTGAAAAACTGAATGAATTATAAAATTTGCTTCAGACTATGTATTATCATATTTTGAGTTCATCACAAAGGTTGGTTTTTGATAGGTGAGGGTAGAGCTCACTCCATACTAAGCAATTGGCAAGTGAAAGTCACACATTCAGGGTAGGGTGGCCAGTTCCTTTCCCTGGGCCACCTGCGATTTCCAACGAAATTCTGACTCCCAGAAAATCAAATGGCAAGGATATTAGGTGGGGGTGTGCAGAAAGGCTTCTGCAAGGGATTTGAACTCAGACCCTCCGGTCTGTGGCCTATCGCTCTACCCACTAGGCCCCATGACTCCATATTATCAGACACATACATGTAAGTTATATGATATATTTCTATGGGTATAAGATAAATTCTTCTCCTTGACCAGATGGGGGTACTGGGGCAAGATTTAATCTTTATTTAGCTCTTCATAGTAAACCTATCTGTATAGATAATGGTAAAACTGACTATATTATTATTTTTTAAGGCCAGGGGAGATTAAAATACCTCCCATCTCAGTGGTCAAAAGAAATTTGAATCAAATCATGTTTTTTTGTTTACGTTCACTTGGAAATTTGTGGTTCATAATCTAATCAAGGAATTGAAGCAAATTTTGTTGTACTTACCAACAAGGTTCCTATCTATTCTTATTTAAAATTTTTATTGAGAATTTCTATGGCAAATATTTTATTTTTTGGTCACCACAGGAAAGCTAGTTATTGAATTGCATATTGGTACTGAATATGCTAATGTCTACAATGTGATGATTTCAATGGTATGTAATGCTTCAAAGACAAACTGTCTGTCTATCATCAGTTGAAATGTCCCTAAGAGGGAGATAGTAGTCTTTTAATGCTTTATTGAATTGTAAAATGACTGGAATTATTTTTTCAGGTTTTATGTATCATGATACCTTTCAATGTCTTCATTTTTGTGAAGTGCAAAAATTTACATGCAAGTTCAAAATGATCTGTAGTGCTTACGTCCCTAAAAATAAAGCGTGGACAGAACCCTCTCTGTAGAAAAAAATGACAGCAAAGAAAGTACTTTTGAATTACAGTGTAATCCCGGTATAACGAGTGCTCATAATCCCTCGGAAATCACTCTTCATTTTTGTGAAGTGCAAAAATTTACATGCAAGTTCAAAATGATCTGTAGTGCTTACGTCCCTAAAAATAAAGCGTGGACAGAACCCTCTCTGTAGAAAAAAATGACAGCAAAGAAAGTACTTTTGAATTACAGTGTAATCCCGGTATAACGAGTGCTCATAATCCCTCGGAAATCACTCGCTAAATCGAGCGCTCGTTATATCCGAAGGTGTTGAAAAAACCCACCTAATTCTCATAGTCGTTCGTATTTACAGTTTTTCTTTTGTTTCCGTGGTATTTGATGAAGGTAAACAGCAAAAAAGTAATTTCAGGCACAATCTGGTAGAATATCAACATATTTCATGAAAGTATACACGATAAAAATCACTACCACGATAAATATCGTGATAAAATACCATGATATCGCATCCCGATAAAAGAACGTGATATTGTGTGCGTTCAAATATCGCGCCCGATGAATTATCATGATATTGCGCCGGTTAATTGTGATGGAAAGAGACAGCCGTGGGTTGGCCTTTGCTTAAGCTGGAGCAAGTACGTCCCCTATCTGTCCACGCAAGTACGTCAACTATCAGACCACTGAAATTGAAAGAGAGAGCGTGAGAGAACTGCTGAGAATTTGAATTAGCAGATAGCAGAATAGTAAGTTTTCAAACGTACTTGCTCCAGCTTAAGCGAAGGCCAACTCAATGGCTGTCTTTTTCCGACACGATTAACCGGCGCAATATCACGATAATAAAATCGGGCACGATTATGCTACATTTGAACGAGCGCAATATCACGATCTTTTATCGTGATAATATATCTTGATATTTTATCGGGGCGCGATATCGTGATATTTTATAACGATATTTATCGTGATGTTTCTCGTGATATTTATTGTACCCCGATATCTTATCGTGCCCCAATAAAATAGCAGGTCACGATAAGACGATATTTATCGTCACGATATGAGTTATCGTTATCGCCACCTTACGATATCGCCCATGCCTAGACCAAACTCCCTCTCCTACTCTCATCTTGCACGTCGTCAGCCCACTACCCTCCCACTGATGACTGGGCCTAACAAAAGAAGAACGTAAAATGGGAGCGCGCAGAGCGTACTGAAGGCCATAAATCGCTAATGTTTGGACATAACTGGCTTTAGGTGTTGTAGATATGGCACACATCTTGTATTTTTAGTTTAATTAGCAGATAATACAAAACACAATAGTTTATTTTTGCTAGGCGGTGCATCGCCCTCGAGAGATATCTGTCGTAATACCGAGCGTATACTGTGGAAGGAACTTTTTGGCCTCGCTATATCTGCTTTATTTTACATGTAAAACATAGGCCTTTTGGCGGTACAAAGACAATCACTCACTATAATACGATTCTCGCAATAAGCCGTACTCACTATACCGGGCTTCTACTGTATTTTCATCAATATGAACAACCCTCAGCTTCATATAAATTTCATCGAATTTAAAAAGGAAAATTCTAAATTTTTGTGAAAAAGTAGTTAAAGGTGCTTATAAAGGAGTTAATATATCCATATGACATAAGCATTTGTCAATCCTTGGCAGTTCTAGAAATTCCCTTGCAAAGACAAGCTTGAAAATGTCTTAAATCCCAGCCACTGATGTACCTAATTTGGCCTTGTGGTCCAAAATCACTGAGGTTTGAGGATTGTGGTGGCTAGCAAACTCACTTCCCATCACATGGGCCAGGGTTTAACCCCTGGCAGAGGCAGATTATAATGTGGAAACCTGGTCCAAACCCCCAAGGTGCTGTTCATAAGGAAGAGGCTAATACCAATGCCAAGGTTTTCCTTTGTTCACTTAAAAATTCAAAAATGTCTTCTTATACCCAATTACCCTTCTCTTTTAAATCTAATGCTGTCAGGAATCTGTACCAAATCACTGACAAGCAAATACAATGCAAAAGTTTTGAGCTTGTTAGAGAAAAATTCCACATTCCTTAATTCGTTTTAGAGTATCAAATATCAAGTGGAGTAGAGAGTGTGACAAATCAAGTAAAATATGCAATAGGAGAGAAGAGGTCAAGACCAACGTTAAAATAGGAAAACAAAGTTAAAAGGAGATGAAAGAGTATTGTTATTCAGGAAGCTAAGTAGCCAGTGATGGAAAAAGTAATGAGTAAGTGTTCAGTAGAATAGCCCAGGCAAAGAGGGATTCTACCAAAAGAAGAATTTACCTATGGCCTGAAATTGGAAATAAGGAACAGCAGCAGAGAAGTCAAGGCTGGAAACATTTGAAATTTGGTGTTACAGAAGAATGATGAAGATAAAATTTACAGACCAAGTGAGTAAGGAGGTAGTCCTCAGAAGAGTGGGAGAAAAGAGAAGTCTGCAGAAAACTTTGAAAAGAATATGGGAGAAGTTAATTGACCATATCTTGAGACATGATGGCCTGATGAAGACAACCCTCATGGGAAAAGTGAATGGAAAGAATGGAAAAAGGAAGCCTTGGATGAGATGTAGGTATAGAGGAAGTAGTGGAAGACATGGAAGATAAGAATAATGTAAATGTGACGAGGATAGCCAATAGGAGAATCAAGTGGAGAGCTGCACCAAACCAATCTATGGATTGTTGGCATGTAATGATTCCTAAATCACATTAATTTATGGAAAATAAAGAAGTCAGAAGCAGTAACTATTAAAAATTTTCATCACTATTCTTCTTTCAAATGATATCTAAATATTAGGATTTGGCGAATAGCTTAAGATGTGAAAATATGTATGCAATAGACTACCAAGACATAGTCTCTTTTGGTATGTGATGTCTAGGCCAAATGTTCACTGGATACTGAAGGGTTAATGTTGCTATGAAAATGTCTCTCTTCAGCAATGCATAGATTTTGTTAAAAAATAAATTAGTTTCTCTGTTAAATGTTGTCATTTTCTGTTGATTCTTTGAGTTGAATCTTGAGATGTGTTATTCTGTCGACAACTAATGTTTCTCTAGTGTTACACTTGAGTATTTTTGCATCAAAATTAGCACCATCCATTGAATCTTTTGATAATATGTTTGAATGTATTGATCAGAATAACTACTTTTGTGAGGTTATTGAAATTTGTTTCCATAATGATTTCATAAACAAATCTGTTAATTTTATGGTGTAAGGAATGTATTCCCTTAATGACTAACTTAAATTAGATTTCCTACTGTTTAAACTTGCACTTACCAACTCTCCAGTATTAATCTTCCATATATTTAATTCATCTTTTAGGGAGACAGTGGCCAAGTACTCTTCTTCTGGATTAATTATGCACACATCAAAGATAGCTTCTCCAAAATTGCATAGGACAGGACATTCCAAGCACATATCCTCTTCACTTTGGAGTGGTATTTTGAGCTTCACAATTTCTCCCTGATCACATATGAAGCTTATGTGAACAAATGATTTGGTACGTGAATTTTATTATTTTTCACTATGCTATTTTTATGGAGTATTCAAACTTTGAATTATTTTAAATCAATTGCATTAGTTTGATCAATTAAAGTTATTTGTGGTGGAATTTCATCAATTTCATCGAGTGTCTCCTGATTCACTGGGCTATATTCTTTTGAAGAAAATGTGATTTAATATAGCCTTCATATTTTTATTTAATACTTTTTAAAACATTTTTGGGGGTCATCTTGCAGCCACATTGGATATATGTTGTATTTTAGGTCAATTTAATTATTAGTATGGTGTTATGGTATATCATAACACCATACTAAGTTACAGAGATACTAAGATATAAAGATAAGTTACCTTTGTAGTCCATGCACCTAGGATATTTGAATCCATAGATGACACAAGTTTTGAAAAGGGAGTTTTTATTTCATAGTTGATTGATTTTTCCAGCCATACTCCCTTTTGCTTTTTGAATACCTGAATCAAAAAGGAAAAGAGATATAATTTATTCCCCGTTGGATATAATTGATGGAGTAATTTATATTAATTGATTGGTAAATGTTTATGTCAATTATCTGGTGCATTTTTTGATTCTACAAGTAAGTATGATATGTATGTATTACAATTTTTCCCTTCGAGCTCATAAACTAGCGATTATTACAAGATCATACCCAGCTTAAAATGTTTAGCTAAAAAAACTTGTCATTATCTACCTTCAGGAATCCTTCAGGTGTTGTCACTACAAGACTTGCTTTATGAAACCCAATGCTAGGTTTAAAGTTTTCCAAATCAAAGCAACACTCTCCACTTCTGAAAAGTCTTGGCGTGTATGACTGAGGATCAATCTGATAAAGACAAATACTGGATAAGGACATGGAATAACAAATTATTTTGGTTATAAGTTTGGTTGAAAGCATGTATTGGAAAGCACTATGCATCATTGTGGTTGCAAAATTAAGAAAAATTATCTGCAAATGTGACTATATATGCATCCTGTTTGGTGCATAATCACATAAAGTATACTCCTTATATAATAGCTATTTTTAGGAGCTCCTTTGTTTCTTTTGTATAAAGTCTCTTTTTGATTCTGTTGAAATCATAAAGAGTGCTTGTGTATGCATCATGCATACACTGCAACTTTGGTGTTTGTGATGGAAGAGAGAAATAGGCATCTTTTATATTGCGAGTTATGCACAGGGACTTTCCAAAAGCATACAAATATTTTACAGAGTATGCACTTTATGATGACCATTAATACCAGCCTTATGAACTCAACTAACCTGACCAGAGAGACTTGGAAAGTAATAAGACAGAATTCTATGTCCTCTGTTAATAGATTGAATTGTGATATTACATTCAATGGGATAATAGTGTCAGATCCGTATGAAATAGCTAACAATTTTAATGAACAGTTCTGTAATACCCCTTCTACTCCTCAAAATAGCTCACCAGATTTCCTCGAAAGGACTTTTCTCTATTCATTTATTTTTTGTCCTGCTCAAAATTATGAACTCTTTAAAAATTCCTTTAGGACCTGGTGGCATCCCTTTGATAGTGATCAATGCTTGTTCTCATATTATTGCTATTCCACTGAGTGATATAATTAATGTCTTTTGTCTCTGGGTATTTTCCCTCTGCCCTAAAGCATGCCTGGGTTATTCATATTCCAAAAAGGGTCCATCAACAGTAACAACTAATTACAGACCAATCTCCATGTTGTCAACTTTCTCAAAGATTTTTGAGAAGCTTGTGTACACACACATTAGTGATTACCTTTTGTCTTTCAATATATTGCATGACAGCCAGTATGGGTTCAGAACTGGTAAGTCAACTACAACTGCTATTTTTCAATATATTGATAATGTACTCCATGGTTTAAATCTGAGACAAATGTTATGTGGATTTCCTTTGATTTTAAAATGCTTTCATTAGTGTTGATCATAATATTCTCAAAGTTAACTCTTAGAGTGCTGGAGAGCGCCATCTGCCCTCCTCCGAACTCTAGCGAAAAGTGCTGGGGAGTGCTATTGCGCTCCTTCTGTATTGTCATTATTAATTGTTGTTTGTTCACTGATTGTTGATGGATGGCATTTTAATGCAGAGAACTTTAGATACCAAACCTTCGTAATTCCAAAATTGACAACTAGCGTTCATTTATGTTTTTACATGAACTACGTGAAATAATATTTTTCCTTGAAGCTCTACAAAATCGGCCAAAATGCTCTGGCAATTTTAGCATAGCTCCTAGGATATTAGTTGGCTCTCAAAAGGGTTAAGCTCAATCGTATGGGAATCTCAGGCAATGCTCTTAGTGGGATAATGTCCTTTCTTGATGATAGGTCACAGTATGTTAGTTACTGCCACCGCACATTCGGTGGATCTGTCCACGTTACTTCTGGCTTGTTAATGACTGGAGCTGGTGTTCCATAGGGCTCCATTCTTGGTCCCATAGTGTTTGTCTTATTTATTAATGATCTCCCTAGGGCATTCTCCAGCAGTACACCTGTTATATATGCAGATGACACTTCCTGCCTCATATATGTTGATAAAATATCAGAGTTGAATATTCATGCCACTTTATCCTTTGGTGAGATGCTGAAGTTATGCAGCTCTAATAACATTATTTTAAATATTGATAAAACTTCATGCATCCATTTTTATACTAAGGGAACATATCTTGGTGAAGATCTAGTTTCAAACTCGCCTTTCTTGTTGGTTGACTGAGTAAAATTTCTTGGGCTTTATCTTCAAGAAACACTGGACTGGTCTAATTAGGTATCTGAACTGGCTAAGAAACTGGCTACAGGTATTTTCATTATTAGAAAACTATTCTACATATCGCCTGTTAGTACACTCATAACTCTGTACTTTGCTAAGTTACATGTGTATCTTGCATATGGGATGATGTTCTGGGGTAATTCACCTGCGGCTTCTAAAGCATTTTCATTGCAGAAACTAGCCATTAAAGCAGGGTGTGGTGTATCAAGCTGTATTCATGATAAGCCCCTTTTCACAAATCATAAAATTTAAACTCTCCCATCCCTCTATATTCTTTCATGTGCAGGGTTTGTTGAAAAGTATCCTCATATTTTTCATGTAAATGCTAGCTTTCATAGTTATTGTACTCGAGGAAACAATGACATACATAATAACCGATATCTATACCATTGACAAAGCCTATACCATTTACTTGCCTGTATTGGTTCTCTTGGTTAATAAACTACACTACTATTACCTATTACTCTTTGCCATAAAGGGCCTCGTCATTCAGCATCTGCCATTTTTAACAAGATCGCTTTGCATATTCAGGCTGCTTCATCTCTATCACATTTCAAAAACAAGCTCAAACTTATCTTGGAGGGTAAGGCATATTATAGCGTAAGTGAATTCTTTGAGGACAAGCTATAATTTGGATTTTTAATAGTACTTTTATTATTTCGTTGATAATGTTAATTGATGTACTGCATTGGTTTGACGATGTTATGTTTTTATTTGATTATATCTATGGCTTGTATATGAACCCTATAGAAGGAGAATAAATAATTAATACCATTTTTAAGCGTGTGCATCCATATGTATACACACAAAAACACACACACGCACACATATATATATATTCTCTGAAGGGGAGGAAGATGGAAGGGATAGTTTAATATATGGAGGTGGGGGAGGTTTTGGAGGGGTTGGCAGGGGCCTTCTGGAGCCCCCCTGGCACTTAGAACTCTTTAGATCCATGGTGCCAACCCATATTTAACCTGCCCACTACTCGCAGACAGGGGACAAGAGCATCGTGGTAGAGGTATGTAGGAGGGTTACCATTCCAAACTCTGTCCAGGCCCAATGTTGCTTAACTTTGCTGATCTCAGGGGAACCAGTGTGTCAATGTGACCAGGCCCTTGCCCTAGATGGGGGAGGTAGTGAGGAAGGTTGAATTTTGCAGAAGTAAAATTGATACGGATTGGGGTTATGCAAATTGGTGGGTGGGGTGAAGGGGGGAGGGAAAAGAGAGTCATTACAAAGGTCAAGGAAATGGAATTACAGTTAAAATCAATGAATGCCACTCAGAGGTGTTGTCATTTAATAAGGCTTACTTCTACCTTCCGCCCCCTCAGAGGGTTATAAATATATCCTGATCACAACTACAAGATGCATACACGTGAAAATGGCAAAAAAATGATGAAATGCATTGTGTATCCTAAACCAAATATCAGTGAGCCAAACATGAAAAATTTTCCAAACATGAAAGCTTGTTTCTTTCTGTATTGTCAGATATGTTCCACGACATCTCACTAAAAACTGTCAAATTACTGGAATTGTGAGGGAAACTTACTTACTGAATAAATGTCTCCTGTGTCATTAATGAGCCACAGGACTCCCTCTGGTGCCCAACAAACAGTGGAACACTTTGCCTTGGGTAGGTTTATACTCTTTGAAACCACATGGCATGTTGAGTAGCAAATGTTAACTTCCCATATTTTTAGTTCATTTGTCTCATCTGAACTTTGGCTTATTAGTATTGGTGAATTTGATATGCATCTGCAAAAAGCAATGACTTTAATTATTTCCCTACAAATTTAACTGCGGACCGTAGTGATATTGATATTGAGTTTATTTAACCTGGGGTGGGTGAGGCCATCTGGCCCCCTCTCCCCCCACCCCAGGGCTCATTAGATACATACATAGTTATTTCAAGAATTAACGTAATTTTCTCAGGAATTTCATTCGGCAGGCAGGCTGGGATTAAGAGGCTA
Organism: Platycnemis pennipes; assembly: GCA_933228895.1. Taxonomy (NCBI): domain Eukaryota; kingdom Metazoa; phylum Arthropoda; class Insecta; order Odonata; family Platycnemididae; genus Platycnemis; species Platycnemis pennipes. Next base: position 90,485,640 of record OW121850.1, on the reverse strand, counting down.
TATTACATTTTATTATAAACTGTTTGACATTTATGGTTTTCTTGTTTTTAACGAAATTCCTTTTTTGTGCCAGAAACATAAATATTGAGCATCGTTATAAATATTGAATAACATTGATTGGTGCATCCTACTACAAATATCACAGATAGTTACATCACATTAACAATATCACAGATAGATTTACTTGGCTTTGTTGACTGGCTTAATAAGGAGCACGGGTGGTGTTGCCATGGGTACTTTATCCCCCTTAGTGCGTCCAAAACAGCCAATTGGTCCAAATAACATTGAAAATAAAAGTCACAATAAGACAGGTGTTAAAGATTGTAAAAAAACATACAAGGGGTCAGATGTAAGATTCAATAACTGGGAAATTTCAAGCAACAAGAATTTCGGGAAGAGCTACTATAAGGTTCAAGACACATAAAAAGTTACTCTTATTGACCACAAAGCCAATTGGCACATTCTAATTGGCACAGATAAACCAACAACATCTGTCTCCTGATTGACAAATTGAAATAGGACTCTCTAAGCTTAACATCAGCGTCCGACTTTAGAATAAAAACCTGGTAGTCATACCTGGGTAATTTAATATTTATACCCTCCTTAAGTATTATATATTAAAGTCAGGGAAGTCATCAAATATAAAAAGGTTCATGGATAAATAAGTCAGAGTATTGGCAAGAAAGATAACTTCTTCCAAGGGTTCTTCAAGCATGTGTCAAAAACAGTTTAAATGAATAAATAGTTAAAAACCTACATACATAAATAAATGGGTTGAAAAATAGTAAAAAGAAAGATTGGGTAACTGGTAATCAAGCGAGGTGGGTGGCGGGTAGTGAGTGACATGCCTGGTTTTCTTGGCTTTACCTTAGTTGCTGTTGCAAAGATAATGTGTCTGTTTTTATAGTCTTTAAGTCCTCTCCACATATCCAATTCCAAATTGTTAACACAAATTCTGGTTGCTGACTTAAAGACACCATTATGTCCCCTTCAGCAAATGCAAGAGCTTGATACCCAGTTAGGGCAACACCTGTTTAATAATTAAATTGAAAATTTTCCAATTTAGTGATAAATAACTTGACATTTATTGAGTCTAGAATCTTTATAAAATGAGGGTGTTAAACTTAAAAAATATGGGTGTTTGTACTGTTTATTTTAGCATCTAATTCCATCATTTCAGTAATGCATTTTGAAGTATATTCCATATAGATTTTATAAAATCAAAATTTGTTTGATAGTGTTTAATGTTAGATTTTAGTAATGCTTCTTGAAATATATTCCATAGGTTTTACAAAATCAACATTTGTTTGATAATTTTGAATATTATATTTGATTTAGTACCTATGAATTCATAAAAATCCATTGAAGTGATTTTCCATTTTGATGAATAATCTGTCTGGAATTTTAAATGCATTCAAATGAATTGAAGTAAGAGTTTTTAAACTATTAGGATGTATGAATATTATCATAGAGTAAGCTACACTTACATTATGATAATATGATGGCCAAAATACATATGACTAAGTTTTCCATAGGTAACTAATTTTTAAGATTAATCAAACTTTCTCTTTCTTAACTTTGTGGTATTCCATCTTTGAATAGGTTTAATGGTAGAGGAACTATTACAAAACCTGACATGATGATAATGTTCACGCAGTGCAATCAGGACATGTATAACTAAGGATAATTGTGATTATTCGATTATTAAGAATTAGAAAGGTGTATTTGGGTATTTTTAGTCATACTAAATACTGGGTGTTTCCATTTTAAATCAAGAAATGGACCATCATCACCATCTGGTATTTTAGCGAAAATTGGTGCATGACTAGTGCCAACCTCTGAGTCAAAATCTATTCCCTGATTTTGATGGAACGATTTTGCTCCTGAAATATAGACATACAGGCATTGCAGGAGAGCCTAAAAAACAACAATTTTTACACCATTTTTCTACCAGCTTCAGCAGGCTGGTTTTATTTGGTGCAGACATTTAGAAGGTGTCATTGGAAAGTTGGTGGGTTCTACTTCATACCTCAGTCATTTAAAAGTTACCTTTTTCAAGAAGAAGTGCTTTTTCACTACTGTTAATGCAACGTCCAAAATCCATTACAAGTTTAGTCTAAAAATACACCAAGAAATACTGAAAAATTCACCAGTTTTCTCTTTTTAGAACATGTACACATGTGGTGAATGAAAAAATGTAGAAGTTTAGAATTTCAGCATCCCTCACTGAGGAAAGATCCCTTGAAAGTGAGAATTTTGGGAAAAAAATTGTTATTTGGTGCTATAAAAGTTCATCTTTGATAGGATTTAAAAATCAGAACAGCATTAATATCACAAGTCCTTAAGTTTGTCTTTCAAGTGCAAAATGAATTGTTTTGTATTTTTCAGCAGTTTTGGAAATATGGGGGTGTAAAAATACCACTCAATTCACACAGGTTTACTTACTTACTTACAGGCACATACAGGCACATAAATTCCAAGAGTACTTTTTCAACTTTACTATCTCACTAACACCAACAATAAACATTCATAGTAGCAAAGAAACTTTTTTGTAGAGGCAAAAAATCAATATATGGATGTGCAGTTGCCTGGAGGTTGAGTTGGGCGATTGTGATGTTTAAGGGGTCTGTAATTGAGAACTTCACACAGTGAAGATACCATAGCTCACATTGTCTGTTTATCACTTTATAATTAATTTAACAATGATATGTTGTGGTGAAATAAAGATAATTACCTGGATGCAACAGTATTGTGAATGATAATATAGCCACACTCTTATCTACAAACTCAGGTAATCGTACCTATATTATTCAGTTCATAGGGGATTATGGCTGTTGTTTTAATGAGATTTGAATCCATTTCAATTGAGCTCTCTTTTAGATCAAAATAATGCTTTTTGTCCATGCTATAAACCTGTGGAACCCTGCTGTTATGTAATGACACATATTCATTGCCTAACATGTCCTCTTTGATTAAGAAAATAAGCTCGCCCCTTCCATAGTGTGTAAGAAGTGATAAATTGCTTTACAAAATTGGATGAGCACTTTTAAGTAAACAATAGTCCCTTGAATATTTCATAAACCAGTGGCTGTTTACACAGAGGGAATTATCCCCTCTGCCCTAATTTTGTTAGTCATGTTCTGTGGAATGTAGGTCTAATACTTTGTGTATACATAATGGATATGTCTGAAGGGCTGCAAAGACGTACAGAACCCTTTTGCAGTATGCAAGTGTGCATATAATGTGAACTGGAATGTTTCACGAAACCTCTCTGTTCCACAAAATACATTTTGCACATGAAATATGGGATAACTGAAATTTGAACAAAGAGACTTAGATGTAACCAATATGGGACATTGACTGTTTGGCATATTGACTCCTTGCAAACATAATAGATGATTAAAAGTACCTACTTACATTTCATTTTTGATACTGGAGAAAAAGAGGGGTAAGCTAACAAATAAATTTGAGCTTTCAACTTATTTTCAGCCACAGCAAAAACTGGTACAACTCCATGTGTAGCCATGCATGCAACACCATCGGCACGATTATCAATTCCATCAGCTTGGTATATTGAATAACTGTCCATTCCCTCAGGAGCCTGAAGTTTGGTGTTTATAAACAGGATATACGAGCTTTGGCCAATAGCTAATATGGCTTTGCCAAGAAAAGATAAATATTCTGTATGGTATTCTCCTCCAAATTTGACCCAGCTGGAAAGAAATGATAATTACTTGTGAGGTAATTTTTAATATTTTTTAAACCTCGAAACTATATTGAAGCTAGCTGCATGAAAAACAGAGACTACGTATAATTTAACTGGGAAAGAGAATTGTTCGGTAAAAAGTATTGATGCAGTGGTTTAGGTCACTCTCTGTGTTTTTGAGAACCTCCGAGGAATCTGCCGTTATTTACCTGGAAGATGCTTTTCTTACTTGGTCGTTTTCGGTCATCTTTCCGATATTACCAACCTCTACGCTCTACTTAGAACCGATGGTTACTTCTGGGATTAGATCGGTTTGTTGTCGTTTGTTTGGGCCGCCTCACGGTACCCAATAATACGTATCCGTAGCAACGGCCGTATTCAGCGATCCGAGGAAAGTGGCTGTGAGCTGAAGGTACGTAGTGAAGTGGTTTATCTTTTGAAGAAGTGATTAGAAAAGACTTCACTTTGAGTGATGTAGGTACTTTATTTTACGCGAAAAGAAGAAAATAGCGTTGGCACTTATTCTAGAGGAAGGTGGAAATCATATGGATGATATAGAAATTAATTTGGTTAGCCATGATCAATTTAGAAGCGATACACCGGACGGCTAGCGTTACAAATTGCCTCATTCAGTCAAAATTCTTGAGACAGAAAATGAACGTATTAGACGAGTATGGCGACCAGTTGTGACCCGGTCCAGTTACAACGTGAGCGTTGTAACAGGTCCGGGAATTGTGGGGTCACATTGTTTGTGTAGACATGGCAACACCCGAGATAAACAAGAAATCAATGAAAAGAGTTTACGTACTGATCATGAAATATCCCAAGGTCCTATTCATAACCCGGCGGTGCACCGCGTCGCTTCGCCCCTTTTGGTCAGACCACCCGAATTTGTGTTTCTCGCAAGTGGTCTCACTGTTCTTCATCTCCAACATGACAAGTGAATTATCAAAATTTCATTTCGTCGGTTCGCAAGTAGACACGCATACAGCGGCGTAGGTCGAGGGCATCATTTCGGCTATAGCGACGTCAACGTACACACATTTACGCACCAAGTTAATCGAGCGATTATCCGCCTCAGAAGAAAAACGAGTTAGTCAACTGGTTAGCGAAGAAGAAGTTGGTGATTGCAAACTATGACAATTTCTTCGCCACTAACGCTCTCTCGCCGGCACGTCTATTAAGGCAACCTCCTGCGTCAGCATTGGCTCCGACGACTCCCATCGAACGTCCAGGCTATTCTCCCAGCGAAATCATAACTTTCCTTGGACAATTGTCCTTAATTGCTTAAGCTATCGGAACTTGCTGATAAAATGGGGGCGTTTACTCGGAACCGAAATCGCAATTTTGTGCACGAAATTGTTAGATAGAAACGAAAAAAGAATTTTAGTGAAAAAATTAATCTTTTAACCACAACCATTCACTCATAAATCAAAAATTAAAATAAGCAAAAGGCGACGCCCACCGAAAATGCTGCTGTGATAACATTGACGTCATTTTCCTCCCGTCCTTGACTGCTTTTAGGGGAGGGGAAGGGAGTGGAGGGGGATTCTCGGAAGGTCTGCTCGCACAGATGCTGTCGCAATCGCTCCCTTTAGCCGAATCAGCTGTGCCCCCCCTTCGCGATAAGGCGAAGTAGCTTCGCGGGCTCAGTTGTGATTGGACGAAGTCGATGTACGTCAGAGGTTGCACCACGCCCACTTTTCCGAAAGGGTTAAAAACATCAGTTTTTCGCCGCTTATAACTCGAGAAGTAATTGACGGATCGAAAAACGGAAAAATATGGGTCTTTTTATTTTACAAACTCTATCATATTCGGCAATAAAAATAATATGGTAAACGACCCCATTGTAGAAGTATCTCCCACTGTGCCACCGGCGGTTCACGCCCCCTCTGTAGGTATTCATAACTGAACGCTGTGGAGAGCCTTACGAGGCAAACTGCAGAGCTTCATGGATTTCGCAATCATTGCCATCATTCGAAAAGTCGCGATCACGAAATTTCAGAACGGGTGTAGGTAAGCCAAACTCCGATAAAGACGATTGCCTGTGCTCGAAATTTCAGGGCAAGATAGAAAGAGAAATGCCGAGCCGAAGAAGGAAATGTATATCTCCTTGCAATTTTCACGGAAACATGAACTGTAGTTCGTAATGGCGGCGACGAACAACGATATGTTTAATTATCGTCGATAGAAGAGGGTATTCTTCGTATAAAAATATATGCTAAGTGTAAGACTGTGTGTAAGGCAAGAAGGCAACGTCTTTCATTCGCACAGAAATGAACAAATGGTGTCATAGGTTTAACGCGTCAAAGCGATGCGATTAAAATTAAATTCCTAATATCACTTTGCATTTTATTTACTCCATAGGTATCAACCTTCATACAATATGGCCTCCCAGATTACAATCACTTCTTAAACTAGGAAAACAAAAAGTTGAGGAGGTGGAAGAGTTCTGCTTCCTGGGAAGCCGAGTAAACAGCGATGGACGAAGTAAAAGAGAAATTGCCAGTAGAATTGCCCAAGCGAAAAGGGCATTTTACCAGAAGAAGATTCTGCTTACAGCTGCAAACACAAGTGTGGAAGTGAGAAAACATTTCATCAGACCATACATCTGGAGCATTCTACTGTATGGCAGCGAAAAATGGACAATAACAGCAGCAGAGAAGTCCAGGCTGGAAGGATTTGAAATGTGGTGCTACCGAAGAATGCTGAAGATAAAATTGATCGATCGAGTGACAAACGAAGAAGTCTTAAGAAGAGTGGAAGAGAAGATATGCCTGCTGAAAACTTTTAAAAAAAGACGGGACAACTTAATAGGCCACATCTTAAGACACGGTGGCTTGATGAAGACAATCGTCGAGGGAAAGGTGAACGGAAAGAATGGAAAAGGCAGGCCTCGGGTGAGGTATATGGAGCAAGTTGTGAAGGATGTAAAAGAGAGGAACTACGGCAATATGAAGAGGTTAGCTGATAGAAGAATCGAGTGGAGGGCTGCGTCAAACCAATCCTAGGATTGTTGACCGATGATGATGATGACGACGGAGATGCTCGAAGCCAGAAGAGTTCGAAGGATGGGAATAGAAGGGTGAGGAGAAAGGGTAGAAAGAAACCCGGCGTCGGAATAAGCCTCTTAAAGGCCGTTTTACATGGTAATTGATACTGCAAAATCTCCTGCGAGATCAATTGCGCAAGAAATATTGCGCCGAGTAAAGCTACGACGTGCGAGGAGAGACTGCGCCACTACGTGAGCGACTAATGAGAGATTACTGAAGTAATACACGTGCAATTCTCCACAAAATTAAAGTTTTTACTTCGACCCGGGTTTCAATGTTGATACATCATCGTCAGATGACAAATGGAGCTAAGTACCGTATATTGTACTTTGTTTGGAGGGGGTAGGGGAGGGAAATGGGAGGGGGGTGATGCGTGAGAAAAACAGAGGGAGGAGGTGACAAGGAAGGGGGGTGTGTAGAAGGCGAGGAAGTGGTGGGTTTTTTCTAGGGTTAACAAACTCGTACAGGAAATAACAAAACGGCGGTAGAACAAAAAGGGGTGTTAGGTCTTCTTGCTGTCGTCTTCTTTTGGCATACCTCGGAGTGTTGTTTTACAGCGGCCTTCAATGAATGGCGGTGGAGGGAGGGTGTCTTTTGGGGTGGTAGCTTGCGCGGATTAGTGAGCGGGGGCCACTCAAGGAAGGTCCTTAAGGGGAGGGGGCGGAGGGTGTATGGGGTGGGTTGGGGGTAGGGTTGAGGTATCATTCTGGACTATGGGGGCGCACTATGGAAACTTGAGGTAAAGAAGAGGTGAATACGTGGTCGTTCTGTAGGGAAATGTTTGAATTTGATCTTTGGATTATTTCCAATAGTTCTAGGGCGTCTAATTTCTTCCCTTTAACTTGTGTATGAACGGCCGTTCCCTTTAACTTGGGTAAAGAAATCTGGGTTGTGACCGCTCTATATAATATGTTTCGCCACGATGGATAATGCACGTGTATTACTTCAGTATGTACATACAAATTCTACTCGATTTCGCGAGAATCCTCGGATTTTATGGTAGGACCGTGTTCTAATCTGATACATGCATTCACGCAGTTTTCACATCTTACTAAATGGTTTAAACGTAGCTTCAACGAACTGCTACCGGCATCCTAGCGATTAATTAGGTTGTTGACGATTTAGATGGGTGTTTTTTCTTGGATTTAAATCTTTCGGTTGTGCATTAAGTACAATGATCATGAGCTGGGCAATTGATCACGTGGAAGCTTAAATTTCCTTTGTAAAGGAAGAGGCCTCTACTCTGTTAACGTGGCCCAAAACCATGCGTTCACTGCGCAAAATGTGGCCTATGTATACGAGACTACAGGGTGTCCACTATTTTGCTTAGAATAGGGTTTGAGTACATATTTTAAAGTGGTGGTGATATATTACATCGTTCACGTCCAGTTAATTGCTACTTTAAGTGACGCTGACTGACGTTGGACGACATATTGATAGTAACCGCTACTTGATGGTATATTGTCGCTGAAACACTGCGTCGACGATTGCACCATGTAAAAACGTGGAGCAAGCGTCCTCGAAATTTTCTACGCCACGGACTTTCGCGGATGACTGCTCAAACGGAAGCGACATCAACTTGCGAAGTTTCAGTGAGCATGTAAAACGGTCCGAAAGGCGCCAAGGGGATAGTAGATTAACGTGCCAACCGACGCGTCGCGACGGACGGAGAACCTACTGAATTCGAAGTGCTCTCCAGATATCAGTCAATTATAGGAACCGGTTTAATAGTGAAAAATGTCTTCCACTGTCGGGATTTGAACAGGACCCTCGGAATTGGAGGCCAATACTCTAACCTCCACACCAACCCGGCCCCTCCCGTTGGCCCTAGCTTATGGCCCGCTCCACATATCAGACGATCCCAAACACTGCAGCGCACGGTGTTGCCGACAGAAGCTACGATCCCCTAGGAAATCAATATTTCGGAGAGTCCATTGTAAAGAGTCGTCCCGAATGGAGGAAGAGGTAAGCTTTTTAGAATGCCTGCATCTTACAAATGGCTCCCATGCCATTCCGTTCGACGTATTTTTATTAGCTTATCAACATCACTAGCCATCAATCCTATGAAGCACGCATCTCACAATTGTTGTCCTGATTGTCAGTGTCTGTTGACGTTTCTGGGATGTTGGAAACTGTTTATATCATCACGTTTATATCTATTTCTAACCGGCTAGTTGTTAATTGCAGGAAATAGGGTCCCCGCCTCACGGTGAATGGATATTTTGCGATGTTTTGATAGCTCACATTGTTATTGTTGCCTCAAACCTACGTCAAGTTACCTACGTCGTGCAAAACACCGGATAAATAGTTTTTTTAGATACAGCCAGTAAATTCCTTGAATAGGGCCAAAAATCAGCGCGAAACACCAAAATCATTGTGTTTCTCATCAATAGGTTGTTGACTCACGTTGAGCAGCCTTATCAGAACCGTTCGTTCTGCTTCCTCATGCGATCGTCATGCACCTCTCACGTCACGCCAATAGAAACACGTTTCGCGGAGTGGGCGTGGTTTCAGCGACGCGCCGAATTTTAAGGCTGTGCATCACCCGTGAAAATGGAAAAAACCCTGGATTTTGGACGGTGTGTGTTTTATGCATTCCCTATAATTGTTTCAAGGAGTTCAAATACGATTTTTAAATTTTAGTCATCCCCCCTATTCTACTGCAACGCTTGCGTAGCATTCGCGTTCGCTTTTACCGCGTTCTCGATTGTGTCACAGTGTTTTTCAGTATTCCTGTAGTTATTCCATGAATCCTGCTTGTACAGGTACTGTGCCATCATCATTAGACATTTTTTTAATACTTTTATGTAGGTAGGCATGTTGTGTGAATTGTAACCCAGCCAGCACAAATAAATATTTTACCTTCAATTTATTTTAAATTTACGTAATTACATCGTAAACATCAAATGTTTACGATGTATTTACGTAAATTTCAAATAAATTGAAGGTAAAATGTTTATTTGTGCTGGCTGGGAAGTTGGTGATGATTACTAATTATTCATCTGTGTAATGGTGTAATATCCGGTTGGTTCTCATATTTTTTTTAGTATCATCTCATACCAGTTGAGCGTAGGTTTTCGCAGCGTGGAGAATATCCAGTTGTCTCTTTCGGGAGCCGCTGCGTGTGGAGCTTAGTCGTCCTGTATATCATCTCATACCTCTCTATCTCTCGTAATTATTTGACAAAATTGCTGTTTTACTACTTAATATTTAAAAAATAAAGTAAAATGTTCCAGATTTATTAATCTTCGCTACATGTCTAAAATATGTTCCGATTTTTCCTGAAGAAATCTGGGAAACCTAAATGATGGGGGCATTTACTCGGAACCGAAATAGCCATTTTATACTCGAAATAGTCAAATTGAAACGAAAAATGAGCTTTATCGAAAGAATTAATCTTCTAACCGGAGCCTTTCACTAATCACTTAAAAATTAAAACTACGCAAGAGGGGCACCCAAGATTCCTAAGTCATCTTCCTCCCCTTCTTGACTGTTATGGCGCCAAAACTGGAGGGGAAGTAAAGGTGGGGAGGGGAGGTCTGCGTACACAGAACCTCCGCCTCCTGTATTCTAGAAGTCAAGGTTCACACGACTTGAACGATCCAACGAAATCACTGTATTTTCAGCACGGCCACAACGCGCGATCGAAAATTCGAATTTTTTTCAGATATTTTCGGTATCACTTTAAAACTGTCTTCAATTAATACTCTGGTAAAGTAACTCCGTGACCATTTTCATAAAACCAATTCTACTGGCCACATTTTGTTAACTTTTGTCTGAAAAAAGCGTCTGCCATTTTGTGACGTAATAGCCCACAAATATCGAAAATAATCTCTGAAACTTACACACTCACCTACGCATAATATAGGAAAAACACTATGCTGATATGTGGTCATGTTTTTTTATTTCATGAAAATCCTTCCACTAATCCACCAGATGCATAACTTCAAAGAAAAATGAAATCGGGCACTTTTTGGAAATTTGGACATATTTGAGCCTCCATATCTATGTAACGAGTATGACAAATGGCGAAAGACTTACCATTCCAAGTTTATCAATTATTTTTGCCTATATGTTCGACATTTTAAGTTTCTATCTTAATAAAAAAGCAATTTTGGACTTTTTACTATCTTTATTCGATTTCCGACAGTGCACCCTTCCTTAAACTCGAGTGGGAAGATTAGGGATACTATCACTCCCTGGGTAAGATTCTATATAGATGGCGAGTGTTGTGCATTTATTTTTGGTCAGTGTATTTCTGGTAACTTGTATGGTCCAGGAGCTTTGGTGCAAATGCATTTGTTCGCGAGGGAGCATTCATCTTGCATTCCAGCGAGCATTGTTTGCTTGCAACTCACCCAGTGTTTCCTTGAAAAAAATCTCCTTGAACTCTCGTCCTCTGCCTTTCAGCCTCCTGATTCGGTGCCCACAACAGAAGAGTGCTTGAGGGGATATAGGGGAGGCTTCCTAGTCAAGATAACCTCTTTCTGGAGACACTCGAAGAGGAAGAGACGTCGAAGGAGACCTGAGCTGTTGAAGTAAGAATTTTGATTTTTCCTTACCGAGTGAATGCATTTTAAGATGCTCTTCATATGTCTCGTGCATTCGATGATTAATATATTGATGTATATACTTCAAATGCCAAGGTGTAATTTCAATGGCATGCATTGGTGCGCTTGCCCACGCTGCGATATAGAAATATGCATATCGTCTGCACTAAGGCTACTATTCGTGAAAGAGAGAATATTCTGACATTGGAATGCATTGGACATTCATGGAAAATTAAGAGGCGAATGGGTTAATTAATTGTAGACAGGGTGTTTCAGTTAATGCTGTTACCTAAGGAAGTATTTGGCCAAAAAAGTTACTATAATTGGAGTACAATCAATTTACATTGATTCGCATTGACATACATGTGTGCCATTTGCACAATTCAATTGAAGGTAAATTCTTTGAACAATGTCCTCCTATATTGTGTGTCTCATCAATCCATCCTCTCCTCATCCTACCCACAAAGGTTGTCCTTCTTTCCCTTCTCTGCTGCTTACTGAACATTATCCCCTCTTAAATGACCTTGAAAATACCATACCCATCATTACCTTCTACAGTTGCTTACCCTTCCTTATCCTAATTTACTCCAGTAACATTCATCTCTCTCATATCATGCCTAGTGTTTCTTCATTTTTTTCTTTTTGCATAACTCATGTAGTTCATTCTTTTCCTGACCCATGTATTGAAGAGATTTTGGACCATTTTCTCTTAGAAATTTCCATAATATCATCAAGTGCTGTAATGCTGGTGTGGCAGATTCTGATGGGGATGACATGGATGGAGCTGCAAGCAAGTCGGAGCTGATTGAAGACTTTGTGGTGGACGAGGAAGGGGACAAAGGGGTCATCAAAATCGCTACGCACACCTCAGGATTGGAGGCTGAGGAGGATGAGACCGAAATCAAAAGCATCATTGACAATACTTTGGGACGGAACGTAAGTGTTCATGAAAAACCTCCTCTTGAAATTCATTCACCTGCATTCAAAACAGTGCTGTTTCTCATCAAATTATCCTCAGTCAGAACTTGTGACAAACATTTGAGACCCACAGAAAATAATTACTTCTCATCACCATTGATTTTAAATCCTAGAGTTTGTTCAGTTTAGCTCTCCATTTTTCCTCATTTTTCTTTGCTAGCTGAGTTACATCCTGGAGTTCTTTTTATTTCCAAAATCCCCCATTGTTCAGCACATGTACCTACTTATCCCATGGTCTTATTGGTGACATCTTTTCTTCTGTTTTCCACCATTATGTCCTTAATGATTTGAATACGTCTTGAGGAGTGTCCAATCCACCTGGTTCTTTTCTGTTGTACTTTTACCCCCTTATTTTTTGCCTTCCCTCTCAGCCTGAGGGTTGGGTGAGTGGATGGTGAGTGAATGGGCGGTGGATGAATGGGATTAACCCTTTTGCTGGGGTTCACTCTCCGGAAACCTACTCATCACATGCGGCGGAAAAGTGAAAGTGCTACAGGGAGAATGAAAAGGTACATTCACAGCAGCCTACCGTGTGATTGCACAGCAGTGAAAGGGTTAACCAAGGTCAGTGTTCAGATGATTGTATCTTCGAATGGTGTGTCTCAATGAACTGGCGTGGAGGGGATAGTTGACCATCTATAATATTTTGTGCATTTGACATTGACGCCCCTTCCACGCCACATTTCCCATGTGATTCTTTTGGTTTCTTCTTCTGTGATATCTGGCTGGACCATGTTTTTGTGTCAATTTCTTCCTCACAGTGTCACTCAGATATACTTCTTTTGCTACTTATACTCACAGACAGTGGTCTTCTACTTACATGTCTGGGCCCATAACCTATCAGAAGCCTACATTGAACACTTGTTTATTTCTTCTCTGGTCTTCATCAATTTCTTCAATGTAGCTGTAGCTATACACTTCTTTAAGCATGGTGGCAAACTCCGTAGACTTATCACTGTTCCATGTAAAAAAAACCTACTACCAACCTCTGGCTCTTCTATTGTCTGGCACTGCCAACCAACATATTTTAACAGATGCTTTACTTTGAATGTTTCTTTCTCTCGGCATTTACTTACATGGACAATATTTTTGTGAAAAAATTACATTTAAAATTTGGCATTTAAGAAGCTTGATTAACCTTGTTTTTTACAAGCGCAGGTTGAAGAGCTCTACTCTGAAATTGTGTATGAAATATTGCACATGGTTTCTGGTGAAAAAGAACAAGAAGAGCTGTATGAATACCTAAAAGAAGCTTTTAAGGTTGATGAAGAGAAACATTGCTGTCTCCTTGAAGTAGCAAAATCAAAAGAGGTATTGTACCATTGATTATGAAATAAAATATAGCATGGGCTAGATTATTATGTTTTTAGGTGACTTTGGGAACTTAACTTCATTAGTGTTTTCATGTTAGAGTGGTTAACAAAATGCAAAATAAGGTATACCTACTGCAAGTTGGTTTTAATTGGTTAGTTTTGATTTTTCTCATATAAGTTGTTTGTTTTTCTTGTCCCAATAGGCTCCTGTTACTGTCCTGAATGTTGAAGTTATTGAAGCAAAGGAATTAAAGCCTAACAATGCAAATGGTAAAGATGAACCTCAATTATGAATATTTAAAAAAATATATGCATTAACATGTACGTTATTCTGACATTTTTTTATAATGCACTTATTTCATTTAGGTCTGAATGACCCTTACTGCACATTGTACCTCACCTCTTCTGAAAAACATAGATATAATACAACTGTCAAATACAAGACTTTATGCCCAATATGGAAAGAGTACTTTTCCTTGTAAGTACCTACTGAATGTTTGCCTATTCAACATGCTTGAAAACAGATCTCCTGAAAATACCTATTCAGATTTTTAACATTTTCATTTTAAAACCTTGATAATTTTTCTTTTTTTTGCTTATGTAATGGTTTGAAAATTTGAATGCTTAAAATTGGTAAATATCAGTGTATGTGCTATTTTGGGTTGTAAAAAATTGGACTTTTAGTCCCTGTTTAGTTTTAGTTTAGAAAAGAGGAATCACTTTCAGTAATTAGGTTAAAAGCTACTGTTCATTACTATCTTTTGTAATAATTGATCACTCCTCATAATGCCCTGAACATCCATATCTACAGGCCTTTGGAAAAGTGCAGTGAGGATCAGCTCAACATTGAAGTGTGGTGAGTGCTCCTGATAAAACCAGTTTTCGAGTTAGAAGAAAACTTCTCCTTATCAGTTATCATGCATATTATAAAAGAATGATTCCTGGAAATAATATCTCAATAAACTCCAAATTTCCAGGGATTTTAATTGTGCTGAAACAGCATCAGATAAGATGAAGAAAAGTGGAGGAGAGAAAAGTGTTAAAGGATTGAGAAAGCTTATGAAAGAAATAGCTGTGACAGCCTATGGTAGGAAGGATGGTGGTGTGCTGATAGGCTCCCAAGTCCTCCCTATCAAGGTTAGTCTATGTTGATACTAATTGCGTGTAACCTTAAATTACTTGATCTAAAAATTTTAGCTTATGTTGTTGATTATGACTGAATCTTGACATTCAAGTAAAGGGGTATAATCTGTACCTTAACTTTGATCAGGTAACTTTAGCCATAAAAATAGCATGAAACCCCGATAGTTTTGAAAGAAATTACTACCCTGTAGCAATTGATATCCATTCAATATCCCCACAATATCCGTAATATCCAACTATAATGTCCAAACAATATCCAATTTTCATCCGCTAATCTTATATAGATATCCATTCAATATCCGAAGTTGCCACCAAATACCATCCATATAATATCCAACTTGGATATTAAATAAAAAGGGGATACCTTCCCCTGCTTCATATTTTTCTCTAAAGAATATTTTAATATTACCCCCCTACTTGCTAGAAATCAGTAGAGCAGCACTTTGCAATTTTTCACACTTGATTTATTTCAACTCAAACAGTTCCGACGTACCTTTTGTCATTATTTAAAGGCTACTGCATATAGCAGCCTCTAGATAATGATATAAGGAACGCCAAAACATTATAGTTGAGGTGAAATAAAACAATTGTGGAAAATTACACAATGCTGCTCTACTGTTTTATTGTAATGAATTTCCTCAAAGATAACTCGTCTAACGTTGAGTTTTACTCCTACACGTTGTTCGATCACAAACTTAAAAATGTATTTTCCCATCATTGTAAAGTATTATACCAGAAACATTAAGTACAGCATTACATGTGCAATAATAGTATATTTGCATCCTGATAACCAAAATAACCATTCAATATCCAAAAGGCAGTCATACATTAACATCCATACAATATCCACACAATATTACATTTAGATGTAATGGCCTATCAAAAAAGCAGTAGTACATCAACATCCATACAATATCCGCACAATATTACACTTAGATGTAGTGTTTTTGGATATTGGTAACATTCTATGGATATTGTATAGCTATCAATTGCTACTAGGGTAGTAGCCTAAATTTAAAAATAAAAGATTTTAGATAGAAAATATTGGGTTCTAGTGTTAAATATTATTATGTTTAGTTGCCATCATACATGAGGTCTTGATTTATTTTGGCTCTGCTTATGGTAGCATTTTTGATAATAGGAATTGGGTTGGTGTGGTGGTTAGAGTAGTGTCCTCCCATCCTGAGGGCCCGGGTTCGATTCCCGGCAGTGGTGGATTTTTCAGTGGCTAACCGGTCCCCACTTGGAGTGCCTAGTGGAGGGCATTTCAGGTTCAGTAGTCATCCGTCCGTCGGATGGGACGTTAGGCCATGGTCCCCTTGGTGCCTGTCATTAAGAGTAGGCTAATGCCGATGCCAGGTTCCTCTCCACCCTTCCTCGATTACCTGAAATGTTCCTACCATCACCCAATTACCCACCTATCCTAAGTGATGCAATGACCTCAGCTGTTGGTTGCCTCCCCTGAACAACAAACACACACATGTTTGATATTAGATTTCTGAATAATCATTCTTGTCTTATCATCAGTGGTCTGAGGGACAATACTCAATCAAACTGAGAAATGGTATGGCCACAAACACTTTAATTTCCTCTGACGTAATTTTTGGGTCACTGCAGTTGCTGAATGATTCATACTTATTTGATTCACTCACTAGATTAGAGATGATTTCATCATAAAAATTAGCTAAAATGTTGACAGGGGACATTTTGTTCAATAATGAATAATCTCGATGAGGAAAAATAGTTTTTTTCACTACGATATCTTCATCTTCCCAATTAGTTCCCTTGCTTCTCTGAGTTTTTTTACTTTCATTGCAAGTTTGGTGACTACTAAGAATTAGTATTGGAAGCGCGTAGTGATACCACTAAAATATAACTTATCAAGAATTCATTAATAACACATTTGTGGCGTAAATGTATGTCCATAATTATAAAATAGAGTTTCAGGATGTAACACATACAAAAATAATTGAAAATATGATGAAAATAAATTTAATATAGGTATAGCAATTAATCACAACATATGCTTGAAAAATGTGGACGTTTTTGATTTTTAGAAATTTGACTCAAAAGTTGACGTGAAAATCTTTGATAAAAATGTGTTTTAGATAAATTAAATGAATAAATGTAAGTCATAACTTTAAGAAAGATAATTGCTGAAGAACTTGGAAGTTAACCATTAAGAAGCATGAGTTTAAATGACACGTTATACTATGGTACCAAATGGTGCTGGTAAGCACTAAGAGGTCATTGACAAGCTAGAGTTGTGAAACAATAACCAGCCCAATAAATGGTGATTTGATAAGTACTGCAGTTTTACATATGTGATGTACACCCTTTTATATATTATTTTTCTTCCAGAATATTCCACTTGCAGGCCATACTCTGTGGTGCCCTCTAGGAGCAAAGGGAAAGGCAAGGGTTCAAGGAATGGTGAAATTGAACCTTGTGGTTGGTTCTGTCAAAAATAGTCAGGTGGCAATACAAGAACATCGTAGTCTTGTGAAAGTCCTTTTAAACCATGAACTGGAAAAAGAGGAGGTATGCGCATTTATGGTTGCCTACATTGTAGGATAATTCTCTCGAAACTATGCACAATTGCATATATTACCATACACACTCCCTGGTATTAGCCTTAGCATTTACTGCTATGTATTTTCAATGAAAGCCACCCAAAGTACACTGCTCTAGAACTTATACGTTTAAATGGGAATTTAGATAAACTGGTTCAAGATTGGCATGAATTTATTCATTATAAACTTACATACACTATAAAACCAGGCCATATGTTCTCTTTCACCTTTGTTTGTCTCTTTGATGATTGGGTCATAATGTCTCATGTAATCAGTGTTTTAATATTGCAGAATTTGTCATGTGATTTATCAGATGGTCTTACTTCTTTAACCCTTTGGCTTAGTATTTTTAACTCCTTTTTTTTGCCACTTATTTCACTATTTTTTATTGAAATCATATTTTGTAATTGTTTTTCATGGATTAAAAAACATTTTACAACCCTTATCATGGATTTTTTTTTGCATTAAGAAAATATTAATTATTCATGAATGACACTAAATGTGAAAAATCTATGAATGATGAAAAGAATACAATAAATAAACAAATTAAGGGACCTG
This sequence comes from Platycnemis pennipes, assembly GCA_933228895.1. NCBI lineage: Eukaryota > Metazoa > Arthropoda > Insecta > Odonata > Platycnemididae > Platycnemis > Platycnemis pennipes. The sequence continues at coordinate 90,467,766 of OW121850.1, read as the reverse complement.
GCGATTTGCCAGTTCTTTAACGGAAGGCCAAGTTCTGCCAGCCGGCAAATCGCAGTCTCTTTAAGCCAATGGGTTAAAACCAGGATGTACCTGCCTGCTTCCAGGGCATAAACATGTTGACCCTCTTGTTCATCTGTCAGGCCTTTATAATGGTGTTTCATCTGACTAAAATAGAGTTTATTTGTATATAAATGATCAGATCATCAAGAAAGGTTATATAAATAAAAAAAAAACTTTTTTAAGGGAAGGAAAAAATTTTGTTGAGTATCAGAACAGAGTATCAGTAATAATCTCTTGTTTATTATTTATGCAATTACGATTGCAATAAAATGTGTAGTTTGGATGTGATTAACTTTGTAACTGATGTCATCAGTAGTAGTTAGGATATGCACATGTGGCTCTATGTATGCTATGCTCTGTGGCACGATGTAAATGTCTTAAGATTATTTTGTGAACTGATACGTAATATTCATTTTAATCGGCATATTTTCAGTGCAGTCCCTACAGTTGGGAAGGAAAATTTTCATCTAAAGGTGAACTCTTACTGGCACGGCATTCGGCACAAGCTGGAATTGATTCAAACCGCCGATCTTTGGCTCAGTGGATAGAATATGTCAGCATGCATGAAGATCATCCCGTGCATTTTGTGGTATTTTCACAACTCTTGGAGGCACTTGTACCAGCTCTAAAGGGTGGCACTACTTTCTCTGAAGATGAAGTAAGTATTTTTTGTTTACATTTTGCCACATTTTTGGGCCTATGAAATGAACAAACTTGTAAGATGCGCTCTAATTTTGGCAGAATGTTTTGAAATAAAAATAATTCATCTGCTACTTTAGACATTTATAGATTATGGTAAACAAGGGCACAACAACACCCCAAATCATGGGGGGGGGGGGGGGGGGAACTGCTTGAAAAATCTGTATAAGCAGGAGGGGGGAACGGGGAAAGAGTCTGCTCATGAAATTTCACTCAAACCTTTAAAAAACACTGCAATACTACTGCAATAAATAATAACTAATAGACAGTACCAATGATACAGGAAATGTTTTAATTATTTCTCAAAAACTAAGGAAAATATTTCCTTTATATATGTACAGACACTGTTTTCTTACCATTTTTTAAATTTTATAGATCATATAAATGGGAAAATAAAAATTTATCCAGAGGTCTATTGATACATAAGCGAGTGGGGGAGGGGGTGTAAGTTTCATCTTCTCTACATAAAATTTTGTGCAGCGTTCAAAATCAGAGCGGAGTCACTAGTGATGAAGTGTCCATTAAAAAGTGAGTCACAACCTCTGATTTCTGGGTAGAGGGAGGGGGGGGGGGGGTGGCAATCCCCTCAATCACTTTTGGAAGGGGCAAATCCCCCCTATTGTTGTACCCCTGATGGTAAAACAGAGTTATCTTTTACCAAACAATTTTAACAAGCATAGCAAAAGAATAAAATTTGAGTGAATATCAAAGGGAAGGAGCTTGAAGTTCAATTTAGTGCTATTAATTAGTTTAGTGGCATTTTTCTTGCATATGAGATGCAGTTTTTTTCCTGGAGAAATTCATGGAATTTCACCTATGTCTTATGCAGTCTGCAGTCCATCTGATGTACTTGGCCCATAACTAGGGTGTGTCTAATATACTAGTGTGTCTTACAAGCTGGAAAGTACAGTAATTGAAAACTCATTGGCAGTGATCTTGAGAATGAATCTGACCTTGAAATTTACCATGACAAGCACTTGGTAATTTTACCTGACCCTCTTTAACCCTTTCGCTGCTGTGAATGTACCTAGTACGATTGCACGGTAGGCTGTGGTGAACGTACTTTTTCGTTCTCACTGTAGCGCTTACACTTTTCCGCCGCATGTGACGAGTAGGTTTCCGGAGAGTGTGCCGCAGCGAAAGGGTTAAGGAAAAACTACACATATTACATCCTGGAATGTAGGTATGTATAACAAATTTCATCTGCCCGACGAAGCTTGTATCTGTAAGTTTAAACACCCAATTAACTGCAAATTTCATCCACAAGTGGTTTCTGTTAATCTCTCTTTTATGTAATGGTATTGATCATAATACCTTTACTAAGTCAATTATTTTAGGGAGACTTAAAAATTTGGAATCGTAAAATGAAATGAATGGTGAAATTAAGATTTTAAGTAGACAGAGAAGCAGTTAGAAAAAAGATTCATAATGAATAATGTAAACATTTTTAGATTTATCAAAAGAAACCAATACTTAACATTAATGCTGATTACGTGATATTGTTTGACTTTTTCTTATGTGCCATCATTGTTTCTCCTCTAGGAGATATTGTTTTGGAATTTCTTCAAAAAATTATTGCCTTTATGTTTGAACTACATGACTAATGAGTGGACACTCTCAAAAGATGATGAAAACTCAGGATTTCAGTTAAGAGCTTTTTTAAGGTAGGTGTTTTATCATAAAGGTGAAGTTTACCTTTTGGTATTCATATATTTTATTACTACAAGGCCTCCATGATTGTAAGAACTTTCTTTGATTTAACCCTTTAGCTGCGGCAAACGTACATGTACGTATTCTCGGACAACTGCAGGAGAAACGTTCTTGTACTCGTGACCGTGTCCTGCTTCCAGGGCCCAGAGCCCCTTCTTACTTTTATCACCCAAACTCTTTGTTTTCAGAGGGGACCCATTTGCCACCCTCCCTCTTCACATAACCCGGTCCCTCCCCCGCCCTTTAGAGTTCGCTTTCCAACACCATGAGGTTCGATCTTTCCCTCCTTACGCTCGCTCAGTGAGTTTCAGTGGTCATAGTTGTCTTACAGTTGGGTCCGGCAACATTACAAACACTCGTCTGGTGTGATTTCCACTTTTTGCATGTTTGAGAAGTTATTCGCCTTTATGATGGCCGCTGGATGTCAACCTTGCAACGCAAAGAGACAGAAAGCTATTGCTGACGAACAAGTCCTTGATAGTTTGTTTCATTCAACAAAATTCCTCATGAAATACTAGGCATTGCCTCACCTTCCATTTTTATTATGCGGGTCAACAAATTTTTCACTAAAGAGTGTTACTACAGCGTTCCTATGCATTTTGATGCCGGACTGTAAAATGTAACTTGTAGGTACCCTCTTCTTTTTTCTTTTGAATTTCTTGTTTTTGAACTTTTTTCTACATTCTATATTCTAACATGGCATGAAAACCGTGTAGGTATGATTATACACAATGCCATGTGTTAAACCAGTGCTAACTTTGAATTTGTTCTTTCTGTTGTTGTTAGTTGTTTTTCTGTTTGATGCATGCATAACTTTTGTAAACAACTCTCTTCCTTGACATAGTCATGCTAATATATTTGCCAATGATGAAATATTGTATTGTATGTACTTAGTGCCTTTGCTATTCATATTGTTGTACCTATGTGTAATTAAATTTTAAGAGTTTGTAATAGATATTATATTTTTTTCTTTCTCTTTAGAATATTTGCACATTTAAAAACTCTCAAATGCCCAGAAGGAATGGAATTGTTTCCTCCACCATTGTGCAGTCCTTCCAAAAATGCAGCAAATGGTCATGATGTTGATAGTGGTTTACAAGATGCTGCCACACAAAGTGCACAGAAATGGTACAGTAGATAATTTAGTATTAAAAAGTATATTAGATTTTTTAAAAATTAACTCACAATTTTATTTTCTTGGATATTAATAGCAAAAGGGTGTCCATATTGTCAAGGATAGTTATTGTATTGTTTTCATCAATATTTTGTTACATTTCGTACCATATGTTCTGCTTTAACCCAGTGGCTTACAAAGATGACATTTTGCCTGTCTCGTAATTTAATTTTACAAGTGATGTTATAACATTGATATTATAGCATTGCTTACTAATTATCGTTACTTATTGATAAAATATCTATCAATAAACAACTTTGTAACAAAACAGGTATTTTTGTGGGTGAGCATTGGGAAAAATGGCAAGTCAATGGGTAACTGAATAACAAATTGATGAAAAAGATAGAACTTCCCGATTAAGTTTTTTTTGGAAGAAATCGGTACTATTCTTACCATAAGCTGCATCTCTTTGAGGGTTGTTTTATATTACCATATAAATTGCATGAGGCAATAACTCTAGGTATACCAACCTGTGTGGGTGAAAAGTGATGGAATTTTATCATGAAACTTCTTCTTCTTCTTTGCTTTCCAGGTTTAGGCAATTTGCCTGTTCCAGGTTCACCATCGTAATCTAATTCTCCCAGCAGTTCTTCTTCCTAAAGGCTTATACTCTAAGACCATTCTGGGAATCCTTTCTAGAGGCATATGCTCAACATGTTCTTTCCATCTTTCTTTGTAATTTATTGCTACGTCTGTTACTGGTTTTACTTCTAATTTTTGCCTTATTTCTTTGTTTCTTATGTGGTCTAGATGTGTACAGCCTATCACGGATCTAAGGAATTTCATTTGTGATGTTTCAGTCTGTTTGAAGTGTGTTCTAGGTGTCCAGGCTTCTGACCCTTATGATAATGTGGGAACAGCTATTATTTTGTAAAAATTTATTTGCGTTTCTTTTGCAGTCTTTCTCTTCAGTGCTCTTCTTATAGTCCCATATATTCTTCAGTAATTGGTCATTTTATTTAAAGTGTGTTTGTCCTCTTCATAGTCGCATCCTAAATATTTAAAGTGTGATATCTGATCTAAGATATTATTTTAGTTTGGATTGGATACTTTCCTAGGAATGCCATTGTCTTGGTTTTTGTATGGATATCTTTAAGTTTTATAGTCCCTAGATATCAGATTTAATTTATGAATAGCCAATTGTAAATGGTCTTCATTATCTTGAATTATAACTTGGTCATCTGCAAATAGCATGGAACTTAAAATTTCGTTTTCTTTTATTTGTATTCCTGATGGCGTGACTTTCTTCCATTCTCATAGACTGTCATCTATGTATACATTAAATAGAGTAGGCTATTTATATATTAAATAATCATCAAACTTATGATTGATTTTTATTTCAGGTTCAATTTTATTGCTGAGAAGACTAAAATAGATGAGGAATCCTATGGCAGCAAAATTGAACATGCAATAAAAATAACTCATATGGTTGAGTGTGATTTACAGTTAGCTTTAGATTTTCATGACAAACATTTTCAAGAGTAAGTATCATAACTTGGCCATATTATATAGTGATTGAGTTAATTGTTCGTTGTTACAGTTTATCATATTTTCCACATGCATCTTTCTTCATTTATGAATCACATAAATATATATTCCTCTCCTTTGCAAACTATGCACTCATTATGTGATTTGGTCTTATTCTTTAAATTGATATGAATACTTTTTATTTGTGGCTTATCAATTATGAAACTTGACTTAGAATGATAACATTCTTGTTTCATTGAGAAATATATTTATTTTCAGGATTTTGCATTTCTCCTTTGCTAGAGTATTGTACAAGGTGTATGATTATGAGGTGAATTTCCTGCAATTTTTTAATTTGATAAACACACAGATACATGAATAGTTCTATAATTAAATTAATGCTTTAGCTTTCAGAGATAGTGAAGCCAATAGTAATGGATGCTTGTTGGAAACTTAAGCCGTTAAGGTTTCCTAATAACCCTGAAGATGCTTTGAATGACTCTGAGCACTTGCAGTTTGGGACATCCCTTTTTGAACTCTACCTCATATTGCAGAGATTTGCAAAGTATGTACCTGTGGTTAATTTGAACCCATTATTGTTTACCAAATAAGCAGTTTGATGGATGGGGAAATGTCCTACCATCAAATTGCTTATAGGAAGAGCTCCATATAGAGCTCTTCTAATAAATATCTTGTGTGATACATGTTAAAATACTACTAAAAGGTTGTTGACCATTTGGTTGTGTGAAAACTGCCTGGGCTGATCTATTAGTTGCATGATTTTACTTTTAGATTTTTGTTATAATGGTGTAACTCGCCTTAGGTAGTTATTTCAGATTAATTATATTATTTTTCTGCACCCAAAATGTACCATCATTATGTATATAAATATGAAGTTCATTAGTTAAAATTGAGTCCTTAAAATAATGTAAAATTCTTGTCTTGCATAAAAGTCTTGCAAAATTTATGCAAAATGGGCTTGGCAGTCTTTGTATAGCCTGCCTCCAAGGGGCTTGCAGTGAAAGAGTGAAGCTCCTACTAGGGTTCCCCTTAATGATTCATGCATTTAGAAAGTTAAAATGCATAGCCTTTGCCAGAATAGTTCAAAACTTTTATTTATATTTGATTGTAATAGTGGACTCAGCAACAGTGAGGTGTGGAGGGGAATCATGTTGGTTAAAGAGGATTTTTTTTCATCAAATAGAAATAATGACAAGATCATTGATGAGGTTTGTAAGGGAAAAGATGGTTGAAATTTCAAAATAATTATGTAGCACCAATTACATAGCAATATTGTATGACGCCAAGGCCATTGAGAGATGACGTAAAGAGAAGCCTGAATAAAATTCTATTATTGAGGTTGAAATTGTACAATGCCAACACATGGACTTTAAGAAAATAGTCTAACGTAATCTTTAATTTGTGGGTATGGGGAGTGTAAAATGGGTTTATAGGTAGACAAAGGAGGAAGTGCTGTGGATGGTAGGAAAAAAAAGAAGAAATTAGAAGAGTGAGTGGATGGAATGGGTGATAATGGGCAAGGGTTGTTTTGAAGAAGTGACACAGGGATGAATGTTGGGTAAGTGGGCTGGAGGGAGGAGAGGAACTGAGAGTGTGGATAGGCAGAACTAGAGAAGGATGAAAAATAGACTTGGTTGGGCAAATTCTATAGAATATCATACCCATCTAAACCTACCTCAACTGTTAGAAGCCTATCAATAATAAATAAAGCATTTGTAATATGGGTTTCATTAGCACCTTTTGGCTCTCTATGATGATTATGAAAACACACCAAATAAATATCTATGCGTTTGTCAGGATTTCATTCTGTGGCCATAGCATAAGATATTTATTGCTTTGCCTATCAAGCTAACAACATAGATAATGAACATGTATCAGATTAAGTATATTCTGCAAGACGACATATATGTATTTTGTGAATTACTTTCTAGGATGTGTTAGGCTATTAAATGATTGTATTACAATCACATTATCAGTCAGGATTAGCATCTATAAATTGTGTTTTTTAATATGTTTTTTCTCAATTAGCTTGTCAAAAGGAATCCATTCCTTGGACTTGACTGATCTGAAAATGCAGGACTACCATCATTGGTTCTCAAAAGGAGTTGTGCATTGGTTGGACATAGCACTATTCAAAGCAATGCAAAGGATAGAGAAAGCAGTGGAACTGGATACTCTGGTACCAGTTTACTCCTCTGTGCGATATAGTTCCTCTGCTGTTGATACTTTGTCCATATGCTGTGATGTAAGTCATGAATAATTTCACATTTCCTAGACCTTATAGATGGATTTTAAAGTGGAGAAGCATTACATATTTGTTTCTTAATGTATTTCTGTAAAATTGACGTTGATGCCAGTAACAAATTCAAGGATTGCAAACTAGCCACTAGAAACCGTAACAGAGGCACCTACTGATATGCACAATAGCAGAATTTCCATGAAGAAAAAAAGTCATTCACCTTGACTCCCTTCATGAGTTTCTGGGTTTGAGATCAGGGCCTCGATCATGGATCTTCATAACACGTGCGCTAGCGTTATCGTTATTTTTTGATTTTTCTTATGACGTGATCTTCATTCTCCATTTTTCGCAACTTCAAATCGCTTATTACAATCAGGGGAGCGAATTTTATAGTTGGTTATTGTTAACCCTTGTGCTACTCTAGGGGTAAGCATTAACGATAAAGATTGCAATATGTAATGTGAAAAATATATCCTTGATTCCACACCAGGTCTAAAGTAAGGTTTTTTTTTCTCTGTAGAAACTCTGCTGTTAATTCTAGTAATTTTATTTCTTGAAGTAAATGAGTCTGTTTATTTTCAGTTCAAATTTTGCCATTAACTTTTTCTTTATAAAAATCATACAATATTCATGAATTATCACTGAATTTTCAACTGCTGTCAAGTGTGATAGAACTTAATTAAATTGTAAGTCTATAACAACTGAATATATCATGTTTTTTATAAATATCGATAGTGATAGAATGTAAAGCTGGAAATGAAATGTGCAGATGCTTAGGAAAATACTTCTCAGAAAAAAATATAATGAAAAAGTGAAAAAATTATTCTTATTCTTTATATGATCCAATATTTCAAGACAATGATACTTCTTTTAATTTGCAGATAAAAATTTTCTGGAGTCAGCTTTCCTGGCCTCATGTGGAAGGCTCCTACTCATTTATTTCTAAGATCATCGATGTAAGAAACTTTTCTTTGAGATGCGTACAGCAATAAAATCAGCTAATTGTGATAATATCCTGAAAGGCTCTATCAATGCTTGCAGGATATTTGCCGATGCTCTGTTTACTATGCTGATATTATGACCAAGAGGGTGGATGGAACGGCTGAAACTAAAAATGGTTTCGAAAAGAAATTCGAGGTGACAAATGAGGTATGCCTTGTTTCAAGCTCCAGAATAAAGTCTAAATTAACTTAAATATGGAACACAATTAAATTCAGCTTTAATATAACATGATGGGTAGTTTACAAATAAATGCATGTCTGATGCACCCAAATGTATGAATTGTGTTTTTCTTTCTTTGCTCTGGTAATGTACAATTCTGGTTAAGTGATGTTATTTAGTTGTCATTTAGAATAGAATGTTGGATTGTCTTTTAAATGTGATAGTGTACATTACTAGCACTTGAAAATGTATTGACACATTGATTTATGTACCTTATTAACAGAAACTCAACCTAATAAGTACTGCTTTAAACATCTTACCACATGGGAGTAACACCTTCAAACCTCTTTGCTTCATCCTTCTTATTTACCCCATCAAAAAGATTATTTAACAGGACTGTACAAAGTAGTTGGGGTACTGAATATTTTTTTACCTTTGACTGCAAAAGTGGTGTTGTTGATAGTTCGGAACTTTGGTATAAATCATAGGGTACTGTAGCAACTGCAATATCAAGTAATTATTTCTCACTCCCTTATCATCTGTCAAACTTCATCCATTACCCTCAATAGGATTGGCACTCAAAAGTTAGGTGTCTTTGCTGTAGAGTAAGAGAAAAAAGCCTATTTGTCTGAATGGAAAGCTTTTAACTGACATTAGCCTTTGATTGTCAAAACACTAGGGAGTTAGTTGAGTCACCCTATCATGAGGTGTTGTATTTACTAGTCTAGGTAATTTTATTTAGCTAACTTTAGTCCTTTTAGCATTAGCTGCCAGCAGTGGTGTACCAGTGGTTAGGGTTTAAACTCTCCCAAAAACATTCCCATAATTTATCATATTTTGTGTATTTTGCTCTATTAGTCTTTAGAATTTTACTTATTGGGCTGAAAAATATAGTTGAATTGTCTTCACGAAAAGAGAATGTTAATTTAATTATTGTGAATGTGCATAATAATCTAAATATCATTTTATGATGATGCACATGAATATTAATGAAACCCCCCGGAAGGATATCCTGTGTACGCCACTGGCTGGTAGTAAAAGAAGTGATATTGATGTCAGCAGAATCAATATTTGGGTGTCAGTTTGAATTATGGTGTCTAAAAATATTTTGAGGCAGTCGATTTATGAGTTTGCGTGTTTCATAAAAGTGCATGCTTAATCAAAAGTACTTCCTGAATTATTGATTAACTTGTATTCCAGTGGTGCTCAGCTGTAAATAACCTTGGCTACATTCTGGAATCCTTGGCGCCATTTTTTGAAGGCTTGGGCATCGATACTTTCTTGGAAAAACTTGCTGGTTATCAAAGTGATTCGGAAGTGGAGCATTGCAAAGAAAAGTTAAAATTAGCCATAAAAAGCACAGAAGAAACAGTGGGGTGCAAAATAGTCAATCTGATTCAGAAAATCTCCGATAAGGTCAGTGTGTTCATGGTTAACAATATATAATGCAGTATGATGCAAACAATAATTAATAAGTGTTCTTTCATTTTATTAAAAGCCTATAGTTGGCTCAAGGTGAGCCCATGTGTGTCTATAAAGTGTGGGTAATCATGAGACCTAATACCTTTTTTCTTTGCCATGTAATTATCTCTTACTTAGATGTCACTTGCAATACAAGGTTTTCTACAAGAAGGAGCTAAGTCCCTCAATCATGAGAGCAATACCTTGGGCCTTCTCTTCCATTACCTGGAGGACAATGTTATGACACTCTATTCGAGTCTTAGTACAGAACATTTTGACAGAGCATTGGAAATGACATGGGAAAAGGTGGAGAAGATACTGCAAACAATGATTGAGATTGGGCTTAAGGTAAATTTTGTTAGTTGAAAAAAATGTTGGGTATTTCAGTTGAAATGCATATTTTTAATTCTCATGAGGATTAGGGATAAGAAAGTACGAAACATATAAGTGAATCTGCTCAAGCTGGATTAGGAGGAATGGTAAAAGGGAGAAAAAGGGGAGGATGTGACAGTGATAGGAGAATCAATTCAAAGAATCAAAAGGAAAATCAATTTTATCTAGGTAAAATGAGTATTCTATTAAAGGTTCATCTTTCCTTACGTTGTTGCAAGTTTTATCGTATCAAAGACATGTGATATTGTACTAATAAATTGATAAAATGGTTTTAGTTATGTCAATTGATCTGACTTAATAAATTTTTCTAAAATTTAGAGTGGTGTTTTCGCTAAATCTGACATGAATACACTATAGTACACTGCTATACATATTGTCAGTGGTTGTCTACAATTCTGAAATTATTAACTATTATATTTGTGCATTATATTGGGGTTGGATGAACACCTGTCCATTATTCACTCAAGTCTAACATGTAGTTGATAAATGATGTGCAATGAAGTATGTGTACCTGTATTTTAGATGTTTTACAAATTATGAAAATTTTCCACATGAATTGGAGTGTGAGGAATGATTTTCTTGCTTATTTGTGTGACTGATGGATTCAATTGTCTCATGGATCAAAATTAGTTCACAGGTTTTGTTGTTCATACATTGTCTTGTATTTAATGAGTTGATGTCGAAACATTTCACTACTCTCGTGTCCAGTGGATAGGGTTCAAAGTGTATAGCAAATATCACAGCTATCCTATTGATTCAAGGTGATTGACTTCCCCCTGCTGATTCCAATGATCTCTGTTTTGGATTGTAATGGATATTTAGTCAATCTTTGACAATCATATTTTTGTCAAATTACCTAGGGTATTTGTGGTGAAAAACTAAGGAACTGATAATATGAAATTATTTTACAGAAATGCCACCCACCTTCATATTTTGCCTATTTTCATAAAGCCTTAAGGATGCTACTCAGCTTCTTTTGGAAGGAAGAACAGCATTTCCAGAACAAGGTGCAAGAAAACCGCCACATTGATGAAGATGGATGTGAAGAGGGGGATGATGCCCACACTGTGGTGGAGGGAAGGAATGCCAGAAAGAAGAAGATTGAAAGACTGGAATCTTTGCTGTCCTTGCACGGGATGGAGACATGTGAACTAATCCATCAGTATCATCTAGAGAGGCTAGGAGAGCAGATTCTGATAGAGGCAAATGAACAAGGATCTTCTTCCCTTGGCCTTATCACTGTTCGTTTGCAATTTGAGGAAGACTTTTTGCGAATTGAGATAATGAATTGCCGTAATCTTAAACCAATGAATTCAAATGGTGAGCTTCTACAATCCATCAGAGTCTCAAATTTTACCATAACCATGAATGAATAGAAGGTTATTCAATATCCTGTATTTATTTTGGTTAAAAATTATTATGATTTTCAACATAACAAAAGTAGATAATTATTAAATGCAATGGTTGAATTAATAGATGAATGATTGCTTTAACTGGTAATAATGATGAGGTTCAATCCAACTTCTACATTTGTGATAAGGTTACTCTCAAAGGCTGATTATAATTATTTACCATGGGTGGACTTGACGTACTACATATGGAAGAATACATGCAAACTGAAATGTCTCTCCTCATGTTATGTGCAACCAGTCAACATAATCTCTTGGGAGGGCACAAGGTGCATCATTTGTCAAGTCAATTTTAGTCAAAAATGTTTATTTTTTGCAATATAACAACATTACATAAAAATATATAACAAACAACAGTAACAATAACAGTATTGGGGAGCCCTGCTCTAGGAACATATTTGCTCTTCAGGGCATGGGATACTTAAATTGTACATTTTACATTGCTTTCACCGATAATTTGTATTTGGTTTGGTGTTATGGGAGTGCCATTGGTCCGGTATTTGCCCGAAGTGTAGGGAAACCCTTAAAAGCTGCCAGCAATAATGTACACTAATGTACAATACAATGTGCAATAATGTAATATGATAATGTTATTAAAAATAAAATATTGGCATTGGAAAACTTTAATGGCATTGGCAAGCCAATGCAAATGAAAGCCAATATTACCACGCTGGCCCAGTATTGGGCCATTATTGGCCCCATGTGGTAGGCTACTTGGGTCCCTTTTATATTTCATCATTGGTTATAAAGTTTTTTGCTGATGTTGATAAGTAATCCAGTCACATCAATTTTTTGTTTATCAAGTATTGTTGGAATTGTGAATGAAATTTGATTAGGGCATAGTTTCAAAAAAAGTTTAGCCTGCTGTTCACTCATAAATATTTTTTTACAGGGTCAAGCAACCCTTATGTGAGAATATACTTATGTCCTGAGAAAAATTTCATGGGAATAAAGAAACTCCGCACAAAAACACACAAGAAAACTCTTTTTCCACTGTTCGATGAAGTATTTACAATGTGAGTTGGTACCAAACCAATGTTGCATTTAAATCATGGGCAGATTTATGGTTCATTTTGAGAAGGTTATTTATAAAGAGTAAGCATTAACATGCCTGTCACAAGTAATGAAACTATAGCTCATTTGTCAAACCCCACTTGAAAAAAATGTGCAAAATCCCAGTTAGTACCATTGATTTATCTAAGGCAAGTGGGTAATGATTTAACTTTATCTAGCATAGTACTAAGTAAATTTTGTGCTAACAAGACTTCCTTTTTTAATGTTGACATTGGAATAATTTATATGTAAACTCTCAGATTATATTTATTTGATTATTGTCAGTGGATATAATTTAAGTTGCCAAAGATATCCAGAAGGTTTATGCTATTAGGAAAATGTACATGTTTGTTTATACTCCCTTCTGAATGTGACAATGGAGAATATGTAGATTCTTTTTTAAGGCTTTAGTCATCCTGGAAGTATTTTACTAACGAAAAAACATTCTCCTTTCATAGATCAATGTCATCAGAACTACTGCAGACCAAAGATCCTCTGGTTCATTTTGTGATCAAACATTATGAACGGGTAAATGCCAATGCATTTATTGGTGAGGCATATATTCCATTCTCAAAGATACCCTCAATAGACAAAACCATTGGGTTAGAGAATTTACCCCAGGTCCACCTTCCTCTTACGAGGCCTACTAATCCAGGCAAGTATTGGGATAACTTAATGCTTTAATTATTTTTCTTAATTTTTATTATAAGAAATTAATTTCCTTCTGAATAATTTTGATTGACTCTCTCATTAGTAATTCTGATTCTCATTAGTAATTCATTTTCTGATTCATGTTAGTAATTCTGATTCATTTTTATAATTAGAAATGAATCTTGTCCTGAATGAATTTGATCAGTGTATCAAATTTGTTAGTCTAAGAAATAAAGTCCATAGAGGTCTTTACACTCAAGAGTTTTCATCAATTCTTTCTCAATTTTCTCCTTTCCATCACTTGAGTGTTTCAAAGAATATTTAGGTGTCTTAAATGTCTGTAAAGAGCCTTAAATATAACATAATGCCTGAAATTTGTACATATTAGGGTGTTTCAAGTTGTTTACAGAAAATTCTTTTGAAGAGCTTGTTCTGTTGACAATTTCATTTGTAGTTTGAGTACGCCATTCTGAATTGAAATTACTTGAACAGACAGTTAAGTATTTTAAAGTATACCTCTGTGGAAAAAGGAATATGATCTGCTAAAGTACATAGTAAGTCATAGAAAATTATGCTAATGAATTGTCCTCTCTGGGCAAAATAAGTTTCTAGCAAAGTGATTTCTCTACTAATTGTCTTATTTTTCCATAGATTCCAAATTCCTGCTGGCGTTGAAGCGCCGACATGGTGATAAGTTAGCACGAGACTTTTACAAGAGTAAAAAATCTTTACTTTAACAAAAAGTACTGTTTTTATTTAAAAGTGAATTTATTATCATGACTTATATTAAGTCAGGGTAATTACTCTAGTTTATTATTTTCAAAATTTATAATTAACCATTTATTTTGACATAATTGGTGAGAATAAAAATTTTCTAAACGTCGAGCTGCACATCTGCTGTGTATATTTTTGTAAGTGAAAATATAATAATATATATTAAAAAGAATAGATCATAATTATTTATTTAATGTACTGCATTTTTTCATTTTCTGATAAACAGTAACCCAATCTCAAAATTTGGAGGGAACACAGCGGAGATGAGAACTAATTGACTTCAAAAACATTTTTGGATCTGGATTTTAAAATCATAATTTAAAAAAATTATGTATCATTTACAAAAGGAATTAATCCAGTATGTGGATATATTTAATGATTGGAGTTCCTACATTTAATTAAAATATCACTTTTCTAAGAAGATGAATTTTCTATTTAATTCTTCGAAGTTTTTCATGCTGGAATATGTCAATGGTAAGGATTTTTATGTGACACATAACAGTAATAATAATCCCAAAAAAACAATAGGCTGGTCCTTTTCTGATATGTGCAGCAAAAAGACACATGGCAACAAATAAATATAGATAAAATAATTATTTTTCAGGTTTACATTAAGGCTACTGTGGAGAAATTCTTGTGAAATATTTCTTTTTTATTGATTTGTTCATTTTAATGACAATATTTTGGTACCACTTCAGCTGGCTTCCACAGGCTGGCTGAAGTGTCACTGCGTGTTTTATTTCCAACTTAAATAGGTTGCTCTGCATTGTAGTCCATATTTAAAAAAACGAAAAATTCATTTTCAATGCCACTGAGCTTATAACCGTCTTCACCATTAATGTTGTTTGATCTTTGGCTATTTCTACAGCCTCTCTAATGATTATTGGGGAATAGCAGGGCTCTTTCAAAATTGATTTCTCTCCTTCCAAGTTGACTTGTGTGTTGGACCAGTCCAGTAGTGTTCTGATGTTGCAGACAGGTGGATTTTTAATGGTTCTCTGATCTTCCTGGGGGTATAGTTTAAAAGATCTTGAGGACTGACTGATGTAGGAGTACTCTCAGTCGTACTTCACCTAACACACTCCTATGTAGATATTTTGTGGAAGTGAATCCTTGAATTTCAGGAGGAATTCTGCTCCCTTGGTGGTGCATGTGTATCTATGCATGACTTTGTATTTGGAGAGAATTTTAGCGATTTTCTCTGTGGTACTATATACATATGGGAGGGTGGCATATGGTTTTGATTTCTCTCTGATTTTCGTAGACCCTGTGGAGTTTCCATTCAAGACTAATAGAGATTTTTGATCCTCTCTTATGTTGAAGTCAAGGTGGAAACGATTTCTTTGAAAGACATTCCATTAGGAAAATGTTGCTTTTTGCAGGCAATGGAATCAGTATCAGAGGCAAAATAGTGCTGATGGTACAGAGTTATAATGACTGATACCTACTGTTGAGGGTGGTGGTATGATGACGCATGTAGTTATCAGTCTATATGCAGAATTTTCTATGCGTTTCCTTTTTGTCTCAGAGTGGTAAAAGTTCACCAGTTAGATATTTATCTAATTCATGTGTAGGGGAATCAATCGCTCTGAAAATGGGTTGCAGCATTGTATACCTTAGGCTGGTTGTATGATCTTGGAGGTTTAGGTGTTGATTGTTGGATGCAATGTCTTTTTTCTTACAGGATGGATGACTGATTGACGATGCATCTTTATTTCTCATTGTATTTTAGCAGTTAGGTTGCCCTTCAGTTCTTCACAGGCTTCATTGCTGAGAAGCCTGCAAATTTTATTGCGTAGAACTCTCTCATCATTACAACAGTTGGGTTTATCTTGTCAGTTCGTTTTATGGGTAGATTGATATTTTCCCAAAGATCTTTCATTGTCCTTACTAGAGGAGTAACAATTTTTTAAATTTGCAATCTCAGCTCTAAAAACTCTTGGCTGTTGTTATTTTTGGGAGACCTTGCTTTGAATTCAATGTTTCTTAACTATTTCTTGGATTTGGTCTGCCTCTTGTTAAGGGAGATTTAAAAAAGTATCCTCAATGCTCCTCACTAGCTCTTCTTGGGAAAAATGAGGGAGGAGGTATACTAAACCCTTTTACTGCTAGAGGGCTGATATATCGGCCCTCTATAGTTGTGCTAACTGCCAGTGGGCCAGTGTGGATATATCGATCCACTTAAATTACATATTTGTAATATTATATTTCCTTCAAATCAGATACAGCAAGAATGCTTTTTTCATCCTCATAAAAATTGAAATATATCATCAACATTGAGAAAAATGCATAGTTCATGTATTAAAATTAAGTGCTTCAAATATATCTAAAACTCATAATCTTACGATTTCCACGGAAATGGGCTTGGCAGTTTTCGCACAGTCTACCTAAGGGGCTGGCAGTAAAAGGGTTGATGAAGACCTTTCAAGAGTACACTGATAGCTGTGTCACATAGGCTGGAGTGGATCATGCTACATAATAACACTGAGGTTCATTTGAGATGGATGAATCTATTCTTTTGAGATTTGAAGTTTTTGGAGGGACTGATATTTTTGAATCTGGTTATCTCCTGCCGATGGAGGGTCTCACTGGCAGAATACCAGGATATTATATCTAGAGTATCCCAATTTTTTTAATTCATGGATCCAATCAACCCCAAGTGTAGGGTATAGAGTTTCTGATAGCAGTGCTGTATAGTCCATCTAGTGTACTGAACTCTTTTCTCTCAGGAGTACTACATTGGCTTAGCTAAGAATTCTCTTCCCTTTCATAGACTAAATGTGATTTTTCACTGCAACAGAAGGTGGAGTTTTTAGAGTCTCTGTGCTGTTTGAGAAAAGCCAAAAATGAAAGAAGTGTCCCATTTTCTCCTGAGCTTCTCAAATCTTCTTCTTTTTCTGGCTGTCTAATCCCCATAGAAACATATAAAATTTTCATGAAGGCTTCCTGAATAAAATGTTTGAGTCCAAAATTTTTGAAAAAGCAATTTGGGAGCCAAACTAGAGGAGTACACAATATTTTTTAAAATTTCTAATCTCAGCTCTAAAAATACATCATGCTAACTCTGCCAAAATTATGTACCTATAAAATCCATGCATACAGCAGTTCTAAAGGCTTTAAATGATCAACTTAGGAGGAGGAATGTTATGATTTAATTATTCTATGCTTGTTCATTGTTCAAATTATTATTCATTCATTTTTGTTGTCTTAATATTTTGAGGCATGTATTAAGTGCCAGATATGCTTGTAAATTCGAAATCCTAAAGAAAATGTAGAGATATTATCTTGCAATTCTCTTCAGGGTATGAAGATGTTAAAGGTATATGGATGGAACCAAGTGAGCTAATTCAAAGGCTGTTGAGTGAGAATAATCATCACCATGAAATGAGAGAAATTAATTTCAGAACTGCTAAAGCCACCACAAAAAGGAAAGTCCAGGACATTAAAATTGTCTTCAAGGTAAATTTCTCTGTACTCATCCCAGTTGATTACTAACCAAAGACTGTGTCTAACAGAGCTAACTACTAGATAATTTAGTTTGAATTTATTCCAACACATTACTGCAACACTTGACAATAACCACAAAATAGGATCAAATGATCAGCTATTAGAAGACATTTGATTGAAAGAAAGCACCATTATAAATGGTACATATTTGAAAACTTTTCAATGACTTATGAATACATATTTCCTTGTTTTATTCAGAGAGAATACAATGCAAAATTTCGGTGAAAGAAATTACCTTTAGTATCCAGTTAGTGAATTAGTTACAAAAAAATTGTATTGTAATGTTCTTCAAAGAGTTGTTGGCATTCATTCTACAAACGATGCATATTACAAATATGTTTGCCCAACTGAATGATCAGGTTATCATACTAAGATGACCGCATGCAGGTAAGAAGTAAATACATACCACCAAAAATGTGTTGTCTACTCAAAACATGGCAATGGATGACCATCGTTATTTGTTGCAAGCATGTGAAGTGGGACTGTACCTTGATTGCTTCAAGGATCACCATACGAAGTAGAATGCATATTGTGATATTAATGTTTTTATTGTTGCAAGTGATAAGGTTGTCTCTTTGGATAGGGAAACTATCTTTGAGAGTTTGTTTAAGGGACTGAACAACTGGAAAGTAGGCTGCATGGAGGAAAATTTTGTTGTCTTTACTTGTAAGTTTGGGAGTGTAGGTTTATTTTAAAGTAGTTGTTGTAGAATAAGATATTTTTAAAAGCTCCAACTGCAAAGTCTGTTGCCAACTACATTGACTGATCACACCATCCGACCTAACTCAAACCTAATGTGAAGACCAATACAACTTCAATACAGGGCCATATTTAGACCTTTAAGAGGCCTTAGCCACTGATAAGATTTTGGTAACTTCATTTTTTTGTACTTCAAAATATAAAAAAAATTGAGCCATAAAATAGAATGTAATATTTTGAAATCAAAAAAATATAATGAATAGTGAAAAGTATTGTTTAATTTGTTTTACATCCACTTCATTTATGGTTGAAAAGTTTTCAAATTTCTGTGGTGCCCCTTTCTCTTGATGCCCAAAGTATGTTCTTACTGTGCTTTATGATTAATCCAGCCCCATCCCACTTTTAATTCGAACCCGTGGCCCTGTGGCCGACTAGTGTGTAGCTGACTACTGTGAGTGGCATTTTTTATTTATGCAATTTACTTTTATTAGATGAGCACAGGCTCTGTGTAACCTCTTCAGAACAGGGACTTGTGCAGGTTAGAAACGATTATATTTTAAGAGTAGGTACTAATAGATATGTTGTGCAATTGAGTTGACCTTGGAGAGAGAGAAAGTTATGGTGAGGGATGAAACCAATTATTATATGGGAATATTGTTGCTTCTTCGTTGCTTTATGTTATAATTATAGGTAGTGAATTTGCTGTCAGACACAGATAGATATTGAAATCATGAAAAGGAGTCATTGAGAATGATATGTTGATGGTGAATTTGACTGAAGAGGTCTTAAGAGAGGAGAAGATGGATTTGAAAGAACTGATGCCGCGGGACCAATGGAATAATTATTCCATTCCATTCCACGATAGTTTAAAATTTCGTAATTAAATTGGAATCTGTCCCATATTAATTTTCTTCATTTATTTATACATTCGGATGAATGAAGGAAGAGTTCGGCCGCTGGAGGAAGGCAGACGGAAGCCTTCCTGGGGCAACGAACCAGAAGAAAGAAGCGCTAGGGATGAACTGTGGAGACATCTCATATGGAGAATATTTATACGGAGGATAAGATAGCATTTAACAGATGCACAGAAGTAAGGGAGATAAGTAAAGGATATTGAATATATTAGATTGCGAGCTATAATGATGAGGTATTTTTCTTATGTGCAACGGACAACGTCAAATGTGTGTAGAGGATGAATGCTTGATACCAATGAACGACTTACTGCCTTTCCCTCTGCTACCAGATCTTACACTGACTGACATGAGCTCCTTCCGCCCCCTTTATATCCCCCTTTAGATGGAGGGGTGGGGGTTAGGAGGACAAGGCTGGTGACCGCCCCCCCAAACCTGACGTCTGGGTCCGCCCCTGGATGACCATCTACAAGAGGGGTGGGTTGGTGTATTAGTTAGAGTACTGTCCTCTCACCCAGAGGGCTCAGGTTTGAATCCCAGCTGTGGGAGATATTTTTCATTGGTAAAATGACCCCTACTTGAGTGATTTGTGGAGAGCATTCGAGTTTAGAGCTCCATCCGTCAGATGGGACGTTAAGCCGCGGCCACCTTGGCGTTTTTCGTTGATATCAAGCTAATGCCGAAGCCCAGTTTCTCTCCACCCTTTTTCCTTGCCCTTCCTTCCCATCCTTGTACCTTTATTCCCGGTCTAAAGCGCCTACATGTGGTAAGCCACTCGACGTAAAAGAAGAGAATAAATAGGGCAGAATATTGAAAGTAAATTTGATATTTTCATGGGCCAACATCTCCTCCCGGTATCATGTATACTTAGTAAGATATTTAAAGAGTACGTCGAGATTAGATTTTTAGCTTTCATCGCGTCGGAAAACAGCAAATGAGCGAGTTTGCTCAACGTAACGTCATCATCTCCGTTTCTTTCCATTGCATTGCGGTGGCGGCTCATCACCGGCGATACGAGTTACAGAATACGGGCCCAGGTGTGTCGCGGCACATCGGTTAGAAAGATCTTTCATTAGAGCATTCGTTTAAGGGTAAAATGTGATCCAAGCTACTGCATCTATAGATAAATTTAGTTTTTTAAGTTTTTTAAATGTTTTATTTGTTATTTTTTGATTTCCTTATCTTCATCTGCGTTCTTGAGTCCCAACCTCTCTTCTTTATTTCATACTTAAGATAAGAGTGTATCGAGACCCCTGGACATCAATCTCCGGTTTCTCTATAGTGGTTATTCGGGGGAGTGGATGGGCAGCTGAGGTCATTTGGGCCATTTAAGATAGGAGGGTATTTGGAAAATAGGAAGGAATTTTTCAAGGAATGGCGGAAGGGTGTAGAGAAACCCAGCGTCGGCATTAGCCTGTTCTTAACGGAAGTCACCAAGGAATTCAATCCGTGTGACGAAGTACTGCCCTTGAAATGCCCTCCAAAAAGCACTCAAGTAGAAAAAAGTATGCCAATGAGATAAAAATCTGTCACTGTCGGGATTCGAACTCTGACCCTCGGCTTGGAAAGCTCTAGTACTGGAGTAACCAAACCATCCATATCTCCTCGTAGAATCATTGGGCGTAGCTCTCCCACTGCTTTCTCTATCAGATAACCTTTTCAATTTACATATTTCCTTATTTTTACCCCGTTACTTACTTGCTCCTTACATCTCACATCGGTCTATGTCCTCCCCTGCAGCCTTTCCCATTCTGCTTCCCCGAACGGCTCTCTTGTTGATGACATTGTGTTTTAAGCTGTGCCGGACAACGTACAGTAAACTCCCGATTTTCGTTGCTAATGACTGGTAAAGGGTGAACGGATAATCGGGAAACACGGATAATCCGTTGTTTGGTTCTTTCCGGATTCATTTATCTACGGTGCGCCGCCAAATAAATAAACTCCCTAAGAAAAAAAAACACAATCTGCCAATGAAAAGATCCTCGCTGTACATAATAGCATTTTATGACAAAAAAGAATACTGCAGTAGAGCTGTCCCGGCCGCAATGTTTACCATATTTTTTTAAATCGCCGAATCTGATAGAGTTTGTAAAATAAAAATACCCGTATTTTTCCGTTTTTTGATCCGTCAATTATTTCTCAAGTTATAAGCGGCGAAAAACTGATGTTTTTAAACCTTGTGGAAAAGTGGGCGTGGTGCCACCTCTGACGTATATCGACTTCGTCCAATCACAACTGAGCCCGCGAAGCTACTTCGCCTCATCGCAATGGGGGGAGGGGGGGGACACAGCTGACTCTGCCAATCGGAGCAGTTGCGACAGCATCTGTGCGAGCAGACCTTCCGAGAACCCCCCTCCACTCCCTTCTCTTCCTCGAAAAGCAGTCAAGGACGGGAGGAAAATGACGTCAATGTTATCAAAGCAAATTTTTCGGTGGGCGTCACCTTTTGCTTATTTTAATTTTTGATTTATGAGTGAATGGTTGTGGCTAGAAGATTAATTTTTTCACTAAAATTCCTTTTTCGTTTCCATCTAACGATTTCGTGTACAAAATTGCGATTTCGGTTCCGATTAAACGCCCCCATTAGACACGCCTCGGATGGCAGTACGAAGCCTGGCGAAAGACATCGGGCCAGTCGGCAGGGCCATAGTGAAAGTCACGATTGGAGGAAAATAACAAAAGTTTACCTGCCTTTGAGACCACTGCCGATACACTAAATAGATTGGCGATGCACGAAAAATCCTCAGCCCGGATAACGTGCGCACGGATAATCGGGAGTTTCCCTTTTGCTGAATGGAAAATTTTCTCCCTTTCTCCCACTTCAAGGGCTTCTCACTCTATCCATTTGATTTTATTCATCTTCAGTAGTAATGCGTTTCAAATAGGTACTTACGATTTAACCTTATCTGCCACTACTATTGTCCATGCCTTATTGCTGTAAACAAGTATGGTCCGGATACACATAAAATATTTCATTGAGAATAAGAATAATAAAAGCAAAATGTCCTTGAGTAAGGCACAAAGACTTCAGTTTATTCTCCCGACTGATTTGAGAGTGTCACCGAGGAGGACATGCTTTTAAAGAATGGGAGACCTCATGGCAAACGATGGCTATCAATGAACTGCGCTCGATTAAGGGTAGCACTAGAACGTGGACGTCATCTATTAGGAAGTCTAGGAGAGGAAGTAGCCTTTACCCGTCTACGAATAGGCCATAGTGTCCTCACCCTCTCTTTCCTGTTTACCCTCGACAAAGAACCGCCTATATGCAACGAATGCGATTCTGTCATATCCATACGACATCTCCTTATTGAATGTCGCTCATACCAGAATATGCGGAGAAAACACGAGGTTAAGGGGTATCTTTGCGACATTTTATGCGATGACCCAGACAAAATAAATAAAGTGTTATTGTTTTTAAAAGAAAGCGGTCTCTTCCAACAGCTGCAAATATGCGAATACATGTGTTTACAACAAACATGTCTATTCAGATTCAATGACGAAACCGACTTAAACTACTAAACTCAGGGTAACTGCTTTATTTCTACATTCATAGTATACCACAGATAGTATCCGATATCAACCATCACTTCGCGAAAGTAGCTCCAGGCAAGGTGCAAATGACCACTGTTGTCGACGCACCTATAAACCCCAAATACTGCTTCAATTTATTCCTAACGAATTCGCAGACACTTCAAGATTGCTCAATCCCTTCGAAGGGAGCATTGAGGTACCTCATTGGCGATATGGCCACGGCGTAAATGAAACGCAATTTGTATCATCGTGACGAAAACAAGGGCGCCGACTCAAGTCTCACACCGAAGGAAATTCGTGGCTACGTTCCAGGGAAGTGGGGTGTCGGATCGCCGCTCGCTTCGAAGAAGAAGATGAGGACTCTGCCCCGCCCACTGTGGAGGGAAATTTCTAAGACCCGCTTTATTCGAGAGCTTCCTTATCACAGGGCCTAAATCTCCGCTACTACATTCCGTTGTACAGAAAGACTTCACAGAAGGAAAACCATGCCGAACGTTTGGAACTCACCACTGATCACTGCTAGGAAGCAATAAAGATAATGCATGTATTTATTCGTCGATTTGGTAGTATACACATTGGACATGTCAAGGAGTATGATTAACTATCACGAACGAAGAAACCATCAACAGAGACTAACAAATTATTCATTAGATTTTTGCGGATTTGACACAATAAGTGTCATTTTCTTATTAATAATAATAAAATACTACCGCTCTTGAATTCAGGATGAAGCTTTTTATATAACGATAGGCGCATATGGCATGGGGCATAACTAGAATTCCTTTTTCAAGCAGTCCAGGCATCTAATTGTAGATTCGTAGAACTTATATTGTAACTATTTTCTGTTGCGTAATTTGAAAGATTTTTCTCAGGGAGTCGATTGAAGCTTGCTGTTACGCAGTAGTCAAGTCCTAGTTATATATAGATATTCGAAGTAAAGTGCCCTTTTCATTGGAACAGTTACCGTAGTAATTTTATCAGAATATTATCTGCAAATGTATCGATTTTAATGAAGGTAAAAATAAAAAAAATTCGAGTGCTGGAAAATTAAACTTTTCAAGACGAATATTTCCCAGGTTCTCAGAAAAGAACTTGTCAACAGCAGCCATTTCTAATATTTAGGTTGCTGTTTTTGTATTCCTGATTTATTTTCCTAGTCTTTCATTTTAAAAGGGCAAAATAAGAGTATTTTTCCATCAAACTGAATAGCCATAAAACGATAATGATAAAAAGCCATTCGAGCAACCTAATACGACCTCCGCATGTGAATTTTACGATGCATTTTCATGACGTTTTACTTTCATTGCAGTATTCGTTGCAAATGGTAGATTTCTAAATCATCGATGGGAGAGTTACCTTCGCTGGTAAAAGGAACTTTATTTGTTCCTACTGATTAACATGCATAATGAATTCGGATGCGATTTCTATGAGGGGAAACACAGTGCTTCTGGCCTCGGTAGCCAGGGAGGTTACGCGCCGGCTTGTCAACTTGGGGATCGCGAGTTCGATTTGTGGAAGTAGTAGCATTAGCAGGTATTCAGGGTAGGCGCCAAGGTCATTTGCACCATTTGGGATAGGTGGATAATTGGATATGGGTAGGACATTTCAAGGAACGGAGGAAGGGTGGAGTTGGTCCTCATCCAAAAACTCCTCAGATTTTCGTTCTATTCTTCTGTAGATGATTCTTGTCAGTATCTTCGAGGTAGATGTCGTCATGCTTATTTATGGTCCAAATATTTTCACAGTTTTTGGCCCTCTTCTTTTTGGGAATAGGGATGATGGCATTCTTCTTAGAGTCCGTGGGTATGTCTCCTGTGGAGTACTTCTCACAGATAGTTTTTTTTACGGCTGGGTGAATGTCCTCTCTCTCAAATTGTTTATTATCTCGGTAGGTATGTCATCTATTCCAGAAGCCTTATTTATCCGCAGGTCCTGTACAGCTGCGTCGAATTCCGATCTTAAGATTCTTCCGATCTTAAGAAGGCTCCCAAATCATCCCTGTTGACTTAATTTTCCTATTCGATTGCTTTCGCATTACGATTATTTCTATCGTGCAACTGTTCCAAGTATTCCTTCCATCTCTTCACTTTATCTTCATTTTCAATCAAAAGTTCTTCATTATTTTCCCTAGTGGCATTACATCTTGCGGCACGTTCCTTGAAATGGTCCCACACCATCTTGTAGGCAACTTCCGCCTTTCCGTGTGCGAGGTTGTTTTGTACGTACATCTTCGCATAGATCCTTCATCCACATTTATCTTGATTTTCTAGCTCAACGCTTTATCTCATTACTTATTCTTTTGTAAAAAAGTCGCTCCTTTTCAGTTTCCGCATTTATGTGTTTTCTTCTCCCTTCAATCAATTCTAAAACTTCTTCTGTGATCCAAAGCCTCTTCTCGACAACTTCCCCCTCCCTGAACTTCTTTTAACGGCTTCCTGTGACCCGTTTTTGATGTTCTTCTCCCTCACTTCCTCTGATTCCGTAGTCTTGCCCTCTTCCATCTTGTTTTTCATTGCCTTCTGAAACGCCAGCCGTTGTTAAGTTTTTCATCGATTTGCTCGGCTTCTTGTATTTCGAATGGCATTTCAAAATCAATTAGTTGTCCTCACTTTCGATGTCTGCCCTCGGGTTGCTTTCACAGTCCTTCACCTTGTTTCTGAACTCCGCTTCACTAAAATTTAGCCAATTTGGAATTCTAATCTTCCTCTTAGCATTTTCCATGCATACCCATCTTTGGTCATGGTTTTTAAACAATGTGTTTTTCACCACCGGCATTTGTTGTGTGCAGAATTCTTCCTCTCTGATTCCGATTTCCCAATCCACATTTTTCAGTTATTTTTCCAACTCGGCCCGCCAACGACAGCTTCCAATCTCCCAAAATAATAACGTTTTCTTCTCCTCTTCCCTGTTTTATTTCTTTCGTGACATCACCATACGCTTTTTCCACTTCTTCCTCTTCATAGTCCATAGTAAATATGCTCCACAACGGTATCTGTAGGCTTTAATTTCCGTAAGTATTTCAACTGCAGTTGCTTATTTCTGAGAAACAGTGTATTTTTTCTCATCTCATTCGTAATTTTCGCTCTGAAACCGTAGTCCGGAGACGGAACCTTGGACAATGGAACTGTAAAGCAGCATGTCACGGTTTGCATGAAGAGATAGCAATTTTTTCTAGGACGAATTATTTACTGGCGTCAATAATATTATTATTGACCCACTGCCCCTACCCCCTGCCACACACCCTCGCGGTGGCTTGCAGGGTATCGTGTAGATGTAGATAATATTCCAACCTGTCATCTGATAATTTTACCGCCGAAGTGCGCACCAATTTTCAGCCCTGCGGCGTATGATTTTATCGTCTAGCAATTCATTATTAGATGAAGAATTCATTTAATTTGGCATATAAAATACTATTATGAAATTCATTAAAATAAATTCATAGAATGAAATTAAATATTTTTAAGAGCGTTGATAGGTAAGAACCGGTAACTACATACTTATTTCACTCAAATAAGTCTCCTGTAAGGTATTTAAGCACACAGTAGTCTACGAGCTTCAAACTAGAGGGAAGGCCTCGGATTAGTTGCCTCGAAAGCTCGGACCCTTCTAATCACGGTTCTTCCCACGAGAACGACATTAACTGTGAAATCTAATTCATTTGGATCCCATCCACTCGCTGCATACTTAACAAGTCAAAATTAACATGGCTCTGGCTTGTGGAAAATTGCCAGTCTTTTTCTTTCGCTATGATATTCCACCAAATCAAGCCTGAAACAACTACCTTTATAACATGGCTCTTTTTTCTTTTCGTCACATTTCCCTGGTATCCTTTTGGATAATCTTTTTGGCTGGGAGAATGTTTAGATGTACGCTTTTAAAGTGTGATATTTAATGGTATCACCTCAGGTGAAGTAACAGATACGTCGGGTGCTCCTCAGGAAAGCGTGATAGGCCCAATTTTATTTCTTCAGTATAGTAATAACTTGAATGTAGTAGTAAAAAGTAGTGCTCTCTGTCTTTTTGTCGATGATGCAGCAGTGTATTGGGAAATAAGGAATGAAGATGACAGATAGTCGTTTGAAAAAGGATTTAGAAGCGATTTATGGGTGGAGTATTACATGTTAGATTTAATTAAATTTGAAGAAATGCGCGGCAATGAACTTTTGGGAAAATAATAGCCCACAGAATACTTATTGCATCAAACAAAATGAAATATTTACCGTAGAATTGATTAAATATTTAAGCATCAGAATCACTTAAGACATATTCTGACGAAAACACCTTAGGGAGATTACAGTTGTAGCAAACTGTAGATTAGGATTCGTGAAAAGGGTTGAAGGGAAAATGCGATGAGAGAGTACGAGAAATATTTTACATGCCACTGGTCAGCCCTCATTTAGAATATGCCTCTTGTATATGGGATCCATACGAAGACGTTATGATAAAGGAATTAGAGTGCGTCCATAGAAGAACAGCAAGATTTGTTAAAGGTCGATATGATAACTGTATTACTGGTACGAGTTTAATAGAAGAACTGGGACGGGAATTGCTATCAGAGTGCAGGTTAAAATTTAGGCTAAATCTTTTGAGTAATTAAAAGGTGAAATGTTTGCAGTTGACGTCAAATGTATATAAGAACCTCTGCATATTATGGTAGATTTGATCTGACGAACAAGGTTAGAAAGATAGATTGTCGTAGGTGCCGATAGATTTAAAATTTCGTTTTTCCCGCGGACCTCAAGAGAACATAATAGGCATAAAGAAAACACGAGCCAACTCCACAAAAATTTTTGTGGATTTGGCTCGTGTTTACTTTCTATGTTATCATGTTTCACTCCCACTCCATATCGCCAGAATTGTTAGAATAGTCTGTAGCGCATGAAGCATGTTCATATCTATATTTATATCTTCTGACTATCCTGAGTTGAACACTTTGGAAGAATGCATTTAAAGAATTGGATTTTTATAAACTTGGTGACCCTTATTCCTTTATGGCCTATATAAATGTGTACTGTGCACTTATTTTCTGTATTCTCTCTCACACATAATCAAAAGTCGTTAGTATTGCACTCCAAATATTCACCTAGAGTCTTGCTCTTGAAATTTGTTAGCGCTTGCCGACATGCTTTCTTTACTCATGCCTTAGATTTTTTATAATTTACAGTTAACTCATCTCTTTCCTCTACTGATAGTTCCTTTCCTGCATTATTTATCCTGGAGTGGCATGCGCTTCATTTATATATGCATGTAATACCCTGGCCATCGCAAGGAGGTGTAGCAGGGGGTGAAACAAACCAGAATTTTTGTCGCTTCGGTGAAATTTCAACCTCCGCACCTGATTACAAATACCTGACGTATCTCCGTAATTAACTGGATGCCATTCAAGGTGGTGTGATAAATGCCTATGTATTTTTTTTGGAAAATGTAAGACATATTTTGTTATAAGTTTTTGGAAAAGGAATGTTACAGTAAAGTGACCGTATTGTCTTTATTTATGCTAACGTGAAGGTGCCATTTACTAGCAGATTTATGGTCATTTTTGAAACGTTCTGAAGGCGGGATGGAGACGGTGCCCCTTCGCTTCGATAGCGGAAATGTTTAGGAAGTACCTGACAAGTAGCTAGCTACAAATTTGTTTGTAGCTGACCCAACAAACCGAAAGTCTGAAAAACCGATTAATCTCCTGCAGCAATTTTCAACGGGTAGGTTTACTGAAGACGTTAGATATTTATTGAAAACCCCAGCATTATACTAGATTTGACAAGATAAATAAGATTAGAGAGATATTTGCCGTACCGATAGATTTAAAATGTCGTTTCTCCCGCGTACCATAAGAGAACATAATAGGCGGTATAGCAAAGGGATAGGTAGGTAAAAGTAGCGCTACCGAACGATAGTATATAACGACGAAAGAACCCCAGTCGGCACCCAGGGGCCTTATTCAGTAAGGATTCGGCACTGTCAAGTCTAGACAGTGACGAAATTTTGACCCTACGACCTAAAAATATATTGCATTTGCTGTTCCAACGATCAAATTAAATCCTTGTCCAAATGGGTAGAAATTTTCACGTGCGCAGATGACGAGGGTACATACCTAGGTAACTATTCCAGCAATTCCTGCAAAAATATATTGAACTCGAGCGTTACCAGGTAGGGAGGAAATACAGTGGAGCCGTAGTAGTATGTAATAAATTTAAAGCTGCTGTTAGTCATCTGTTTCTTCAAGATGCAAGAATTCCACGTACTATGGACTCGAACAGTTTCTTACGCCAGGGATTTTTAAGAGCATCGCAGCAACTTATAGTGTGTCATAAAATCGTGTATCTCAGCGAGATAGTCATTCGCTTGATTCTTCAAGTATTCGTTGTGGAGGATTTTTGGATTTCTCCCATATTTGGAAAAAATAATAACTTTCTGTGAGCACACCACATGGAAAGTAGGCATTCCTGCCGCAAGCCACAAGGACAGCTTGATATATTTCCTTGGAACCACGAGTGGGGACGAATATTCGTCCGGATGTTCCTCAAGGAAGTTCCATCACAACAGTATGTTGTGGAAAAATTTATCATAAATACAACAGGGCATGCCACCATTTTACGAGGATGTATAAAACAACAGTGCAGTAAACGGCACTACTTTGGGCTCGTAGGGATGGGAAAAGTAATCGGCATAAAAATATATTCGTCGGGCTTTCTTTATATCTTGAGGCTCTATTTTGATTTCTCCGAAGTTGAGGCAAGGTATCGATGGTGAAATGACGGTAGAATTTTTAAAAGGCTTCTATAAAATGGTGGATTCCTAATTTGTTTTTGACTTACGCAGTCACGATGCAACGACTTTAATATTCCACAAGCTAAAGTTAATATTGTGCCGTCTGTGTGATGACTATAATATTTTCTGGAAAAATGCATTTCTTGTGCACGTGCATATATCATCATAGTATGGATGTTAGTGGAAAAGGGTCACGGAACACTTGAAAGGACGAATACAAAGATCGCGAGAAAGGTGTAGCAATGCCGTATTTCAGAGGAAAACCATGCACTCAGGTGCAGGTAAATGCCAATACACATGCATGCTATCACGTCAACGACCAGATTTCTCGGTAGTATAAAGTATAAGTTTAAATATAAGCACTCCAAGTGCTGATTCTACCACAAGATGGCGGTTGCATGTTCCGTCCATTGTTGCGCCTAGGGAGCCTGTAAAGCTCCATTGTTGCGTCATCTGATAATAATCGCCTTATCAGTAGACTCTTTGAACCCTCTTCTTTCCCACTCATTTACGACTCTTTATTTAGTTCAGATAATTTTTAAGCTAACGAAGGAAGTCTAAGTCTGGTGTACACTTTTTTCTGATACGTGGATTTTTACTCAGGAGCCCAGCGGCAGAACAAACGATACGCGTATTATTAGTCCGAATGACTCAACTTTCATTTTCCGGTAAAACCTCCTTTGCCCGCCCGCGAACGAAAATGACTTCCTCCCTCCCACCGACAAGGATGGCCTCGCCTCCTTCACCAAAACCACGAATTCCGCCGTCGTCTTCTCCTGATTGTTTATTGCATCTTCCATTGTTCCGGAGCTTTGACAAATATTTGCTCAGCGATAGCGCGCAGGATTCCCGCGGCGGTGAATTTCACCGTCGCATTATTTCCACTTGTTTCGTCGGGAAACGAAGGCGAAGGGTATTTTTTTTTGTTCGGAACATTATCGGTCCGCGCCGGTGGATCGTGTAATGGCGGCGTTGGTACGTAGAACGAGCGTCGACGATTACAGTCCTCGCAAATTTCTTTGTTCTCCCCCCTCTCCGGCCTGAGCGTGAAATTCTCAACCGAAGCAAAGCGGTAGTCTCTTAGATAATGCGATCTCTCCCATTACGCCAGCTGAGTGGAAAATTTTTATGGGATGCTGGTGTGGTGTTATTACCATTACGAGTACTTACATCACAATGAGAATGGAGGCCTTTTTTTATGGGAAGTGAAATTGTTTCCTTGGGTCTAAATGGATAGCCTACACATTTGCCTGCCTCCTCTGATTGTGTCTAGTATTTAATCAGGTTCGATTTCTGTAAATATTTAAGTTTGTATCACCTCATTGATCTCACCTTTTCAACGCACAACCCGAGAAATTGGTGGGAGAGGCGTGATATGGACTCGATGAGGGGATATAGCCGTTAAGGTTTGTGGATGATTAGTTTAGATTAGCGCTAGTTAGCCAATAAGCCAAGGCTTTAAAAATTATTCTTGCTGCGTCGCGAAACCAATAAAAACGATTCGGAAAAGGAAACGTAATGAGGCTTCGATAAAATGGTGGATTCCTAATTTGTTTTGAATCACGCAGTCACGATGCAACGACTTTTATATTCCACAAGCTAAAGTTAATATTGTGCCTTCTGTGTGATGACTATAATATTTTCTGGGAAAATGTACTTCTTGTGCACGTGCATATATCATCATAGTATGTATATGAGCGGAAAAGGGACGCGGAACACTTAAAAGGACGAATACAAAGATCGCGAGAAAGGTGTAACGATTCCGTATTTCGTATTTGCCGTAGACGCAATGAGGAAAGTAATAAGGCTTTATAGAAAAAAGATGGTCACTTTGAAGCATGAGGTATTAAGCCAGAGCAGGTGGTAAAGTTAAGAACTCAACAGAAACTGGGTATAGCACGTGCGATGATCGAAGAAAAATCTCTAGCCGGCCGCGGAAGTCAGGTCGATAACGGGTCGGCCTGAGAGCCCAAAGGTCGTGGGTTCGTATCCCGCCTCCTGTGTTGCTCCTGCGCTTGTCGTAGGAGTCTTCACCATACTTCACTCCTATGAATGGTGTGACGCAGCTCTCTACTCGATCGTTCAGGTACCAACGAATGGCTACACTGAAGATGAATGAAAGAGATGAATTGCTAGAAGAAATGGTGTGTGATGTCCCAGAAGAAAACTTTTAATTGTAATGGGGGATTTAAAAAGATAGGCAAGAATGGGGAAAGGCAGGCCTCGCATGAAATATATGGAACAAGTTGTGAAGGATATGAAAGAGAAGAATTATATTCAAACATGAAGAGATTACCTGATAGGAGAATGTAGTGGAGAGCTGCGTCAAACCAATCTTCGGATTGCTGATTTCTGATGATGGTGGTTGATGGGGATAGGGCATAAGGGCATGGAGCGAGCAATCAACGCGTTGAAAAGGGATTGGAGTTTTGGCGAAGGAATTGATTTGTCTAAACACACTCATGGTTTAAACAACACAAAGAAAACGAAGAGCACGTAAAGAAAATCCCAGGAGACGTAGGTAGTGACTACTTTCCTTGACCAGTTTCTGTTTGTTACTCTCTCAAGAAATGTTATCTTTTTTATAAAAGATTGAAATATTTTAGAAAAAAAAGAGCAGGATTCAGGCAAGAGGGTGATTCAGGGCGTCTGGAGACGAATATTTCGTATGCTTGAAGGAGTTGAGCAATGTTTTTTACTCCGACCATATCTCCCAAACCCCTAAAAAACCCAAAACAATTCTTTTTGTACTCTTTATAAAACAATGGTTTTATAATTTTTAAACCCTGTCACACATGGACTTTTTTTAGCTCCGAAAAACAATTTTTTTCCAAACTTCTCAAAATCAAGTGATCTTTTCTCAGTGAAAAAAGTTCACATTCAATATTTATTAATATATTCTACACTAAATACGTATGAGTGCCACGGTTAGAAGAACTGTCCCGTTTCCAAAATAATTTCGTGGTGTAATTTTAGGCTAAGCTTGTGAAAAAAATTAATTTTGGAAGTTGCATTTTCAGTGACAAAAAGACACTTATTCTTGCGAAAAGTCCATTTAAACCTCCTCTAATAACATTTAGACTACATATGCCGTCTATTGACAGCTTTTACATGTCTATGTCACGTAAAACCAGTCTGCTGCAGCCTGTAGAAAAATAATGTAAAAAGACGATTTTCAGGCGTTAACTCAATGCACTCCTGCCTATAATTCAGGGGCGAATTTTTTTCTGCAAAAACGGAGAACGGCTAGTTGAAATCTGAGGTGGTGAAGCTCGGGCCATTTGTTGATTTAAAATGGAATGACTCGCTCCTGAACTTACTATTATAGAGCCCCTCAACACTAGTGAATATTGATTAATAACAGCTTATGAAAACTACCAAAGCTCGATAAGTCTTCTCCGTTAAACATGATATTAATAGTCGTTTTATGGACTCCAGGCATCCTGCTCGTGTGGTCCTCTGCTACTGCGAAGCATGGCGTGAAGTTCGCGCGACTATGGGCCAACCTCACGGTCCGCTTAGTAAAATTGAATGCCAACGGTTTTTAAAAGAATAGACTGAATATGTAATTTAAAGTAAATAAATAAATAAAAGTTAGTCATAATAAATTTACTGAATAAAAAAACCTCAGATACTAATTAATAAGCTTTAATTAAGTGCACCGTCTTCTTGGAAGCATCCGCAGCACCACCTAGTGGCAGGTAGAGGAAAGATTGTCACGTCACAGGTATAATTTAACTGCATGTAGTAGTTTGCCGTCGCGTTCTCGCACCAGGCACGTAGCCATGGAAGGGGGACTTCTCCCTCCCACCCCCCCGACTTTCTCCCTCCCCCCCAGAAATTTTCTCCAATTATTTTGTCATTCTGATTTTATATGGGCATGATGATCTGGATCACACTGGGTATTATTCAAGTGTTAAGCGTCTTAAAACGTGATCACTAGTTTGGCAGGGTGGTGATCGCCAGGGAAAACCTGGAATTGTCAGGGAATTTTGGAAATCTGGAAAATTCAGGGAATAGTCAGGGAATTCTCGTAACAGTCAGGGAGAAACTGGGATAGGAAATTCTCGTTATTTTTCTACCATTAAGTTTACCGGGCAGTCTTTCCCGCCCTTTATTTCACCAAAACATTTCACCAACTAAAACTAATGTCCGTCGCCGAAGTGCATAGAATAAGCCCCGTCAATTCGTTCAGTACTCAGTTGTAAATCAGTCGTTTAATGTATCCCTTTTGTATATCCTTAATTCTATATTTGCCTAGTAGTGTTAAAATTCATGATCACCGTGTATTCTCCTCACCACAAGGAATCCAAGGCTAGGTTGTTCGGAAGATTTTACCTCGCGTTCTTTTTAACTTCCGAGACTCAGGTCTAGAGTTAGTTGGAGCACACTAGCTTGTAGTAAATACGTGCTTGCAGTTCTAAAAATACGAGACGATGATTATTAAAACGGTAATACAAGTACGATCACACGTGTAAACAAAATCTTACGTAAGATAATCTTCGATTTCCATACCCCCCTTCGCGAGTAAGAAGAGTCCTCCTCCACTCCCCACCTTTCACGCTCGACGTAATTATTGAATAGCCCCCTTAGCTCCCTCTCGAAGCAATTTAGTTAGGTCACAAACCACCTCAAATATGATATTCCTAAATATGACGCTGCCGTTGCTAATTGCTTCCTGTTTTCGCTCGCAGTGGCGCGAGCACGTTTTGCTTGTATACACAAATATTTTTACATTTTTGGTCCCTCTTACAATCAAGGGGTTATTACCACGTTAATCAAATTGTTATTCGCTTCTAAAAGTCACTCGTGCCATCTGATTTTGATCCAGTCCAAGATCTTGGCTTTGGTTTGTATTTTTCGTGCAGCTTAGTGATACCTGTGCCGGGGTCCGCCAGTAAATTGGCCATTAACATTCCCTTCGATGTCTTTTCAGTAATCTTCAACTTCCCAGAACTACCACGACACGCCACCTCTTCTTCTTTGAAGAATTAGACATTGTCAATTTGTAATTTTACCGAAGGAAACATACACGGCCACGAAATACGATACACATGTATTAAAAGTGTGTACAATTTGTGTGAGGGCTTAACTTGTGAAGGTTTAATATATTTTTCATTAGGGCGGAGGATCAATATATTTTTTCATTATTATAGCTTTTAATGCATTGATTTTAGCTTTTAATATTTTCTGAATCTTGAAAAAAATTTAATTCAGCAGAAATAAAATATTCCGATAGTAGGATACCTTTTGGCGATCGGTCAGGGAAATTGGTAAAACCATCAGGGAAAAGTCAGGGAATTTGAAAATTGGTTATCAATAGCCACCCTGTTTGGTATGTGTGTGGTTAATAATTGTTATTTTCAATCTGATATGTATTCATAATGTGTTGAACGTCAGTTCTGGAGCCGTTCAAATTAAGCTTCATAACCAGGTAAGCAGTGAACTTTACCAGTGAGAAGAGATAGGAATGGGTACTGTGAAAGTAAATACCAAGCACTGAAAATTAAGGGAAGAGATTTGTAACATGTCGGCACTTAACGGGCAAGGCTGATTTGTTTCAAGTTACGCTACACTAGACTTAGCCCCCCCCCCCCGAAACAAATTTCTGGCTACGTGCGTCAGGCACCGTTGAATTTTTTTTTCACTTTTTAATTAACGAAGAAAAATAATTAACGTCATTTTAAAATCGAACGGCGTAAATTGTATGCTCTCCAAAGTTTATAAACTTCGGGTCATACCCAATGGGCGTGCATTTATGGCTTTGGTTATTTTAATCAGGGTCGCCAGCCAAACTTAAAAATAACACATTTTTAGTGCCAATTGCTGGAAACTCAAAATAGGCATTCCTTTGGGGAAACGCCTCCCAAGTGTTTTTCATTCGACAAAAAACGTGGCGAAATGGAATTTACGCGCTTCTGTGGCTGGCCCCAAAATAAGGATACGCTCATCACGGTGTCGAGTAAGATTTTCTTCGGAGGCTGAGTGGTAGAAGTGCACTTTAAAGCGACGTCGAATTCCGTGTGTTAAAAAAACAGACGTCATGACATCTTCAATACTCAAATACCGAGAAAAGTTTTAAGAAGCAGTGCATTGGGGAAAGTTGGCGGCTTTAAGTTTGCTCACTAGAGGGGGTTTACGTTGCGAGTGCGTAAGCGAGTGAGCGGCGGCGTCACACGGGCATTTTTTCCCTTTCTTTTCCTGTCGTGCAGCCCTTTATTTTGGCAAACTTGATGAACATACCATAGATAACCGGCAATCACTTTTATGTATTTCCTTTTTATCTATTCATTTTTTAGTTGGTGTATTTCCGTTTTGTTTTTCTATTGTTTTCTTTTGCAGATCGTCATCATCATCACCATGGGTCAACAATCCTAGGATTGGTTTGACGCAGCCCTCCACTCGATTCTTCTATCGGCCAACCTCTTCATATTGACGTAACTCCTCTCTTATACATCATTCACAACTTGCTCCGTATATACCTCACCCGAGGCCTGCCTTTTCCATTCTTCCCGTTCACTTTTCCCTCGACGATTGTCTTCATCAGGCCATCGTGTCTTAAGATGTGGCCTATTAAGCTGTCCTGTCTTCTTTTTAATGTTTTCAGTAGACATTTCTTCTCTCCCACTCTTCTGAAGACTTCTTCGTTTGTCACTCGATCGATCCATTTTATCTTCAGCATCCTTCGGTAGCACCACATTTCAATTGCTTCCAGCCTGGACTTCTCTGTTATTGTCCATGCTTCGCTGCCATACAGTAGAATGCTCCAGATGTATGGTCTGATGAAATGTTTTCTCACTTCCACACTTGTGTTTGCAGCTGTAAGCAGAATCTTCTTCTGGTAAAATGCCCTTTTCGCTTAGGCAATTCTACTGGCAATTTCTCTTTTACTTCGTCCATCGCTGGTTACTCGACTTCCCAGGCAACAGAACACTTCCACCTCCTCTATTTTTTGTTTTCCTAGTTTAACATTGGTACTGGCGGTACTGGCTTTCATTCTCCTACTGCATACCAATACCTTAGCTTTCTTTTTATTGATCTTCAGATGATATCTGGTCATTGTTATTTCCATATTTCCTAGTGTCTTCTTTAAATCTCCTTATGTTTCTGCCACGACTGCTGTGTCATCCGGCGAATCGTAGCATGCTGATATTCTCCCCGTGGATATTCACTCCCGGAGACATTTCTTTCACTTCTTGGATGAAAATTTGAGATAAAGAAGTAATTGTTATCTGGGGGGCCAAATTGTATGAAGGTTGATACATATGGAGTAAATAAAGAGCAAAGTGATATTAGGAATTTAATTTTACTAAACGCTCTGACGCGTTAATCTATGACACCATTTGTTCATTTCTGCGTGAATGAAAGACGTTGCCTTCTTGCCTTACACACAGTCTTACACTTAGCATATACTTCTACACGAAGAATACCCTTCTCTATCGACGATAACTATACATATTTTTTCATCTGTTCATGAGAAAATATGAGGTTCTCCAAATGTTACACTGAAGGTTTTGGAATTATATCAAACTGGCTTCATTTGTCGAATCGAATGATGAATCTGAGTTGTAACCGGCAGAATTCTGCTTTAAAGCAATCCGATGGAAACACGGCAGCGAGAATTTGTAATACGTATGCTCTCCTCATAGCTTTCCGTCCAGTATTTTAATGATCATTAAATGATGTAGGTGAAGACAATTTTAAAAAGCGGTTTCATTCTTGAAACATTTAAAGATGCACAGGCACATAGCCAGGGGGAAGCTTCTGGTGCTTCAGCTCCCCTCACCCCCCGAAATTTTTTCCCAATAATTTTGTTGATCTGATTTTAGCAGTGAAATATACCAGTGAGAAGAGATAAGTACGGGCACTGTAAAAGTAAATACCGAGCACTGAAAATTAAGGGAAGTTGATTTGTTTCAAGTCACGCAAGACTTAGCCCCCCCCCCGTGCAAATTTCTGGCTACGTGCCTGAAGATGTATGAAAGACTGGAGAAAAGTTGTGTTGTAGAGATCTAGAGGAGTCTCTCAATGAGTAAATTCCAGTGTCGGTGTCCGAACCTAGTAATACTTCCCCTCAATTTTGCAAGCATCTATGAGTAGTCGTGATTTCTTCCTAAAACAAAACTCCCTCCTTAATTATTAGGGAGGGATGGACATTCGAGTTCAGTACTCCGTCCGTCGGATGGGACGTTAAGCCGTGGTCCCTTTGACTCCTTTTCGGTAAGAGCAGGCTAATGCCGACGCAGGTTTTCTCTCCACTCTTCCCCCTTACTCTCCTTCCACCTTTCCCCCCGGTCTTAAGCGCCTATAGGTGCGAGTACATATACAGATGAAAGAATTTGATATATTGTGTTACAGTGATGGAGAGCAAAAGGAAATGTCGAATAAGCAATGAAAATATTATAAGATGAATGGCAGCTAAAAACAGGTGTGTTGAAAGTTTAGAAAAGGAGATGGGATGACATTATCGGACACATCATGGTATAAAATCGTCTTGTGAAGACAGCCGTTAATGGAAAAATAAATTGGAAGGCTTGATAAGGAAGTTCTTGTATGAGGGAGGTGTACTTAGTCAGTTGGAAAGGAGGAGAAATATAATTGGAATCGGTAATAGCAAGATTTTACAGAGAGAAAAAAGTCATCCACCTTGATTGGGATTCAAACCCAGAACTCCTGATTCCAGCCTGGTGCTTTAGCCAGTTAAGTTACCAATGCGTCCTTTTTCCCTGTAGATTTCTTAGGGCTTTGTAGAAACTAGGTGGGTAACTGCCATCGTGTTCAGGATGACTCATCCTGAAGACAAGGCAAACTATGCCTTCGAAACGATTGTGCCTATCAGCACCTTCTACCCCGGATGGGAACCTGAGGAAACTTCATCAGTATTCGCCTGGAAAACATACAATCTTTCATCAGTTAAGATTTCTCACGTCCATTCATTAATCCTAGAATATGATACACTGGAATTAGGATAACTCGAATCTCAAGGCACCATTAAAAAATTCGAATTATCTAAAAGATGAAAAAGTTTTAAATTACTCTAAACATCTAGATCCAACTAAAATCATTATTTTTTAGATATTATTAGGATATACCTTATAATATTTGTTGTGGATTGAGTGGAGTGGCGAAATAAGTCAGACAGCGTTTAACTTAACTCAACTGTATTAGCTAGATTTCACGATACATTCGCTCGTATGCCAGGGATGCGTCCGACATCCCGGAAGGTTTAATGCCAACTGGCGGACTCGGGGTTCACAAGAATGACGCCAAACGACAAAGAGTGCTGAAGGTCGCACTAGACAGACAATGCGATAAGCATAATAACTACTAAAACAATACATGACAATAAACATAATAACAATGAAACTAATACATGACAATATTGTAGTTATTATTTTAGTAAATTACTCTATATTTTAAAAGAAGTCATATTTCTTGTTTTGTAAAAAACTGTTGAAGTCGTAGCTTATATCCTTGATATTATTTTCTCACTCATAATATTTATCAATCTAAATGATTTAGTTACAGAGAAATAGGTCAACTAAAGGCACAGCTTCATCCACATTTCAGTCGGTACTTTCACTGTCTTTTTACACGAAATCAGCTTTCATAAAACAGTTCTTGATTGATTGAATAAGTTGCTATCACTTAATTTTATGCTTGTTTTTACACATTCGTAAGGTTTGAAGAATGTCTGTCATAATTCTAAGAGCGTTACCGTTTTATGAAAGATTGTTTTCAAACAAAAATCGCCTATTTTTATAGATTTTTTAAAATCAAGGGATAACCAGTGCCAACCATTAGAAAATCCAAGTTGTAAATTACTATACCGTGCTGTATCATTGACGCAAAAAGTTCGAATTAACCAAAAGAAAGTTCGATTCATCCTCGATTGGTTTGGTACAAAATGGTAGGGATTAAACAACATATTCGAATTAAAGAAGTTCGAATTAACCAAGTTCCACTGTATAAGAAGTGGGTTGAAGAATCGAGTGGGGAGTTGCTTCAAACCCATATTACGAGAGGATTAGTGGATAAAAGTAATGAAACGCTCTATGCCTCTATTAGAAAAAATAATGGGCCTATATAAGAGGCGTGCTTTTCCCTGTATTTACATGCGGCAGGGAAAGGCAGATGCTACAGAATACGTATTATTTAATGGAATCAGATCGACATTGGGCGCTGGCGATTTGTTTGCGGTGGAAATAAGAGAGACATTGTGAGGAGCGTCCGACTATATATGGCGAGAACGTTCTGTTAATTGAGTGAGTGTGATAGCTGCCTCGGTTACTTTACGACAAGAAGATAGCGTATGAGAGTGCGAGAGATATCGCCCTGAAGATTTATTATAGAAGAGAATGCCTTCTTGATGAATCAAGCCGAAGGAACGTACATACCGAGAAGTCCAAGGGTGAGAGTCGTGGAAGAAACCTCTCGATGGTTCTAGGAACTTATTAGGGACTGGAAGACAAAGAAACTGATGCCAGCAACTTTATGGTTATTTCCCGAAGGCGGCAGAAAAGAGGAAATATTTTGAGGAAGCCATTTTGATGAACTGTTGCCTAAAATGAAATTTATTAATTGCGCTTTTTCCAATTGTTACGGTGAGAATATTGATTTATAGATGCGTGGATGATGCGTGGATAGGTTTTATTCTTAAGGCAGTAATAGAGTGGAAATAATATATAGGCGGGGAAAGGAAGGAGGAAAATAGTTCCCTTCATGACCTTGTTACGTCAATTTACAATAATGGTTCGATTCAAGGTGGTTTGCGTGTACTAGTGGTGGAGGAGGCATAGCAGCTGATTGGAGAAGCCATGGGCCATCTTACATTGGTACGTAGGTACGGGCTGGCTACCCGTACTGATGCTCGTACGGATGAAGTAATTTTTGCACGCGTTAAAACTCAAAGAGTAGTTAGATGAATAAAGGAATGCATTTTTAAAATTGGCCAAAGAAACAGAGCAAACACGCAAATAAGTGCAAAATATTCAGTTGAAATAGGTTAATTTCGAACCAGTTTTAGTAAAAAAATAGCTCTCGGGAATCTAATGCATTTATACCTCCTTTTTGAAAAAGCCTAACCCCACCAAAGTACCCTCATTCTAGCTTCGTTGACACTCATAGGTAGCGTGCAAATGCCCCTCGAAACTGTCGGGATTATCTCGAATAGATAACCAAGGAGTCACGAGGTATAAACACGAATGGTTCGCAAATTTGGTGTGTTAAAACGGTGATTACAACCTCATTCATCGTTTGCCCTTGTGTTTTATCTCATCTGGGGGCTCTATAGTCGAGACAGATGAGAAAAAATCAAATGAAAACACTTACTGATATTGTAAAGAGCGATTCAGGCACACTGAATTTGCAAATCATTCGTTTTTGTACCACGTGACTCCTTGGTTACCCATTCGATATAATCCCGATGGTTTCAAATGCAGCCTCCTAGTGCACCCTAACGTCCTTGCTACGATCCATATCCATCTCCTCATCAAGCAGTATTTTCCTAACGTCACTACACAATAACCCTATTATTCTATTTTTTTCTCATTTAATGTTTAGAAATTACAATCTTATACTTCCCTGGGGAAACATCCTCGCTTAGTTCTGAGCTTCCACAAAATTTTCCACCTCGTCCTGTTGCTTGACTCTGGCGTAGAAAAAAAGTAAACACGTTCGGTTGCCAGGGGCAATCAACGCGTGCGATGTGTGTCCGCCGCCGTGCGATGATGACTTCGAGAAAGAGAAATCAGTCGACTTGTCTGGACTTACTCTTCCGTGGGATTTAAAAAAGTTACCACCTACCCGCCTTTTGGAGGGACGACGATGGTGATTAGGTTAAGCTTCCATTCTGACGAGAAATCGCAGCGCGGCCAAAGGCGGCCATAGTGCACGGTCAGGCTCGGCGGTGCGTGAACGAGACTACCCCTTCCGGTTTGAGGGCCTCGTGTGAGCTGTCGAATTCGTGCGTATTTCCATGTGCACACGTGTCGGTGTGTGTCGTGTCTTTGTGTGACTTTTATTCCTTCCCACCACCTGCGCAGTTCCCGACTCTCTCCACTTCCGTTTGTCGGCGCCCCCTCTTTGATACGACCCGCCAAAGAGGTTAGAATGTGCTGGAAGAGGCATTGGCATACTAGCCTATGGATGACAATAAAGCCATAATGGGGGTGCTTGGGAAGGATTAGGCCACACCTACTCCGTACAAAACATTTCGAGGCTCTAATGTGTATTTAAACATAAACAACTCTAAAATCGTACAATTAAGTATTTCGATAAATGCCATTATAACCTATAATTCCTTAATTACTATGTATATACTAACCATCTAGTGGTATGTGGCTCTATTATCTAATATGTTTCAATATAGTAGCCTAGTTGCATGTCACAGTGCATGTTTTGTGATCTTCACCCCCTGCCACACACCCTCGCGGTGGCTTACAGGGTATTGCGTAGATGTAGATGCCTTAATTGACGATCTGGGCGCGGTAGCCATGTCAGTATATTACCCACCAGGCATGGATTTGTTATTTATATCAGGACAGGACAATAAACGCTGCGTAATAATCTCAGCGTTTGGGGCACATCAAATAAAATCGTATAGCTTATATTATTCTGAACGACTGTAATTATCGATATTACCTATCGTTAAAATCGTTACAGCATTAGCATCATCACGGTCACCGTGTCTGCAACGTTTTTTTTACAGCAGCAACGATTATATGAATAATCTTTCATGCTCGATATATCTTGCATTCAGCCCATGGCCGAGAAAAAATATGGAATATTTTAAGTGAGACTTGGCGGTTAGGTTGATAACGTGCCGTCCTTTAAGCCTTAAGATCGTAGGTTCAAGTGCTGCATCGGACATGGTAGTCGGATTTTTGTTGGAATCAGGTTAGATTAGACGGTGTGATATAATCTAAGAATCTGAATCAACTTGTTCCTGAATGAATTCTCTTTCCGCATTCTTTTTCTCTCAGTCTTTTAATTGACTACTAGCGGCGGATGGACTTCCTTAAGGTGGCTGAAGCAGTAATCGTGGGTCATTGAGTGTACATAGTAATGACTTTTTTAAATACGACGGAAAAGTGCTAGGAAAACATTTGAATTAAGTACAACTAATTATACAAGCCATTATGGAAGTTATACAAGAATTGTATATTGTATTTTTGTCTTAATCAAAGCATGTTATCACTTAGCAAAACAATGAATGTCATGGTTACTATTGATAGTTTTCGGCGCCGCATTTGGAATCAAGATGAAAGTTACATTTAAATATGTTTTTTGTATCTTTGAGTAATATCTTTGTAACACAACTTCATTCTTCTGCAAAATTTTCCCCAAGCACATTTTAGCTAATACACTTCACATTCAAAGAGTTATAAAAAAGTAGTGCACACTCCCCATTCTCCCATCTCCATCCTTCTATTTCCCTTCCCCTTCCACTAAGTTTCCTAAAAAAATCCCAAACAGTGAGCTCGAGTCTGCCTCGAGGGAGGGGGAAGAGGTTTTCCCCTTCCACTCCTTCCCTCCCTCTTGGCTCTCTGCTTTTACAACGCCGACCGCGCGACGAGCGTACTCCAGTTTTCCACGCGGCGCGTCGGCCGAGACCGTCTTCTTCCCTGCGAGCAGCGGTGAGTCTCTGGGCCTTTCCCCGCTCTCCTTCTTTCCGCTAAAGGCTCGTTTCAATCTCCTCCCTCCTCAATGTCAACGGCTGTCCATTTGTCTGCCTCTCGTGGCTCTTCAGAGGACGGTTCGCTTTTTTCCCCCACACAATCTCTTCAACCCTGTCATCATGTCCCACGTTACGCTGAGAGACTTCTCTTTCAGAGTTCAGAATGAACCTTTCGCAGTGAATTCGAAATTGATGTTTTATTCATCAGTGACACTGATATTGTTTCTTGGGTGCCTTCATTGCAAGTATGTGGTAGGTTTCGTCGTCTATGTAAAATTGTTGACCGCACAGGCTTTGACTGTCTTTGTTTCCATGCGGACAATGAAGAACTTGAAGACTACAATAAATATAGGCAGACATGCTAACGGTTACTGGAGGGTAAAGGCAGGTTTTAGTTTTTGTTTACGATATGATCTTCACTGTGACGACCGTTGGTAACAAGGTGCTTAGAGTACTCATACTTCCCAAATTTTAATTTCTTAGTGCATGAGCCTTTTTTCATCACATAAATGACAGTCTATCGCTGAGGTAAGGTTTTCATGGACCAATGCTAATATTGTCTTCCATCTTGGGATTGCTTTTCGTTTCCAACTATCTCTCTTTTGCCTTCTGTACATTTCGTACATCCCTTCATCCGATTCTTGATGAGCATCTTCTCCTTCATCTCCTTCTCTGGGTTATTATTCAACCTTCCACGGCGGCCTCCAATATCCCGTTGCCTTTAATTTCTCGTTCCATCCCCCTTCTCTGCCTCTCTATTCCTCAAGATATTTTCTTTTCTCCACTACCATGCTCAGAAATTCTTCATTTGCCTTACTTACCCTCTCTTCTTCCTCCAGTCCTCTCC
The DNA here is from genome assembly GCA_933228895.1 of Platycnemis pennipes. Lineage (NCBI taxonomy): Eukaryota > Metazoa > Arthropoda > Insecta > Odonata > Platycnemididae > Platycnemis > Platycnemis pennipes. Next base: position 90,423,547 of record OW121850.1, on the reverse strand, counting down.
AAACCTCTATCGAACGCCTCAAAAATAATTCCTTTACTCTTTCCCCAAGGTACAGTTTCACTACAATATGACACTTCGCTTCATTTCAAATCCATCTGCCTTTGGATCACATAATTATTATGGTACCTGACATGTGTTCAATCCTGTTAATAAAAATCTCTCTTTTGCAATCACTGAGGTAACCTTAATATTTTCTGTTCTACCGGCACCTTTCTTCAAAACTTTCCCCAAGTAACTGAATTTCTCCATTTCATTATTTGCTCTATGTTTTTGCTATGATTATTTTTACTGGGGTATCTTATCACTTTTGAGTATTCTTGTGACTAAACCTCTTCCTTTTTGGTTACATTCATACCTTTGATTGAATTTTAATGCTAGTTTTTGGCATCCGTTCGATGTGGTTGCTTAAGTACTGACTCGCTATTCAGCGAGGCCAGGTTCTAACTCAGCTATTGGCCGAATTTTTTGTGGCACATCGGTCATAACTTTTGAGTCCGTTGTGTAGATTCCGTGCGTAAAGTAATCAAGTTCAGCACACCGTCCGTCAGATGGGACGTAAAACCGTAGATCCCTCGGCGCTTATTGTTGAGAAGAGGCCAATAAGGACTCTGGGTTTTGATCTACCGTTCGCTTCCTTCGTTCTACGTATGATTGATTAATATGAATATTCTGTTACCCACCAATCATATCACCTAGCGTGTAAGTAATGCATGTGTGGCGATCTGTCACCCTCTACTATATACCCTCTCGCAGGATATTACGTAGATGTATCATAAATGGCACAAATGACCTTAGCCGTCGGTTACTGCAGCAGAGCAACGAACGACCAGTTTCTCAGACTTGAAGCATTTTTTAGTTAACGTTTGGTCTGGAATCACCCCCTGCAGCACGTCTCATCAGAGACTACGTAGCTGCGCTGCACTCTCATATGCCGTTGACCTATCGGTCCCCGGCACCGAATACCTTCGCTTCCTGCCAAGGTCAGGGGAATCCCAGAGCAGATTGCTGCGAGCGTATCATCAATTTTTTTCGTCCAACTTCTCCCTCTTCTGGAGGGTTTCCCCCGTGTCTCGCGGAAGCTCCCTTTTCCCCCCAGGGGGGGGGGGGGATTTGACCTCTATTTCGCGAGGTCAATCCGTCTGACCGTACTCCGCGGACGATCCCCGGAATTCATCATCGGTCGCTTGTCCTCGAGATGATTTTGAGAATATCCCTCGCGTTGAGGCGGCAAGTTAATTGAAATGAAAGACTGACCCCGGTTAACCCCGGTGTTGGGATGGAGCGATGTGTCTCCTGTGACGTGTTCCGTCTTTGACCACCAATGGAAAAGGCCCGTGGGTGAGAGATCCAGTTTAAACTTGGATTCAGTGCTCCATTCAACTTCCTGGTCGTGAAAATATATAATACACCTTTCGAGCGTGAATGGCCTAGAGTCAATGAAATAATCGTGTTTACGCTTGGTAAAAACTGCAGCGGTGTGTTATTCACCATTGCATATCATTGCTTATCTTCATATGGTTAATTGGCTTGTCTCTGTCCATGGATATAACAAAGAACGTCTATATATACTGTCTGTCTACTACATGAGCGTCTATATACCTTGCAAGTCATTTCGAGGATGTGTGGCAGGGGTTGAGTTGTCACCTAACATGCTAGATTAGCTCAATTTACTAATACTTCCTACGTAAGGAGTGCTATATTTGAATTTCTTTTTTTATTTATTTATCATTGACCCGAAAACAACACGTGCGGTCTTTACATCGGGTACTTCAACTGATAACAATGACACAAGAACAGACATCCATGCCCCGGGGAGAGAAACACCTCCCCGTGCGGGATTCGAACCCGCGACCCTGGGATTGACAGGCAAGGGATTTACCCCGCCGCCACCCGGGCCGGCGGGGTAAATGTACTATGCGAATGTATTGCGAGACACGCTATACATTCTACTTTTCATCCAGCATGTACAGAACATTTGAGAAATATTAGGTGTGCATAATACACACTGTTATTTCTTGCAGACATGCTCAAATCCTTAACAAAATCCACCATCTCAACCTCATCTCTGTGTGTTTGTATCATTAATCCGTATCAATAGAATGAGTGAAATTTCACTTGCATTTATGGCAAAGTTATTTCATGAAGGCATCGTGGTTTGAGAAGTATTGACGTCATTATGATCGAAGATTATCCGAGGAGAGAACGAATATTTGAATCTCGTCATGCGATTCCAAAGTTTATTAAAAAACACAGGCGCGATAATTTCAATAACCGTCGATCATGCCTGAGCCCAAAGGGTTTATTTTTGTGACCAGGAAGTTCCGAGTTTCCTAACTGCGAAGTTTCAAAGGAATCCGACCTTGTGCCTCCGTTGCTGGACCGATTGGAGTAGGGCTGGGTCCGGAGAGGAAGGTTTAGACATTGGCTCAACATTCTTTTCCTGCTCAAAGGAAGCGAGGAAGGACCGAATATCGTTGGACCAGCTCCTTTTCTCTTGCTAAATAGGAGGAAGGATATAGTTTTATTCCCCCTCCCCTCCCCATTCCCGACGGAGTTAACTCGTGATGGGATTCAGGTGCAGTTTAATCCGTCTCCACCAGTTTTTCACCGCTTGACGCAGCTGCAGAGATCAAAGACGCTGATCACCCGTTCGTGTCATTGGAATAAAAGAAAACATACCGAGTCCATTCAGCACTCATAGGCTACGAAATTCAAGCTCGGATTTGCTCATAGTCTCAACAAGAAACTCTTAATTTTATATTAAAACTCTAATAGTTTTACATTAAATATTTATGTATATACTAGAACAAAAAATTCCGTATTACTCTCTTTAATGATAGCCTTATTAAAAAGCATGCAGCGAATATAAAATGTAGTGCTTTACTCTTTATCTGTTATTTTCTTTTCTGTTCATTAATCTCATTACCGTGATCTGAGTATTGCACCCGTCGACAAGCATCTAGATGTAAGGGAACAAGAGGACAAATAAGATTCAACAAAGAAATGATTAAATATTGTATAATTCCTTTATCTTCTTGTCTGGGTTGATTTGCCGCATTTTGACTCTTCATGTCAAATTCACTAAGCTTTTCTTTATGTAATCAATGTGTTAATCCCAAGCAGAATCGCTTTCTCGTTTCCGGAAACGGAGAAACACTTGATGCTGTTTTCATTTAGGGAGATGATCGATAACTATGGCCATTTGCTCCAATAGGATTCTAAGGGAGTTCGAAAAGGGATAGAAATGTATAGAGGGAAGGAAGGGTGGACCCGGCGTCGACATTACCTGTCAAAAGACGCTAAGTGGTACCCTGATTTGCATCACATCCAAAGGACATAGTACTACTCTACAAATACTGTGCGCGCGGGGCCGTGTGCCCCAGGTTATGCTGAATAAAAGGGCGAGGGCACCTTCCAGCGACTCCGTTTATTTCCCGCTTGATTGCTGGCGAAGCGCGCGACACATGTCCGCGTCCACACGCTCCCGGCTTCCGACGAACACTACTTGAGAAAACCAAGCGTAACCCACGCCGAAAGCAGAGGGCCAGGATGGGAAAGGGGTACTGAACCCTCGATTATCGGTACCGCCAAGGAATTCCCACCCCAAAGGGTATGTGCGAATCCCTACTGTTGGTGACCGCGGGAGAAAGGGACCGGCCGACACTGCCGAGACACCAAAATCCGGGGAAAACCAGAAAAGGGGCGCCACTCGCCCCTGGAACCGACGGGGGGCGGGGAAAAGGACTCAACAAATACTCTTAATAGAGCATTCTTATACGTACCAATATTCCGATGATAGGTCTGCAACTGTCACGAATCGAACCCGGTGCTTCCTGAAAAAGTTTCCTTACCTCCACACCATCTACATCTACGCAATGCCCTGCAGCCACCGCGAGGGTGTGTGACACGGGGTGAAGATCACCAAACATGCACTACTGACATGCAACTAAGAGCCGCAATGCTACTACTTCATAGAAACAAGTTATATAATAGAATCACGTGCAACCATATGTTTAGTAACTACATAGTAGTAAAAATAATACTGGTTATATCTTATCCCAAGCCGGAAATCTCCTCTTTTCCTCCTCAAGACAATTTTCATTGCGTAAATATTATACGCATGTGCAAATATGCGAATTGCTCGCTATGGAAAAAAGGATTTCCATAAAATAATTAGCATTCATGAACTTAACGAGCCTTCGTTAGAAAGATTAACTATTCGAAACTTCACAGTTCGGAGGTTCACCGTTATTTCCTACCGTGCAAATATGCAAATGAACCAACGTAAATCAGAGGATGCGGCTTGTGTTTTCTGTGGCCTAAAACTTTTCGAGTTTAGAATTTTGTTCCTAATCTTCCTTAGTCTTCATCCCCGTCTATTGTTTCTCGGTCCACCCCTGAATGCGGCGCGTGTCGGGCGTGACGCCTACGGATGCCGGCTGGCGAGGCCGTCACGCTACCGGCGTCCGACCCACCCCCCTATAAACCTCAACCCCCAGTCCGCCCCGCGTTGATTACTCCAGCTCCGACGGGTGCGGGAGGAAGAGAGAGTGTTTTGAAAGTGTTCGGAAACGGGGGAGGGGTAGGGGATGGGTAGGGGTGAGTAGGGGGTGGGTAGGGGTGGGAAGGCAACTTACCCAATCTCCTCTTCTCCACCCCGTTGTGCCTCGCTGCTGCCCCCCCCCCCCCCCCCTCCTTGAGTATTCCAGTATCGCACCCGAAATGCCTGCTACCGGACGCTTTTTTACCACGCGGACCGACGGAAGAAGAAGAGCGAAATTCGTGTTTCCTTGTTGATCCAAAGTTTTCTTCTCCCATCAACAAGGGTTCGGCTCCTCCGTGCTTTCTTTGAGCAAGAAAAGAACGTGGAGCCTACGTCTAACATCAACATTCACCGAGAGGTGAACGGTGCGGCGGGGAGACAATTTAGGTGAATGATTTACCCGGGCGAATTTGAAACCGTGGACTCTTACTGGCGATGGTGTTAATTCCTTATACATCTATTATAGTAGTGGTATAGCGTTGTTTCAATGCTAGTAGTGGTATATTGCCTAATTGAAGCTATCCAAGCCGTCTCTCCTCTTCGAAATAGTCTGATCCAGTGACTATTCTATCACTTGGGCATTTTAAGGGAATGCGACGTGATTTACTGGGGCGAAATTGGGACATTGACCATCGTAGACACTCGTTTTTATTTTTTTTGTCACCTGGACGCAGACATTCATTCATATTCTTACCCTCACTATGAACTGATTCTAATTTCGTTCCTGTCGGTCGAGCAGAGGAGGAAGTGAGTGTATCAGTGAACGCGAAGTGATTCACCCCTGGCGAAATTGAGACCTTTGGTGGTGCCGCTTCGGGTGTTCGCTTATGCATGTGTTCACGAAGCGAAAAGTGCTCTTACGATTTCCATTTCAGCAATTTCCCGGACTCAGTTCCCTTCCCTCTCCCGAGTAAGGTTGGGATGGCGACGTAACACACAAAGGCGGAATTGAGGCGGTCTAAGGTAAAAATCTCTTCGTCCGTGTCGGTGGAGTCATAATGGCTCCACTGTTTATCTTCCCGTCACTTCCCCTTGCTCGTTAGCGAGGCTGAAATTGAGACCTCCGTAGGTTAGTTGAAGAGAGTTCTCCTATCCCGTGTCCGTGGAGTAACAAGGTCTCCTCTGTTCTTATTCTCAAACCTTTCCCATGCTAAATCAATCGGGCCTCTCTCAAGAGTGACGAGGAAGGGAGTTGGGGCGAAATTGAGACCGTTGTTCAGGAGGGAATCGCCTACCTCCATCTCCGCGGAGTGGTTAGGACTCCTTCCCCCCTTTGTTCTTCTTCCCCACCCTTCCCCGCATTCAATTCCTCCTTCGCACAAGTCCAACGTCATCCTTTAGAGTGTTGCTAATACGGTCAATCGGTCTGGGGGAAGAGTGAGAGACCAACGGGCGTAATAGTGGCTTCGTCAGTATCCTGGGGGAGTCCACCGCGGTCGGAAGTGGGGTTGGCGGTGAGGGAAGCAGGGGGGGTGGGGGGAGGAGGGGGGATAGGAGGGGAGGGGAGTGCTTGGTGCGCCGATACAGAGCGCGGGGGGAAGTCATTCTTCCTTCGCCGGCGGAGGGGTTGGACTTTTCTCCTATCCCGGTGCAGCAATCGGTCTCTCAAGATGATCGTCTCAGGGCATCTCTTCTCGGAGATTCCCCCCCTCCCTTCGTCTCCCTCAGTATTTGCTCTCTCGTGAACACTTCAGTGTTAGTCCAGTGGTTGGCACCGCACTCTCCAATCGGCATTGGACGCTGCACGACACCACTTACCACCCCCCCAATCCCACTTCGGCGAACTGTCGTAGTGATTTGACAGCTGTTTCGGCGACAATCTAGGCTCTGCCTTCTGAATTTCGCCCATATTCTGCAAGACTGTGTGTGGAGAATCGTCTCCAGTCGTGCTTCTATCAGTGGCACGACTTTATTCGTTCGAGACTTTGATTGCTAACATGAGTTGAAGGTTGACAACAATCGGTGCTGAATGTTCTACGTGATCGTCCGGTGGGAATTGTTTTAGAACTGATCCACCCATCTTTGTTGATCGCGAGCGGGAGGAATCTTTGGAGACAAGGAGTGTTGTGCGATTGTTTTTGGCCTCTGGTGTTTTTTTTCGGGTGAGAAGTGGATTGCGTCCCCGAAAGTGCAACTGCGTTTGGCCAAGATTGTTTTCAAGCGAGAGTTGTTTGATCGCAATTCAGTCAGTGTGTCCTCTCCTCATTCGATCTGCTCGAACTCACGTCCTCTCGCTTACAGCCTCCGGGTCCGGCGTCCGCGATGCAGGAGTGCTTGAAGGGAGATGGAGGAGGCGGATTCGTCTTCAAGAAATCATCGCCGTGGAAACCCTGGAAGAGGAAGGGACGCAAGGTGGGACCTGAACCTCGAGAGTAAGTTTTTTTTTTGTTTTTGAATGTTTTTAAATGGAGTGAATGGATTTTAAGATGCGACTCCAAATTCTATTGTAGGTGTTAAGGTTAATTGTTGCGTTAAGATGCTCAGGCTGAACGTTACGTTTTCACTCAAGCTTGTTCCTGAGAGTAGTCTGAAATCAATGTCTCTCTCGGCTGGACGGAGTTCGAACCAGCGGCCCTTGGGTTGTCAGGTGGGCGCGTAACCGACCTTGATTCCGCGGTCAGCCCATTTCTCGTCGGTCTCCGCATATCGTCAACAAAACTTTCTTCGCTTTCACCAAAATAACATAGTAATACATAGGTATATGAAAGATTTTGTTTTGATTCTAAATTTCGTGGAGCAACGTGTTGTTCAAGTTCATACAGGACTACCTGCCGTCAACTTTGGATCAACATCTTCGGTGGGAAAGTTTTGTGTTGCAGTATTTCAGGACGCCATACAATTTCTATTCATGAAGAATAAATCAAACGGGAAATTCCGTATTCATGATTTATTTATCTATTGATGGTTTAATGAATCATTTTAGAGAATATGTGCATTATTAGCTTACTCTATCAATTAGTTACGTTCGTCTCCCACCGGAGTGATTTTACCCGAGATTTGGCCGAGTAAAACAAAGTCGTTTCTGCGTCCTGATGTTCATCATTTCTTTACTTCATCTAAAGATCAAGGCAAACAGCAACGCCGGTTAAAAAGGTTTGCCGCTGGTGTTTGAGCGAATGTATTAAGTTACGAAAAATAGTTTTGTTATTATTGTGGTCAATTATCGCGTATCATGTTCACCTGGTATTCGCTTATCCTCGCAATGGTTTAGCAATAGCTCTCTTCCAACCTGTCCTTGAAATCTTCCTGGCGAAATAAAAAAAATATCATAGGATTCGGGCAGTAAGAGTTACGAATCATTAAAAAACGTTTGCAAATATTGTGTGAAATCGTTGCAGTTCTTGCCCAATTTTTCTTTTTAAAAAGCGAACTCACAGGTTTTATACTCAATATTTGTAATCATTATAGACCACTGTATAGAGTATTAAAATGCATATTTCGAGTGGTTATGCAAGCATTGATTTTTCATGATGGCAATGTAGCTAAGTTTTCAGTCGTTTTGTGGGCTTACGTGGGCAATTTATGAAAATGGCTTTCCGTTGCAAAATCAAAATTTTAAAGGAGGAAAATTCGCCATGGAAATCATGAAGCTGATGTTTGAGTAATTTTAAGACGCCATTTGGCGAAGTTTATTTGCTGCCATTGATGGTAAGTTATGAAGTGATGGTAAATTATGCACCAGCTAATGGGAATTGGTAGCCATAAATTGCTTGTTTTATGCGAGGTTTATCACGTGAAAATCTTGCTTATGAAGTAAAGGTGATGAAGGGAAACGGTGAACGGTAATTTTTATAAGAGGAGTAGATCGAAGCTGAGATAAATTTGAATGATTGGAGAATAAAATCGGTAATTATTGGTGTATCGTCTAGTACCACTCTGACAGTAGCACTTACGTTCGCTTGGGTACTGCATGCGTTTAGGTCACCATCAAAGTTACTGTCGCTGAGTTTCCGTGGCATTTCAACGACTTGAGTTTATTTCTAGCAATCATTTTCGCTCGTAAGAGTGCTTCTCAAACTTGTTCTGATAGGGTTAAAAATAGGTTGACTTTAGCCCCATCTATCCTTCCGATTTTTCTGAGCTACCTTTTACATTTCTTAAATCTACTGTCCCTAGAAATCCCATTTTCTCGATATGCTCGGTTGTTTGTTGAGAGCGTATGGCCGGAAGTTGACCTCTGCGATGAGGGTACGACACGCTCGGGTGAACATGGTTATGCAGGTTCCTTGTTTTGCTTACACTTATATCCTGACTACCTCTCTCCTATTTTTGTTTATTTTATCTTCTTCTTAACCAGAACACACATTTTCCATTGATTACAATGTAAGATCCTATTGTAAGGCCAATAATTCACATGAAATTTGTTTACCGATTCTCGATTTGTTTATCGTACTGCAAACCGATGATAAACGGTTTTATTTATTTATTACTTTAATAATTTTCCTCCGTGTTTTCTTTGTTTTTAGTATCGTTGTTGTGAAGTCGGTAGTATTTGAGCCTGCGCTGCGGAAATGCTCTTATCGCCATGGGAACCGTGACTCGGATCCTATTGATGCATTGATGTGGTTTATTTACTTCTTCATAAAAATTCAACCACGTGCAGAAAGATTGCGAAATATTTTCAGTGCGCACAACTCAGCAATACGGCGAAAACTTATGCCATGTCACGTTAGTTATTGTGTTCGTCACTTCTCGATATCAACCATTTCTCCTGCCTTGAATCGTTTGGTCCAATCAATTTCATGAAAGTGCACACCTTTATGCGTGGCAATTTTTATACTTATCATGAGAATTTAATGACCAAAATTTTCAGTTTTCGTTGAAAATGTTCCCCTACTCAAAATGGATATGTTTTAGTTACTACGCTTTGATTGCAAGAAAAATCAGGTCCTACCACACTGTTGATTCCAGGGTGTTTTAGGAATGTTGCTGTTTCCTTATCTCGTCCTCAGGCGCTGTATCATCTAATAGCGAGTTTAATCAATGGCTTTTGTTCTTACATGTGAGGAGCATATTTTAATGATCTACTTAGGACGCGGTAGAATCTGTGACAAAGCTATAGTATGAAGTAATTCTGAACTTTTCGTGAGCCCTTAAAAATGTGCTTACTTGGTGACATTGCTGGAATGGAAATGGAAATTTTCAATTATCCTTGATTTTGACCCGTAAGTAACTCTAAACTAGTGTTAATGATATATTCTCACTATGGACTCCTGAATATTATATTATTCGCAAATCTCATGTAATATAGAGCAATTCGCTAATATCATACAATGTATGTCCAGTACCTATTCGCCGTATCGCCGATGAGAGAAATTTGACCTGAAAATTTTTCCTATTTCGATACTGATATCATAATACTATAATTTGTTATAATATGAATTAAAACTTTCTTTTTTCATATTCATGGCTCCCGATAGTTTTTAATCATTGCAAAGGGCTGGCGACCCCTGGAGAGTTTGGCGACCCTGGTTTAACCCATGAGATTTCACGCCAATTAAAAGATGTTTGAGCATTATTATTCATTTCAAATATGCTACCAGTGGAAAAATTTGTATTTTGATACCTTTTGCGGAACTGTGGAGAAAATAGGTACATGTTACTGCGGCCACTGAAGACCGGTCGGTAACGTGGCGACTTGCCAACTCAAAGGTCACGGGATCGAATCCCACCTACTTAGGTTTATAGCCTCAATCGTTGAAGCCATCACAATCCTAGTGTACTGCTGATTCGCGTACCTCGACTGATGTTGTGTATGAAGGCTTGGACTTGAGACAATTTTCAGCCGTACTTACGTTGTGCGGACTGAGTGACCGTCTGAGTCACAAGAGTTTAAAAACCCTTCTCCGCCGTGCATGAGTGATCTCGAAAAGAAAGTCGACGTGGGTCAAAGTAGCTACATCCCTTTGCCGCACTGCCGCGCAGGAAGTGAACCCCGCCCCAGACGTCCCCTCGGGAGTTCTCGGCTTCACTCTAACAAGTGACTTTAAAAAAATAGTTCCGGCTGAGGTATTTAAATGCATGGAAATTCGTGTGGCCTTTTGTTGGAATAATTTTACGCAATGAGTTTAAAGAGATTTCCCCAGAATCCTCAGCGATACAGAAAATAACTGCCGAGGGTTGTCGGAGGCTTGGTATATAGCTTATGGAAAGGAGAAATTTATGAGAAAAGGTCTGCAAAGAATGAGGTTTGTGATCTCAGTCCGGGAATCGGGCATTTCAACGAACTGCAGCGACATTCTTCCTCGAATAAAATGTCATTATCCACAAGGTATGGTACGTTCCACGCTCACCTGTGTTTTTACGTGTGTTTTGCTAACGAATGTGTGCTGTTGCGTACAATGATCTATCTATCTATCTATCTATATACTGACTACCCTCCAAAGCACCTCGAGGGTGTGTGGCAAGGAATGAGTTATCACGAATCATGGCCTGCATCTACACCATCTTCACCACTTCTTACGTGCAACTTTGGTCACCTGGGGTACTTAATGTGAGACTTTATGAATATCACGCGGAACAAACACTGAAAATACCCCTATTTTCATCCAACGTGCAAGGTATTATTTAAGGAATAATGCGAAAATGCATATCATTAGTACATTCAGATACTTTTAGATCATTAACAATACTCTACCCTATCTTTAGTATTATCTCTGGTCTATTTAATTAATCTACATTAAACTGTTACGCCTTATGTGTAGCATTATATTTTCATGTTTAGGAAAGTTAATTTTTATGAAATCGTTATGAAGGTTGTTACATGTCTTAATGTTGTCACCATGGATATTTGAAGAAAAAGTAAAGAATGATTATAATTGGCGAACACGTTTACACCAGGGTACACCGCATATTTGAATGAGTCATTCAGAAAATGAAATTAGAGCACCCATTCATTTACCCATGCGATACAGAATGACTCCTGTCGTCGTAATGCTTTTGACAGATTAAAAATAAAATTGTGCGATGTTGCTAAGAATTTTAAAGCCATCAGTCAAGATCTTAGTTGAAGATAAGGTGTGTTGGATCTACATCTGCAGGTCACGGAATAATTAATTGAGTAATTCTTGAATTTTTCCTAACGACAGTTTTTCATTCTTAATTTGTCACTTCGGTCGCATGTCCACATGATGTAGCATCATAAAATGTCACTACCACCGAAGGAAGTATTATTCAAAGGAGATGTAAATTGGCTGCTGCAAAAGTAGCTTAAAATGAAGGATTCCCATCGAGGGGAGTTTGGTATTAAAAAAATACGCTTATATGCTGATGAAAACGTAGATTTTAAAAAGGATACTCCCGCCGAGGGGAAGTGTATCAATCCTAAGATTGGTTGATTACAGCTCTCCATTCTTTCCAAATCCACGCAACCTCTTACACTTCCCTGTAATTCTTCTTACCAGCACTTGGTTGGTTGGTTTGTCTAGGACAAACCTTCTTGGTTTGTCCTAGATATTTGTCCCTTGGTCTTCCTCTCGGGGATTTTCATTACATTTTTCCCTCCAGTATGTTACTCGCTCCATCATTTTGCCCTTCGAATTGGTCCAATACATCCTGTTCTTCTTTTCCTTACCCTCTATTTGTTTCTCTGTATATTTCAATTTGCATACTCTATAGTCGTGCAAAAAAGCTATTTGAAATCATCAAATAGTTTTGATATAGCGTGCAACTTCCAATTCTCCAGTTTCCCAACCAATCCTTTCCAATGGCCGAGTGACACTTTCAGTGGGCTCGACGAAGTTTTTTTTTAAATTACAAATCACGTTGCTTTCCTTTCCTATTATTCAGACCCGAATAAAATCTGTATTGTTGGATCCCAAAGCGAAAACCCCAATTGCCATTGCGAAATAACACCTCTCCTTTACTTTTTTGCCGGAGAACCTTTTTCCCAATTCAGTAGCAGTAGGAACAAAGGGGAATATGAGATTTCGCAATCATACTTACATCAAGATATATTGGATATGAATTGCACGTCACCTTATTTATTCTTATAACTGCGATGAGAAACTTAATTACTCTTACATCTTGCCAATTAGTCTTCAATTTCGAGGTCATAGGGTTAACATTAGAAAACTACCGCAATCCCCAAACGTTCCATTTCCAATTAAGCTTCCCCGAACCTTCCACAGCTATTTGATACAGTTTTCTCTTTCGATTTCGGACATAAAAATAAAAAGAAAATATGGAAAAACCTTTCGTGAGACTCCAAGCGATAAATATATGCGAAAAAACTGAACGACGTGTTGCTTAAAACTTCGAACAAGGAATTTTCATTCTCTTTCCTTGAGCCACATGCAATTTCCTAGAAATAAATTTTTATCAGTCGACGTAATCTTTAGTAACCTGAAGATTACACTTTACATCTAGGTCTGCATAATAATCTGCAATCCACGATAAAGGTGTGTGGCAAGGAGTGAATTCACACCAAACATGAATTATCTACATAATACCCTGCGAGCCACCATAGAGGTGTGCGGAAGGGGAATAAATCACACGAAACATAGATTACATATCATGCATAAAAAGGGTTAGAAATTATATTTCAGTTTAAAATTCACCATTTAAAAAAAGATTAAAATAGCAAATCAAGCATGCAAAAGCATGCTGTCAGTTGGGTTAGTTTAAGACATAGCACCAACATGCACGTACCTATGGTATTCATTGATAAACTTGTATTTCTACTATTGGATATAATTACAGCTATTCATATCCATAATTTCTCGAGGAACGAAGGACATTTTGTGTAAGTTCGAAAATCAATTTCTCTAATTTTGCGATTATTGTCATGTCTACCATAGTAAGTTTGGGTTCGCAAAATATTTTAACGTCATCGGTGAAAATATGGAATTAATTTAAGAGATTACATCTAAGTTTCAACCTGCGAAATGAAAATGATTCCATTTTAGTACATTTAATAGACTGGTTACGCCAGTATATTTATCGTACCATCCCTTTACAAATCTTGCCGATCTTCGCTGCAAACGTTCGATTTCGAGTTGTATAGTGGGATATAAAGGCTTTATTTCTTTGATAACGTGGTTCAGATCTGAGACTCAGACGTCATGGTATACGTCGATCAGGGTTATCAATCTGCGGATAATTTGCGATACCGAGGGAATAGGCTTTTAAAATGAGGAGAAAGGCCCGGAAGTGAAGCGATTGTTTGGGGTAATGAGTCATGGCAGTGGTCACCTCGTGGCCACTCGGCGTGTCCTCCGAACTGTCTCCACCAGTGGCCCAGAAGGGCATTCTAAAAGAGCGACGGGCAACGCCGTTATGGCTTTCCCTACCTGTCTATGAGCGCCACAATGAACTCAAAGGATTCGCCCAAGTTGAGCCGATTTACCACCCGAAACCAACACCAAAAATAGACGAAAATGTCGCCTAACTCGCCCATGTATCAACGTCTTTGGCATTTAGAATTAAATTTTAAAGATGCGTGGTAATGCATTTTTGGAAAAAGAATAGTTATCCTCCTAGCACTAAAAAAATAAGTAATAATGAATGAACAAACGCGGAATCCATTTAATATCTTGGAATGAGACTGCCACGTGATCTTCCCTAGGGTAAACACATACGTAAAATAATGGGTCAAGCTAATCCTAAACTGGGATTCATCAAAAGAGTACTCGGTCAATGTGACGATCATGTACGAGAAATCAGTTACTTTTCCCTCGTTAGACCTCATTTGGAATACGCTGCCAGTACGTGGGATCCATACGAAACAGGCCTAAATAATTAACCAGAACGTGTGCAGCGAAGATTGGCAAGATTTTTAAAGGGACAGTACGATAACTAGAATAGCGTAACCAGTCTATTAAATGAATTAAAATGGGAATAATTGTCACGTCGCAGGATAAAATTTAGATGTACTCTCTCTCTACAGACTCTCATTCCAGCAATTTTATACTAACCATCATTAATCCTCGTGAGATTGGGTTCAAAAAATAGATTATCAATGGGTTAGAATGTCTAAATATTGCTGAATCAGGCACAAAAAGAAATTTTTTGTATATATGAGGGCTTTGAGAGATATAGTCTATGTAAAAACAGTGTTCATTTTTCACAGGCAATTACAAAGACATTTAAAGTTTCTAAACCAATGATTTTCTAATCTTGAAACCCAATCCCACGTGGATTAATGATGGTTAAAATATGGTATTTTTGGAATGCGAGTCTGTGTAGCCCCATTGCCTGTGGGAATTGAACACTGTTTTTACATCGACTATATCTCCCAAACCCTCAATATTCACTAAACATCTCTTTTTATGCCTGATTCAGCAACATTTAGACTTTATAACCCAGTAATTTTCGATTTTTTAAACTCAATCCCACAAGGATTAATGATGGTTAAAGTTTAGTATTGCTGGAATGAGAGTCTGTTTAGGCCCATGCGTGATGGAGTTGAGCACTGTTTTTACACCGACCACATCTCCCAAACCCCTTAAGAATACACAAAACAATTCTTTCTGTACCTAAAAGAACAACATTAAGACTTCCTAAAGTAATGCTTTTATAATTTTTAAACCCTGTCCCGCATGGGCATTTTAAACTCCGAAAAACCAACTTTTTCCAAATTTCTCAAGTTCAAGTGATCTTTTCTCAGTAGTAAATGCTCACATTTTATGTTTATTAATATATTCATACACTAGGTACGTATGGGTGCTACGGTGAGAAGAACTGGGAAGTTTTCAAAATAATGTCTTGGTGTAATTTTAGACTAAACTTGTGAAAAAAATGAATTTTGGAAGTTTCTTTTACAGTGACAAAAAGACACTTATTCTTGAGAAAAGTCCATTTAAATCTCCTCTATTAACATGTAGACTTCATATTCTTTCTATTGACACCTTTTACATGTGTATGTCACGTAAAACCAGTCTGCTGCAGCCTGTAGAAAAAAGTCGAAAAAGATGATTTTCAGGCGTTAGCAATGCACGCCTGCCTATAATTCAGGGGCGAAATTTTTTCTGCTGAAACGGGGAACGGCTTTCGGCTCAGGATGGTTGACAGTATCTATGCACCAATTTTAGTTGAAATCTGAGGTGGTGGAGCAATATCTTACTGAAAAATGTGTCGATTTAATATGGAATGGTCCTAATACTTTTTATGCATGATATGTGGTGCATGTTTGGTGAGAATTCACCCTCTGCCACACACCTTTATGGTGGCTTGCAGGGTATTATATAGATGTAGATATAAATCCAAGTTGTGTGCTTTTTTGATCGCAGCTCACACGTGGAAACTACAGCCGACATGTGAACAATGCGTGCCAAACAAGCCTAATTGACATTCCTGAACCTGAAACGACAACGCACTCACCATTGGGTTTCGTACCTCATTAGCCCCATACTCATGGTACTAATACATTTAATACATGTAATAATGTATTAGTACCATGACCATAATACTGTTGTTTTGTTGGCAACAGAGCTTGTGCGTTCACTGGGTCCAAAGATCATGGGGATAAAATATTAGATACTCTGTTCTTCCTACTCCTTCTGCGAGACCTGTCTATTTTTAGAACTTGTGTAGCTCAATTCTCACCTACCCGACCAATCCCCGGGTCGAACCCTGTGGCTGTCGTACGATGTACTAAAATGAACTTTACTAGGCCATTCCATAGTCTACTGCGTGTGTTTGTCGAATTGGGGTAATATATCCATATCTACTTCAGCAAGGTAGGTACCTTCACTGTAATCTAATCACAAAAATTGCCACTGTTTTACGTCTCATCTCATGTACCAAGTACTGCATTAGAAATTTCTGTGAAATTATCAAATGAAATAGTATTTTTCCTATTAGCTGCATGCATAGGCGTAGCCACGGTGGGGCAGGGTGGGGCACAGCCCCCCCACCCCCCCTGGCTCATTAGTCAAATGAAAAATTACAGGTCAACTAGCTGAAGGTGCCCGTTGGCATTCAACAAGAGGGAGAAATATATTAATACAAATTGTATCAATAAATCTTAATATTTTTCATGAAGGGGCAAAAACAACTTGTGTTATGGAACGTTAACTTATGTTTGCCCCCCACCCCCCTGGATAACATTCTGGTTACGCCACTGGCTGCATGTATGTACGTACTATACGTAGTGCATGTTTGGTGAATATTCACCTCCTGTAACACACCTTCGAGTTATCTTGTAGGGTACTGCGTAAATGTATATGAAGTGCTCCCCACTCAAAAGCTGGAGAGGAGATCAGTGTAGCACTGAAAATTTAGCATCTTCCAAGACTCGATCCTGAGCCCTCTGGCCTGGATGCCATTAAACTAGCGACCGCACTAACGTGATTCCCCCCCCCCCTCCCTCTTCCCCCCCCTCTCCCCCCCCCTCGACTGAGTTAGTAGTTCACCGTGGGTATAATTCGATATCCATTGCGGACGAGGAGCGGTCGGGTTAATTTTCATTCCAACTGGCTCTGAGGATGGGTAATGCGAAGTCCACACGGATATCCACTTGAGTTATACCATGACGTATGTGACCCAAGCTAACTGTATAAATCGCGTCGGAGTGATGGAAAAATGCCGATCAGTGTCGCCATTCGATTGTGTTTATTCTTACTGCATCAATAGGATTCACGTCACTAGTCACGCAACTAACCTCTAGACCCCCGCGGCCATTTGGCTAATTCGTATTCGGCCATAAGACAAGCAAAGGTCAACAATTGCCAATTTCATTCTTTCGCGTCATCGAATCGGAAAAAAACTGAAAGTATGAGAGTGGGTATCCACTACCACCATGACGAGAGTAGGTAGTCATCTTAAGATCTGTTTTCTCTCGTGTTTTGTTATTTTTTTTGCGACCGTAATCGTAAATAACCCTCCACGATACGTGCATTCTCGGAGGGATGCGTTAATGCGCTTTTGATATGCGTATATGCGCTTGTCCTACGTATATTTTACGTCGCGTATTTTAACTATGCGATAACGATGCTAAAGAAAAACTTACGAAAAGAAGAATTAGGAAGCCAATCGATACGAGAACTGATTGGAGAGCTGCGTATGACCAATCTTAGAATTGGTGAATGGTGATGACGACGTTGATTTGTTCTTATTTGCTCACGTTGGGTGTAACATGGAAATCATATCCCAAGAGGGAAATTAAACATAATTAGTATATTCCTGTGAAAGAACTCAAACGAAAATTATAACAGGCCAACTCGATCATGTAAATGTTTTGAAATGCATTGATAAATAGAGTCTCCGTTTCATTACTAATGTATTTTTATTAAATTTCCAAAAATGTAGTTTAGAAAAAGTATGTCCCCTAACTTTACTTTCACTTAAAATGCATTTACACGCCTACAATATTTAACGCATTTCCTTGAATTACCATATAGATGTATGTTACATCGAACCACGTAATAAATGCTTCTCTTCTTCCATGCATCAATTTTCATGGAAGTGAAGATAGGAATAGTGTACCTATAGAAACCATGTAGTTTTCAGTTATTCATCAGAACGTATTATTCTCATTGAATACAATTGGATGAAATGCATTGAATTTCATTTCATATAATGTATTTTAATAGGCTTATTGAAACATTATTAATTCATGAAACACTTCATTATCGGCTAAATTTTCATGTTTTGGCTATATTTTAAATATATTTATAAACGTTTCAAAAACTATTTCAAATGAAATTGGTTGAAACGAGTCCGTGATGTTGTTCTAAACTATTTCTAAATTTTCCGTGGATAATTAACTGCTTAATGTTAAGGACTTTGGCTCTTATAGGACCGACTCTGATAGGCCAACTATTATGTTAAAATTCATGGAAAGAAATGATTAGATGATGACGATGCCGAGGTCTCTAACTTGTATCTGATCGGTATCCTTGTATTAGCGCAAATAGAAAAAGAACTGGATTAGTGAAAGATGGCCATGGAAATTGTGTTAGTGTCACTAGCTTGCTTAAAAAACTCGGGTCGAGCAGTTGGTTATAATTTTCTCTCAGTAAGTTTAGTCTATGCGAAACATGTTTTTCAAGGACTTAAAAATCACTGTGAGAACATCCGAACATTACAGTAGATGCATTCGTAAAAATAAGATGAGGCTGAATGACTACGATAGATTGACATTGAAAATGTATTTCTTCCCATGAGCCACGAGGGATCAGAGTAATAATGCAATGTCGCTTTTACTAAGGGCGACGTTAAGATTTAATATTCCCTTCTTTTATATATCCTTTGGAATTAAGGGTAAATGCAATATTACTTTTAGTACATCGTAATAAATCTCTGAACTCTGGCGTGGGACCGGTGTATGTCTGACTAATGCCAGATTTTTTTGCAGCATGATAGCATGCATCTTTTAGTTACATCGATTGCCTCTTTGGTGATTCACTCTATCTGACACCCTTGAGTCGGGATGCACGGTAGAATATAGATGTCGTTCCATCATTCCTCAAATACGGAAAGACCTTGAAATGGGAGATATTTCGAGGGGCTTATCTTTTATTTCTTGTTCCGTCTGCGCCATGGAACATTCAATCCATTCAATCAACAGGCAGTCTCTCAACATTATTCTGTAGCCTTAGTCAAAGATGACTTCTGATAACTGGTGTTTGTTAGCGGGGTTTCCCTTAGACACTCAATGACAGTGATTTATGTTGTCATCCGAATCAATCGAAAAAAATTTGGCTGACAATTGTTTACGTCCTCAATACTTCCTCTCGCGACGCGGAGATGATGTTGATCCAGTTTGGTGGTATACTTCAGTAGGTCAACCCATTTCTCATCAATTGGCTCTTAATTGTCACCATTGTTTCTTAGTTAGCGACAAGGCTCCTACTCTCCTAAATTATTCTGGGTATTTAGCGGCAATTTGGGCGAGTTTGAGCCCGCTCGTTTAACCCCAGTCTCTTAATTGGGCGCGAATACAGGGCGAGACGGTTTTCACTCTCGATTTTATGGCGCAAGTTTCCCCGCTTTCTTCTTCTGGAACGCTACTTTTATCTTGAGGCATCTATCGCGCCTCCTAGCTGTCTTTAGACGCTTGAGGCCATCATAGAAAACAGAATGTGGAGCGGGTGGAAAAGAGAATAGGAAAATGGGGTCGTTTACCATATTTTTTTTATTGCCGATTATGATAGAGTTTGTAAAATAAAAAGACCCATATTTTTCCGTTTTTTGATCCGCCAATTATTTCTCCAGTTATAAGAGGCGAAAAACTGATGTTTTTAACCCTTTCGGAAAAGTGGGTGTGGTGCAACCTCTGACGTATATCAACTTCGTCCAATCACAACTGAGCCCGCGAAGCTACTTTGCCTTACCGCAAAGGGGGGGACACAGCTGACTCTGCCAATCGGAGCAGTTATGACAGCATCTGTGCGAGTAGACCTTCTGAGAATCCCCCTCCACTCCCTCCCCTTCCCATAAGAGCAGTCAAGGACGGGAGGAAAATGACGTCAATGTTATCACAGCAGCTTTTTCGATGGGCGTCACCTTTTGCTTATTTTAATTTTTGATTTATGAGTTAATGGTTGTGGTTAGAAAATTAATTTTTTCACTAAATTTCTTTTTTCGTTTCCATCTATCAATTTCGTGCACAAAATTGCGATTGCGGTTCCGAGTAAACGCCCCCATTCTATTGGATGACGTATGCTGAAGGTGGGGGAGAGTGCTTATTTAAGATGATAATAGTGCAGAAAAAAAGTCTCTAGAGTGGAAGATGAGGGTATCGTGTTAGTGGGTGCTGAACTCCCATACCAAGGGCCCTGGTTCAAATATCGGCGGTGGTACATTTTTCACTGACTTGTGCCTTACCTTTCATTTCATGTTCAGTAATAGATTCTACAGGTGTCAAATGTTAAATTATGGATCTCTTGGCTCAAGGTTTGTGTATCCTAAGGGATCGGGTTGGTGTGGTGGCTAGAGTACTAGCCTCCCATCCATAGGGCCCGGGTTCTATTCCGGGAGTGGCGGATATTTAGGTGGCAAACCGGTCCCCACCTGAGTGCTCTACGGAGAGCGCTTCGAGCTCAGTACTCCGTTCGTCGGATGGGACGTTATGCCGTGGTCCCCTTGGTGCCCGTTGTAAAGAGTAGACTGATGTTGAAGCCGGGTTTCTCTCCACTTTTCCTTCATTACTTGAAATGATCTTACCGTTACCAAACTACCTACCTATCCTATATGGCGTAATGGCAGTCGGTCGCCTTCCCTAAATAACTAACTTAGTGTAGGCTAATGCCTGCACAGGGTTACTTATGATTTTAGTCACTTATGACAAAAATTCTTTTACCTGAGAATCTTCTCCTGATCCCTCAACAATGGCCGAATATCTCTAAGCTAATGCCCTTACTATCCCTACCCGTATTGTCGCAAATGACCTCAGCTGTCGTAACTAAATACTAACGACAAGAAAAGAGGAAAGTAAAATAATTTCCCAACAAAACTTATCCGAAGGAGAGAACATCAATAGCATATATGTTTTCATTTCACGGACGTCAATAGGGAAGGACTAAATATGATCCACCTACCGTGAACCTATGCTTTTTTCCAAAAATTAATAATATAGTATTATAGCTAAAGAGAAGTGTGTCTGTTTTCTTTTTCGAAGAGAAATATTTTCATTTTTAAGCTGGATTAAAAGATACAGGACGGCAATTGTTCGGGCTCAAAGAGCCATTAGGGGGCGTATGAAAATTATTTACCCTCCTCCACAACAGGGAATTATAGGTTGCTTCGATACGGGAAGGATGGAATCACAGTCCAAGAGCGTGAGGTGCTATCATTAAAAGTAAAGGGGCCTGGAAACTTTTCCTCTTATGGAAACGCTGGAAAGTCTTGGCATCATAAAATCACGTAACTAAGGTTCATTTGAGGATTTTGAAATTTAGTTTCAAAGGAAAATAAAGAAATGTCGATAGACTGAATGGAGGACAAATGCTGAAGTTCCGTGCTTGCTGGAGAAGACGAGTGTTGTAGGCGGAAATGAGGAGAAAAATGTAGGAAACAAGAGAGATATCTCAGGTGTGTTTCTGCGATTTACAAACAGGGTTCAATTTACTGGGTAAAAATTAAGGAGAGGTGATTTTTTAATCTGCGGAGAAGCCGGTCGAAGAGGTGAAAACTACCCCTAAAATTCTCCCCAAAAATAGTTTTTTCGTGAAACATCTTCGATTGTGTAAGAGATGAAATAAACAAATCGAAGTGGAAATAACTTGTAATGAAAATAAGATTCTTTTAGCATCATTGCTATGGTCTGGGTTGTAACGTTTACTTTTTATAAAATCGCTGAGACACATTTGAAGTACCTACCTTGATATTTGGTGGAGTGAACCCGTAATTAGGGATGATAAGATACTGAAAGCCATTAACGTCAGTGATAACTGCACTTGAATAATGATCAACCTCCACAGAGATAACGTTAATTGCGATCGGGTTTCGCTTTTTACAGCATCTTCAGGCAACGTATATCAGTGTGTATGAGCTTACATAGGGAGGCAGAAGGAGGGTGGTAAGACGGGTTGACGGATGCATGGGAAAGAAAAGGCGAGAACTGTGGACGGTCTTCGGTGTCTGAGGGTTTCGAAAATACATTGAGGGAGTCAGAGGTGGAGAAAGATTTGTGTCTTAAACTAGGAAAGATTTATGGGTCATCTGCTTGGGGGATCTGTATTCTAGTTTACGAATCAACTTTTTGGACGGGTATAAAAATACATCTCGTGTTGGGGTATTTAAAGTGGAGTGAGCTGAGAAAAAAATTATTTTCATCGAATTGCAATTGTCCGGTGAAATAGGTGATCAGCACTGGGGATTAATTGGCAAGTGAATCTTCTCTTTTTATTAATCTCATAATTAATTTTATATTGGAGAAGGAATATTCAACCGGTCGTCTCAAGGCCTTTTTTAAATGCTTCTAGGATTATATATATATATATATATATATTGGTCGCTTTACTCACTGCCTATGTTTTGAAAGTATATGGACTGCTTATATTGATTATTTTACTCTTTTCCACACGTATTCTTTTTAATTTCCACTCCATTTGGTATCTTATTTTGCGCTTATTTAATAGAGTCGACACCAGTTTTTGAATCAGAATTATATCAACTCTTACGTACTTGGTAGATTGAAAAATTGCATATCATAAAGGGAATTTCAATAATTGTGCGCCATATTGTGATTGTAATATGTACCTAAACACAATATAATTTTCTTGCCCTAATTAGATGGTTACGCTTGCCGTGAAAAAAAAAATGAGAAATTAGGATCACTTTCGAAGCTAGTTTGCAAGCTCAGATCGTTGGATCAACAGTTTCATTAGCTGTCTCGCGATATGTGTAACAAAATATTCTCAGGATGGCATGTCCTCGACACATTGGGATTCATTGCTAAGCATCTCCTTTCCGGACGTTGCATTATCGACCTAATCATCAATCACTCGAGGTCGAAAGAGGATGCACAGGAAGGGGATGTGTGCGTGCATGATCCACTTTTCGATATCAAAGCCTTCGCGTTCGAAATGGTGCCACCCAAAGGCGTGAAAGGTCAAATCGTCATTAATCAAAATCGCATACTGTTTCAAGGGGCATGCCCATTCGTCAAGGGATATCTCACGCTGATTCTTCAAGTATATTCCTTGGTAACTCCTGTAGTGCGTTTTACGCTAGAGAAACTTTTTTTTTGCTCTAGTTCCAATTCTATTAGGCCATGGCGATAATGAGTTTTCATCATCCACATCTATGATAAACTTCGAGTTACCAATCCGTGTTGTGTCTCGTGTCATATCGTTTAAATTTCTCATATGATTTCGTGCAGCGAAGATCGGCAAGATTTGCAATGGGACGGTATGATAACTATATCAGCGTAACCAGTATATTGAATGAATTAGCATGGGAATTACTGTCATATCGTCGGTTAAAATTTAAACTTATCTCTGCAATAAATTTCAAGACAATATTTTCACTGATAGCGTTAAAAATATTTTGCAAACCCCAACTTACTATAGTAGACTGGACCATAATCACAAAAATAGAGAAATTGATTACCGAACTGGCAGATTCAAGGTGTCCTTTTTTCCTCGTACTAGCAAATACAGTCAAACTCGGATATCACGAGATCCAAAGGACCAAATGCTTTTGCTCGTAATATCCGTTACGAGTAGCAACATGTTCTGTTACTTACTGTCTTTCCCTCTCTCACGCACACACGCGCACACACACACATAATATTCTAATGAATAGGTGATAAAATAACAGAGATTAATATAAGATGATTTAAATTACAAAATGAACAATTATTCAGTAAACTATCCACATACATGCTAAATTTACAAGAAAAAGTCCTTGGTACGACAGTACAGCCACTGCTCGTTCATTTGGACTAAAGATTTGCTCGTTATAACCGTAAGGCTCTCTAATACAGTCTCGTTTTAACCGTTTTATATTGCTCATAAAATGCATCATTTCCAAACAACCCTTCTCTATTTCCTCGCAATAGCCGAGATCTGGTTTTAACCGGGCTCGTTATAAATGAGTTTGACTGTATATCCGAAATGAGTGTATCAATGGATAGTATAGGTAGTTGCATGTTGGTATAAGGACTTTAAACTCACCCAACTAACAGCATGATATTGCATGCTTGCTTTGCTATTTTTTTAATTGAAGTTTAGTCCTGTATATTTATACTAATCCTTTTTATGAATGATATGTAATGTATGCTTGGTGTGAGTTCACCCCCTGCCACACACCTTTATGATGGCTTGCAGGGTATTATATAGATGTAGATATGGTCAGATATATCGATCTTCGGTAAATCGGTCACACGACGATATGTACTGGGTCGATGAGATCGTTATTAAAAGATATCATAAAGAGATGTGATGATTATTCCCCCGGAGACTGGCGACGTTCGAATGCTATTGTGCCGTTATGGAAAGTGGATAGTAGAATACAGGTATACGTTTTCATTTAGGCAACGGCAGACACGAAGGGAGTGATATGTTGGCATCAGTCGCCTCTCAACCGATGGCACCTAGAGGGTCGCTGTTTGAGTTCCCATCCGACGGACGGAGAAGTGATCCTTAGGAGCTCCCCACACCACTCTAAGAGTTGGGCCGGGTCATATTGGAAAATTTGCTGCCGAAACCGGAATTCGAACGGGGCCTTTGGATGAGAAGTCAGTACTATAGCGAACTCAAGTGTGATAAAAACTCGATTCATGGACGTCAATGATGTCCATGAATCCTGAATGTTTTTCCTTTGCTGACAAATTTCGTATCTCACAGACTTAAACTAGGGACAGAGATAATTTATATTCGGTACAGACCCTACAACTATGGCCGTCATATCTGTCGACCGATTCGTATATATCAGTAATTTCTGTAATGTACATCCTGATACTGATGGGAATACATGTCCCATTACCGTGGTTATAGGGATTTTGTCTCTATGAAATAGATGACGATTCATGAATCTGAAAAATCTTTTTCGTGGGGCGTTGCATCAGTAGCTAATCGGTTGGATGGTAACCGTGAATTTTGTGTCATCAGTCCA
The DNA here is from genome assembly GCA_933228895.1 of Platycnemis pennipes. NCBI lineage: Eukaryota > Metazoa > Arthropoda > Insecta > Odonata > Platycnemididae > Platycnemis > Platycnemis pennipes. The sequence goes on along the minus strand of OW121850.1, from coordinate 90,398,502 downwards.
ACGCGTCTGTCATCTGGATCGGAATATTTACGAAGTTGGATTCTAGAGGTTGCACGGACGCAATTATCGTCTTACGCAACCGTGACAAGAAAAAGTTCAAGAAATAATGGGAATAGTGTACTATATCAGAAGAAAAATTAGCCAATGATGTTGAAGGACGTAATAAAATGGAGAAAAGAGAGAAAGAATAATATTAGCTTGGCCATTTGGCAGCTTGAGTTAAATTAGGATAAATGTGCGGCCATGAACTTCTGGGAAAAGAGTACTCCCTCCACAAATATGAATTAAAACGTTAAACAAAGAGTGATATGGAATGTAGAAACAATAAAATATCCTGGCGTTACTGTCACACAAGACATGCGTTGGGGGAAGCACATCCGTGATCCCCTGGGGTAGCATGACGTCGATTAGGATACGTGAAAAGGGTATTAGGTAATGCGATGAGAAAGTAAGAGAGAGATGCTATTTTTAACTCGTCTAGGCCTTCCTTAGAATACACCGTTAGCATATGGGTTCTCCATGAGGCAGGTTTAGTCATGGAATTGGAGCTTGTACCTACAAAGGAAATCGGCGTGGTGTGTGAACGCTCATTATGATAGCATGGTTAGTGTCACTATTTTAGTGTAAGAACTATGATGGGAATCATTATCAGAGCGTAGGTTAAAATTTAGACTGACTCTTTCAAGTAACTTTGAAGCTGATTTTTTTTACCGACAACGTTAGAAATACTTTGAGAAAACCCGCATATCGCACTAGATTCGACCTCAAAAGTAAGATTAGGGTGATAGATTGCTGTACAGATAGATTTGAAATGTCTTTCTACCCGTTAACTATTGAAGACCATAATAGGCAATATAATAAGCGATTGGGTAGGCGTGATGTAGGTAGGTACTTTAGTTTGACGCACACATTCATAGGTCTACAATCCCCATACTAACCTTATCCTTTGAAGCTTAAATGTAATGGAAATTATTGCATGACAGCAAACGCCTAACCAAATATGGGAAATAGATTATATCGTAGATTTTAATGAATATGTTGCTCGTAGCTGATGCCTGCATGAATAACACTTTTAATTTTAAGTTTTATTGAGTTCCTTAATATATGTACATGGATGATGTAGTGCATGTCTGGTGATGATTGGTCTCCCCCTGCCACACACCTTAGAGGTGTGTGGCAGGGGGAGGCTCGCAGGGTAATCTTTTGATGTACGTGGTTTAAATTGGCGTAGTTTTTTTGCTTAGTCAGAGATTGAAGAAATAGCAAGGAGCAGAATATTCATATTTAGTAAGAAACGGCCCTTTTAATGTTAATGTTGTGCAAAACATACAATTTCTCAGTAGAAATCAACTGATCAATCTTTTTTTTTTTGTTTTTAATAAGTTTTGAAGGGAAGGACGTAATCCTGATTTTTTTGGACACCTCCACGCGATACATTTTGCCTCTCCATCAAACTTAAAAAATTCAATAACTCCGTCATCTTCACGGTTCGTGACTTAAAGCCCCTTGTCACACATCCTCACGGTGAATCGCAGGGTACCTGTTTATGTGGATTAAATTGTCATAAAATGCTGTTCAAATCGCTGTATTTATAAATCAAATGATATAGCATTGTAAATAAATTGATAAATTACAATGTAAAACACTGTTTAAAATGTAATGCGGTTTAAAGCGTTCATTTCATATTGAAGATGACTTGGGAATGTGATGGACAGATTCTTGAGCTTTCTATTGGAGATTTCGGTTTTAGTTCTTGGAGGGGCACCTATGGGAAACTTCGGCAAAGTCCGAGAATAGTATACCAGGTGGACGAGGGACTGAAAACCTTTGTTATTGCACAAATATCGAGGCATTTTTAATTCGCTCAAGGAACCTTCATGTAGACGTTAGAATGCAGTGAAACTTTGTGAACATAATTCTTTGTGTGTACGTGGAATCGCAAAGTTTTTCCATTCTTTGCACCTGATATGGAATTGCATAGTCCCGCCGTCACCACTCTCACTCCTCCTCAGGCAAGTCCGTGCCGTGTGATTTGATTTTCTGGCTAACAGATCTTTCTTGGAAACCACAGGCATCAAGGAGACGCAATAGAATAGACTCCCTTACTATACAATATGTGATTTTCACCCAGCACCGTGATCGGTTGGCGATTGTGGTCTACTCAATACTCCTATCAAACCGACCGAAGGGTTGAAGACGGTGTTCAACTCCTTGGAAATTGCATTTGCATCCAATGGATCCAGTGAAGTCGCGGCCGATCCCCGAAGCAGTTCCTCCACTGCACATCCACCAGCTCCTCCCCCTCAACCTAGGGACAAGGCAATTGTCAATAGAAGGGAACACGTGGATGTTCATTTCCCGCCGAGGGAGGTGGGGTGGAGAAGGGACGTCATCGCGTCTTATCTCATCTTTGTCTCTCAGCAGGTGCTCGGCGGACGCAGGAGTCGTGACCCTCGGTGCGCGCACGACCGCTGCTGACCACAGCGGCTCGCTCAATTGTCCCTCGATTTGCGACGCTGCACAGTGGGCTGAAATCGAAATTCTTTGGACAAAATTACAAAATGGCTTTTTTGGAGATAGAATCATGAAAAATGGTACAAATACTCACAATTGATTGGCAATCAAGGAACGACATGCCATTGGCCATGTTTCGTAGCCGTTACCGAGATACAGGGGCTCAAACAGAACCAAAATTCCAAAATTACACCCGACTTTAGTTTTCTCCGAAACTCTTCCTATTTAAGTGGGGGGTGACGCTGTGGGAGGAATTTGATCGGTTAAAAAACTATTAGGTCTGTTAAAACAACTCTTTTACTTAACTGTGCTTAACTTTGGGGTTTTTTTTCGTAAATTTAGGTTATGTGACGCAACAAAATGGCGGACGCTATTTTCACGCTAAATTTCATATTAAGTAGTAAATATCTAGCGTTCTACAAAAGATCCTGTCAAGTGACTCATATTAAATCAAATGTTGAAGCTTTCTAAAGGTATATCTGAAATCAAATTGAAAATTCGTTTGCGACGCCGAAAATTACATTTGATTTTTCTTACGCGCGTCCGGAGCCGGAGACGCGCGCCGGGAGCTGGAAATGCCGTGACCCGAGTAAGTTTTTTCAAGCCATAAGGAACACAACGCTTCCAATTCGTCTGTCTTAATATACGTGGATTGATATTGATAAACACAGGCTCTATGTGTAGAAAATCGCTTATATATGCCCGGAGAAAGGAAATAAATTATCGAAAATAGCTGAATATTGAGGCAGATCCAAATAAGTCCTGTTCGTAAAAACTCTTAACTTATTTTATTTTTACAAACTTCATAGGTGTTATGTTTCATTGAGAAAATTGTGGTGAACGCAAAGCTAAGTAAAAGTAGCGTTCTCTAGCGTGGGTGAAGCCTGGGTTTTTCAGTAGGTAGTAGTGTGTCAACTGCGAGAGTGTTTGGATGTAGAGTATCGTGCATCTTGTCGGCTGGCGATTTGATTTCAAACCCTTAATTGCATTGTGTATTTAACTCTCAGTGCAGGCATGGCAGGGGCTAGAGAAGAGAGAAAATGGTTTTGTTGACTGGTGGTGTTGTTGTAGCGACTTTACAGGATCCTACCATTTTTCGTGTGACTGTACAATACCCTCATCATCATATTCACGTCACATTGGCGTGTCTGATTTGGCGGTCATTGAAAACCTTTTGCCTGTCAATTCCTGAGTTTCAATAAGGTATGCTCTTTCCTATTATTTCTTTGCCGCCAATTACTTTTTTTCTATGAATCTGTCTTTAAATATTTTCATTGGAGTGTATTTTATAGTTTTTTATGTAATAATCGTTGAGCCCTAGTACTTTCATCCATTACCTCGCTGTTTTCGTATTTATTTACCAAAATCAGACTAAATCATTCTTAACCCTTCTGAAATTTTGCACAGGTTTCTAGAGTCACTATCTGAAAGATGTATCGCTGAAAAATATATCGACTGCTCCATGATGAAGTAATAGAAGCGAGGGCTATATCTGTGACTGATAGGAAAGAGTTCTTGTACAATTATTTATGCAGAAGGTTGAATATAGAATCAAATGTCGATGCCAAAATAGCTGCCCGGGATTGTACACGCAAGGGTTTTTTTGTTCCGTTCCTGATACGGTGGGAAGAAAGCTCCCGCCATAATGAGAGATTTAGGATCAAAAAGCAAAATTTAATGGATTAGTGCATGTATTTTTCTGAAATTGTGATTATATTTTCACCATGTACATCGAGAAAAGGCCAATGTTTGGTTTTTATCTTTCCATATTCTCTTTACCACTTACCACAATTTACTTTATCACAATTAGTCACTTAGAGCCTTGGATTTCATAATTTTGATGAAATTTACACAGGAGCACCCGGAAGACCAGAAAAAGAGTTTCAAGTTTCATCTGAAAGAACTAAAACACGTAAAATTGAATCTCTTAGGACATTGATTCCACCGCCGAGCTTACGATAGCAGCCTCTGAGTTTGAGGGAGGAAGGAAATATTGCGGCTGCTACGTTAGGGACTGAAATCACAACCACAACACCTACTAGGGCCAAGAGAGTCTTATCCAAATGGTGGAAAGGTGATGTAATTCAATCAGAAATGCCTGTAGAGAAGGCGTTGTCTCTGATGATATATACAGAGCTGATCAAGAGTCAGTATTACTCCTGATTAACCTAGATCTCATACAGAGATTTTCAATAATTTTGAGAGCAATTTCAAGTTGACTGCTACTTAACGCCGAGGAATTTACTCAGTACTGCTTCAAAACTGCTGAAGTGTATGTGGAGCACTACGCATGGTATTACATGCCACCTACAGTACATAAAGTACTCTTCCATGGAGGGGAAATTTCCAAAGGAGTAGCCCTACTGTTAAGACAGCTATCGAGAGATGCATTGGAGTCTAGAAATAAGGGCGTTCGGAAATTTCGAGAGAGATTTACTAGAAAGTACTCCAGAGTGGCCACAAATGAGGATCTATTTAAAAGGCTTTTGTTTACGTGCGATCCATTTATTTCCTATAGCAATCTCCCAAAACAAAGAAATATGAACATGCCAGAATAATTGAAGGTATTATTGGTTTTGGAAGAAATAAGTGAGGAATAAACGGAATCAAGTAGTGATGACGATTCCTTGTAGGAACTTTGAAAAACATAGAACAATGTAAAATAAGTGTTCAAAAAAATGAATTGTATCTATAATTTCCTTTTTGTTAAATGGCTACAATACTCCCTTAAAATGAAATTCATATCGCAATTAGTGGTTCAGCTGAAAGAAAATTACCGTCGCGCCGCGGGCCACAGTAGAGCGATGCGGAGATAATTATATTACCCCCAAAGTATAATGAATGCAAAGAGTATTAACTTATACTAAGCTTTGGTTACAATACAACTATCTCAATCAAACAAAACAGCAGGAAGTGAGTAACAATAATGTAAGTTAAGGGTTTTGACGAACAGAATTAATATTAATTCGTTAAAACTTTCGCGGTCCATGTTATCCGGCGTTGTTGTTTTTTGGGTAAACCCGCGTCACAGTATTAAAATAACCAACAGTTTCGTCTCCGCTGCTGGAGACTTCTTCAGGGTAATGACATTCCTTGGTTTGCGCATGGATTTATATTCTCACGGTGGTGGAGGTGGGGGAGTGGATGAGGGTTGAGGTGGGGGTTTCTCGATTTTTCTTTTCGTTCTCGAAATAACTGGAAGCCAGGATGGGCTTACCATTTGTCCTTGGTCTCTATTAAAATTTTTAGCATACTTCCTAATTTCGAGGGTCTCTCTTATTATCCTCGTCCTGAAGTGTTTTTCCCTTGCTATGACCTCTGCATCGGTCACGTCGATTTCGTGTCCTTCGGCGGCGTGTTCTGCGACCGCTGATTTTTCAAAGTGGCCCAGTCGAATGGCAGCTGCATGTTCTTTTATTCTCGTCCGTATTGTTCTGCCCGTCTCTCCTACGTACACCTTGTCACACGATCGGCAGCTTAATTTGTAGACTCCTTCCGTCTCTAATGTATCTTTTTCTTTTACGCTGCGTAAGAAGTCTTTAATTTGCCTTCGAGGTTTGAATATAGATCTTATGTCGTGCTTTTGTAAAATTCTGGCTATCTTGTCGGTGGTCCCTTTGATGTAAGGTAGGTATGCTTTTTTCTTGTCGACATTTTCTTCATCCAATGGCCGGGGCGAAGATTTTAATTTTCGCGAAATGGTTTTTCGTATTTCTCTCCTTTCGTACCCGTTATTTACGAGAATTTCCGTTATTTTATTCAATTCGTCTTCTCTGTGGTGTTCATCGCTCAGATTGATTGATCGGTGGATCATAGTAGCCATTACCCCTCTAATTTGTGATGGATGGTGATGCGAACTGGCTAGAAGGTATCTGTTGGTGTTGGTTGGTTTCCTGTATACTGAATGGCCCAGGGTCCCATCTTCTCTTCTCGTAACGAGGACATCGAGGAAGGGGAGCTTCCCGTCAATTTCTTCTTCTCTCGTGAATTGGATGTTGTCGTCTATTGTGTTTAGGTAGTTGTGGAATTCTTCTAGTTTTTCTCTGCCATGTTTCCATATGACGAACGTATCGTCTACGTATCTAACCCACATTGATGGCTTGTGAATGGCGTTTTCCAGCGCTGTCTTTTCGAAATGATCCATATATATATTTGCAACAGCCGGGGAGATGGGAGATCCCATTGGTGATCCTTCTATCTGTTCATAGAACTCTCCTTTCCACTTGAAATAGGTATTTTGTAAGCATATCTCAGCCAAATTCGTTGTATTGACGTCAAATTTGTCCCTGATGATGCTGATGGCTTTTTTCGTAGGTATCTTGGTAAAAAGAGACACTACATCAAAACTGACTAGCATATCTTCGGGTCCTAATCTTATGCCGCGGATGTGATCGAGGAAATGCTGAGCATTCTTGACGTAAGATTTTGCCTTTTCGACCTCGGGTTGCAGCATAGACGAGATGTATTTGGCTAGTTTATACGTGGGGGAGTCTATGGAGCTGATGATTGGTCTCAGAGGGATGCCTTCTTTATGTATCTTAGGTAATCCGTAGATATAAGGTGTCTTCGGATCTTGTGGCGTGATGGATTTCCTGATTTGTGGGTCAGTGATGCTCTTCTTGATTAATTCAGTGGTCCTCCGCTTAATGCTCCCCGTTGGATTCTTCTTTAGTTTTTTGTATGGACCATCCTCCAACAACTTGTTCATTTTATTTTCGTAGTCCTCGGTATCCATGACAACTGTGGCTTTGCCTTTATCAGCGGGTAAGATGACAATGCTCATATTCTGCCTAAGTGCTCCCAAGGCTCTCCTCTCTTCTCTTGTAATATTTGGTCGTGGTGGTTGCTTCCTCACGTTACGTAGAACTCTCGCTGTGTCCTGCCTGATTTCTTCGGCCTCTTCTCTCGGTAAGAATTAATATTGTTGTGCCTCAATATTAAGCTATTTTAGATAATTTGTTTCCTTACTGTGAGCATAATTCAAGTAAAGAAGAAACTAAAGTTTTACTAGGTGAAAGAAGTCTATGTGACGTGTAAATCAGGGATATGCATATTGTTAAGGAGAAAAGATGAATGATTTGTGTAGAAATTCTCGTTGAACAACCAAAAACTCCGCGGCGTCCAAAATGTAGTTTTCTGAATGAACCTCCTCGTATAGTCAAAGGCTTGGACTGCTGGGGCGGAGGGACAAAGAAACGAAAAGAAGTACTTAATAGTTTCCTCTGTAAGGTAAAACCATGTTTGGTGCGAAGAAAACTGCAGTTTTAAAACTTCAAGGTTGTGAAAGAGTAGTTTACTTTTGAGAGGTGAAACCTTGAACGTGATTTCACGTACACTTTAAAACCTTAATATTTCAATATCCCCATTATTTTATGCACATAGAGCCTGTGTTTATCGATATCAATCCACGTATATTAAGACAGACGAATTGGAAGCGTTGTGTTCCTTATGGCTTGAAAAAACTTACTCGGGTCACGGCATTTCCAGCTCCCGGCGCGCGTCTCCGGCTCCGGACGCGCGTAAGAAAAATCAAATGTAATTTTCGGCGTCGCAAACGAATTTTCAATTTGATTTCAGATATACCTTTAGAAAGCTTCAACATTTGATTTAATATGAGTCACTTGACAGGATCTTTTGTAGAACGCTAGATATTTACTACTTAATATGAAATTTAGCGTGAAAATAGCGTCCGCCATTTTGTTGCGTCACATAACCTAAATTTACGAAAAAAAACCCCAAAGTTAAGCACAGTTAAGTAAAAGAGTTGTTTTAACAGACCTAATAGTTTTTTAACCGATCAAATTCCTCCCACAGCGTCACCCCCCACTTAAATAGGAAGAGTTTCGGAGAAAACTAAAGTCGGGTGTAATTTTGGAATTTTGGTTCTGTTTGAGCCCCTGTATCTCGGTAACGGCTACGAAACATGGCCAATGGCATGTCGTTCCTTGATTGCCAATCAATTGTGAGTATTTGTACCATTTTTCATGATTCTATCTCCAAAAAAGCCATTTTGTAATTTTGTCCAAAGAATTTCGATTTCAGCCCACTGTGCGCTGCGACGATGGCCATTGTCCCGTCGAATAGTCCGTCGCTCCCCTCGTGCAGTGGCGCTAACGGTACCCGAGGGCGGGCGGCGAGGGAGCGAGCTCGTGAATATTCCCGAGCTGCTCCTATCGCGTGAATGGCAGCGTGGGAAAAAAGACACGTGTACGCTTAAATGTATATACCGAACTCGAAGGGAGCCGAGCGTCGTGCCAGAAACCGTGTTATTTTGACCGCGTATGTCACTCGGGTGAATTGTAATAACTGAAATAAGTAATTCACATGCTGCGGGCAGACTGAGATGGTCATAAAAGCTGGGGAAATTGGTCGTTACGATAATTATATTAATGTTAAGAGTTTAATAGAAGAACTAGGATTGGAATTACCTGCAGAAAGCTGATAAAAATTTAGTCTAAACCTTTTAAGTAAGAATGAAAAGATGAATAAGAGAATCTATTAACTTTTAATTATTACCATAATTTATTACCCTTTTAATTTGACACTGAAACGTTTACAGATGATTTTAGAAACATATTAGAACCCCTGCGTATTATGCTACATTTGATCAGATAAACAAGATTCGAGAGATAGATTGTCTTACCAATAGATTTACACGTAAAACGTTATTTTTCCCGCGTACCGTAAGAGAATACTAGGCAGCGTAGCAAAGGGATAGGTCGAAGAAATATTTTTAGAGTAGTTTGTAGTGAATGGAGCATGTTGTATCATTACAAAACCATGCATGCTGGAGTAAATACAGATAAGTATATTTTGAGAAATACCTTTCTAACCAGCAATCATTTCATTACTACGTAGATACTAACCATCTAGTTTTACGCGACTCATGTCTAATGCGTCTCCTCTAAATAGTAGTATTGTACCTCTTAGTTACATGTAAGTAGTGCATTTTTGGTGATCTTCATCCCCTGCCACACACCATCACGGTGGCTCGCTGGGTATTACGTAGATGTACACGTAAGGAACCGCTATATGAAATCATTTGCGACTTAGCGGGGGACAATATTAGGTATACACGGAATGAACCATTGTATCTGTAGAAATAGGTTTAAGTTGCTTTAATAGTAGTTATTCGGCAGATGCGACCGACAAATAAGGTCTTTTGCGCCTTTTCAGGACTTTTTGGGTAATCAGGAAGACGTAAGGATTGTCCAGGAACGTAGGAAGGGTGGAGAGAAACCCGACTTCCGCATTAGTGTGATCTTAACGAAAGGTGACAAGTTTAAAGACCTATCCGACGGATGGAGAGCTGAACTTCAAATGCTCCCCTCAAAAAACTCAAGTTAAGACCGACATACCATTAGAAAATATCTGAAACTACTGCTGGGGGTCGAACCTGGGTCCTCGTTATGGGAAGCCACCGTACTCTATTCACCTTAACCCCCCAATCCTCAAGTTGTTTCAGGTGTAGTAAACTGATCCTAAAGTGCTGAGGTTATATCGCACCATCTAAACTAAACTTAACCGTAAGACAAACACGATATTCGTGTCCGAGGTTAATTTCGAACATGCATCCTTTGAGATTCTCGAACTGGTGATGTGAATACAACGATTTACTTTTTCTTGGAGACATAATCTCAGTATTGAGCAGGGTATGAATACAACTGTGCACCTTCGGAATTATTTTTCGTCTGTCTAGTGCATCTTCAACATAATAAGACCACGAATTTTCTCATTTATGTTTACTGGAAACACTGAAACTTGTTTGTGGCAGAATCACGCCACACTTTCTCACAGCTCTCACAAATGTTGCTTATATTCCCATAGAACAAATGCAAAGGAATCGCTTGATTGTATATTGTACACTTTTCGTTTAACGTGTATGTCAAACTGACGTGATTACATTGAGAAATTAATTCATCTATTAAGGCAAGAGACACACGGGTCTATGAAGCTTTAACAAATCAAAGTCCCTTTTCATTTAGTCCACCATAAACTGTCACGCTACACAATTATGTAATTTGTTCTTGACTCAACTGCCGTGTAGGGTTCAACTGTAGTAACTCCTTGAGACTGAGAAAATACCTTGAGACTGGACTGATTGTAAGACTGGAAGAAAATCATTGTTCATTTTTAGCCCTAATTTTAGTACAATTTTTTTGTCCTTTTTTAGCCCTGATTGTGGTACATACAATCAGTACAGTTTTAGTACAATTACAAATATTTAATACTAATACACGACCGACCTTAGATCATGATACAATGCGTTTGTATGCTTTGATGCTTTGATGATCTATACATTGCGTTCTGTACGGCTTCTTATGGAGACTGCATGTGTATTACCTAAGTTAAATAACAATGAAATCGTACCCGTTACCGCCGTTTCATCGTAACGGCGCACAGTGGGCTGAAATTGAGAAAAACTGGCCAAAAACCTCTGTATTCGTAATTATTGATAAATGAATGTAACTTTTTACAGAACATCTAATTCAAAGATGCAAGGAATTTTATTTAGGGTAATCTAGAACAAAATATTGTATAGGAAGGCATTCACAGATAAAAATGGCGAAAAGTTGTGCGGGATATGCACAAGCCAGGGGCAAGTTGAAATTATGATGCGGGTATATCAACGGAAAGAAAAAATTCCTCTGATTGATAACAACATTAAAGCTAGTAAATAACTTAGAATAGAATAACTAAAGATTAAAAATTGCTATGGGGTCTTTAAACATGAAAATTTTACCATTAAAGCGTAACGCCTTGGCGTCAGTTATTCTTCCTAGGGGTCAATTTTAAGGGAGGTATTAGTGCATTTTATTACCCTGGGAAGTTAATTTTATTAATTAAATTGGTTCGAATTTAGCCTATTTAAACTACATATTTGTCACTTGTTTGCGTGTTTGCGCACTTTCCTCTGTGGATGTGACGAATTCTAAAAATGCAGTTAATTATTCATCTTACTATTCCAAGTTTTACCGCATGCAAAAAAAACTTCATCCGTACAAGTACTGCAAGGGAATTGGGTTGCTGTGGTGGATAGAGTACTGGCCTCCCATCCCGAGGGCTCGGATTCGATTCCCGGCCTTGGTTGATTTTCCAGCGGCAAACCGGTACCTACTTGAGTGCCTAAGTGGAGGGCATTTCAGGTGCAGTACTCTGTCCGTCGGACGTGACGTTAAGCCTTGGTCCCCTTGGCGCCTTTCGTTAAGAGTAGGTTGATTCCGACGCTGGGTTTCTCTCCACCCTTCTCCATTACCTGAAATGTTCCTACCATTTCCCATGTACCCACCTATCCTACACGGCGCAAATGGCCTCAGCTGTGGGTCTCACGAGTATTGCTGGTAGCTAGTCCGTATGTCCGTACTTATCAAGATGGATTCAGGCTTCTCAAATCAGCTACGTTTCCTCCTCCAATCTATTATAATCTCCTTGGTTATAGTCGGAAGTTTACTTCCTCGCGTGAAATTGAATTTTGGCCACTCCGTGTGGGAATCGGGTGTAATGGTGTCCCATAGACGAGCACGCTGCTGTCGGTGGAGAAATTATGTGCACTCGAGTTTGGAAACAAATAACAAAACCTACAGATGGAAAGCAAAACTTACAGAAAAACTAATCGCACTGCAATTTTTCGTATTTAATTCTGCATTATTTGACGGTAAATTAAACATTATCAGGCGCATTTTAATATTTTTTACAACGGTTGCAACGCAAAAAGTTCCTGCTATTGACGGTGTTCGAGCAAAGCGCCGACTTTGATGATTCGTAACCCAACATCAACTTATTCAATTATTACCAAAGTTTATTAAAATATCCGGTGAACATGTTGTCGCTGCTATCGGCGGAGAAATTATGTGCACTCGAGTTTGGATACAAAAAACAAAACCAGAAGGAAACAGAGTAACAGAAGGAAAGGACCTACAGAAAGACTTATCACACTACCATTTTCCTTATTTAATTCTACATTATTTGACGGTAAAATTAAAATGTTGAGGAGCATTTTAATATGTTTTACAATGTGTGTAACGTAAAGAGTTCCTGTTTGTGACGGTGTTCTAGCAAAGCGCCGAATTGATGATTTGTAACCCAACAGTAACTTATTCAATAACAGCCAAAGTTTATTAAATGTCTGGTGAACGTGTTATCCATGCATGTAATAAGCAGGCCCGGTGACAGGATTTTCGGGCCCCTGGGCAACTGAGTGGTCCGGGCCCCCTAAATCCCTGCAAACCCCCTCACTCCATTTAGACCAGAACTGCGAACTTTCAGGTTATTTTATAACCAAGACTTACCGATTTATCAGCTTTTTCTGCAGAAGAAACTTGCAGAAAACCTGATTATCTGAAACTTTGACTAGAATAAATGATTATTTACAGTCCACTAACAAGTAAACAATAGACCTTAGACGGGGGATGGGGTTTCTTTTCGTTCAGGCTACAACATGTCGCTGAGTGGCGAATGTTCGCGGCAAAGGGAGGGGAGTTGAGTGTCTCAGCGCCCGCGCTTCTCGCTCTATCGTCCCCATCACCCCAAAACCCTCGATGAACACAACAACAATGCTAACGTCATACGATTGCACACTGACACACGCTTTACATTAATTTGATTTTTTTTTCACTTTCTAAACAGCAACATTTTGTATTCTTTTGGCATTTAAATTTATTCATGCTTAAAATTTTTATTTCAATTAATTTATTTTGGCCCGGGCCCCCTGATGGCCCGGGCCCCTGGGCAATTGTCCCCTTTGCCCCCCCCTGTCGCCGGCCCTGGTAATAAGGGTTTCGTTTCAATCTTTAACAGAAAAAAAATTGTAATCAATTTTATAAAAGGTTCGCATTTAAATACCTTAGCGGACACCGACCGCACCCCCTCCCACCCTTTTCAGGGCCAGAAAGCCCTTCCATTATCTGGCTAGCCCACCGGGTAGTTTGTATACAAGCACGCCCATCTCGTTCCCAGCCCCGTTCCGACTTCCGGCCACTTATCCTGCTGGTTTGCGCGCTATCGCCTCCTTCCTCGTGACTGGTAAAAGCTCAGTAGGTTTCAGGTGTCCGTCGACATTCGCGCGTGTAATGTGCCATCACGTTACGGCATAGAACCCTGGAGAGGAGGAGTAGCTCAAGAAATAATTTAAAACTCATTTCTTTTCGATCTTTTACGGCCATCTAAGTGAACAGCATTAGCACGAAATGAGTTGGAAATGACTTCGCTTTTACACGAGGCGTAATTCGTCGGTTAGTTTCGTAACGTGTAATATTTCGAACCAAGTTATTTCCTCATTGAAATTGTTTAGGGTCGTATTAGTTTCGCCGTACAAACGCTTACATTGCAATTTCGCTGAAACTTTTTTTGTCACTCTCCATTACTTACATGCGAAGTTTCCAGCCGTGAAAAGACAGTGGCAATGATCTTGCCAATTACTCCGGCTTTAAATTTCCGCTGTGGCATTTATTAGGTCTCGGCTGTAAATTCCTTGGAAGTTAAACCATCATCATAAATAACGAAATAGTTTTGCATGGACTGATTTCTATTATTTCCCGGTTGAATATCTTACACGAATAACAAATCAAAACTCACATTAGCGATTTTTCTTTCATTTTCCTTTGTTTCAAGTTGGAGAAATATGGTTATGACAGTTTGTAAATTAATGGGGAAGAATATTTTTCTTTCGATTGTTACCACATTTCTCCTAGTATAGAATCTTGTGAGAGGGCATCCAGTCGCCATTGTCGTAGAAATATAGTAATGGGGAATATCTGCGAAGACTGTTGATGGAAACCAATGAAATTCAAAAAGTAGCAAAGACTTTAAAAGTAATACTATACGGTTTACAAATGTGGTAACATTAATAATGTTTCGCATAAATGGCACTGTAACGTATTGGGTTGGTAATTCAAAGGTCAAGGGTTCGAATCCCCCCTCTGGCATGGATATTGCATGTGGGATGAAATTAAAGACGGTCGATAATATAGCCTAAGCAGTTTAGACACCTAAAAAAACGAATTTAACCTCGATGAACGTGACTGAGGCATTAAAGTATGTAAAATTGGGATCTTGTGTTGAAAGTTTTTGAAGAGAGCCGTTACCGGTTCTTGAAAAGGACTAAATAACACGTTTTTAACGGTGATCCTTGTATTACCGTTTTATATGTGTTGCCCACCTTGTCTGCTGTCGAAATGTATACCGACAAGGGAATGCATCAATGTTTTCGGCATATGGTGTATTCTCATACTCAAATTAGCTGGTTTAAAAATACAACCACATCTACATATATGTAATGCCCTGCGATCCAACGCTAGGGTGTGGCAGGAGGTAAAGATAATAAGCATGCACCATTTACATGCAATTAAAAGCTACATAGACCTACATGCATGCAACTGCCATGCAACTGAGCTTACAGCTAAGAGATGCCATGCAATGCTAACCATGCAACTAGGAGGTATCACTACAGACTATTATAACAATATTTTACCTACGTATCCCTTTGCTATGCTGCATATTATGTTCTCTAATGATACGCGGGAAAAATGACATTTTCAATCCATCGGTATGACAAATTTCTGATGGAGATTTAATCGGTACTTTAACCTACAATCTGATAATGATTCCCAGCCTAATTCTTCTATTAATTTTGAAATTTTGATACACTACTAAAGCTATCGTAACACCTTTAACAAACCATCCTGCTCTGCGATGCACACTGCCTAATTCTTTTCTTTTGTCTTGGCCAAGTATTTCCAGGATGTGTCCTCCCCACGATAAATCTTGTGTGGTCGTAACACCTAAGTACCTACCTTATGGATTCCACATTTTCAATTGTCGTTTTACTTATCGTACACGATCGCTCTAAAGAATTATTCCTCTTCAAAAAATTTATAGCCACACACTTTGTTAGGTTTAGTTCTAACTGCCATTTGCCGAATTTTGCATCTAAATCCGTGATTCCCTATCTTCTTCATTAGATATATCCCTGTACACCACCGTGTCGCCTGTAAAATGTCTAAGCTTACTACTAACTACGGTACCCAAATCGTTGATGTATACAAGAAATAGAAGCATACTAGGCTACATCTACATCTGCATAATACCCTGCAAGCCACCATAAAGGTGTGTGGCAGGGGGTGAACTCTCACCAAACATGCACTACATAACATGCATAAAAAAGGATTAGTACTTGTATAGGTACTGTTCAAAACTACGCTATTTAAAATAAAAATAGCAAAGCATACATGCAAAAACATGCTGTTAGTTGGGTTAGCTTTAAGTCCTTATACCAACATGCAGCTACCAATGTTATCCATTGCTACACTCGTACTGGATATATTTACCGTTATTCATATCTCTAATAGTACGAGGAAAAAAGGACATTTTGAATCTGTCAGTTCGGCAATCAATTTCTCGAATTTTGTGATTATGGTCCAGTCTATCATAGTACACTATAGTACATTATATTACATTATATACATACCATAGTACACTATAGTACCATACCACAGCTACCTTGGGGAACTGGGGTATAGAAGAAATACCTTGGTCCAATCTTCTCGGTTCTGAGTGTGTGTATGTAGAAAGAGAAACCTAAGTTTTCCACCCATATCTTCGCCTGATATTCTCCCTACTCAACACCTGGATGACCAGAGGTTGAAAAACTCATTGGATGGGGAATCTAAAGGCCTGTTTTCATGCTCGCTTCAGAGGCCAAAATAAGCGACTTCGCGCGTGGACTTTTCTCCTGAACCGTTGGGTCGTTCATTTCCACAAAACTTTCACTTTATTCTGCCCCAGTGATACTCCCTCAACCAACTCGGAAATAAAGTCTGTGCTGCTCTGGACTTAAAATGTTTGCGATGTATTTCGACACCCATTCCTTTGGTCTTAAATATCCTGTCTGCCTTACAAGTGCCCCAATTAATACCTACGTATCATCTCACTAGCTCTTGGCTAAGAGGGTATGGGGAGGGGATAGGTAAGTCACCAGACATTAAAAACGGATAGGAATTAATAATCAGGAAGGAAAGGAGATGAAAAGGAGTTGTATTTCAGCACTCCTAATGATTCAACATACTTGTTTTATGGTCGTGTTTAATGCGTGGGGGAAACGAAAGCTCGTACCTGTATTACTTGCTAAAACCTCTGGTCCTTGCTTGAACATCTCTTCGATAATCTCTTTTTTTATGTCGCCATTGCCTGGGTCGCAAATAGAAAAACCACTCTGTAAGATTCCACAAAATTTTATCGTAAAACCGACCTAGGTTTCGATTGTATACCGATCATCTTCAAGGACCTTGAAGATGATCGGTATACAATCGAAACCTAGGTCAGTGTTACAATAAAATTTTGTGGAATCTTACAAAGTGGTTTTTCTATTTGCTACTATCATACGGTTCCACCAAGTAAAGCCTGAGGACTTCCTTCTAATGCCTGGGTCCTTGCTCAAAGAGAATTCGGTACCTTTTGTTCAACTTTGAAACTCATCATCTGTATTTTCAAGTCTGTTCCTGCACTTGAAGATGTCACAGACCGAGATGAATGGTACAAGGATGGAATTGCAAGAGAAGGGAGGAGGGGTGGAGAGAAACCCGGCTTTGACATTAGCTTGCTCTTAACGAAAGGCGCCAAGGGGACCGCGGCTTAACGTCCCATCCGACGGACGGAGTACTGAACTCGAAGTGCTCTCCAACGACGCACTCAATTAGCCTCTGCCACTATCAGGATTTGTATCCGGGGCCTCGGGGTGGGAGACCATTACTTTAGCCATTACACCAAACTAACCTCACCTGGAAAATGACAAAATTTATCGTCATTGGTATGAAAATTTCATACTAATTGTGCGCGTAAACAATATGATGGTTTCCTTCATCAAACAAAACAGAATTCATCAATTTTGATTCGTGCCCCACCATT
Organism: Platycnemis pennipes; assembly: GCA_933228895.1. Lineage (NCBI taxonomy): Eukaryota > Metazoa > Arthropoda > Insecta > Odonata > Platycnemididae > Platycnemis > Platycnemis pennipes. The sequence goes on along the minus strand of OW121850.1, from coordinate 90,381,087 downwards.
AATATATTATTTATACGCAAAAGTTTGCATTGAGAAATCACAGTTTACGAAAAACTTTCATGTTTATTTTAAGTTCATTTGAAAAAGATCAGAAAAGGTGGGACTGCAGCAGCCTTGTTCCTGACTTAACAGGTACATAGTTTATGTTACGAGGCATAGGGAATATCCATAGCTTGAACTTATAATATTGTTTCAGAGTTCCTAAGCTCTCGATATCGTGTATTAATAATCACATATGAAATTTTTTACAGCTTGGAAAGTATTCTCCGCTGAATATGTTATTTATAATATGTAGTTTACAATACAATAGACAATAAAAAAGGAAGCTACCCTATTACAGTATTTGTCGAGTCTTTGGCTTTATGTTGCTGAGGCCTGTTGGCCTTATGTTTGAGATTTTCGACTACATATTAAAAATTTGTATATAAATGTTGGCAGTTGAAAGCGTGATCTTTCCGGTGTAATTTCCCTATGTTACTCGCACATACGTGGCGAATCTTTCCTGAAGTCTATGAAGTATGTCTAAGTCGCCATAAAGGTGTGTGGCGGGGGTCGAATCTTCAACATAACATACCTATGCACTACATAAGAAGGGATTAGTAGCTAAATTTTAGCAGAACTATAACACTTTTGAAAAAACTTAAAAAGAAGAGCAATGATGCATAAAGATACTGTTAGTTGGGTTGGCTACAAGATCGAAATGCTGATATCATGGACAGCTATTGATTAACTTTTGTTTATATTATTGAATAATCATGGCTACTCAGTTCCCTAAAAGTATGAGGGAAGAAAAACCTTTAAATTTGTCGGTTCGGCAATCAATTTTTCTAATTTTATTCTCACGGTCCAGTCTACCATAGAAAGTAGGCGTTCGCAAAATGTGTTTAAGGTTAGCAGTAAAAATATCGCCTTGATATTTACTTATGAGATAACGTTTATATTTTAACCTACCGTCTGATAAAGTTTCCCATTTAAGTACTACCAGCAGGCTGGTTATGCTTACATGATTATCGTATCTACTCTCTCTTTAGAAATATTGCCGATCTTCGCTGCACACGCTTTAGTTCGTTAGTTATTCCTACATCTTAAGTACTGCCAGAGTATTCCAAATGAGGTATAACTAGGTAAAAGTGGTTATTTTCTCATACATTAACATCAAAATTGACCAGCACCCTTTTTATAAATTCCTATCTACGATTAGCTTGACCAATGATTTCCCATATATGTTTACCCCACGAAAGATTGCATACACATCTTATTCCAAAATATTTAACGAATTTTGCGTTTGTTAATTTGTTATTCTTAATCTAATAAGTATTAGGGTGAGAATAAGTGCAATAATGTTCTTTATATGAAAACTCATGTCATTGCGCAGCCACATCTATCAACTATCCAGCAAGTTAAGCCAAGGATGCATGGCAGGGCATTATTTATTATAATCATGCATATTAATCGCAAAAGAGATGTAGATAGGTAATTGATTGGTAGATAGTTTGAAATTTAGACTCAAAATTCTAAACTAAATTCCAAGACAATATTTTCACTGATGACGTTCAAAACATTTTGTGAACTCTTACTTACTATGGTAGACTGGATCACAATCATAAAAATAGAGAAATTGATTGCCGAGCTGGCAGAACAAAAATATCTTTCTTCCCACGTACTATTAGGAATATAAATAGCTGCAAATATATATTTAATAGAATGTGTGTATATTCAATCAGTGTATCAATGGATATCATAGGTAGTTGCATGTTGTTATAAGGACTGAATGCTAACCGAACTAACAGCATGTTTACGCATGCTTGCTTTGCTATTTTAGTCTATTTTTTAAATTGTTTCGATTATAATATAGCTACTAATCCTTTTTAAGCATGATATGTAGTGCATGTTTGGTGTTAATTCACCCCCTGCCACACACCTTTATGGTGACTTGCAGGGTTTTATGTAGATGTATACATTAATAATGTGAAAATAACAATCAATGTTTTGGGTGACGTTAAATTGGTACATACTTGATTCTCAATTTAAAAACTACGAAGTAGTACCTACCATTTTTTCAAGACTAAAGCACCAATTCGCTTTGACAACGATATTAACATCTGCGGGGACGTAATGGTAGTTAGTATGCTCCAGTGAAGTTAAGATCTTACCTGAAACTCCAGTTCTAACCACTCGGGTTTAATCACAGACCTAGGACTTATGACCCTGTCTAGGGCTTGTGACTTTGCGAAAAAGTCTCACAAGATTCTTTCCGTAAGCCGTGACAGGAACTTAAAGAAGACAAAAATCCTATCGGACTTTCTCTTGAACTCGACCCTTCCTCGTGTGTCCTCGATAGCTTCAATGCCAAGGCCACGACAAGGAGAGCGACAGTGACTCATTTCACGTAATCTAAACCGCCACGACTTCGCGGGCTGGCTTATCCTTCTCTCCTTCCGAAGTGGACTTGAGGCAGAGCCACTGATTTTTTATTAGTTCTCTGCAGGTTACAATAGGTTTATATGGCCATGAGTTCGGTACTTCTAATTGTACCTTCGCAGCAGGATATATCTATACTTTATCGTAGATAATAGTACCTAAGCTTAGACTTTTTGCAGATGATGCGGTAGTGTACAGAGGTATATCAAAAGAAGAAGACAGGAAATCGCTTAGCAAGGATTTAGATGCAAAGTGGTGCGACAATTGGCAGTTAGAACTTAACCTTAAAATGTGTGTAGCTATCAATTTTTGGAGGAGAAATAATTCGATAGAGCGATCAAATATAAAATTATTAACACGAAGATCGAAAGCGTTGAAACCATAAAGTATTTAGGTGTCACAATCACTAAAGATTTATCGTGGGGAAGACATCCAGGAAATATGCGGCCGAGCGAAGAGAAAGCAGAGATTTATAAAAATAGTACTTGGGAAATGTAATAAGAAGACAAAAGAGCGATGTTACTTTTCAATAGTCAGGTCCCACCTTGAGTATGCTGCCAGTGTATGGGTTCCGAATGAATTAGTTTTGATCAGAGAACTAGACAGTGTGCAGCGTAGAGCAGCTAGGTTCGTTAAAAGGTGTTACGATAGGTTTAGTGGTGTATCAGAATTAATGCAAGAATTAGGGTGGGAATCATTATCAGAGCTAGGTTAAAGAGCAGATTAAATCTCTTACAGAAATTTAAATCGGATAGCTTTACTGAAGATGTAAGGCATCTATTGAAAACACCAGCGTATTATGCTATATTTGACCAGATAAATTTAAGTTTAAAGAGATATATTGTCATACTGATAGATTCAAAATGTCATTTTTCCCCGTATTATATGAGAACAGAATAGATAGCATAGCAAAGGGATTAGAAGGGGAAATATTTTAGAGTAGTCTGTAGTGCGTGATGCATGTGTTAACAACCAATCCCTTTTTACTATGTTGATACTAACAACCTAGTGGCCTGAGACCCTCTTGTAGCATGTTTGCATCTTTATAGTGCATGCTTGGTGATATTCACCCCCTGCTACACCCTCGCGGTGGCTTGTAGGGTATCGCGTAGATGTAGATGTTTGCATGAAGTTCTCCTTTAGATCTGTGCATCTTTATATGCTGACTACCCAGCAATCCACCTCGAGGGTGCGTGGCGGGAGTGAGTTTCCCCAGGCGTGAACATATGTTTACATATACAAGGTATTTCTATACAAGTTTACTGTAAGCATCCTTCATCTTGAATTGTGTCCAAAGAGCCTATCGTCCTCAATATCATGTCATCCGAAACACCACTATCTCTCATTCCGCGTCCCATCTGCTAGCTATGTCCCCTAATTTCTTCAATAAATCTCCTTTCCTCCTCAGCGATGACAAGAAAAAAATTAGTGTTCAACCTGAAGGTTGGTTTTTGATAGGTGAGGGTAGAGCTGAACCCGTACTAAGCCATTAGCGTGTGAAATTCACACATTCAGGGTAGGCGAGCCAATTCCTTTCCCTTGGCCACCTGCGATTTTCTACGAAGTTCTGACAGGCAGTAAATATAATCGAGAGGATTTTTCGTTGGGGGTGCCTAAATTATAGCTTCTGCCCGGAATTTGAACCTGGGTCCCTTCGGTCGGTACCCAGAACTTTATCCACTAGGTCACCGCGACTCCTCAACCATGACAAGATGACCTCCTAAAAAAATACGAGCCGTTGTTTAAGAAAATGATTCTTAATATGCCGAGTAATCTTTTTGTCATTGGACTTTGCATTCCGCTTGATTTTAATAATTTGTCCATCAATTCGGTTCCACGATCCGCGTTTCCTTTCGTTGGGACCGTATTAAAAATAAAGTTGCGGAGCAACAAGTGTCCGGAGAAAGTGAAATCAATATTTCAAGTTCAGTGGGTCAAGGTCTCCGCTAAAATGGCAAACAGGTGGTGTCTGAATAGGTGAAGGTAAGGTCTCTGAGAATCATAATTTTCTCACATTGACTCAAAGGGCTTTTATTTGGAAACATGCGTGAAACATCATCATTTATTAATTCCTTTCCGAAATCATAAAGAATTCTATGCTTCTATTTCAGTTGGACAATTATGTATGTGGTTATTGACTGCTACGAGGCACTATAACTACGGTGTCGGAATTACTATGCTCTTAAGCGCCAAGGGGGTTAACGGCTAAATGTCCCATTCGATGGACAGATTACTGAACTCCCAAGTTCTCTTTACGCAGCACCAAGTCGGGTCCAGTTTAAAAAAAAAAATCTGCCACTACCGGGATTCGAACTCACGCCCTCGGAGTAGCGAGTCAGTAACCACCACCAACACCCCTACCTGACCTCTTGTCGTGTTTACCTTAGAGGCCCTGTATTGGGACCCCAATACAGTGCCCAGGGATACTATATTAATAGGATTCCCGAGTCCCGCGAAGCCATTGATACCAGCCCAGTCGCGTAAAATAGGTTCCCCCAAAGTGGCGCTGGCATCGCGAAGCGCCCGACAAACGTGAGTATAAGCCAGTCGCAAATACGTTGCGAGAGGAGCATTTTCGTTCGAAAACAAGTAATAAAGGACTGCAGAATAGAATTAAAAAATTTGAAATAGCCCTGGTGCCATGTTCTTGTAAAATACAGGTGAAACACACTAAATGATACGTAAAAAAAGACACAGCTCGAAAGCCTAACATTCCGGCATCGTACTAATACACAAAACCTCTGTGTCATAGCTCTAATAAAAAGGCAACGAGAATATGCTACGCGGGCTACTTTAGATCGTAAGTTAAAGAAGTGTTAACCAAGGCACGGTCACGGAGACACGCACTCTCACAACTGCTATAGGAAATGAAAAACGGTAGTGACAACCGGGAGATAAGAGTAACTTAAACCTTAGTAAAACCTCATACACGCTAATATAAACTGGGAAACGCCAAAGACTTAAACAATTAACAATGAGAAAGAACGCATTTTGCAAACCGATATAATATTTTTAAAAAAACTGCAAAGAACAGTACAAAATGAGTAAATTAACAGTTAGATGTATTTATTGAAATATCAAAGAAAGTGTACACAATGACTTGAACAATTGACAATGAAAAAGAACGCATTTTGCCAACAGTATATTATTCATCTACAGTATTCATCTATCCCTAGATACTAACAACATCTATCTTACTTTCATCTCCACCACAAAGGTGTGTGGCAGCAGCTGAACTATCACCAAACGTGTACTAAACTTCTCCATGAATTCAGTCCTTACATGTAACTGAGAGGCACAATGCCACCGCCAAGGAAAATATCGGATCAACATTTTCCACACAAATTAAATGTTAGCTACAAATGACACTAAATTCATAGTACATCTAAAGCAATGAAATAGAACCTACTCGATTAGTCAGTCACTCCGGTACACAAGACATTATTACCTTTATATACACACAACACAAAAACATATCTTATGTCAAAAATGTATATTTCAAAAAATTTCTACCATCTTAATCTATTTTGCATCAACAACAATTTGTACAACATCTATTTTGATTTCCATATGTACCTTAACTATAATCAGTTACTGACCCTAAATATGTGCAAAAAAACGAAAATTTGAAACTCTCTGTGATACATCTCATTACAAAACATCTTCATAATCCACCCTGCCAAAAGTATGATTGGACTTTCAATAATTTCGTCACATATTCAGAGAACCTGTAAGTCTTACTCCTGCAGGAGTTTTAATCGGTATTTTAACCTATGGTCTGAAATAATTACAACCTAATCCTTCTATATTGATTTCAATACCCTCACACTATCTGGATCTGTAATCAAACCTAAGTCATTTTAAATAACCTAAATTATGCAGTGAATACCTATGTATTCACTGCATATTTTAGGTCGGGCCTAGCAAGTGAAAAGTACCATCTTCCTTTGGATTTCTGTCCCTTCTCCTTATTCCCCTATTCTTAAATCCTTCATTATTGTTGGCAATTGGCCTATATCTCACGGATGTCTTCCCCGCGATAATTTCTAAGCAACTGTAACATCTCTGTTATGTTTTACTGATGTTATATGGATTGCTCTAGTGATCATTTTAGTTATTCCTCTTCCAAACATTTATTTCCACTCGCTATTAGGTTTATTTGAAACTAGCATTCATGTGAATGCTATTTTTATGCAATATCGCCTCAAACTTGAATTCCTACATTTCGAATGATTCACTATCTTTTACATTTGATATTTCCCGGTAAATTACCGCGTCGTCTACAATAAGTCTAAGCTTGCCACTACTATGGCACATATATCGTTAATGCATAAAAGAAATGGAAGGGGTTCATTACCATTCCCTGGGGAACTCTCCATGTAACTGTTAATGCATCGGACATGATACCACCCATAACGAACCTTTGTTGGCGTCCAGTAAACAATTAATTTACGTAACATCTGCTTTAATAACAAAATGTTTCAACTTCCGGATTTCCCTCGCAATCGCGAACCTCCCATAGTATAGCTTGTGCTATTACTATGTTTTTAACACCATTAGAGAAGCGGTCCACCTCAAATTTTTAGAATTATTCTCAGTATTACCTACTTTATTATTAATGCGATTGAATTATTAGAATTACGTCTATCCATTTCAGTCTTAGTGAAGTCACAGTCTAAACATGTTTAGACTGTGGTGACGTTACGGAGTTATACCTCAAACATGAACACGTACGCGACTACGTGCATATAACGTAATGAAAATACTTCGCTATGATATAATTTATATTGGTCGGCTATATGAGATGAAAAACAAAGGCAAAAATGCATGCATGTTAGCTAGGCACTACATTCATCCGTCTAAGACTTAATTTCGAACATGGCGTCTCATGACGCAGCTAAGCCATGCGGTACACAATGCGTTCAGCCACATTAGTTTTGAGCCCAATATCAACCGATCTTGAATTAAATCACTATAATAATCAATACTGACTTAATACTAAGACGTTTACAATGCATTACATGATATCTCCCACACTTAAAGATATCACAAGCGCAGCCCAGCCATGCGGTACACGATGCGTTCAACCACATTATTTTGGAGTACAATCTAAACTGATCTACGATTAAGCCGCTAAAATATTCGATACAGACTTAACAATACGACGACTGCAATGCATCACTGGATATATCCCATTGTTAAAGATGTCACACTAACCTTTGGCTTCAACAAACTTTAGTTCCTTATCCCCAACCTCTTATTTTCCTTAAGCGTGGCTTCATATCCTGAGGTGCAGCCAGGCTCAAAACAACCCCGTGACTTACTCATTGTTTCTTCAGGAAGTCTGCTGCACAGAATCACTGACAAATCTCCAAGAACAGCAGTATTAAGTCCTCCAAAACTGCAGCTAACACAGGCACTTTCAAATGCACTTTGCGAAGAAGCCGGACAATTGGCATAGGCAGCGCTACGACTGGCGAAATCTAGAGACTCGATTAAATGCGCGGGAATTTTCTTCAAAAAACCGTACGGCCTGCCACCTACTGGGGCCTCCTATTTACACACTCCCTGACAGTGCCTCTAGTTTACCTGATTTTAAATTACCCTCTGTCGGTCAACAGGTGCAACATTTTCGTTCCGACACCAGTCGTTGCTTGTCGTTGGAAATTCCAGCAATCTTGTAATTTTTTTCCTGATCAGCTGTCTCGAAAATTTCTCTTTGAGCCTAGAATATATGAATGGCATTTTTCTCAAACTAATTGGTTTTTGAAACGTATGGGGTTCTCCTCAGGCTTCTTCTTCGTAGAACCGTAGAACACGCTGCGGCACTCCCGCCATCTACTGGTATATAATGCAACTTCGTCCGTGGATAACTGTCTCCCGTTCGAGGTAGCATATTCAAAATCACTATTTTTTGGTGGTCATAGAATGCGATTGCAATAATGTATTATGGATGTGAAATATAGTGTCTTAAATTGATGTGAAATAAACAAGTGGCATCAAGGAATTTCGCTGGGAACTCATATTTGAAAAACAGTATTTCCTTAAGTTATGGAGGGTCATTAATAAACATCATTTTAAAGTGGATAGTCGTGACGTATTAATTGCGTTATGCGTGACGTTGCATTATCAATGTTTAATTAATAATATATCAGGAAAATAAAATGTGTATGATATTTATGCGCTTGCCTGCCATCAATTTTGATAATTACATTTTACTACGATTAGGTCGCAAGAATTGGGAAAAATGTTGAAGTTCCAAATGTCATAATAATGCATTAGTTTCTCACTCATGTTGTGGACCTTGAATATTTCGATATTGTGACTCCACAGTTTCGATTTTCCTAAATTATCCGAAGCAACAATCGATGTAGCAATTGTCAAGGCTTGACAGTGTCCATATCCGAATCGATAAGCTCATCAAGTACCTACACAAAATTATTGATCTCGAAAATGTCTCGTTGCCGTTATTATTACGAAATACTTCTAATAACTTCGGTATTTGCACCGTTAAAGAATATGTTTGCGAGAAAGTAAGGATTTAGGGTGTGGATAAAGAGTGGATGGAAACCCAGCGTCGGCATTCCACTGAATGATGCCATTTCTGGGATTCGAGCCCGGGCCCTCTGGATTTGGGGTCAGTGATCCAGCCTCCGCACAAACACAACCTACCCTCGGGTTTGTGTTCTCGTATTTTCGACAAATCTAATCGTTTTTACGCGAGCATGGGAGGTTATTGAGGTTTGTGACGTCGAAACTCCATCATTGTTGAAGCTCAAATGACAATAAATAGTATTCTGACCGAATAATCCCTTTTTACTCCATATCATTCATAAGGAGACGAAATTTGTCTGAGAATCCTAGCATATTCTTCAATGTTAAAAAATTTTTAAGCGTTGAGTTGGTCAATTTTTAAAAATCTTTAAATAGCATTAGTCGTTGTGGGACTTGTATCAACTGTGATTCGTCGCTGGGATAAGTAGTGAGTTCCGGTGATGCGGCGATATCATTGTAAGTCGTGCTAATAGTTTTCGTGCGCTCAGGCGTCAAGGAGGACTGGACTGGACGCGGGGAAAACCTCTGAAAATTGATGTCTGTAGAAGGAAACCGGTTTCTTTAAGATCCCACGGTCTTCCTTATTGCAGTAGAAGGCATGCCTCCTCTCTCGCCATGTCCGTTATCCAGGTATTTTCGCATCGCAGAAAAAGAATGACTTCGTGTTCCTGAGATGGATCGATCCCAGTGACCATCATTCTTTCACGAATGTTTACATAGAGGTTGGTTCCCTCGTCCTCCAATACGTTCTGCTGTGTTTGCCGAGGAATTATGCAGATGGGAATGTTTACCAGGAGGCTTGTTGAACTCGAAATTGGGAAGTCCAGAAAAATTCTAGGTCATGACGTCAAAGCCTTGACAAATCATATTGTTTCCAAGGCAAAATTGAAATTTTTAGTGACTGAGACGCCTAAATGTCTTCACTGTCAAGGCTCGACGATGCCTGGTCCAGAACAGTGATGAATTAGGTTAAAGTTTAGAATATATCTCCGGTAGTTTAAGACAGAAAGATTCATCTACATCTACATAATACCCTGTAAACCACCGCATGGGCGTGTGGCAGGGGGTGAAATATCACCATGCATGCATAATCAATAAGAGAGAATAATCAAAGCATTTGTGTAGATCTCGTTCAAGTATTCCGAATCTGTACCGAATAAGACCCCAGATAGAAATCTAGCACCTTTATCTCGTTCACGAGAATTCCAACTTATCTACCGCCGTCGGTTAGTAACTAACGTGAATCTAATTAAGGCTGTTTCTAAACCTGTCAATAAATGCTTCCTTTATTTAAAATGCTGAGTGGATTTCCTTAAAACCTAAATGACTTACCTGGCTTTCCATCACGCTATTCCTGTAACCGACAATAATAGGAAAATTTTGAGTTTCGTTACTGATCCCACGTCGGGAGAAAGTTTTGTTGGATTTATAGAGCAGAAAATATACTAGTAACGCTCAGACATAGCCTAAAGGCCATTTTACGCGAGCCTTTGCAACGCGCAAACTTATGCATGGAGAGATGCGCAGTAAAAGTTGCATCGTTCATGGGAACGAAATGCATTGAAAGCATCCCGAATAGATACACGGCTGTGCGAAAAATTTTCCCCCTAATGTACGTCAATGCTTTTATCCACATCATTTGCGTATTATATATGGCCGAGCTTCAAACTGTGCAGTTTACTGTAAAACAGCCTGAAAATTATAGCTGATATAGCTGAGTTATCAAAGTCGATTTGAAGAGAATATTATTGTTCGCAATTAATGGATTATACTGGTGATAATTTTAAAGTTAATCCCCAATCTATTGAAATAGTATTCATTGGCTGTCCGGTTAATTAATAGCTAGCCTTCGGAAAGGGGAATTCCCAGTGTCTCAGGCTTATATACTAGTCTATAATAATATGCTAGTCTACACTTCTCAATTAAAAAATAAAAATAACAAAGCAAGCATACAAAAACATGCTGTTAGTTGGGTTAGCTTAAAGTCCTTATACCAACATGCAACTAGGTACCTATGCTATCCATTGATACACTCATGTTGTACATATTTACCGCTATTCATATCCCTAATCGTACATGGAAAGGACATTTTAAATATGTCAGTTCGGCAATCATTTTTCCTAATCGTATGATTATGGTCCAGTCTATCATAGTAAGTTGGAGTTCGCGAAATATTTTTAACGTAATCAGTGAAAATATTATCTTGGAATTTATTTAAGAGAGTAAGTCTAAATTTCAACCTGCGACCTGACAATGATTCCCAATTTAATTCATTTAATAGACTGGTTACGCTAATATAGTTATCATACCGTCCCTTTACGAGTCTTGCCGATCTTCGTAGCACACGCTCCACTTCATTATTAGAGTCTATTTCTTAAGCATCCCATATCCCATATACCTGCTGGCAGCGTATTCCAAGTGAGATCCAACAAGGGAAAAGTAGCCAATTTCTCGTATATGATCGTCTCTACTTTGTGTTCTACATCATAGAATCGGCTTGATTTCAACTACTGAATGACCTTCTGGTAGATGTATCTTCATCTACATCTACATAATACCCTGCAAGCCACCACAAATGTGTGTGGCAGGGGGTGATTTCTCACCAAACATGCACCACATATCATGCATAAAAAAGGAATAGTATTAATATACTAGTCAGAACTTCAATATTTAAAAAAGATTAAGACTTGAAAGAGATTAAGTCTAAATTTCAACCTGCGATCTGACAATGATTCCCATTTTAATTCATTTAATAGACTGGTTACGCTAATATAATTATCGTATCGTCCCTTTACAAATCTTGCCGATCTTCGCTGCACACATTCAAGTTCATTATTTAGACCGACTTCGTAGGGATCCCATACACTGGCAGCATATTCCAAATGAGGTCTAACTAGGGAACAGTAGCTGATTTCTCGTACATGATCGTCACAATTCTTGCTCCATTTCGTCATTTACAGATTTAATTTTGCGCACATTAGCCTAAAATGCACCGTATTTTCTTCTTGCAAATAAGTTACAGTTTGGCATGATGCATGAAAATAGACTTAGTCTATTTCTAGTCTACTTCCTTTCGAAAACTTGCCCCTTGCACTCACGCCTTACGTATGTTACGCTCGTTTCTTAACATGATCTTCCAAATTTTCAGGATTAAGTATGTAATTCATAGATCAACCATGAATTCGCCACTTATTGATATAGGTAAAACGCTGAAAGTGAATCGCCAAATGATTTCGGCATTCGTTTGTTTTTTAAGCATGGTATATTGAACACTAGATTGAAATACTGGTCTTAGATGATCGTTATGAGCTGAAAAATTTATTATTCCCGCGATAATAATATTTCGATAGGTATTATTCTTTATTAATTTCTTCGTTACCTCGTGAAATGAGTTCTTATGAATTACTTTATCATACGTTAAATATGGTGTGTGGAGGATCGCTTGAACACACAAGTATACTTCATACTCGAATCTAAGGTGATGTGCGATATTTTCGGTTGAAACTTTGTTAAAATAGGTCGTTTATGTTCGGGTGAATACGGTGGCATATTTTTACTAAAATTATTAAGCATTAGAAAAAGGTTTATAACTGATAACTTCAGGATTAACTATGTGAAACCGTTCCATTATGGAAAACGAAAGAATAAAATGTTGTTAGGTTCACTTGTATATTTCAATAGGCACGACCCGGGTTTCATAACATAGTTTAGTTACATCTTCAGAGTGCCTTGTTTATAGTTTAGTTACATGGTAGGTAGCATGGTTCATAGTTAAGTTACATCTTCAGGTATGTACCTGTTATGAAACCCGGTACGTGCCTATTGAATAGTACAAGTGAACCTAACAAAGTTTTATTCTTTCATTTTCCATAGAAAAAGGTTTTTTTCCTTCTTCAATAAATCTTTGATTTGAGATGGATTTTATATAGGTATTTGTCGAGGAGGGACCTAAAATTCAGAGATAATTCTCTCGACGAGGGTATTTTTCGTGATAAATTTTGAAAGCGAATTGGTTTGAAAATATTTCATCAGCCGTTAAACTTTCCTTTCTGACGATATCGGAACCCTACGCTGACATCGGCTGACGAGTGCATAATTGTATTGACTAAAGGATTCTCATTAAGTTAAAATGAATAATGGAGACGGTGATCCTGAGAGTCGAATGTCTGAGCATGCTGGGAAGGTGGCGAGATTTCAATGAGCAAACCAAGGAAGAACTACAGAGTCATATCTCGACTGCTAATGTTCGTAATGGGAAAAGTTTAACGCCTGCGTTATCTATTTGTGTCGTTGTTTGCTAACTTTATGTCCTCAGGCGCTAGAAATGAGAGAAAGAGAGAGTCTACGATGGGAGCTCCACTAATTGTTATTCTCCTCTGATTGCGGTCTAGACGACTCTGATCTGACATTGAAGGCATGGCTTCCGCCTGTAATTTGCGTTTCAACAACCTTACAGGCCTAAATTCCTTTTCATGCTCGTCATATAAGGAATGGCATGCATTCGTATGATGGGTGGCTCTTGATAGTGACGTGCAAGGGGAGGAAATGATCGTCAGGTGAAATGTAATGAGGAAGAAGCCGGTAAACAAGGAATGTCTGACAAGGAAATATGGTTGGGGATGGATAGAGACTTAGTAGAACACGCACGCTTTCTTTATTGGCGTCTTCATTTATACTGAAATATCCTGCAAACCACAGAAAAATGTGTTGCATGGGTAGGACCATAATTTTGAATTAAAAGAGAACTAAATTTATACCTGCTCTCATGTAGGGATGTATAATTACTAGGAAAATAATTTACAATAACTATTCTAATTTTCCCCAGGTATCTTCACCACATTTTATATCTGTTCCTTACTATGCGTGGAAAGGATGTATTTTTTAATCAACGTGTTTGTCTTACTATGTATCTCTCTAATTTTATCTTACCTGCCATAGTACCCTGGTTTTTTAATACATGTGCAACATCTTTAGAGAACCTGTCCACCTTATTACTGCAAAAGGTATATTCTGTATTTTATATCTACTGACTACGTTGCAAGCCACGTCTAGGGTGTGTGACAGGGGGTGAGTTATGACCAAAAATGCACTTAAGTTTACTTATGCTTTGTACCTATGGAGAGATTTCTAAGGATATCATTCGGGGCACACATTATTAGTTCTACCCTTAATTCAACATGCAAAGAAACATTTAATAAGCGCTACAGACATGAATTGCTCATAGTAGTTTTTCATGCGGGCATGGCTCAATCAGAAAGCGAAAGAAAAGATTCCAAAATCTAAATTTCATCTAAGTTTCTTAAATAAATCCTTATTACTGTAATGTATCCAGTTTCATTTTCATGTTAAAGTAAATGTATTCTATGAAGGCATCATAATGTGAGAAGTATTTTCAGTAAAAGGCAATAGACAGAAGAAATGTCGAAGCATTTTAACCTACGATTTGATTATGATTCCCAACCTCTTCTACTGCCTTTCCTCCTTCGTGTTTTCACGTGACTAAAGAAGTGGCAATGATTTGTTTATTTGTATGAATGGTAATACGCTTTCCTCCGCTTTCGTGAAGGAAATCTCGTCTCTCGGATGAAAATTTCATGGCCAGCAGGACGATTCCGGCAGTCCGTTAGCGCACCAGAACCTCGAAATACCCGTTTTGGTTGGTCGTAATTTTTCCCTACCCGGTCATTAGATAGGTCTGAACATTCTTCTCGGAAGTAGTGATATACACCATCCAAAGGTAGTTTAACAGCTGTAGGAAAAGTTCCCCCGGGGTGGGGATCGATCTGTTCGGGATACCTTAGCCTTCGGTTTCTCAGTGATGCACCAACGACGCGGCGGCTTTAATTTTCACTGACCATAATTTCTAATTTTGTGGAGAATTTTCATGAGCTGGAAGCGGATTCGCACAATAGCCTGTGCACCAAATCTTAATCAATAAATATTTACACCCACCATTTTTCCAGTTCATAAACATGAAAATTTATGAGATAAAAGCATTCCTGCCGAAACGATTTAGAGGTAGGGCTGGTGTGCTGGATAGAGCACCGGAATCCCATCCCGATAGCCTGGGTTCAAGTTCCAGAAGTGGAGGAATTTCAATTACATTGCTCCATCTGTCGGATTGGAATTTAAACCTAGGCTTCCTTGAAAATGTCCGTAGACTAGAATATCCAAATGCCTAATCAAATTATTGAAAACAATATCTCCGAAACCGGTTTTTCGATTGTCTAGGCAATCATCAACGGGGAAAGAACTAGGCAAAATAGGTCAGAACCTGTCGAGGGCCAGGCGGAGAGTGAGAGTGAGGGTGGCACCCTGAGGGTTCTGACCTGTTTTGCCTGGTTCTCTCCCCGTTGATGATTTCCTAGACAATCGAAAAACCGGTTTCGGAGATATTGTTTTCCATACTTTAATTTGGCATTTGGATATTCTAGTCTTCGGACATTTTCAATTAAGCCAAATTAGAAGCTCACATTATTTCACCTAAGACTCCTTGGCGCCTTCCGTTCAGAGACACCGGGTTTCGCTCTATTCTTCCTCCGTTCCCCCTGAATAACGTATCTTAACCCCATTACCCAGCTATTCTCAATGGCGCGAGTAAATACAGCTGACAGTTGCCTCACTTTGCCACCAACAAAAGCGATGATATCCGCGAAAAGCTCGTGATGTTGATTTCTTATTCAAGTGAGCTCAATTAATTGAAATCAGATATTAATTTCCTCTGTTTTTGTGATTGGAGATTTTAAAAACATATGGCAAGTCTGCAACCCAAAGTTAGTCTTGTCTCGGAAAGAGAAGAGCATGCTAGACGGCTGTTGTAATTTTTAACTCCGCGAAAATTACACCAGGCACTGTGTCACTTGTGGTTTCCACAAAAGATCTTATATTCTGAGTGAGTTCTTCACGAGTCTCCATTTTCACGATGGAGGTTAGGCTCTTCATCTCCGCCGACGTTTCAGATAACGGCTCGCTCATCATCTTCAGGGTGATGCCATGAATCGGAAGTTGTCCGCTATATGAACCCTAATGACCTTCGACTTACGGCATTGCCCTGAAGAAGACGAGCAAGTCCTTCATCAAAACATCGGTGGAGATGAAGAGCCTAACCGGGAGGAAAGTCCGTGAAAGATTCACTCAAAAGATACGGCGGGAAAGCTGAAGAAATTTCCAGATTTGGTATTCTTTTTGTCAGTCAGCCGTGATCAATTTGGAAATGGGAGGCCTCACCTGGATCGTAACCGGTGCCCTCCGGTAGGAAGCCGAACGGACCACCACGCGCTCGATTAGATATGGAGATAGTATAATACTGCATTCCTATGGCGTTTGTTGCATGAAAAGCCTACGGGAGTGAATGATATGACGCTGAAGCCCGAAATAGACATTCGACATCCTACTCACAGGGAAAGTTGAGCATTTTCTCTTGCTTCCGGGTGGTGTCCATGCTGAGCGCAAAGGGAATAAAATTTATCAATTCCAGCAGTCCAAATTTGAAGTGAGAACCAAACACTTTTAGGATAAACAGTGCGCGTATTAAGTAGCAGAGACTTAGGCCTTCTTTTATTGGGCCCTGTTTTTTCTTGCTTGCATTCCCGTTTGCGCCAATAAAATTGGATTAAAAGCCAAACTTTGAAGTCAAATGGAGGAAGTGGTTTGGACTCATCAAAGAATCCATTAAGGAGGATTGATTTGACTGCGAACGGTTTGTATACCCGATGACCCATTCTCGCTTTTAGCTTTGTGTAGGCGTGAAAATGTGAATTTACTACACATTCCATGTGCCAATGTGATTGCAACCAGAAAAATACACAAGCTCTGACATCCGTTCCCTAAGTTTGAGAAGACAACGTTCACCCAGACAGAGCTAAAGGGCTTGCCTGGTTTCGAATAATCACTGTCCACAAAACTCCGCAATGGCCCTGTATGTTGTGAACAAATATTTTCAGGGAGCAAATAACTGTAGTCGCGCGATCCTGGTGCATGCGTAATTAATACCAGTTATCCTCATTACTTAGTTACATTTCTACGAAATCAGCGTTTTTCGTGTTTACCACTGGGCGATTTCCATTTATCCCGACGAGGTTCTCGCCCTCTTTATTTACTTCTGAAGAAGACGAAGAAATTCATGGAAACGTTGATAGAAATGGATTTCAGCCATTGGGAATCCCGAGAAATCCCGGTAAAAAATTAACGGAAAACACGAGAGATCATTCATGTCATGTCATGTCTTGGCTTCATGATCATGGCATGTCTTGTAGCTGCATGGCCTTGTCCATGTTTCGTGGTTATTACCCTTCTGATAGGCACTCTCATTGTTTTCTGAGTACTGTGTAGATCTGGTTAAATCGATTATGCTGAAACTTTTGATTGTCAATGCTTCGTCTTTTCTTTTACTATTAAAGTGACTGAATCTAAATGAATTAAGTAGGTCATCTTTCCGTATTACAGACTCCATGTGCAAATTAATAACTCGTGACAGAACCTAGAGCACCGAACCAGAATAATTGATAGATAAATCTCCCCGCACATCCTGTGAGTCACTCGTATAAAACAACGTCGTTGAGTATTTGATCTGTGTAATTAGGTGGAAAACCAATAGAAGATCAATCAAACCAATGTTGAAACCTTTTCTTGAGGAATAAAGCCTCAAAAATCGAAACATTTCCCATAATCTTGGATGATTTTTCATTTGGATTTTGGAAGAGAACCGAAAGAGATTATTCCAATTTCGTTGGAAAGTTGAACGAATTGAAAAAATGTGAAAATAACTGATTTTCACTCCATCCATAACCAAGGAGGGTAAAATGCACTGGAGGAGGCATCGCAGCTGATTTGAGAAGCCAGCGGCCATCTTGGTAGGCACAATATATGGGCTCCCTACTCAAGATACTCGTATGGATGAAGTTGTTGTTGTAAGTGGTTAAACTTAACAGTAGTAACTTGAATAATGGAATGCAATTTTAAAATCCGTCAAAGAAACAGAGGAAAGTGCTGTAATATGCAAAAAAGTACAAAATCTGTAGTAAAAAAATAGGTTCATTAATTGCGAACCCATTTTTAGTTTTAAAATCCATTCCGAGGGGTATCAAATGCATTTATACCTCCCTGAAATAGTCTTACGTAGGATACCTGACGCCGCTACGATGAAATTGGAATGCGATATCATTGTTAATTATGTTTTAGAACACATGCAGTCTCCATAAGAAGTCACATACAACGTAATGTTTTGTACGGAGTAGGTGGGTCTATTTCTTCTCAAGCATCCCCATCATGGTCACCCATGAGCTAGCATGCCAATGTGTCCTTCAGTACATTCCAACCTCCTTGGTCAGAAGCGTTGTAAACAAATATGCAGCCCGCTCTGCAGAAAATTCTATTATACCCATAAATGGCTCAGCTCTCATGCATATCTGCTGGATATGCTCTATCGTATATTTATTACAATAAAGATGCAAATAATATTATCTGTGCATCTAAGCATCCCCCGAGTTAAAACTTTTCTCCAGACGCTGAATGGCATTCGTCATTACTGGTCGTCAATCCTAAAGGTGTGTTTACCGTAGCAGTTTACTGGTATGACAGTCAACTGCTAACAACTATTTAGCCCCACTCACACGAGTAAACAGCAACCGCGATGCGAGTCGATACTGGACGTGGGTCGAACACTATCGATCCACGTTCAAGTAATTAGCAAAGTTGAAGCCCGTCTACTTTCCAGCGGAAATGTAACCATGTACGAGAAATTAGATACTTTTCCCTTGTTATACCTCATTTGGAATACGATGCCAGTATTTGGGATCCCTACGAAATTGGCCTAGATAATGAACTTGAATGTGTACAGCGAAGATCGGCAAGATTTGTAAAAGGACGGTACGTTAAGTATATTAGCGTAACCAATCGATTAAATGAATTAAAATGGGAATGATTGTCAGATTGCAGGATAATTTAATGGTCATTCACCCTCCGCTCCTCGTATTCGCTCAATAAGTTGGTGTATTTTATAAACTCTATTTTTACTTCCTTATTTCTTCGCTGCTTCACATCTGGGCAAATCATCTTCGTCCTTCCGGCTGACATAAGAATGTAATGATTCATGACCTCACTATTGACTAATGTTGGAGCGACGCGGACACGTAATTCACTTCCATAAACTGTGATCCGCCAGTTTCTGGCACGCGTTCCGCTTCGAAGTGACGTCATGCCTCAGAGCTTAAGTTGTCGAGGCGACATTCTGCTGGATGTATGTTGCGAGGCATGTACGTCACACCAGATTCTACCACTTATTGGTCAAGTTTCTCGATCTCCCTGAATCGAAATCTCTCAGGCTCGCAGGTTTTTACAGATCACTATCCGCAGGTTCTACAGATCACTATTTTTTCTCATGGCAATTAATGTGAATTTCACCGCCGTTCACGCGGCAGGCTTGAAATATCCTACAATATCCGCAGGGTTTGCTGATTCGGTCGTACAGCCACATTCATTTATATCGGTCTACGTCAAAAATCAATGTCCAATTATAACTAGCAGACAATGCATTTCATTTAAAGGTCTAGCCATCTTACTGTGCTGTGTAAAAAATATGTTTTTGCATTTAGTATACACTATGATTAAAGCATCGAAAAATTTAATTGCTACTCACTGTACTGATTTACTCCTTGGTTGGTGTTGGTTATACCCGTCTGATTGGATTTAATCGACGTTTAAACGTTGTTAAACTATGTTTTAAATTTACCGGGGAATATATTTAAAGCCTTGGGATTAAGAAAAGTATTTAGTCAGTTAGGCTATTATTGTTATTTTCTCTAATATTATTATTGCGGTACGCTTTGAACAAACTATAGCTCGCATAGTACATGAATGCCCTCTTCTATGATTTAAATAGTACCCTGCCTAGAATAAATCGTGTATACCACTACACAGAAGTTTGCTGACAACTCTAAAAAGAAGAAGGGACAACTTAATCGGCCATCATTTGAGACACATTGGCCTGATGAAGACTATCGTCGAGGGAAAAGTGAACGGGAAGATTGGAAAAGGCAGGCCTCGTATGAGATACATGGTACAGGTTGTGAAGGATGTAAAAGAGAAGCATTACGTCATAATGAAAACGTAGGCCGATAGAAGAATCGAGTGGAAAGCTGCGTCAAACCAATCCTAGGATTGTTGACCAATGATAATGATGACCACTACACAGAGCTTGCATCTACTGATCAAATGGACAGAACCTATCATTGTGCGTAGGGCTTGCCGAAAATAAAGCATCAAAACTGTTTCTTGTTATTTTATCATCAATTGTCATGGTGCTTTAACTCAAATTCCTCTCCGACGTTTGTTTTGTCTATTTGAGTGGAAAACTAGATTAGAAAAATTAAACATTCTTTGGCAAAATCCTCTTACCATTCTTTAGCCTAAATTCCAACTCGAGACGTGAAAGGCTGGTAATGTTTCCATCTCCTCAAGAAAACATCTTTTGGTTGACTTCAGTATTTTTACTTTTGATAAAGGTGTCTTATTTACATATCTGCGTGGAGAGTAATGTGCGTATATTCCCTATCTTAAAGGAGCATTTTTCATCTTTTCAGGAAGAATTTTCAAATTTTTTCTTTGCTCCTGTTGTGAAGGCGCGAGAAATTCGTACCAAAATGCTGGCTTGTGTTTCAACAAACCCACCATGCATTTCTGAAGTCTTTTTCGTGCCTGAAATGCGACACGTGGGGCCCAATACAGGCTGAAGCCATGGGCAGATGGTTGGAAGTGGAAGTTTGTGTAGCGGAGTGTGTTGGAATTGTGTGAGAGCTTAGGAAAGATTCTTCTTACCCCACTGAAAACCGTCGTAGAATATTCCCGTAGAGATAAGAGAATAGAAAAAAATGTGAATGAAATATACCCTGAGATTGTAAGCTTAAAGAGGATTGTAGGCTTAAAGAAATACGACATTTCACTTCTTACGATCAACAGTATTCAAACGGTGGGATGGCAAAGTTTTCAATTTGTTCGCCACTTCTTATCTTCGAAGAATACCATGCAAATCCATTATTGCTCCACTTATAATCAGAGGAATTAAGAGTTTGCGGATAGTATATTTTCGTAATTTCACCCTGAGATTGCGAACGCCGGTTAAAAGTAACCAAATATCGCTTCGGCAAAATAGCTTTACGTGTATAACGACGTTTGATATGAGTTCTTTCACGCCGCATATTTACATGCTTGGACGACTTTCAGACTGGAACTTCCTACTTATATCCCATGAGTTCATGCAGCATCTTGTCAGACAGGTCTAACGCGTCTGCGATGGCAATGAAATGCACCAATTTTAAATCTCCTGTATATTATTATTCAGATATCCGATAGTCCTTCGCAGCTCAGCTCATGGGACTTGTTTACGAACGATACGCCAATTACCTCTCTCTGTAATACGGGTGGAGCAAGCAAAAAATCTTAAGTGGGCCTCACGGGCACATTTACCATTTTACTTTTCATCGTTACTTTTTGAGTTAAAACTTGATTTTTATCTCATCGCTCTGTCGTTCGCTTTTGATTAGCAATCGATGAAGATTTATTTCTTATTTCTCTGGCGTTTCACAGGCTTTCTTAGATACTCTTTCATCATTCCTCATCATAACGGAAGTTGGGTTTATCTATCGAGAACTAACCTTTCTACGTCTTTGTTGAACAGCAGACATCATCGTCATAGTAAAACCCAGCTTTCGACGATATGCACCTTAGCCGTATCCGAAAACCAAGCATGCTTCGGCAAAGCATTCTTGGTGATGACGTATTGCTGACGAACAATGAAGCATGCTTGGGAAAGAATATTTCATATTCGGACAGTCTACGGTAAGGAGCGAGGTAAGCAGTAGTGGCAACAAAAATAACCACTAGGTATAGTGAAACACGATAGAGGTCATATCTATCAAATGTTTAATGCGGAAGAAAATGACTGATTATATGTATATAAAATCTTACCATTGATATGTATATTAACAATTATGCAAATGTAATATACTAAGTAAAAAATAGGTACTACACACATTTATAAGTAGCCAACGGCTCCGCCATCTTTTGTTATTCTCGTCGACAGTGCTTCGAAGCCTACATGGAACCGTACTTCTGTGCTTTGGCTTCGTAGCATGCTTCCCCCAGAGTGCTTCGCGTTCGGACATACTTCGGGTGTTTCCGACAAAACCCCCCTCCACCTGGAAGCAAGCATTGTAGTATGCTTAGCGCTAGAAGCACACGTTTCGGACAGGGCTCTTGTTTCCATGCAAAATTATCAGTTGCACCATGCACCTAATTAACACTTTGATTTTGCTTTATTAATAGTTGGCTAAACAATAGCATGAGCGGTGGACATTCTAAGATTTCATGTAGAAATCTCAGAGTCAACTCAGAGATATTGAAAGATATTAATTATTCAATGACAATCAAATAAGATTTGTAAAAATGTTAAGGAATGTTATTTACTGATATCAATAAAAAAGGTTTATTGAATTTGAAGAAAGTGAAGATATTGTAGGTTGAAGGAACAGGAAATACAATAATTTTAGGTGTACTCATTTCAATTAGGTATAATACTTTTGGCGAACCTCAATAGTCATTTGGTTTTTATTTACTTGTTTATAAATTTGGAAAGAATTTAATACTTTCATTGTAAATGTGAAAGATTCTTTCAGGTTCGAGTTTTTCTTGTCATCACAATAAGCCACTATAAAATGTTAGGTAATTTTCTTGCCACTTCATTCAGGCAAACCTTGACACCTTAATCCGACTCCCATGTCATCTAATTGTGAATGAATCAATTGGCTCTTGCCAATGAAAAGACTGCCTGGATTATGATTTATAATATTACTTGATAATTAAGTGTAAAAGACGATATGTTTGTGAGATTGGTATTTGCTTTAAATGACGCGGGAAGCCACCGAAATATTCAGCACCTGCAATGGTTAGCTGATTTTCCCTTCAATCAATAACATTGTCGTCATGGTTGTTTTTATTTAGACCAAATAAATTCGTGGTCGTCATTGTCGTTGCCGCGTCGTCAACAATCTCAGCAATTGAATAGTCGAATCGCGAAGAATCGCAACCTTCGACAAGACGAGCGGAAGTGAGGGAAGGAGACGCCTTTCCTCTTCCTTGAAGGTAACTCCTTCCCACCTTCCTTCCCCCTTCACTCTCGTTCTCTCTCTCCCTATTTCCCAGCCACCCACACGTGACGTGTGTTCCCTCCGACCTCCAATCCAGCCCACCTCTCCCAATGCCTCCTCCCCTTCACTCAATCCTCTCCTCTTCCCCTCTCTTCCCACCGCTCTTCGTTCGTCTCGGCCGGCTCTCCGTCCCACAGCCCGTCAGAGTTCAAGCAAGCGGCCGAGAGCAAGGAGCTCAGCCCCAAAACTCCGGCTCGAGTCGTCCGGCTCCCCCGGCGCGAGAAGACACAGGACAGGGCCGTGCTTTCCGCTCCCCGCATACACCGGAGAAGCCAGGGCACGGTTCGGATCCCGTCTCTGAGAGGCCCGGAGCATTCGCTCGCGTAGCTTGGGGGTCGCTCTTGCGGAGTTCCCGAATCGCCGCGCCGCGTCATCTCTAATTTCGGATCTCCCGCGAAGAGGGCGCTGAGGCGTCCCCCCCCCCCCCCTTCCAAAAAGAGGATCTTGGGCGCGGCGCAGTCAGCGGCGTCGGCGCGGTAGACGCCCGTCGGTCGATCCTCGGCGCCTGCACCTCCCAGCGCCTCCGCATCCACAGTGTTCGTCCGTCCGTCGGTGGGTGAGTGGGGTCGGCCGGCCCATCGCCGCCCGCGGAATTCGATCGGTCGGATATCCCCACGTGAGTGAGGAATAAGTGCTTGTTGTGACTTTTGGCTCGGTGTCGCCGGAATGGAGTCGAAGGGGAGCTCGGAGTTGAAGGGGGCGTCGTCGGCGGGTGTGGGCGACGGAGGCGGTGAACCCCTGATGGGCCTCTGGGGCCACGTCTTCGAGAGGGTCAAGTCCGTCGAGGTGGGGGAGGACGAGACGGTGGTGGGAGATGAGAACAGGTGAGGGCGACTTTGCAATGTTCACGTTACAGCCCCCCTCCCCTTCTTTGCCGGCCGCATTCCGGCTTGTTGATATTTCACTCCCCCGCTCCGCTCCGCTGGTCCTTACAGCAAGGTCATCAAGTGAGCTCTGGTTTTCGATAGCGAAGGTCATGATTTGCATCCTTCAGAGCTGTAGCATGCTAAATGGGGCCTAGCATTGACATAATGAGTCATTGGAAATATCTTAGAAATCTTCTTTCCCTTCTTGCGCCTGGATTATGTTTGTGAATTGCATCGAATGTTTTCGCATCTTGAACTCAATAACTATTTATCTTGGACTCTCCGGCAGTAGCTGGGAATCAATATTTGCTTCATTTGGAATTGAAGTTCGTACTCAACTCATGTTTGTTCATTCACGTTACTTGTATTATCAGTTCCTAATTCTTATTTCCTCCGTGTTCTTACGCCTCAAATAAAATTCTTCCTCGATATTGTTAAATCCCTTTTCGTTGTAGACACCCCGCGAAGTTTTATCCTATAGTTTTGCCTATAGGTTTACCTAACCAGGAATTTAAACAATCATGCAGCGCTTTTATGGATGAATCGAATCATAATACGAATGCGTTTTGTGAGCCTTGCACACGTGTTGTCATGCAGTTCATGTGCACGTAGTTGAGAATATTGCTATCTTTCTATGCATATTTTCGCTCATCTGCGATTGTTCTTGCTCCAGCATGGCTCTTAGTCCAGATCTCGAACACGTATGAAGTGCTTACCAATACGTCTACATTGCGTTTTCTAGTTCCACGCAGGAATCTCCAAGATGCAGAATTATTTGAGTTTTGATGTTAAATTTTCATTTCAAGTCTTAACTCAAAACAAAAGATATGCTTGAATAATTAGAGAGAATTGGGAGATTTCTCGATGAATAAATGTCTAAATTGTATCTAGCAAAATGCTCTATGCCCGTTACA
Organism: Platycnemis pennipes; assembly: GCA_933228895.1. Classification (NCBI taxonomy): domain Eukaryota; kingdom Metazoa; phylum Arthropoda; class Insecta; order Odonata; family Platycnemididae; genus Platycnemis; species Platycnemis pennipes. The sequence continues at coordinate 90,356,130 of OW121850.1, read as the reverse complement.
TGAGAGATAAAATCAGCACCTGGAATTCATTGCTTTTATTTCAGCCAAATGATTAAGGACTCCATTGTAATTAACAACATGTTTACTTCTGTTTCATACGGCGGTTATGCCTCAAAACTACTTATGGAATGAGTGTTTTTGTGTGGGCAAGCAGGATAGTTGGAGCGCGGATAGGAAGGAAATTTTCAATCTCTCATCCCAGCTCTATTACTGTATATCTTCAATCTGATGTTTGTAATCCATCTTAGGTTGACAAAGGTCTTGAAATATTTTCGACATCGGAGGAAAAACGTATGCGCTACGAATTTTCTCAAAAGATTTCAATCCGTGATTTTACATCTGGATTATCGGATACGTAAGGTAAATCGATTTTATCTGCGCAAACTGTCCGGGGTTACCTAACGGTACTTAAATATATTGGCGAGCCGTCATCATCATGTAAGTAAACGACCCTTTGGGTACGCACTCCAACGGGGCTCGAAATGCTCGCGTCGGTGCAATTTAATTCTCCGTCTCGACTCCTCAGCCAAGGTCGTCGAGTGCGCCGAGGAAAGTTTTGCCGAAAGCTCTTGTAGCTTAAAAACCCCTCGATTCAAATCGAGAACAATAGCTTGGTCCCCACGGCCTTAAGTAACTTTTCCAAACGCTTATTCGTGACGCATTTCCCGCGGCCGGTCCTCCCACTCCACAGGAGCTAACCTCGATTTTCCGCACTCTGGCCATCTTGGGAACCGGCGAGAGTGATTTCAGGCCTTCAACCGTGGGATATACCATCGCACTCGCGCATCATGCACACAAACGCCCACGATTATAAATAGAAGTAGATATCCACCCGACCGCCTCTGCTCCCTTCGTACGGAATAGGAAATATTTTGGAATCGCCGGAAGGCAGAGACGGACGCATGCACTCCGCGAACGGCAGAGCGCTTTCTTTTGGGTGGGACGAGAGAAATGAGTCGTCGCAGAGCTGAGGGCGGTGGTAAGTCCGTGGGACGTTGAGCATTCGGTCAAGTCTCTGGACGATGTCGCGTCCTCCTTTTTAGTTCAGGGATCTTGTTCTGTGAGGGTTCGGCGTCGTCAAAATGACCTTTTGATGTCGTAGTCAGTAAAATTCCAAATTTTGGCATCAAAGCGGTTAGATTTACCAATGCGTTGACTTCATATCCTCCGTATTTTCGGACTTGGGGAATTTTCAGCACCCAATGAACGCTCAGAAGTCTATTTAAACGAATACACAACAGTGTTGTCTATCTTAGGAGAATTGTACTCGATTCAAGATACTTTGGAGCAATAAAAAAACCTCACGATGGTGCAAAACATTGGATATGACCTCTTGATTTAAAATGCATGCCTGGAGATGGTTTACCCCCTGCCAAACACCCTGCCTTAGACCTGTAGGTATTGTGTAAATGTAAATGTAGAATAGTAAAGCCGTGTAACCGTACCCACGCCCTGGCCTTTGATTTTATATGTGCTTAAGCTTTACTCAGTTTGCTAATAGAAGTCAATTCTCTCCATTGAATATCATCCACCTTCCCTGTGGAATTACCTTTAGGGAAAACAATCATCTCGCTATAAGAAATAAGTAGTGCATATTCACGAAATTAAGATTCGGGTGTAAATGTGTGCCAAGTACTCATACCATCCCCAGATTGTAATAAGGGGCAGTACTTTCACGGAACCACTTTGAACTTATATGAAATTCTGTATAGTTCAAGTGTAGTTACATAAGCATACAGGGTATAAACCAAGATCAAGTTAAACTTTAAGGTAAATTAAGTTAAAATGAAGAGGATTGGTTGAAGATTTGTTTTAAATATGAGGTAGAAAAACTCTCACGACGGTTTCGGCGGTTATTTCCTTGTGATGTTCCACCTATGGGTAAACTAAAAAATCACGTAGTCTAACAAAGAGAACAGCATGGATTTTTACTTTGGATGCCTTGAAGCCTATCCCAGACTCCAAACTAGGACTTTAGAGGGCGTGCGCTTCGGTCACTACCATCATGGTTGGGTTGGCACTGCCTCGTGGGAAACCACGCATAAGGAGAACTTAATTTTAAGCGATGATTTATTTCTCTTCAAACTAATGACCGAAAAATGTATATACGCAAAAGTTACTATCTCTGTCTTTACATAGTTCAGGATGATTTTTGGTCTCAATATAATTATTGATCTATCCCAAGAACATACAAACTAATTGCATATGACCGTCTATGCTATAAGGGTTTTTTTTTCACCGGCCCACCTACCATCCTTATACCTCTCCTCCCGGTCTGAAGCGCCTATTTGTGCGGAAACAGACTTGAAAATACCCATGATATGTTATAAGAGAAACCATTGAAAATCTACTTTATGGCACACTGGTTGTGACATATTACTTTTATGAAAGCAATAAGTACTCTCCTCTTTTGAACCACACTCTTTTCAAATGTTATGTTAATTGCTGGAAGGCTTTTTCAGTGTCTTATCACTTAGCTCAAGTAGCGTGTGCGTCACGCGGCTTAGGCATGCCTTGGAATCTAGGCCTTGCATTTGATTCTCTATTGCTGGCTGTCACTCTGCATGCTTTTCAACCTTTCGGCTAGGTGGAAGGGCGGCTCCGGAATTGACCGCGTTCCACGCTCGGTGCAACCTTTTTGTGGGCTGCCCGGGGAAAGTGTGGTGCAACTGCGCACAAAATTGCCCCCTAGATAATCATTTCCCCTATTCTTGCCGATTTCAATGGGCCGGAAGTCTACGCATTAGATGATTAGGTCATCAGTGTCCTCAGGGTTTGTTGTCCCTCCGCCCTACTCAGTATTGTACAGTTTCCGAGCATCGGTTACGGGTGAGCAGTTCTCCGATTGACGTTCGGAAAAATACATATCGTCTCTTCTGTGGTGTGCGTCTATTTGTATACCAGATTTTGTGAACATCCGGTTTAATGTCCTATTTTATTGTATTTGGCAGCGCGGAGGTTCGTTTCCATTTAACCACGAATCAAGGGACTGCCCCCCTCAGACAAAGCGTGTATAAATTTGTTTTGAATCAGTATCTATGATATGATTTTTCTTATGTACAGCCGTCGTGAATTAAGTACGTTTGGGTGGGAACGTCTTGTAAGTGACGTATATGGACGTATATTTCTCGTCAATATTTGCTTAGCAACAGTACGTACTTGTTAGGCAGTAATTATATGTTTACATTGGTTCAAATTATATTTATGGTTCCGATACTGACTTGGAACCATAGCTAACTCCATAACACAAGTTTGTTTTCGTCCCTTAATGAAAAATGTTTAAATTTCTAAATACAATTTTTATTTATTATATTTCTCCCTCCCGTTGAATTTCAACCGGCAATTCAGCTAGTTGTAAATAAAAAACAGCATATGACAATGGATTAATCTCATTTGGAATGCTCCGCAGAAAGCGGTTCTCGCTAAGAAATTTTTTCTGTGAAAATACCACAAATGAGATCAAGATGAGATGTCGATGATGTAAATTTATCAGTTTGACTCCTCATTGTGTCAGCGATAAACTTTCAATAATTCTATTAGAGGACCAAAACAAACACTCTTACGTTAAACATTTGAACCCGCTTTTGACGGATTTAACGGTCGAGAAAGCATACCCTATCTCGGAGATCGTTTGGAGCATTGAATGTAATGGAATGGGCCGTTCAATATTTTAGTGATGTTTTACGTGGAACATCTCTGTTATAGTGCTTATTATCTCCAGCTCCCACTCAAAGAGCGCGGTTGGTGAGTGGGTATACCCAGTCATTCACGTGTGACTTCCGTTCATTGTTCATGGGTCTGACCTCATCACATGCTAGCTTACCGATTATTTTGCCATTTTTTAGGAGAGTCAGTCGAGGCTCCGAAGAAAAGTGCTTTCTAGCATAGGCGTTGTCACGTCTGGAATCTGTTAACTTAGCATTTTACAGTGCTGTTGTCAACTGGATGATTTCTTGCTTTGGGATAAACACATCCACCGTCCACGTACTTTCAGGCTGGTTCTTCACTATTTTCATCCAAACAAGTATTTTTCCCTGCTTAGAGTATGTTTATTTGTGAATTGAAGACGATAAAAATAGCATGTGTAGAACAAAGTGGATGAATTTTAACGCAATTGCTGTTAATTGCTTTGTAACATCTTCCTTTGCTATCTTCGAATCCCGATGATTCAATTTTAATGAAGGATTTAGTGCTTTTCCTGCGTATGCTGTCTGTGAAGTTTTCTCAGGCTCTTCACCAGGTCAGTTATTCCGATGTGACAATTCTATTTTACTTCAGCATAGTTTTCCTTCTGAGAAAATAGATTCTTGGAAAAATATTCGGCTGGTATTACAACCCTTAAATTTCGTTTTCCCCATTCAAACTACTGTCAAACTCGGATATAAGGAGATCAAAGGGACCAAATGCTTTTGCTCGTAATATCCGTTACGAGTAGCAAAATGTACTGTCACTCACTGTTTTTCCCTCTCTCACGCACACACGCGCGCTCACACACATACTATTCTTATGCAGAGGTGATAAAATAACAAAGATTAATATAAGATGATTGAAATTACAAAATGAACAATTTATTCAGTAAACTATCCACATACATGCTAAATTTACATGAAAAAGTCCTTGGTACGACAGTACAGCCACTGCTCGTTCTTTTGGACTAAAGATTTGCTCGTTATAACCGTAAGGCTCTCTAATACAGTCTCGTTTTAACCGTTTTATATTGCTCATAAAATGCATCATTTCCAAACAACCCTTCTCTCTTTCCTCGCAATAGCCGAGATCTCGTTTTCTCCGTGCTCGTTATAAATGAGGTTGACTGTATTTCTTTTTGTCAAGAAAGGATTTTTTTTTTGTTTTTGCCAGTTGTAATAGGGGAAAATGTTTTCACGTGTATTGGCATTACTACTTTAATCATTGGACTCAAGAAAGCGACCTGATCTACGTGTTAAGGTGGGGACCAGGAGCGACGGTTTTACAGTTTCCAATAACCAGCTAAGTAAGACGACCGGCATACTTGCTAATTGTTTCGGTCAACTCGGCAATAAAGTCGCTAAGTAGCATCTTCAAGCGTCGAGGGATGTTTCCTCACGGCGTTCCCGTGACGTAATTTTTGTTTATTATGACTTAACACCATTGAGTTCCGACAATTTTGGTTGGTTATTTAAAAAAATCATTAGTGCTGATCGGGTTCACATACCCCAACAATTGCCCAATCGATCAGATATACATATGAAGGGTAGCCCTACTTCTTATCCATAAACCAGCAAATGCACGTGCAGGCGACATGCATGGAGCATGTTTGTGGAAGATACTTATAAATCATAACAATTTTGCAGTCTATGGACTCTTAATTATCTCTTGAAAAAGTGTTCTAAAAATCAATTCCAGATACATCTACATCTACTACATAATACCCTACAAATCACCATAAAGGTGTGTGGCAGGGGTGAATTCACACCAAACATGCATTGCACATCATGCATAAAAAGGATTAACAATAATATAGTTACTAGTCTAAAGATGAACATTTTTAAAAAAGATAAAAATAGCAAGGCAAGCAAGGAAAAAAATGCGTATTATACTTTGTGATTCGGAATCTCAAAGAGCATGAATATAAGTATGCAGAGATATTTATGCGCTGACAGTAATAAGAAACATTTAACTAAGTGAAAATTAGTGTCACGGTTTTTCCTCAATTATTTTAGCGTTGATTCTTATGGTGGTGTTATTAAACGTTGAAGGGCTTCATATTTTTTTGGGGTAAAAGGTGCGCGCCCATCGTCTCTGTTATTAACAAAACGAACGCGTCAGGGGTAATTTTGTGAAACTTTTCCATGACGGAAAGAAAAAGATGACATAAATTCTCGAAACCAGGGTCGTAAGTAAATCATTTTAGTGAAATTCGCAGAGTTTGTTTTTTTTATTTCCGTCTGTTGTTGCTGTCGTAAGCAATAATGGGTTATTAGTTCTGAACCTGTTAATTACGCACCATGAAGTTTCCCAGTTGATAACCCACCCTTGCGGATGGCCGTCGTAAATCGTACACGACCAGCGCAGTTCGCCCCGATCGTGGGCCGATGACGACTCGCTGCACCCAGCCGGATCTCGCCATTTTCGCACCCCGGAGGGATGGCGTGTGCGGCCCCAAGAGATGTGAACGGCCTCCAGTGGCCCACTCAGCCCCTGGTCTGCTCTCCCTTCCCGCCTCCCTCACTCCCGCGCGAACGCCCGCTGCTGATTGCTCCGCAAACAGCCCCCGAGAGTCGGGCGTCCGTGGGCAGTCAACTCGTCCTGGGCAGTCGCGACCTCCGAGGCACCTTGATGACGGACACGCGAGTGTCTCCGACCGGGTTAGGGCCCTCGATCGAGGTGCTCGGTGCTCAGCGCGTCTCTGCGAAGCTCGCGGCGAGCAGGGAGGGGCTTGGAACGTGAGACTCAGGTCAATTCGAGGAAATGCGAGAAAAAATGTCTGTTCTGCTGTTGCGATACTTGAGAAAATAACAGAAGTAATGTCATTCTCTCCGTACCGTTAAGAACGTAAGTGGGAGGACTTAAATTAAATCAGGTGGAAAAGTTTTCTTGGGTAGTCTTGAGGAATATAATAGCGACAGGGGTGTTAAGACGAGAATCGTCTATACCTTCAAAGATATTACTTGCAGAAGAGAATTAATGACGGGGGAATTTGTGTTTTATATGTTATATTAGTTTGTGTGATAATCCATGTTTAATTGTGATGAAATATTCGGTAAGCCCAAAGCAGGTAGTTTTGTTTCCTAAGGGGTACCTATATTCCTCGCTTAAACGAATGACTATTAATGTATACATTACATATTTATATGAGGAATAAAATTAGTGTTATTAATTGCCAGGAAAATTTAAGACAAGACCAGTTGTAGAGCCTGCTATTGGGTATTGTAATAAATGGCGCCGAGAACTGGAAAGAGGATAAAGACAGACTGGTATTTTTTGATGCGTGTGTTTGTAGGATGGAGCAGGTAAGGTGGGCAGTAAGGGAGGTAAATGAGGAAGTGAGGAATGATTAAGGAGAAGTGGAAGTGTGTTAAGGAAATTAGGGGTAAGGAAAATAAAGATATAGCAAGCTACAATAGAGTTAATTGTGCTGTTTTGTCATGTGTGATAAAGGCAGGTTGTTGGGCTAGCGGGGAAGATTGAGTGGGAGAAAATTCTGTTTGAATCAAATAGTGAGCTTTATTCAGTTAGTGTGGAAGATTGAGTGGGGGAAAATTCTGTTTAAATCAAATATTGAGCATTATTAAGTACACTGATAGAGAAAAATGGAAAGGTGTGCATCTAAGTAAGGAAATTGAGTGGTAAACTTAAGGAAAGACTAGTTAAGTGTCTGCTATGGAGTATTGCAATATACAACGCATAGAATGCAATATGCAATGTAAAATTGCAAAACGTCGACATTCTAAATACGACTTGCTACGTTATAACTGTTTAATTACTGTTATGCTATTAAATTTTCAACTGCAGATTTATGCAAATGGATGCAAATGCAATTTTAGATTTAGTTAAATCTTTTTAAAACTATTTTTTAATAACACATGAGTAGAAATTTCTTGCTCTTGATGACAACTGCCTGCTTCACTGCACCGTTCACTTTCAGTTCGTAATTGTAGCACTAAGCTAAGCCTTTTATGGCTGTATCTCGGCAAATATAGCCGATAGCGGCGTAGAGGACAGTCGAGAATGAAGACAAATAGTCTTAGGTGAATGAATATGACATTGATTTGACCTCAATCCTGGAAACAATTGATATGTGGTTCTACAGAATGATGAAATTCGTACCCACAGACCGAATAAAGAATGAAGGCACTCTTAAGTAGTGCACAAGAGGAAAGAACATGAAACAATCTAGTCGGACACGCGGTGATCTCATGAATTCAATCGGAAGAAAAGTGAATGCGATGAATCACCAATGGAGTCGGCGATGAAATACACCCAGAAAGTGAGGTAAAAAAGATACTTATATCAGTGTGAAGATACTAGCCCGGAGAAGAATAACATAAAGTGTGTCAGTTGTGAGACCAATCATAACTTGACGACCGACGTTGATGATACCATTAGGTTAATCTGCTGTGTAACCAATGCTGATTTTCGAAATAAATTGGCGAGGCTATGTCGGCTCACATTTTGATATCTTGTTCGATAAATAAAATTAGTGACGCATATTTTGTTTACATTTTTATTTCAGCGATGTTATGCTTTTGATAAGTTGATCCAAGACAGGTTATATTAGTAATTTAAATTTCAGTCGCTAAGTTCACATTCATGTAATGGCTCGCACAGGATGATTTAAATCAATCATTTCTTGAAAATTTTGCCACAATGTTTTCTAGCAAGTTACAACTCGAAAAGGTTCGTTTGCAAAAAAATTCTCACACTATGAAGACTAGTATAACTGTCATCGGTATAATCCATCCACTTTTCAGCTTTGAAGTAGATGGCGGATACTTCTTTACCGTGAGTGACTTTCATGCTCGAAACAGAAGTGGGACGCGAAAAGGTTGCTCGTTCGTTGAATGAACTTCTAACTTCTAGTTGACTTTTATTTGCTAGCCAAGACGGCAGGTCGCTGGGGGACTGATGTAGTATTCATGTTTATCCGTCGTCATTCATTCCCATTAATTTGCTTCTTGGCGTTTAATATAATTCCATGAGTTCATATATTCCAAACTAATTTTTGGTACGACTCTCGTACTTCCATGACCGCGATGTAATATGGAACCTATGCTTAGAAATGATGGCAGTGAATTCTGGATGATGAAATGACACCGATTTGTGACATTCCATTTACTCCAAAGTGTGCACTCTCTCTGGTTACCTTCATAATTTTGTTCACCACTCATTACTTTGCGGCATTCTGCAATTCTGCCAACTGCTCACTCTCTCACTTATTTTTAAAGTAACTCCGCATTAATTTTTACCAAGATATTGATTGCCTCCGTCCAAATCGTTTTGCGTAATTTAAATAATTGTTGATCCTTGGAAAATAACCGTTCAGGGTAAAGTACCTAAGTGCTAAATTCCTTCTCACAAAGCTACCCTAATGCAGTGGTCTAAATAAGTTTAAGTTAAAGCCCTCTCAACTCTCAAAAGAGTAGCTCACGAACAGCAAATTAGTAGGCTACAAATATCAAGTCACACAACCAGTGGCTTGTCAGTCGGTAAATATGAGCATTCGACATGAGCGATCCGAGCTTGCCTAGGTTAACGCATCAATTTATACTACGCATAGTACTTTCGCCCGACTTTGTAAAGAAAAACATAGTAGGAAGTCAAAAAGAGAATCAGTTCTATGGTGTAGTTTCACGTTTTTTATTCTCTGTGCAAAATATATCCAGTTTCAATGAACTCCTGTATATATCGAGTTTTAATGAACGAAACACAAAAAACAAATTTGCTAAAAAAACAGCTTGGAGAAATATGGATGAACTCCTGCGAAGTTTATATAATCAGGAAGTGTATCTTACATTGTAGTGTGGTCCGATACTAAAAAGGTTAATTTAATTTCAAAACCTGAGCCATATGAAAAAAAGGTTTTTCACACAAATAATTTGCCCTTTGATTCATATTTCAATGTGATGGCGATTTTAAACTTTAACCAAGTTGAAATTAATTTATAAATTTCATAGCGAAGAGGTATTTTACTTGTCGATAGCTTTTTATTTTCCCTTAAAGCGTTTTGGAGCAAAGAAATTTTTTAAACGAAGGATTTAATTTTGATTTAATTCGACAGTCGGGGAGATGATTCAAATGAACAAGTACTTGGTGGTCATTAGGTATTCCCTACTCCTCAATGGCAAGCCGTCGAGGTTCGGTCCCTCACACATGGGCTATCAACAAGCATCGGTATGCGTATCGCATTTTGGAATTCACCTCCACTGACCAATCTCTTTCGGTCACTGGTCATTAACTGCCGGGCTTTTCCTCATTAGAAGCTGCCGCCTCCGTTTTCGTTTTCATGGCAATAAATCGAAGTGCGAAATGGAGATAATCATACTCATTCTCGGCGAGACAAGTATTTTTGGGAGACGGCAAAAAAGCAGTATGTCAACCATTATATGAGGATATTTTCGCAAAAAACTGTCGTATTAAAAGTTATGGTTTGTTAATCATTCGAGCTTTTGGGGATAATATATAAGGATAAAAAATAATATAATTATACAAAATTTCGAGCTTACTGAACGTACAAATCCACAAGAATTTTGAGTTCGTGCCCCTGGTCTAAGCTTGAGATGGGCATATTAATTTTAAATTTTGCGGTGAATTATTTAAATCGTTATTTCCTCCACTACTGCAGACACATGAAGCATCCCATTTTGTACGCTAACATCCTATTTTTAAAAAGAGTGAGATTCAAGTGCCCTTGGTATGCAGCGTATCTATTTGCGAGTGAATGTTCGGTCTAGAGGCGAATGACGTAAGCTTCGACTCGCCAGCTTCACCTCTCGAGGTTGCAGGAGGGGGATAATGCCTCGCGATCTTGGGTTCCGGTAGGAGCAAGTAGGTCGACGAATTACCTCATGCCCTCGCCGACGATTTACTCGTATCCAAAATTCAATCAATTCCCTAAGTCCTAGGTGCAGTTCTTTGGTCCGGTACCATCATCATCAATGAACAATCCTGCATCTACATGTACATCTACACGATACCCTGCAATCCACCGCGAGGGTATGTGGCAGGGGGTGAAGATCACCAAGCATGCACTACCAACATGCAAACAAGCAACTATAGTGTCTCATGCAACTAGATTGTTAGTATCTATAGTATTTAAGGGGTTAATACATGCATCATGCACTACAGACTACTCTAAAATATTTCCCCTACCTATCCCTTTGCTATGCTGCCTATTCTGTTCTCTTATAGTACGGGGGAAAAATCCATTAGGAACCTATCAGTACGACAATCTATCTCTTTAATCTTATTTATCTGGTCGAGTCTAGCATAATACGCTGGTTTTTTTTAATATGCCTAATATCTTCAGTAAAGCTATCCGATAGAAATTTCTCTAATAGATTTAATTATAAGATTGGTGCAGCTGTACACTCGATTCTCCTATCAGCTAACCTCTTCATGCTTAGATAATTTTTCTCTATCACATCTTTCATTTCTAGTTCTTTTCACTTCTCTCTTGACAATTGTCTTCACCTGACCATCATGGATCAACGCATTTCTGATTAAGTTGTCCCGTCTTCTTTTTAAGGTTTTTATCAATTTTCTCCTTTCTTACATTCTTCTAAGACCTCTTCGTTATTTTCTATCTATTTCTTCTTAATTATTCTTCTGTGGCACCACATTTCGGATGCTCTCAGAATTATCTGCAGATGTTATCCTCCATGCATTGTGTGGTATAACTTTTTAAATATTTTCATAAGATGGCGGTTCACGTTTATGTGTCATAAACATTGATTGAGCAATATTCAAACACTGGCAACCGTAACCGATTGCGTGTATTTTTCAGTAGAGAAGGTCGTAGTGGTTGAAAATGCCACTCAAAATTACCGATATAGTCTGCCATTTAAATGCTGTTAATATACGTTCGTATCTTAATCTTTAATTAAATTATATTCTACTGAAAGTGTACTCTTTAAAATATTTAACTAGCTGCGAGTAAAAAGTTAAGTTTTATTATTTTGTAGCGCGAGCGAATGGTGGTCGTATCAGTCCAAATTTTGCTCCTTTTTACATTGAGTGCGACGTCATGGCTTGTCGTCGTGGATTTCGTCCAGCAACTGAGAGATCAAAGAGAGCCTAGATGCAAAGCTTACAGGGCATTCGATCAATTGCTAAAGAGGAAGAGAAACGAAGGAAATGGAGACACTAGAAATTTATTGGGGCAAGAGGGGCATTTGCGTCCTCATTCTCAGCCTAGTGCGAATGGAGTATGTATATGTACATGACGACGATGTCAGAAAAAGACTTTTTGAACGCTTCAAGGGTATTTCGTGTTCCAACGGCTAAGGTTAATTTTCGAATCGGTCCTAGTTGTATTAATCTAATGCAATCGCCACAACTATGTCTGAAACGGGATTCGAACCCGCGATCTTCGTATCATCTGGATATCGATTCCCTGTTCTCTTTAGTAAACGTATCGAGCAAATAATTACAGAAATATCAGTAATAACGATATGTCAATCAATATACCACAATATGTACCACTGTTAAATCTACCACTGTCGGGATTTGAAATCGGAATCTCGGCATGAAAAGCAACTACTTTGGCCACTTCCTTAACTCACACCATTCGTCCTCTGCTTGATCTTGATGTGAATATAACACCCATTCCTGAGACTGGATACAAACCCTTGACCTTTCGTATGGCTTACTGTATCCTAAGATCCACCGACCTGGCTGTGGTGCCTGAAAGCAATGGAAATCGATGCAAATCAACACATCCTGACTGTGTTTGGAAGGGAGGAGTGAGTTATACAAATGCTTGCAGTGGTTGACCTTTCTGTTTTGAGGCCTTCAAGATATAAGGGCGTATGCAGAGTTATGTGTGGGATGGAACGTTTGTTGTTTGGTTGGTAATTTATTCGAGGGAGTCTACCAAAAGCTTGGATCATTTGCGCCTTTTAGGAGGGATAGGGGTACATCTACATCTGCACGATACCCTGCAAGCCACCGCGAGGGTTTGTGGCAGGGGGTGAGGATCACCAAGCTTGCACTATTGACATGCAAACAAGCAACTATAGGGTAGGAATATTTCTGGGAACAGACGAAGGGTGGAGAGAAACCCGGAGTCGGTATTAGCCTCCTAAAATGCGCCAAGGGATCCACGGCTCAACGTCCTATCCGACGGATGGAGTACTGAATTCTTGAAATACACTCTACTAGGCACCGAAGTAGGTACCGTTCAACCACTGTTTTAAATCTGCTACTAGGAGAAATTGAACTCTGGCCCTTCGGGACGAGAGGCCAGTACCTACTATAACGAGCACCCCAACCCGATCCCCTTGAACGTCCGTCGTTGAAGGTACGTTTTGGAAGAAGTCTGCGGTGTTTGTTTCCAGACATCCCGTTTGCTTGTGATCCGAGCCGCTGACGCAACGTAACGGTCCAGGGGTCCTATTCGCTCACCACTTCTCCTTCAGCACTAATGCGAGAATAGTCGATGAATTCACCCAGGTTATCTGCCCCGAAAAGGTTATCCTTTCTATTCGAGTGTGGGGATGACGAGTTTTTTCTCCCATCTTCACGGTCATGAAAAAAGCCGGAGATAATCACGGTCGACCCCTCCGTTGCTCTTTGTGGACAGTTCCGCCCGCTTGATTGGGAAGAGTCGAGACGTCCGGAATGCTTCTCTTCCTTTCTCTTCCCACTCGCGCTCCTCCCCCGCCTTCCCCCCGCACCCTCTCCGTCCTCATCGTGACTTCTCGTGACTCCGCATGCCGTCACCGTCCGCTAACCCATCGCCGCCGTCACTGCAGTCTCGTCTGGGCGACGTTCGTGACATTGGCTCAAAAGGAGTCACTTCAGGCCCTCCTTATCGAGCCGCATTGCCTATATCTGGCTCGGTTCGAATCCATGAAACTAATTTCTTGAAATTACTAGTATCTTTCGTATTCGTGTAGTGCTAGTGAAATTATCGTGGGGTTCAGATGCTCCAAATGCTGCTTTTATCGCATCATTAACCTTAACCGGCCTAGAATAAACACAGCAGCCATACTGCGGGAGAGATTGAACCCGCGACCTTCGACTGGCGCATTAATTTGGGCAATTTTAGAATCTACAGCGTTTGACATACGAGAACGGATTTTCATCACTTCCATCTACGACACAACTTTTTTTCATTTTCGTTCTTGTAATTTCCTTTTGATAATATTCTCCCGTCAACTCACTCTGTACCATAGTCATATTGGTATCATGATTCCTTAATAAAAAAATTTAACCAAGGAAAAAAACAACCTCCATTCATGAATAATTTTGTTACTGGAACTGCAGTTACGCTGCTTATTTTTCAAATTTGAAATAATACTCCTCTCAGTTCTGGAAAGTGTGTTGGTTTAAAAAATGTCCTTTCGTGTCAGCGTCCGGTATGAGATGATTTATGAAGCCCCTTTCCTCGGGACCACTTTCCGCCTGAGATATGAGGCAAGCAGCAACCGAACGCAAGGGCTTGTGGGAAGTGACGTGCGCAGTACAGTAAGGAGATCAACCAGTTAATACCGACTGTGTGTCTTGCGCGAACTTTGATTCTTGCTGGCGTCACCATGTCACATTTGGCATTCCTGTCTCCAATGAAATTTCAAAGCCATTAAGATAAATTGAATTTTTCTCGATTTACTCTATTACGCCCAAACCGGCTTCTTGGGAAGAGCAACTTTTTTATGGTTTCAGGTATTTTCTCACCGTAATTGAGTGTTCCACATCCGTTCGCAACCAATTATTTTCGGAACGACATTTTTACGACCTTCTTTTTTTGAACAATTTAGTAACCGCGATCATTTGCAACAGGCATCTAGTAACTTAAAATTTGCTTAATGCGACTATTGGTACACTGACATTCTGTGAACGAGAGTACGGTTGAAAGATAAAATACAACCGTGAGAGATTATGAGAAGCAATCATAGTGAATTTCGCAAAAACTCCCATAGTTGTTCTTAAAGCTTTTGTGTGAAGATTGTTCTGTAAAACAATATCTAATTCCTACGCCTCTCGCCCTAGAGAATGAAACATAACGACTCTGGGAGTAGATTACGTGGAGGTTCAATGCATAATAATCGTCATTATCGCACACCAAGCGGCCGTTCTATGAGGGCCGCCTGCAGAAGTCATGACTGTTTAAAATCATTCATATTTCAAATGGTGAAAGGTACAGAGACGCGGGGTGAACGACACCCGTTGTGATGTGGTGAAAGCTATGTTTTAACGGTTCATGACTAGTCCTGTAAGGGCCGCTTCGATACCGGTGGGCCGCCGAAGTGTTTATCTTGCATGCATGCTCATCGATAACTCCGGAGCCACTCATCATAACCCTCAGCACAAGGCTTAAATACCGTGTGAGACTCGGGCTCCGATTCTCGATTAATTGCCACCTTACGGCCTTTTGGCTGGCGGAATGATATTCCGAACCTTCCTCCTCACCTCTGCCTCACGTTTTGCTGTTGTCACGTTTAGCCGTGCTCCGGACGACCTTGGAGCGATTCACGCAGGAAGGTTGTCGGTGGAAAGAACCGAAGGACGTGAAGCAATTTGCTCCCGTCTTAAAATACCTTCCTCATGTCTTTTTCTATCGTCGCAAACTTCTATCTTTTGTATCTATAGGATAAATTAAGGCTACGAGTATAGGTTCCAGCTATGATCCCATTCATACCTTATTTTACAGTGAAATCAGACTAAAACTACATTTATCATTAATATTTCCTCCTTCCTAAGCATTTGGGAAAGGGGCGATTGGCATATATATTCATCAACTGTTTTGAGAATGATAATTCCCTGAAGGCTTACCGTAACATTATATTTTACTTAGGTGTTAGGTAGTTGATAATAGTTAATTAAATATAGTTACCGGAGCCACTTGTTATGCATTACTATAAACTGAGAGTAATGGAAGTTTTTTGAATCAACTAAACACTTAAACGGAGAATTATTTTTTCCTCCCAATCACATGTCATTTAAAATTCCGGAAAAACACAAATTAAATAGTCTACGGTAGAACAACTTTATATTTTAAAACCAATAAACTGCATTGCTTTTTTACGTCATATGTTGGATGCGAGTGTTTCATGAAGCTGTCTTGTGAATATAGAATTAGCTCTTTAGATAAATTGAATGTATTCATTGGTCCATTTCTTAATCCAAATCTCAAGCTTGCATCATGTGCTTATTTATCAACCATTAGGAAGATATTTATACAGATGCAAGTTGCTATTAGGACAGATATAAAAGGAATCGAATCAATTTTGCCGATCAACACTTTCATATTCCCTTACATATTAAGCATCGTCTGATCACACTTCACACAGGTTCTGAATATTTATAGAAATTGAATCTGTAAAAAAGAGATTTCATTTGCTTCCATTAATATTCGTGGCACTGCGTAAAATAAGCCGGCCATGGAAGCCAGGTTTGTAACGCGCAGGCCTGGTGACCGAAAGGGCGTGGGTTCGAATTACACCCAGGACATGAATGTTGTGCTTCTCTTAAGCCGAGTTTACACGATGCATTTACACGCGCGGGTAGATGCGTGAACACATTCACCATCAAAATTGCACCGTGTAAACACTCAAAATGGCGCAAATGCGTGAATGCGTGGACCGAAAATAGCCCCTGTTCTATTTGGGTGAATGTGTGCGAGCAATTTGTAGTCGTTCACGCATCTGTCCAGCAACGTACTTGCGCGGGTAAATGCATCGTGTAAACTTGGCTTTAGGATCAAGATCTTATATTAGAGGCTGCAATATAACCTTAGCCGTTGGAACTATCAAAAACCCAACATTACCACCATTAATATTCAAGGATTGCAAACTATCCGCGAATACTTTAGTAGAGTCGCAAATATGCAATGCAAATTGAAATGCAAAATAGCAGACTTTCCATAAGGAAACAATCCACCTTGACCGGCTAATTTTCCGGCCTGGTACTTCCAGCCGGAAAATCAGAGGGTTCCGGTTTCGAGTCCCGGCCGAGGTGGATTTTTTCCTTGTGGAAATAAATTCTACCTAGCAATAGCCGGCCTGAGTAGCCGAATGTGTCGGCTTGGCAACTCGAAGACTGAGTACTGCCTCTGGCATTGATATGCTTATCTGCTGATTGAGATCAAGTATTATACAGAGTGATACAAACATATCCGTCGCAGCACACTTCCAAGGCTTTAGAACACCGTATTTAGGAGAACGTGTAGCCCTTGGTAAATGACCAGCATTTCACTAATCCATTGACTTTTAAAAGATAAAACTGGCCTCTACTCGATGACCGGTTTCATCATCGTGATAGATATCCACTTTTATTTCATTTATTTATATGCCCTATAGCTGGAATTGTCTAATGGATGTCATGTATTTATGGTAGAGAAAATACCATTTTTTCCGTTTGGCATTTATGTATCCCCAGAACCCGGATATTAACATTCTTCTTACTTCCATTACTCGCATATTAGATTTAAAAAACGCATTGTGTGAGCAAACTCATTGTGTTTTTACACCTTGATTGCGTTATTTTGTGTTTGTATGGTTGTTGTTTACATAATATATTTGTTACCAATGTATGTGACACCAAAATCTACATGCTCAACACTCCGATGCGAACACAACTCGCAACCTTGAATGGCAGTTCCCAATTTTCCCTATTTCCTTCATCTTCTCCGGAAGGTTTAAAATATCTCATCTTTTCGCTTTCGCCTCCTCACTTCTTCTCGCCCTTCTTAGGACTGCTGCTTCGTCTGGTGTCCTTGACCCAATATTACCGCCCTTTCCTGATTTCTCCCTAGTTATCCTTCCCACGCTGGCGAAATGTCATCGATTCTTCATTTACTCCATCACTGTCTCACGGTGACTTATCTCTTTCAAGCATGTTGAGCAACTTTAAATTTTTAAGAGAGAAGGACTGAGCCTGTGGTTTTACTTCCTCCTCCGTGTAATCTTCCTTGCCATCTGCTTGTTATTTGAAGACATGGCGGTCTAACACCTTTGGAATATTACTAAGATATAGGTTTTTTCTGCATGATAGACTATTTTTTACTACTTTCGTACATTGCATGAGATTAATCTTTACTCGTGTGTACACGTTAAACCTACATCAGGATTTCCGATTCGGAAATACTCCATAATCACATTATGACCGCTTTCCAGGTATTTCCTCTGTTTATGTCGGAGTGTAATTCTGGGTAGAATTTTGTATTACGTTGAATTAATTCGGAAGGACAACTCTAAAGTCTTAATCTGAAAAATGTACTTGGAATTCATCATCTGCTCAAAGGTAATGTTTGGAGCAAAATGTTTATTAATGGTATAGCTTAAGTTTTATTTCATCCCTGAAAATTGTATTCTACTACATCCGCTTTCTTATTCTTGATTCATCTTCATAGTTTACTATTAGATCTATCATGATGGCTTCAACGCAGTGTTATTAGCGGAGAGAGAGAGAGTAATAATTGATTTTCAAAATTATAACTATGCTTCTCTACTAATTTTGTGGCACATTTTCTCATTCGACTAATCATTGGGCAAATATTTTACTCACTCGACAATGAATCAGTTAAGTCCTTGGGAATTAAATGTTGACTCTCTCGGGTATGGTGATTTTGCTGAAATCCCTTTCATTTGTCTTGCAAATATATTTTTAAAGGGTCTTAATTCAATTAAAAATTTGCCACCCGTTATAATGGCGGTATGGTAAGACAAATGAATTGTCATGAGGATAAGGTTTTTGCCAGCATTTTCTTATTTTTTTAAATATATGTTTAGCCGTTTTGAGGAATCCAGGAGAATCCTTATGATCATTAGAGTGAGAAAATCTATTATATTAAGAGGAAATGGAAGAAAATACACTCCTTCATTTTGGCTGGCACCTTTTAGAAAAAAGGGAAACTAAATGAAGTTAATTATGTAGGCAATATTATTTTCTCTAGGAACCAGGTGGCATTTGGTAAACAGCGTTGTTTATCCTTTGTGATTGTCTTCATATAGCTAAATATTGTGTTTATGCCTTTCAGTTATTCGTCATAGTTTCCGAAGTAATGTTATTTTTGTAATCAGATATGCTCAACGTAATAGGAAAGTATTATTCTGGTCGTGTGATATATGTGTGCTAGCAATTCATTACCTTCACCATGTACTACTGCGTTGTATACGAATTATTGCAATATTTCGGATTTACTTTTAAACGGACGTCAGAGACTAGCACCATTCTCAAGCGTATTCAAAGTCCTTTTTCCAATTTTATGTAGACTCTCCTGGAAATAAGTAACAAAGGAAGTTATTCTTACCATGGCTGGTGATAATGAATAAGTGTGGAATTGACGCTAAAAATTTAACAGGCTCTCAGTATCGTATATTACTAACTCAAGGCTTGAGTGCGTGGAGTTTCTCCAGCGTGGGAGAAATGAAGCTAGCTTAGTTAATTCCACGTTTTTTTTAAATTTAGACGACCAGGGTGTCGATATATATTGTCATTTTAGGTGTATCTGAGCATCAGAAACATAAATATCATAGTATTATCTTGAAGTGTACCTCAAGGTGATAATATGTATTGAAACCCTGGTCTTCTACACAAAATAACTGTAATTTTCAAAGTTAGAGTCATTTATTCCATGTCAGTATTGTATTTGTGAGTATTATCACGGAGGATGCTGAGCGGATCAAACACTAAATCAAAACGATTATTTTGCATCATAATGTTAGGCTTGAATCGTTGAGTTTCCTATCGATGTGATTGAATCGTGCCATAGCTATGTTACCTCTCCTGATACCGAATAGGATTAATCCCTACGAAACATCACTTTCTAAGCTGCGTCAACATTAGTTTACTTTTAGTTATAAACCGTTGGTGCTGGTTTCAGAAAATAGGAATTGTAAGTTGTCGTTAAAGTGGTATGAGCGTGGATAGTAATCCATATTCTGTGAAGTATTTTCTTGTACCTATATATCCTCACTTTCGTCGTGACATGGCAATTCGTTGCCTTGCATCTGTTATCGCTTCGTAGTCTGATTTCAACACCATAACATACGTATGGGCGAACTTTTTGAAACGTGTTAGTTGATGGGTGACTCATATTTCCGCGGGATTATTTTGATTGCTCACGACGAATATTTACGAAGCAAAAGATTACCATAGCATGGTCACGCATACATATATAGCTTATGGATGGTTTTAGGCCCTCAGAATGAAGAAGAATGTATACTTCTTGGTGAAAAGTAGGATATTTATTGTAGTTATCCGTTTTGTTGCTGCTGTATATGGGCAATGGAAGGGATGCAAATAATTTCTAGGAATGAATCCTAGAAATTATTTGCATGCTTTGGAAGCAAAAGTAAAGAGGAAAAATTGTCATGATTGGGGCCGGTATTATTTGAATGGCAAACGTTAACGAACAATTAATGGTGACATTAAGTTATAATGGTGGTCACAGAGTTTATGGTAATAAAAAGGATATGTGACGGAGAAATGTTGATATTAATGTATAAAACAGGAGGTCGTGACTTCAATCTTTCTCAAACCTTGTAAAAGTTTGACCAAACATTACTAAGCCGGATATAATGAGTTTTGTTGCTTTACGTACGCTAAACTGTCGTTCACCTGATAGTAAAAAAATGCATGAGAACCTAGTTGGTGGAATATTTGGTTGCACCACAACCTCCATGTCCGATTCGAAAACTATACTGTACCTTTTAAATCATTTTTATTAATATTCAGTTCACTCTAGACATGATTGAGCACCAGAACATCAGGACAGGAGGGTTAGTAGGTCTCAGAAAGAATTTTGGTGAAGGTGGTGGCGGTGAGAATCCTGGTTTCGGCATTAGCTTATTCCTAACGAAAGACTCCAAGCGGTTTCACATTCTATGAAACGGGGGAGTACTGCCCTTGAAGCGCTCTCTACTCGACTCTTAAGTAAGGAACCGTTTTCCTACGAACGTGTTCTACTCGCTCTAGTCAGCCTTGCTCTAGTGAGGTAGGTAACGTGTCGGCGTGGCGACCCAATGGTTGCGACTTCGAATCCCGCCTCGGACGTGGGAGTTGCTCTTTCCACTGCTCCACCATTCCCTGCAAATCCCATCAACACCCCTCCACACTCCTGCCGCGATGTCATTGACCTCAGCTGCCATTCACCTCCTCCTAATGCCTATGATTATTACACGTCATCCTCCGGGTTCCTGGAGCCTCGGTACGAGGTCCAGGGCCTAAAATCACGCCATTGTCCTCCAACTCGGGCGAGTCATTAGAATAGCCTCATAGAAGTCGCCCTTGGTTCATGCAGCCGCCTCGAAACCATTCGACTGCCTTTCTCTTGCGTTTATTCTCGTCGATGAGCCAGGATCCACGAGGATGCTTTTCCCGCGATCAACCGATCCGCTCACAGCCGGAGAGAGCTTTCGCCACCCATTTGCCAATGAGGCGAGCAAACGCTCTTCGCTTGCTTCGCCTCGCGAGAGATGACGCCCCCTGAACGTTCTTCTCTTCCTCTACTCCTCTTTTACGATCGTTGAATTTTTTTCTCGAGACCTCGCTCCCGTTATCTTCTCCGGAGCTTGTGGTTCTCTTAGGAAATTCGGCTTGAAGTCACGTGCACAATCTTTCAAATTCCTCTTCACGCTTTAGCGCACGTGATTAAAAATAGTAGTTCCAAGTTCGCAAAGCTGTATTTTCTTTTGAAATATTGGTCGAGAATTCACTGCGAATATATTACCAGTCAAGATTAGGATGTGCAGTACAAGAAATCGTGAATTGTGGATTGATTGAATGGGTGATTGATTTCCGAGACGGAATTAAATGTCCAACTTGAAGTTCGGTTTCATTGGTGAGGGTGGAACTCATCGGTTTCTGAGTCAAACTGCGTATGGCATTCGCACATCACGATAGTGGGGCAGTTTCTTTCTCTTGTAGCTTTCTGTTTCGCTGAAATACGTGATACCCGTATTATTCGACAGCTAAGGTTTAGCTGCACACGTCGAAAGAGGCCTCCGGAATTCAAAACCAGAGCCTCCAGTTCGCTGGCTAAAGCTACACCCACTGAACTACCGTTCCATCTAATTCTAGAAAACCTTAAAATTTATTATTATTGAGCATTGGTTCCCGAAATTCGCGCACATTAAATAGCTGGAATTGGTAGGCATAGTAATTGAATTTCCAATATCCCATGTTGGTTTAATAAGTTAACGAGTACAATGGTGTTCATTTCTACTTTTTAATGTATAAAAGATCATCTGACAAATTTTTTATTTTTGGAAAAATAAATTTCATATCGATAGGTATGATGTGATTTGAACTGCAATGAAAATTTGCGATAGCTCTTCCAGTTGCGACCATGTTTTTTTTACCAAGCTTTGTTGCAAAAAAGAATTAGTTGCATCTCCATAAGTGGCCCAAAATGACAATACAAAATATTAAATATGTAAAAGGAGGAATATAACGGAAGATAACTTTTTTATATTTTCATACCAAATCCGGCTTCATCAGACTAAGGTCTATAGTACCTATCTGAGATTACGTCGATTTAGATAATCGGAATTTAGGTGAAGAGAGCAACGATATATCGCAGTTTTCGAGGCATGCATTTCTTTCGACGGAATTAGAACAATAAATTTAAACCCTAGGTTTTTTTGGAATTAAATTTTTCCATGTAAATTTATTTTTCAATTATCTACCACGCGTGTCTGGAGAAATTGACACGAACCACCTTTTTAACAACATTCGAGAGAAAACATTAACTCATCGGTTACGATACGAAGAGTTAAAAGTCTCGTTCAAACAATCAGTATTAGCAAATCGTACGGTCTCGGGTAAATGACATAAAATGTCGAAACCCGGGTCGTAAATAAAACGTTTCTATTGAAATTTGCATAGTTTTTCACCTTTTCCACCAATCAGTATTAGCTTTTTTGTTCACTTTTCTGTGTCCCTCGTTGGGTAGTTTTTTTATTAGCAAATAACTTGGCATAATGAATCAAAAACGTTGGTTGCTTGTGACACGTTACAGCAAATGAAATGCGTCATAAACAACTTTTCAAAATGATTTTGGCTGTTTTTATTGTCACCTTGTCCCCACCTATCACAGCTACCCACACTGTGTTAATATGGCATGTCTTGAGTCACTAGGAAACTTAAATGGGGGCATACCAATTATTAATTCGAGCCGCTGAATGGGAAGGATTCCATTATTACACCGCATTACACTGCATTATACTAACATCAACTCCAAGGTTTCAGACAACACTGGCAGAGCTGTTGAACATGAGACGTCCTCAAAATTTTTAATTCATTACCACGAGTGTGGTAGCACAGTATGATCTTAATTCATTGGCGTATCTCTCCGACTGGAGTGGACGTGTTACAAGGCTACTTACTGTGCGTGACTATGAGCGCGTTATGGAATTCTCGGAGAATAAAGGATATGTTTGTTCGCTGGGGAGTGAGGATGTCTGGTCTGAAATCATGACATACTGAGTATTCGATTCCGCTCTCCCAGTATTCGATTCCGGTCTTAGCGATGAAGAAAGAGCGAGGCTAGTGGAAGGTATCAAAGGTATCTTGGGCTCTCGTGTAGCACAAGAAGAATGGTCCAGGAGGAGACACATTCCTTTAGATGATGTACCTGAAATGAGTATCGCCAATTTCGCCACGAGAAAAACGGCTAATTTTTTAGACCCACCAGCTCCACACTCGGGTACCAAAGGTGTCCCATGAATTTTTTCTGAGTAATTTAGCGGCAGTAATATTTGTGCTCTCACATTCAATGAGCTTCTTTAAAAAAAGTAATTCATTTCTAGGCATCAACATCGGTAATTAGCACTTGCTCACGGAAAAGCCAAATTTTAAGTGCGTAAAATGCTTTGCACATCCACCTCGCACAATGAATTGGCCCTGGATGTAAAAACTTTACGCCTTTGGCAGGTTCACCCCCAAGAAATATAATTGAGAGCTCTAAAAGCTCCAAGTAATCATCTCTAGGATGGCCGATCTGAAAAAGGCAAATTGGTTTAGCCACAAAAAAAGGCTAATTTTTTTTCAAATTTTGGAAATCAACTGCGATTTTTCTGATCTACCAGTCAGCTGTTGGGCAAGGAATTCAAGTTACCTCCACGGTGAGAGAGTAGTCAAGTCATTGCAAGTAGTTAATGACCATGCCGAGAGAGAAGTTAAATTGTTGAAAGATTTTGCAGAACTTTGACCAAAGACGAGAATAAATACCAGGAATTGTTACTTTTTGTTCAAGAACATTGAAGAAGGGTGCCAGATGTAAGTATTGGTATCTGAAACTCCTTGTATTTTTCTTTTTCATTAGTGCACTGTCCTTCAGATTGCCTATTTAATTTTGTAAGCTATACAGATATATTTTAAATGAAGATGACAGATTTGACAAATTTTTATGACCGAGTTATTAATAAATTGAAATAATTACTAAAACACCATGCACTTCGCCATAACCACTGAATGAGTGCTCCAGAACTATGCATTTACCACGAGACAACGTAGCAGTTGCGGTGTCGTCGTGGGCCGCTTACAATGGGGGGTCTACGGACAGGAGAAACTCGTCCGCGCCGGCGCTCCCTAATTAGCATTTCGAGCTCGCTTCGCCCTCCTGCATCTCCTAAACGGCTAATGATAGGTAAAAACTAATGAAATTTCAGTCTTTAAGGGTCGTAAAATCATATATTTACTCTAGAAGCAGTTATTGTGATGCGATATTTCCATTTTTTGAGTGGGGTATTTCAGACCCCATGCGGCACGTGTTAACAATACGCAGCTCAACAAAAATTTCACGCATGTGTTTTCTCATCAAAATGAATGTTTTGACGGGTGGAACTTTTAGCTTTTCCGATTTTCGAAAAATAAGCCGCACCCTAGTGTACATATTGCGAAAGTCGCCGTTTATGCTAGAGGTGGTAAAAATACATCAATTTCCTGCAGTAATAGTAATGAAATGTCTTCAATATTGAAGTATCATCATGAGTGTTCTAAATAGTAACTGTGGGATCTTGGACAGTTCTTTTCTGATTTTCCTCCTTACCGTCGCCTCCTGTTGCCATTCCTGTCTTTTAACACTACTAATGTCTGTTTCAAGTGGATGTTCCTTTCATTCTTTCCATCCATGAAAAGAAAGGAACGTGAGAAATTGATCTATATTCTGTTTTATCCATCTTAAAAATACCACCTTTCCGTCTATTTGCCCTCAAAGTAAGCATTCATAAGTGAATTTTTTAAATGAAAAACTATTCCCAGATTAATTTAGATCTAGTTATCAGGTTTCACGACAGTTAAATTAGCGAGTTGAAGTGTTGTATTTTCCAAGAACACTATATAAAGGACGTTGATTTCCAATTTTAACAGTGTTGCCACTGGGCGCGCCAAAATAGAAGTTCCATCTTTGGCCACGGGCGACGCCACAGTCAACGGAGATGCACGTATCCGACGCTTATGGCCCTTACTACGCGTAATTATCACAATTTATTTTCGCAGCCTGTACGGTACCATGACGAGTGATACTGCAAGTAATTCTTTTAAGCATTAGAAAATGATTGTATATACTTAAGGTAAGAGCCATCGTCAAGAGAACTTTCCAGGGCATCGGGAAATAGAAATCAGTAACACCCGATGTCAGACGAATTCGGCGATGTGAACGACGGAATCAAATACGGATTTCCTCTCTAGCAATCCTGATTTATGATTATGAATGACACAGTAAAATAATTACAACGATTGATTTACATGAAACATTCAAAAGCTATTTCATTCCCGGTCATTAGATGCCAAGTAACATACACTTTCTAATTACGCCGCTAGAGAAGAAAGCAGATGACGTCTTTACGTTCACTATTCCCTACATAATTATAGTATAATACACAGAAATTGATGAATGAAGAAAATCGAATTGAAGGTCATTTATTTTCAACCCATATTTTTGTTTCATTCAAGTCAATACGGAATCAGATGTTACAAAAGGCATGGAATTAACTATTATTACCAAACATTTCTCACCTACAGACTACGGCCGATGAGAAAGAACCTAAAAATAAATAATGGACACCATGGGGCACGTAAAACTAGTTTATCAGTCAATATACAGTCTTTCGCTCGCAGATAATGAACTTCACACCCTTAAAATAACAAAACTTGGGAGATATAGGTCCAATGTTACACTGAATAGTCTCTCACAAATAATGGTCATAATCTTAAAATGGCAAAACTCGGAACGCACACGTAAATAGTCTCTCACTCTGCAGAAAAACAATGAATGGCATACTCTTAAATGACGAAACTTGGAAGGCATAAGTCAATATTACACTGAACGTAGACTTTCTCTCCACAGATAAAGAATGTCACACACTGGAATGACTACACATGGGGCGCACAAGGCAATATTATAATGAATGCAGTGTCTCTCTCTCGCTTTCCACATAAACAATTTATGTCATACACTAGGGATGGCAAAACTCGGAACTCACAAGTCATTATTTATACACTGAATGCAACCTTTATCTCTCCGCAGATAAAAAAATAATGTTATGCACTGGGAACGACTACACATGTGACGCACAAGGTAATATTGAATGCAATATCTCTCTCTCACTCTCTGTCGCTTCCCTGCACATAAACAATGAATTCCATACACCAGGAATGACTAAACTCGGAACTCACAGGTCATTATTACACTGAATGCAGCCTTTCCTCTTTCTCTCTCCGCAGATAAACAACGAATCTTATGCACTGGGAATGACTATACATGTGACGCACTAGGCAATATTATAATTAATGCAGTATCTCTCTCCCTGCAGATAAACAGAATGTCAAACACTAG
This sequence comes from Platycnemis pennipes, assembly GCA_933228895.1. Lineage (NCBI taxonomy): Eukaryota > Metazoa > Arthropoda > Insecta > Odonata > Platycnemididae > Platycnemis > Platycnemis pennipes. Next base: position 90,329,648 of record OW121850.1, on the reverse strand, counting down.
GAATGACTACACATGGGACGCACAAGGTAATATTAAAATGAATGCAGTATCTCTCTCTCTCTCTGTCGCTTTCCACATAAACAATGAATTTCATACACTAGGAATGACAACACTCGGAACTGATAAATAATTATTACACTGAATTCAGCCTCTCTCTCTCCGCAGATAAACAAAGATTGTATTGCACAGGGAATGACCACGCATGGAACGCACAAGTGAATTACACTGAATGCAGTCTCTCTCTGCAAATAGACAATGCATACTCAAGACTGAGCAATGATTTCGAATAAAAAAAATATTACGATTGCGGTTTTGAAAAGTAAGAAGCAAGCGCTAACGCTTGTTCGGGGGAACGAGCGTCACCCGAGTTTACTAACCTTAGCCTTAAACAAACTTTGGTTTCGCTAACCCAAGAATGCGGTTCTTCTTCACTAGATTAGACTGTTCTTTACAACACCACGCACAAAACAGCCCCGTTTACCCATTTTCAAACGAAGTCTCACCGAAATTAATTATGAGCGCAATCCATTCTTAACGTAAAGCAATGCTACAATGCCATACACATGTGCCTCGAGTACTAGCACTAGTGCTACCTGTCGGCAAGTTCAGGAACCCTATTAACCCGTGACTGAAATTTAAGCAAAAGACGATCGAATGCGCAACAAGATCAACGTCCTTTATATAGTGTTCTTGGTATTTTCCATCCAACTGGTGTAATTTCCATCGGACATAGCGTCATCGCGCCATTTCTTGTTGGGCCCATTTACTTTCGTTCGGGTGGCACACGAAACGGTGAAGGTGCTCTCAGTGTATTCGCGCAACCGAATGACACAGCTGGGCCAGGGCCTCTGGAAAACTAGCCGTGATAATAGACCCAACATTCGCCTCCACACAAATCGTCGCCTTCAATTTCCCTCTCACTCCTTCCCCCTTCTTCGTGTGGAAGTTCAAGGACTTGCCCGGAAGGTTTGACCGTGGAAATTCGAGGAACCCATGGACGGTTCCGTGAATCTCATTTCTCGACGTCTCGCCGCAAATTCAACCGCATGGAGCAAACCCCACCCGCCACCCTGTCGGTTCATTCTGTTTTGTTTTTTTCCCGAGCATGTACACGACTTCGCAATTCGTATAACGAAATACTTAAACACGTACTGTGACTGGTCACACGCCTGCGCTTAAGACTGTCACTATTATGAAGCCAACGTAGGGGATCCATTGTAGGCAATTAATTCACCTAATTTTTCGTCCGTTCATGCGTTGAAGTCAACTCCAAATTGTAGCTTTCACATTCCGAAATTGTCAATGTATATTAAAAGTGTTTTTCACCTTTTTCCACATTCGCACTAATTTGTGAACATTAGGGTATTTTAAATGAATGAATTCGGCATTTTCTGCTCCATTACCCTCATCCTTAACTCTGAGCCTGCGAATATCTAGTGATTCCCTTCTTTTAAAGTCCCCTCAAAGTATCGTAGTCCATTCAAATTCCATCCTTAACGCACCTTTAAAGGGGTCTGTAATTTAGGTTCATCAATGTCACATTAATGTACATATCGTCAAAAGGTGAATACATCAAGGGGATCAGTAATATAAATTAGTTAAACTTCAAAATCACCAGTTGAAATTGAATCGTCTCGGGGTACATCTACATCTACATAATACCCTACTAGCCACCATAAAGGTGTGTGGTAGGGGGTAAACTCACACCAAACCTGCATTACATATCATGCATAAAAAATAATTAGCAATAATATACTGGTCAAAACCTCTGAATTTAAAAAAGATAAAAATAGCAAAGGAAGCATGAAATATCATGATGTTAGTTGGGTTAGCTTAAAGTCCTTACACCAACATGCAACTAGGGGTAGTTCAAGTCGGTGCACCACATTGTGAGCTCGTGGAAGTGGGCTGGGGCTGTCTTGACACAAGGTTCACTGTGTCGTATTGATTTCAGAAACCTATATTTTGTGCTTCGTTGGCCAAAAGACAATTTTATTCGATCACGGTAGTCCTCTGGTTCTTCGGTTATTTTTCTTATTCCGAGTTTTACGATCTGATTGCGATGTCCCTCTGGAATAAGTAGATAGTTGTGGACTTGGGATTCATGTGCTCTTGTGGCTTAAAATTGAAATGAATAAATCGAACTGCCTGAGATAAGTCATCCTAAAACAAACACGACATCCATGTCTGGGGTGGGGTTCGAATCGGTGATCTTTGTGTTGCTAGGCGCTACCGACCTTGCTCCTTTTTGAAATTATCGTCTCCAATGCGAATTCTGGGGTTCATCCGCGTTCATTGAATGCATTTCATGCCAGGATAGATATGGTTTCACATACGTATTGCTAGTTTTTTCTCTTGACATAAAATACCAAAAATTGAAGGCTTATGAGTGCCGTTGGTCATCACCGGAGTAATTCTCCCTGGTGGATCATTCTTGCAACTCAAGGGAGGGAATTTCCTTCCTTCTCCGTGCGGTGGGAGGAGGGCGAAAACCAATAATTTGATCCCCACGACCTTGGGTTCGTGAGTCTTTGGCATCAAACAGGTTGCACGACCTCCAATGTCTGTTGAAGGTGGATGGGGGCATCGCGTGGTGGTTGACGTTGCACATGCATTTGCATGGGATTACTTCTTCCATAGCTGGATGCCATTTGCTGGGGTGAGAAATAAAGTCAGTCTCTGGCTCGGGTGTGTAGCCAGGTATATGCTTAAATGTAGCTGCTTTCAAAAGAGAGCTGACCATAGTAGACAGGTCATTGTCGCGCCGATCAGACAACCAAAACATTTCTGATTCGAATGACGCATCTGACATTTAACCTGTATTTGTCTTATGATTGAGATGAGGTTGAATATCATAATTTTGTCTTAGAAAATGGAGCATCTAAACACCTAATTCTTCTCTTTTATTGAGGAAAGGAAATTATTTCGAAGGGCATCCAGTTTCGTTAGTCATTCATCACATCGCCGACTTTCAAGGCTATTGTTGTGTTCAAGGGAAAGAGCCGTGAGTATTGTTTTGTGACGTCGCACAGTGGTCGATTTTCGAGTATTAGAGGGACAAAATTATTTTTTCAGTGTAAACGATCGAATAGCCTTATTTTAGTGGAAATTTCTGGAATTATGAACCGCAATAGCAGCACAACATGAAAAATTAGCATTAAAAGTGGGCTCCATTAGTAATTCTACGTTGTTACCTTAAGTTTCGCTGTCTGTATTATCATCTAAAAATTGGATTAATGAAAGTTTCTGCTTTGTTTTCAAATAGAAAAATAATTTGTTACTATAGACAAAAAATATTATTACAGGTATTTCAATATATATTTGTAACATTAACATATTTTCTTGCAAATTGTTTAATGCATAAAATATTTTAATCAATTTTATCACATTAAAATTCATTCAAAAATATTCATTTTCTCCCCGTATCCGTTGAGTCGTAATTTACCACATGTACAGGATTTTTTAGTATACTTATCACAGCATTAGTCAGTTGACTACAGTATTCAATTGGTAATTTTCTGAGGGCCGAAATTATTGGGTCGGAACATGTTAATATTAGATTCAACAAGTCTTGATTAGTGTCCTCTCTTGACATTTATCGAAAGTGATGTTCCTTTTGTCACGCCTCATGCACATCCTATGATAGTTGGCAAGCTGGTAAAACCATGATTTCAATCATGTCTGCTCCATTGATCAAAATTTTATGGACACTAGTGGGCATTTAAATCTACTTACAAAGGCTAACATATAGTTGAACAGTGTTATGGGAATACTTTCCAAAGGCTTCTGCGTTAGGTCCATAACCACTTGATACGGCTTGCAAAATAACGGAGAACCGATCAACGACTCGTCAACTCCAGTAATTACCGCATCTTTCCTTGAGTTTTCAAATAATCGGCGAGAGGTGTTACCATCATTGGTGGTTCCACATCCTTGTTTTACTGCATCAACTAGGAGGCCCCTTTACGATCTAAACTTACTTGTTATTTCTCTTTTCCTTAGCTGATAAGCACCTTTTACTCTCTGATTTCCACGGACTTGCCATTTCTGAATTTTTAGCCTGTAGAATATATGCAAGACACTCGAAAAATCGAATAGAGCATGCAGTGTATATAAGCCAAAGTTAAATGCTAACATATTAACAGGTCGTTTTTTAATAGCTTCTAAATTGTCCATTTTTAGGAGAGGCACAAAAAATGTAGCACACTGGCGCTGATAAATTATTCGTCAAAGAGACTTTGCCATCTACCATTGTATTTAACAGCAAATGCTCAATAATTATCTGAGTTACTTCATTTGCAATGTTTAATTTAGTAGGCATAAAATTAGCTATTTGCTTCTTAATCTATAGGATTTCTTCTCAAATTTTATCTAGAGTTTCCTTCATATATTGAACACGAATAGGTCTGCAAAATCTCGTGTAGGACGATTTTGCCATGCATTACTTTTTGATTCATTTATTTTTCCTCAAGTTGAAGTTTTAAGGGAACAATTGACGTCAGAAGAACGTTGAAATCCGAAGATTGCCGATTTTTGGAAAATCTTTGCTTTGAAAGGGAGTGTCCTGAACTGCCATCACAGCCCCATTTATTACTCATTTGAATAGATACTTTGTCATACCCGCAGGAATACTGAGTAAATGCGGCATATTGTACTTTCATCAGACTTATCGCTACATGATATAATAAATTTTGTAATTTAACCTCCGCTAAGGTTTCTGATACAATGAACGATTCCCGTATAGGGTAACATTCCAGTTTTGCCTTTAAAACTGAGTAGTGAGAAAGATGATATCAAAAAATCTTTCTTTAGCTCCCTTTTGCAAAGAGATATATTGATGTTTTGTTTATTTCAATTCTACCGTACTATACTAACTAGGGCTCTCTCGAGAAGACTTATTAGCGGGTCGTATTCTAAAAACATATTACATAACATAATAACCTTTAGTTACACTCACTTTGCACGGTGTTGTATCATACATTTTATTAGGAACTTTAGCAAAATTGCTTTTGAGTATTTACATGAAACATCGCTTTCCACCATGATCGAACAGTTAATCTAAAATCCCAGCAATCACCAACAATATGAACGTTTTATATGGCAGGTACTACTCTCGAATTATAAATCTCTCCGCAAGATGGCGTGCACGGCTCCTGGAAAATGGTAATAACTTCATTCGGCGCAAGTGGGCGCAAATACCGCTGTTACTGGTTCACAGATACCTAATGAAGGATTATAATGACTCAAATTATTACGTGAATCTTTTGTACGCCAGCTCTAAAAATCCATCGTGAAAATTAATAATTATTTTTAACGATTTGTTCAGCGATACTTATCACACCCAACCTTGCAAATTTTCTTAAATTATAATTTGTGAATACTCACTGATCACAATTTTCTCCATCTAGCATGAAGGTTTTCAGAATGTCCCTTAAGCTCGAACCGATATATACTCCGAATGTGACTGGTGCGCTGTGACCACGGAGTGCGACTAGAGGCCCAGAAATTAATTCTCCCAATTCAATGTATCACTACCGTCAAACAGACCAGCATTTTCAGTATAATTTCTTCTCCGTAGCCCTTGTTGGCTCATTGGATACATACTAAACCCAATTACGCATGAATACAAGGAACTTGTATTTTATACTTTTGTCGCGCTAAATCATTGAAATCGACCACTGTGCGTCGTTTTGAACTTCGCAATGTCGAAAAATATAATTCCACTGTAGCAGGGTTTTCGATGGCGAGTTCATTCGCGTGGCCTCCAGTTGAAAAATAGTCCAATTTCGTAATCCAATAGTCCGAAGTGGTTCAATGATTGCGGACTAGCTAAGGAACTTGCGATGGAAGCCTTGATAGCTCAATTGGTGGAGTGCCGGGCCGGAAATTAGAGGATTCCGGGTTCGAGTCTCATTCAAGCTTCTAACATCTTAAATGCTAACCTTTAGGAAATAATTTCCATGCTGCAGATTTCCCCATGTTTGGTAGGCATCTTAATCTGTTTTCCTACATTTTTTCATTTAGGCTTTAAATATATCTTATTGAATTTATCCAGCAAATAAAGCAAAATTAAATATTCGACAAACTTTTCAAACATCTACAATGAAATACCAAATAGATAATGCTGGCGAAAGTTATTTCAGACTTTTTATCAGAGCCTATCAACATATGTTATTTTTTCTGCGTAATAAAAGTTTTTGTGAATGCTCCAGCTTCTTGAATGACTTCTGTATTAAAAGCGCAAAAACGACTTTGAAGTGGTTAAAAATGTTTATAGCAATTGATGCCTAATATAATCTGACCATTGAAATGAAAAAGAGAGCAATGCGTTAACGATACAATGACAAGCAAGTAATTGCAATAAATATTGGTTTTATGGACTCATTTTGGTCCATTATGTTCACTTTTTGCTCCTGTGAAAGGAAACGTGGGATCAGGATTAGGTAATTCCACCATCGGAGTTCCTTTATCCAGCCATATGATGCTAATTCCATTATGTCCACTTCTTATTCCATTATGACTCCATTTTCTTCTTTGTAAAGCTTCTTTTCCAACTAAATTGATGAAAAGGAGTGCTATTATAGTTTAAATCATTCAATTTAAAAATATCTCGTTATTGTTTGCAGAGAAAAGACACTTAATATTCCTTTCTTACACAATCATTCCTCTAAGAATGTGCTCTCTATAGCTGTGACCGAGAGTATTGGAATATCCCGATCATGGCTCACAGTCGAACTTCTGAAAGAGATTTTTGGAGAAATCAAGTCTCATATCTTGGTGAATATAAGAACGACTTTTTTAAATGCAAAGAAAGCATGGCTAGAGTTAGGTGGGCGATAATTCGTTTGGGAATCTTTTAGCTATTTATATACCAACAAATTTTCATAACTACGAAGATACCTCAGTAGCAGCAGTGTGCACTGATGGAACTCATATAAATCATTCTAAGGAATTCTCTAATGGCACATTCTGGTAAATAAGAAATATTTCTTCCTATGCAATTAGATCTCCTTTAATGTTATCCATCATTTTATATCTTGTCAATGGGTTTAAGTTATCTAATGACTGACCATTTGTATTTCATCGTTAATCGCCTTTTCGAACATTGACCCTCATTTCCAGCGGTTCGGTGAAATTTGGTGCGACTGGTCCCGGTATGAGGCTGTTTTGGTATTTCGCTCGAATGTATTAGTTGCTAAACATTCCAAACGTTGTTCTCATTTATAGACACTAAAATGGAAAACATATGACATAATTATTAATGATTTTTATATTTTATATAAAATTTAACAAAATTAACACTATGCGTTGAGATTTTATTTTAAAAAAATATTTATACTTACTTAATTTTGCTGGAGCGAAGTATATTAAACATCTTTTTTATGGTAAGATTAAAATATATCGCCACTTTATTCAGAATTTAGGACGGAACGGTAGGTACATTAATCATTTCTAATACAAAAACAAATTGATTTTAGACACTTAGGTATCCCAGTGGGCAATATATCCCCAATGTCTCGCAAGTGAAAAGAAACCTAACGCAAAAAATACATTCTGTTTTATAGTGTTGAAAAACTGTTTTTGAAGCCCTATGATCTCGAACATGATACGTCTAGAGCCCTGTTGGAAACTGCCCAGGATATAGGAATGCCATTTCGCGACGCTCTTATCTTAGTTGAAGTGTTGACATTGGTGGTGAGGCCTTTCCGGGAAATATCAAACTTTTGTCACCTCGTCCTCCTTAAAATTCTCGCAATGTTTTTCTGGCGGCTATATTTTGAAAAGAAACTTCGAAGAGAGATGGCGGAAGGATCTGGAAAGCATCCAAGCACAAATGGTGTTCTGAATTTTGTAAGCTTTAATGTTCCTTTTCCTCGTAGTTTCTGTTCCCACTAATTATTGCTACTCAGACGTTATTTGACGGTATTGAACATTTATAAGTTTAAAACTTCCCACACCATAGCAAATGCAGACATTTTCACCCGTAAGAAATTTTGTGTTCTTCTGAGTGAAAATATTGGGCAAGTGCATCTCACTGAGAGGAAGGCTTCGGACCTTATCCTATCCCCATCTCTTCCATTCCTATCCTTATACCTTTCCTCCCGGTCTGAAGCGCCTATTAGTGCGGAAACAGACTTGAAAACACCCATGAACACTGAGAGGATCTTACAATTTCTCAATTTTCTTGTGCTGCTGCGACAATCATTTGATGAAACTCGGTGTCTTTAGGAACTTCTGACCTTCTAAAAAAAGAGTTTTCATCATACATGTAAACTGCCTGTAGTTTCCCCTTCTGATATACTTACGCCCTTCATTATATACCATTTTATATATGCTTTGAACGGACAGCCCACGCTTCATTTCTTTGTCATAGTTGTGCATCCTTTCATGTGTTGCAGACCTATTAACTTGACTGCGCTCTTTTGAAATTGTTAATATTTCCAGTACCTTTTATGAAGAGTTTTTATTGTTCTCTTGTGAAATCTTAGACCTCAATTTGTTGCGATTAGTATCATTAAAGGTGCAGAGCGTTGATTAACCCGAAAAGTAGCAATGATGCGACCTAGGACTCGCAGCTGGAGTGATTTAGGTGGTCTTTGATTTGGTTTCTCATTTGAAATCTCGTCCGGTTTGATTGGAGACGAATCCAACCTTTGCTTGAGAAAAAATCTAACAATAAGTCATGCCCTCTCGGCGTAAGTCTTCTTTTGGGTGTATAGATTATTTCTCTATACGTGGCAAGTGGGTGTGAGAGCAATTATGTGTAACGATCGGGTAAGCGTGGTAGGTAGATAGATGGGTTCCTACCATGAGACCCTGGGTTTGAATTCCACCTGTGGTAGAGATTTTTTTGAGTTCCCGCTCCTTATTTTCGTTCCGTGTGTGGGACATTTTCAGTGCAGTACTCCCTCCGTCGGATGGGACGTTATATTGTGGGTACCCTGGCTCGTTTGCTTTTGAGTAGACTATTTCCGACGCTAGGTTTCTTTCCGCTCTTCCTCAGTACCCAAAATGTCTACTTGTAGCCAACTACCCACCTACGCTAAACGGCGGTCGATCACTTTCCATGATAGTAGTGACGACAACAGCAATTTTGTGACACAGTATATTTATTAAAGGCCGTCGAGGATGTCCGCAGGAAAAAATGATGCTTATCTTTGACCATGCTATGACGAGACCGGAAAATGAGAGTTGAAAACTCTATCCTTACTATACGGCGTTTTTGCTTTAAATATAATAAACAAAGACTCATGTTACAAGTTACTTTCCTCGTATACCCAGAACCTATGAATCCAATTCATTCAATTATTTCCTCCATACCCGAAGTGTGCACAAATTAATTGATTTTGATTATCAATTAGTGGAGGAATATTGGAATTAAGTAAAAATGAAATTACACTATCGCTCTTTAATTACCATTAGTGCGCGGTTGTTACCATATTGGAGTAAGAATTCTGGCAAGAATGACATTTGCATTTAGTAAGTGGAAGTGGTTGTGGTCTTTTACGCAATCTATGGTATTGCGTGTTCTATTTCTCTCTTTAAAAGCTTATTTCCTCCCCAGCGCGATCATTTGTTTCCTAAAAGATTCGTGGAAAAAAGTGCCTAATTAACTCATTGAGGTCATAAATCGTCGTTGATGATTTATAAATCATTGTTTATGAAAACGTTTATTACACTCACTTCTTTTGATACGATATTTCAGCTTAGATCATACGTCATCTGTTATTTTAATGCATTGCAATCGCTCTCTCTCTCTCTCTCGCTCTCGGAGAAGCCTCTTCACGACATTAATTCTGGAAAGGTAAATTTAGTGGCGAGGAATAATTATGCATTGGGACCACTAATCATTAGCTGCTTTAATAATAATAGTTTTTTTCGATTTTCAGCTATTGTAACGAGTCGAATATTAGAATGGACAAAAGTATAGAAATATCGACTACACTTCATGAACTACAATGCTTTAGTTAATTCCTTTCCAGTATCATGAAAATTGCTGAACTGACACCTTAAATCACTCAGTATATATTTAGTTGGTCATTAAATATCAAACGTAACTTAGCTCTGTTTGATATGTGATTCGCGGATCATATTTGTTCATACTCCTTTAAATAGGAGTATTACGCCTTGACATCGGGTGTTTCCATTCTTGCGTCACATACCTTCTGATATCGTAAGGGATAGGTACTAGTGTTGCAACTGAGAACTGAGCTATCTGAGGTGGCTGTCAAATGATCAGCTATGTTTCAATTTAAGGATGCAGATTACGACACCAGCTTCCTCAGTATTCCTCGACATTCCTCCAGACCTTGGGTTGCGTAAGTTTTAGTGAATTTACTAAAATATTACGGTTATAGTTTTTGAACATTTTTTAAATGAATACAATGGAATTACAACTTCAACTACGTATTGTTGCAGGTAGTCGTTTCATTGATGTACGGGTCATTTTTGAGTTGACTTTATCAGGCACATAGCAATGGGGGGGGGGAAACTTCTGGGGCTACAGCTCCCGAAATTTTTTCCAAGCGATTTTGTTGGTCTGATTTCAACTGGACATGATAATCCGGATTACACCGCGTATAATTCAAGTGCTAAGTGAGTTGAAACGTGATCACTAGTTTGATGCGTGTGTGTGGTTAATAATTGTTCTTTTCAATCTGATATGTACCCATGCATGCGTTGAACTTCTGTTCTGGGGCCGGTCAAAGTAACCTCTTCATAACAAGGTAAGCAGTGAGCTTTACCAGTGAGAAGAGATAGGAATGGGCTCTGTCAAAGTAAATGCCAAGCACTGAAATTTAGGGAAGAGATTTGTAACATGTCGGCACCGAACGGGCATGGCTGATTTGAAGTTAGACTACACGGGCCACAGTAGACTAACCCCCCACTCCCCGAAGCAAATTTCTGGCTACGTGCCTGGACTTAATGCAGTTGATCGTGTGAACTTTATGAAGTAGACAAGTAAGCATGTCGAAAGTAATGGGCCAATGGGGTAGGGTATGTCATTTATAGTTGAATTGTAACTTTCGAAAAGGCTCTTGTCGGAAAATCTTGAAAATGGACTTATTCTCTATTTTTTCATGTACACGTATAGACCGATGTTGGTTGTGCGAGCCATTTCAGTACGTTTAGATGTAGCACAGTATTAAGGAGTTTTAAAAAACAAACTGCGATCTTTCTTCAAATGGTTTGAAAGACATTCAGATTTTTTTGGGTATCCAGAACATTTTCAACTATCTGAGATGATACCTTTTCAAAATTCACGATTCAGTTGATTTTAATGCCATTACGAACTTATGCGTCGCTAATATCCAGTGATATTTGCATATCCGAGGGAAACAAGCAACGGAAAAATTACATTTGCCAGGAGCAGTGATTATAAATACTTTAGACGAAGATATAGATGACGAAGTTGCTGTAGATATACAGGGTGTGGTATTCTTTTAAATAGACTCCACTATTTTTGCTGGGTTTGCAATTGCATTCACGATCCATGAACTTTTCCTGCTTGCAAACTAGGAGTAAGCTTGTGTGCGCCGATTTTTTAATTCCTTAAACACTTGAAGGTAGCAACTTGCTAATGTACTGCATCGAGTATTTAAATTTACAAATGCATACCATGCTCGGAGCTTACTCCTAACTACGCTGCACGCTCTTGGACGTTCCTTTGAACTTGTCCTTGGATTTCTAAAGAAGTGCAACCACTTACAGGGAATTGTCTCCTCCCGAATGAATGAAAAGTTCCATAAGCGTGAACTTCTATTGCAGGAAAAGGGCATGGGACATCGAGGCTGATTTCAAAGCATGCGTCGTACACGACCATTAGCTCATCGTGAGACGCATCGTGAGGTGAATAAATTGAGGAATTACGCCCCGTTTAGGGTGAAAGAATGCCATCAGAATGGGGAGGTAATTTTCTTCAAGGTTGGTGTAAGGAACCGCGCCTTCATCTACGCATGAATTTACATTGAAAAGGCCCGCATCGTTACGTATTCGGCACCTATCCCAGCAGTCTCTTTCCTAAAATTTTAGTATTTCTTCTGTCGTAGCGAAGCGAAATGTTAGAGGTGAATGGTTTTTAATCAGGCCCGGCTTAAGACCTGGGTGCCGCGAAGGAGGGGACGCCGTGGGAATGGAAGAACATTTTTTTTTTCGGGAATGGACAACTTACTTCATGTCTAACTAGCTAATTTACTATTTTTTCCACTGCATTTAACTGGTGAATATGCGTTATAACGGGGTTTATTACCGCGGGAGGGGCGCCGAAATACTCTCTCGCCCGGGTGAAAATTTTGTCTTACACCAGGTCGGTTTGTTCATGGTACTAATGCATGTACATATTAGTACCATGGGTTTGCTTTAACCTCCCAAAATATGTTTATGAAAAACACCGCCCAAAGTATTTTGGTGCATCCATTCCACAGTTGAAGTGTGTTTAGTGTTCTCATAATTTATTTCCTTAAATTCATGATTCGTTCTCAAGATTTCTCTAGCATTACTGGCGCCATAACTAAAATTAAACCTTTGCATTACCATCGAACTTCCCCTAAAATAGGTTAACGAGGGAGTGTTCTGGTTTTTCATGCCTAAAAAAGTTGTCCTCACATTATTTAGCTATGTTTAAATTTAATTTATGTGCATTTGAATGTAATTTTTAATCACTGGCAATGTTTCAAAACTATGAGTTCAACATGGAAAAGAAGATGTCATAGATACTTTAAAATGATCTTACATATAAAACATATAAATATATAATATAAAATAAAACACTTTAGATCTTTAAACTGATGCAAGAATTTAAAGTTATGGCACTGTTATATTAAAATTCACGGATGAAGTTAAACCTTAGGAAATCTCGATTCTTTTAAGGGGGAGATGAAGGTTTGGACATGTGGCAAAGAGGGATGGAGTTTGCGACACAGGAAATAGTTTCCTGTTCAGTTCAGAATATAACTGTATCCCGCCTGTACCTAACGTTCTCACTTGTTAGATAGCAAATAATCGTTAGTCATGATCTAGCTGCATTTATCATTTTCTTCACTTAATGCCGATGAAAAATGGAAGTATTAGCACAATTTGAAGAATCGCTTGGATTAAGCTACTACATGCTACGTAAGTGGCTAGCGTATTCACCAGTTTGAGCATATGATAACTTCCTCTTCACGAGCATTGTATCGCTATCTGAAAAGTATGGTGACTGCTGCTCAAATTAACGCAAGGGATGGATTTAATTTCAAAAATCAATTTCTCCCACCCTCCATGAATCGTGTTCTCATTGGTAATTCTTGTATACACACGCTGCTTGTTACGCCATTAAATACCTGTCTGATGCTCGACTCAACTTGGATGGGTTTGGTACCATTTAACCTTTCAAATCATATTCAAGTGATACCGATTCACTCTTGTTTGTAGATATCCATCTGCTGGTGTTAGATATCTTATTAGTTATGTTATTTCAATTGTCCTTGTGCATTTCTGCTTTATTTGCATTTTGCAGCTTGTTGCTCATTTAGTTTTACATATCAGTCGACCCCTTTCCCAATAGCACTTCGTAAATCTCTTAACAGAATATTTCAAAGTAATTAAAGTAAAATTAATTTTCATGTCATAATGCTACGTAAAGAACTTACGAACAACTTTGTTATAGCGCTTTATATGTGAAATTTATTTGTTTTCCATATTTATCGAACATGAATGCCATTAAGGGTGAGACTGTTAAAATTGATTGGTTAAGAATTTCTGAATGTGATTTTCCGAAAAGTCTTTTGGGTTTTGTAATGGGATTAAGCCTCCCAGCTTTGGAAATTTAAATTGTAAAAGTTAATGTTCTCATGCAATATTTTTAAATTTTTATTCGTGGAATTTTTCAGTAACCTTGGGTGTATAATAGAATGAGATATGCCGAAGCAGTTTGTCATGTAATTTGTAACTTATTATATTTTACAGAAAATTTATAATTTACTGGAAACAGTTTGTGTGTGAGTTTTCAATTTTCCACAGTTCAATTCAATTTAAATTTCTTGTGGTGAATGGTTGGTGATTTTTCATTCTTTTGAAAATATTTGGTGTGAAGTATCAGTCCTAATGAGAATATTGAAGTAGTACTCCTTAGCAGCTGATAATATTTATATACAGTCAACCATTTTTAACCATTGTTTGTATATCTACCAAATCAAATATTGTCTATGATTAATATTACACATATTTCAGATGAAATTTTTATATTCTATGTTCACAATGAATTGTTGTTTGGAAAAAATATAACCAGATCATTATTTAGCATGATTTTCAATGTGAAAACAATAGGATCAAAAGGCATTGGTGCCTTTTATCTCAGAGCTTGTTATGATCTATTTAAGTGCAGTTTTTCTCACTCATTTATAATCTCCTTTCGGTCTTCTTCAGTGTTCATCATGTTGATGGTGGCTTCTTTGAGAAGTTTGGCTCGCTGCTCAAGCATCCAGATGACCATCACAGGGGTATGGTGCGAGAGGCAGCAATACGCCGAAAGAGAAGCACCAAGGTGGCAACTGAAGCACCAGTTGATGCCGGTGTTGCAGTTTCTGGTGGAGAGGATGAGGAGGAAGTGGATGGAGCTGCAGCCAAGTCAGAGCTGATTGAAGGCATTGTGGCGGAGGAGGGAGAGGAGGACTCACAGCAGCAGGAGGAGGAGGAAGACTTGTATGAGGATGAAGGGGTGGGCACAGCCACTCCAAACACATCAGACTCGGAGACCGAGGAGGGGGAGAGCAAAAACAAGGATATCATTGGCCATGCTATGGGATGGAATGTGAGTATCATGCAAAACCTTCAATTATTAACTTACTCTCATTCAGGACTTGTGATGATCATTTGGGAATCACAAAAGAAAGATCCAATTCACCCATTGGCTTAGTATTTTTTACTCCTTTTGTGTCACTTATTTCACTTTTTTTTATTGAAATCATATTTTGTATTTATTTTAAATGGATTAAAAATATTTTACAGCCCTTATTATGGATTTTTTAATGATAAAAAGAATGTAATGAATAAATAAATGGAGGGACCCGGTGATTTGCTGGCACTTTAAAGGAAGGCCAAGTCTGCCAGCTGGTGAATCGCTATCTCTTTAAGCCAATGGGTTAAGGAATTATGTGTACTTCTTAAGAATATTGACCATTTTTCTCAAAAATTGTTTTGAGTAGAAAACATTTATAGCAGGGTTATTGGATAAAGTATGTTGCAGGCTCCTATAATTGTGAATATACAGATGCAGAATAAATTTTGTTTCTGCCATATTTTATTTAATTCCTGTCCTGGAATGGCTATCATTATCAATGTGTTACAGTAGTTCCCTTTTTGGTTAGGCACAGTAAAAACAACTCATTTGCATTGGTGGAATTAGTATGGTTACATCAGGAAATATTTTATAGTTGTTTCTACTACTTTGGATGTAACATCTGGAGGTTTATTACGAATCAGTACAAAAACTTTAGTAATTTTCCCCTAAAAGTTGAATTTAACCCTGAAAGGGGAAGAGGGGGGTACATTGAAAAATTATGGTGAAAGTGTATAAAAGATATTTTCCTGATGGAACATTCACTTGTAGACATATGACTTCAAAATATATCCAAGACCATTTTAATTATGGTGCAACACAGATATAAATTTTGCACATAACTTCAGCAGATTAGATCTATTGGATATAATGAGTGAAGTTAACGTCAATGAATGTCAGTGCCGAGGAATTAAAAAGTTTTTTTTCTGAGTCATTCAGTACAATTGAGATATGCAAAAATATTTTTCATTGAAATTATAGAAATGCCTTTTTTATGCATTTCCTTGTATTAGTACTTCATTAAACAAAGTTGTAATCCTTTGGAGGATGAAATGTTATGCATGTCCTGCAAATTCCCCATCCTTACTTGAGCATACAGCTTTTGTAAACCTTTTTGATGCATAAAATGTTAGGTGCAAAGCAGAAAAAGGGGTGAGGATCACTGGTACTCACATTTAAACCGAGGAGGTTAAAAAATGTTTTTGGATTTGATGCTGTGAATCTGTGACCCTACAGCTTATTTCTATAAATTAAAATTTAAATTAAATTAAAAGAATATTGGCTTCCTTTACATGAAAATTTGTGGTTCTTATTTAGTATTTTTGTTACTTTTGAGGGGGTCATGTTGGGATAGTGGGTAGAGTGCTGAGCTACAGACCATTAGTCCTGGGTTCAAATCCAAAGCAGATGCTTTTTGAACACCTATAATTCCTTTCGAGTTGATTTTCTGTGTGTTTGAACTTCATAGGAAATTGCAGGTGGCCCAGGGAATTGGAAAGAATTGTCCACCCCCACCTTGAATGTGTGAATTCCAAAAATCAATGGCTTAGCACAGGGTGAGCTCTACCCTCATCTATCAAGTATTAACCTTCGAGTTGAACATTGGCGTTTTTATACTCTGTGATGAGAAATAGGTAGGGAGACTAGGGTGATCATAAATCAGGGCATAAATACAATTTGATTGTCTAATAGTGAGAGTGGCATCTCCTTCCTTCTACATCAATTAGAGCATATTCAATTATGTATTCCAATCCATATGCTTTTCCTAAAATACTAAATTATTGGTAGTTGTAAGATCATTATTGAAACTTTTATCATCATAAAAATATATTGCTGATAACCTTTGTATTTCCCTAAACTAATGTTTGGTTGGACAGCACCTTTTTTTTTTGCATATTTGTAGTATTTTGGAAAAATTATTATTTTTTCTATAGGTTATGTGATTAGAATTGCATTGGCCAAGGGTGCATTTACAAAGAAAAGGAAACTAACGGAGTATAAAAAATAGTGTTTTTAAAATGGAGAAGAATGTAAGACAAAAATGTTGCCATAAGAGGAAATTTCATGGTGGACGAAAGGGATGAAGGACTATTTGAAAGTTAACTAGTTGCTGAGGACAGTTTTGGAGGATATAATGAGTATCAACAATGGATGTGGCAGGAAATGAATGAGAAAGTATTAAGAGTGGTTGATTCAGAGTGTAGGATGTTACTTAAAACTAATTATTAATTAGAGGGATGGTTTAGAGTGTTTGGTGATCTAAATAAATTTTCCTGTAGGAGCCATCTCAAGATTGACTTATACCTTTGGATCAATGTGTTCATGATACTTCTTGTATTTACCATTATTGAAAAGTCTTCCTCATGAGGAAGTTAATTACATTCAGTTTTGTAGAAGTGTCAGGATTTTAAGAGACAAACAGAACTAAAAACTGTGTCTAATACATTTCTCTAGAATTTTTGCTTAGATTCTTGGTAATAAAAAAGTTTTAGAGACTTTTATGTCTTTATGTTAGAAATTTATCATGCGGAGTCATGTAGAAAGAACTAGGCTTTAAATTTACCTCGTAAATAAGAAAATCATTAGAATCTAGAATTGCCTACTGAAGGATAGCTGAATAGCTATTTTTCCATTTCATTTAATCTGTATCTTATGCCATGCAAAAATATCAGAGGTCATTTTGAGTCTTTGTGTCCTGTGGGTTGATAAAATAAGCATCCCACTGAGTGATCATTTACTCTATATCTTACCCCATTAAAGCCTATAAATCTTTGCATTTTAATTGGAATTCTGAAGTTGATGTGTACTCAGTAACAGCTTAATAGGAATAGGAATTTTGTTTTCAGCTTAAAAACAATTAACCTGAAAACCAAAGTCTTTTATTCCTGAATGGTTGGATTAAATTTAGCATTCTTTAATGTAGTAAGAGGGCTTTATGAATTTAATGATGAGAGGACAAATATATTCCATAACCTCAGATAGCTCTGAATTTGAGAAGAACTAGGTTTTCCTTTGGGGCTAAAAAGAATATTTATGGTTGGTGAAAAAGATTATTTTATGCTGATGACTTTATAATGGTGATGATGATTGATTTTCTTTTAAAAGAGTTCATGTGACAAATGTTGATATCTTTCATTAATAGCAACAATGCACCCTTGACTTTGCTCATAAATTGGGCATCTAAATACCCTAATATTTCTTCATCAGTAGTTATGTGGCTACTGAAAATAATTTTTCAATAGTTTTTATAGATATGATCAGGAAATGACCATGAGACAGAGTGCTTAAATCCAGAATGACTGGATGTCTGCCTCCCACAATTATTTGGTTTGGTCCCAATAACCAACTTCATATGGGAAAAGTATGACTCCTTTGGTAGTTTCAGCATCAGGTTGAATCTTAAATTTAATATTTATACTTCCAATGGTTCCCATCACATGTACATACATGAGGATGAATGTTACATTGGGTAATCATTTATGTAGCACGAAACATTTAAACGACTCTGATAACTTTCCTATGCATTTTATTCAATGCAGAAATGAAAATTTTCTGCCTTTGATATAAAAGATACATTCAAATGGTAATCAACTCTTTTAAAGCAACATTGATTGCTAACCCTTTCATCAAAATGCATATTTTATCCTTGCTACTCATCTGATAAAGGCAAAGGTTCTCAGTTAAAGTTATAGAAGACTTTGGTTTTAGGTCCTCCAACTGATTAGGCTATATTTAAATGTCTAGCTTGAGCTCTTGATTCTAGGACAAGCGGCACATCCAAGCCCAATGCGTGATTAGAACCTATGACCTTTCACCATGGCCAAGCCTGCAAATTACTGACATAGGCTGCAACTAACTTCTCAAGTGTACTTGTACATCACTTTAAGTGAAAACATAGATACCATATTAGAGTCTACTTGACAGCAAAAGTAAGATGCATATTGAGCAATGCTTCTAATTTATGGAGTTAGGACAGTAGAGCAACCTTCAATGTTCCTAGGTTTATTTCTAGTAGTTGTAATAGGTGAGAACTGAAATATTTGAGATCTGTGCCAATTATTTTCTGAAATATGACGCTTTGAAATCTTATGCAGATTTATTAGGTTACACAATGTGTTTCACCACTCTTGTTATGCTATTGATATTCACTTTTTGTCTCAGTTTTTCTTTGTAATTGAAATGAGTTAATTAATTCCATCAGTTTTCAAATAGCATTTATTTTTAGATATCAGATGTAGAATTATTTGTTTTTTCCTCATTAAATCAACTATTTTTTCTCGCTGGTTAATTAGAAAATTAGTACATATAAGCCTATCAGATCATAATAAGTAGCCTATAGGGTACCTGTTTTGTTGTACCTTTCCACTCCCATTCCACCTCAGGAATGTTTGGGAATATTTTATGGCTTTTATAATACAAAATGGTAAGCTCATGTTTCGATGGGAAAGAGGTTAACTGCAGCCAGATGCTTGATCTTGCTTACAATGGCACACCGACAGGAGGAGGGGGGGTAATGGGAGGGTTGGGGTGGTTTTAGGGTTTAAACCCCCAAAAACATTCCCGTAATTTACTATATTTTGCACTAGCATTCAGAATTTTGCTTATTGGACTGAAAAATATGGTTGAATTGCCTTCACCAAAAGAGAATGTTAATTTAATAATTGTTTTAGTGAATAATAATCTAAAAATCACTTCATGATGATGCACATAAATATTAATGAAACCCCCTCCCGAAGGAAATCCTGCGTACCCCACTGCATTCTTATCCTGCTTCATGTGAGTTTTAAGGAACACATTTGTCGAGAGACTTCTCTCACTTTTTACTCTTTTTCAAATGACACAGTTTAAAAATTGCATACTTCCAAAATACATATTTAATGGTGAAGGTTAATTTCACTGGATTCATCCATTTTGTTCAGTAACACTGGAAATTTTTTTTCTCTACAAGGTGCCAATCAAGGTGGGAAATGTTAATTTAACCTTACATAAATTCCGCGTATTTAAAGAAATCATTGGCCATAAATGAATAAGTATACTTTGATTCACATCAATTTTAGCTACAAAGTGATTGACGGCTGATAAATTATATTTAAAGATTCCAAACAGTTTTGAACTGGATCGAACAAACACTTATTTTGAGAACTTGAGGTGAGAATTCGCAGAATACGCGTGCCTTCTATAGGAGATTGCTAGGAGATCTGTGTCCCAATTATGGTTGGTTGCGTTCATTTTTAGCACCGGACCATTAAGCCTGCCGAGAAATTGATGAATTAGCCTCTCGCATGCCTATTAGACCTGTAACGCCCTCGAGCAAATCGTCCGCAGGGCAATTGGCGCGTTATATTAAGCGTGACGAGTCCATAAATAACTCTCGCCTTGTCCAGACGGCATCCGCCCACTCGTCACCGTTGAAGAAGGCCATCGAAACGCCTTTTAACTCGCCGTATTGACTCCAAAATCATCTTGCGCCACTCTCCATAAAATTCAAGTTCAGGGACCTTGAGCGTTGCCCATTTCTTACGATCCGAGATCAAGACTGGGGAAATAATCAAAGTCCACGTGTCCGTTTCGTACGCTCTTAGCTCGCGGCCGTTCCACGCGTCAACTGCTGCGGATCAATCTCCGCGGTTCTTCGCTCCCGAGGAGCGGGATCCTCTCGGTGATTGAGCGTTCGTCCGGTGCCAAACGATTCAATTCCCGCCATCCATCTCGGCCCACATTTATTACACCTCGAGAGTGCATAGTAAACGAGATGAGGGCATCGCCAGACGCCCGCGTGGGCACTTCGTGCAACCGCCTCCATCCCGACGCCGCCGGTATCAAGGAACGATTGGTACAAAATGTATTCTCGCGATGCATCAAAGTGCTCCCCGTGCTTTCAGAGCGCGCTCCTTTGCTGTGTTTCCGGGTGGTTTGATGTTCGTTCGATGGATGTGTTTCTCTCGTCCTCTCGGAAGAGTACTGGGTTCGGATGATACCAGGTCTCTAATCTCTCCCCACGATATGGAGTTGAGTGGAACAACTCATTTCCGAAGCAATACGGACTCCACTTGATGTACACTCCTCCTTTTTATGCCCCGATGTTTTTTCAATCGCTGTTCGGATATGGAGGGGATTGTTCGGTGCATGGCTGATCGGCGTGCGGCCTTGCTCATCCTTCCGCAAATGTTCGTGCCTTGGCGCGTGCTGCCGCGTCACGTAGAGCGCCTTCCTGGGCACACCCCCTCGTTAGGTTTCAGATCACGTCTTTGGGAGGGGGAAGGACGTGAAGACGGAATGGGGAGACTGTTGTCTGCAAGTACGATCACGGACAGCGTCCTCGAATTAGTGTATCCTTCACCGGCAGAAAAGTGTCTTCCCATATACACCGATAGGATCCCACTGTCTATAGTTCCCAAAGAGAGAATCCAAATACTGCCATGCCTTACCGCAGAAAAGAAAGCAAATGGTTATTCTAATGACGGAGTAGTAGCCCAGTAAGTGGAGTTTCAGGCTTTGACTGTAGGCTACAGGTTCAAATACAGCCACCTTTGTACGTTTTGTTAAACTCTGGCGGATTTTCTTTGGAAAGCACATGCAGTACAGGGAAATGAATTACCCTCCCACCTGGAGATTACGACATTCATTATACATATGGTGGGGTCGGGGTATGGGGAAGGATATTGATATATATGGACTCGAAAATGTTATCAATGTGTCTAGCTACGGGAGGTGAAGGACAGTTGAGGTAGTTAGTGCCGTTAAGACTCTAGGGTGGATATATATGTGTAGGGATTTTGGAAGATAAGGAAGAGTGGATGGAATCCTGTCTAGGGAAGCTAAAACATTTTGATTTTACTTTGTGAAAATCCATGTTCAAACTTGAAAACGCAACCGATGTAATTTTTCACGAGTTTTATTTAAACCACCTGTGTCAACTCACAGGCGTCATCTTCAGGTCTGAAGATGACATCTTTGGTTTCCACGTCTACCTGAAGTTGACGCCTGTGTGTTGAAACCAGTCGTTCAAATTAAACTACTGAAAAATTACATTGGTTTTGTTTTCAAGTTTCATCTAGAGGATTTTTCAATTACCAACGAATATGGTATACTCCCATACTGCCACGTTGCATACTACGAATGGAATACTCGCTTGGGATTCCTTTGAGAGTATTAACATGACTTTCTCTGCCTAAATTAGAGAAACTTGATGTGATCACTTTCGGAGTAAATAGTAATTTCGTATACTTCCGGTTTAACTCGCAGTCGTCCCTTCCTTTAGCGTTGGTATTATCATAATTTTGCACCATATCACGGGGCACATTCCCAAAAAAATTTGATTTAATAAACTAAGTTTCTTTTAAAGCCTGTTTCTTTTATTTATAAAAAAATGTATTATTTTCGTCTTCTCTAGTATGAAAGACAATAAGTATGGCTATAATCGTAGATTTGGAATACCTTGGATCTGCAGAGGTAACTGAATCACTGCTCTCATAAATCAGTGCGAAGTTTGGACTCTGCTTGACGTTCCGCCAACATTTCCCTTCAAAAATGGTTGCGCCTAAAATGGAGATTATAGAACTCCTCCATCCCAAAGATGAAATTTGTTAATTATAGAGGTATTATTGCGTGGAGACCAAAGGAATTATCCTCTGGGATCTTTTTCGTGGCTACCCCTAAGGTGAATATACGTCATCTAGCCTTTTTGATGTGCAGCATTCGTTATGCTTAGTTGACATAGTTCGCGTTTTCTATTTCCATTATTTTTTACACCTTTACCCCTCCAATCAGGGTAGCCATGCGGGGTGGAACTCCTTTCAGGTGACCATACGGTAACGGCAAAATACAGAGCTTTGAATTCTATATTGCTATTCTATTGCTTACGGATTCGAAATGTGTGATACTGAATAAGTTGCATAAGTTGTAGGATTCCTTATCAAGGTGTGTTTGTTTATGCCACGGTCCCTATAATAAATAATAAGTATAAATATAAAGACCATGGTTTATGCATTGAAATGTCATATCACTCGGTGCATATTTTCAGATATGGACGTTTTGGAAAATACCGTTTTTCCAACATGCCATGAGTGCCACTCAACAAATTTCCTTTGGTCTCTTCTGTCCGTCCCAACCCGCACCCTCCCCCATTTCGGTTTGGGTGTGTGTTGGTCATGGGGGCGTGCCCGGCATAGGACGTGCACCGGCTGTATTCTGAGCCCTAGCATCAATCCATGGCGTGCCAGCGGCTTCTTTGACACTCTTTGGATATCTCCCAACTGGCACGTGCTTTTTGCAACACTTTCGTCATCGACTTTTATGCGAGCGCATGCGCGAGAAGGTGTGTGTAATCTGCGCGCATGCGCGTTCCCTCCGCTTCCGCCACGTGCTCGCCCTCCCTACTCGCCCGCCCTTTCGATCTCGTTGACGTCGTGGACCGAAAAGGAAAGACCGACCGGTGACTGAGGTGACGGAAGCGAGCGAAGGTCGTTCGCGGCTCGTCTCCGAAGTCTCTCCCCCTTCCTATGCGTCTCCCTCTTCCTAAACCGTGTCGTTCTCTTCCAAAACAATCGTCGTCCCTGATGTCCTCGGCTGCGGCTTTTTGTTTGAGTAAACTCTGGATTTGTTTATCTAGATAGGAAGGAAAGACATGGACCAGTGGTGTGATGTAATGAAAACTAGATTGCGGAGCCATAGTGTTAGAGGAATGAGAAAGTGTTTCGTGGTTTCACGCAAAGGATTACTCCTTAGTTTATCACCAGCTGATGGCGTTTTTTTCTACCGCTATCACGATAGTAGTTTTCTATTAGTATGGAATGTTCATCTCACATTCTACTTTATTTTTGGAAATCATTTTAGGGGCTCTGTCGATGTAAAGGTGTAATTATGTCCTATAGTCCTAATTATGTTCTATCTCTTTGTCTGTTTTCAAGCAAAGATTTTTTCGCGAAATACAAACCCTCGAAAGTGTATAACTTCTGTTGTTATTTCTTCTCTCTTATATTCTCATGTTATTTTCACTGTAATGTATCCGCCCATCCCTATATTTTCCCCATATAATTTTTGTTATTTGTCTGTTATGAGCTCTATTGTATTGTATAACCCAATTATGTTCTTAATGGACCAGTCCAAGAACAATAAATAAATAATAATAAATAATAATAATAAAATAAATAGTGCGATTCCCAAATCTATCGCCAGACGAAGTCATCTAAAAATAAAAGAGCATTTTATGAGAAAACTATGCAAGAAACTTAAGGAATATATGGGTTTTATGGTCGTGACTATTGGGGTCTAAGAAACAGACCCTGGACTTAACATTTAATCAATGCGTTTGAGCCAGATGTACCAGTGACAACTATGGTACATCTGGCCTACACTATGTAGCCCTTATATATGTAATACTGACTTTTCATTCTTAAGCACTTAGCGCGAGATCGAATACTCCGTGTTCGGGTCCTGGTTTATGGCAGTTGGCTTGTTCCTCGATGGAATTCTTGCAGTAATTCTCATATCATCTGCAGACTTCATCTTGTGACCACTGCTTATCAAATGAACTTGACCGTCAGTTCGTGGTTCCCTTGAATTTATTAGGAGCTCTATTGCCCCATTTCATCATGGAAACCTCTCTCTTCCAAGAACAGAGGGAGAAGGTTGAATTATTTGGTCCATCTCAGATTATACGGCTCTTAAGGAAACCGAATGACAGTTAACTTTCCAAGAACCTCCTGAATTAAGCAAGAGATAGACATTTGGAACGATGTACGCTCAAGCCGTCTGTCTGAGCCGAGGAATATGACTCACACATTTCATCTTCGCACGTAACATGGCCCGCGAACGTCTCTCTCTCCACTTAAACTCTGTGGAAGACAATTTTCCTCGGAAAACAGGAAAAATTTTGTTCGATGACACCCCTCGGAGAAGCGTCGAAAATAGCAGTTTGTGAGAGGGCCACCTTTCCCGGGAAACTTGTTCCTAGATTTTCCGTTTCCTCAACCAACTTCTGTTTTTCTGGAAAAAATAATGTACGCTATACCCGCCGGGAATGCACAGTGGAGGTAATTAAGTGATTGTTTCGACATTGAAGCATGAGCTCAGCGCTTTCCTTGCTCCGTTGCCCAAGAAGTGGTCGGTTCTCGGAACGACGTTGTGTCATTAAGAGGAGATCAATTGGTGATGTTTCGGAGTACTCGGATCGGCACGCTCCTCTTAAAAGCTTCCGGTGGGTGGTTATGGCGGAGAGGGCCTTCGGATTTCGCATCCCTTTCTCACGATCTCTAAGTTCCCGAACGTCTGTTTTCCTGCCCGCGGGGCAAATGGACCATCACAGTCCAGCGGGAGAAGGGGCCTGAGGGTGACTCCCGAGTGAGCCGAATGTTACACTTTTGAAGACACTTGGCGCGGCGGATGTGGTGAGAGGGGCACAAGGGAATGTGATAAAAGCATCGGCCTTGGATCAGAAAAACCTGCTGTGATATTCATAGTATTCTGAGGGAGGATGTTACTGAAAAACCATCAGCCATCAATGCAGAATGGAAATTTATGTTCGCTACGATTTGTTGACTTGAAATGGGGAGATGGATGGCCTGTACACTAGCAAATTTGTGGTCCGTTCTGAACCGTGCGGGATTGTCATATGTAAGAATAATGTAGCGGTTTTCTCCCCATTGGTGGAGTCTGAAATTTAGAATATCGTATTCATATTTTGTTTTTAATAGGTATCAATGGAATATAAAGGTTCAAATAATTCCTGTAAATGGTTGTGGCATATTGGAATAGTATTGGATGCGAAACTCACCGACTGTCACAAGAACTAGCGATCTCCTCTGGAGATACTTGACAAGATGGAGGTTTGACAAAAACATTTGAGGGAATACATTATAATTTCAGCATCTCGGTTTCCCTCGTCCATATTGCTGTTTTTACGGGTAACTCGCACTCATCTTCAAAGTGGAACGTGTTATAATGTCCATTGAGCCACTTACATCGTTCGATTTTGAGGTGCAATAAAAGGGCTAAATAATTTCTAAAGGCGTAACTGTTGACGAGGAACTATTGATATATGAATACTTATGTTAAAAGCACATGTTTTAACACACAAGCTGAGAAATTAATTCTGAAAAAGTAGTCGGAAATGTATATATGGGAGGATCGAAGTTGAAACAAAGTAGTTTGTGGTTAAAAGTGACGGTTTTACGATTGTAATACATTTTATTTGTAAGCTTTATAAGTGTTAAGTACGCGCTTCATAGGTTCACTTGCACTAATATTCAATATTTCTTACTCGTGTCACCCTTTAGTGTGTTTACCTGTCAGAATAGCTAATTGTGCCAAATATTTTCTGGCTTGACTATGTGGAATTCTTTTTTGACGGACAGAATAATCTTAGTTCATTCCACTGATGATACTTATTCGTAAATCCACTAGAGGATAATTAATTGTATCGAAATTGGGGTCATACGAATAAATATGACCAGCGGAATAGACTTAGCTTACACATTCTTTCCATGGTGCAAAATTAATTTTTATTACTTTTTCAGTTATGATCGACGCTCCCCTTTCACTTTCATGTGTGTTAGAGGATAGCTGGAGTCCAATAAAAGTGCGATTAAAAATGTTAGCAGTCTCTGCAGTTAATCAAGCCAGGGGATTATGTACTGCATGATCTCACGGGGCTTTACTGGTCAAAGACGCGAAGGGCACTTGAAGTAGATAATTGATGTGAGGAAGGGTGAATTGAAGGGCGATGAGAGGGTGTTTTCAAAGGGAATTGAATTAGAAGGGAATTGAGGCTTTCAATCTTCATCCATTACACCGGTTAAATGGATTTCCCCTCCGCATTGAGCGATACGAGTATGTAACTGCTGACCGGCTTTGCCTCACCGAACCATCATATAGTTCATGCGATGGCTTCGCCTCTCGCGAGATCTGGTTCGCGAACGAATGTTTCATTTCACCTAGACATAACCCCTGATTCCTTGAATGTGTTGTAAATAAGCTTCCAAACATCCGTTCTCGACGAAAGGGCTTTGTATCGCCAGGACTTAAATAACTACTCGAGGCTTAGTTATTCGCGCACGTGCCTGGGAAGCGTGGTTGAATTCTGCCAGAAGAGTGGAGATAGTGTATCGTGCTCTATCTCCTGCGTGGAAAACAAGTGACGGGTGAATTTTATTTTCCTGCCCCTGCAAATGTCTTCATCAATATAGCTTGTTGGGCTCCACGTGGACTAAACTCTCAAGAACTTGTGGAGCATTGTTCATCAGACTCCTCGAGTACGTTATTATTTACGCACGAAATAACTGCGTAGTGTATATGAATTAGCTGGTACATAGATTCTTATTGATGTCCACGATTATTGTTATTTCACCGTACCAAATCAAAGTCAAGGAGTTATTTTACCGTATATGCTTTGTTATTAAAATCATTCGGAAAAAATAATTATGGAACAAACATATTATTTTATTTTCCGCACTGAATGCCACGCTACATCTTAATTTATGCCTATTTGCCGTAGTTATACTTGCATACTGTAGCATGGATGTTTGTGTGATTAATTACAATGAATTGTAAGAGAGGGCTTTATAGTCCGAAATTCGCTGTATTAATAAACGCATGTTTCATTTCATTCCATACTTGCTATTACAGAGATTTTACTATCGAAATTGTTAAAATTCCTTAGTTTGACCGTTGGAAAGGTATTATGAGGACCAGAATTGCCTTCCAGTGGTGCCTAACTCTGATTTCATACGGTCCTGTGCGTACGAAGGTTCACATCCTTCCTCTTCTTCTGTTTCATCAGCGCTGATTTTCAGTTGCTGGTAGCGTCTTTGTTTGCACAAATTACCTTCCTTCAATGGGAATCAAAATATATTCAGGTCAAACTAAATTAGACGTTACTTTCTCTGATATGCACCGTATCTAAATAGCCCGAGTTATTAGAGTTAGGGAATGAAGCGTTAAAAGTTTTGTCCTCGTTATGTTCGTTGGTCTTCGTTTTTATATACTCTCTGGTTTTTGATTCGCAATGAAATATTTCCGACAGCTCTTTGCCGGTTTTCCAACTCCCATTGTCACGATTTTTCCAGAGTGCCGCTCAAACTGAAAATCGGTTCAATTCGGTAAATGTCACCTTTCCTATTCAGATGAATGACAGAGTTACTTACCAAGTCCCGAAAATCCATCTACGACTGCCCGAAATTAATTAATAAAGAATTAATGAAGCATTTCAGAGTTATTCCCGCGGATTCGCCTGACTGTTGGGCACTATGTTTGAAATATATCGGGAGACGAGTGTATCAGAAAGGGAGGACTTGCCAATGATGTACCCTTACGCCGGTATCAGCCTAATTAGTGGTCCACTATTAGACTTGGGGATTGTAAGCCAAGGTGATGGTTTTTTGTCTGTAGCTGCATGGTGCATTTTTCTGAGAAAGTAACGTGGCTGTGATCACGGTTCGTCACAGCGTGTGCGCTCATGTCACTGCCTATTTAGTTGCTAGGAGAGCGGAACGTGATTTACATGAACTTCAAATTTAGTCTGTAGCTTCAAGTCACTAATCTTAATTGGTAGAGGGAGCCATTTGGACGATTATTGTGAGTAGGCGCCTTCCAGAGGAGTTTTCGGAATTGATTATGGTACTGGCGATTTGGAAGAATCGTCTCTTCTCCTGGTATTCGGCGCCCGATTTGCGTTTCAAATCTATCAGCGTTTAACACCTTTATGAGCTTCTGTAGTCCCCTGTAGTACCGCGTACAAGCTCTTTGGATGTGGTGTAAGTTCAGTTCCGGGCGTAGAGGAGCTTCAGATCGGGAAGTGAGGGGTGAGGATGTGATTGGAAGGGATTTAAGGGGAGGGTTGGAAAAGGTCCCGGCGTCGGCACCAGTAGCCTACTGTAAACAGAAGGCAAAATGCCGGTCGCGATTTTCTAAGTCGGTAACAGGACTGCCTGCCAACCGGAAGGTCGCGTGTTTGAATTCCAATCTGGGAATTGATGATGTGTTTTCGTAAGACGAATAAATTCGAAGATTGCGAACTAGCTCCCAAAAATCCTAACGGTTCGAATCCCGGTCAAGGTGAATAATTTTCTTCTCTATGAAAATCTTGCTATTATGATGGAGAGCTATTGTTTGACGACGCGATATATCTTTGGCTTTCGGAGTACTTATGATCCAAGTGTATTTCCACGGAAGGTGGAGTGAAGTCATTATCTTTTCTCCCCTACTCTCACGGAACGAGTACTGATCTTGAAATGCTCTCCTCAAAACTTTGTAGGAGGTACCTGGAATCCACTAATTCTTGGTATTTTCTTGGTTTTTTCCATCATTGAACCATGCATTGAATTGATCATTGAACACACCAAATTTGAAAGAAATCTGAGATGGTCAGGTTGAAAATATTACTTTTCTGTGTTGAATTGACATAAAATTACCCTTATTCCATATTTGAGATTCGGGAATGAATAATCGGAATGGAAACCATTGATTATAACTCCGCACGGACTCGATCTCCGCATCACTTGGGGTGCAGGAGGGTGAAATCACGAAGGATCCAGGCGTTCGACTGGTCTAGGAACATCACTAGCCCTCGAGATCCACAACAGTGGATGGGATCAATGGCTATCGGATAAGAATCGAGGCTGTTTCGCGGGTATAAATAAGTTCTGCCTCGCTGAGCGGAAATAAACCAATCAACCGGTCACGTGCGTCCCCGCCTCCGGGTAAACAATTAGCCGGAAGGCGGTTCCTCGTTAGTTGACTCGGAGGTGAGACAACGGCGGGCACGTCTCAAAGAAACTGGGAGGAGATGAAGTTAGGGGAGGTATCGGAGGTGACTGAGACGTCCTTTCTTTCTCGCTTGCTTGGTCTGGGGCGCCACTCTTGTTTTCGGGGAAGGTGGGGAGGATTAGGCGGGAAGGGGAGCCGTGAGTCTGTCGAGTGGGCGTGGAAATAGGTGTTGACAGAGGGGATTTTGGCGCAGTACGGAGCGAGACAGAAGTCCGCTAATTCCAGTTCGTGTGCTGGCCGTGTAACGCGTACCTCTATGTGAAGACGGTATAGGGAAATAGGGGATTTTTCAGCGTTAGGATGTGCTCGGGGAAGTTCTGTATCTTAACCGAAAATAAAACGGCATGATAGTCCAGTTAGCGTATTGTTGGGGTACTTAACCGGGGTCTGTGTTCAGATTTTGGAGATCATTGAACATGAGAAATCCTTCGTCACGTCCAGCTTAACCCAAGGTGTGAGATTTTCTCGGATATTATACCTCTATGGAAAATATAGGGAAAGGAACTATCCCCCAACCCTGACGTGAGAATCCCCCCCACACCCTGGTTTGTATTTCACTAGCCGCAGGACTTGTTACTCGTCGAGCTCTGCTCTCATCATCCAAAACGACCTTCGGTTTTAAGTACCATTCGATTCGGTTTAACCTAAAAAGTAATTCAGTGGATAGGACCCGACCACTCTTGCAAGTTGTGTTGGAACACAAGTCAGATCATTTAAAAATGCATATACTCCGTAACGTATACATTATGTAAACATTTTGCCTCGAGATTTGCCTTTTAAAGTCAGTAATGACTTTAATAGGTAGTAATTAGTTTTATTTATTTGAGAGCCGAAGGAGGGAAGATTGTTTTTATAATGATTGTGGACTAGTAACCTAGGTATTGCAGGGAACTTCGAAAAGTAGTATGTAAATTGAAATTAAATAAAACTTATCCATCCATTAAATATTTACCATTGTTTTTCTATACCTTTCTTGCTAATTACTTACTTGTCCCAAAATGTGATATATCATAAGTAAAATGACGGAGGTATTTAACCGCGAAAAAAATGATGATGCAGAGCTTTCAGATTTTTGTTCCATTAAAATTATCGATAGTTTCCTCAAACTCGGTTTAGTATTCCTTAAATGTCGTAATTATCAGTTGATCAACCGGACGTTTTTAACATAGACCGAGTAATATCTGATTTTCACGACCTTATAAACCACTCTTTTGCCTTCGACAAACTTGTTGGATTTGGCGGAACCTACGTGTATTTTTTTCAATGTCGAAAAGGTAAAAAAATGGAGTGTTTATTTATAAGTATTTGTTCCTTAGTCTCTGCAATTTTGATGAAAGAATAGTATTGTCTTGGTGAGAACAGAGATAAATTTAGTGAATTCGAGGTTACTTCTTCTTCTGACAAATTCTTTTTTCTAACTGAGATAAACTGTTCATTGTTGTGTACTCTCTCCGTGAGCTTGTCAGTCTTGCATGCTTCCCATTCATTATTTATTTTAATCAAATTTGTCTTTCACTAAAAAAGAAGCAATTCTTTGAATCAGCATTGCCAACTTAGTTTTGGAATGGGTAAAGTGTCAATGACTCAATCGTGTAGGCGTTAAAAATTTATGTTTTTAGAGTCATGCCACTTTACTTTACTCGCGATAGTGTTTTTGTTTAAAATTGGATGGTAAAGTAATTTTTTCACTAGCGGTTCAACATTGAAGCAACCATAGGCTTTTAGTAAGTTCTAGACAACTTGTTTTTGGAAGTTCGCACCTCAATGAGTTACTATAACGGTTTTAATGACTTCGTTTGGGCTTTTCAGTCTATCTTTAGGAGTCGGTTGAAGGAAGTGACTGTTTTTTTATCGACCTAGCCACGAATAAAGACGGCACTGTAGCATCCCACAAGTCTTTGCGGAAATACTTCCCCAAAAGTTAACCCAGCGTTTAACTTAGCTCTTGCGTCAATTATATCAATGCGAATAAACTAAACAAGGGGAGAATTGTGTCATGTACTCCCTTAAACCTTGTTGGTCTTTTTATTCAAGGCTCATCGCATTAATCAGATGAGTCATGGAGCAACTTGTTTAGATTCATCCATTTTGGTTGCTCTTGGGACCTTCAAGATTGGCAGCTTCACAGCTAGACATTTCGAACATGAAAATAACTTAACGCAAAAAGAGTACAGTTTTCTTTCTATCTTCTGTGGAAAATATGAAACCGCTGGGAGGCAGGTAGAACGTACTGAAGTTCTCTGCTATGGAAAGAACAGAATTGTAATATTCCACAAGAAAATTTCTTACGAACGGTTCCCTTGCGCACAAAATACTCTCCAGAAGATGGACATGTGGCAACCTACAAAAGTGGAAGGGGGACATGGCCACTTTGTCGTGAGGAAGAGCCGGCTAGATGCTTGGGTCAAGAAGTCAGACGTCG
Source organism: Platycnemis pennipes (assembly GCA_933228895.1). Taxonomy (NCBI): domain Eukaryota; kingdom Metazoa; phylum Arthropoda; class Insecta; order Odonata; family Platycnemididae; genus Platycnemis; species Platycnemis pennipes. The sequence goes on along the minus strand of OW121850.1, from coordinate 90,297,645 downwards.
ACGATACATCATCCATCTGTAGTCCATGTTAATGGAGAAACCCACCGATCGAACCTTGAGCTTGAAATCATTCGTGTCCAACCAAAAGAACGCTATTACGGCATTATAGTAATTACAGTTTAAATAACCATTGAGATGAAGATGAGGACATTGTTGAATCACGCGCCTCAACTCAGCCTCTCGCCTCTTCACGCTCTTAATTTATTATATTATTATTAATTATCGCATTTAACACACCGTGTTTTCAATTTTAACTAAGAAAATTATTTCATTTTTACCCTATTGGGTAGAGGGTGGGATTAATAGACGCTACCAACAGGTATAAATCCAGGAGAAGCATCTTTAGATACGTCCAGAATGACCTAAGCCGTGTAATTTTCTGAGTACTAGATTTTCTCGGGATAATTCTGATAGAAAAGAGAAAAGAATTAGCTCTTCTTCCACTACGTACGAATATCACACTCCGTTGGGCGAACTCTATCCTCGCCTAACGGACCAACCTTTGGATTAAACGCTAAGGTTGGTTTCATTTCTTCATGAAATTCTCCCGTAATAATATCTCTCACTGAAGAATAAGCCCAGCTCACTCATTCACCATGCAAATTGACCTTCAGGTTAAACGCTGTTATTTATTCATAACAATTTGATTAGGATCCCGAAGGACTTTTCCTTACTTTTATATTATTTTTTTTTTATTGTTTATATATTTAATTTTATTTTTTGTATATTTATTTTTATTTATTTGAAGTATTCCTTTTCCTATGAGAATCAAAACTGATTCGTCAGTTTCGAAAGTCAGAACTCAACCCGCAGCTTTTTTTCTAAATCATTAAACGGGGCTTAATTAAGATTGGAAGCTGGAGAATGTCTTTATTGCATCATTTTTGGTGATTATCCATTGAGCATAAACATATGAATAAGTCTAAAAATATTTAGCCTTTGGTGACTGAAGTAATTGTCATTTAAATCATTGATATCCAATACGGAATTTTGAATCAATCGCTCGTCTTGTAGGATAGGTTCGCTAGTTTTGAGAGAAAGATGCTATCTAGTTGTTGTAATAATTGGTATCTTCGTCGTGCTTATTTTTTTCTGCAAGAAAATATGTCGAGAATATAGGTAGAAATAAGAACAGATTCGATTGCAAAACGTGTATTTCCCTCTTTCCACCCGGTATAAGAGTCGGCCTTGCTTTCTTAAGAGAGGATTTTATTTCCTAATTCTAGAATGCGGAAGAGAGAAACTGAAGTCAGATGTTTAGATACGAAGAGATAAATCAGATCAAGTGTAAGTTGGGAGCTGCATAAAATGGGATGGAAAAAGGTCGTTAAGGAGGCCGGCTAAGGAGGCATTTAGGGTGAATATGCTACTGCGATGCGGAAAGAAGCATCGGCTACAATCAACGAAGAAGCTCGTAAAAGGAGGGTAGCACTCCAGAATAAAATCATGTACCACTTGTGACGAGGAATGAGCAGGAGGAATGTATGGGAGCCTTTTACACCATATGCAAAAGACGAAGATGAAGTAACAGGCAAAATAACGAATCATCAATCAAGCATCATCTTGCGTCCAAAGAGGAAATGGCCGAATTAAGTACAGTGAGTTAGAAATGAATTGTTTGATTATGGCTCGCTCTGAGACACAATGGATTTGCCTGGAGTACAATACTGGGGTTGATTCCTCAAGGGCTTCAGAAGGGCGTACAATACGTAAACCACTTAAGAGAGATGGCTTCACGATGAGGACAGCCATCAAGACGAAGGAAAATGGAACGGGTTTTGGGAACCACGCTGAAAGACAGTTTAAAGCCTTCGATTCGAGGGATCAATAGTGATTGTCATATTGAAACTCGACTTGCACGAGAAATAAGAACATCCCGCGATGATGCAATCGGAAGCAATAATTTTGACTTATGCTATGCGATCCGCACTACACGAAAGCATGCACTGGTGGCCTAACCATGGAAAAACTTCTCAAAAGAATATGCAGGTGATCGCTTCTAGAAGCTTCGAACTGAGAGTGTCCACTGTCAGATCCAGATTCAGAGAGGGGGAAAGGTAATAGAAATTTTCTGCACATTTCTCATCATGATCATTGTCACCAATTATCAATCCTAAGATAGGTTCCACGTAGATCTCCACTTGATTTATCTCTTGGGTATTCTCCGCAATTGAACATATTTCTTCCCATGTATATCTGTCTCAAAAAGGTAAAAATATGTGGACAGTAACAATCGTAGAAATACAGGATTGGAAGGATTTGAAAAGTGGTGTTCAGGAGACCAATGTTTTACGGAGTTTAGGTAAAACAAAATTCTGGAACGAAGAGAGGGAAACTATATATGTCGTATTATTGGACAGGATAGCCTCGTGAAGGCTGCGTCGAAAGAAAAGTGAAAGGGAAGAATGGCGAAGGAGCATCTCCGTTGTGATATGCAGTAAAATTATTGTATTTATTAGTATGAGGAGGTTAGCCGAAAAAGAATCAACTGGAAAGCTACTCCAGTCCAGTCTTAGGACCAACGTCTCGTGGTGATGAAAAACGATAAAATGAACACTTCAATGGGAATAAACGGTGTTTGGTGGCAATTTGTCTGTTCCCCAGTATTCTGTACGGGATGATTCACCTCTTAACCCCGTGAATCTTCCCATGCACCCGCAAACTCCCACACTTGTGGGTGGTTTTGTGGAAGGGGTCGAATTGTTGCGAAATGGGTTGAGGTAGGCGGTGAGGGAGGGCGACGGCGAACGCCAAGACGTGAGAAAAAGAAGTAGTCGAGTGGAATGGAGGAACGTGGGATGTTTAAGTATCGCTGTACTATTAGACGTACCGATACTTTACCGATGTTTTATATCATCCAAGTCGCCATGTAAACTCGGAAGGAACCGATTAATTATATGCTGATGATTATGAAGAATTAGATGATAAGATAATATTGTCGTTAGGGTGAGATTTTTAACAATAAGACACCGCCGATAGTTATCGCCAACTAGTTGAGATGGATGATATTTTATTTACATAGTAATAGTCGATTTTATGACGCAAACGAAATAACTTCATAAATTATGGACAGTATTGGTTGAATAATTCAATATTTCTTCTATTGGCAGTAAAATTACGATTCCTAGTTTTTTTACATTGTCGAGGACCGATATTGATATCGAGGGTATCGCAGAGCCATGGGATTCTGTGTGAAAAGAGTACTGGGGCGAGAATGAGGAGGGGGGGCCTGGGCGGGGGGGAACGGGGAGGCAAGGGTGGGGGGACCCTTCTAGGAATAGATGCTACTTGGCAGGGCGGGCGGGGGGACCACCGGGGGAGGGGGGCGAGAGGGGTCCCCTTCCCCTCCCTCCTCTCGACGTGCAGAACCCTCCGCCACCCTTCTTCGGACTTCAGACCCCGCCGGTGCGCTCTGCCAGACCTCAGACGCCCACCCCACGGGGGGCGAAGAAGGACCCGCTACACTGCCCTGACTCCCTACCGGCGACACCTCAGGCGACTCCCGGGGCGATCCCATGCCCTCCGGTGTCTCATCTCGTCTGCGCTACCCTCTTTCGCACCCTGATATTTGCTCGGCCTCGCTTCCCCCTATTTCTAATCAAAACCCGGGTGCGCGGCGGTGGTTTCCCGGGCTGGTGCGCGAGTCCGTGGACGTCGGCATCGGGGACGTCGGTGGTTGCAGGCCAGCCTCCCGGTGGTACCCTACGGGCTCCCCGCTACCTTTCTCGCCGGTGTGTTCCTCCTTTCGTCCACGACCACTCTCACGGAACGCGCGGAATATTCGCGCATGCACCACTCTTGTGAAGTCTCCACCCCAAATTTTTCCGGAGACGGGGTGCCCTCGGAAAAATTCCCTCGAGTGACATTGCGTGTGGACGGGGGGGAATCCGTTCTCTTCGCAGTAAGCACTGCTTTGATAAATACGGCTCAGGTGTCCTGGTGCCCTTGTTTTTTTTCCGTCCTTCCCCCTGGTGTTGTGAGTACGGCCGGTGTGGCGCCCGGATGCCCACGTCCGTCAAGTTATGTTTTTGGCGCGTTGTCAGTATGGATGAAGTGAACGGGTTGTGTACTTGGTCCCCCTCGGGCTGATCTAAAGACCCAGTGCAGCATCAGCTAGCCGTTTGGCCATTTGTTCGTCCATCGGTGGTTCTCAAAAGACATACAATGATGAAGACCGAGACAATCAATAAGTACGGAACATTCCGTGGAATTAAGAAGGACATGATTAAGAAGAAAGTCGAGCAGTATGTGCAGAGTATGACGGTGAGTGAGTGCATCATCGTTTATGCGCTTCAGTTTTCCCATGCGATGTTCTCCATGAGTTGACTCGTTTCCCGCACACCATTGACGGAGCTGGGCCCATTGAGGGAATCGTACTCCCATTTTTTGAGCATTCAGTGCCCTCAAAAATGCATATTGAATTTAACAATATTTACCGTCGTATGCATTTTTGTGGAATGGCCCCGATATCTGTTTCGATGTAATCGGGTCGAATTTGTTAAAATTTTTAGTCATTGATTTTTATCCTTGAATATCATCATGCTGGGATATTCGTTACTTATTTGATTTGACTGAAGAATAAGAATGTAATTAATAATGGGATCTACCCGTTTTTTTACATTCGCATTTGAGAACAATCGAAGGTGCTGAGACGTTGATAGGATTTAATGCTTTTATTGCAAATAATTATTTCAGTCGTTTTCGAAGTGTCTTCTTCCCTAGCCTGTTTTTTAAGCCACTGATTTAATGCCCTCAGTATCAGAAAATAATTCATCACATATTCCATTCCATTAATGTAATGATTAATTTATTCTTTCGTTATATCATTCGGTATGCACTTCGGATTTATTTCACGCATCATTGACTGTGCTCAACCACTGTGCCAGTCTCTAATGTGACATAGATTCCATCACATTCCTCAGACAGGTAACTGTTATGGGCTGTTACGACTTCAAATTCTCATCCTTTGAAATGATATCGACTGACTCCACTGGTCTCTCATGACCTGACTTGACGTGAGGAATTATCTGTACTCGTTCCAAAATTGAATTTAAGGTGTCCAAAATACCCGACATCTGCGTGGGGAGACCGAAATAAGTTCATCTGCGTAACTTGATGCTTTGAAATACACCGTATTCTCATTTTGCTGGGAGATAGGTGTTTTGAGAGAGACCTGGCGAAAGTCCCCGGTTGGAATTCCAAATGGGCTGCATGTTCGACCCGGAAATTTGTTGTTACACATCATGTAACTCCGCGAGTCAGACACTCAGAATAGACTGTCGCTAAACATGTGGCTTCGCGAGACCTAGTTACGTGTTGAAATAGAGATAAATGAGCAATTACGAGGAGGAAACGGAAGCTACGATTGGATTTCTTCGCCCGTTGATCCTCCTATTTTTTTTGCGCTATGGCCCCATCCGGTACAATGTCACCTTTTAGATCAGTGGTTAGCCTTCAGTTTTATAGACGTTTTTGGAGATAATGGATGATTGACTGGCCTGCGGCTTATCTCATGCGTCCAGTTGCCGCTAGACAAATTTTTCGGCATGCGAGATAGGTTTGTTGGTATTCTCCTCCGTCGTGTTTCTCTCTGCAATCGTATCTGATGATCGTTTATCCATTTCAAATAAACGTCAATCATGTCCATTGTTGTAAATTTTTGATGTGGACATGAGCCAAAAAAATAATATCTGCTTCATTGTACGAAATTTCTAGCGTGTGATAAACTTTTCGCACGCCACGAAAAATCTTAGGTGAAGCGGCATATACTTCTCGGCCCCTTCATGTATCCGGACATCTCAGTTTAGGAGAGGAGCTGAAGCGTGCCAAATGGTCCAGGATAATCTCTTACTTAATATCTCTGAATCTTGTAGTAATTAATAATTAACCTTTCACGGGCATGTCTTCCCATCAAGAATTCATGCATAGCATCTTATTGGAAGTAAGTATTTTTACCCTCCTTGAGCACTCTAATTAGACGTAAATATGTCGCATTGTCCATTCCACATTATGTGAACCTCAGCGACTGTTTGAATCCAACAGATCTCACAAAACAATACTGTTCCTAGTGTTTGCTCTTAAAAGTGTGACCGGTCTTTGTGTAGGTTTATTTTTGACATGATTTGTTCTCATTAAGTGTTGGCCAAGCGCTAAGCACTCACGTTTTGTCAACTTACGAAGAAAAGTGGAGGATCCGATTTTTTAAACTCAAGAGAAGCATTTCTTCGTTAAAAAATCCCTTTCTTCAGTCTGGTGAAAGACGCAACCCTCTAATACAAGTGATTTAAGTTACGTTGAGCCATATACGAGCGAAAGTGAAGGTGGATTGGTTGACGTTTTCGAGGAGATTTTCAAAAGTATTAACGTATTGTGAAACCAGCAAGGGTCAAATATCATTGGTACTCCCCCAATCTGCCTTTGCCTTTAACTTTAGGAAGCCTGAACTTTTATTTACTTTGCTTGCTATTGTGTAGTAGGCTAAGCGGAATGGTCTGCCGCACAATACCGGTTATCCGTGGGAGAAGTCTTCTGACAAATGAGACCAGCTACAGTCGCGTCGCATAGCAATGCAGCCTATCCTCTCATTCCTCTCCCTCCACTTCACTGAAGATCTCGCTCGATCTACCACCCTCGTATACAGTTTTCACTGGTGGTATCCGTGGGACAGACTTTAATTGCAAGTTATTTACCAAGTACGTCCATATAGAGAAAAAATATTTATCAGTGATCCTGTGCGAAACATTCACATATTCGAACTCCCCCAAAAAAATGATTTGAAAAATTTTTTTTTGGGTTGCTGAAATGTAATACTCAGGATAATGAATATTCAAATATGTACAGACATTTAATTGATGTGAACGCACTTACTATTTACAATGCCTCCTTTGTGTTATTTATTTGCACGATTAAAACCAACATAATTATATCTCCCGGTGACAATAATCCTTTATTTTTCGTTGCTTACTTACGACATCCCCATTGGGACGTTCTTGTCCTGTTATGTTTAAAATATTTTTCTTTTTACGTCAATTATAAAAAAACAATGAGTTATGACGTAAACTTAGTCAAAAGTCTGTCAACATTCCTATTCTCTGTTGCCTTATTCACAGAGTATACACTCTGTGTGTACTCCGTGCTATAGCAATGAATAGAGCCCGTTTGACACAATCCAATTTGTTGGCCGATAAATTGTCACATTAATGTCAATTAATCTTAATCCAGTATCGGGTGAAAAATTGGACATAAGGATATATCGGGCAAAGCAGCCACCAATATTGGTCATAACAACGCTCATATAACCCACATGAGTACGCCATATCATATTGAAAAGAAACACCGCGAGAGGATAGGGTGTTGAATTCCAGATGGAAGATGGTAATAAAAATATTAATTTTATCATAGGCATTAGAAGAGTCTGTAAAATTAATGTTAAGTTTAAAACTGCGTAGAAATTAATGCCAAAAAAGCAGCATTGATGTGTTGTTGTTTTGGTCACTAGGACACGGCAAAGCTAACATCTGATTGGAGATTGGCCAGCAGAATATAGAACGTGTTCTACATTCCAATATTGGGATAAAATTCGTCTTTGAGATTGTGGGATTGGAATTGGGCTTTTGGTATCGTCTTTAGTATTATAAGTTGGTATGTGTCGAGCGGCACACAGTCCAATTTCCAATGGATTGGCCAATAAATGGGACCATGTAAAACAGGCGTAAGGCACAGTTTCATCGCTATGGGCTTTGTATTCATAGAGAAAAAGGGATGTTGATAAAAAATATAAATGATTTCTGTCAGTAACCACCGCGAATTCGTGACCATTAACATCATTCACAAGAGCATAGGCTAACGTAAACTTGATATAGGCTAACCTACTATGTTATTTTTATGTATCGATTAAGGGAAGCTTAAATATCTGTTTAATGTGCGTACATGAAATCTAATTCGAAAAGAATTTCGTCGGCTAAGTTAAATCCTGACTTATTGGGTGAATACCATTAATTTAGAGTGTCTAAATTCCATCCTGTAATTTATTGCCTTAGCTTATTTTGATTCTTCAACTTGTATTCATTTATTCAGAATCGCGGTCCTCACACCTCTGATGGTGCTTTCTTGGAAGCGTTCGTGTTATTTGGTATCACGCCTAATCTCTCATCAAGAGTTGAAGTCGTAAATAATGGAATGAATATGGTGTATTTATTTCACAAACGTTTTAGTGAACTCCTTAAATAATTATTTTTGATTCAATATCGGATATTGGGTAGTGGTTAAGGATTTTCACCCGATTTCCTCCCGACTATGCATTAGCTGGAGCGCTAATGTTAATAGAAATTTGGGTCGTATTTTCGGCCAATGAAATACAACGGATCAGTTTGCGTGTTTTAGCTTTGAATTAAGAGTGGCTTCTGCCAAGAAACCTCTATGGGTGACGTATCGACCTCGGGACCGGGAGCCAAAGGTGTCGCAAGCCTCGAAATCAGTCATCCCATTCCCTCTTTGGGGGCGTCAACCCTGAACTAACTAAGGGAGCTGGATTGTGGGTAAGATGAGGAGTGATTTTAAGATGATCGCAACTCCTCTTTAGAAAAATATATACGTTCCCATCCAGGGACTTCGTTATCCTACTCCGGCTAACTAGTAGTAGCTATTGAAGATCACTCAGCATCGATCGAAAACCAACTTAGTGGGATATATTGTTGGAAACTTGTGAATGATTTGGTGCATAATAGTGTAATTTCTTTAATTACTTGTCTTTTATGTCGTACGATTCCTTTTATTTTTGGAAATTAATCGGGATCATTCATAAAATTCGACCAAATGAACTTGTATAGAAGTGATTCGGGTCTGAGTGAATTTTACGTCAATGTATGAGTGAATGTTTACGTTAATTTGTGCGTTGGCAGCATTGATTATCTTATTTTGTTCATTTGAATATAATTATTTTGATATTAGGACAAGTGTGGCCTTAGTTGTCAATTAAACATAATATTACGTATAATTCACGTAAATCTCGCTTCATTCCGTTTTCCTCACTAACTTCCATTTTTTATCTAGCCCAAGGAAGTGTGCGCAGTGCATGGGATCAATTAAACATAATATTACGCATAATTCACGTAAATCTCGCTTCATTCCGTTTTAATCACTAACTTCCATTTTTTATCTAGCCCAAGGAAGTGTGCGCAGTACATGGGATCAACCAAAATACTCATTTGGCAGTCATGTAATTAAGAAACAGCCCATCAAAAATTTCTATCAATCCGAGGTCATGAAACTTATTATTAGAAAATCTGTACGGATGTATTCTTCTAATCGAAATAACTACTTTTGGAATGAAGTCGTATGAAGAGCATGTTATATTGGACACCTCAGAACTGTTGACTGAGCTGGATGATCAGGATTCTGAAATTCTTCGGACTTAAATTTTTTTTATTCTGAATTTAATTGGTTTTGACCAGGTTTATTCTCACTGAAAAATACTCGAAACCTTTTTTTAAATCTTAAACTACTTGAAGTTAGCTCTTTTTATCTTTGGATGCATTACACCGTTCGTTTTTCCTAGTGAATGTCTTCCATTTGCTTTACTTTGCAAAGAATCTTCATAATTAACTCGCCGTAGATTTCCATTATTCTTCGTTAGTACCACGACTCGGCCACTTCTAAAGCTTTCTCTGAGCAGTCAATATCCAAGTCATTACAGTCTTAGAAAATTGAATTTCGCATTTAGCCTTTTATGCATCACTTCCGCATGTTATAGCTAGCTGTTTTTGCTACCACCACATATTTTTCCCGAGCCCTCTGTTTCGACTATTTTTATTTACAAAATTCCTCCGGCTTCGCCATCGCTTGTGAAATAATAACCCTTAAACCCGAAAAAAAATCAATGGAAACGGGTACAATTATTTCTCTGGCTCAACCTAATTCATCCCTACTAATATCCTGCAATAACCCTGTTTTTTTGCGGCAAGGTCCCAAGGCTTTCCCAGAACCAAATACCCGTCTCATTGTCCCGGTCCGACCCGTCTCATTCTAGTCTCAATCATAAAAATGATTATAATATCATTTTTTGGATGAATAATTTTTTAAAATTTAAATAAAACGCATAAAACATTTTTGTATATATTGTTTTAAAATTTGAATTAGATCAACTGAAGAGTTTTTGAGAAATAAAATTTTTAAGTTGGCGTAATTATTGAACACACAAAGAAAGTCACTTTTCCATTCAAACTTTGATAAACTAATAAAAACATATAACTAAAAAAATTAAGTGCACAACAATTAACGCAGAATTAATTTTTTTAATGATATGATTAAATTTTCCGTCGTTCTGTTTATTACTTCATAAACACCCTTCAAATTCGAATGCACAAAATATTTTGGTCGACAGTATGTACGACCGTGGTAGTTACATGAAAAAAATCCGCAACGACGACCGTGATGGTTGTTGTGGAATCGCTTTCCCTCTAATCCTAAGGTTTCAGGTGTGGAATCACGGATGCATCTTTCGCGTTATCGCTATCTTTATCGTTAACGCTTACCCCCTAGAGTAGCGCAGGTTTAACAATAACCGTCTATAAAATTCGCTCCACTGATTGTGATAAGCGATTTGAGGTGCTGTGCGAAAAATGGAGAACGGAGATCACGTTCTCTCGGACATAAGTTAAATCAAAAAAATTGCGATAACGCTAGCGTACGCCTTATGAAGATGCATGATCGAGGCGCAGGTTCGACGTCTGTTTGCGCGTGTACTTCACCATCCAGGGTTTTGTTTTATGAGTATTTTATTGTTATATTTATGAAGTTATGATGTCTTAATTTATTGAAGTCGCCGGTCAGCATGTCAACATTAACTTATTTGAAGGCTTCGGTGACTAACAGCATTCTTAGTTTTGCGTTCACGTGCTTAAAACTTTTTCTTTGCCATATGCGTCCAGGGTAGCATCTTTTATTAAGTCTTCCATTCCTCACTGTGAGCCCCAAAACAACACTTACAAATTCTTCCTTCCTGGTACCATTTCTTTTAAAACATACGAAGTCGATAAAATGATCACATAGTTGACTCTTTGTAATCTATTTTACAGCCACAATTGGTTGGGAAACTTCTCTGGTGGTTGAAGGTTTAGAACCTTTTTAGTGATTACTTTTTTTCGTTGAGGGTGTGCAATGAGCAAACGAAACCCTCTAATTGAAGCCTGTCCTTATTGAGGTCATTCTAAGGAAAAATAGATCTGGAGCGTAGGGCTATTTTAATGGATAGGAAAAGTCAAAGGGATCGAGAAATTCGAATCTGTTTTTGCGTTACATTTCCGTCTAGTACGGAAAATGTCGCCGCAGGGATCCAGTGTCTTCATATGAGGGAGACTGTTCGGGACTACTTCAAAGGTCTTCTGGATCCTCACCCTATTCCTCGGCGAGCTTCAAAAGTCGATACGAAATACCATACGACGCACTACTTGCTCTACTCCGAGAAACTCCGATTACATAATTTGGAAAAATGTTACTTCGAATTTTTGTTAAAAACGTAGGTAGGTACCTATTTTATCGCGATTGGTTTCCATCACGGACTTAGAAATTAATGTTTCATATGTGACCGAAAATTCCGCGATCACGTCACTAAAAAAAATCAATGCTGATGGGATATTACCCGAGTGAAGCAATTGATTGGAAATAAAACGTTTCGGTCATTACGCTCTTAATTCACTAAGAATTGCACCAAAACCAACGATCAATACTTTTTAAACACAATCAGTGATCATTCTTGAAGAGTCCGGTATTTGAGGTGAACAGGTTTTTATTCAGATGTTTCATGGGAATAATATCTCCATATCATGGTTTTTATCACTATCAGTTTTGTTGTAAGGTAACATGAGGTTATTTCGTTTGCAGAGAAGCGAAAACAAGTTAACGTTATCATGTTACCTGATGGCGTTACCTAATAATTGCAAAAATTCAAAATTAAAAGTAAAAAAATATTTACGAGTCTGTTTCTCTTTTTCAGTCCTAAAAATATGCCTAAAGTAAGGGTTAAAATTGATCTCTTGGAGTACCGTTGCTTGACCCTCGTCAGCAGTGTCGGTCTTTGCGATCATCCTAATCCTGACCCTTCGCTCGAATCCCAACCCTATTGACTGCCAACCGCTCGCAGTGGGAGGCGCTCGGTCGGAAATTACCAATTTATGAGCAATTAAAATTCAAATTTCAAATTTTAACCACAAGTGATATAAATATGAATGTCTCGCTCCCATGGGAATCGGAATTTAGTGTTTTGGGGAATGAATAGAGCTTCTGTATTTGGTCAGAGGAAAATAAAAATATCCTACTACTCCTATTCCCTGTGAATCCTGCGGAACGAACAGTCAGAGCTATTTTTTTACGCTTAAATGAATATTGATCTCGAATCTTTCAGGTGAAAAGGAGAGGGGACGGATTAGGAAAACTATATTATTTTTAATCCTTCCTCCTAATATATAGGTACCTGATGTTAATGTTTTCCAGTCTGTCACCTGGTGACGACGCGTAAGCTACGAAACGCGGTGTTATATAAATACAGTTGAATATGATTAAAACAGGCTAATTTTTATCGGCATTTATTATGCATATTAGAAAATCAGGAGAATTAATGCAGTGATCGTCACGTCACTAGTCACTAGTGGTAACATTGGAAGTGTAGCGTAACGAATGAGGAAGCACTAGAAGATGCAGAATAATCCGTCATTTCAGTTTTATTTTCTCACATGCCTCACCATCATCCAAACACACCTGAATATTTCTCATGCTTTGTAATTCGACAGATATCGAATCTGTTAGGAGTTGATAGCACTGGACTGCATCATCGAGTCGAAATGTGTGGATGATTGTCTCACGGATGTCAAAGAATCACTCAAATTAAATCGCATATGTTTTACCGGGATTCGGATTGGTGTTGAGACCAGTGTACTGGCTGCTCATCCCGAGAACCCATGTTCAAATCCCGGCTATGTCAGAGATATTTCACACATACCGGTACATACCGGTCTTTACTTGAGTGTTGTGTGGAGAGCAGTTCGAGTTTAGCATTCGTTGGATAGGACGTTAATACGTAGACTGGTGCCTTTCGTGAAGAGCAGGCTAATGCTGACACTTGTTTCCCTTCAACCTTCCCCCTATTCTCTGAAAAATCCTACTTTATGCCACTTATTCTAAGGGGCCATTACTTATGATCCATAAATTTCGTAACGCTAAAAGGAAGGAGGAGATCGGGCTAACTGTTTATAACTGTTATCATGCATGATGCATTATGGAGAGGGAGGAAGACTCAAGCCTTCTGTTACGTTGGGAGAAAGATGCATTATAAATTCATTCGTTGTTAAAATAATGAATGTGATGCACTTCATAATTGCCGGATTTATAATTGCATCGGGAGTTAAATAAGAATTTTAAAAGAATATCAGTTTTACCACTCACAAAAAAGAGAGCTTCGTTGGCAGCATTTCTTAATTTAGAAGATGGTCTTAGAGGTTGTTGCGAAACGTTGCAGGAGAAGAGTGGAAAAAGTGAAAAATCAGCGATGCATGGATGGTGCAAATAACCTCAGATGTCGATAAAAAAATTTCAAATAAGTGATGCCTCTTCTCTCGATTTCTTGGTTTAGTGAGTAATGTTTCTTGTTTAACTCACGAAGCAAATATAATAAACAGTAAAAACAAAAAATAAGGGCTATCGATTTGGTGAAGAGTTCCAATGTCTCCACTTTCGTTTTCGTACTCGCTTGGAGGTTGTCTAATGTACTGGGCTCCATGCTAGTTCCTTTTATCTCATTCGCGGAGATTTTTGCGGTGCTTACAGTCTTTCCAGGACTTGCCGGATTTAGCAGAGAAGTGGGTACTTGTTGATGAGAATATCTGGCTCCCATGCGCACTTCCGTCTGGACCATTTCCTTTTTTACGATCTCTCTGTAACTGCTTCTTGCTGGGCTGCAAGCATCCCTTTTGAACCCTTAAAGCATGCTATGGTCGTGAAGTAGATTTTCTTGCGCGCGTTTTGGTCGTCCGTTCAAGATGTATTCTCAGCGTTGCATGTATTTTTTCATTGATTGGTAGCCCGAAAATTCCTCAAAAGGGAGAGGAACCCCGAGATAATCGTCATGCTACACTCCTGGCTATGATTTGGGGCCGGTGCGGAGGTTTTGTATGAATTCAGGGGTTAGCAACAGTTAGAATTTAGGGTTCAGCAATCTCGGTATTTTTTAATATCAGATTAGTGGTCACTCACATTAAGCTTTTTTGTTTTCTCTTAAACTACATCAGTGGAAGAATCTCTTTTATCAGCTAGGTTAAAAATACAGTAAGAATTATTGAGAGGGTATGAGTTATTTTCAGGGTAGAATGTAGGATTCAGCAATCTCAGTATTTTTAAATATGAGCTTAATGGTCACTCACAATGGGCTTTTTTTCTCATAAACTACATCAGCGGAAGAATCCCTTCCATCAGCTAGTTTAAAAATGAGTAATTTGAAGGGTGAAAACTGCATTTCTCTAAGTACTTCAAACTAGACTGGAAGAAATAGTACATTTTCGGTTTCAATTTAGTGTTGAAAGTCAAGCTTTTCATTATAATCCCTAATAATACTCATTACTAATTACTAATAATCATTTATTAGTAGCCTAAAGGTTTTGTATCAGCCAATATCTATATATAGCTGTGTTCAACTTTGGATGCTAAGTGTACAACTATGTATGATACTTGTATATACTAATATTCTACATTTCTAGAAGGGCATAATGATTCACTAATGAGTCACCGAAGCAAAAGTTCAGTGATATAGAGGTAGGACAAATGGCTACTGACATTCATACCTCCACTCTATCACATTTTTGTCTTGGTGCTACCTGTCAAAAACCTTTATTAGTAATTGAACACTCAGAAAACTTGCTAAGCAACTTAATAAAAATCTGCCATTATGATTTGAATATTAATACATTTTTTTTATCTGCTGATCAATTAAGATAAAGGATATGAGTCACCGCATTGTTCAATCCAAAGGCCACTCTGTTTGGAGCTTACTGAATAATCAGCCCAATGGTGTTTTGGTCCCAGCCAAATTATTTTCAGTCATGATTCTTTGAGTGTTTTATTTATGTTAGCATTTACTTAATAAAATTTATCATTTTATTTCATGGATTGAATTTTTTTCCAAAGCTGCATTTGAAAATTGATGTCAAAAGCTTGATTTTCCTTGTTCTTATCATGAAATTTCAGCTGGAAGAGCTCTACTCTGAAATTTTGTATGAAATATTGCACATGATTGGCGATGGTGGTGAAGAAGAGCGAGAAGAGCTGTATGCCTACCTTCAAGAAGCCTTTAAGTTTGATGTAGAGAAACATAGCAGTCTCCTTGAAACAGCAAAATCAAAAGAGGTAAAGAGCAGCTGCAGTAAATTTCTCTCATTATAATTAGTATCTACTGGTTAACATGTATTTAGATGGACATAAAACTTTTAAATTTTCACCCCTATCATTCATGTCCTTTTCTTCTTCAGTTCGGCATACCTCCCACTATTCTTCCGGCAAACCCATTATTCCGCCCAAAGCCAATTTTATTTTCACTATTTTTAATAGTCTTTAATATTCCTTTCATGGCTTTCCCCACAGGGATGCTTTAAAGGGAGGGCTATTTAAGATTATTCTCATCTTTCAAGTTCCATTGTGATATAAATTATAAGAGAAGATATGTATCTTGTTTTTGGGAAATTTAATTTTGAAACTTGAATTGATTCATTTTTTCAAGTTAAAGTAACTAAAATACCATGAAAGCCTCATAGCAGTTAATTAGATTGATATAGAATGGAAGTAAGAGATTTTTGTGAGCTTATTGCTGTTTTTTAATGTAAGGAATTGGTCCCCTTGCTTAGGTATCTTTGCTGAGTAGTTCTCTATGAACATTGTACAATGTACAATTTCAAAGTTAATTTTGATATAGACAAAGCTGTTTAAACTTGTGAGTATTTTGATGTGGAGATATCAATTGTTGAATCCTTATGGTTCTCTACAATTCCCAATCATTTATGCTTACTGCTGAACCTTTTACCATCTGAGTTAAATTATAGCTTAGGTAGCTTTGGCTTGAATGATTTTAGCTTTTTATTATTTGGTAAGGGGCGAATAAGTTTCCTCATCAGATATAGTTTCTAACTGAAATATTTGATGCATTCATCAAAAGAGAGACTTCAACATTTCAGATTAAATTTTTTCACTTATCTGAGTCACCTTGTGAGTTTGTCAGTATTGCTAAGTTATACTATTCTAATATGAAGGTGACATTTTAGTGATCCTGATGGAAGGAATTGATGTACTCCGGGTTGAGTGTTATCAACTTTCTATTACTATCATCAAGCAGTGGATGCTTGTTCATGATTTTTTTCTCTCCAACAGGCTCCTGATATAGTCCTGAATGTGGAAGTAATTGAAGCAAAGGAGTTAAAGCCTAAGGATGCAAATGGTAAAAATTAACCGCAATGATGTATAATTTTAAAAAAATATATGTATCAATAAATTTGTACATTACTCTTACATATTTCACATTGCATTTTTCCATCTACATAGGCCTTAGTGACCCTTACTGCACATTGTACCTGACCTCTTCAGGAAAACATAGATATAACACATCTGTCAAATCAGAAACATTGAGTCCATCATGGGAAGAACATTTCTCCTTGTAAGTGTTGGAAGCTGAGTGGTGTGTAATGCATTTGGCATCAGAACTGATGAAAGTACTTATTATCACTCTGTAGATGTATCATTCTGAAAATTTATTTTTTAAATAATTACTGTGCAGTTATTGCAAGAAAATGTTTTTTCTTCTGTTTAAAGATATTTCATCGTTGACTTTGATGCATAATTAGAAAATATTATACAATTCTCAGATGTTAAGGATTGCCCATTGTACTTACTTCTTTTTATTGTTTATTATTATTGATCACTGTTACTAATGCAATGAACATCTTTCTCTAGGCCTTTGGAAAAGTGCCTTGAAGATCTACTCAACATTGAAGTGTGGTAAGTGTTCTAATTAAATTTAGAATTTGAATTTGAGAAAAACTATTTTGTTATTTGAATGTCTTAAATAGCAATTATTCCTTATATAACAGAATATGCCAATATGCTCTAAATTTCCAGGGATTTTGATCCTGCTGAAACTGTGTCAGAGAAGATGAAGAAAATTGGAGGCGTGAAAGGTGTTAAAGGATTGAGGAAGCTAATGAAAGAAATAGCAGTGACAGCCTCCACTGGAAAGCATAATGATGAGTTGATAGGCTCACATGTCCTACCTATCAAGGTAAGCCTATCATGGCATTTTTTGAGTTTTGCCTCTGCTAAGAATGTTCAATATATATAAGTGAATAAGTAAGAAGAGACTGAATTTTAAAGGCATAAAAATGGAATGTTGCCCCATTCAATCTCCATAATTAATCAGTAGTATGGCATCTGTCTAACCTTTATCTTAACTTTGATCAGTAACCTCTTAGGTGTTATTTTTGAACTCTTAATTTATATTATACTGGATATTTTTCTTGGGTCTGTTTACCCCAGGGCTTCTCACTATTTATTCTCTGGTAATCATTATCGGCCCCAGTGACCAAACTATAAATGTATGCCAATCATCTATCCAAAGTCTATACTATATCATACTAATCTTGTAACATTAGAGTGAATAGTAGGGTTCTTTCCTCACCTGACTAAATTATCTAGCATTGAGGTTTAAAAGGAAAACAACTCATGTAATGTTTGCTGATTTCTTTAGTACCTACTTGTGTTTTACATAAGTTGATACATACCTACTTTTTTCTTCCAGAGTATTCCAGTTACAGGCCAGACACTCTGGTGTCCACTAGAAAAGAAGGGAAAAGCAAAAGTTCAGGGAATGGTAAAGTTAAACCTTGCAGTTGGTGCCGTCAAAAATAGTCAGGTGGCGATGCAAGAACACCGCAGTCTGGTGAAAGTCCTCTTACTCTATGAGCTGGAAAAAGACAAGGTGTGTGTATTTATGGTTGCCTATCCTTGAGGAAAGTTCAAATAACTACATACGTAACTCTATGGACCAACTCCTATACATTGATAATTATTGTTTTAAAAATGTTTGAATCTGCAATGATGAAGGATGGGATAAACCATGGGATGAAGGATGGCTATGCCCTAGGTTCTTTGGCAGAGTTCAGTTGAATGACTACATAGCTTTGCATAGTAGTCTGAATTTACTGAACCCAGATAATCGTGATGTTCATCATTGTATTGAAGTTAGTACTCCAGAAATGGTATAAACAGATAAGTAGTATATCAATAATTTTTCTTTGAGTAGTTGCCATTATGGCAAGGGCTGATCCAGTTTAAAGCCAATAATACAGCTACAGAGATTGACACACATTAAATTATGGGCCCATTTGAATTTGCTTAAAATTTTGTGAAAGCCATTGTTAATATTGGTTGCATTATTTCGTATCATTATGGTCAGTATATTTTATATGAGACATGTTCTATCCATTCTTTCACAGCAAAAATATAGCCTTATATATTTACTTGTGGTGATTCATCAGTAAATTTATAGTTTATTTCAGCTTTCTTTGCCTCAATGATAGCTGTAATTGCTGGCTGTCTTACATAATCAGCATTTTAATTTTACAGAACTCTTCATTTGATTCAACAGATGGTCTGGCTGCATCCAAACCAGTATGTATCTGCTTGTCTCAGTACAAAATGGTAGTTTTCTCATCTGTCCGTCCAAAATATAGTTTGTTTCATCAGAGCATAACAAAATTTATTATAAATAGACCATGTTTATTAGGAGTGGATAAAAATATTGCCATTCAACTAATTTTTATGGAGAATGGAGACATTATCTATGTGGATCACCCTGAATTAGCTTATATCTGTAGTGATGCCTTGTTTCTGGTGTATGGAGTAATTATTGCTTTAAAATATGTAGATTAGATGGGAATATATATTTTAACTACCTACTGTTATAATTGGTGTCATAGTTTGGGTAGGCATTTGAGGCTGTGTATACATGGCTTAGGTACATTATGTATGTGCATCCATTTTTGTACAAACTAGCCATCTCTGTGCAGTTTCAACCTTGCAGCTTAAATGAGAATCTACTTGTTTCAAGTCCTTTTATACATTTTCTCTTAAATTATGATGTCTCTTGTAGTTTGTGAGTAAGTTAGAATATTAATAATGTACACATACTTTTGATCATCATCAGTTAACAATCCTGAGATTGGTTTGACGCAGCTCTCCACTCAATTCTTCAATCAGCTAATCTTTTCATATCAATGTATTTCTTCACTTTTACATCCTTCATCATGTGTTCCATATATATTTCATGTACTACTAAGGATACTTATAATGTACTTTAAATCATGAATATTGTAAGCACACAGCACTGCACGTATGTGTGACTGTCATTAATTGCTACACTTTTAACAATAAACTTGTATCAGCAGGTGCATGCTATATTCTCAGAGTTTTATTTTGTATGTAGTAACTTGCTAGTAATTTTTCAAGTAATTGAGTATGAAATTTTATTTATAATTAGTCCAATAAGCGTAAAGTTTTGGGTTCATAGATGCCTAAAAATTATTTCTATACAGTTATAAAAAAATGGAGTGCATGCTCATGTTGCAGCATCTCTGAATGCCTTCAGGTTAAGTGACAGCCTTGATTTATATTTAAATTCTGGGATATGCAGGGCCAGTGGAGGCTTAGTTGGCCCTGGTAGAACACCTATCCAGGCCATCAGAGGATAGGAATCACATCAGAGGCAGTCCATCCAATGTTTTCTTCTCAGATGTTTCAAAGAATGTATCTGACTCCAATGGGGGGACCTACACAAGGAAAGGTTTCCAGAAACAAAAAAATCACTCTTGAAAAATGTTACCTGGGGACCCCTATAAGTATCATCTCTCTGATAATGGTGTACAGTTTAAAGCTTAACTTAATGCATTCTGGCAACTGCAGGATCTGGTTAACTAGGAAGAGTATAGTTCCATGCACTGGGAGAGGCCAGGCTTCCACAATCATCATTGTGAACAATATAAAAAAATTACTTAAAACAAATTCTTGAATCATTCTCTTACAATTTTGGAAAATTATTGTTTAGCAGCAGTGAAAAAAGTATGGTAGTTGATGCTGGAAGAGATGAGACTCCTCTGAGAGTAGTTTTAAAGGATGTAGGAAAAGTGAACCAAAGACATAAAAGAGAGTTAAGAGGAAGTTAAAGTGATTAACATTAGGTAAGAACAAAACATGGAAGAGAGTTAGAGGTGGTGTAGAGATGGCAAAAAGGTTTCTAAAAATTTACAGAAAATGTGTGGAATATGGTTTTTTTTACTGTGGGGATGGTTGGAGATGACCTTGTGGTATGGGAACATCCTAAAACTGACCCAAGTGATGGCAATTGCTATACAAATGTCTACATTTAGGAGTGGAATCCATGATTGCCATAATCCTTTCTGGTTGTTACTCTGCTTGAATTTTTCCGTACAATTATGAAATATGGATGTGTGTAATAAAAAATGAGACAATTTATCATAAGGTGCGATTTGTACTAAAAACTTTTTTATGTTTTACACTTTCAGTGTAGTCCTTACAGCTGGAAGGGAGAATTTTCATCAAAAGGTGAAATTTTACTGGCACAGCATTTGGCACAAGCTGGAATTGGTGCAAATCAGCAGTTTTTGGCTCAGTGGGTAGAATTTGTGAACATACATGCAGATCATCCCCTGCATTTTTTGGTATTTTCACGCCTCCTGGAGGCACTGGTACCAGCTGTTCAGGGTGGCACTACATTCTCTGAAGAAGAAGTAAGTATTTTTTGTTTGTACACATTTCCATATTTTTTGGCATTCAAGATGAACAGGCATGTAAGATCCTCCCTAATTCTGGCATAGTGGATTGAGAGAATGAATAATCCATCTGCTACTATTGTTTATGGTAAAACTGAGAGGAAATCTTCAACTAAATGGTGTAGAAAATTCAGCAGTAGATGTAAAATTGATGGATTTCAGAGAGAAGAAATTTGCAATTCAGTTTATTAGTGATATATCTCTGATATGGGCAGTAATCATGAGACCAAATGTGGCAATGACATTGATGGTGTAAGGAAGGTGCTTTTCCCCTAACTCCTTTGGCGAGAAACTGTCTTGTGAGCTGGAAAATATGATATGTGTATGGTATGTTTTAGCCCTTTCGCTGCTGTGAACATACCTAGTACGATCGCACGGTAGGCTGCTGTGAAAATACCTTTTTGTTCGCGCTGTAGTGCTTTCACTTTTCCGCCGCATGTGACGAGTAGGTTTCCAGAGAGTGAACTGCAGCGAAAGGGTTAAAGCCATATGGTGCCTGAATGTACCATAAGATGCTATATTAAACTATTAGCTTGCGGTAGGCTGCTGTGAAAATACCTTTTTGTTCGCGCTGTAGTGCTTTCACTTTTCCGCCGCATGTGACGAGTAGGTTTCCAGAGAGTGAACTGCAGCGAAAGGGTTAAAGCCATATGGTGCCTGAATGTACCATAAGATGCCATATTAAACTATTAGCTTGCATAAACAGCGACTTGCTGGCCTCTGGAAAGTAGCCTTCGCTTATAATGACAGCGATTAGCTGGTCTCGTAATTTAATTTATGAAATAAATGTTATATTATTGATATTACAATATTGCATATTAATTATTGATTACTTACTTCTGATAAAATACTAATTATTAGATGACTTAGTGAAAAATATATAGATATTTTTGGTGGCAGCATTTAGAAAAAATGGTAAGTCAATGGATTTAAAAACAAGGGCATAAAGAAATTAACCCATTGTAAGGGGCATAGCGTTACAACAGTCAGAAACTTAAGTCTCCATGGAAAGGGGATAAGTGTAACTTTGAGGACTATATAGTAGACTTAATTATAGCCAAAAATCTGTACCTACCTTTACTTTGCCAATTAGTTAAGGAAAAATAAAAAAAATGTGGAGGGGTAGCTTCAATTGATATGTCACCTTGAGATGATTAGAGAAAAGATTGTCATTAACATGTTCCATGTTTGTTTTGATACACATCATCATTTGGTTGTAAAGCTTGTGTGTATCGAGCAGCACTTATTTGCAAGGTACCATTAGCTTAAAATGCATGATGATGATGTGACAGTGTTTTGCTTGTACTTATTTGTCATTGTTTGTTTCCAGCTGAAATTGTTTTGGGACTCCTACAAAAGATTATTGCCTTCATGTTTTAACTGCCTTAAAAAAGCTCGGAGACTTTCAAAAGATGACAAAACTGCTGTTATTCAGTTAAGAGCTCTGTTAAGGTAAGAGTTTCATTTCATAGAGGTAATTCTCTTTGAACATGCACCTATGCATGAATTGAATGATATAATTTACAGAACATACTTTATGCATACACAGTACATAGGTATATGTAATTTAAATTTTCAAGGTACACTTTAACAATAATTACTTTTTTTTTCTCTCTAGCATATTTGCATACTTGAAAACCCTCAAAATTCCCGATGGAATGGAATTATTCTCTCCATCATTGTTCAGTTGGTTCAAAACTATCGAAAATGGCTGTGATATTGATGGTAGTTTACGAGATGCAGTCACACAATGTGCACAGGAATGGTAAGATAGTTTTAAAAAACGTATGCTCATTGTGCATTGAGATGAAGACTACTAAACTTGGTGAAATATAATTTCATTTTATAATCAACTTATCATATAGTTTTATGTATTTTTTTAATTAAGGATTAATGTCACCCTTGAGAAGAATAAAATGGATGAGACATCTGATGATACCAAACTTAAACATGCAATAAAAATAACTCAGATGCTGAGGTCAGATTTGCAGCAAGCTTTAGATTTCCATGAAACACATTTCCAAGAGTAAGTATCATAACTTTGCAACATTGTGAAATAATTGAGTTTAATGTTAAATTTTACTTTATTATATGATTTACAAAATTCTCCCTGCATTCATGACTCAAAAAAATGTGTATTTCAGTTCATCGAAAATTAAACTACCTCTCTGCATAATACACTTAAAATATATTTTATACTAAAAAGTACTATATGAGTTATTAAGCTTGACCAAACATGATCTCTTTGTTGTTTAATTGAAAAATATTTTTATTCGCAGGATTTTGCATTTCTCCTACACAAAAATATTGTACAAGGTGTATGATTATGAGGTAAAATTTTATTTTATTTTTGTGAAGTTGAAGCACATTCAGATCCATAAATAGTTCTAATTAAATTGATACTTTAGCTTTCAGAGATAGCAAAGCCAATAGTAACAGATGCTTGTTGGAAACTTAAGCCATTAAGGTTTACTGATAACCCTGAAGATGCTTTAAATGACTCTGAACACTTGCAGATGGGGACATCCCTTTTTGAACTCTACCTCATATTGCAGAGATTTGCAATGTAAGTACCTGTGGTTGAGTACACCCATAATCATTTACCAAGTAAGCAGTTTGATATAAGAGCCCAAAGCAAATCCCTATGCAGTCCATGCACTACACCATTTATAAACAGTATGTATTCAGTGCGAGGAAGCAATTGCTTCAGTAAGGGTTAAGCTAAGCTACAGTAAATACCTTAAGGTATTTACTGTTGGCGCAGAAACTATGTGCACTCGAGTTAGAATACAAATAACAAATTAACTGCTACATCTACAGAAAAACAAATACGCTTAATTTTCCATATTTTATTCTCGTTATTGGATAGCAAACTTGAATTTTTTAAATGCTTTTTCATATTTTTTTAATGAACGTAACGTAACGTAAAAAGTGCCGGTTTTTGACGGTGTTCGAGCGAAGCGCGGACTTTGATGACATGAAAATCAATAATAAGGCGTTCAATTGCAACCAAAGTTTGAATAATGATAGATATTTATGTTTTCCATGCACTCTGTAAGTTTCCAGTGTAATACTTTTATAGAAGAAAAGTTGTTATCAATTTAATAAAAAGTTAGCATTTCATAACTGGGATGTTGTAGAATTTCATTCTGGTCGCGTTATAACCCACATGTCCTGAACGTATCCAATATGTAATTGTCTAATATTTCAACACATGCATTTAATTTAAATCGATTGGTATTTATACTGGCGAAAGCGAGCTCCAGTGGCAAGCAACCGGTGTGGTTTAAGCTATGCAGTGTTGCCTTGCCGAGGGAGCTTGCTTTCGCCAGGTATAAATACCAATCGATTTAAATTAAATGCATGTGTTGAAATATTAGAGAATTACATATTGGATACGTTCAGGACATGTGAATTATAACGCGACCAAGAACGAAATTCTACGACATCCCAGTTTTGAAATGCTAACTTTTTATTAAATTCATAACAACTTTTTGTCTAGAAAAGTTATACTCTGGAAACTTACCGAGTGCATGGAAAACATTAATAATTATCATTATTCAAACTTTGGTTGCAATTGAACGCCTTATTATTGATTGACGAGTCGTCAAAGTCGGCGCTTCACTCGAACACTGTCAAAAACTGGCACTTTTTACGTTACAACTATTGTAAAAAATATGAAAATTCATTTTAAAAATTTAGGTCTATTATCCAATATTGAAAAATGAAATAAGGAAAATTACGGTGTAATTAGTTGTTCTGTCAGCCTAGCTATTAATTCATATTCAAACTCGAGTGCACATAACTTCTGCGCCGACAGTAGGCTCCAACTTGGAATTCTCCACATGCACATACATCCAGTGAGTTAAAATTTTAGTCTGCTTCGAAAATATTTGAAAATGTTGTCCATATTTGACCGCAGTGGGCTCTTATGTTAAATGATGCAGCAGACAAGGGAGGCACACCTATGTCTTTGTTCCAGTCGTATGCAGTTGTTAAGAACGAAACAGATACATAACATGGGCAGCCAAGATGAGATGATACAAGCGAGGAATTCCTCCCCAAGCTTTGACCCTT
The DNA here is from genome assembly GCA_933228895.1 of Platycnemis pennipes. Taxonomy (NCBI): domain Eukaryota; kingdom Metazoa; phylum Arthropoda; class Insecta; order Odonata; family Platycnemididae; genus Platycnemis; species Platycnemis pennipes. Next base: position 90,272,695 of record OW121850.1, on the reverse strand, counting down.
TCTGATCCAACTTTTCTGCCAATACCAGCTCTTATTTATTTTAGGGGAAGTAGGTTGGTTGAAAACTTGTGACTATACTTCACATTTAAATGAGGAAGTGTGTGATTTTTTGGTCTAAGTGCATCATATGGTTAAAGTACACACACACGTGGAAATCAAGGTAGAATCACTAGCAAGTGGGCAGGGAAACATGTCAAAGAAAATTGTGTTGGACATCATTTGGCTTTGGAACAGAACTAGAATATTGGAGACAATGTTGGACATGTTTCGGCATAGGATTCGAAAGGGTAAAGCATTGTGGAACAAATGTGTCATTCTCCATCCAGGACTATGACATTGTTTCAATTTTTATTAACAAAAGTTCAACCTTCGAAATTAGACCATAGATATGAAGGTACCCCTGACTCATATACTCATCATCATCATCATGGGACAACAATCCTAGGATTGGTTTGACACAGCCTTCCACTCAATTCTTCTATCGGCCAACCTCTTCATATTGAGGTAACTCCTCTCTTTTACATCCTTCACAACCTGTTCTTATCTCATACGAGGCCTGCCTTTTCCAATCTTTCCATTCACTTTTCCCTCGACGATTGTCTTCATCAGGCCATCATGTCTCAAGATATGGCTGATTCTTCTTTTTAAGGTTTTCATTAGACTTCTTTTTTCTCCCACTCCTCTTAAGACTTCTTCATTTGTCACTTGGTCAATCTATCTTTGCCATTCTTTGGTAGCACCACATTTCGAATACTTACACCCTTTTATTCTCCGCAGCTGTCATTGTCCATGCCTCACTGCCATAAAGAAACATACTCCTGATGTATATTCTTATGAATTGTTTCTTAACACAGATATTGAGACCGTGGAAAAACAAGTGGAGATCAGCCACTCGGTAACTTTAGCCTTCAGCTCCTCACCTTTCCCTTTTCCACCTTACTTATCACTATTTCTCCTCCTCTGCTACATTTCTTTGCTTAGACAGGAAGATAAGGGAAAGTACAAATGAACATTTGCTGCTCTTCAATCTCTCAGACATGTTCCCTAGGCAGTAAAACTATAGATGTAGTTACTAATTATTGGACTCTGTACTGGAGGATAATGCATAATGTCTGGTGTAGAGTCACTTCCTGCCACGCACCCATGTACATGTCCTCCAGAGTACCAGGTATTTGTAGATTGACACCATGAAGGAAAAATTTCCTTGGGCTTTTCTGCATTTAATCAAACTTAATAATGAACCCTGAAATTAGTGTAGAAGTTCATTTACTTCTTTGGCTTAAATATTTGGCTTCAGTAGTGTTGTAGTGATGATAATATATGTCGTGTGCTGATCATTACTTTAAATATGATGGCCACAATTGTGTCCTTGTATGGAGTTTTTCCAGTCTTCTCAGGATTCTTTATAAATATAAGTCTTTAAAGAATGCAGAGAAGACTGGAAGTACATGTACTTATCCTGTTCTTCACCAAACTTTCAAAGTAATTATTTACTCCATCTGTTTTGTCTTAATATATCACCTACAGTGTGACTTTTTCACTATACTGATCATGTTTCTTCTGTATTGTTGCTACTGTCATTGCCTCATTTCTATAGAGACTTACTCTCTATTGGTCCGTTAATGACTGTTGAGACACACCTGTACATTGAAGGATGAAAGTCACTTTAAACAATTGTATTTCATGCATGCTTGCAATCAATATTAATATCATTTAAGAATGTGTTTCACTCCATTCATTTACCAATATTAGCTTGGCAAAAGGAATTCATTCCTTGGACTTGGCTGATCTGAAAATGCAGGACTACCATCATTGGTTTATGAAAGGAGTTGCGCATTGGCTTGACATAGCACTGTTCAAGGCATTGCAAAGGATAGAGAAAGCAGTTGAACTGGATACTCTGGTACAAGTTGACTCTTCTGTGCTGTATAGTTCCTCAGCTGTTGATACCTTGGCCATATACTATCAAGTAAGTCATGAATAATATTATGTTTCCAAGACCTTATAGGTAGAGATGGGAAATTCGGTAAATTACTGAGGTATTTTTTGTAAATTTCCAACACCCCTGAAAATTACTGTAATAAATGGTAATTTTCAGAAAAGCTCTTTCTCAGAAAATTTCCTTCTCACGAAGAAACCATTGGAATGGGTGATATTATAAATTAAGTAACCAAAACGATTTTGTTTACATTGCGTCCCTGATTAATTCGATTAATTCAGAGTAAAATAACAAATGCATATTGCACAGGGGTATGTCTTTGGAACGAAAATTTCTCATGGTGTGACAAAAGAGAGGCAAATTGTGTACTGCTGCCAACTTTGTTATAATTTTTTAAATTAGTTATAATAGATGTCGTGATTTATTTGATACAAGCATTGGTATTTATATCTCAATGCTATTTGATTTCGTTTTAAGTCCTCTGATAAGTATTTGCAGCTCAAAACTTAAAATTACCTGAAAATTACGGTAATTTTCGAAAATTACCGTAATTTACCACGGTAATTTACCTCAATTGAAAATTACGGTAATTTACCAATCTCTGCTTATAGGTAGATTTGGAATTGAACAAGTGCAAATGAATCAGCTTTTTTTTAGACTTGATTAAAAATTTGATTTTTTTATTTATATAATTTCATTTATATTATACTATCCGTTTATTTACTTCTCTGAAATTGTCTCTGAAATTGTTCACTCTTTACTTTAAATTAACTTTTACTCTTTCATGGTGAGGATGTTATCCTATTTAGGTATTTTTTTAACTTGTATTTTTATTGATTGTCTTCCTTATTTATACTCTTTATCTTCCACCAGATCTTTGGCAGTATCATTTCAATTAACCAATACCTTCCTCTCAATAATTTGGTCCTTGATGATTTGCGTTAGGTGCTAATACAATGTTCCCATATTGAAATATGTATCTATGTAATTATTGCAACAATAAGTATGAGAAATATTGAGGATCAGAAAATGTTTAATTTAAGAAATGTTAAGAGGATAAAAAATTTACAACTTCTGTCGGTTCTGATAATGTGTGATCATGATTAAATTGAAGAAAAATGTGGTTCCGCAATGAAAAAGATAGGATTTACTTTTTTTCACTCCTTCATTCATAGTTGTATAGCATATTTCAGACACTCAAGAGATGTTAATTTCTTGTGATGGGGAAAAATGGGGAACATGCACTATTTTTTATAACTCTTTGAATGTGAAGTTTATTAGCTAAAATTTGCTTGACGAAATTTTCGCTGAAGAATTAAATTGCATTACGAAGATATTACTCATTGAAAATTGTACCTTTTCGGCAGCTTAAAAACACGACGTCAGCGCATGACGTCACGGCACGGTATCACTAAGGGCGTTGTTTATCTGTTTATGCGTGGAGGTAAGTTGTTAAATGAATACTTGGCGATTGCTTATGTATTTATCTCAACTGTTTATTGCAATAAACGATTGTATTTCAATTTTTTATTTACTTAGTATGGATGGTAACGAGCAAATCGTCCATTAATTACATAATGCCTGTTTAGTGCCCAAGAATTTCTACTATATCTATGCAACCGCTGGCTTTTTTAAGAAGAACTCCGCCATAAGGGAGTCAAGCAAAGGCAATTGTCGGAATGTGCTTCATTAAGTATTTTTTCAGTCATCGTTTCTTTCGAGAAACGGCTAAAAACCTCAAAACAATATATTCACTTCGTTTTCTTTTAAATATAAATGTCCAACTCCGTAGCAATATGGAACCTATACCGTGCAGTGACGTCAGAAGGCGTTTCAGGTCACGTGACTTTCGTCGATTTTAGGGAACATTTTAATATCATTTAATAATCTTTGTGGTAGGCGTGGAAAAATTTGGCTTATATATTTAAATTGGTGAGAAAATTTCGCATTAAGTACATCATTAATCTTCGAGAAACAAATTTCATGCATATTCCCCATTGTCTCCATTGAAACTTCTATTAAATGAAATACATCTAACATTTCTGATTCATGAGTTTATTATGCTTTTTTGTCGGTATTATAAATTATTCTTATGTTTTTTAACAGTAAATATCTTTAAACAACAATACTATTTTCTCATTTTCAGATAAAAATCTTTTGGAATCAGCTTTCCTGGCCAGATGTGGAAGGATCCTACTCATTTATTGCTAAGATCATTGATGTAAGGAATTATTTTCTTTGGGATGCTTATAGCGATAAAATCAGCTAATTGAATTAACATTCTAAACGTTTCTTTCAATGCTTACAGGATATTTGCCGTTGCTCTGTTTACTATGCTGATATAATGGCCAAGAAGGTGGATGGAATGGGAGAAACTGAAAATGCTTTTGAAAAGAAATTTGAGGTGACAAATGAGGTATGTCTTGTACCAAGCTCCAGAATATATACTAAATAAGCTTAAAAATGGAATAATATTTAATTAGACCTTAATATATATTAAGGTTTAATAATCATATGACATTAAAAAGGGACACACAAATGCTTGCTTGATATACAGAGCTGTAATCTTGCCTGAAATGTCTTCCTTTCGGTTCTATGGTATTATATTCATTGGTTGCGAGTTATCTGATAATCTTTTTGGGTTCTTCTACTGATTAGTGACTTGAACCTTCTCTGAACTTTTAGTAATGTTCTTTAACAGCTCTTTGGTATGAATTGGTGCAAATTATTACATTATCTTCCTTATTACTATAAGTGCTGTACTCTTACATTCTTAAACACCTCACTACATGTCAGTAATAGCTCTTAACCACATTGCTTGATCCTTTGATGTAGTCCACGAATAAACTAATGCCGTTATCATATTTGATTACGCTTTTCACTTCTTTCCTATTCTACAAATTACAATCAGCCATCCTCTTATCCAGGGTTTCCCTACATTTTTAATCTTTGTACCAAGTCTCAGGTTCAGAGAGATGTTCAGTTTTTTCGACTTTTATTTATGTGTGTCAGAAATATGTATGTTGAGAATGCCCCTATGTACAATATTGTATCAGAAGTTTAAATTGGAGAGCATATTGAGCCACCCAGTTGGTTTTGAAGTCCCACTAGCAGGTCACATGCCAACATTTGGGAAATGATGTTCTAACAATATTTATAAAACCTCTGGCATATCCTCATCCCTTTTCTCCCCATTCTGTAACCCATTCAGTTTCCCACAAATTAGATTTTGGTTTTAATTTATTTTACTTTTTCTCTTCTTCTTTATGCTCCACTTTGTATTCCATGCTGTAAATATAATGTAAAGGTTAAGCATTGAGATTGCATGTATTATATTTTAAACAAGTGCTTTTATGAACTGATGAGTAACTTCTTATTGCAGTGGTGTTTAGCCATAAATAACATTGGCTATATTCAGGAATCCTTGGCACCATTTGTTCAAGAATTGGGCACGGAGACTATGTTGAATAAACTTGCTGATTTTCGAAGTGAACTAGAAGCTGAACATTGCAAGGAAACATTAAAATTAGTCATCGAAAATGCTGAAGAAACAGTGGGGAACAAAATAGTTGATCTAATTCAGATGCTCACTGATAAGGTCAGTGCCATATATAATGCTATAATGCTGTATTTTTCAGTATTTATGTTCCTAAATTAATGTTATGTACCTTAGCTTCTGAAGTATATTCCAATTCAAGAAATATTTTCAATATTTTGAGGGAGGGAAAGAATTCCACTTCTTATTTGCTTGGGGACAGACAGAAATGGATTTTAGTCAACTTTTGACAAGATTATTTTTATTTTAAGTACTCATACTTAGTTATTTTAGAGCCTTTATTTATGTGTGCTTAGTTGCCTCTACTTTATCAATTGTATCTTCTTTCTACATATGTAGAATTTGCCCACCAATTTGAACAACCACGAGACAACTATTTTTTTGATTTCAAGTTTAAAGTCCCCTTATTTTGTTTAACCCTTTGCACTCTGATTTTTTTCTCCTTTAACCTTGAGTATTTGGAAAATATTTTTAACCCTTTTGCTCTAATAGCATTTATTTTTTTCCCTCTCAGAAAGCCCATGGCTAAATCTTAAAAAGATAAACCCTTCGTAAAAAGTGAATAACACACATTAACTTTCAGTGATCAGGATTTTGGAAAGTAATGCTTAACATTTCTTTCAAATTCCAGTTGGATGCCAAACAATATTAATTGAAAAAAACAAAAGAGAGCACCTTAACATTACGATGAAATGTGTATGTCAAGTAACACTGAATGCATGAGTTTGCTACCCCAAATAGCTCTATTGAGCCTCACTTAACAGACAAGTGCAAAGGGGTAAACTATAAAAAGAGACGTTTCAGGCGTTATATGGTGGAATAACATAATTAAATGAGTTTGGCAATTTTCCACAAAAAAATCTTTACTTCGACCGGTTTCGATGTGATACACCTGATGATGATGTATCACATCGAAACCGGTCGAAGTAAAGATTTTTTTGTGGAAAATTGCCAAACTCATTTAATTAAAAAGGGGTAAACTATAGTTGGCTTGAGGTCTTGAAGCTGTACTTGATTACGATGCCATTTCTTGTACGGGAGCACTTATTTTTTGGAGTCTCAGGATATGAGTATGAGGATATGCATTGGGAGTTTCTGAATTTCTGCCCTCTGCCTGTTTACTTGGTATTAATCAGAAAAAATGATTTATTGCTGTGAGTAGAGATTATTCTTGCATAATTTATTGAAAATCATTTATAAAGTGGTGCTTTAAATTCTCATTTCATTCAATACACTCCTCATTAATATTCTAAACACACATAATGGTTAAAATTTACACTGTGATTTTTCATGAAAGTTGTTTGTTTAGTGCTAATTATGTTGTATACTTTTTGTATTCAGTGGTTGTGTGTATCCCTTTCATAGTAACTTTCAGTAACAAAGAATGATATCAAGGAATTACCTGACAAGAAAAAACATCTAATATTTATTGCTGTGACTGGTTTAATTTTATGTTGTGATAACTACCTTTATTGTTGAAATGAGGAACTGAATTAAATATACCACAATAGTGAGGTAATGGACTTGTGCTTAGGCAGAAATAATAATAATAATAATAATAATAATAATACTTTTTATTACACCGTTAGCAAGTACATGCATGGTTTCGTCAAGAAATTTGGACAGGACATATACACACAAGAACTACAATGTCATCATATCAATATTAATGAACATATATGTACAAAGTTGTTCAAAATTACAATGTCATCATTACAAAAATAATGGACATATCTATACAAAGTTATTCACAAAGTTATTCAAATGGAGGTCCTTCCAAAAGATCTGACATAGTGATGAAATGTGCACATTTAAAATTGGGTAACTTATTTAAATTTAATTGTGGTAATATTAAACATATTTCATTTTCCACGAAATTGTCTCTTTCGTAGATGTCACCAGCAATACAGCGCTTTCTTCAAGAAGGAGCTGAGCTACTCAATCAGGAGAACAATACCTTGGACCGTCTCATGCAGTACCTGGATGACAATCTCATGACTCTTCACTCAAGTCTCAGCTCAGAAAATTTTGAGAGAACGTTGGACATCATTTGGGAGAAGGTGGAAGGGATACTGCTGGCAATGATTGAGAGTGGGGTTGAGGTAAATTTTAAATTAGTGAAATGAAATAATATGTGGATGCCCTCAGTTGGAATGTATATTTTTGATGTCATAAATTAAAAATTTTTTAAACAAAAATTAAAATGCATATGCAAAAATAAGTATGATAATCAAATTAAGGAGCACTGAATGCAACATTGTGTGCAAAAAAATGAGTGCCGTCAGAATGATAAAATAAACATCTTTACTAGCTCAGCATTGAAAGTGTTAATGATTCGAAAGGGGTGAAACATTAAGGTGTATCTATTCAAACTGGGTTGGGAGAGAGGATGAGTGGGAGAAGTATTGAGGGATGCATAATGAATCGAAATGTGAGTAAATCAGGTTTAATGGTAAAATGAACATTCGTGATGAACAAGTGTACCTCACCAAATGGTATATCTATGCCATCAGACCTGAATATATCAAAATTTTTCTCAATAAAAAAAATAGGTTCAATTGATTCAGCTTTCTGGTTTTACTTTACTTTAAATTTTTACCAGGTCATTTACTACATCAGTTATGGTCCTTGCACTTCAATTCAAATAAGTTTAGTTTAAGAAATAATTAGAGTTTTTACCTTATCCTGGGGTATTACAATACTCTTGCTCTCATTCCTGAAATTGTTAGGATAAAAAAGTGATGTTTTTCCCTCTCACATAATTGTTCTTAGAGCATGAATCTTCTTTGAAATGGTTATATTACAGCGGTTATTTAGTTAAAATTTTAATAATGACTCTGGTATTTACCCAAGTAACCTCTGCATTTGCACCAGAAAAATGATCATTAGCATTGATTTTTCAGAAACGTCGCCCTCCATCATTTTTCGCTAACTTGCATGAAACTTTGAGGATGCTACTCAGTTTCTTCCGGAGAGAAGAGCAGTGCTGCCAGATGCAGCAGCAGCAGGAGAACCATGTTGATGAAGATGGCTGTGAGGAGGGGCATGATGATCACAGCATGGTGAAGGGTAGGCGTGCTAGCAAGAAGAAGATTGAAATAATGGAATCTTTGCTGTCCTTGCACGGGATGGAGACGTGTGAACTAATCCATCAGTATCATCTGGAGAGGCTTGGGGAGCAGCTTCTGATTGAGGCAAATGGACAAGGATCTTCTTCCATCGGTCTCATCACTGTCCGGTTGCAATTTGTGGAAGACCTTCTGCGAATTGAGATCATGAATGCCCGTAACCTTAAACCAATGGATTCCAATGGTGAGCCACTATATGATCCACAAACATTTAGAATTTCAGTACAATCTCAGATATAAATGTAGGTTTTCAGTTTTTATTATGCAACTAGGTTGGAAAAGGATAAAAATTCTCAAAATGATGAAAATAAGTAGATTATGGTTTGTTTCAATGAATGATTGCTTTTGTTTGTAATAGCAATGAATGGTACTTCAGGTACCTAATGTATAGTAAGTTACTTCAAAGACTGGTTATAATAATACTTCAAGAGTGGGCTTAGGTCAATATGTATGGAGCAGGATGAGAATAATCCAAAACGTCTTTCCATGTATTACATATGACAAACTTACTCTTTTTACATATGCTATGTTAAATAATTTTTTCCCTGAACTACTACAAAATCAGCAAAAATGCCCAAATGCCAAATGCTAAAAGTACAATCCTATAGATAGATTGCTCCCCGTATTTCACTCAATTAGAGTTTAGATATCCACTTTTAGTATTACATATATTATTGCTGATGGGATTTGAACTCTGACCCATGTGGAATAGAGGGCTAAAACTCTAGCAACCATACAATCCCAATCTCCCCTTCAATAGTAAAGCACTAGCATTGTTCCCACTCATATGGCCTTTGTGGCTTAAATTTTTTCATTCTTAATGTGACTTCTTTGTAAACAACCTTAAGAGTTAAAGCTGAAGGTTTGCATGGTTGGTAAGGGTAGAGCTTACCAGGTACTTAAACATAGTGTCATCTAAAAATCACACATCAGGGAAGTGAGCCAGATTCCTTTCCCAGTGACATCAGAGATGGGTAAATTACCGTAATTTTCAATTGAAGTAAATTATCGTGGTAAATTACAGTAATTTTCGAAAATTACTGTAATTTTCAGGTAATTTTAAGTTTTGAGCTGCAAATACTTATCAAGGGCTTAAAATGAAATCAAATAGCATTGAGATATAAATACCAACGCTTGTATCAAATAAATGACTACATTTATCTATTATAACTAATTTAAAAAATTATAACAAAGTTGGCAGCAGTACACAATTTGCCTCTCTTTTGTCACACCATGAGAAATTTTCGTTCCAAAGACATACCTCTGTGCAACATGCATTTGTTATTTTACTCTTGAATTAATTGGAATTACTTAATCATGGACACAATGTAAACAAAATCGTTTTAGCTTCTTAATTTATAATATCACCCATTCCAATGGTTTCTTTGTGAGGAAGAAGTTTTCTGAAAAAGAACTTTTCTGAAAATTACTGTTTATTACGGTAATTTTCAGGGGTGTTGGTAAATTAGGAAAAATACCACGGTAATTTACCAAGTTGCCCATCTCTAGTGACATCTGTGGTTTTCCTTGCAAGATCCAGAATTCAGGAAATTGCTCAGCTTTGTTTTGACAGGACATGTCCAAAAAGCCTCTCCTGGATTTGAGCCTGGGACATGCGTTCATTTTCCTGATGTTCAAATGGCCTGATGCCTGATAGTAAAATTTTCATCAATTTTTTCCGATAAAAATTGGATACAACTTTGGAGTTTGACCGTGTGACAGGGTGGAATTGTATCCAAATGGATTTGGGTCTTTTTTGGGAATCTGGGAAATTGGGAAACTTTTGTATACAAACTTTTGGTCCAAACAGAACTTGCTCTAAATTTTCATCCAATTGTATGAAACAAACCACTGTCATGCTTCCAAAAAAAGTGAGTATCCCCTATGAAAAAATTGTATACAAAATGTATGATTTGTATACAGCGGATTGTATACAGAAAGCCTGCAGGCTGTATACAGAGCATACAAATTTGGCCCAAAACAATTTTTATACAAAATGTATACAATGTATGCAATAAGTATACAAAACGTATTAATTGTGTACTTTTAATACAAGATGTATGGAAAGCAAACAAAATGTATGCAAAGCATTCAAAATGTATACAAAGCATACAATACCCATACAAATTTGGCCCTAAACAATTTGTGTAAAACATTTACACTTTCTACCCATACAAAATTTGCGAATAAAATTAAAAGGACTTTTAAGGAAAAAAATGACTTCAATGCAAAAGAGTGATTTAATTGAAAAAATTATTGAAACAATATTGTTTGCTTCCACAAAGTGACGGCTACAAACAATAATCGTCATAATATAACTTTCAGGAACAACTTGAAAGCACCGCGTACGATTTTAAACAAAAACAGCTTTATACCTATTTTAATATTTCCTGGAACTACTTCAAATTTCAATGATTGCATTCACTTGCCTATGTAACACACATTTGAAATAACATTCCACATTTCAGGCACTATCCAACGCGACTTAAGTCACACCACATGGCATATGGGAATCAATAGCTGCAATCGAGCTTGCTTCTTGCACAACACTAATTTTTCAAAGGTTTATCTGGGTATTCAGTAACCAAGGGTCTTTGAAAAGAATAATGGTCCACTCAAAATTAAAAGTAGATATTTTGAAGAGGGAGTTCTTTGAAATCTCATCGAAAGTCGTGACTGCACTGAGGTAGACACTAATACACAAAAAGTTTCACACTCATTACAAAGTTGATTTGAATCTTCATTAGGTCATTCCTAATGTCCCAATACGTTAATGGTATAACACGTGCCTGTAAAAAGAAATAAAGTCACTACTTGTGTTAAGAATTCAATCAAGACTACACGGAAGGCAGATCAAAACTGACAAAGTCGAGAATTTTCTTCAGCAGTCTCGCTTTGTAAAGACAAAATTACTCACCGTACATTATTCGTCCATTCCAGTTTTAAAGTAAGCTTCTTTGGTGACGAACTTCATAAAAACGCTATGCTTCGAGATCAATTTCATTCCAGTTGCTTGCCTCCGAGTTCACTTTACATGATCAATTAATAATAATTCACAACTACGAACCGAAAAACGCAAATCACAACCGCCATTTTGAATGTAGAATTCGATTGGATTAGCATTGCGATTATATCGATATAGTCGATACCTTTCACAGCCGCGAACTATGAAATGAATATTCCGGTTAAAGCTATTCGTGTGCACCAAAGTTGTAATTTATCGTTCATGATAGTGCTCTAATTAAAAACATAAGTTTTCTAAACTGTAGTGCGTTTGAACGTATATACTTTGAATTTCATCATTGGAAATTAAAACGCAATAGTTAACCTGTTGAGTTGACATGGAGTTTTTGATCCTAGAATTTTAATTCTCGTATTAATATAATAAGTAAGCAATGGTTTTAAGTTTAACTAGAACTGAATTGCCAGTCCGTACTGAATTTTTTTAATGATTGTCACGGAGGTGAAAATTTAGTTTTTTGGCACATCGGCAAGTCACCCCCGCTCATGTGGCCATTATATGATTTCCAAGAACTCAAAATGAAACATCGGGCCACCATCGTACCGATGTCGGCAATGCTACTTGAATCTGGTGTTGGCCCAATGTCGGCAAACCATAGCCGATGTCGGCTTGGAGTCGGCTTAGGTTGGCCGACTTTGCCGACACAAAGCCAACATTGGGCCAACACCGGTAGTTGATGATGCCTGGGAATACAAAATGAACACAATAAGACAGCACTATACAATTCTTATGCGGTATTAAACCCCTCTGCATTTACAATGGCCTTCAACTTTCTTATTTCGTTTAACCTACGGCCCATGGCCGAAACAAGCTAGGCAGGTCTTGTGTTGGCCGCCCTTTCTCCACATTGACTAGGAGCACAATAACATAAATTACATAAAAGAGAATGTATAACTTTTTCATACAAGGAGCATATTTAATTCTCTGTATAAATTCTGTTTACAATGTTTACATTTTATACTGAGCATGAATTTTGTGTACAGAGTATATTTTCAATACATTTTCTATACAATGTGCACATTCTTAAAAGAAATTGTATGCATTGTATAGAATGTACAGAATGTATACAGCCCTATGAAATGCATACAACAGTATGAAATATGTATACATTGTATACAACCCGTCTGCTTTCTGTACACAATATTTTCGTATGGGATTGTACTCCACTTTTATATAGAGTGATTTGATTAGAGTGTTGTGATCACAGAACAGATGAAACTGACATATTTATGAAGCCCTAAGGCAGTTATTGTACTTATTCAGTTGTGGAAAAAATGAGATTATGTACGATATGGTACTGTCAGTACCTATTGCATGATTTGTTTCCATAAACTTAATTCAATTTATGCACCGCTTCTTATCTGAAGTTACAATTGTTGAGGTTTATTTGCATTTGGTTGTGGTGGCCATTTTCATTGTTTACTATGTTCTCCTATCTCATTGGTTCTTCTGTTTTCGACCAAAACATTGCTCAGTGGGACACCCCTTTTCTGTTTCATCAAAAAAATTGGGTGGAACAATTTGGACAAAACTTTTGGACCAAAAAATTTGATGAAAATTTGACCTGTGGGACACCAGCTTAATGTTTATTTTCCACAAATGTACTAACCTGTCATTGTGTGAAATGTTTTTTCTTTCCAGGGTCATGTGATCCTTTTGTGAGGATACACATGCTTCCAGAAGAAAAGTTTACGGGAATCAATAAGCCCCGTACAAAAACGCACAAGAAAACTCTCTTTCCATTATTTGATGAAGTATTTACAATGTAAGTATAAAGCATGTGAGGATAAACTCAAAGCATGAGAAATTTGTCATTATTGTGAAACAGTTATTTAATGCAGCTTATCCCTTTGCACTCCAGTGGGACCAAACTCTCGACTGTTGGCTCACTTATTTATCTAACCCCTCTGGACAGAGATGTTTAAAATCTCATAGAGTTCCCATTGATTCATTGAGGCAACTAAGCCCAATGTTTGTCTTGTCTAGCACATTACATTTTCATTTTTTTCATTTCCAAAAGTATTTTCAAAAAGCATTTTCCAAAAAGTAAAAGTGTATTTTTAAGTTTTCAGTACTTATTATTGTGATTATTTATAGCTCCTTGCCTAGTAATTACACTTTTTTTTAAGGGCATATCATTTTATTTTATTGGACACTAAAAGTTATTATGTTTTTATGGATCTGTACACACTTCTTTCTTCTCAACTTCTTTCAAAGATGCCAAGAATAAAAAATCTTTTTATTCATAAAATCCCTGACAATTGGGAAGTTTAACTGATTGGCTTAAAGAGACGGCGATTCACTGGCTGGCTGAACTTGGCCTTCCGTCAAAGAGCCGGCGAATCGCTGGGTACCTCAATTTATTTATAAAATTCTTTTTATCATTCAAAGAAAATCCATGATAAGGGCTGTAAAATGTTTATGATCGATCAAAAATAAATACAAAATATCATTTCAATACAAAAAATAGTGAAATAAGAGGCAAAAAAGGAGTAAAAAATACTAAGCTAATGGGTTAACTGATCAGTACAACTTATTCATTTTCCCCTCACAGACCAATGTCATCAGATCAGCAGCAAACGAAAGATGGACTGGTACATTTTGTGGTCAAAGATTATGATATGCTAAGTGCCAATGAATTCATTGCTGAGGCATATATTCCATTCTCAAAGATACCATCAACAGATATGACCACTGGCTTGGAGAATTTGCCTCAAGTGCACCTTGCTCTCACAAGGCCTACAAATCCAGGCAAGTATTCTGATAATCATTTTGTCAATTTTAATTAAATGGTGTGAATTTCATGAATAATATTTCTGATTGATGAATCAAATGGCAATGTTCATGGGGAATTCAAAATATAGGTGGGATTCTTTATGTGATAGCATTGCAGATCATGAATGACATATATATTTAAAAAAGTAAATATGACCATTTCAAATTGAAAAAACTCATAACTTTCCGCACACAATATATTTGACAATGTAACCAACCGTGGTCGGTTAAGTTTCCATGCAAAGTTACAAGTGTTTTCAATTTGTAATGGACGTCAAATACTTCCTCAAAGTTCAGCCTGATACACTTTTATATGCAAGTAATTTATGACTTGGTGCTTTCCCAGCAAATGCATATGCTAGGTGAAAATTTATCAAAATTTTCACTTGGTCATGTTCTTCATTTTCTCCTCTAACATTTCGATAAGTAACCCGCCCATCATCTTCAGGAATCCTGGGATGTGAGTTGTCATTCTGATGCAACTACTCACCTTATATCTTGCTGTGTGGTCAGGTGACATATGATTGATTTTTTAAAGAAGCCATTCAACTCGGGCCATAACCTTAGCAAAACATTGGTGCAATTCATTAAACGTGTATGTAAAATAGCTGAGAATGGCCAACCAATTGGGAGATGCCATGAGAGCAACTGTGCAGCTGACCAATCAAGCATCATCTGACCTCCAGACAGCAAGATATAAGACAAGTAGTTTCATAAGAAAGGCAATTCGGGTTCCAAGGTCCCTGAAGATAACGGGTGAGTCACTTGCCAAAACATTGGAGGAGAAAATGAAGAACCTGACATGGAGGAAATCCTAAGGAATTTTTACTTCAAAAACAGTAGGTAGTTGAAATTCAGGAGTCTTGTCCCAAGTATTTTCTGGGTTTTTTGCCTGTATCATAATGGATGTTACACTATATATATCATTTTCCTTCAAAGGAAAACACTGAAAATGGTTATGAATAACATGTATTTTGAAAAAATTAATACTCATTTAATTTCCATGAATTATTCACTGATAAGATCACAGGCTTTCCCGGCGTACGCTTGAAGTGAAGGCTATTCGGGTGCTCCACCGGGTCAAATTCTCCATCGCTGCCGACGTTTCAAGGAACGAGTCGTTCCCCATCCTCAGGGCTTACGAGGATGGGGAACGACTCGTTCCTTGAAACATCGGCAGCGATGGAGAATTTGACCCGGTGGAGCACCCGAATAGCCTTCACTTCATTCACTGATAATATTAGTGGTTAAGTATCTAGAAATCCATATTGAGTGGTATTATTGATGAAGGAGATTGAGATATATATGTATGTACAATAAATGATGTTTATGCCCAAGTCCACCCAGAGAGCACAAGGTCGGCAGTATACCTACTTAATGTAAAGGGGAATCAGGTGTGGTGGCAATAGTAATGGCCTCCCATCCTGAGGGTATAGGTTAGAATCCCATCACAGGTGGATTTTTTATTGGTGTGCCAGTCCCTACTTGAATAGGTATACTGCAAACTTTGTACTCTAAGGGTAGCTAAGCTTTTAATAAGCCTCTTGAGAGTGAAGATTGATTTGTTATTTTTCTCCAGATTCCAAAGTCCTCCAGGCATTGGAGCACCGGCATGGCGATAAGTTGGCACGAGACTTTTACAAGAGCAAGAAGTCATTATTTTCTCATTAAAAAGGTAGTGGTGAGCATTTGGGCAGCTGTAGAAGAAATAGACAGCAATGTAACATAAGTAAAGTGAACAAAGTATGAATTCGTTATTGCCTGTGATTGTGGTCACAAACTGCAAGGAATGTGTGAGGCAGCTTAGTGATTCCCGAATCTATTTATCCACATACAAAAGGCTGAAAGTAATGAGTTGGATTAATGTTGCAGCGTATGAATGTAGTGTTTGATATATTTTCATAATGTTCTTACTTTTTCAGCTTCATTGAGAAAAATGAATATTTCAAGTAATAATTCTTGCTGTTGTAGGTCTTAATGTTCCTTGATGAAAATTACAATTTTCATGCCATCATTTATTTGGATTAAATTTTCAATCCAGCTTTCTTAAATTTTTTATAATGGGATATTTCTATTGTCAGTACTTCAACATGAACGGGATGCCCTGTAATTGGTGCTATTTAAGAAAATGCAGGTGATGAATAAAAGGCAGCTTTTGATCATTGTATATAATCATTACTTTTTTGAACATTCATGGATAAGACTTTTCCATAATTCATAATTGATTAAGAATCATATTGTATACTGAGATTTTGCTATCATATTTTAATAAAATTTATGAAAGATATTTAAAATGGCAGATTTGTATTCCAAGCATATTTATGTAGTTGAGAATTCATTCAATCATTTTCTGAGTGGTGGCAATGAAATGAAATGCCAGTGAAAATTTATGTCATGAATAGCCATAAAAAAGGCAGTAATTTATGAAATTAATCAATGCCTTTCCACATGCAAGCTATTCTTTAATGTTTCAAATCTGTAAAATGTTATTTTTATGGATAAAATAAATCAAGTATTTTATATGAAAGTTACATAGAATTTCTGACCCCAGGCATCCCAAGCACTCCCCCCTGATGAATTCTTTGCATATAGAAACATGATGTGTATGAGGTAAGTAATTAGGTCATTTACCTAGATGATACCATTGCAGGTGAGTGTAAGGATATTGTTGCGTAAAATGATGTTGCTAGCTAATATTATTTCTGGGAATTTCTATCATATCCATAGTTTTTTTGACAACAGTTTCACCCCTCATCCTGGGAGCATCTTCAGGTTGAAAAGGCATTTTTGTAATTACTTTGTACTTTTGTATTTACATAAAATATCTTTTTGTTTACCCAAGGATGAGGGTATTAATTACCAAAAATGACTTTTTGACGTGAAGATGCCCCACAATAAGGGGTGAAACTGTCATAAAATATTACAAATGCAATGAAAACTCCCAGAAATATTATTCTTGTGTCTGTAATGACTCACGACACAACATCTTCTGCACCTGGGCTCCCAGGCTCACTGCGAGAAGGCCCCGGGTGCCGAGTGGGAACAGTTCAAGCATTGACACCACAGGAATTGGCCGCACACGGCAAATATTAAGCTATTAATTATGCATCACAGAAGCCTTAGAAGTGATGTTATTTCTCTTTTATTCCATCTCCTCTGTGCACCATGTATTTGTCCTTAATCTTGCCTACTGGGCTGACTGACTTAGTAGAAACATTTGGCATTGACAGTATGTTAACAATGGAAAAACTCATTACAAGTTGTAGCAAAAGTGCTGCCAGTGATTAAAAAACTCTTGAGCAAAATGCTACTATATTGTACACTGGAGATTAATGACTTTTGAGAAAGTTTATATTTACAGAGCTAGAAAAAAAGAAGGAACGAGAAATGCACTTTGTTCATTGGAGAATATTTGCCATCCCAAGCTTACTCAAGCTTAGAGTGGAAATCATTAATGAATGAAATACATATAAGGAATGGTTCAACGTAAACTTAACCTTTTTATGAATATTACAAAATTTGTATAAAAAATGCACCTATCTCTCAGTGAAAGCTTAATTCTTTTCCATGGACAGAGTCAAAAGAGGAAGACCAAAATAAGTGGGATGTAGGAGATCTGATTGGAGCAAAGTAGAAGAAATAAAAGGAGTTGGTCGACATATACATGAAATGAAGATGAGGGGAGACAGTTGAGGAAATATAGGGAAAAATGAAGGCACAGAGAAGAATGACAGAAGAAAAAAACACATAAGTGGATGGAAAAGGAATCAAGAAACCGTGGGTAACAACATATGTGATGAAGACAATTTAGGAGAACAAAACGGAAAAATGTAAATACAGAGGTAGGTAAGCAAAACACTTTATAAGAAAATAAATAAACTAAGGTGAGAAAGAGAGTGGAGAGAAAGTCGTTGAGGTGGAAATGTGAAGAAATGGACAGCCTACGGGGAGGAGAAGCAATCACCTTTCACTCAAAGGTTAGAATGTTTCCGAGATATTAAGAATTGCAAACAGTTAGGTGTAGCAAGAACAGGATGGGTAATTTAGCAATGGGACCAGAAAACATTCAACGTAGGTGGAAGGAATACGTGGAATTACTGAACGATAGTGCAAAAAATCCGAGGAGATTTTTATGGACTCACTATCACTTTCTTCTAGATAGACATCCTCACTCAACAGTAGACACATCCGTTCATAAATAATCGACCAAAAAACAACTATAACCCCATTATGGAAGCTTCCACCTGAACAAGACCAATCTGTCCATCACCTGCTCTCTCTCCTTTCGTGGTCACCTAATCAGGAGCACTAAAGAGAAACCAAATAGCTATCTAATCAATCTCTCTTACCAAATGTGGTTATCCAGATGCGCTCTTAAAAAAACGCATTCTACCCTCCTCATTCAAATTCTCACCCCGAAAAATAGAAGAATCCAAAACACGGTGAACTATACACTACATTTTTCCCTGGTACTCAAAACTCCTTAAAGAGCTCTCCCCAATCCTCATCTCCAATGCCACCACAGATTTCCTCGGTAAATGAGAGCGAAAGGGTTACATCGTTCAAACGTTTATCACGCAAAAACAATGTGAGGTGCCGACTTAATTCCTACTGCGTAACATAGAGGAAGGATGACTGTACATTTTGACATAAATTTCACCGCTGGTAAAGCATTATTTCCTAAGATATAATACTTACAATTGCATCATTTTTCGCCTGAAAATCGATGGTTTCGACGCAAATTTTAGCTTACCACTCGCCGCACCAAAGCATTGGAGTCCGCACCATAAAAATGGCAACCATATGGATCCACTGATAGCCTTACACTCCCCCCCCCCCCCCCCCCTCGGCCTTAGCATTAATCATTATTATAATAATATTCACTCCTGTTCCTCCTATCCATCACCCCATCTCCGTCTCTATCTTACGCTTTCTCTCCTCACCCCTCCAGCTTCCGGTCCAGAAACCGCGGTGGGCAATAAGATAGTGGAGTCAGAACAATCCGATTACCCTAGCATCTCCAGACCTTTCTCCCACCACTTCCCACGCCACTGCCCGTGCAAAAGAACATCCAAGGTACGCTTGCTAGGCAGCCTCATCTCAGAAAGAAGTCTAGATGACGGGTTGGACACACCTGAGATGTCGGGTTTACAATTAATTCGGCTAATTGTAATTAGCCGAAGTCCGTGTGTTACGTCTCTCCTTTTGTGTTCCTCTCGTTCTCGTCTCGCGTGCTGGACAGTTCCTCGGCAAGCAGTCTTCCCACTGCATTTTGGTTTCGTCTCAATCCGTACCTTACGACAGGTGGGGAGGGTGCTGGCAGAATCGGTGGGGAAACTGGTGAATGTAGATAACGATCCTCCACTGCCAAGCGGCAGCAGGCCCCATTCGACATCGGTCGCCGCCTTTACTCCTTCCAAGTCCTTCCCTTTCTTGCAACCACCCTCATTCCCAATCCAAATCCCTCCCCCTCTTCCATACGCCTTTGTGATCCCCCTCTTACTGCTGATCCTTGCACTGTCGCTCCTACTCTTGCCCCCCTCACTCCCGCTCTCTCCTACTTCCCCTCCTGCGTCTTATCGCCTGCCTGATTTTTCAATGCCACGCAGGTATGCGGGTCTCATTCATTCGTTCTGTTCGAGCCGTAGAGACGCACTGGTAACTCTGACGGGAGCGTGAACTAGCTTGGATTTCCGTCGTGGATGGATCCTCGAAGAGGTTGAGCTTTGTTTTCCACCAAGTAGATAACGAGATTTTTCCTTGTCATGATTTTCCTATTCTAACTTGGCTGTCTTTGTAACGTGAATTTGCGTTCAGGGGTTATTTTTCATGGTGATTTTTCACCGTTTAATTCATAATTGCTCACAATTTAAGTTTCTCATCTCTTCGGGAAATGGCCGTTTTTATGCTATCCTTTCCAATTTGGAGTTGAAGCCAAGATGACACATTCATTCAACGTGATTACCGTGATAAGTCTTATTTATAATATTGTGCATCTTAGCGGCGCAATTCGATTACCACCTACTCATTTTATGATCAGATGTAAAATGTTTTCTTCAATATCGTTTTGTATTACAGGTGAATACAGAGCAGCGACGTTTAATCGTCTAAGTCCGATGCTAAACGGGTGCGAGGTGAGAATTCAGGCAGGTAAGTCAAATGCTCTCACAGAATGTCTCGGGAGATTTTTCCATGCTCTACAATGCTTTAGTCATTTGTTATTGTTTTTCTTTCGCTGTTATTCTTCATCCGCATTTTTCTTCTCAAAGGCAATCGAAGTACCTTTCCACTCTCTTACCTGGATGGCCGTTTTGTAATACCCTTTATACCTGGAAGTTATTTTCAATTAGGTGACATTTCATCTGCGATGCCTAGTCGTAACCTCCGTTATTCGTACTTAAAATTTATCTTATTATGTATGTATATTCGTAGTGTAATGGTACCTAGTGCCATATTTTCGTAGTCTTTCGGATTAAAAATTTTCTTTCCTTCTTCATTACAGGCGAATGCCGAGCCGCTGTCTTCGTTACTGCCGCCTGACCGAGGTCTTTGCTTCTTGATTTATTATAATATTTTCTTTGCTTTTTGATCACTCTGGTGATCAGCTCCGCTGTTGATCCTGTTTGATGGAAGTTAGCTTCCGAGGCAGTTCAGACGCGAGGAAGCTTGAGCAGCGTCGTCGTCTTTTCTTCGTTCTTTCGTCATCGTGTTCGTGAGTACATTTTTGTCTATTAGCGTACCTATTTAAAATTATTTTACGGCATGGAAGATTTTTATGTCGTTAGGAATACATGCAGTGCCTTTAGAGTAGTCACATTCGTTAGGAAAGTGAACTTGGGAATGTGCATATTCGGTTGTGGGGTGGTTGTATAGACGCGATATAAAGGAAAGATTTTACTGGCGTGTTCTTGGATATCAATAGTTTTCCATGAAGGAATTATTCTCTTTACGATAGCTGGAGATGTTTATTAGATTTTTGGTCAAGCGCGATGAAAGAATCGTGAATATGTTTGGAATGGAACGGAAAGGTGGAATTCGCATAGCTTCGTGTGCGATTATTGTCCAGTTTATTAGATCCTTTTTTCACTCTTCTAGTAATTTCATTTATCCACTGCAGGTTTTTCTCATGAGGATGAATTTACTCGATAAGTATCTGGACGAGTAAACTTAGTGGGCGATTCCAAGGCGTCGATGGACAGATGTCATGTAGGGCCATTCGTAATGGAATTGGATGTTCTGTTGGATTGCATGCGACTTGCCACTTTGTTATAAGAATTGCTAAACGCGTTCAAATAACTCTGGACCAAACTACAAAATTTAAGGGGACTTAATATTTTCTGTTGTCGGGAAGAAGTAGTAGAGTATCCTCCGCATCCACAAATCAGAAAATGCGCCTATTTTTCTGCGTCACTTACCATTGGTTTGCTTTCGTGAAAGTCCGTTTTTGGGCCATGAAAAAACCTCTATTAGACTCTTCAGCAGTTTTTTCTTGACATCTGCTTCATTATTTTAAAAAGAGTTCTCTTAAAAGCAGACGGTTCTTTCGACTGGGTATCTTTCCTCCGATCTTCGAAGGTGCTATAGGTACTCTTATTCAGGGGCAGACTAGACGTCTGGTTTTGGGGGTCGGGGCGGTCACCAGTCTTGCTCTTCTCACCCCTCCCCTCTCCCATGAAAAAAGTCTATCGATGTGTATCATTGAAATCATTGTTTGGGGGAGGCAACCGCCCACCCCCTGGCAGGCCCGGTGACGAGATTCTCGGGCCCCTGGGCAACTGAGTGGTCCGGGCCCCCTAATTCCCGGCAAACCCCCCTCACTCATTTTAGACCAGAACTGCGAACTTTCAGGTTATTTTATAACCAAGAATTACCTGATTATCAGCTTTTTCTGTAGAAGAAACTTGAACACTGTTGTACGTTATGTTTTGATTTACTATAAATTATACCTTTTATGTAAAATATACATATGTCAGTGGAATGGGATGGGGGAACAATTTCAAAATGAAAACTTTTTGACAATGTAACACACTATACACTTTTATTTTACAGTAATCAAAACTAGGACTTACTTGAACTTGAACATTTTATAAAAAGTCATAATAAAACGTACTTTTTATTTTTTTTCACAATTGGCATATACACAAGTACTCCCATCTTTTCGGAGATATTTATATCACCCCCAAATTAAAATGAATGCAAAGAGTATTAACTTCTACTAAGCTTTGCTTTCACTACAACTCTCTCAATCAAAAATAACAGCAGGATGTGAGTAAAAATAATGTAAAATAAGTTTTGACGAACAGAATATATTTTGTTGTGACTCAATATTAAGCTATTTTCGATAATTTGTTTCCTTCCTGTGTGAATAATTCAAGTAAAGTAGAAACTAAAGTTTTCCTAGATGAATAAAGTCTAATGTGACGTATAAATCAGGGATATGCATATTGTGACGCAGGGAAAATGAAAGATTTGAGTAGATTTTCTCGTTTGCGGTGTCCAAAACCTACCTTTCTGCATGAACCTCCTAGTAGGGTCAAATGCTTGGACTGCTGGGGCGAAGGGGCAAATAAAGAAAAGAAGTCCTTGATAGGGTCTCTCTGGAACGTAAAATAATATTTCATGTGAAAAGCAGAGGAATTTGAAGGCTTTGAGGGTGTGAATGAGAAGTTTGCTTTTGAGGGGAGAAACCTTGAACGCGATTTCGCGTACACTTTAAGACCTTAT
Source organism: Platycnemis pennipes (assembly GCA_933228895.1). Classification (NCBI taxonomy): domain Eukaryota; kingdom Metazoa; phylum Arthropoda; class Insecta; order Odonata; family Platycnemididae; genus Platycnemis; species Platycnemis pennipes. Next base: position 90,249,551 of record OW121850.1, on the reverse strand, counting down.
TATTTCTATATCCCCATGATTTTATACGTGTAGAGCCCGTGGCGATCGATAGCAATGCACTTATATTAAAAAAGGGGAATAAGAAGCGTTATGTTCCTTATGGCTTGAAAAAACTTATTCGCGTCACGGCATTTCCAGCTCCTGGCATGAGTATCAGGCTCCGGACACACGTACGAAAAATCAAATGTAATTTTTGGCGTCCGAACGAATTTTCTTTATTTCAGATCTGCCTTTAGAAAGCTTCAACAATTGATTTAACATGAGTCAGTTGACAGGCACTTTCGTAACATGCTGGATATTTACTATAGCGTCTTGTTACGTAATATCACCTTATTTTAGGAAAAAAATTCCCAAAGTTAAGCACAGTTAAATAAAAAAGTGGTTCCAACAGACCTTGTAGTTTTTATCCGACCAAATTCCTCCCACAGCGTCACCCTCAACTTAAATAGGAAGATTTTTGTAGAAAACTGAAGTCGAGTGTAATGGTGGCGTGTACTCGGAACCGAAATAGCAATTTTTTTGTACACGAAATTGTTAGATGGAAACGAAAAACGAATTTTAGTGAAAAAATTAATCTTCTAACCACAACTATTCACTCATAAATCAAAAATTAAAATAAGCAAAAGGTGAGGCTCACGGAAGAAGCTACTTTGATATCATTGACATCAATTTCCGCCCGTCCCTGTCTTCTTTTAGGGGAAGGGAAGGGAGTGGAGGGGGGTTCTCGGAAGGTCTGCTCGCAAAGATTGTCGCAATCGCTCCAATTGGCAGAGTCAGCTTTGTCCCCCCCCTTTGCAATAAGGCGAGGTAGCTTCGCACGCCTAGTTGTGATTGGATGAATTCAATTACGTCAGAGGTTGCACCACGCCCACTTTTCCGAAAGGGTTAAAAACATCAGTTTTTTCGCTACTTATAACTCGAGAAATAATTGAAGAATAAAAAAACGGAAAATACTTGTCTTTTTATTTTACAAACTCTGTCAGATCCGGCAATAAAAAAATATGGTAAACGACCGCATGTTGGAATTTTGGTTATGTTTGTGCCCCTGTATCTTGGTAACGGGGACAGAACATGACCAATGGTATTCCATTCTTTGGTTGCCAATCAATTATGAGTATTTGTACCAAGTTTCATGATTCTCTCTCTAAATAAGCCATTTAGGAATTTTGCCAAGCTTTTTTCGATTTCAGCCCACTGTGCTCGGTTCAAATTTTCCTTCCTCTCCTTTCTATTAACAAACCACGCAAAATCATGACATTGTGTGCGTGGGAATTGAGCTTATATAAGTAAAACAAGAAAACAAATTTAGAAAAGTATTAAAAGGATAAATTATGCATCATGTGTAAGAATAACTTTCTGAAATGTGTTTTGTCATAAAATTTTAAATATAAAATATTTTATAGTTTCTTTTTTTCATTTTACCCGGGAGGCTAGGTTGGGGGGCCCCTGTGCATGGGCGCTCATATGTACAATACCAATGGCACAACACTAGAATGTGTAACTTGCTACTGCTAATCTGTAACTTTGACTGTAGAATATGTGATTATTTACGGTCTACTAACAAGTAAACAATAGACTTAGGTGGGGGAACAGGTTTCTTATCGTTCAGGATATGACATGTCGCTGAGTGTCGAATGTTCTCGGCAAAGGGAGGGAAGGTGAGTGTCGACACATCACCCCAAAACTCTCGATGGCCACAACAACAATGCTAACGTCATACTTCTCTATTGCACACTGAAACACGCTCCACCTTATTTGTTTTTTCACTTTTTGGACAACAACATTTTTATTCCTTTTGGCATTTAAATTTATTCATACTTTAACTTTTTTATTTCCAATTGATGTTTTTGGCCTGGGCCCCCTGATGGCCCGGGCCCCTGGGCATTTGACCCCTTTGCCCCCCCTTGTCGCTGGCCCTGCCCCCTGGATCAACCCCTGCCCGTATTTATGTAGCATGTTATCTTAATTCATATTTTTCCAGCTAGCACAGGAATAATGGCCACATTCTGGCCGTACTGTGGGCTAACTCTGGCAGTTATGGCTATGGCTAGCCACAATCTTCCCACACTATGGCCGAATTGTGGATCATGTTCGGCTGGCTAAACAAATCCAGCCATATTGAGTTTTTTTTAAGTTTGATTGGCCACATTCATGTATTTTATCTTCAGATTCTCCAAATGTTTTGAAACTGATTTCCACTATTTTCCAGCTGAGGAATTTAATTAACTAAAGAAAGCAATTTGAATATGGTTTCCCTTGGTTACCAAAGGCAGCTCTGTCTCTGAAACATTTCTGAATTGTCCAAAATTTATCTTTCAATTTATTTGAGTTAAAAATTCTTTGCTTTTCTCCTGTGATGATATGTTACAACACATCATTTTAAACTATATCACATTTTCTCTAATATTTACCTTGACTACATAATTTTATAGGAATAGATACCTATGTAAAGTTACTTCACCCTACCTATGAAGGACTTAGGTAGCTAGAATTTCCCCACAGGGATTTTCAATAGGGTTCCACCTTCTGTGATGAATTGGGATGAAATCCTACATAAGAACACACATTAACTTCTGAAATAGTAAAGGGCAACATATTCTGTGAATAACTAGAATAGATAATATCATCAGAGTGATATTAAAGTAGGTAATCATTGTTTTCCACCAAGCATTTATAAATGGATTAGTTGCTTTGATGGTAGACAAGCAGAAGTTAACCCACCAGCCATGCTCTAGTGTAGGGTAATGTCATTACTATAATGAATGAAGATGTTATCCTAATATTTTGTAGCAAAATTTAATCTGACCATTGAATAGGAGTGATCTCACCAATGATACTTCTAACAGAGCTTATCTTTTAGAGGTTGTCGAGGGAGAATGAAAATTCATTTCAACTTTGAAGTAAAAAATTACACTTCTAGATAGACTTCTGTGAAAATGAATAATAATATTATAAATGGCCTTGGCCCTCTGTGGGTTCAGTTAATATGGTAAATAATTATTTGTATGAAATGAAAAATAATTTGTTATTTTGTAAGCTTTGGAGTAAAACTGTGGCCTCATTCTGGCCAGCCGGAGTGTGGCCACACTTAGTTTGTCCCGAGTGTGGTCAGGGGGCCAAAACCATAATTGCCCCATTATGGCCATCCACAGCATGGCCATAAGTGCTTACCACAATGTGGCCAGAACATGGCCATGTTGGCTGGTTTGGAAAATTTCATTAGTTCCGTTTCTAAATGAAGAAGGATCTGGTGCTTTCCCGCCATATGGACTGGATGTAGAGCTCTCGGGATCTCCACTGGGTCAGGGCTTCCATCATCGCATATCTTTCGATAAACAGCATTCATTGTCCTTAGGGCTAAGGATGCCGGATGAGTCGTTCATCGAAACGTTGGCAACATTGGAAGCCCGGACAGAACCTGAGAGATCTACATTCATTTCTAAATGGTTTTATTTTTATTGCGACTGACAATGTCCTTGGTCATTTTAACAGGTACTAATGGTACCTGTGGTATGGAAGGTCAGTCTCATGACTCTTCCCTATAGTTATTACAAATTCTAATTTACGAAATCGTTATTTTTTTCCTCTCACTTGTCTTAACATGAGTTCAGTAGTTTACCAACAGGGGAGTAATAGCATTTAAACCCCCACTTCCCCCCAAAACATACCCAAAATTGACTGTTTTGTATATTTTGCACTAGCATTTAGACGTTTGCTTATTGGGCTGAAATTATAGTTGAATTATATTCAGGAAAAGAGAATGTTGATTTGATTATTGTTTTGGTGAATAATAATCTAAATATTTTATGATGTTGTGCATAAATATTGGTGAAAGCCCCTGAGGAGGCCACTGCATGGGTTGTATTGTTTTCTACAAGTGAAGGTAGATCTAAATGGACATAAAATGTTTCCAATGATGGATGCATTTCATAAGTTATCTCGGCCTCAATTTTCAACAGAGGCCATGTTGGGAAACCTTTCAATTCGATAATCCTAACTTCCCTTTCACTTATTTATAATGTGCCTCATTATGTATATTCAGTGGCGGATCTAGGTTTGGACCAAGGGGGGGGCAAACCGGGGGTCTGGGGAATTCCCCCCAGCCGAAGGGGGGTTCGGGGATTTTGGAAATTTGGGATTTTCAAGACTCAAAAACAGCAGTTTTAGGCTAATTATTTGACGAAAAAAGACATTACTATGCACATGTAGTAGGTCGTTTTATTAGTAAAAGGTTTATTGCGGTCATTTTGGGCCTAGATTGAAATACCGGTAATATTAATAATAAAAACTTATGATATTACTTTATTTTGATTTTAAAGTATGACTTAATGATAAGGAACACAAATATAGTCAAATCACTTATGATTAGATAAGTTCATTAGTTTTTATTATTAAATGTTTACGATAAACAAGTCAGGAAGTGACTGAAGCAATTAGTGTAAATTGCGAGTGGCTGTTGGTGCGATATTAGGGCATGCACGCCGTGTAAATGTCCCGCCATATTTGATCCTCCGTCGTACCCTTGACCACATATGACAAGCCAAGTTTTGACATCTCTTCGTCTATCGTTGATTTTATAGCCAAGCTCGTTGATTTGAGCTCAATGAAGCTAATAAATTCCTCCTTTACCATGGATGGATGAGTTCATATCAATGTATCGTACACAGAATGTAAGTTGCTCCTTCCTACTAACATCGATAGTCTCGTCAGATATTAAGGAGAATTATTTGGCATTTTTTACATCTTCAACTATTTTCTAACGTAAAAAATCACCAATGCATTCTATCACATCATTTTGGATGGTTTTGCTAATAAGTGTGTTGTTGCGTTTGCATGTCGAAAGATGCCATTTTGTCTTAGTCGCCTGCATCTATTCTAAATGACAAGAGACTTGAAAACCTCCTGTTTTCCTTGAAGAGCCATATCTTGGTCTTCTTCACTGCTCAAATTGGCTTCATCTCGATGGCCTGTAATGGGGAGGTTGTTCTGGGCACGAAATAGTATTGTTTTTATTATGGGTTTTAATCGTTTTCGATTTTTCTCAACTAGGTATGTCGCCTTTTTTTTCTATCGATCATTAGACCATCATGTTTGGTTGAAATTCCAGGAGCAGCTTCCATAGACTGTTTGAAATGTAGAGCTTTCTCCATTGTAACTAAATATAACTAATATAACTAAATACTTATAAAATATAACTAAATACTTATAAAAAATATAACTAAATACTTATAAAAAATATAACTAAATACTTATAAAATATAACTAAATACTTTTGTACAAAGTGGTAACCTCCAAAAATTTCGATTTTATCTAGTGTATGTTTCGACCCAATGGGGGGGGCTATAGCCTCCTTAGCCCCCCCCATAGATCCGCCGCTGTGTATATTCACAGAGTAATAGGGGTACCATATTTGGGTAGAAGTTGCAGGTGAAAAAATTTTCATCTCTTTCCTTCCTCATTACAGGTGAATGCCCAGCAGTGTTATTCACCATTGCTGAGGTGTGAGATGCTTGCTTCAGAGTGCAGACTCAACACACAATAGAGGGCATTAAAGCATGCATGGCTTGGTGGTGTTTAGTAAATAATGTGCAATTGTGTAATTTTCTCTTTTTGAATGATATCGTGAACATATTATTATTATGAATTGAAAATAATTTTGCATAATTTCACATTGGTCTCTGTTCAATATTTGTGTGGCCATAATTACAGATTTTAAGGCTAAGACTATTGGATGGGCAAATGTCATTAAATGTTTTTGGTCTAGGGCTTATATTTTCTTTGATTTTTGATCTCTTAGGTTAATGCTTAGCAGCTGTAGATCCTGTTTAATGGAAGGTAATTGCGGAATGAGTTTCGATAGGGGATGTTTGGTACTGCAGAGTGTTGCGTGTGGAAGGCCGAGAGTAGGGAACTTTGTTCTTCGTGTCTGTGAGTAAATTTTCTCTATTCAAAAATTTTAAACAATTTTACAGCATAGAATATATATTGACAGTAGGAACACTGTGGGATAACCAATAAGTTGTCAGATCCATTAGGACAATGAGCTTGTTAAAGTGCTTTTTTGGTTGTGGTGTAATTCAGAAAAATTTTTGCGCCGGGAATTTAGTTATTCTTGGTCATCAATAATTTTACTTGCATGAATGTGGTTCTTCAAGTTCTACTCTACTTCAGAAGTCTCCCTGCTTCTCCCATCTTAGGTCAATCCCAAAAATGGTTATTTTCCTTTGCCATCCCTGGCCAAAAAATTCCTTAAGCCCGAATCACACGATCATTTTTCTCGTCCCTTTAAAGGGATCATTTAAGCTATAGCTTTCAGGGACCACCAAAATGATAGCTCAAGCTATCATTTCACCGCTCACAAGATCATTTTTACCGTCCCCTCTCATATCATTTCTGTTTGCGAGATACGGTAAACAACTTCGTAACTATGGATGATTTACATCGTCGTCGACTGCTTTTGACTGCAGCCAAACATTTCTTTCAGAATGTGCGCTCTGATTGGCTAAATGACAGGCCCGAGGGATGGACAAAAGGACGTGCTCAAATGACGAAAAAAGGGATAGCGATCCCTATCATTGCTGCTATCCGTGAAGTGATCAAGTCAGACGATCATTTTTAAGCTATCATTTGAGCTATCCCTAAAAAGGGACGTAAAAAATGATCGTGTGATTCAGGCTTTAGAATTGCCTTAAAAGAATTCCTTAGGACATTCTGTAGAAATTCCTTGAAATATTAACATTTTTTGGATCTCTGTGGAACATTCTGTAGAAATCCATAGTGTTACGTACAGATTCCTAACAGGGTTCTGTAGAAATTCCCTGGCATGCTGTACAGATTCCTTAAAGAATTCATCAGGAATTCCTTACAGCCGTCTGTTGAAATTCCTTAAATCCATCTATAGATATTTCACAACGTTTTTTTATGCATTCCTGAATGTTCTTTGGCAAATGTGTACACTATTCTGCTCATATTTATAAATGCACTCATTCCTAAGATAATTCTGAATGATATTCAGGCTGTTATTACATAAGTTCCGTAAAAAGAAGAGGGTGTCTGTATAAATGAAACACATGCCTGCATCTTTTTACCTTTTTATTTATCATCAGTCATTGATTTTACATTTCCTTGAGAAATGTTTATATATAAATATATACCCTGTCTCCACTGGTGGCACTGTTTTATATTACTTAGAATTAAGTTCTTCAGCCATTTTCTCCATAACTCATCTACAAAAAGGCCTCCAAAAGAAATACAAACAGACAACTCAACTAATTTGATCAAACACATGTATTTCAATCAATTACTAAAAGCTGGACAACATTTCACTGCAATTACTCTTCAGCAACTCCTTTCAATTAATTTTATTTCAATGGCCTTCTGTCATTAAGTAGCACAAAATCATAAATTCATAGAAACATAAAAAGTACACAAATGACAGTTAACAGAATAAATAAACTCACCCTTGTGTCTGCATTTTATGTCCAAAGCATTCAAGATCTATTGATCATACTCCCAGAACCGTGTGGAAAGGAATTATGACTACAGTCTCATCTAAGAGATTTTTAGAGGGATGAATATATAGACGAAGATCACTCACAGCTCTTTTCATTCCTATATCACTCAAAATCTTATCTAGATGTTGATTCCAGTCCCTGCCTGCTTGCTTCAGACCATAAATACTTTTTTTAAGTTTGCATACAGTCTTGAAACTCACTGTTGACGAAACCCTCTGGTTGCCTGATATGAATGTTTTTCTTTAACTCACTTGTTAAATATGCACACTTCACATCCAAATGATGACACTCCCAATTGTTTTCCACCATTAATGCGGTTATCCTTCTGATGACCTTTCTATTTACAACTGGGCTGTAAGTATCAGCATAATCGACCCCTGGAATTTTCTTTATACCCATGAGCTACAAATCAGACTTTCAATCTAACAATCTCTCCTTTGATCACACTTGGTCTTGAGAACCCATTTGCTGCCAGTTATTTTTCACTGCTGTTTTTTTTACTAGATTCCAAGAGCAATTTTTATTAAGATTATTCATTTCTTCCTCCATGGCTTTCATCCACTCATTTTTATGCTCTCCTGACAAAAGCCTCTCTAACAGTCTTAGGGTCACAAAAATCACATGAACTAATTTTTAAAGTCTTACAGCAAAAACACCCTTGGTACATTTGGTTCTGGTTGACCTTTTTAATACCGGAAATTCTGGAATCTGTTTCTCTGATTCAGAAAGTTCCCTCACTGTCTGCACTCGCATCAAAGTCACTATTGGCTTCACCCTCAGATCCTCCACTATTAATTACAAAAAATTACCTATTTCTACATCATTGATATTGCATCTAGGTGTAGGATTTACAATTTTCTCTGACTTTTTCATGGGAAACAGATTCACAAAATGTGAAATCTCTAGATATTACAATGCACTTTCCCATTATGTCTCACAACCTACTGCCTCTCTTGTCCCTCTGATACCCCACCACACGCACTCAATAGCTCTAGGTTCCATTTTATGACTTTTCACATTCTCTACTCTTGCCCAGGCCTGACATCCAAAAACCCTCATATTCTCAAGTTCATCACCTTTTGGGGGGGGGCTTCTGGGGCTTCAGCCCACCACAAATTTTTTCCCCATGCACGAGTGCCTTTGATTCATTCACAGAGGGGACCACTAGCCAAGGGGCACTTATCCTCTGACTCACCATTACGCGATTCAGATGCGTTAGCTTCTACCTATGATTCCCTTTGAAGGAACATCTCAATTTCGTTTTCGTTAGGCTCTGAGGCATTATATACATAGCATAAAACAAGATTACAAAATTCACTCTCCTTAGGAACAGCACAATTTTCAGTGGTGTTACAGTGCAGTTGGTGCCACAGTACACTTCCAGCATAGTAATGCAGCACTGTTACAGTACAGATATCACTTATTTATTACTACCACAGCACAGTCCAGTACAGTTATGGTACAGTTCCAGCACAGATTTTTCTACCTGAGAATTTTTAAGTATATTGTATACATGGTGTCCAGCATTCAACTTTGGAGGTGAAGAGTAAAAAGTGCTGGTTTTCTGTGTGTTCAAAACTTATGTATGTACTAACTATGTAAAGACCTCCCCAAGTTCGTCCGTACTTGAAAAACAAAAATATTACTTAAAATTGAGCCCATAAGTTAAGAGATATCAGTGGTAATGCATAAGACAATTGTAAATAGTTAGCTCATTTTTATTTCCAACCAAGGGTTTGCCTCTTTGGGGTCCTAATTGTTTACGTATGTAGTTAATGCAGTGAGGTACGCAGGATTTCCTTCTGTGGGGGTTTAATTGATATTTATGCGCACCATCATAAAATAATATTTAGATTATTATTCACTAAAACTGTTAAATTAACCTTATTTTTTGTAGGAGACAATTCAACTGTATTTTTCAGCACTATAAGCAAAATTCTTAATGCTAGTGTCAAATATACAAAATTTAGTAAATCAGGGTTTATAGGAGCCTGGAAATCCTGGAAAAGTCAGGGAAAATGAAAACTGTCATGGAAATCCTGGAAAAGTCAGGGAATTTAACGTGTGGTCAGGGAAAAATCACAAAATGTTTAAATTTATCACCTGAAAATGCCAAGAGATCAAAAACTGCACATAGGAGTGGAGGAGGAGGGTGAAGGATGGGATGGCTGGCCTCTCTGTGGCTTCGCTGTGGAGGCAGCCCAGGGGGCCTATTCTGGTTCTTTCTGGCTATAGCCTGCATGATTTGGTGAATAAGTTTGGCGAAAGGTGTGCGCATTCATATTTTCATTTTCATTCGCTAGCGATTTCACCAGGAATGCTTTGCTTTGTACCTCTGGCGAGGAAAAAGTTATTCTCAGTCAAATTTGAAGTCACTTAGCCAAATTTGTAGAAGGATGTGAGGAAGAAAAAATGTATATTGATTCAAAGAGCTACTTTAACATGACATCAGGTTTGAAGGAAAAGCCAGGTCAGCCTTCTTTGCATATATTTTTCTGCAATTAAAACCCTTTCTGAAGGCATATCAATGTAAGGAATGATAATTTTTATTTTATGGACTTAAAGTTGTTGATCCTTTATTACTGGAAGTTCATATGATTAATATGATAATAAACCTACAATTTTTCGTAAGTTTAGACTTCTTTGCTTCCTCACTACCACTTTTATCTCTATAAATGACCGAAATCTTGGAGTTTTCAGGCACTCAAAAGTCAGGGAAAATCACTAATAATGGTCTGGAAATCCTGGAAAAGTCAGGGAAAATGAAAACTCCTATAAACGCTGTAAATTATGGGAATGTTTTTGGGGGGTTTAAATCCTAAGGTAAGCAAGGTAATGTGATAATTGGATCTTGGGATATATTTTCGTAAGGCATCATATTCTCAAAATTTCAAACTGTAATTAATAAAACATCCAGGCGTCCCTCCAATTGAGTATCTCCAGTATATTTTTAACACTTTCAAATCATTTTGTACTCCTTCCTGTAATTTACCTCTACTTGGCTTTTAGGCATTTTATCACGAATCAATGAATGAGTCTTCATTTAATGCCAGATGATTTTTTGGAAAAAAATAACAGTACAGGCGGATTCATTACATTTTAACGGATATCTACTTGAAGTGTTCCATATGGATCGCATGTTTCTTGAGTTTTGTGTATGTATTCCACTTGATGCATGGCAAATGTTTTGAAATCAGTTTGAAGAAATGGTTGATATTTTATTTAAAGTCATGCGATATTTTAATATTTTATATTAACTTCTGTTCAAAACGGCTTATTGAAATATGTGAACACTATGAACTTAAATATTAACTAAGTAGAAGTTATCAAAAGTCAGGATTAAAACTGCCAGTGTGCCAAAACCTTGCAGTCATAAAGTAATTTCACTTTGAATATTCAAACATGCAATCCATAATGTTTTTTAAAGTCGCTGTCAGTTGTCTAAAATTCTTTGAGTGTAGCAACATGGTGGGAGGTCTATCCAATGATATAAGTTATGGATAAAAATCTTGGGTATCTGTTCAGTAATTTCCTAATTAAACAATTAAAGTAATTGTTTTTGTACCATATGTATTGTTGATCTTTGATTTGTACGAGTCCAATTATCTAATAACTCTCTTTTTTCTGGAATTTCATGTCTGAATGAGAGTGCCGTTCGCTGCCATACCCAAGGAAGTTTGACAGAGGAGTGACTGCTGAGAGAATTCAGCAGCAACCATACATCCATTTGGCACTTCCTGCATCTGCTACCTATACTAGGACAATTAAAAATCCATTTTTATTATTAGCAATTTTTTTAATTTAATCTTTTAAACTTACAGTTTAGGAAGAAGTGTTTCAATTCAGGCCATGTTAAGAATTATGATGTATAAGTATGTAGCTAATTACACTCAGGTGAAAAATAATGATATCACAATGCATTTGTCAATTTAATGAATATAGATGAATAAAGTAAACATACTGTAACTTCCCTAATATTTTGATCCGCTGTTAAATCGGCAGGGTGTGTGAATCTGGATTACACATTGGATTTAGAAAGTTATCATAAAAAATATTATAATACCAATTGGAACAGACATATTTACTGTAAGATACAGACATTTCATCGTTCCTATAATTTTATTTGCTTTTAGATTATAGAATCATATGTCCCCAAATAGCAGTATTTTTCCTTCGGCATCTAATAAGTTTAGCATTTTACTCATCTCAACTCTACAGAAACCTGAGGAATATACTTCACAAGTCATCACTTGGAAAATGACTTAACCTCTTCTAAGAAAAAAAGCTTACATATCCAAGCGACAGGTACACAGAAAATATTTGAAGAATTTGCAAAAAAAAATGCTGTTTATTTAGTTACTTTTTAAGGAGTAATTAGTAGTGTTGCATGCCCACACTCCATTTTGTAGATTGCCTAGGGAAATGAATATATTTAGGAAGATGGATCTGAATATGTGGCTGGGAGTGATTTTTGCAATGAGTTCTGTTTGCAGTTGATCATGGGTGGTGTAGTTTATTAATTAGTGAGAGCAAGTGGTTGCTCATTGTCTTGAATCCCATCTCATAGCATAGGATAGAGCAGCAAATGACATATGTAAGTATTGTTCTGTTCACTGTCACTATGAATCAGCACCACTTTTTTGCATTCTTTATCATCTAGGCAGAGGCAAATATTGCACAACATTCCTTCATGCAAAATGTTTTGTTGGGGAGATCAATATGTTTACTTCTTCCCCCAGCAGGTTTGGTTCCCAGTTGTCCCAGGGAAAACATTATTTCAAGTGTTACAGGGTGTAATGGATTTTTAAAATGTATTAAAATTGCATGTAGCATAAAATGTAGTGAGAGTGATTTGATGTTGAATTTGAGAATAGTTAAAATGGCTTGTAGTGAAAGCCTAAGGAAATATAATGATCACTTGGAAGGTTGATAGAGCTGAAGTAATTATGATGACATTCTGAATGTAAATCATGTTCATGGGTGAGACTGATAGGTTGTTTTCATTCCAGGTGTTGCTGAGCGTAGGTGATGGTCTGGAAGATTTGAGTACCTACTGATTTGGTTAAAAAAGCAGCAGCAGCAGATTTTGTTTAGTTGTGGGCATAATGCTAGTGATTATGAAATTAATGTTGTAAATGGTGAATGTTAAAGCCTTAATATTGTAAGAATGTAAGAGTTTGAAGATGTAATATTTTGAAATGAAAATAAAAAATAAAATGGAGTCTTGTGGTGCCAACATTGAATGCTCTTTCCCCACTGTGCAACAGTATGCTATAGTCAAGAGGCAAAGGTGCAAGTGAAGGATGGGGAATGATGGAAGGCCTTCAGTAAACTGTATTTCATTTCTCAGCACTGGAAAAGTGTAATAATGATGGCATTTGTGATAATTATATGTATAAGGAATAAATTTGTAAAGTAATATTTGGGATGACAATGGAAGGGTGGTGCACGATAGAAGTCGGCAGTAGGCGTGGTCCCCTCAGCATAAGGTGGAATAATGGAGGTTTGGGAGAGTATGTAGATAAATCATGATAATGAGGAAGAAATAAAAATGATAATGTAAAATAAATGTAATGGTATGGTGGGGAAAATGAAATGGATTGTAACGGAGAAATTCCCATAGGTATGCGTCAATAATTAAGTGAGTAAATGAGTAACAATTATTAGTAATCGCTATGGAGAAAAAGGAAGGAATGGTATAGATGGAACTTGTGCCCGGGGGATTGGGGGCGGGGTTTGAAGGTGGACACTTCCATGAATAAAGTTTCTTCCCTTACATTCTTAAATTCATTTCGAAGAAATGGTATAAGAAAGTAGTGTTTCTTTTGGTATTGAGACAGTATAAGAGAGTGAAGAAATGACCGACATAGCCCCCCCCTCTGAGAAGATTTCCACCCCAGGGCAAGGGGGAGTCTCCCCTCCGGGAAACCCCCTCCGCCCACGAGGGACCTGCCATCAACCACGACAGATCCCTCTGCAATGGAGCCGTCATCTCCACGACAGACTCCCCCTCCCTTAAGTCCCCTCTCTCAAGCTAACCCTCACAGCGGAGAACCGCATACACCTACTCTGCCGAGTGAGCCACGCCACCTCAAGAGGATCGGCTTCATGGATGCAAAGCCTCGCGGCGTCAATTACGACCAGCTACAAGGGTGGGCCATAGTGGCGGCCGCACCGGGCCAGTAAAGGACAGTGCGAAGGCTATGAACCAATCATGCTCTGTCGTCAATCGGATCCACCAAGTCTGGCCTACTCGATAACTGTTTACGCAGCACCTGATCGTGAGAGATCATTTAAAATATTCATAATACCTGCTCCTTGAAATAATAAGGGTTTTTTAATGTTTTATTTGTTAAATAACTCTTTGTTCTTTTCTGTTCATACTTTATTAACCACCAAATCATTACAAATTATTCCTATGAATAACATAAACTGTTCAGGAGTTAACTTTCTTGCCATTGCCATCTATTGCTGAACTTTGAATTTACTTTCCTACAAATCTGCCCCCTCTCGGTGGAACAAGCGCCGGGATTTTTGAAGCCCTTACTACATTCGCGAAATTCAAAATTGAGTCAATACGTCCCTTCACAAAAACCATTTTCGATAATTGAGGTACCATTTTAAGGAGTAAGATCTCCGCTTCCGACAATTCGTTCGTTTACAGTTGTACTATGTATTATTTTTGTAAAAGTCGTGGTTGACAGATAGTAGGCACATATTTGTCATTTTTTCGAGGGCGAATTGTTGGTTGCATATACACTAGGATAATGGCAAGGAATTCATCGTAGTTATAATAAGTTCTCCGCTTTTAATAAATAAATTATTTATAAAATGATTTTCTCCGTAATCGTTAAAATAACTAATAGGATCGATTAATACTATCATAACTTTTGCTTTATGTAAACAATGCGTCAGCAAGCGTAGATGTAAATTTGCTCCGATAGTATGAGTAAACATAATGCCAGGAATCCAGATGATATTTTCCTCTAAAATACTTACCAGTTTCTTTCTGTACGGCGGTACGGATCCGAAAAAGTGGCGGCAGCACAGGCTGAACGCCCAAGCCCTTGCGGAACCCGGAGACGCCTGTTCTGAGTGCGGGACACGGATCCGTACCGCCGCAGACGCTCGTTCTTGATACACATAACCATTTGCAATTCTTAATACCTGAAAACACTCTAACCTTTGAGTGAAGGGCGATTGTTTCTCCTCCCCGAAGGCTGTCCATTTATTCACATTTCCATCTCAACGACTTTTCCTCCACCCTTTTTGTTTCTCACCTAAGTTTATTGTTTATTTTCTTATATGGTTTACTGCTTACCTCTTTTTTAAAATTTTTAATTTTCTTCTCAATTTTAACCATCATATATGTTGCTACCCACGGTTTCTTCATTCCTTTCCCATCCACTTATCTTGTTTTTTTCTGTCGTCGTTCTTTTTCGAGCCTTCATTTTTTCCCATCTTTCCTCAACTTACTCCCCCTTCTCTTAGTTTCATGCATGTGTCGACCGGCTCCTTTTATTTCCTCCGCTTTGCGCCAATCAGATCTCCTACGTCCCACTTCTTTATCGGTCTTCCTCTTTTGGCTCTCTTAATCCTCACCTAGGAAACAAATTGACGAACACGAAGTGGGTGAAGAAGGTGGAGACAACATAAGCCAACAGAAAAAAGTACGACTAACCTGGGATTCAAACCTTACATGAGCCGAGTTTCGAATCAAGGGTATGCATGGCAGAGAAGGAATTGCCAGAGATCGGAGGAGTGGTGGAAAAGCGGTAACGGCAGTAGTCTGCTCCTAAGGAAAAACACTTCGAAAGCTGGCGATAAAATCGCTTCCCAAGGATTAACCCCACCGTTAAAGCAGCATGCCCCAGATTTTACTTTCAACGGACCAAAGTAGCCCGGACTATACGACCAGCCAGCACTAAAACACCGCTATGAATACGGGTGTAGCGGAATCGTCGGAATAACCTCCTTAAACCTGATGTTTAAAATACTACGAATACGTCCGCAAGGGATCCACGGTTTGACGTCCAATACGCCGGCTAGAGATTTAACTTGGAATACTTTCCACACGGTACTCAAATGGGGACTGCCGGGTCTCGAACCTGGGCCTTCTCATTAGAGAAAACACCTAGTGTTTTTGAGTCGTTGAATGTATGCCAAACAATTTCCCTAATTCTTTTATTTACTATGCGAGTTTGTTTCAATATGAAAAATAGCGTATCATTTACGGTGGAATTGCTGACGAATATTTATTCAAAGAAATGACCATACGAGTACAAGGATTGTATAGAATTCGTACGAAATTCTAAATCTTTCCGCAGTAATTTTTTCCTACTTTATTACCCACTTGAGCATGAACCTCTATATTTTTATTTCATAATGACTTCCAATACGTCTTCAATATTCTTATTGAAATATGCATGTATCAGTTATAGCACAATCATTTCGGCATTTACAATAGTAGCACATTTTTCGAAATTTTAGTCATGTCTCCAGGCACTTCTTGGATTTTCAAGGGAGGGGTCGTGCAATCAACCAAAATTCTAACATCACCAATCGCCAACAGATACATCAATGCTGATAACAGCAATCATCTATGTCACTAATATTTTATAATCAAATCAGAAGTCAAAGCAGGGCATTCTCATATTTCCTGGTGTTTAGGTAATGTTTCTTTATCTTGCAAATTTTTAGTCAGCTGCTACCTAAAAACAAATCTTAGGTGCGATGACAAAGTTCTACATGCTCTCCCTACATTTTTCATCAAATTAATGGAGCACTGAGTTCCTGTATAAGACAAGGCTCAAATTGGAAGTAAAAGAGTCAGTGGAGTTGGGCGTCGACACACTACAGCAGAGCAGTAAATTTTTTCAATGAGAAAGACAACAATACATCTCGTACATCGACCTACAATTCGAGATTGGTGAATCTTGTTTACAATGTTAGACGATTGAAAAAAAGCACCATGATCATTGAGACGATGAGAAGAATTAAAAATTAAAAATTACTTTTCATTACAATCTTGTTACAAGTGCTATCACCAATTATGTTAAGAAGCAAAGGATGGCAGTATAGATGCTGTGTCAAAGATGGGTTAATGAAACAATTATCGTTAGATATTGTAACAATATTCCAACTTCTTTCATGGCTGTTTTCATGCATCACCCCTTCCAATACATCCTTATGGCTGAGTACAGGATCCTATGTAGATGCAAATGAAGCTGGAAGAATTAACGAAAGAGGAATCACTAGAATTGCATCAGTGCCTTGGGAGGCAGCAAGTAGATGTAGATGAGCATGGTCCATTGTACAGTGCAGCAAAAGCCAATAGATATTTAGGTTTATTGAAAAAACACTTGGTAAATGCAATGAGAAAATGAAAGACAGGGATTACTTAACACTTGTTAGGCCAGTGTATTGAAACCAGATGAAGTAAGTTTGATTTTGACATTTGATTGTATGTGGGAGAGAGTAATTTTGCTTGAAAAAAATAATATGATAGGTTTAGACATGAGTCCAAATCCTTAGAAGAATTAAGATTGGAATCACTTTCAGATTAGAGGTTGAAATATGGGCCAAATCTCCAGAAATATAAGGTGATAGCTTTTCTGAGAAAGTAAAAAGTACGTACATTAAAAATACCAGGTACTATGGTAGTTTAAATAATAAAGATTATATGTGAGAGAAGGAGAGTAGGTAAGACAGAGAGGTGTAAAATTTAATTTTAAACCTTTCTGTCTTAAGCACCAATAGCAAACCTTGAAATATACAAAATGAAGCACGAGTTTATGTGACTCACATTAATCCCTTTATATTGTTACAAAGCAATTCAAGGAAATGAGGAAGTATGAGATGCCACTTCTGAACGCACTCTTTTAAAATAAATACACTTTGTGCACAAGTATGTAGCGTGGTGAATGCTTTGTTTCCATTACTAACCAGCAGGAAAAATATACATGCTGAGATGTTTAATTCCACAGTTAATTGATTTGAAATATTTTTTTAAATTTGTTTCTTGCACCTGTATTGTATGAATTCAAACCATGTGCATGGATCTTATATTGCCTCACACGTTCATTTGCAAAGTGAACTAATAACTATCTATCAATTCACATAACCAGCCACAATCTCTAATGAATTACAAGCACATATTCGTGAACTTGGGTAGTACATATATTTGTTCTTAAAATAACCAGATTATCTGGTGTATTCATTGCAATAACTTGATTTCCTCATTTTTAAAATTTAAAAATTGATTTTAATATAGTTCAAAAATACAAATGTATAGATAGGTAGCTTTCTTGCAGGGAAAGACTCTCAGTGCTTATGTTTCTTGAGTGGAGGATCCAAAACTTACAAAACCCATGTCAAGTCAAGCACTAAGCAGTCTAGCCATTATGATCATGCAAACAAATTACACTGGTAAAAATATCAATGCGATCCACCAATTGTACACAATATTATAGGCATTTTTGGCATTATATACTCACACATCGACTGTTCTACTTCACAACATTTTATGCTGATAAGGGAAGGAGGTAGGTACTCCTTAATGTCACTTGATATCATTTCGTTTAATTGCTATGCATTTTTGAAATGCTAAATTGGATATAGATATTTAATGATTATCCTCATTGCCTTATCCATAATTAATATTGCAGGTTAGCAAGGACATCTTATTAATATTCATAAGTAGGTACCTAAATGACTGTACGTTTTTTATACATTAAAAGAAAAAAATATACGGAAGTCATAACATAATGTAAGATAGCAATCAGGTAAAACCTTATAAGACTAAATTCAATTGAATAGAAATGTAATACACACTCAAATATAAATCTGACTTAAGCTAAATTATATGCTAACTGATAAAATACCATATTCTCATGTCATAGGCAAAACCTTTTTTTTCTGGGCAATTATTATTATAAAATTAATTATTTTGATGGAGACCTGAGTTGTATTATTTCAGTACCTACTTTAATTCCTACAACTGCTTACAACAAAATGGTAGAAAGTGAATAGGGCCCATTTCATCCTAAAAATTTGAACAGGAACTTTGATGAATTATTTTATCTCCTGGATAAAAATATTTCTTTTGATAAAAACTTGCCATTTTCATATTATGGTTGGTACATTGTCACACTTTTGGCAGAGCAGGAAGCTTAAGTGGACTTATCGTTTATTTACAATAATACTAATTTATCATTTAGTTTATTTAATGTACCAATGGATGTAAGTAACCTGAGTTTAAGAGCTTACTGGGAAATAAATTAGCACTCTTAGTGATGCACCTTTCAAGCAATTTTCAGAACTTATACAAAACACCATTTTGTAAAAAAAAAACAAGGAACTAACAACAAGAAAATCTCACAACGTACTTATTCATGCCTATAACATAATCATCATCAGTACAATAAATTCCTAATTCTTAACAGGTACATATTAAAAATATTGACTGGTATGAGAAACTGAGTAAATTTGGTATGATGTTTCATGCAATCCTTGCATATATTTATGCAAATATACGACCTCTGTGATTTCTTTCAGAGGTAAATCCCCACTTTAATACTTGCTCATGATCAACTAAAAAAATGCAGTTATGCTTCTGTATGCTTAAGTAGGTTTACATTGCCCTAAAAATAATCAAAACCATTTAAGTAAACCATTTCAAATTCCTTCATCAGTCTTACCATGAAAGCAAGTGATATGCATAAAAATAAATTTGGTGTATGGATACAAATAGCTCTCCTTCTGTCCGAATGCCTCATATTTCAACTTTTGGTGGTACTGATGGCAATCCATTGAGGGTTCGCATTTGCCCTTTCCTGGCAGTGCTTCCCTTGCGTGGCTGTGATTCATATGAATTGAAATTTGTTGGGCAAACGTCTTCCCACACTGCAATAGGAGGTTGAGGTGGAGGCAGAGGTGCTGATGGCAACAGGTGTACCGGTCTATACACTGATATGTATCCATTCATCCTTTCGACACGCATTCTTTGTGCAAAATCAAGAAGCCTTAGGTGATGCTCGGGAGTTGCAGCACCCATACTGCACTCTGCCAATACCACATACATAAACAAATGGGCCTCTGCTCCTTGGCGAAGGAAAAAGCGTATGCAGGAAAGACCGAGTGATGATGGAAGATACAATTCAATTGACCTGACCCCAGTCCATTCCTTCCATGTCTCTACCATGAGCTGTAGAAGAGAAGAAACAATAATATGTCATTAATGCATGATTGGACTTTTAAAAACCACTGTGCTTTCATTCATTTCAATATATCAGGGAAAAATTGTGTTTAGGCATGTATTTCTACACAGGAATTTAAAAACAGTCATGTTCCTGGAATTTGAGGAAGTAAAGATATTAATAAATCCACAGAGCATCTTTCAATCTAAAGCTTTAAATTTAGGCTATTAAAAGAAGATTAGAATTAAACAAAAATAATACCGAGCATAAAATATATTATATAAATCTTGATTAAATTAAACTGTAACTATCGGTTATAAATAGAATTATTTCCAACAAAATTATAAAAATACGCTGTCCCACTAAAATATCACATCAACCATGATAAAAAATTCTCAATTAAATCAAATTACTTGTGAATCACTCTCACTATGTCAAACCAGCTGTGGCCCTACAATGAAACTGAATTCAAATTTGCCTCAAAACTGTCAGGTCTAAGCAAGCAATAGCAACAGGCAGCGTACCAGTAGGATATAATTGGTATGCTAGGATTTACGGAAAGGTAACCTACCCTTCAACCGAGTTGCCTCTATGGACATACACATACTAATCTCATTGCCTCTTTTCCATCATAATCCCTGAGAATTATAATTTATTGGCGATTAATAGGCCACTCCTAAATCAGCCAGACTTATGGAGTATTGAAATTATGGATCTAAGGACATCAGTACCTAGTCAACAAAAAAATTTAAAAATCTAAAATGTCAAAATGTGTGATTACAGGATGACATTAAACCAGTCCCACTCAAAATAATGGCCTTTTATTGCTACCAGATCTAATTGACCTCTCTGGTTATCTAAAAACTGTCGGTAAGTCATTCTATGGGCCAACATAAATTTGATCATATTTCATTAATTTTTATTTCCTTCAATTCAGGTACACCATGAATGAATTCATTGTCCCTCTGAACCTTGAATATATTGTCCACAATCGATTTAATACCTACCTCATATATAAAAAATGAGCACTTAAAATAGTATAAAATCAATCGTCTTACAAACTTTTCAGAAATTTGCTTGGCAGTTTTCGCACAGTCTAAATGCAAGAGGCTGGGAGTAAAAGATTTAAATAATCATTAGTTGCAAAACAAATGTCAAAAAAGGCTAATATAACCCCAAAATGATACTATAAAATTCAAATCATCACACAATATTATTTTCAGGTACAAAACAGAAAATGGCAAGATGTCCTACACCAAATTATCAACCAAGCCTGTAGATCCACCATGTGAGAATGACACTGTTCTGATAAGCTGGATTAGATTTCAAGAAAAATACTGCATAAGTACCTCATCAAAACTTCTATCAAGGCTCTTGAATCCAATGAGAATGTAGCCTTTGGTATCAGCACTTTCGATAGGGGCAGAAGTTGAAGCCGAGGGCTCCCTGTCAACATGAACCTTCTTCACTTCTTTGTAGAGCCCTACACAAAAAAAGAGCAAGGAAAAAAATATAAAAAATTAAACAATAAATGTTGCATACATTTTTAAATAGGCATGGGTAATTAAGATTGAATCAGAGCTACTTAAAACCACAAGGACATTATTTTTAGGAAAACATTCCATGAGAAATGGAGAATTACCTTGATGTAATACAAATTCATCTCCCAGTGGGATATCCACATTATCCTTGAAAAGACGTTGTTGTAGTCTCCGAATGGCATCCGGATGGTCTGTTAAGTGGACTACAGGAAACAAGACTGAAAAATAAATTGAAATCATTTTACACTTATTTTTCATCACAATCTCAAAAAAAGATATCAATACCTGAAATCTACATCCATATTTGATTTATTTGTAATGGATTATAGTTTGCATAGCTGCATCAATAGAGCCAGAATCCATTTTTTCCCTTAAAATAAGAGTGCATCTTTTGCATGGCTTCTATTTGATGACATTTCACTGATCAATAGAATAGTCATACAGATATTTTTGCAGGATGAATTCATGGAATTACTGAAATTATTTTTCCAGTCATAGCAAACATGGTCTCCAAATCAATCATTCCCCCATTTCCTTACAGTTATGCCCTCTTCAATCTCACAGCACTGCTGATACCTATTTTTTTCCCTCCATAAGTTATACTCATGGAAGCTCATCATGTAAAGCACTTCAGTTCCTTCACCTCAATAAGATGAAGAAAACTTAATATTCTGAGTATACCTGTATGTTCAAAAGCGTAACTAGGACCAATACATTCTTCCATTTGAAGCATTCCACTCTTAACTCCTCTCTCTCTCAGGATATTGTGATTTTTCCTGATTTTTAGCTACTTGGATGTGCATTGTTTCATAAGCCCAGATTCAATGCCGTGTGATATTCTCCACATTGTCATAAGACATTGAGAACTAAGTACAACACTGCTTGAGGATGATAAACTGAGAGATAGAGGTGTTGATTCAACTAATTCATGGCGAAGAGAATAGTAAAAATCAGTGATGGTTGAGTGAGAAGTTAAGTTCTGAGCTCTATCCAAATGAAAGTTTTCAATTCTCCCACATCAAAGTATTTAGATGATACTATAATGGCTTACTATATACTACCATTTATCTTGCTGCATGGTGTAGTTTATAGCAATATTTGTTTCCTCATTGAAAACTTTATGAAAGGTTGCCTTCCATAATTGGCAAATTATGACTGTCAGTAAAAATAGTTATTCACACTCATCACTATAATCCAATGGATATACAATAAAACTTTTACATTTATTAAATATTCATACACAAAGTATGACAAAACCTTTTCATCATTTTTATTAAGGAAATTATTACTACAATCGTGGGTGAAATCCTACATTTTACCCAACAACTTTGTATCTAATAAAATAAACTAAAATTTTATTTTCTGACATAAACACAAGAGGACCCTGACCTACTTTCTAGAGGCATTTTTGTTTTCACAATAAATGTTTCTGTGAGCATTGGCATCCTTCATATCCCAATTATTCACTCCCTTCCCCCAAATCGGTTTTGAAGGTGCACATGCCTAACATATGGAGATGCTCATCAAGCCATTAAGCTTACAACAACGAATATTAACTTATAAGTATGAGATTAAAAACCATTGAACTTGTTTGAGAAGAGAATCAACATACAGAATATGGCAAGAAAAAGGAAATAGTGCAGGAGATAAAATCATATCCAAATTTAAGAAAAGTACAAAATGAGCTGGATGAAGAAGAAATAGTAAGGAAGAAATATAAGTATTAGTCTCTCTATTAGAAATATAAGTAAGAATAATATCAGTGGAAGAGACAGAAATTTGCACCGTGTCATTTGAACCATATTAATTGGGATTACTCTGAAAAATCTCTGCCACTTCCTGGACTCGAACCTAGGCCCTAGGTATGGAAGGTAAGGTGGCTATGGCCACGTATTATCCGTTTATATTATTAGTACATTTTAGCATATACTTGTGTTTAGATAGGGTGGAGGACTGATTCATCTCGACATCACTGCGAACGGAGGCCAACTGTAGGTCAGGAGTCCAATGAAATTCAGCAGATCTCTACGCCGGACTCTGACTCAGGCGATCAAATATGGAAGGCACCAGATTCGGAATTAATCCATGCAGAACGGTAATGTCCCTCCAAACAGACTCCCCGCTGCCCAGAGCGACCGTGACTCACTCGTCCATTCAATCGCGGAGGTCAGGGAGAGGCGGACCTCTTGCTTTCTCCCGAGGCGGTGCCCTTGACCACAAAAATGCATTTAAGGGTCTCTCGCTTTACTAAGTGACGTACTTGCACGAAGAGCCGTGTGGTCCAGGCTGACTGTGCCCCTCATCGTGCATACGTGGACGGGAACGTCTTTGACCAGGAGTCAAACGGTCGAGTATCGCCGAGCGTAGGTAGCTTGACGCCACTTCCACGCTCTTGAGCTGTGCTCATTTCGAGAGGCGGGATTACGGCATCGGCGCCCACTAACTTCAGCTTCTCAGATCACAAAGCTTGTTGGCACGGAAATATGGGATTCCTGCCTCTCTGCACTTGAATGCGGCTTTCCATTCTTTCCTGTACAATCGATAGTAATCTCTGAATGCCAGTACTATTCCGAAATGTACCGCGAGACTCACTTTGAAAAAAGCCAGAAATACAATAATATGAAGCTCCATATGACTTTTACTGTACGATGTAGTGATGTTCTAGGCTCATATTTGTGAAGAGGTTAACAAATAGAAAAATGGAGTGTAAAGCCGCGTCAAACCCATCGTAGGATTGATGATGATTTGGGATTCCAAGGGAAGTGCCCTAGTAGAAGTTTTTACGAGTTATTTAAGGAAAAATCCCTCCAAAATGAACCAGTAACGTAATTTTTGTGGGAAAATCTGAAAATTCCTGGCTTAATTACAATAATTCTATAACACGTATCCCCTACCTCAAGTATTCTCTCTTGTCCTTAGGAAAATTTACAAAAGAAAACTTTAAGCTTACTTAAAGTGAATTGAAACATTTACAGTTAACTTTTGAATTGAAAAGTTTTTCTTAAGTCATGAGTCCAATTTGAACTTTTCCTATATTTTTTTTTTAATTTTTGAGCCAATCCTAAAGTTTTTTTTCTAAACATAGATGCATTCTAAAGTTTTTTTTTTAAGTTTACTTTAGGATGATGTTTCAATTCACTGTAAGTAAACCTACAGTTTTCTTTAGTAAATTTTCCCAAGGGTACCCTAAGAATCCTAATATTTATCCTCTTGACACACTTTCATATTCCTTCATGACATATTACGCTCTTTTCTTTCGCAAAACTGACTTGACTGAAAACTTTTTCTTCATCCCCCGAGTGAAACGCCCAGGGGATGAAGAATATAGTCATATAGTATGTAGTAGTTATATATGATGAAAAATAATATAAGAATAGGGCTTACGTCCAATGCTTCAATACAAACAAAGCAATACCCTTTCGGTATTTTTCTATCACCGAAACATTCGATCCGCATTTTTCCGTGGCCTATTAATTCTCTTCCAAATCAACCTCATTTTTTCCGCCAAAGTTCTGGCGTCTCGATGCCCACCGTACTTTAAGAGCATTAATACTGTATCTTATCCATTGTTCAATGTAGTGAATTTCAGAGGTAATGGGAAAAGGCAATCCCAAATATTGAACCAACATCGGTGGGAATTTAAACTGCCGCTGAGTTCATACCTGTGAATGGTTCAGAGAATATTTACGACCCCAATTATTGCGAAAAACACGCAAACTGCCACGAAAAAGATAGGAAATAATAGTAAAAGTCTCCGAACTGACCGCCATCAAAGAGATTGTTTTTGTTGTGCTTGGGAAGATCTCCATGGAAACATTGTCAGTCAAAGCATTTAGGCCGTGCAGGCCTATTTGCGAAAATATGCACATGAAAGTCATCTTAGAGTTTCTCGGGTCAAAACAGAAAACACTGGCATTCAACATGGATAGAGATGCAAACAAGTTGGAATCAGGGGTTTGAGAATGGGAATGCTGACGTAGAATCGGAAGAAGGAATTAAAAGCGAGTGAAATGAGTTTGACATTCGGCAGCCCGGTGAGAAGAACGGCAGCGAAAACACCTAAACCCTGCTCTGCACACGGAAAGAGGGAAACAAGTATAAGAGCATGCGAAGAAAATACTGAAAATGGTAAGTGCACAGTTTTTAGAACATTAATTACGTTCCACTTCTGCTACAATGCTTGCTGTTTATTTTTGTTATTACTATTATCAACCATCGTAATTCGACAGTCTTTTATTCAGTCATCATTATACTTCAGTAAGTCACTCAAATTCAGTTTTGGACCTGGTGAATACCCCTTAAACAATCGGAAATCGACATAATTTATTACATATGCAACTCATCGCCTGCCCGCAATTACTTACATGTTACCGACCGTTGAAGACCCCGTCGTCCAGAAGAGAAATATCACATATTGCTCCCGTTCACCTTGCCCGTATCAGGCTCGAGCTGCTTCAAGAGCACGATCTAGGTCGACAGGCCCATGTAAGTCTTCAATTTCATACTTAATTTAAACTGTTCCTTTCCGAATCACGATAGACGGAAAGAGTAACAGCACAGATAGAGGAGAGATTCGCTCTTAAGAATGATGCGAGAGCCCAGAAATATGCGCAACATGGTAAAGCAACACGATCACCTTGTGCATTAGTTGACTTTTTTGTTACTTGATAGACAGAATATATCAGGACACATTCATTTTGTAATAAATAAGTAGATCGGATTTCTGTTGATGAGCTTACATTACCACGTATATTCTCCATTCTGATGACAGTAATGCGAAAGTGCCTGTAACAGCTTAAAGCACGTCTCCGAGAAAAAAGCATTTCCTTTCGTTGCTAGCCCGCCGATAATGTGATAGAATTGACGAGGGAGTGTGGCACATACGGAATCCTTGCATTGAGGACCCTTCATAAACTATTGAGGAAGAGGGAGAGGTGTACGCGAACAACCATACTTTAAAATACACCAAGTGCCAACATTCAAATTCACCACATTTTCTAAGTATGCACTCCGTGAATTGTTATCGTTTTTTGCCGATTTTGATAGAGTATCTCTACTCCGATTTTCATTTTCTAACTCCTTTCCTACACATTTTCTTCCTTAAGATTAGCATATTCCCAATTTTTCTTCTTTCAATCAATTTTTTCTTTTCCTTCCCATGGATTGCAACTTAGATGGGGCGGGAGGGGCTTGTGTGTTCCTGTGACCCTGGGGCTGCACAGGAGAGAGGATGAATATGAAAGGGACCACAAAACCTTAATTCACAAATATTCAAAAACAGTTTTACACTAATACTAAATAACACGATATTAAACTGCAATAGTTACACAGAAACCGCAAAAGAGGTATAATTGTGTAACCTTCGTGATACGAGATTTGTAGCAATTACATATACTCGGCAGGGATAAACTGTCGGAAATACTAGCGGAGTGTCTCAAGAAGGTAGAGTATATTCGATATGTCATTTTCGTTGCCATATTAATACTAAGTATACACATTTTAAGAACACGAAAATTTTGTTCATTTCCTTAATTGTTAAAAACGCTTTCGTCTTTTTAGGTACTCTTTCTTCTTTTAATCTAGTGAAAGTTTAGGACTAGTGGCTTACACTGAAGCATGCCCAAAGTTTCTACGCTTAGTCCACCTGTCCTCGCTTTACATGGACCCTACCGAGAGAATACATACATACTTGCGTAACGACACTCACTTCCCTGAACGTTAAGTCCTGATTCCCCGGGCTGGTAGTTTTCGACTGCTCCCGAAGCCGTGAATTAAAATTACACTTCCCAAACGGGATTTCGAATTCAAATCCGCAAGAGATCTCTTTGAACACGTCCGTCCAAACCCAAGCCGTGTGATTCTCCAAGTGTCAGATCTTTCCGGTAACCACAGGTGGCACAGGAGAATGGGCTGGCACCTGATGTGTGTGAATTTCACATACCTCGGTGTTAGTATTTATTCAGCTCTATCATGGAGAAAAGAATTCTTTACTCTTCGGCTTTACCATCACCGATCTTTGATTTGAACACTTGTTCACTTGAACACTTTGAGTTCTTTGCCTGAGAACTTTACCAGGGAGTTAGTTATTTTGGACGGCAGAGTGCGGTAGGGTGCTTATACAGCACGGGAACTAGGTAGTAAATTATAAATTCCGTTGACAAAACGTGAAGGCGAGTGGGCGAAATAGGAAAAGAGAAAACGTGAGATATTGATGGCGTAAGAGACAGAGGTCCGTCTTTGGATACGACTTGATATGAATAGTAAGCATAGGAAGTATTGAGTGTGTCCTATTCGTAATATTAATTCTAAATAATATAGAAAGTCAGAAAATGTTGTTATAAAGCAAACACGACGTAAAGGTAGTATCACACAACACGAAACAGAGCCTTGGCTCTATTTCTATACAGTGGCAGTTTTTAACTGAGATACAGGTGCAAATTATAGTTATAAACATATTCAAATTAACGATATGGGGCAAAAGAAAAGGGAAACCTGTTAAGAAATGGAAAGGGATATAAAGCAATTTGCAATTTATGTATAAAGCAAGATAAAATCAAGCGTAAACGGAGAAAGGAAAACATGAATAATTAACCAAGAATGCTATGACAAATGAACATTGAATATGAATTCCTTTTGCTACATGTATGCTACTACATTGTACAAATACTTTAATGACACACATACCCTCGTACACACGTATTTAAGAGGATTGACGTACCGACAATGTGTATTTTATCAGATAAGTCAAGCCTTCATTTGAATAGAAATGCAAAAAAATCTCTCCACTATCCCTGAGTCTTCAATGCAAATTTGGTCACAAATTCGAGGAAAGCACCTCGCGCATAATTAAGTTCTCAGATCCACTGCACGAATGCCAGCCCCATCAACGAAGGTAACTCTTTGAAATGGGCAGCGCCTTTCAGTCAATGAAAGGCCGTGGAAACAAGGGACACTAGCATCCGCGGACGGAAACAGGCGCATACCTCCTAATTCCTCAGACGAAATATCCAAACCACGGCGAGATCTACGCGATTTCAGCGGGATAAACACGCGGTGGCCTTGCTAAATGAATGATCACATTACCTTTGGGCGTGTATCCTTTTCTTCTCCAAATGAGATTATACCAAAACGGGAATAAAACTTCAGCTTGCCCGCTTGGCTTCGCTCCCTCAGCGGCCGAGGTCCTTGACCTACCTCAGGCAACATTTTGCCATCTGTCGTCCCTCTCCGCTTAAATTACGCAAAAAAAGGGGCGGCCTACTTCAAAGATAATGAGCTAGCGGGATTGTCGAGAAACATTTTATATAGAGCTGATAATGGTTTCGTAACTCGCTGCGACTTCTTCTGCGGTGAAAGAACGAAATGAAATTTGATCGCCTTCGGACTTGTACCGTACAAGGAAAGGGAGCGAAAAAAAATACTCGCGATGGATTCGCTGATTATTCCGCAGCGACACGATTTCCACCCGCCACTTGAAGGAAACGCATCACGGTTTCGTGCAGGTCATCGTGGTGTCGAGAGTTTTCATGGGATGTCCATTTTAAGTAGGCGATTCCCATTCCAAGGTACTAATCGTGAAGCTTTTAACTTATTTAAAGGACAGGAGAGGGAAATGAGTGTCAGGGCATAACTTTCCTCGGAATTAAAGTTGGCATTCGCGCTTCATTCTAGCTGAAGAGAAATCACCATTGCATTTAGCAAATTTACGACCGTAAAGAAATGCCCCTCAGATATCCCTAAGAAGAACCCTCATAAATCCGTTTAAATCGAAAAGGGATGACTGATTCGCAGCAAGAGGATCGAGATGTATTGGCGCAAGTAATGACCTCGGAATTGACGTGCTCAGACGTCTGAATTTCGTGCAGTATATTCAGCCACGTTCTCGGATAAATACCTGTGATTATCCACGGTAGTGCACAGTTGAGAAACTGCAGCCATCTTCGGTCCGGGAAAATAACTAACAGTCGATTCTCTACTTCACACGAAATACAATAACTGAGCGGGCAATTCGGAATACCAGTTCAAATATATTCCTTATTAAAATTTAAGGCGTAAAAGAAATGCAAACGTAGACACTCATCGTTTGCGAGTCGTAACGTGCGGGCTGACTACGAGACAATCAGGTCAGTTTTGAAACAATTTAACCACAGTTATGAAGGCACCACCGATCTCCGCGTTTATGCATCAGAAGGATTTTTAGGAGCTGGGAGGTACATACATCATGACTTTAAATTTGGAGTTCAGCCTTATGAATGTTTCTGTGAGTAGTTGAGCCCAAGATATTTGGATGTTCAGTGGAATAGAAATATCCCAATTTTCAAATGGCCATCATCACGTATTCAGTGGTCTTCAGTTTTAAGATAGTTCTGACGCTGCTCTTCATTCGATCCTTCCACAAGCTCTGTATATAAATGCAGGGCCTCTCATTACTATCCTACGCTACTTGCTCCATATATTTCATCCTAGATTTTTCATTGATTTCATTGAATTCACTTTTACTCCAACGTCTGTCTTCATGGAACCATCGTGTGTCAAGATGTTTCCGATAAGGTTGTGCGTTCTTCGTTTCAGAATTTCCATTTCGTCTATCTCCTATTCTTCTTAGAGCCTCTCCTTAGTTAGTTGACCCGTCTATAGTCACCTGCATCCTGTTATTTGGTCTGAGATTGTCCCGTCGTTTAATAGAAGACCATCAACATTATTAGTATTTATATTACGTAGTATGATTAGTGTTCGACTTCAATTGATGAGTTTGTGGATTTCTATTCACAACCACTGGACCCTTTGTGACCGATATAAATTTCTTACTTTATATCTTTCTTGAAATCTTCGTATATGTGCCTGACCATCCAGGAAATATAATCTTTTCATTGCTCTTCTGCGGTTTCCTTATTTCTCCTCTTTACAACCCTCTCCAAAGCCCTCCATCCACTTTAATTGCCTTCTGTTTTCTCCAACCAATATTTTATATCCTCTTTCAGTACTTCCTCATTCACTTTCCCCTTCATTTTTTCCCAAACTCGCATCCAGGACCCCCAATTTCCATTCATGATCTTTCCGCGAGAACCAGTTCCGTGAATCATACAACACTACGCTCCATATTAAAGTAATTACCACGATCCACAGTATTTATTGAAATATTATCATTCGCTCAACCGGATATGGAGCCACGATTGACAGCGGACCAATTCAGTTGTAAGATAAAGGGAAACTGATCAGCCAAAACCGACCGCCATGGAGAGTTTGAAACCGTCGGGATAATTTCGATTGGCTAACCAAGGATTCACGTATTACAAACAGAAATATTCCGCAAATTTAGTGTTTGAGTCTTTCATTACAGCCTCACTCGTTATTTTCACTATATTTTCTCGTCCGGGAGCTCTGTACTCGATACGGATGAGAAGAACGTGAGTGAAAACAATGAGTGAAATTGTAATGAGCGATTCAAGCACATCATTCGCGAACAATTCGTGTCTCGACCACGTGACTTCTGGTTTCGGCATTCGAGACAATCGCGACGGATACAAACACACCCCCAATGGATCCACCCTCAGGCATTCTCTCGCTCAACCGTGTCGTAATCAATCGCCTCTACCGGACAAACCCCTCGAGTCACGAGCCCTGGCTTCCACCCTTAGGTTGCGATGCGAGGAAGAAACGCTTCTGGGTGAGAGTGCCACTTTCCTGCGGCGTGGACGTGGACCTGACGACGGACGGCGGTCAGGGCGGGGGACGCAGGACCCTCACGATCCAGAGCAGTCCAGGGAGACGGGAGTCCGGTGGGTGCCCGGCCGGAAACGAGGAGTCCCGCGTTCCCCTCGCGCTGGAGCCGGCGGCCGAGAGGCGAGGCGCGCGGGGGTGTTCCCCGACTCCGGCGAGGTCGGACGCGACCCTGCGGTCCACGGGGTCTACCCACGAATGGGCGGTGCTCCGCTCGGAGGACTCCGGGCGGCCGATCTACGTGAGGAAGAGCAGTGCAGACGTGGACATCGAGTTCGACGACGGGCGCGGATGCAGGTCCAGGGTCAGGCTGCACGCGCGACCCAGGTCGAGGGGAAGCCCAAACAGGTGAGAGGTCTTCGCGCGGCTGAAATGACACCTTCGCGTCGCGAGCGTGTGCACGAATCAGCTCTCTCAATCCATTATTTCACTGCAAAGTTTCTTCTACATTCATTCATGAATACTCGATGGAACTATCCAGAAAACAACTCGCGAGCATCAGTTATTTTTCTCAGCTTCGGTGAAATGGCAAGCAAACTTTGGATGAAATCATTGTGACTTCTGAGCCAGTCAGAGGATTGGCATTCATCAAAAGTTGGCTTCTTCTTCTGACTGGCTCAGAAGACTGGTTATGACCAATCAAGAGGGATAAAATTAGCAAAACCGGCCGCGGTACGTAGGTCGGAGTGTTACCGTTACCGGTAAAGTCGCGGGTTCAAATCTCTCGAGGGGCATGGCTTTTGTGTTAGTGTTGGGATTAAGGTTTTACACTAGACGCTGTGATATCACGTCAGCCGTTGGGAGATCTATGAATCCAAGGCTACAAAATTACTTAATTCAGGCTTAAAAGAGTCGAAAGGGTGAAAAATGGTAGACGTACCGAGCGATAATTTAGGAAGGAAGTTACGAGCAAAATCAATTTTCCCAACCGTAAAAATAAAATGTTCTTAGACTCAATCAATAGATTATTCTTGGATCTAAGTTTGTCTCCACCAAAAGCCGAGAAAGCTGTGTATAAAAATATAAACAGCTTAGCAGTAGCAACAACTAGAAAAAGGACCTACCTAAAGTAAAAAAGCAGTACTATCAAAATCGACCTTCATAAGCTTATTGCGGAAAGTATTTAAGAACCCAACCAACTTTCGCTTTTTTTCACCCAATAACAGTCAATCCATTTCCAAGCTAATTTCGTATTAAGAAGCATTTTGCTTGAGGGACGCAGACACTGAAAACATTCTGCTTAGTTTTAGAATATTTATAGGTTTTACAAATGCTTTGTACCGAGATAAATAATATCAAAGGAGCTGGCTTCTCTTTTACTTGATTTGAAGTCACGCTTATGACAGAACAGGTTGATATACCTATTTCGAAAGGGTGTCGGCGTGCCACGGTGATATGGGTGGGGCGCAGGGAACTAGAAACGAAATGGAGAGACAAGTTTCGTCAGCGAATGTAAAATGAACTCCCAATCATTGTTGATCGTCGAAAATGTGTGTCCCTACGGCTAAGAGAGAGAGAGAGAGGGCGACGTCACGCTAAATCATTTGAGCGCATCACTGAAGTACACACAAAAACCTTCTTCAATGGCTGGGGGCCAGACATCTAACAGCGTCAAACAGGGCATTGCAGAGGTACTTAGTGAGCATTTGGGACCACTTCTACTTCATGGAATGTAAGTTCGAACGAAAATTGCGAGAGAACGATCATTTTAAACACATTATCACTCACGTTAAATTGACTTTGGCGTGAAATTCCTCCTTTATGTATTTATTTCCTTCGGAAACACCGGATGTAAACTCCTGCAGCAGTTTATGGTATCGTACGTCAAGGGTCAGCCTTGCCGATGTGAATCTGATGATGACGCCCAGTAAAAGATTTCTCACCGCAGGGAGAAGTTGGCTTCTTCTTCTGACTGGTTCAGAAGACTGGTTATGACCAATCAAGAGGGATAAAATTAACAAAACGTCACGTTTTGACTGCGAGGCAAACACGAATGCGGGCGAGCAGAATTGACAGCTCGATCTCATTCCTCTTCGTCGAAGGTTTCCGATCTATTATGAGGACGCTAATGGTGATCAATCTCTTTTCCTGATCCTCGCAGTGCGACCGATGACCATTCGTGTGGGAGGTGTGACAGCAGATCTGTGGGGATGATGGCGGATGACTCGGAGGAGCCCGTGGATCTACCGGCTACCTCCGATTTCCATCTACTGAGGAGAAAATGGTCCCTCAAGGCCATGAATCCATGCTCGTAAGTCCTCCCAAATGACTGTCAAATTCACTCAAATCAAGGAGCACTTTAGCTCCTTCACGGATTCCTGATCCATTGGGTATATCATTGAATGATATCAATCGGAAGAATGCTCATGGACCAGATGACCGAATCAGAAAATCATTCATATCTCCACTTTATGAGCACTTTCAGAGCGAAGCTCTAAAAGGCACGGTCGCGGATGGCTTTGCTTTCCTGCTAAACTTTGTGGACAGACTCCAAGGAAGCAAACGAAAAGACGAGATCATGAACATTTCTCAGCATACTTTTCGCCTCCATTTGCACTCCCATATCATACCAGCTCATTTAACTTATTACCTCATGCCCTTTACATCCTACCCTATGAATCGCTCCATCCTTTCCGCATTTCTCTGATCAAATATATTTCTGCTATTAACTTCAGTGGACTTAATTAGCCAAACAAGTTTGCCTCTTCCCGGCAGAAGTGCTTTTCTTCGACTGCTTCCAGCGTTTCCAGCGAATGTCAATCTCTTTCACGACTACTATCGGTAACTTCATTTCTCGTTATGCTTATTACTCATGAGTAATAGTTATAGAGTGTAACTGCATTATCAATCATTCCTTCCTTCACGATTTATGGCATTATTTTCACCAAAATGATTTCGGTGATTGTTCAGGGACAGTGGCCTGATTTCTGGTGACGCAGGCGAGAAGCCATGTCAGGAGGAGGCAGGGATATTTATCACCGATTCTCATTCTTCAAAATGCCAGGCGGTGTCCTCATCGGGGGTAATTGGATCACTTAACCTTTGCTAAAAGGCGAACCGAGAGAGTGATGACATCGTGCAGACGGCTCGGATATTTCAAGGGGGAAGTTTTTTAAGGCACACGTTGTCACGCGGTGATTGGACGAGGAAGATGTCGCATTCGTGACTGACCTTCGGGTCTCGAAATAATTTTTGAGCCCACCACTAAAGGATAAATACTCATGATTTTTTATTTAAATGAACACGCCAAAGTTAATATAATCTTCATTGAAAACAAATTTAGCTATTTGTTCACAATCAATCACTGGAGCGAGTTTAAGTTTTTCCACTCAGTAATATACCACGAGTCACCAGTAATGTCATGAGTATACTTACGGAGTCACATTGTTAATCGCATGTTTTTGCAATCATATTTACTACCAGCGTAAAAATATGTGCTGACAACAGCCTTATTCGGTCAGAAATAAAATGAAAAGAAAAATAAAGAAAATGGGCTATTATAAACAACAATTTTCCCTAAAATAATATAAGCCAAATGATCGTTTTTTTTGCTAATTAAGCAACGGTAGATTAAAAATTCAGGACATTATGCGTTTTTACGCATGAAAACAGAGATCCAACTTAATATTTTGAGAAGTAAAATCGCGCTAAAACAGTAAATTAAACACTATATGAAATTCACGCTGACTGGATGCATAAGAAGAATCGAAAGAAGCCTCAACCGGATTTTAACCTGACACCTAAGGTCCGTGATTCAACGCTCCACTCATAAGACCAAATAAGTCCTCAAATGAATTGGCAAATATATAGTTGAAAATACCTCGTAACGTTGACGCAAATTGATATTTTCGAACAATTTTCCTGGAGTAGTTGTCACAGTGCACGAATTTCCGTTTCCACTCAAATTTATTCTGAGTTCTGGGGTAACATTTTTAATGCTATAATTTGCATTTTTAACGCTATAATTTGCATTTTTAATGCTATAAACTTTGAATATAATATGAATTTGCATGTTAATGCTATAATTACTTTGACTACCGTCTAACTCATGGAAGATTCACATGATACATAGGAAGACCTTTGCTTGGTTGCTTCATAAACCGATTTATTCGTGAATATGCCCTCATGGTGGTTTTGTCAGGTGAAAATAATTACGAGAATTGTAGATTGTTCATCAGATTTTCCCACTTAGCGCTGCCTTTCACGCAATTTCTTTCCAGACACATTCTTGATAAAATGCCCACATTGAAGCGTGTAATATCGTCTGTCAGCTGGATAACCATTCGTTTAGCAATATATGTAGTTTCATTTAGAATCTGGGCCCAAAATACTTCAATTTAACGCATTATACTGAATTTTATTATACATGGTGATGCCTTTCCTTATCACTTGGAATATTTCATCTCAGGCACTCAAGCAAGTTTGAGTATCTCGTCCACTATTTTTGAAGGTACGTTTAATTACGATTTCCAAAGGTCTGTCATAAAAATAATTCAGTAAAGAAAAAAGATGACAATTATATTGATTCACGAGAGGTCTTTCCGGCTTTCAACTGAGTGTTTTCCGTGGGTGCGTCAGAGTCCATTTTGGAAGACTCCTCATAATAAGTCACAGCGTGGGAGAGGAAGTCGCGCCAGACGCACTTTAGGATATTCATAAAAATACAGCACAATCACGACTTTCAAAACTCGAAGCGTAGTAATCAATCGCGCACGAATATGGGAGACATTTCGGTTACGTATACCGCGCTGACTTCTCAAGTCATGGTTTTCGCTCATTCACGCGGCAAATATTGGCGTAAAGACAATTGTCTTGGCTGCGCTACATCAGCGCCGTAGAAAGCTCGCCGCGAGATGCTAGCGAATGCTCGTCACTATGAAGCAGGACGTATGTCCAAACCTGTGCGACACCTCTTGAAGATATTGGATCTTAAAATAGACCCTTATAATTTTTAAATTTTCCTTACAGGTACGAAAACGTGTTCTTAATTTACTTAAGTGAAGAGAATACTAAGATTTTTATGCATTCCTTTAACGCGTATTTAACGAGAAATGAAATACCAATTAAGTTAAGGTAGGAATACGTTTTCGAGTTATCAGAAAATCACCTCGAATTTTGGAGAAATATATTGAATTTTTTTACTGAATAAATCAACTCACAGATTAAGGTAAAAAGATATTTAATTTATATTAGTGAGAAATCTTGTTGTTGTCTCTTTTAATTGAGAATTCCGAGTGTTGTGTTAGCAAACTTGCCCTCATAACAACTCACTGTTTTCTTTTCTGAATGAAAATTATCATTTGGATAATTAGTTTATTATTTAAACAAAAAAATCGTTGGCTCTAAAGAAAAATTGCAGAAAGCCCATTGAGCTAAGGAATAAATTAGAGATGAATGTATTCGTAGAGATACCGACATAGAGCCAAATCCTAACCATGAATTAGCTCAGGCTAGACTAGATAACTAATAGTATGTTTTCAATAACATAAATTCAAATATCCTATTTTTCATTTCTATGGACTCATACAGCCGTGACTGAATTTTAATCGATGCCAAGTCAAACCGAAGACACAGGTTGCTACAGTAGGATCAAGACATACAGAGGTTGTAGCCATCAATTGTACTTCTCAGATCCCCATGAGGTTGACTCAGCCGCTGTGGCGGAAGTTTTCTCTTTTTCGTGCCTTAGTGTCCGAACATTTTCACGTGTAATCAGGGTAGCTCAGCCGTTAGTTTGAAATAAAAAGATCGCGTGTTTCGAGAAAGGCGTGCGATTACTGGAATAAATTTCTCAGGTAGCGCAAGCAAAATATAAATCAATAAAAGTTTGCCACATAAACTAACCGTGTATAGAACACTATTTCTCCAAGACAAAATTTTGGTGGCATATGCACACGTTGTATGCGAGCGTATGAGTACTTGGGACTTTACTCGGACTAAAGAAGTAAATTAAAAGAGAAATGAATTAGCCCTGATCAAATACGGCCCAAATATTTCGGAAATAAACAAGCGTGAAGACAATCATACTAAGAGTGAGAGAGAGAGTCGAATTACCAGGCAAAAGAAATGAAGTTCTACAAAAGACTGTGAGCCGTATGCGAGAAACGGCAGACCGGGAAACCCGTTAAGTTAATGCGTCAAGAGTAGTTTCTCAAGATCCGGAACATTGGAGTCAAACAGAGAGCATGAAAGTCTTGACGAAAGTGACAGAGGTAAATAAGTTTAGTAAAGTTAAAGCAGTGCTAAAAATAGTACAGAGAGCTCGCTTCCAAGATCTAAGGAGGAATCATGAATACATCCCAAGCGTTGACGCAATCGCTATACCTTACGCGGTACTCTCCTGCAACGCAATGTTTTTATGCCTTAAAATAATCACCATTTTGATTATGCATGCCCAGGCTGGGAAAGGGATGCACGCTATTCATTTAGTTCTAAACTCACAAATATGTCTCCCCACGAGTATTGAAAGCCGCCAAGTAAAGTTGAACGAAAATGAGAATGACACAGAAGACATGCATGAAGCAGCTTATTTGAATTAATATAACTTTAGATATTTTCTAACACATATATATTGCAGCACCATCGGCTTTTATAGAAAATGAATGATTTTACGGACCTATTTTTTGTCTTCCCTTAATATAATAACCATAGCCAGAATGTTTCACCCGTAAGTCAGTCTGGTTGCGTCTGGGTAGAGTTCATCAAGTTCATCACTACGCCCAAAGGCATGTAGAATTTTCACATCATGGTCGGGGGTCCAGCCCCTTTCCCATATTACCCAAAGATGTGATGCCGAGAAAATCACGTAGCATGGATTTATTTGTACGTATCCAAAGGTCGTGCCTCTCTCGAATATCAATTCGAGGCCTTTCAACGCTCCACTCACCGCGCCTCTACCACGCTGTAGGAATATTATAACCGAAGTCAATGCGTTTAAATGAACTATTTATTATGATTAATGTGAGATGGTATGCTAACATAATTAGGACATGTTTAGTAAAGGACTATAAAAATTATTAGCACAAACACGAAATTAGATGTCATTGCAATTAAACAAATTTTCGCCCTCCAAACACCTATTCATAATGTTTACTCTCCGGCAGATATTAACTTTTTATTCCAAATTAACTGGGAAATAATTATGCACTGCAGGATATAACTCTTCTTATAATCCAGTCGTGGCTAAATATCCATTCAGACCCTAAAATATCCGAAGGCCGTTCCGTCAGAGGTCAACCAATCAAACTTGGAAACATATTTTAGTACTCGAAGGTTCCATGCCACAAACACGGTATCTTCCTGTTTTAACATTCCGGCTATTCATGTCCTTCCATCCTGCAAAATGCTCTGCTTCGCAAGGTTCGAGGAATCATTCCCTCTTTGAAGGAGATCTCGACCATTCCAGTCGGATGGTATTTTTAACCTCTGAATCACACGAAATGGTGCCCCCGAGTGGCCGAAACCAAAACTTCCGCACTGCTTTTCCACCAAGAAAATGTCTT
Source organism: Platycnemis pennipes (assembly GCA_933228895.1). Classification (NCBI taxonomy): domain Eukaryota; kingdom Metazoa; phylum Arthropoda; class Insecta; order Odonata; family Platycnemididae; genus Platycnemis; species Platycnemis pennipes. The sequence continues at coordinate 90,211,077 of OW121850.1, read as the reverse complement.
TATCTCGCAGACGAAATGGCCTACCTTTATTTTACTCCTCCGTTTGAGAAAGTACGACGCAATTAAATTTTTAACGGCAACATTAATAGCCAGGTGGACATTTAATTTCTCGTCCGTAGGTCTCCTTTTGGTACTCGAAATATCTGGGAAGATCCTTGGTCACCCGGTATTTTTATTGAGATCTCTTGCGCATTTATTCGACTGCCACGACGTAATAAAGAATCCCTGCATTACCATCCCGAATGCGTCGTCTAAAAAGAAAGTTTCAAACCTTTGAATTACTGAAGAGATAATAATGAGAATGAAAATTGTGAATTCCACCATGAAACCAGTGGCATTCACAATTTTCACTCTCTTTATTACTATGGAAATATTCCAAAAAATAAGTACGCGGTCACTAAGTTTTGCTGAAGAGATCTTAAGGATTGCATTATCCAACAATAAAGTGTAGGTATCTATTACTGGCAACTGGTATTTATATTTTCATAATTAGTCTTCTGGATGCCTTAATTTTTCTATTCAATAGGATCCCTGGGTACAAAACTAGTCCATTACTGTATGTCTTCCTCTATAATCATCCAAACCTTATTTATCAACACATCACTATTACATATGAACTCTATGGCAAAAATATGGCAATAAAAATGACAAAATATGGTAACGAATAAACAAATGAAAATGATAAAGTAAACTATTAAATAAATACATAAACAAGAGTTTAGGTATCAATCTAAAAACCACCAGTTGACGCACTTGACATAAAACCAGCTTCACACTGCTTAGAGTGATATTGAGAAAACCAATTAAACTATTTAATAATAAAATTAAAAATATTTTCCTCTGCGTTAAATTGCAATCTCAGAGCCTTACTATTTCCTATTGATTACGGAAAAAATTGATTTCAAAAGGTAACCTACGATTCCTTCTACACCACGAATAGTTGAACGGAAACGTCTCCCTCTTATTAGCTATGATTTATTTTATAAAGTACATACATTTAAGATTCTCAAATTGGTTTTCTTTACAAAGCTTAGTTATTGTATTTTAAGCCTTACTAGCACCATCATATTCTATTTTATCCCCCAACTATTATATACCTACGATCTCAAGGTTAATCCAAACCAATTGGAGTTTCTTTTTAATAAAGTGGACCATACTAACCTTCCGCATTCTCTTTGCATTCAAACTATTTGATTATCACCGAGCTTTAAAGGCTCTATTGAGCTCAGATATTGTTTATCAAAGTACGTATCACTGACAACTAGTGTATCGCACTTCTAATGGATGCATCAATCATGCAATAAATTATTTTTAGCAGCTAGGCTTCGTCAAAGCATTGATAACAGACGACAGATTGCGATTGGGTTAGTCTGAGATAGTACTGCCAGCTGTGTGAGATTATTCTAATAAGTTAAAACACTGACCATGATTAGATCTGGCCGTGGATTTCAGGCTGATCTACATTCAAGACTTATATTCCTTAGTTGGAACTTGGAAACTTAGAGACTATTTAAAGTGAAATCCATGATTACACGCGAAAAAACGTCTTCCAGGAGCGGGAAATCTCCATTCAGAATATGCTACTCAGTTGCGAGCTGTTAGTTTACGGGTCAAAAATTACCCCACCAGATCAAACGTTAAAAATTGGATTCTCTAATAGCGTGAAGATATCTTTCATAAATTGAAACTAAAGCTAATAATTTCCACAAACAAAACAAGCGTTTGCATGGCTAGCCACGACTACGAGCTACGACTCGCCGGACGCTTTAGACTTATGTATCTGAACGAAATTCAATACAGTGAAGCGTTTCAAGAGTAGCTTGCTTGGAATATTTGCGTTTTTACATGAAGACGAGGTAACACCTTACATTTTTCTGGTCACTCTCGGTAAAAATAACTCGCTATTAAATATCCTAGTAAGTAGTAGTGACTGGGAGGGGCCAACCTTGAAAAGGGCCCGGCTCTTAATGAAAGGGCCCGGCTCCTATGAAAAGGGCCCGCATTTTTTGCGGATAGGAGGGGGTAAAGACTAGAATTCCGCTAAAAGTGCACATGAAGGTGGTAGAATATGCGTCAGAAGGGAAAAGGCAAGCTGGAAACAAGTGACATTTAATTTTTATTAATGAAGACTCATTTCTCAAGGGCCCGGGGAAAATTCTGGGGGGGGCCAAATGCCCCCTCTACTCCCCACTTCCGACGCCGCTGCAGGCTGGCGCCGTTTTTCACCCCTCACTTATCCCGCAGCTCTAAAAATCTGATATCTGATTGGTGTAGAGCTCATCAATTACAAACCTCTATAGCCTGTGAAATGCACGCATCAGGATTGGAATCTGGTTCATTTTCATGCATTTCCTGTGGTTTCCCAGAAAGATCTAGAGTCCAGAAAATCTCACAGCCTGGATTTTAGCAAAAGTGCCCAATGAAGACTTTTCCTCTAACCCGGGCCCTTTGTTAAGCGTCCCTACGTCCTCAAATTATGGACAACTCGGGGTCACCGCCCGCGGAAGAGAATCCCAACCCCTCCGATTTTCTTCCGCAGGCCGATCCGCAGGCGTTCCGTCACCGTCACATTCGACGCCGGCTCCTCTTCCTCCAGCTCCGGGGGATCCCACACGTCCCTCTCCTCGGAGAACCAAGAGTCCCTCCTGTGCCACGGGAGCGGTCAGAGGTCGACGGTGAGCATCCAGTGGTCTGCGGAAGCCCAAGGCAGGAGCCGGGAGCCAAGCTGGGACGACCTGGGCGTCGAACTGAGGCGGCGGAGGTCGTCGGTGGCGGCCATCCGTCGCTGGGCCATCAACTCGGAGAGCGACGACTCGGAGGAGGCCGGGAAGGAAGAGCGGTGGGAGTGGAAGTGCGGGGCGGAGACGGCCGTCGAAGACGAGCAGGAGGCGTGCCGAGGGACGGAGGGAGGCCCCGGGGCCCGTTCGGAGGGCAAGCGCCTCGATGAGGGCCCTTGCGAAGGAACCCTCGCGAGTTGCGAGGACACGTGCACCCCCGTCACGGAATTAGAATCGTGGGAGGACACAATGTAAGGACAACAACGTACATTTATGACAAGTGTGCCTATTAAGGTGTTCTAAGAAAATATTAACTGCTTTCTTAGGTTACATTGCATTCCTTCCTCCTCGTTTCCATGGTTAAATCCCTTTTAAAATCTTAATTTCTTCTACCTGCCTTCACGACATTCTTTTCCTGCCTCTTCCGCGCTTACAAAGCGTTCTCCTCTCTACCAACCCTCTATTCGGCTACCCTTCAAACCTTTCCCATCCACATTTACTGACTTCTCCCAACTTTCGATCAAATTCCTTTTCTCTTCTTCATTGCGTAACACTTCCATATTTGTTCTTCTCTCCGTCCAACTAACCTCCATTCTTCTCCACAACCACATATCAAAGGCCCAGCTCATCCTTTTACCGTGAGGACCATATCTCTAAACCATAAAATGCAACGCTTCAAGTTATTTTTCATTGATATTCTCTATATATAAGGTTGAGATTCTCCTCGGATAAGTCCTTAATCTCTTCCACGATATACCCCCCAAGGTAAGTATTTACTCTAGCCCTCACACTGATCGAGAAGCTAGCGCATATTAAAGGATGGAATGGATAAAAACACGCAGCGGTCTACACACCAATTCCACTATATAACAACATAGAATAATTATGTACTTATGATGTCGTAATATATACCCTTTGGTAATATAATATGTACTTTTAAAGTTCTTCCAACCGTACCAACTAACAAACATTTCCACAATCCACCAAAGAACGCGAACGCGAGTGTTATGTAGATCCGTAATCGAGCCACGGGGCTATTGAATTCATATTTTATTGCTGCAAGATGCTAAAAAATGTATCGTAGCATAACATGTTCGAAGTGGATAACATAACTCGGGTCATAAAATACAACTACAAAACGAGTATTACGGTATTCGTTCTCGTGAAAGCTGCCACTATTAATCTATTTTTGTTTGGGTATAGATTATAGATGCCTAAAATGGTTGATGGTAAATTCTAAATACCCAAATGAATTCAAACACAAGAATTAATATATATGGATAAGGAACAGCATATATTGCAAATAATGGAAAAAATACATGGAATAGCAAGAAAAGTAGTGAAGCCAATACGACTGTTAGATAAGCCATATTGAATTGACAAGTTGTGCTGTATTTTCCAAAGACAAGGTAATTTAAGACGCAATGCATATGATGCCAGTTCATGATGCACGAACACTTAAAATTATGCGCGAAAACATCGTTTCGTATTACGCCATAGGTCAGTTTCGTACAATAGTCGTGTCGTTTGGAAATGGGAATGGGACACTTCGGCGCGGCCACTTCGGCGCGGCCACCTCGGCGCGGCCGTTTCGGCGCAAGCCACCTCGGCGCAAGCCCATCTCGGCGCGGGCCACCTCGGCGCGGGCCATCTCGGCGCAGGCCCACCTCGGCGCGGAGAACAGAGATCTTAAGTACCGGGACAGATGCTCATGTAAAAATACTAATGGCACCGAGTATCTGCCTCTTCAACAGACAACTTTTCAAAAGCTATTGTTGAAAATGATCATGCCTTGCCAGGCAACATACCAAAATGCTAAAAATTATAAATTACATTGACGACTATTTTTATGGGACATATAGAAGAGTGAGTTAAATTATATGAAACTATTCATAAGGACGTGCCGATACCAATGTATCATTTCATTACTAATATTCAGTTACTGTTTCCCGTAATTTACAACATTTTTTATATTTTACATTAGCGTTTAGAATTTTTTATCAACACCAACATGTTACATATAAGGTTACGCCATGAAGATAAAATTAGAGGGATACGTCTAGATAAAGAACCCCGTATTCTGGCAGCGTATTCTAAATAAGGTACAACAAGGGAAAAGTCGCTAATTTCTCGTACATTGTCGTCATTTTTGCCCAGTACTCTTTTGCTTAATCCCAGTCTATATTTACATCTACCCAGATATAATTTATATTACGCAGATGAATCCCAGTTTAACGATTAGCTTGACCCATAATTTCTCTTATGTGTTTACCCCAAGGAAGATCATGTGTTAGTATTATTCCAAGATATTTAGCGGACTCCATGTTTGTAAATTTACAATTCATTATGCAATAATTATTACGGGGAGAAGTAGTCTTTTTCCAAAAATTCAGTACCACACATTTTTTAAAATTTATTTCCAACTGCCATGTATCACGCCATTTCTCAATTGCTAATATGTCATCATGCAAAGATTCTTTATCGCTGGACTAATAATTTCTATGTAGACCACTGCATCATCGGCAAATAGAATATTACTTTTTACCTCTTTATTGATATCATTTATGTACAGAAGGAAATTCAAAACGGAAAACTTTACTGAAGTAGTTAGGTATATATTAAGAACTCCTGCGTATTATACTAGATTTGACCAGACAAATAAGATTAGAGAGATGGCTTGTTATACCGATAGATTTAAAGTGTCATATTTCCCTCTTACCATTAGAAAATATAATAGGCGGCATAGCATATTTAAAGGTAAGTGAAAAATTGTTAGAGTAGCCTGTAGTGGTAGCTCTTCGTTGCATCGTTAGCATTACATGGTAGCTCCAGTTGCATAGTCAATCAATAGTGATGTTTGGTGTTCCTCACCCCCTGCCACACACCCTCGCGGAGGCTTGCAGGGTACCACGTAGATGTAAAAGTATATACATCTATGCTCAAATTTCTCGTCAAAAGCTCTCTCATATTAGTAAACACCTCTCTTGTCAAAGAAATTCCCCTCCTACTGCGTCCATTTCCATTTAAGATACAAACCCAAGTAAACAAACTACCTCCTACACTTCATTTTAAATGTGGTCCATATATATGTCCACACTTAGAATCATCCAGTATTAAATACATTGGCCTCGCCGTGATGGCCCGCGCCGAGGTTGCCTGCGCCGATGTGGCCCGCGCCGAGATGGGCCTGCGCCGAGTTGGGCCTGCGCCGAGGTGGCCGCGCCGAGTTGTACTAGACCCTTTGGAAATACATGGATATTTCGCAATAAAACGAGCTTCAGCATCGTGCGCCAGGTCGCGATTCATTTCCTCATTTATCCCCCACGTCCAACAAAAGGCGTCACCGATTAGCAGCAGAGGGTTGACAATAGATCCGACCAATAGAACGCGGCGACTCTCAAAGAGTGGAGAGACTCGTTAATTGGCGTTGTACACAGTCCCGCTCCTCGGACTTCACCGAAAGCGCCTTCTTCGGCCGATGGAGGTCGTATCCGATGGACCAGGTGGGCGACGCTCTCAGCGGAGATTCCGTAACTTAGCGACTTCGTATCCCAAATAGGGGATGCCTAGTATTTTACGGCTTAACGTATGACAGAAACAGGCGGATGAAGGCCGGAAGAGTAATTTGAAAAGAATTAACGACGTAGTGGCTGCCTAACTTGCCTATTCACGACCGTAAGACAATCTCACCTACGCGACCCCGACACTTAGGCCGTATTATGCAAAAAATAGAAGAAGAATATTTCGTAAACAAAGATAATCATTTCATCCTCTGTAAACACAAATTTTTCAAAAGAAAAATTCAGGAGCAATGCGAAATGCAAACACGAATACTTACAAGAACAGATATTCCCAGTATTTTCTTCAAAAATATAGAGAATATCTATGCGTTAGAGCTTAAAATTAATAGCAAAAGAAAATTCAAGAGCACGAGAAAATTTTTTTAGTAACTATTCTAAATGGTATTGAATTCCTTTAAATGCTGTTTAAGACAAGCATAGATCGAATGCCATCTATCTTCAATGCCACAATCGCCGACATGTTAACTTGAGTGTTTCAAATGGACGAATGATGCTAGAAGCACTGTGACAAAATCGACGAAGAGATAATCATGATTTAAATATAGAAGACACAATTCACCACCACTTGCACATTGGTAATTAAAAAGGGGTCCATTAAGGTGGAGTTGGTGTTGCGAGGAACTCATGAACGTGAATTAGATGGTTTATAAATGAAAACAAACTCGAAGGGCGTGAAATAATTTGGCAGAGGTGCACTTGATGGGGAACACATTGAAACAAATAATAGATGGCAAGTTAATTTCGTAAAGACGGATCATTTTCTGGGCTCGAGAACCGCTCTTGTTTTTCAAGTTATCATTTTCCGCCTCTACGAGTCTGAAATCATGCAGGAAGTGAGTGATCTCTGAGCAAAACGAATGGCCACCGCATACAAGTCTTCCTAAGCTTTTTCAAAAGAAAAACCGCATATCACACGAGAAAACGAAGCATGAAAGCATACGAAAACGATAACGTTTAGGAAAAACCACAATCCGCGAATCAGAATGGAGGACTTCCCTTTGCAGTTTTTGTCAAGAATTTATACATCGTCATTCAACCGCTAAGTGGTCCACATGGAAGGGTGACCGATTTTCCCCGCTTTTACGTTTCAAGGCGGATAGACAAAAAGCAGTAGTCTCAACATTCCCACAGTCCGAACATGTAATTTAGGAAATTGGTGAGCTCACCTGGGCATCAGTACCGCAACACGGTGACCAACGACGAGCCCCATAACGATCGGTTAAATGGTAAAAAACATACATCTTGGACGATATTTTTCGTCTAGATTTTTTCCCCACTAAATAAGAAATGGTGTATAGCAATTTGAATAACGGTTAGAAGATCCTCAGATGGAAGGGAAATGAAAATAATCAGGACATCGTCGATCGAGGATCATGTTGCTTCCCATATTAATTTTGTATCACTCTGCATTTTAAGGTTGATAATTACGGAGATTCCAGCATGGATTTTTCCACCCGATTTAAGCGAGAAATTGCATAGTTTTACCATCCATCAGAAGGGCGAGACGTGGGGAGGGGCATTATTTTTCGTGGGGGGCCAACATGATTCAAATTCGACTACGAATTACCCCATTAGTCGCATCGCCGTTTCCGAGATACGCTCCATCGCGCGTCTTTTTTTTCCCTTTCAGGACTTGCCCGGAAGAGGTGGTGGTGAGCGAACCAGAGCTTGGAAGGGCGACCACTATGGGGGTGGTCGCATTCATCGTCGTGCTCGTGATCATCCTCGTCACCGTCGTGTACAACTCGATGTGTCTGCGGAGGTCATGTGGTTATCCCACCGTGCATCCATTCTGAATGAAACGAGGGTCGATTCGGAGTATACACAAGCAGTGATGACGAGAAGCCGTCGCGGCACAAGGAGGCTCACCTTCTCCCCAACTGGTCAGGGGGACACCTAGGACCACCACCAGTCGATTCGGTCGTCGTGGCCACAGGATGTTGTCGCAAGATCCCATCGGGAGTCACACCAACAGCACGGCCTCTATTTGAGTGCCACGTACGTAATGTAAATAATACTCGGTTGCAGACATTTAGATTTCGAATAAGTTTTCATTTCTACGCTCCAATCATTTCCAACACAACACAATGGTAAATATTGAATCGACGTGCATATGAAAGTAAAGTTCTCAAAAATCAATAAGTTTATATCAGGGATGAACATTGAAAGAAAAATAAATCTGGACGGATATTCGATTCAGTGAAAAAACAATTTGCTCCTTGCATATGTATAGCAATTGAGGCATATATGCTCAAATGTGCAGATCAACGCACAGTGATGCCGTACTACCTACGTACAGTAATAACGTACAAGGATGCCTGAAGGCAGAATTTATGAAATCTATGATATCCTTGAATTGCCTCAGTTATCAAGTCAACTAATATTAACCTGAGGAAATGAAACAAATCGTATTGTATCTGTTTAGGATTCATTCACCATACATGATAATGATATTGTAATTTTGGAACTTGACTCTCAATTTTTAAATCAAGCATCTCAATTCCTGGATATGGAGATGATAGGAAAAAATAAGGATAACACTGGAACAGTGACTTACTCGCTGAATTTCGTCTGTAATATATATCTTTTATAAGCTCTCCTGTGCATTGAGTTTCCTATAATAATGACTGAAATATGGCCTAAAACAATGATGTTTTATTTTGAATAAAAAGAATAAGAACCGGTACACGAAACCCCACCCTCTTCCGTGAATGGATGAATGAATGAGAACGATAGCCAGGAAGGTCTTATTCAGACTCGGGAATTCTCACTTCGAGCTCACTTTGCAGGGATAAAATGGTTGTAATATCAGTTCGGTAATTCAGAACAGGGTTTCTGTTAGAACACACGAAACGCCTTTAAAATTCATAAGGCAATTTGGCAAACAGTGATAAGAGTCTTCTACAAATTATTTCTGCCTCAAAATTTTTAAATCTGAATAAGTGCCTGCATTTTCAATATCTTTCACCCGAGGATGAGTTTATCAACATATATTTGGTATATTTGCGCATTAACAAGTGTTAGCGAGCCAGACTAACAAGACATAACAGTTAATGTCCGGTACGTTGCTAAGTCAATGGAAGAGATAAGGAATAAAAATTTAACTCAGAAAAATCGATGTGATAAGATACATCTTGTTAAACTTAGAGGAGCAAAATCTAGGACAAGTGAAACGCGTATCACTGCTTGAATAATCCGTGGCTTAATGAGTGTTATAGTGAAGACACGCGGAAAAATGGGTAAGCAAAGCAGACATTTACAGATAGGAGATAAATTATGACTAAAACCTCGTGTAAAGATGGTAAAATGTTCGTCTTATGAGGGAAAACGAGAAAAGGTAAGAGATTCTTACTACGAGTGAGGAAAACATGAGAAACACAAGGGAAAACAAAGGAAGAAATGATTAGCTCGGCTGTAAATGAAATGAATTTGCTGGATAATTCAATAGGAAACAGAGTAGGAGGACGGAAAAGAGAATTAAAGATGATGGAAGCCTGAAGGGCACTCATGAAAGAAGTTCGCTATGCGATCGGGGAAGAAGAGAAGCATATTATGTGGGATGGAAGTGCGCATAAATTACGTTGAGCTGAAGAGAACGACAATGGAAGGAAAGAGCCGTTCTAAATAGGAAAGGGAGAAGAGAAATGTGACATCAAAACCCACCGGACGATCATGGAGAAACTAAATATTTACTAAGATAATAAGTAAATAGGAGATACTAAAGATCTGCCAATAACACTTGATACCTGAAGAATCGGACGGAGGCAGGCTATGATTTATTTGTACCATCTACTATGCGTGTCGTGCATTGTAATGCCACCAGAAAATTGTTTTTAAAAATGATAGAACTGGAGAAAGTATGACGATGGAAAGGTAAGTTTTTGAAGGGTTTTGGTGAGGGATAGAGGAAAGTTATTGGTGGAAATAGGGTGAAGACTTAAGTAGCTGGAAGCAAAAGTATAATGGAGGATGTATGGAATGTAGAATGTCGAATAAGCGAGAAGGAGGGGGAAGGGTATTTAGATGAGGTAAAAAATGGTAGACATATGTCAAGAAAGATATACGGCAGACAAGGAAGCATTCAAAAATGTTAAGGACATTAGGCCTATTCTATCATAATGTATGCAACATGGCATCAAAACTGATAATGAAATAATACATATTATTGCGCTAGGCAAAAAGCAGCGCTGACGCTCTTTAAAAGCAGACAATAAAAGCAACACGATGCTGCGCCCAGTTCTCGGATCGGATCGAAGTCATCACCGTGAATGCACTCGCGTCAAGAAAGGAGTCGGAAAACGAAAAAAAAAACGAAAGCATGTGCGCACGCTAACTTTCCCGAGGAATTCGAGGTGGAGTCGGCCGTGGAGGGGTTACATAAATTATGCAACGCATTATTCCCACGAGGAGGGCACGAAGCATGGGCGTACGCGTTTTCGACATCACGCGGGGAGGTGTGAGGCGGGCTACGCGGGAACGAAACTCCACCAGGAATAATGTGGGGAAGACAGACGTAAAGGGGGGCGGGGGGAGGGGGAAAACTTCCATATTTCAAGTCCCCATTCGTGTCCTCCGCAGGGGCACGCGACTGCGGCGTAACATCTCACCGGACGGACAAACTGGAGTGAGCGAACCACGAGGAGGACATTTATGAGTGTAAGAATATAGTTCCACTGATCCACACTAACTGCATCCTTGCAGTTGAATGAAAATTACAGCATGACAGCAAATGCCTGCCCGAATAATAAAAAATATATTTCATCATTGATATATAATGTAGTGTAAGTTAGTGCGTGCACGTCTAACTCGTTTTCATTTTTACGTTTCATTATGTTTCTGCGTGCATGAAGGTAGGTGATGATTCAGCCCATGCCACACACTTTATAGAGGTTGCTAGCAGGGAGATCTGTAGATGTTGATTTGACATGAAGTGCGGATCGCAATACGCATGAGAAAACAAACATAATAAGTTATTTTTCACCAAGTTTTCGCAAATATTTCGGGCAGTGACAAAAACTGTTTTATTAGATGTATACCATGAATGGACACATTGCCCTACGATTCATTATTTTCCATTAAAATAGTATTCCAGATAATTGCAGGGGAAAATCTATTTATTGGTCTCCTTAAGGCAAACGTGGCTTCCCTAAGAAATATAATGGGTGAGTAACAATTATTTTCGTCCGCAACATTACGCATGAATATGCCTTTAACGAAACAATAAAAATGGCGCAGATGCAGTGAACCTTATTAGCCAAACGTAGGTTCAATTGTAAATGATAATTTCCGTCTATTGCCATCTCCGTTTCTTCTTTATCTGCTCCACAATTCTCAAGTACTCAATTCTCACCGCAATCGTCAGACCCTCATTCCAGTCTTGACTAATCTAGGTCTCACTCCTACACAATTAAAAGGGAGTACCTCTCTTACGAAACAAAATTTTTCTCTTCCTTGAATAAACGATCATCATTTAAAACGAACATTACCAGCCACATTTCCACCAACATTTTCAGGCCTTCCAATCCCCCAACATTACGTATTCATCCATCCGGCCATTATTCACCTGGTATGGTCGACTGAGATAAACAAACAACTCCGTTGACCAATACCACATGACCTTTCCGCCAATTCTTACCGAGCACAACTACGTACTTCAATTGTGCAACAAATCACTCTCCACTCCACGCTCTCTTTCGCATATCAGGAGTTATTTAGAAATACTCGTAAATCCTGTTGCCTCCATACTAACTACATATTATTACGCATCGTCAGGGTAGACAAGAACGGGTACATTCATATTCCCAAGCACTAATTAAGATGAGACAAGTTGACGGTATGCTACGATATAATTGATGATGAAGTGGTAGAGTGGTAATTGCGAACACGAGAAAAGGATATGATTAATATTTTTACGATAGCTATCGCCCGATCATCAATCTTAAGACTGGTTTGATCCAGCTCTCCGCTCAGTTTTCCTACCAACTAACTTCTTAACAATAGCGTATTAATGAAAATGAAAAACTCCTTTAAGTAAATTATTCACATAGACTGGGTTCACAATATGCAATGTGAATACATTTTCAATGATACGATAAGATGATGATAGAGAAATGAGCCAATACAAATGCCAAATATACGATCGCCAGCTTTCCCCATGTTGGAACTCGCTGCATCTCCTTTACACACCCCTTTCTCCTCCAAAAATTAAGATGTGTTGAATCAAATCATTCCTTCTTTCGCAAAGGTTGAGTTTACCGAACAAAAAACATAGAAAAATGGCAATAACTCTAAGGCTCCGAGTGGCGTAATCCTCCAAGCCCTCATTTCAATCAATGGAACAATTAACTATGGTTAGCTGATCACTATGGACCAATTTTTGACGTCGCATCGTTGTACTAGTGTTAGACAACGCGTAACGTTTATAACTCGGTTTTGGAAGTTTGGCTTATTTATATGGAGCCTAATCAAAGGTTAAATACAACCACAGTTGGTATTTCGAACTTATCGAAGCATCAACAAGGTTTACGAATCGAATTAATCTAAAAATGAGTGTATGCACCTTTCTATCATAGAAGACAGTACCTTCATGGCTGACCCCAAAGATTCTTTGCTTCTAAGTTAACATGTAGTCAAAGAGAAAAACAGAATTGCATTTCTAGACCATGGCACTTGGATTGGCCAACGTCGATTAATTATTCTCTTCGATTCAATCCATCTTGTGCCGTAGGGTTTTAAAGCAATTAAGATGAAGGACATGAAATGCTTAACAGCTAATTAGTCGAGAAACTTGATTCCACCACATGAGACATCTTATAGTTGGCCACACTAAAATTTTTCCGTCACATTTATCTCCTTTGACTTTTTTACCTTTCTATTAACTCAGGTAATACATTGTTGTTAATAACTTTTAGGTATATATGTGACGAAAATACCTCAGGTCTGAGAGATACGTAGCAGTATTACATTAGAATCTTTTATTACAGCCCCTTTTGTAATGGCTATTGGTTCAAATAGTATTAGGCTTAATTTTTTTTATTAAATTACGAGTGTAAACAAATAATTTGACAAAATCGCGATTGACATTTATACTAAATATTTCACAAAAGTATGTTTTTACAAATTATTAGCGTGATATATTAAAAAAAATTAGACTAAAAAAGTAAGACTCATATCTTAAAATAACATTTTCGCGTTGCCTGAAGAGTATTTTACGAGATAGTCTCTTCAGAGAAGGGAATGAATTATTACTTGAAAACCTACTGTGTCGTACACTCCGTATACGGAGGTCATCATGCTCGCATATGGTTGCAAGGTTTGTAATTTAAAAGTGATCACAAAATAGAGGAGGCCTTTGCCGAGCTAGTGATGGACATGGTAGTTCCATAAAATGTGCGTTGTCAAAACGTGCAAGGGTGTCAAGGGAATCCATCAAGTGTGTCACTATGGCCGTGCCTTTCTCCCTTTGCCATTCGTAGACTTGTCCTTTTACCCCGTGAAAGATATGGCACGACTTTGGCTGGCAGGTATCGCATCTGACCCTGGCCTTGAACTGCCCAGAGCATCGTGACTTATTTTGGCGAGCTAAGCTGCTTTACTCGGGATGTTATTCGCTGAATACGAGACAGTCTCATCCAAGAATACACATTCGAGGCTGGTTAAAATTCTTTTTTCTAAGTTCAAAGAGTTCATTGAAAAGTGAAAGGTAATAATCTAAACAATATTTAAGATACTTTTGTTATAATACACAAACAGTTCATATCACGAAAATCTATTATTTTTTTACTATGTCAAACGTAATTCAACGGTACTACTACCCATACATTTTACCTTTTGACTATATATTGCACTCACTCTATAACATAAAATGGATTGAGATACGGTGGAATAATTTTCCGATGACTAGTAGGTTTCAAAAATTGATAATTCAATCCTAATTTCAGCTGATAAATATTTGGCTACAAATGGCGTCTAAATGGGTCTATTGTGAGTTTAAATTAAATGATGATGGGTACATTGGATAGAATCATCGGAGGTACGATGCATGAGAGGCTGAAGAGGGACTACGCGTGGAATGTAGGGGTTGTGGGAAGAATTGAATGTCCTATCTTCACCGGTAGAATACTGATAATAATCCACATTTTTGCATGTGTATAAACCTCGATTTTCATTTTCTTCGCTGTCTACAAGAGCGCAGTAGCCCACCGAGTGGAGCATTTGGCTAGCATTGGAGCAAGTCCGTCTACTCCTAAGCCATAAAATTTCCTCGCTCACAAATTTCATTATTTCATCATTTCATTTCAATATGACCAAATCTGGGAAGGAGACTGCAGAGAAGGCTCAGGGAAAGAAATATCTGCCTCCCTGAATGCGTGAAGATCGCTTACCGTTGGCCTTTGTACTTCATCATCTCTACCGTCACCAAAAGAGCAAAATCATTACCCCAAAGTTAGCCGAGTGAGGATAGAGCTCACAAAGCATCAAACCAACGGCAAGTGAAGTCCGCCCTTGGAAAATTGCGAGCCTATTCTTTCCCCTGTGTCGTCATTGGCGTTCCAGGAAGGTCCTGTAAAATCACTCAGCTTAAATTAAGCTGGTCGGATCCCAAAAGGCCTCTTCCGGATTACGCCTGCTGATTAGCTGAGCGCTTTCCTCTCCGATCCATAACGCACACTGATCAAAAGCACACAGGTGAAAAAAATGAAAGGTTCAAATGCTCCAATAGTCAAGGAAGACATACGTATGACTAAACATTCAAAATTTATGTTATTAACCTTCAAACAATATTTACGTCAACATAGTAATTTACACACAACATTTTTTAGCCCTGGATGTAAAATTGCACTCAATCTCATGAATGTAATCTATCTAAGATATTATACATTGGGTCACGAATTTTTCTTCACTTTCCTCTCATTAACCTTAGAAAATGTAGCTAATGTCAATTTTTAACTTTGAGCAGATCCTTAAAATTTCTTTTGCCGCTATTAATTTACATATTTATCCTGATTTTCTTCTATCAATGCTGTAAAGCCGAGTTTACACGATGCATTTACCCGCGCAAGTACGTTGCTGGACAGATGCGTGAATAGATGGCTGGACAGATGCGCGTTCTCGCACTTGAGGAGTGTTTACACGATGCTTGTGTTAGCGCAATTGTTCGACCATTTTCTAGATACGCATTACGCGATTGCTTTTGTTTTACTAGTATCAAGCGCCACTTCTACGAAACAGACGACATCATACCTGAACTTCAGTTATTGACTTTGTTGTTGACGACTACAAATTGCTCGCACACATTCACCAAAATAGAACAGGGGCTATTTTTTGTGCACGCATTCACGCATTTGCGCAATTTTGAGTGTTTACACGGTGCAATTTTGATGGTGAATGTGTTCACGCATCTACCCGCGCGTGTAAATGCATCGTGTAAACTCGGCTAAGAATTGGGCATAGAATTTTTTATATTGTTTACCGCACATATGCAACGCAAAATACCAAATTGTGTGCACCACTAAAGGATATAAAATAATAATTAGTAAGTTGATTTCCAGACCTCTTTTTAAATATATAAACGGTTTTTCGGGAGTTTAGGTCCTCATGAAAATGATGAGATAGAACTATTTGGCCACACAATTGGAAAATAATAATAGTATGTACATTATTGAATGATGCATCAAACCTTTTTGGTACTCCCTAATCCCAAGAATGATATGACCCTGGGTGGAGGCTGTTTTAAGCCTTTTTGCAACGTAGAAATAAGATAACCAGAATAAATAAACGGAAAACAGCATATCAAAACAAACTAGATCTTTCATTTATATCCTAGTAGTTGTAATAATTTGGGTGAGGACATAGATCGCTAAGGTTTTTTGCGCCAGTAAAGAAAGGTGGACATTTCGGTTGGGATGGAATATTTTCAAGGAACGGAGGAAGGGTGGAGCTATCCTCGGCGTTGGCATAACCCTACGCTTGACGAAAGGCTTAACCGGATAGTTCTTGGCGGATACAGGTTGGTGTCATAGCTACGGTACTGGCTCCCAATGCCAAAAGCCCGGGTTCGAAAACCGGCAGAGGCCGAGCACTTTCAACGGAATACCAAACTCTACTCAAGAGTGTAGAACACGTCAACTGCAGCACTCCGTCCGTCAGATGGGACGTCAATGCATTGAGTAAATATACAGCTGTTCTAATTACTTCTAAATCTTTCTACTACTTTGTAAACCTTTTCATTTATTTTCGACAAAGAAAAAAATTAATGAGAAGAAAACCTATTAACCTATTTGCACGCTCTGCATTGTTGAAATCAATAATTTAGGAGACTTGAAGGATGAATAGAAGCGGATGAAAAAATATCTTACGCTTCTTTTTAATTGCTGCAAAATAATTGCATTAAACTTGAATCCTCGCGTGCATTCAGCGGCACACGTAATGGGAACATTTTATGAAGGAGTGGTCGTGTTTGAAAATGGGAATTAAGATGAGAATAATTCTAAAAGCGAGAGCTACCATATTCCGTGCTCATCGTCCCAACACACGAGGTGGTTGTTTAATTACGGCCGCCTCTCCTAATTGAGGGCCGCACGGGGGACTGCTGTTACAGACATTGATCCAACTCAAAGCCTAAACTCTGTTCCCCTCCCCGCCTGAAGGTGAGGAAACGTGCCCTTAATATGCAAATAAACTACATCATTCCATAAAGTTTTCATTAAGCCAAGGGATACAATTAACTGAGTAATTCGGACGCATGCTAGGATTCTCTCTCTGTTTCAGCTTTGTAATATTACGATGGGCCATTATTTAGTGTTGAGGTGCAAGTCTGACATGCTTTTCGAATAACGAAGATAATAAATAGCTTTAATTCATCATTGTGGTTAGTTTATCTTTGACTCAGGCTGCATATATTTTCTATTTCATTTCATTATCCTTTAATAAACCTCTATTGAGAACTCAGAAGTTACAAAAGGTAAGTTTTGAGGGAATGTAAGTAAAAAAAAACTCTTCAAAAAGTAATTATAAAAAGAAACAATGCCGATATATTTTCTCTCCAGTAAACATATGGTTGTAGAAAATAACTAAAAACGCAATTACAATACATCAGCTATAGATAAAAGTGAAAGATGCTGAAGTTGTGTTCTCTAAGGACCAAGCAATACAAATGAACAGAGGCTTGAAATTTGGATATGGAAGAAGGAGAGAAGAAGAATAGAGAAGAAGATAGGGTGACACAGAAAAAGGAGACGGAAGATAGTTACCCTCGACATAAGAGCGAGTGCTTCCCCGGTGAACTTAGTTAAGAAAAGAACTGTCCCTTGTGTCGAGTACCGAAACTTCGGCCAGTATGTGGAGAACCAGAGAAGATTTGATTCATCAATGACTTAAGCCAAGTGTAGGGCGAAAGGAAATCAGTGAACGCGGAAGAAATAAGGTCAATAATACTCATAATTAAGATATATGGGATTGAGGAAACATTTCATTAGAACATACATCTGGAGCATTCTACTACGTGGCAGCGAAACATGGACGATAACAGCAGCAGAGAAGTCCAGGCTGGAAGCATTTGAAATGTGGTGCTACCGAAGAATGATGAAGATAAAATGGATCGATCGAGTGACAAACGAAGAAGTCTTAAGAAGAGTGGGAGAGAAGAGAAGTCTAATGAAAACCCTAAAAAGAAGACGGGACAACTTAATCGGCTATATGTTATGACACGATGGCCTGATGAACACAATCGTTGAGGGAAAAGTGAACGGGAAGAATAGAAAAGGCATATATGGACCAAGTTGTGAAGGAGAAGAGAAAATAAGAGAAGAGAAGTAAAAGAGAAAAATTACGTAAATATGAAGAGGTTGGCTGATAGAAGAATCGAGTGGAGGGCTGCGTTAAACCAATCTTAGGATTGTTGACCGATGATGATGAGGGATGCTACTGTCTTTATGGCTTTAGGTAAAATAAATACACAAGTTTTTGTTAGCGGTGAAAGGGTGGTGGTGAAAAAATATATTTTTAGTGCCGTGAGTTGGGGAGGAGAGTAGGAACCTGGAGAAGGAAATAACACAAGTCACCAGAGTTTAGACTGAGATCTGTTACTCAGGAAGTCACTGACGTTGTGAATATTGCTGAAGGTTGTCAAACTGATGAATCAGGGAACTAGGAGTCGATTATATGGCCAAGAAAGGCACCTTAGTCCAGCTCAAGAGACCAAATTAGACCAAAAAAATTAAATAGTTAAACTTCCCAAGAAAATCACTCCATATTACCTCAAAAAATAATTCATCATCATGGATCAACAATTCTAAGATTGGTTTGATGCAGCTCTCCACTCGATTCTCTATCAGCTCTACATGTTAACATAACTCTTCTCTTTCACGTCCTTAGTATCATACGCTATATATTTAATGCGAAGTCTTCCTTTTCCATTCTTCCTATTTACTTGTCCCTCGACGATTGTCTCCATCAGGCCATGTCTCAAGATACGGCCGATTAAGTTGTCCTGCCTTCTTTTCAAAGCTTTCAGCAGACATATCTTTTCTCACACTCTTCTTAGGACTCATTCGTCTGTCACTCGGTCGACCCATTTTGTCCTCGTTATTCTGTAGCAATTGCGAATGCTTCCAGTCTTGACGTCTCTGTTGCTGTTGATATCTTCCATTCAAAAAATACGAAAGAAAAAATTACAAGGGTGTTCCGTCGCATTTCTTTTGTGCCCCCAGCCAGCAGACCCAGCAAGTGTCCCTCAGGCGCACGTGGGCGCTAATACCCCCTTCCACGGGTAAAGGGTATGCCGGGGAAGGCCCAAGGAGTACAATGCCTCCCCTCCTCGCGGGGAAACCCAGGGAACATTCCTGTGGGAGGGCAATGCACCTTCCTCCCCCGCAACCCTTCCAGGAATTGGGGCTCGTCGCAGCTGTGGAAGAAGACGTGGGGCGGGAATCGGCGACGCCGACCAGGCAGTCGCCCTCTGGCTCCCACTCGGGGCACACGCCACTGTAACCAGTTCAAATTCGTGCTTGGAATTAAACAATTAAAATACCGATCTGGCATTCATTGAAACAGTCGATCAGAATTAAGTTTCCGGTCGACGGGGTCTGCAGCGCCGATAGCCACCAGCCTTACGACCTCGTGGTTCGCGCGAGCGAAATTAAAGACCCCCGGAACATGGTCCTTCGGGCCGGATCGGACAGTACAAGGAAATACAGTGAAAGTAACTAGAACAAGTACTGGCTAAAAAAGCCACGCGTGTGACGACTCAAAGAAAAAAAGAAGTGATTGGAGCAGAAAAAGAAAGTGCATCGCTCTCATCACAGTACGACGACTCGTAAGACCTTGCGAGAATTCAGCTGCTTTGAAGATCAACATCAACGGCAGAGTCGGCGGCCACAGCAACCACGGACGGAAAGAGAGGAGCAGCGAGCGAGAGCCACCCGGAGAGGACCAAATACATCCCGAAAGGTAAGCTCGTTACTTATACGAATCGCCAAATTTTCCTCCTCCTCTCCCCTCCTGAAAATGGCGGAGATAAAATCGCTGCTTCAAAAACGTGGAATGATAAAAAGAAATATAACATCTTTGAAAAATTTCATTGTCGAATGTAGAGAAGGATCGACACCGGATGTTATCAAGATAAAGAGAAGGGTGGAAACGCTAAAGACAGCATTTTTGGCCTTTGATACCATTCAAAGGGAATTAGAGGAGGTAGATGAAGAGAACATAGAACAACGGATGGATGAAAAAATGGAAATATTAGAGCAGTACGATGACGTCCTTTCTGACGCTGAAGTTCTAATAAATTCAGTCAACTCGCGCGTTGGATCAAATGAGCCTTTAGCCACGGAGTCAGCAACCCTTCATTTACAATCGCCGACAGACCCAAATGGCGCTTCCTTGCACCTGCCATTTGCTGCGCCTCATCCGATTGTTACTATGGAAAGGAGCCACTTGAGACTGCCCGAAGCTTCGGTACCCTATTTCCACGGTAATTACGAAGACTGGTTGCCTTTCAGGGACTCCTTCCAATCAGTGATAGATAAACGGAGCGATCTGAACTCTATTGAAAAGTTGCATTATTTGAAATCTTTTGTAAGGGGCGAAGCCGCAGAAAAGATAAGATACATAGCAATAGTCGACGGTAATTATCAAAGAGCATGGGATCTCCTGGAGAGAGCGTACGCGAATAAACGTCTCATCATATCCAAACATTTAAGCCTGTTGCTGAGATTGCCGATGCAAGAGAGGGAAACGGCAGACGGGCTTCGAAAACTCGCGGACGCCACCATGCAACACGTAGAATCCCTGGCTTCGTTAGGGGTACAAGTCACCGAGGAAATCCTGGTGCAGAACCTGGAAGAAAAAATGTCCAGAGAGACTCTCAATGAGTGGGAGAAAACCTTAAAACGCGGAGATTTCCCCAAGCTTCAAGAAATCATCGAGTTTCTTTATGATAATGCTGCACGATTGTCAAGGCGCAAGTGGAAAGAGCCCGCGGATCGAGAGGAGTGGAGTAGGAAGAACGCCAAGCAATGGTCGGGAACGCGGAGAAATAATAAAGGCACGAGCAACAGAACTAGGATGGCCAATCCTGGCCGAAAATGCTCAATTTGTAACAAGAATCATTCTCTGTTCGCGTGTAAAACATTTCTAAACCACTCGTTCGCGCAACGGATCCAAAGAGCTAAGGACGCCGCCTTGTGCCTGATATGCCTGAATTCACATGGCACTAGTCCCTGCAGATTCAAGACATGCCGTATTTGTGATCGCCCGCAACATTCTCTCCTGCATGAGCACATTGCAGGTGACAACTTATCAAAGAGCATTTGCACGGAAACACAAAGAGACACCTCATTGGCAACTCAAACGGCGTCTAATCAGACAATACCGAGTGCTTTCATAAAAGCAGTGAATAAACATCATGCAATTGAACGCCGAGCACTGCCTGACACCTGTTCTTCTGTCAGTTTAATGAATGAAGGGCTGGCTGACCCAGAATCCCACATTCCACAGGAAGTATCCAGCGGAGCCGCTTATAATGAAATGAAATTTGAAAATGTCAGCCCAGCCGCTTCAAAACGAACCATACTCTCGGAGACAGCGAAGATTTTTGACCCTCTTGGAGGATTGGGACTGATTATTCTTTACGCCAAAACAATTATGCAGGAGATATGGAAACTAAAACTTCACTGGGGCGAAGCAGTAACAGCCGCAATTTGCACGTTGTGGACAGAATTTTGCCGGCAACTTTCTTTCGATCGAAGAGCGCTTCTTCCGGAAGCAGTCTCAATTCAGCCGCACGGGTTTTGTGATGCAAGTAACAAGGGTTACGGGGCTTGCATTTATTTAAGATCGGTGGACGGTGGAGGAAGAACACTATGCATGCTCCGGCAAAAATTTTGGCTGTTGGTCGGGCGAAATCAAGCGCGTAAGATTTTAAGGATCAATCTAGTCGGTGTCTCCAACGAGCTGAAGAAAATCTATTCCAAACTACGGTCTGATGTCAGTTGTAACAGCATCCTCAAGTTTTTAGCCGACCAGGAAATCAAATGGCATGTTACGCCGCCTTTATCCCCACATTTTGGAGGTTGGTGGGAATCCACAGTCAAGCTCTTCAAACATAACGTCAAACGGTCAGTCACCGCCCTGCTCTTTACCTTTAAGGAATTCAACACCTTCATACTAGGGGCAGAAGCGATTCTCAACTCCCGTCCTCACACTCCCTTGTCCTCCGATCCCAATAACCCTTCCGCGCTCACTCCCAGTCACTTTTTAATTGGCGATTCTTTAACGAGCTTACCAGAGATTTGCGTCCGCGATGTTCCATCCAACAGGTTATCGAGATGGCAACACATTCAAAAGGTCCGTCAGCAATTTTTGGCGAGGTGGTACAAAGAGTATATCAATGTGCTGAACATTCGACATAAGTGGACATCCGGACAACACTCTGTCACCGAAGGGTCAGTGGTTTTGTTGAGGGAAGACAATATCCCGTCAGGGCAGTGGGCATTAGGCCGTGTAATCAAGATTTACCCTGGGGCAGACGGGATCATCAGAACTGTGACCGTGAAAACTGGTGTTAACGAATTGAAAAGAAACGTTAAAAAATTGGCATTGTTACCAATAACCGACAATTATTGTCGAGAGAAAATACAAGACATTACCTTGGTGACCTGTAAATATTTGAAAATTACTTTTGAGAATTTTTTATATGTGACATTATTTGTAAATGCTATTTTGCGACTTTGTAAAGTGTTGATCGGTGCCCTCTCAACGGGGGGAGTATGTTCCGTCGCATTTCTTTTGTGCCCCCAGCCAGCAGACCCAGCAAGTGTCCCTCAGGCGCACGTGGGCGCTAATACCCCCTTTCACGGGTAAAGGGTATGCCGGGGAAGGCCCAAGGAGTACAATGCCTCCCCTCCTCGCGGGGAAACCCAGGGAACATTCCTGTGGGAGGGCAATGCACCTTCCTCCCCCGCAACCCTTCCAGGAATTGGGGCTCGTCGCAGCTGTGGAAGAAGACGTGGGGCGGGAATCGGCGACGCCGACCAGGCAGTCGCCCTCTGGCTCCCACTCGGGGCACACGCCACTGTAACCAGTTCAAATTCGTGCTTGGAATTAAACAATTAAAATACCGATCTGGCATTCATTGAAACAGTCGATCAGAATTAAGTTTCCGGTCGACGGGGTCTGCAGCGCCGATAGCCACCAGCCTTACGACCTCGTGGTTCGCGCGAGCGAAATTAAAGACCCCCGGAACAAAGGGTACACCCCGTTTAGTAGGTTTACATTAAATATTCAACGGGCGTGATTATTCTGAATCATATACGTTTTATTCCTTACCAGCAATATTTGCTCACTATTATTTTATAGCAAGTTACAATACCGCTGAAAATTTCTCCGTAGACTTTTTAGTGGAGGCGAAAGTAAACCTTGCTAGAGCCTTATGAATAATTTATGAGAGACAAAGAAGTCGTCACGCTTTAAGAGATGTAAAAACCTGAAAATTTTCGAGGGAGAGTTATCTTCAAATGTTGAACTCGAAATGGTGACAGCCAATGAGACCAGCTGTTTGCGAGACTAAGGTATGATTGCATTTATGTACATGTCCTCATGAATTCACTCCTCAACTTAACATTAAAGCCTCAAGTAACAAACATATCTATTCCTCCTTGAAAAAGCTAAAAATTCGGGCAAAGTACAGCGATCAAATCGTTGAGCAAAGAGTTGAGCACGGACGTGATATACCTTCACGAGATACGGAGTCAACTTAACATTAAAGCCTCAAGTAACAAACATATCTAGTCCTCCTTGAAAAAGCTAAAAATTCGTGCAAAGTACAGCGATCAAATCGTTGAGCAAAGAGTTGAGCACGGACGTGATATACCTTCACGAGATACGGAGTGAGGTCTGCGGAGCGTACCGGAACAAAAAAAATAAAAAATGATGATACTTTTCACCTGCTAATCGACTAATTCGTTCCTCGTTTGAACGTGGCCCCTCCATTCATGAACCGTCTCAATTTAAGATGGGCCCAAACTTTCCTCAATCGTTTTCCCACGAACGTAACTGCGAAGGACTCGCGTTCCTCGCGTGCTGCGAGAAGAAATTCCGCGACGAAGAAAAATTCCCCTTCTCTTCCCCTCCTGCCAGTGTTTACTCTCCCTCTCGCTCGCCGACCTCTCTCTCTCTCTCTCTCTTTATCTGCCTCTCAACGTTTAGCCTTTTTTGTTTCTCTTCCGTGCTCAGCGCCGGCCGCTCAAACGAAAGCGTAAACATCTATCCTCCATCCGGCACGACCGCCCAACGTTTCGCCTAAAAACCTCCCACCTCTTCCTCCGCCACCGACGGAAAGGAAACCGCAAGAGGCTTCCCCTCCTCTTCGGCCTTGCAAGGAAGACGAGGAGGCGGGTCAACCTCTCTCAACGCCACCCACCGTTTGAGCCGCGGCCGCAGAATTATAATTGGACCTTACCCACGCTTCACCGCACGACGCTGGGGCATCCGCGCACTGCGAGATACGATGCTGCTGTCTTTCACGTGGCCAGGGGGGCTGTGATTTGAAACTGTCGGGATTATCTCGAATAGGTAACCAAGGGGTCACGTGGTATAAAAACGAATGGTTTGCAAATTTGCTGAGTTTTAACCGCTGATTACCACCTCGTTGATTGTTTACACTTGTGTTTCATCTCATCTGGGGGCTCTATAATGGAGACATGAGAAAAACTCGAGTGAAACCAATAACTGGTATTGTAACGAGAGTTTTTATATACAAAGTTTGCGAACCAGTCGTGTTTTTACCACGTGACTCCTTGTTTACCTACTCGAGATAATCCCGGTGGCTTCAAACGCAGTCCCCCAGGGCAGGCGAGTTTGTGTTTGAAACCGTCGAGATTATCTCGAATAGGTAACCAAGGAGTCATGTGATACAAACAAGAATGGTCCGAAAAAATGTGTTGTGTTTGAATCGCTCGTTATAATATCTCACTTGTTGTTTTCACTTGAGTTTTTCTCATCTGTCTCGAGCATGTAGCCCATAGATTGGCCATGGAACTCGACAAGATATGAAGAATAATAGCGCATTTACGCAAAAAATAACCTATACGCGTACAACAAGACTGTTCGACTTTTGATTCGACTTCGAAAAGGTTGGGCTGGCATGCTAAAAGACGCTGGTAGGATACACGCCAGATTAAATGCATTGCATAAATTAAAATAGAACACTGACATCGCAGACATATTTATAATCTCACACTGGATCAGCAGGAGAGGCGGAAGCAACAGATTTAGAGGGATCAACTATCGGATAGATTGATGCAAGAATTGAAGATGCTTGTCTTTCGGGATTCCCTCCGCGTCGGTCCATAGTTCCTCGGACCGAGGAACTATTGGACTCCTTGTTTACCGAGTAGGTAAACAAGGAGTCACGTGGTAAAAACATGACTGGTTCGCAAACTTTGCATATAAAAACTCTCGTTACATAGTCCGAGGAACTATGGACCAACGCGGAGGGAATCCCGAAAGACAAGCATCTTCAAGTAAGACAACCCGCGGAAGCCTACACAAGGATTTGATGCAAGAATTCCTTTTTTCTCAATAGTCCATAAAAATGACGATTTCGGAATAACAATTGTTTCTTTCTGAAATATGCTTAGCTTGTCCAAAATACAACTGATGACAAAACGCAAGGGCAAATGCAGTTTTTACTTAAAGAAAATTGGCAACTCGGAAATAAAATTGATTCTCGCTGGAATGCATCTGGAAAGTAGGCAGGAACCTTAAGTATTTAAGTACCATTATCGCAACCAACACCAAATGGTCAGGTGCCTAGGATGGCGGTTTTGAGCGCCCAGGAGGAGGGACGGACAAAAAAATCCTTGGTAGAGGAGAGAAAGATTTTGTTTTCTCATTCCCACCGAGAGCGGTTCGGGGCAGAGGTAAAGGGACTGGGATAGAGGGGGACAGAGATACCTCGAAAGGCCGCGCGTTCTTGCGCAACCACGAAGGAGACCTTACGCCCTGTTTCCATTGCTAGGCTAGGCTAGCTAGGCGAGTAACCAGAAAACGCAGTGGGAACGCAGGTAAGCACCATCGTAACTCGTACTTCCTTAAAGCTGCCAACTTACGATTAGATAAGTCGGTAAGTCGATAAGGCGGGGCGGAAACTGGGTAATGCGAATCACAGGTCTCGACAAAGACGAACATAATGGATAAGACTAACATTTATATTAATGAAGAAGTGAGATCGTCCGTTGATTTTTAAAACGGCGAAAACATGAATAACTATCATAAGTTCTACACACATTTGAAATCTAAACTTGTAACTTGCCCCTTGTTAAGTACAACTGCCGAGGTAGGGCAGAACTGAGTTACGATGGTATCTCTCTATTCTGTTTTCGAGTTGTACCAGCACTTTTAGGCGCTTGAGACCGGGAGGAAAGGTACAAGGATGAGAATGGAAGGGAAAGTAGGGAAAGTGGAGAGAAAACCGGCGTCGATGGTAGCCTGCTCTCCACGAAAGACGCCAAGGGGACCACAGCTTAACGTCCCATCCGACGGACGAGGTACTGGACTCGAAGTTCTTCCAGAAGGGTTTACCAATGAAAAGTACCTTCCACAGCCTGGATTTGAACCCGGGCCCTTCGGGTGAGAGGCCATTATTCTAACCACTACACCAACACTCTACTTACAGCTGGAAATACAAGCGGGAAACAATTCGTCAGAACATACAATCTGGAGCGTGTTTCTTTATGGCAGTGAGGCATGTACGATGACAGCAGCGGAAAAGAAGAGGGTGGAAACATTCTAAATGTGGTGCTACAGAAGAATGATGAAGATCAAATGGATCGACAAGTGACAAAGGAAGAAGTCTTAAAAAGAGTGGGAGAAAATGAAAG
This sequence comes from Platycnemis pennipes, assembly GCA_933228895.1. Taxonomy (NCBI): domain Eukaryota; kingdom Metazoa; phylum Arthropoda; class Insecta; order Odonata; family Platycnemididae; genus Platycnemis; species Platycnemis pennipes. Next base: position 90,184,338 of record OW121850.1, on the reverse strand, counting down.
TCTGCTGAAAACTATAAGAAGAAGACGGGACAACTTAATCGGCCACATCGTGAGACATGATGCCCTGATGAAGACAATCTTTGAAGGACAGGTGGACGGGAAGAACGACAAAGGAAGGCTTCGATTGAGATATACGGAACAAGCAATAAAGGATGTGAAAGAGAAGAAATACGTAAATATGAAGAGATTAGCCGATAGAAGATGTCAGAGGAGAGCTGCGTCAAACCAATCTGAGGATTGATGACCAATGATGATGATACACCAACACAAATATGGTATGATGGTTTATTATACATGTAGTGGCAAACCGTGGTCACGCGCGTAGCTACGCTAGTAGTTTAAACGAGGCACTACCGATCGCTCAGCGCGAAACCGTGTGATTTCAATGCACGAGAGACCCGCCGACCGAGAGGACGTTTCGAGTCGCCACTGCGAGGTCACGTCCCCCGTGCCCTCTCCCTGCGTGCTTTCCCACACCCAAGTCACGGAGACGACGCGAAACAGGGTCACTGCTTTCGTTCGTGAAAATTGTCGTCGTCGGGGTTTTTAATCGCGTGGGGTTTATTTATAGTTCGCCGCGCTGGACAGGTGTAGGTCAACCAGCAGATGGCTTCCTAATGGACCAGCGAGTGGTTTCGTATTCCGTTGGTCACCTACCTACCTGCCGTGCCGGACGAAATGGGTAAAGGAACGCCGCGCGAACGTGGGCCAATGAAATGCGACTTGAGTTAGGGTAATGAATTTTCCCGAAAAATGCGACCTATTCGCTGGGGATGGATCCTGGAAGGTATTGCAACAAAAGCTACCACGTACACGTGCACTGGGCTTTGAGGGAATAGGATGAGAAATAGTAGGAGTCCATTTGAAATGGAGTTTCAGCGGCTCTCGAGGGCTCTGTCTGTTTGATCTAAACCTAAAGCCTCAAGGCATACAAAACATCCATGCACAAAATCCGGGATTAGAATTCGCGATTTTTGTTTTTCCAAACTTTTACATATCTCCCTCTTTGAAAACTTATGTATGACAACACAAGACTTATATAAACCATGACGTATTAGGAATGGTAAGGAAAGAAGAGAATTCTGGATAAAAAACTCCAATATGCGGGATTTGTTGGAAAAGTAGGAAATTAATAGGTTGGATCACTTTTAGTCAATTCTGCAAACTAAGAAAAAAAACATATGCAGCTGACGGAAAACCAACTCTTTATTCTTCCATTCACTCCCACCAGTACTCCAACAATCCTAGTTAAAGGGAGTACCAATCAGCCAAACAAAACCATTCAACAATCAACTGAACTAAAACTTCAAAACTAAGAGAACACAACAAAAAATATTAAGAAGTCTCAAAAATACAAATCGAAATAATCATACGTTACAGAGGATTTGATTAAACGGAGAAGTTTTGACGATTTGGTAAAACTAAAGACAGAATGATTATTACAACCGAGTGACAAAATAGAAAATGATACGCTGACCCAGAGAGTGAAATAAGGCGTGATAATACACATGGTTTAAAATGCGAAAAGTGCGTTTCAGAGGCAGAAAAACGCAAGACTCAACAGCAATCGTTAAAATACCTGAGGAAACAAAAACCCGTGATCTTTGACCTAGAAAATGGTTTAATTCAGTTCAGAGAAGAAGAAGAAGCCAGGAGATATAAGGTTGCGACAATTTTCTCAAACGGCAGAAGAATGCTTCATCTCGCGCGAGCCACACATCTACAGGTGAGAAGGGGGCGACCTCTTTTCCCAAGTCCACGCCCGCGTTGCACAAAACGTCCCAAAATAGCAACCCCACGCATTCCGTGAGTCACCGTCGTAATGCATAATAATCCAAGTTTTATTCAAGCAAGAAGGTAATTACCACTAAGCTTACTTGTGCCGCGGAGTTAATTAAACGTAGGTTTTTATGCATGGTGGAGGATATTTCAATTAGCCATCCACAGGTTGTACTACGTTCGATGCTTCCCTGGTTTGTGAATTCATTTGTGACCAGTTTCGTTCCAATGCAACGTTTTCAAGCGCGCTGTTTTTCTAGTGTTGATTTTTCCTGGGAAGTTGAAAATGTTGAAATACAAGGAAACCAGACGTAAATGAATTTGTAGATATGTGGACAACTTAATCGGCCATATCTTAAGACACGATGGTCTGATGAAGATAATCGTCGAGGGAAAAGTGAACGGAAAGAATGGAAAAGGCAGGCCTCGTATGAGTTATATAGAACAAGTATTGATTGATGTGAAAGAGAGGAATTACGTTAATATGAAGAGGTTGGCCGATAGAAGAATCGAGTGGAGGGCTGCGTCAAACCAATCCTAGGATTATTGACCGCTGATGATGATGTGTGAAATTGCATACGTTTCTTCGCAATTATTCAGTCCCATAATTCGCATCCTGAGAACTCGATCTATTAGCTTAGACAAAATAGGACAGCCCCAAGTTAGTGGTAAAGCGCCGGCCAGGCAACTTAAAGACCGAGGGTTCGAATACCAACCCAGCCATGAGCTCAGTTTTCGTCTTATAATAAGGCTCAGGATTAAGTCAGTTGAAACCGTGGTACACAACCTTAAAAGTGAGGGCACCTTGGAATCCAATTCTACCATTCGGATAAATTTACCACACGCAGTGGCCGGTAAGGCATCCCAAAGGTTGCGGATTCGAACTCCGTCGGGGGCCCGGATATACGTAGTCTTTCCTCAAGTTTTTATTTGAGTTAGACAGTGCTACGTGACCTGAGGAGTTTGAACACTTTAAAACCGAATTCTACCACCACTCGGACAGAAGCACAGGAAGTACACCACCTCTTTTTATCTCATCACTTCTTTTACACCACATTGGAATTTACACCATGTATGAAGACGATCGTTGGAGGACTGGTGGACTTGAAGAACGGCAAAGGAAGGCCTCGTAAAACATTTATGGAACAAGTGATGAAGGATGTGAAAGAGAAGAAATACATAAACATGAAGAGATTAGCCGATAGAAGAAGTCTGGGGAATGCTACGTCATACCAATCCCAGTAATGTTGACTGATGATGATGATATTGGAAGGGGACGATATTCGAAGAAATAAATACCATTGTACTAATATTCATTAAGATTTTTTAAAAATGAGATAATTATTCCGGCAACATTCCTTCCACTATCTCTACCTACTACCTATGAAAAGTAACTTCCCATAGTGGAGAGAGGACAACAGTCAGGAAGATTAGCTTCCAAACTTTCTTTTTACAACACCTCGAGACCTCTCAGAGAAATTCCTCGCACGCACTACCATCCGAAGCCTCCCTCGCTGGAAGCAATCGGAAGCTCATCAGTACACTTCGTCGATGCCATTCCGCTTGAAAGCGCTTAATCCCAAGGGCGGGTCGGTAACTGGCGTTCCTAGCATTCCTTCCTTTTATCTAACCATTCGAAAACGAGTTTAGGAAGATTCCACCTACATCATCACCCATGTCACACCTAAAAATAGGAGCCGGTTTTGCCGACTGGTGTTAAGGGGTTGGGATGTTTGGCTCGTTCATCTCGAGGAGTGGAGTCTCCCACCACCACAGGAGAAACCCTGATTAATTAAGATTATTTATGCTCCCTCCCCTCCCCCCCCCCAACTCTCTCTCGGACGCACTTAGCATATACACATCGCGCGCTTATTCATGCCCGCTCTCTCGAAGACGGCCGGCTGACCACTTTGTTCCTCGCCGCGATTCGGCCCCCGGGGCACCCACGAGGTCAAACACGGTGACCATTACTCTCTCTCTCTAGACGGAGGTTAAGACGTCCACTCTTGCATGACCTCCGCACCTTTCCGAGAGATGACCGCGGAAGGAGACTTTCCGACTCCGTTCCGCCGAGTTCCGAGATGAGACGCGCGGTCCCGAACGGTCGGGAGAAACTTATTTTTTTTTTAAACGGCCGCATGTAAATTTAATCGATTTCGTGACGGACGAAAAAAATTAGCCCACGCTTATATAAATAAATATTCGGGATCGAATGTAGATGGTTTCACGAATGCATGATAATGAACAAACGTTAACGACAATCGGCCGAACGACTTAGAAACCCTTCGGAATTTGATTTTAATAACTTTGCGTCTGAGATCGTTTGAGTTGGCGACACGACTTAAAATGAAAAAAAATACTGATATTGAGCATTTCAGAATCCGCTTTGTAGTCATCAGTTGAGTTTCAAGTCAGCCCCACGCTTTGAGACCCCTCAGATCGGGATGAAAGGTATTTGGATGGGATTGGAAGGGAAAGGAAGAAGGATGGAGTGATTAACATACTCTTAATGAATGGTTCCAAGCTGTCCACAGCTTTAGGTTCCACACGACCGTGGGGCATTGGATCTGGTTTCTTTTCCACACGTCATCCAAGTAGGGAACGGAATTCAAATGTAAAATATAATCACCAATTACGTGATTTGAACCCTGGTACTCTGTGAGGGAGGCTATCTCTTACAGCCCAGGGATGCAGAATGCACTCTGGTTCTTCATCTACCTCCGCTTTTATTTCAGGATCACCACACAAAACGCCTAGGTTATATTTAACGACTTCTTCCCAATCCATTCCCCTTTTTTTGAGCGGCAATCTCGAAGCCATGATATGTCCCCGTTTTCATTTGCCTTCGACCCATAGCCCACCGACCAATCATTCTGCTAACCTTGGAATTCAAAAACTCTCCGATCCCACTAAACTCAAGAGCTGAGGGGATCCATTGTGTGCCATCCATCGAGGTCGCCATGTCCCCATGACCTCTGCTTTTGCTTTCTGCTGAGAGTTCCACCAAAGGCAAAAGTGAGGGAGTTACAAAAGACGCCATATTGTTCAGTGACAGGCAGTTCGTCGTTCCGAGGTTTCAACAATCGAGAATACGTCGGATTGGTAGAAAAACACGTGGTTTAATAGCAATGAATATGTGTGCCTACAATTGATTCAAATACCTACTTTCACATGAATCAATGCCACAATTAAGAGAGGGTTACACATCGTTATGCGCTTTTTGTGACCGTTTTCCCTAAGCCATTATCCCGTATCAAGCCCCTGGGCCAAACATATGGCTACCCATTTAAGACGATTTTACTGACTTTAATGAGTCGAAATGATCCTATGTCACGTTCGGACATTAATCTCTGGCCGACGGAAAAATTACCACATAGCGCACTCTGCATGCCTTAGAACGAACGGTAGCGGTCCCATTCCTTGCTGTCGAAGTATCTCGCTTAGAAGAAAGGAGACTGAAAACGTCTAAATTAACAGTTAAAGCAATGGTCAGGGCAGCATTTTACCAGACGCCGACATCTGCTAGATCAGAAAATGAAGACGGAAACTGGATCAAGGTTTATCGGAGCGCTGACTAATTGAATGACTCGTGAGATTTTGAAAGCAACCGTCATGCCACGTTTCATCTCCCACAGAACACAGACCACAGAGTGCACGTACCAACGTCAGTGTAAAATTCCGCGGGAACGCTCGAGTGGACCATCGTAACTTGTACTCCCTAAGTACAGTCCACGTACGATTGTCAGCAATGGCGGCTGGTTTAAAAAAAAACTCGGAAAATCGCATCACGTAATTCGACAAAGGTAAACGAAATGGACAAGCTATGCTTGCTTATTGATGAAAAAGCAGGAAAGAGCTAAGAGTAATACTAATTACGTATAAGAAACAGGAACATGAAAGATACACGCGAGTTCTCCTGAGATATTGTTTACGAGTTGGACATTTGTTCAGTACAACTGCCTATGGAGGGCAGCACTGAGTCACGATGGACCATAGAGCTTACTCTAGTAGAGTAAGCTCTATGCGATGGACAGAGTCCTCTGGATTGCCAATAATAAACATAGTTATTATTTGGAAATCCAGAGGACTCTGACCATAGTGAGTGAATGGTAGTTAAAACGTGAACTAATAGACTTAACGTTGATACCTAAGGATCAGATTGGTGTAGTGACTGGATAACTAACTTCCCGTCGCGAGCGCAAGGGTTCGATTCCCGGCAGTGACAAATTTTTCAGTGGCATACTGGTCTGCAGTTTTTGAGTGGGTTGTGGAGGGCACTTCGATGGCAGTACTCCGTCCGTCGTATAGAACGCTAAACCATGTATCCCTGGGGATATTTCGTTTAGAGCATGCTAATGCCGACGTCGCGTGTCTCTCAACCCTTTTTTTGTCCCCTGAACACTTCCTACTCATACCCAATTACCCAAGGAGGTAAGAATGGTCAGGAGGAGGAATTGGAATCCTAGCCTATGGGTGACAATGAAGCAAGAAAAAGGGTGCTTGGGAAGATTAGGTCCCATCTCCTCAGAACAAAGAATGAGTTTTATACGGCCTCTTATAGATACTTCGTGAGCATTAGCGGACTCGATGCGTGCCAGGGCCCGTCGGGAAGGAGGTGGTGAATCCCGAGGGAAAGGTGACGAAGAACGGGTACGTTCCTGGTGTATACCAGGAGGTACGGTGCCCCAGGTGACGAAGGCGTTGAAAGCAACGGTCAGTGCCACTAACTGCTCCAAGCTGCACGTAGTCGCCCATGTCGGCACTAACGACGCCGCGAAACGGGGGTCCGAGGATGTAATGGATTCCGTAAGGGATCTATGCACCGAGTTCCACCGTGTTCGTGGAGGTCTGGGTATCGATATGAGGCTGACTATATGTAGCTTGGTACCTAGGACGGATCGGGGGTCGATGGTTTGGAGCCGAGTTTTACCGGAGACTCCGGAGACTCCGTGAAGTCTGTGGGAGCGAGGGAGCTGAGTTTTTGGACCTCGGGCCGGAGCTGGAAACGTGTCGGGTGCCCCTGAATCGCTCGGGTGTCCACTACACGGACGAGGCATCGTCTAGGGTAGCGATTAGGATACTGGAGCATACACGTAGGGTTTAGCTCACGTGGTAGCCCAGAGTGCAGGTCAATCCGCGGGGGAAAAATCGTGCAAGAATTTGACAGAACATGCAGAGTAGTTTTAGAAGGTCAGAGAAAAACACATGGAGAGAACGAACATGATAATTCATCAAAGGTAAGAGGTAGACCAAATAGTTTGTCCGTCAAAAAATTATCGAGGAAAATTTTAGTTGGAAAGGAGCACCAAGAGAGAAACAGATTGGAAGAAAAAATTTCAGTGATAGTAGTGAATTGTCGTAGTATAAGAAATAAAGTAGCAGAATTTCACCACCTCATTAAGAGTACTAATGCAGATATAATCGTAGGTACAGAAAGCTGGCTTTCGAAGGACATATCAGATCATGAAGTATTTCCGAAGTGTTTTACAGTATACAGAAAGGATAGAGTAAGCAGAATCGGAGGAGGAGTTTTCATAGCTGTGAAGGACCCGTATGTCAGTAGAAGAGAACTTATTTCAGAGCGAAATGTAGAAAGTATTTGGTGTTCCGTTAAAAGTAAAAGTAGTAACGCAAAACAGATATATGTAGGTGCATATTACAGGCCACCGGACGCAGACGTCAATTCTATAATAGAGCTAGAGTCAGAGATACGCACATTACTTTCTGGGAAGAATGATAGAGGAATAATAGTAGGCGGAGATTTCAATCTCCCCTCGATAGACTGGAATACGTGTAGTTTCATTGCAGGAGGTAAGGATAAGGAACATTGCGAATCACTGTTGAACACCTTTACGACACATTCTTTACAACAGCTAGTAACAGAGCCGACCAGGGGAAACAACATTCTAGACTTATTAGCAACAAATATACCCGAGCGAGTTCTAAATACAGTTACAGACACAGGAATTAGTGACCATAAAATAGTGCATGCGAAATTTATTGTAGGCGTTGAAAGACATCATAAACCAAGGAGGAGGGTGTACTTATTTGGCAAGGCAAATTACGACGGTATGAAAGAGGAATTAAGGGAAGCGTTTAATGTATTCAGCGAACAAAGCAAAGGATTAAATACAGAGGATTCGTGGAGAGAATTTCTTGAGGTCACCCGTAACGCAGTTCATAAATACATACCAAGTAAATATATTAGTGATAATACAGAGCCAAGGTGGTATAACGCGGAGGTTAGGAAATCACTAAAGCGACAAAGGGTATGCCACGCTAAGATGAAAAATGCCAGACGGGGTCTATCGGTAGAGGAAAAAAATGAGCTAGTTCAAAACTATAAAAAATCGAGAGCATTAGCAAGGAAATCATGTCGGCAAGCGTTATCACATTTCAAGAGCAAGATGTTAGGAGAATATTTAGATAGCAATCCTAAAGCGTTTTGGTCATATGTGAGAGAGCTTCAGGGAAATAAGTCCACAGTGCACACACTTAAAAATGATAAAGGAATCAGAGTCACCAGCAGTGTAGAAAAAGCCAACACTTTAAACACCTTCTTCCAAAGTGTATTCAACTCATCGTCACAAAACGCAGTGGAACCACCGCCAAACACTTTCAGTGAGCAAATGCCCGAAATAAACATTTCATGTCGCGGAATAGAGCAGCAGTTAAAAAGCATAAGTAAAAACAAAGCACCAGGTCCCGATCAAATTCCTTCCAGAGTTTATAAAACATTAGCTTCTGAAATAGCCCCCTATCTAGAAATAATATTCAATAAAACACTAAAGAACCACACAGTACCCAAGGATTGGAAAGTAGCTAACATTACACCTATATTTAAAAGCGGTGATAGGGAAGAACCTAGTAACTACAGACCCATTTCACTCACGTCAATCTCTTGTAAGATATTTGAGCACATAGTAGTCAGTTCGATCATGGGGCATTTGGATAGTCAGGGATTACTCATAAACAGCCAGCATGGGTTCCGGAAAGGTAGATCTTGCGAGACACAATTAGCTTTATTCGTACACGATATTTTAGTCCACGGCGAAAGCAGTACTGAAGTTGATGCGATATTTTTAGATTTTAAAAAGGCTTTCGATAAAGTTCCTCATGACAAATTAATCTTGAAGTTAGAGAGTTTTGGTATAAATAAAGACGTTGTATGTTGGGTAAAAGAATTCTTAAGTGGGCGAGAGCAGAGGGTTGTCATAGATGGTATCATCTCGGACACAATCGAAGTCACATCGGGAGTTCCCCAGGGTAGCGTAGTAGGTCCGCTTCTATTTCTTTTATACATAAACGATTTGGGTACCGTAGTTAGTAGTAACCTTAGACTTTTTGCAGACGATGCGGTGGTGTACAGGGGTATATCAAACGAAGAGGACACGAAATCACTTAGCAAGGATTTAGATGCAATTCAAGAGTGGTGCGACAAATGGCAGTTAGAACTCAACCTTAAAAAGTGTGTAGCTATCAATTTTTGGAGGAGGAATAATTCGATAGAGCGATCCTATAGAATTAATAACACGAAGATCGAAAACGTTGTAACCGTAAGATATTTAGGTGTAACAATCACTAAAGATTTATCGTGGGGAAGACACATAAGGGAAATATGCGGCCGAGCGAAGAGAAAGCTAGGATTTATAAAAAGAGTACTTGGGAAATGTGATGAGAAGACAAAAGAGCGATGCTACTTTTCACTAGTTAGGCCCCACCTTGAGTATGCAGCCAGTGTATGGGATCCTAATGAATTAGGTTTGATGAGAGAACTAGACAGTGTGCAGCGTAGAGCAGCTAGGTTCGTCAAAAGGTGTTACGATAGGTTGAGTAGTGTATCAGAATTAATACAAGAATTAGGGTGGGAATCATTATCAGAGCGTAGATTAAAGTTCAGATTTAATCTATTGCAGAAATTTCAATCGGATAGCTTTACTGAAGATGTTAGGCACATATTGAAAACACCAGCGTATTATGCTAGATTCGACCAGATAAATAAGATTAGAGAGATAGATTGTCGTACAGATAGATTCAAAATGGCATTTTTCCCCCGTACTATAAGAGAACAGAATAGGCAGCATAGGAAAGGGATAGGTAGGGGAAATATTTTAGAGTATTCTGTAGTGCATGATGCATGTATTAACCCCTCAAATACTATAGATACTAACAATCTAGTTGCATGAGACCCTTTAGTTGCTTGCTTGCATGCTAGTAGTGAATGCTTGGTGACCTTCACCCCCTGCCACACACCCTCGCGGTGGCTTGCAGGGTATCATGTAGATGTAGATGTAGATGTAGATTAATACATGAATAGCAATGAAATGGAACCCAAAATTCATCGAAGCGGCGTCAGTCAATTTTCCTAAGGCAAGGGGCATATTAATAAATTTGATTCCCCTAGTAGTTAATTTTATAACTAACACTGGTTTCAATTTAATTTCTCTAAACTAGATATTTGGAGCTTGTTTGCGTGTTTACACACTTTACTCTGTTTCTTTGACGAATTTAAAAAACGCATCCCATTATTCATCGCGCCACTCTAAGTTCACCACGTGCAAAAATAACTTCATCCGTACGAGTATAGCGAAAAGCAAGCAAGTATTTTTCGTGCCGACCAAGATGGCCGAACTTGCTGCTGAAATCAACTGCGATATCTCCTCCGGTACATTCCAACCTTCTCGCAATTACTCGCCTAACTTAACTGGTGTAATTGAACTTAACTATCGGCCACCTTCCCACCCAAATTAACACATCGTTATGGCGTTCGATGCTAGCGGAGGAAGGGGAACGATTTCTCGCACCGAGTGTCTGGTGGCGACTCTTTGCATCGCAAATAATTGGAGGAAGGCCGCACTCGGGCCGGAGACCATTCCGCTTCGTGAGGACTCTCGGGACATGGCGTACATCCGAGGGCCGTAAATTCAAGAGGAAATCACCGGGAGGAGGCGGAGTCCATGAAACATGGCGATTATTCATCCCCCCGTGAATGGAGATGGGAGGGCGGGGAGGGGGGGGGAGGCGCGAAGGAATTCCCACAAGACGAGAGTGGAAGGAAGAGAGTGGGGGGGAAAATTAAAAGGTGGCGGTGGTACATCCCATTCATGAATGACGTGATTGCCAAAGAAAGAGAGGCCACGGAGGAAGAGAGAGAGAGAGAGAGAGGAAAGATTCAAAGAAGAGAAAGAGGTAACGGCAGGTTTCAGCTGCCGCAGCAACTTGGAGGATCGGGAACAAAGCACAAGGAAATTCATCGGTAAATCACCCATACAGACTGCCCGTCTGCCATCAACCTCATACTTTTAAAAATATAGTTAGGTCGTCAAATAATCTCAGCCATGGAAAAAAAACTGTTTCTTATAAATAAGGGTATAATTATAGGCTTCTCTAAAAACACGAGTAGCAAACGAGTTGGAGCAGTAGATAAGGGCCATATTCAGAATGTCAGCTAAAGCCTCGCTTCTACTGCTTGAGTCATAAAATCTCTACCACAAGGAATAGCAATAAAACAAAACTTTTCATTGCAATATTATAACATCAATGCTATTCATCATGCATCAATCCCACCGAGTCCACTCAATCCAAACGCCGGAAACCATTAATTGACTCTACCACGAGTTCACACCAGCATACAGATTCTCCTCGGAAAGGTACAGTCATTTGCAAAAGTCTGTGGGCAACCTCCGCCTAGCTTTGAATCCAAAAACTATGTTTGCACTAACTGTGTGGTAGAGAAAATTTGTGCTAAGGTAACGGTAATACACGATATGCAAAAATGGCCGATTTTAATGCCAGGGTCCTGAAAAAAAATGATCGGTATCGAATAATAATGGCGCATAGGATCAAGGTTGCGCTATAGTTAGGACTCTGCCACTTTTATTATGCAAAATAAATCTCGACAAATGCGTTTAATTGCTTAATACTCTGATGACGCCTGTGATATTGCCGCGAAGTGTCGTGCCGTGACACTTTTGAAGATTCATTTTTCTCACTTAATAGTTTATTTGCCGTCCATTTCTCTTTCTCAAATGATATAGTTTCAACGGCAAGTTTACATAATGAAACTCCGAGCGTGCACAGTAAGAAATAAAGACATTTATCGTTGAAAGTTACTTGGCTTAGTCAAGGCAGACGTATTCGTTATATAATTTATGCTCCATGCTAACGTAGCAGTGTACACTGCAACGTTTCAGCGTGAAGCTGATAAGTAACACCACCACTGCAGGGAGAATCCTTAAACTGTTTCGAATTCGTGGTTGTGATTTAATGACGTAGTTAGTCAAAACAATAGAAGTGTCAATAATTTAATTACAGGATTTGATGCCAAATGTGATGATAGATAGAAATATGATTTTAACGGCTTATTTTATTAAAATTACTACATTTCTTTCAATATACCAGATTTCATTGAACATTTCAGACCTCGGCTGAGGCTATAAGCATAATTTCCGATCTTAATTCACTCAAAATCTTAAATGCATTTTTCTGGCATTGCTATTTTTCATACCTTGTTTGGTCTAGTGTTAAGAACGTCTCATCCGACGAACGGAATGCTGAAGTTGAAGGGTTCTCTATACATAGCAACCAAGTAAGGACCGGAATAGTATCCACAAGTGCTGGGATAAGATCCGAACCCTCAAGAAAGGAAGCCTGTACCCTCGCAACCACGTCAATCCGGTCCCCTATTGGTTGTCGCTCGTTATTGTCTTCTTGACCTCTTGATACCTTACACCCACGCCAATGCCGCTCAGAATCATTGATCTATCCTTTCCAATTCTACGCCAATATTACACGTTCACATCGAGCACTTCCTTCGACATCTCATTCAATCTTAATATCCCACCCCTCCTCTTTTACCGCCTCCGGATTCCCCACCAACCGTCTCTCTTCCCATACTTTGCTTGAAGCTGCTTAATCTTCAGACCCCAACCCTCTAATTTCCTCCACTTTTCTCCATGTCCACATCTCAATGGCCTCCGACCTACGTTCCTCGAGAAAGAATATTCGAAGTTGACTTCAGTAATAGGCTTCCAACTTAATCATTACTCTACTCTCTCATGATGATAAATATTTTGAATGGACTTCTTCATCTGTGTCGGAGGTAAACTCATAGATCTTTTCGCAGTGATTCACTTTTTGGCCAATTTCTAGCAAAAGATGTATGTATTAGCCTTTTTTATACTACATCGCTTCTCAATCACTGGTTTCCAAAGGCATACTCAGATGTTGTGGACACAAGGAGAGGTTACCAATAACTAGAGTGAAACCAACAACTAGCCAGGAAGATCGCGGGTTCGCATCCCGCCTCGCATTTCCCTGCTTTTCATGGAATTAATTTTAGGCTATAAAAAGTGAATTATGACTTCAGTTTGCGGAGAACTTTTCACTCATTCAAACACTAATTGTTCTTCTAAACGCTCAACTCCTATCTCTCCATAAACTCCTCCACATATCAATATTGTCCACTTTTTCACCTTATCCTCACAATGACAAACTACATTATTTGTGAGAATAAATCTCTGAAATAAGTGAGAGCAATCTTGTTCGTGACTCATAGCAATTCTATATAATCTATCGACAGCTTAAAAACTTTCTAACATCCTGTTTTGTGTTAGCATTCAAAAAAATACATTAAACGTCTAAGGGGATCTAAATTCTCCCGTCTAGTGTTGCAGACATTCCTATTTATTACGACCCATACTTACGACACCCACTTCACTACTAAATCACCATATTTACTTCCCACCTATATATTTTCTTTTTTACCCATTTCCTTTACTAGACGAACAATTTCCTATCAATTCTTCTTACGACACCCACTTCACTACTAAATCACCATATTTACTTGCCACCTGTATATTTTATTTTTTACCTATTTCCTTTAATAGACGAACAATTACCTATCAAATCTTCTTACGACACCCACTTCACTACTAAATCACCATATTTACTTGCCACCTGTATATTTTATTTTTTACCTATTTCCTTTACTAGACGAACAATTTCCTATCACATCTTCATGCCTTAGTCAGTGAAGGTTGATCATAAATCTTAATGAACATGACTGATCGTTTCACAATTCCTAACTAAAATTTTAAAAGAGGCAAGTGTGAGCTTTTTAAACGCCCTTTTATTATAGTGCATGTCACCCATAATCGTTTCCTTGATGCGCTTGTTTCTCCTTTCAGAGAGGAGTTTTCGCATCAGTTGAATTAGAAAACGAATTTTCATTCAGAATACGAATCAGAGGGTCTAACTTTTGAACCACGAGAACTCCTGTCTTCCATGGCCTAGTCCCGTCCTTAAGTAGATACGTATGTGCATGTTTGATATGTAGTGCATGTTTGGTGAGAGTTCACCCCCTGCCACACACCTTTATGGTGGCTTGCAGGGTATTATGTAGATGCAGATGTAGAGGAGAATCTCAAAAGTTCATCTTAGAGCATGATACCAACATCCTTCAGATTAGGTGGAATATTTTTTGTATCCATTGACCATAAAATTACACATCGCAACTACACCTACACCTAAGCGCAGACTAAAATGAATAACCTCGTCATTGTTCACGAATCCAAAGACTGTCGATTCGTTATGAAGTGTGAGATAAAAGACGATTTGAAGTGGTGAGTCAATGTACTCGTGCCTGCTGTCCTGTCCTGATACTCGTATATTTTTTATTTATTTGAGTCAGGGGATGGGATTGGCGTGGAGAATAGGGTACTGGTATCCCATTCCGAGATATTTTTTATCGGTAAAATTTCCCTGCTTGCGTGATAAGTGGAGAACGTACTGAGCGCGGTCCATCGTATGGGGGAATAAGTTGTGGTCCCCACGGCGCATTCGGTTATGAGCAGGCTAATTCCGACGCCGGGTTTCTCTCCACCCTTCCTTCGTTCCCTGTAAACTCCTACCTTTGCCCAGCTACACCACCTATCCTAAAGTGGCACGAATTGCCTCAGTATCCGGTTTCCTCCCCCAAATAACTAACACTACCCGAAGAGAAATACGAACATCCATCCATCCGAACCACACGGGATTCGAACTCTCGATCTCGCCGTAATGGGTCAACGATCCTTCTCCTACGTCCCCGACAGATTTGCACCAAATTTCGTTATCCAGATAACCAGCGAACTACAACCATAAATAGGGACTGAACGTAACTGTGTCCGGCGAGACGTAGTGTAATGCTATAATAATGAAAAACGGAAGATATCTCTTAGGAGATAATCAGACACATTGCTTCTGTAAATGGCTATCAAGGGCACATATTCGATATCATTCTGCGTATAAAACGCCAGAAGTTGGCCATCAATAATATTTTTACACTCTTTCAGTGCCCCCACTAGAACCTAGGAAATGGTGTCGATTACCTTATGTTGGCGATCTATCTTCCCAAATAGCTAAAATAGTTCCAAAAAATAAACTTAAATTTTCATTTTACAATCCAGTGAAGTTGAGTAGCCTCCTGTGCCACTCGAAGGACCAATTTCACCACACCCTCCGGTCGGGAGTCCACGAGACAAAGTGCAGTGATTGTGCGAAGTGCTACATTGGGCAGACGGGTAGGAACTTCGCCATCCGTATGACTGAGCACAGGAATTTTTGGGAGAAAGAGGACTCATCTTCCCTCGAGGCCAAACACCTCTTGGACACGACACACCACTGCAGTGCACTGCCTGTTTGACCCGGAGATACTCCATGTGGAAGGGAAAGGCCGGAGAATGGACGCTCTGGAGCAATTTGAAATTGCTCAGCAAGGGGTGGAGTACCTCATGAATGATCAGCTGTTCAAATGTCACTCCCCACTCTATTCCCTAAACCACACATTGACTCGCCACCAGTGCCCCCCCTCCTAGTTGTACATATATACCGCTCTCTTGACCGAATATTCTTTGTATCTGATGATGGCTTAGCGGCTGAAACGCTTAGTACCACCATTAAAACTGTGGAATAGCGGTGAAGTTCATTATAAATTGGGACCCTAAATAAGCACCGCCCAGGTTTGAACCCGGTACTTCGCGACCGGCAGGCTTACGATCCACAAATGGGACGACTCAGCGAATTCCTCAAAACGCCGTCCTTGAGGGACGATAGTTCCTATTTACGCCATCTGTGTTTCCTCTGATGGGTGGGGTCGGAGTATGACGCAACTTTCAGGGGAATGCAAATTTATTGCGAAACGCGACAACAGGTGATGGGATTGAAAGAAAAAAAGTGTGAAAATCTTGAAAAGAGAGAGAGAGAATCCGAAAATATGTGAGACCAGTGAAGATCTCGTAAGTCAAGGTCGCAGCGCGGAAATACCTCTCGAGGAGAAAATTGCAGAACAGCTCGAATTGTGGCGTTTCCGCGACCGACTACTTTTTCGCAAAATGGTGCGAAATTCGTTGTTTTCTCCGACATCTAGCAGTTTAGGATTAAAGCAATCCTTTGCGAAAACAAAAGGAACCCATCTCAAGGCAAAAACCCGTCTGTGAAATGCTCAGGTATTTTCTCTTGGCAGATTAAAAGTCAACAACATGGATTTTTTTTCTTTCAGAAATACTGATGAAGGATCAGGAAATAGAAAAAAATAACCTATGCTAGGAAAACCCTTACAATTATCTAATTTCCAATTTAAACTTTAAGAACAGTAAAAAAAGTTCTTAAACCTTTCCGGTCCAAGTTTTCAATAAGGTTCTGAAAAAATGTGAGTATAGGTATGGCAATCTTCAGCTACAGTTGAAGATTATAATTTTTTTCTACGCCGAGTTGTGAATTCTTGTGGTGGAATCATGCAATAAAGCATATGAGACAGTATGAAGTCAGCAAGTGCTCTGAATGGACTCTTAAAGCAATAAAGCAGTATTATTCCATTTGGAATCACAGGATCAGGTAGGGTTAAGTATAAAAAAGTATCCGGCAGCCCTCTTTGTCGACAGGTTGGTTTATTTTTCGTCTGTGAAAGCAGAAGTTCCACTCTTCTACTAACATCAACAACCATTATAATTAAGCTCATTTAAACCACTGCAATATATCAGTTTTTTCCTAAACACTACGTTTCGGCATGTACAAATGAAGTAATCAATCGACATATTTGGCACTTCAAACTAAATTAAGGCTTCGGTAAGAACTAATACTGTTTTTGGGTTTTTTATTAATCTAATACAGGAGATCGGATTTTTGGAATGGTTGACGTTCAAAATCAAGTCTTTAGAGAGGAGCAGGCCTAAGCCAAATAACATTATAGCCCTACTATTATAAAATTACTTGGCATCATTTAGGTTGGAAACTTGGTGGAATTAAATTAACTTATCAAGCAAATCTAGTTTCAAATGGTAAGCACTACTCAGGACTGGTGTATTACAAATAACATTAAAAGAGTCTTTATGACACAAAACAAAAGAAGAGATATTTGATGAAATATTTTTTTCAAATCAAAGACAAAATCGCTGCCTTTAAGGATTCCTCTGATCATACGACGAATTTTAAGGTATCCACGATTTTGAAGAGACAAACGACGGTAGAGATGCGCTACAAACATATCGGCATCTACATCTACGTCCATAAAATACCGAGAAAACCAACGCAAGTGTGTGTGTTGCAGGTGGTGAACCATCACCAGGATGAACCAATAACGTAATACCATGTAATTAAACACAACGAGGAGAGATAAACGTACTATAATGATGAACCGTTAAAAAAATCACCAAGAGGCTTCCGGGAATCATGGCGCAGTAAAATTTCAACAATGGTGACCAAATTATATTTTTTTTTCTGCACACCACTCTCAACTAAAGGGACTCGAGACAGATAACGAACCGAACGAAAATTTCCACCTCGAATTCAAATGACGCCATGAATATTGATAAAGGAAAGCGTGTTCACGAGTTGCGAATTAATACCGTGCATCTCCCATCCTCCTCGTGATCGTGTTTTTTTTCTCTTCATTCGCGGACCATAAATAACTCGCTCCCGTCATGCACCATTCAAGGAGGAAGGTGCTATCGAAGAAACTCTCGAACCACATCCCATTACCTACCGTCATAAAAAGATTAAGCCCTTAACATGCCCAAACCCCCAAAATTGATCTCGGCCGAAGCGATCGCGTTTCTTCTTTTTTCGGCTCTCGAATCTTCAAAGCTACATTGGAACTATTTCGTGGCAATAAAACCGTGAGGGGAAAATATTTACGATATCCCTCCCCCCGAGGCGTTGATCGGACGAGGCACGCACGCGGCCTTCGATCGATGGTGAAGTTTCGCCGGACGGAATATCCAAAGACGCCGCTCACCACTTCTTCGAACGTTGCTGATGCGGAAACGGAGACCGAAACGAGTTTCACTTGAGAAAAAGAGTGGTTCCGGGAAAGGGCAGCTCGATTCCGAGTAAAGATTCTTCATCTTCATTATCATAAAGCTACAATCCTAAGTCCGGTTTGACGCATCTCTCCTCTCGGTTCTCCTATCAGATAGTAATTTCATTTAATAATAATAATAATTAATAATAAATAAATATATTTGTAATTGGATTAATATCCGGTGGCAAACGGATTAATATATAATATTACAATATACTCAACAAGAGCACACCAATGAAATTAACACAAGTAAATACTGAAGTAAATAGCAGTAGATATCAACATGAGCACAGTCATACAATAGACAATTATCATTCAGGACAAATCATCCAAAAATCAGTTTAATTACTCGATTCCTAACGTAACATATTTAGTTTTTTGCTAAAATACTTTACTAAATTAGGTAATGCATGTAAGAAGAAGGCTGACAACACATTCCATTCCTCAATGGCACGAGGCAAAAAGGAGAACTTTCCCTTGTCTGTGCCAAGGTTCAAGGGCCTCACATTAAACTTATGGTCATGACGGCCGTAGAACAGGGGTTCACTCAGTTTTACTTGCAAGGAGGAGTAGGCAAAACCACAGTACCTACACTTTGAAAAAGTTTTTCAACGTTGCGTCCGAGCGTCTCACTGAGAGATAATTCCTCTCCTTTTATAAACTTGACTGCTTGCTCTATTCATCTAATGCGATACCTTCCTATTCAATTCTTTCCATCCACAATTCCCTCGGCGATTGTCTCTAACAGGCCATTACGTTAATTAAAGACACGGCCGTAATATCCAGGTCGGTAACGAGACGGCTTAGCAAATCGGTTGGGTCGCGAATTCGAATTCAACCCAAGGTGTGTTTGAAACCATCGGGATTATCTCGAATAGCTAACCAAGGAGTCACGTGACATAAACACTAACATAAGTGTTCGCAAATTTCGTGTGTTTGAATCACTCGTAATAATCTCACTCACTCATGTTTACACTTGAATAAATTCAGTAGTTTCCGGCGATATTTAGTGGTATTCGAGCATATCAAAATTAGGACAAAATTTGCAATTTACCACAGGTAAAAAACAAACTATTTCGACCGCTTTGACACTGCAACATCATTAAATTATCATCAACATCATCATTATATTATTTGTCACCTGATGATGTTTCGATGCCAACGAAACCCGGGTCGAAATAAAGTTTGTTTTTAATCTGTGGTAAATGGAAATTTTTGTCTTAATTTCGATATGTTTTCACTTGAGTTTCTCTATGCTCGAGACGGACGAGAAAAACTTAGGTGAAATAATCCGCCAGTTATCCAATGCTCTAAACATCAGTCTACCGCGCCAATATAATATCATGCCATATAACCGTTATTATACGTTGGAGAATTTTTAAACCTATTTCTACCACCGTCAGATGGCAGTACTAACAAAGAATGACTCTTGATCAGTCGCCACATGAAGTCTCCCTCATGAAGCAATATTTTTCCAAGCCTGCCCTGGATAATCTATTGTAAGTGGACCTAGAAAAGCTTAGGGGAATTTCTTGCTCCAGAGAACTTATTTATTGCGATTATCGTAAGAGAATAATGTCTATAATTTATGTTGTATAGAGTGAAACTCGGAGAGCGCAAAATGATTTTTAAAGGATCATTTTAGAATAAGTTAAGGACCGGTTTTAAAATTTTTAGGTATTTTAATGTCAAACAACTGTGGTCTTCGCACATAAAGCACATCAAAAGACTGATACTCGTAATTTGATGTGCTTCACAAGATGGGAACTGTTGGATAAGCAATATGTTGGTATATTAACTACACCAAACGTCTCGGTGAACGTGCATAAGATATTAAATAAGTTGGGAATGGGAAAATGGGAAAAAAATGGGAATAAGTTTCTCTCAAGTTTTGTGAGATTTCACGCATTTCCAACATGTGGGTCAGCATCTCGCTTCCATAGGCAATGTTCAAGAAATATTTAGGAAAAAGCAGGTCGTGTGCAATGATCGAGATGTAATTGAGCTACTCTCTTGATCATTGGAACATTTAAAAAGCTATTACGTCTCTGACACCACCCCAAAATTTAAAAAAAATGTACTGCTTCATAGAGGTAAAAGGAGGAGAAACGCTGGAATGTCCGGCGTATCCATCCTCATTCACTTTTTTTCACCAGTAATTTACTACCATAATGAAACCAACAGAGAAACGAGAGGAAGACAATAGCACGCCCTTAATGAACAACGCCCCGGGGATAACACTTTCCTTGCGTCCATTCGGCAAAGTGGTTCATCTCCTGGAGAAATGCCCAAAAAAAGTATCCCAGGCTGAAGTAGCACTTCGAAACCTAGGACGGAAGATTATAATATTCTCGCGGAAAATTTGAATTTAGGACATTTTTAATTTCCATTTCCAACACATAATTCCAGAATCTTCGAAAATAGCAAAGCCTTGTGGGAATACCCATGATAGATAAGTGCTAAAAATTGGAGTGAAAAAGGTTGTACCCAATCCAAAGGTTAGTCGATGAAGGTAAGGGACGTTGAATAATATTTTCCCTGCGTCACCTGCGGATCCCAAGGTAAATAAACTACCCACAAGACAGCACAGAATTAGATGAATTTGGCTGCACATGTCCAAAGGCCTATCCAGGCTTCGAACTCAGGACCTTCTTCCAGCGACCCGGCACTCTATCTATTCGAACAATACTCTGTCTACGATAACGGAGCCATTATCACAAATCATCAATCGATGGAGGATTTCAGGCTTTCCCGGTGGATGTTGCTGACGAAGTTTTCTCGGGCTTGGAGGTCAGTAAAACATCGGCAGCAACCTTTTTACTGACCCGTTGCTAGGACCGAGAAAACTTCGTCAGCGATCTAGGATTGGTTTGAAGCAGATTTCCACTTTATCAAATCAAGCTTGCAAAAAGTAAAGACTGTATAAGTGGAGTAACGCCTCGAAAAAAGGTTATTAACTAAGAGCCGGCGCATTCCATTGACTTTGGTGGATACATGGGCGAAATTCAAATTCGTAACGATCAAAGCCGGGAAGGAGGCAATTTCCTCCCTCTGCGATCAAGTTTAGTGCAGTTAAAAAGTGCAGTCACCGACGGGGAACATGAATTATTTTTTATAACTCTTATCATGTGAAGTTCATTAGCTAAAATGTGCTTGGCGAAAATTTTTCAGAAGAATTCAGTTGTGTTACACAAATATTACTCGGAAATCGGGTTGGTGTGGTGGCTAGAGTACTGGCCTCCCATCCCGAGGGCCCGGATTCGATTCCCTGCAATGGCGGATTTTTTAGTGGAAAACCGGTCCCCACTTGAGTGCCTAGTGGAGGGCATTTCAAGTTCACTACTCAGTCCGTCGGATGGGACGTGAAGCCGTGGTCCCCTTGGCGCCTTTCGTTAAAAGTAGGCTAATCCCGACGTCGGGTTTCTCTCCACCCTTCCTCCATTACCTGGAATGTTCCTACCATGAGACCCTATTGTTGCTTGTTTGCATGCCGGTAGTGCAGGCTTGGTGAACTTCACCCTCTGCCACACACCCTCGCGGTGGCTTGCAGGGTATGATGTAGATGTACCATTACCCAATTACCCCCCTTTTCTAAATGGCGCAAATGATCTCAGCTGTCGGTCGCCTCCCCTGAATATCCAAACAACCAATAATTATTACTCTTTAAAAATTGGACATTCTCGGCAGCTTAAAAACACAACATCGTCGGGCATCCAAGGCATGATGTCACGGCACGGTATCACTAAGGGCGTTGTTTACCTGTTGTAAGTGAAGGTTTAATAAATAAGAAGTAGTTTAATGAATACTTGGCGAAAATCGATGTGCGTATCTCATTTATTTAAAGCAATACTTCGATATATTTTGATTTTTTTATTCAAGTAGTGTGGATCGCAATGAGCAAATCGTCCATAAATTGTATAATACCTATATTGTTTGTTTTCTTTGCGTGAATCTCTGTTAGGGTGCCCCCATTAGGGTGCCAACCAAAGGCAAATTATCGGACTGTGCTTTTTAAAATCCATTTTCAATCATCAGTGTTTCGATCAAGGACCGGCTTCAAAACCTCAAAACAATATTCTTCGCTTCGTTTTATTTTAAAAATAAACGTCTTCTTTCCGTAGCAATATGGGACCTATACAGTGCAGTGACGTCAGAAGGCGTTTCAGGTCACGTGACTTTCGTCCATTTTTAGGGACCATTTTAATAGCATTTGAGAACATTTCGAAGAGAATACTTTATCAACACACGGGAAACAAATTATATGCATATTCCCCGTAGTGACCGCCCTTCACCTCTCTTCGTCGTCTCCTCAGCACCGCAGTATCGTCATTAGGGAGACCTTGAAAAACCTTGAAAACCCTCACCCTTTTCATTACGTCCCATTTGTTACATTGGCATCTGAAGGTAGTCCCCACCGAGGAGAATAGCATTATCCCCCTTATCTCCAGGACCATCTCTCGAGCATGAAAAGTTGAATTTTTGGGGGGAGCGCAGATACCTGGGAACGATAGATAATTCCCGCCGAGACAAATCACTGCCTAAAACAGTAGGAGCGGACCAGAACATAAATACCGGTAAATATATGGCCCGGTTTTTTAGAATTTAATGGGCAGGCGAAGACTGGGACACAATTAATCGAGATGAAATAAATGTGTCGGGCCCATTCCGATTCCCGGAGATCTAGACTTTATTAAGCGGTCAGCCTCGCAGGCAGAGAAATAAAATACTGGCCGTTGGTATTGTTAGAGGAAGCAGTTAGGAATTCTATCGAGAAGTAAGCGGATGGGCATAGACATCGCTTTTCGAGCGCCAGGTTCCTTATAAGAAAATTGCTTAGCATTGAGCGATGGGAAATCACGTCGTTTAGCAATGGAGTAGGTAATCTTCAATCCAGTTTTTTGGATTCGACGCGTTTCATCTCACCGATTTTCGCACATCCAGTTTTTTGGATTGAAGATTACCACTCGCACTTTTCCATTGTTTGTTGAATGTATATACTACGCGTTTCAATCACCGAGTGATTTTCTGTTGCATGAACCTCAAGTCTTCTAAGTCCTGTTGGAACTTTTATCTGAAGATGAATCGGTGAGATGTAACGCGTAGTTTATGAGGAAAAGTGCGAGTAATGTTTGATTTAATGAGCTCCTTCCTCCCATAAAGCCTGAATCTGTCCAACTTAATGAAGGACTCACATGATGCCACACAAAGAAATGACCCAAATTAATAAGTTTAAGGATAAAGGCTATTTTCCTTACTTACAAAATTTGAACCAGGGAAAGATTTTGATTGAATACATTAAGCAGAAATACTCTTGATACTTTACAATCGAGCTTAATTCTAGAACAAAGCTGGTCAAATAACATACGATAAAAATATCACGAGCTACTAATGACTCCTAAAACTGCGCACATAAGTTTTAGGACAATTAAAAGAGATTTGATTTCGTAAGTACCGCTCAGCTAGCAATAAGACTGAAGGAGTGTAAAATCCACACATTAGAGGAGGGGACCAAATTTATTTTTTGGGGTTGTCTATTGTTCTCCAGAAATATCTGGTTTCTACTAAATCACTCGGCTTGGGTTGAGCTAAACGTACCCAAAGGCCTCGCCCTAAATCAAATCCGGGATCAACTGATCAGTAGTCCAACGCTCTACCCACTGGACTATTTTGAAGACTCTTGGAGTAGTGCTAATAATAATAATAATAATATACCACTAAAACATCAGATTAAATTCCAGTATTTTACAAATAAAGCTGTTGAGTCAAAGCTTGGAGCATCATATTCGTGATGGGAGGAAAAATTTAGCCAAGTATGCAACAAGTGGAAAGAATTTAAGGCGTCAGGCGGAAGGCCTCGATTTCTTTTCGAAAATACCAGGGACAACTGTTACTAAGTAGCCAAAAGATCTACCCACTGAGCTACTTCGCCATCTTTAAGACTAATTCGGTTCGAAAAACAACCTCCAAAAATGTCAGTTTTATTTTTCATTCGTTTCACAAAACAAGGCTGTACTCTCGAAGCATTAGATCCGTAACGGGGTGGAAAATTCTCCGAAGATGGCAGCCAATCGTGGAAACTCAGAAGTCTTCGTGAAGGAAGGCCTCGATTTCTTTCCGGGGCAACGCCACATTAGGTGCCAAATGGGTCTCGATAATGGCGGAAATGGAGAAGGAGAGAGAGAGAGCTTGTACCCACTTTGCAAACCAGCATGGCCGCCCAGATCGTTGCATTGTTGGGGAAAAAAAGGCGGGTGCGTCACCGTAAAGCCGCGAGGGACACGATCGCCGAAACGTGAGGACAAAACCTCTTTCCGCACGACAACTGTGTCCTCGGGGCGATACTTGACCCTCGGCAAGTGCAGGGAATGCGAATGAGCGATTATTTTCGCACCTGAGTATTTTGGCGCGGGTGGGGGGAGGGAACACATTTGCCGGCCGGATTCTGGCCGATGTATGTGCCGAATGCGAAATCGAGGCGAGTCGGCCGTTGAGAGCTCCGGGGCTCTCTAAGCGGTGCCAAAACCTTCCTTTAAGGCTGAGGATACGCATTCGCGTGATGTTCCTGGTCGAAAGAAATGGGACGAAGTTTGACGATACTCCATTCCGAGAAGATGGAGGGAGAGCGGAACGAATTTTGACCAATATGGCAAGAGACTGGAGGCAATTGAGATATGGTCCTACAGAACGTTCGTGAAAGCACGATACATTGATAGTCAGGAACAAGGATTATAGGCAAGGCAGGACCAAGGAGTTTAAAAAAGTACTGGAGGCGATTTGCTACCCTACGGGGGAAAATGAAGCCGGAATGAGGGGTGCTTGGGAAAAATTAGGCCCCACCTCCTCGGCACCAAACACTCCAGTTTTTATCGCCTCCCGTGGATACTATATGCGTATTAAAACCTTAACAACAGTGAAATCAAACTGAAATTTCATCGCAGCGGTGTCAGTTGATAATCCTAAGGCTATTTAAGGAAGGTATTAATGAATTTTATCCCAATGGAATTTATTCTATTCCTTACACGATACTTGATCCAGCAAAAGGCCGAGGATACTCGCTCATACGATAGCTTTCCCGTATCATGAGAATAGAACCAGAGTGCTGGCTTGCAAGAGTGATATAGCTACTCGCAGAGCTACTTGATTCCATACTTGATGCGGTACTACACTTCTAGTAGCTCCCAGTAGGACCCAGAGGCCGTTGACGAATCACGTCACGTTACAGACGCTGGGCGATCTTTTTCTTTTTTAATTAGCATGGAAAACCGCTTCATAGCACGCACAAGGTTAACGATCGTGTGAAACCACCTAGTACGGTTCCAATCAAGCTATATTCCGTCCTCAATATCAAGTAGCGGCTAGCATACTAGGTCTTGCGCTGGATCAAGTGTCGTGTGAAATGGGCTTTAGTTAAACCAAGCATTTGGCAACGATCGTGTGAAACCACCTAGTACGGTTCCAATCAAGCTATATTCCGTCATCAATATCAAGTAGCGGCTAGCATACTAGGTCTTGCGCTGGATCAAGTGTCGTGTGAAATCGGCTTTAGTTAAACCAAGCATTTGGCAACGATCGTGTGAAACTACCTAGTAAGGTTCCAATCAGGCTATATTCCGTCCTCAATATCAAGTAGCGGCTAGCATACTAGGTCTTGCGCTGGATCAAGTGTCGTGTGAAATCGGCTTTAGTTAAACCAAGCATTTGGCAACGATCGTGTGAAACTACCTAGTAAGGTTCCAATCAAGCTATATTCCGTCATCAATATCAAGTAGCGGCTAGCATACTAGGTCTTGCGCTGGATCAAGTGTCGTGTGAAATCGGCTTTAGTTAAACCAAGCATTTGGCAACGATCGTGTGAAACTACCTAGTAAGGTTCCAATCAGGCTATATTCCGTCCTCAATATCAAGTAGCGGCTAGCATACTAGGTCTTGCGCTGGATCAAGTGTCGTGTGAAATCGGCTTTAGTTAAACCAAGCATTTGGCAACGATCGTGTGAAACTACCTAGTAAGGTTCCAATCAAGCTATATTCCGTCATCAATATCAAGTAGCGGCTAGCATACTAGGTCTTGCGCTGGATCAAGTGTCGTGTGAAATCGGCTTTAGTTAAACCAAGCATTTGGCAACGATCGTGTGAAACTACCTAGTAAGGTTCCAATCAGGCTATATTCCGTCCTCAATATCAAGTAGCGGCTAGCATACTAGGTCTTGCGCTGGATCAAGTGTCGTGTGAAATGGGCTTTAGTTAAACCAAGCATTTGGCAACGATCGTGTGAAACCACCTAGTACGGTTCCAATCAAGCTATATTCCGTCATCAATATCAAGTAGCGGCTAGCATACTAGGTCTTGCGCTGGATCAAGTGTCGTGTGAAATCGGCTTTAGTTAAACCAAGCATTTGGCAACGATCGTGTGAAACTACCTAGTAAGGTTCCAATCAGGCTATATTCCGTCCTCAATATCAAGTAGCGGCTAGCATACTAGGTCTTGCGCTGGATCAAGTGTCGTGTGAAATGGGCTTTAGTTAAACCAAGCATTTGGCAACGATCGTGTGAAACCACCTAGTACGGTTCCAATCAAGCTATATTCCGTCATCAATATCAAGTAGCGGCTAGCATACTAGGTCTTGCGCTGGATCAAGTGTCGTGTGAAATCGGCTTTAGTTAAACCAAGCATTTGGCAACGATCGTGTGAAACTACCTAGTAAGGTTCCAATCAGGCTATATTCCGTCCTCAATATCAAGTAGCGGCTAGCATACTAGGTCTTGCGCTGGATCAAGTGTCGTGTGAAATCGGCTTTAGTTAAACCAAGCATTTGGCAACGATCGTGTGAAACTACCTAGTAAGGTTCCAATCAAGCTATATTCCGTCCTCAATATCAAGTAGCGGCTAGCATACTAGGTCTTGCGCTGGATCAAGTGGCGTGTGAAATCGGCTTTAGTTAAACCAAGCATTTGGCAACGATCGTGTGAAACCACCTAGTACGGTTCCAATCAAGCTATATTCCGTCCTCAATATCAAGTAGCGGCTAGCATACTAGGTCTTGCGCTGGATCAAGTGTCGTGTGAAATCGGCTTTAGTTAAACCAAGCATTTGGCAACGATCGTGTGAACCCACCTAGTACGGTTCCAATCAAGCTATATTCCGTCATCAATATCAAGTAGCGGCTAGCAAACTAGGTCTTGCGCTGGATCAAGTGTCGTGTGAAATCGGCTTTAGTTAAACCAAGCATTTGGCAACGATCGTGTGAAACCACCTAGTACGGTTCCAATCAAGCTATATTCCGTCATCAATATCAAGTAGCGGCTAGCAAACTAGGTCTTGCGCTGGATCAAGTGTCGTGTGAAATCGGCTTTAGTTAAACCAAGCATTTGGCAACGATCGTGTGAAACCACCTAGTACGGTTCCAATCAAGCTATATTCCGTCATCAATATCAAGTAGCGGCTAGCATACTAGGTCTTGCGCTGGATCAAGTGTCGTGTGAAATCGGCTTTAGTTAAACCAAGCATTTGGCAACGATCGTGTGAACCCACCTAGTACGGTTCCAATCAAGCTATATTCCGTCATCAATATCAAGTAGCGGCTAGCATACTAGGTCTTGCGCTGGATCAAGTGTCGTGTGAAACGAGCTTTAGTTAAACCAAGCATTTGGCACTTGTTGAAGTGTTTGCTCATTTTCTACTGTGGACTTGACGAGTTTTAAAAATGCATTCCATTATTCATCTTAACGCTTATTATTATTTTCGAGGATTTGCAAAAATGTCCTTCCGACCATACGACGCACCCGGGATGAGTGGAGAAACTGAAGTCGGAAAAGACAAAAACGCGACGGGAATCCTCGAAAATAATGATATTAAGAAACTGATTGATTGAGGTCGCGAATGCCTTCAAAGAAATTTTAACACTCTTCAGATTTGCGGCGTACAAAATCGTATTCACTCTTGAGTATCGCGATTAATAAGCCCGTAAGTCCGTGACTAAGCACATTGCTTCTAAATGGTGACCTCAGTGCATTCTATCTTAAATAATGTAGACATACAAGATCATGGTTGGTTGGTTATTTAGGGGAGGCGACCGACAGCTGAGGTCATTTGCGCCATATAGGATAGGTGGGTAATTGGGTAATGGTAGGAGTTTTTTAGGGAAAGGAGGAAGGGTGGAGAGAAACCCGGCGTCGGCATTAGCCTACTCTTAACGAAAGGCGCCAAGGGGACCACGGCTTAACGTCCCATCCGACGGACGGAGTACTGTACTTGAAATGCCCTCCACTAGGCACTCAAGTGGGGACCGGTTTTCCACTGAAAAATCCGCCACTGCCGGGAATCGAACCCGGGCCCTCGGGATGGGAGGCTAGTACTCTAGCCACCACACCAACCCGATCCCCCCTACAAGATCTTTTACGCCATAAAGAACAGGTAGGAATTTGGGGAGAGGAATTTTGGAAGCGAGAGAGGGAGGGTGGAAAGAAGATATAGTTCAAATGACTATAGATGCTCTACCTAGTAGGTAGTTCTCTTACCCCTATGACAATAGTAACTAGTACTTTTCCTCACAGTCCTTTGGCCACACGATGAGTATCTAACGGTAATAATACAGTTATTCTTGCCCGCCTATTCGTTCGTACGTCCATCTATTCGTCCCCCCTT
Organism: Platycnemis pennipes; assembly: GCA_933228895.1. Taxonomy (NCBI): domain Eukaryota; kingdom Metazoa; phylum Arthropoda; class Insecta; order Odonata; family Platycnemididae; genus Platycnemis; species Platycnemis pennipes. The sequence goes on along the minus strand of OW121850.1, from coordinate 90,155,578 downwards.
CCTCCCCCCTCCCCCCCATCTATCTCGGAAACGGTTGGCCCTAGAGATATGCTGTAAACTGCATTGTGTTTAGAACTGTTTGATAAAACATGGGAAAACTTATTTCCAAATTTGTAAAGGTCGGGGTTCCATTCCTGGTGTCAATTTTGTGTTTACATCCGCTTAAATTAGGTTTCCAGATTTAAAAGAGTGCAAAACTTTTTTTTTTTCATTTTCACCCCTAGGCTACGATGCGTATTTCCCCTCCTTTATCTTCTGTTCTACTGGGTATCCCACAGCCTGAAAAGTCCGGAAAGTATTCCCGTTTTCGTAAGGGCCAGGTTTTCAATTACTAGATGGGAGAAAACTTATAAGTACAAAGGTATTAAGAAATTTTCCATAAGGGGACAAGGCCGATCTTGTGCCTATCATTTGCTATTGAGCTATAGTAAGGGTATACATGTTTTAGGGTATGACGACGGGGGGTGGGATTCAATTCCACTACTCACCTCCCCTCTCGCTTGTGGCCAGTAGGGTGCCCGTCCTAGGGTCCGCCAGTTCCGGCGCCGACAGCAGTGCCGCGCTGATCCTGGCCGCCTGCTCCGAGTAGGAGAGCCTGCGCTCGTTGCTGCCACCGGGGGCGGGCAGGGCCAGGGTGAGCACGTAGGGCCGCCCCTGCATCTCCCTGGTGCCGTTGGCGCGGTAGTCCACGGTCGCCACGCTGCTGCGCCTCGGCAGGACTCCGTCAGGGTGGCTGTCGTGGATCTGCAGGTGGAGGGAGGCCGAGGACCGGGTGCAGGCGTGGCTCGCCCGGCGCCGGTAGGAGGAGGCGCCGCTCTCGATGCCCCCACCCACCCACGAACCGCGCCCGTTCACCTCTGGCCTCCTGGCGCCATCTGAAGCGCCGCCCGGCGACCCGCCTGCCAAGAAAGACGAGCGAAATCATGTCGCGCACCGTAGACCGAGGCCACATATAAGGTCGATGCACCGACGCCACTGCAACTACATGTACTCATAACCCTGCAGAATATCACTAAAGCAGCGTTTACACGTATCAGTTGACTGCTATGGCAGTCGCGAGATGCGCGATATATCTATATCGCTACTGCTATGATGCGTCTGCGTTAACTTCTATGCAGCTTAAAGCCCCTATTTAGGCGTTGCCACAACAAATGAAAAACGTTTCATTTTAATACTGAATTTCGCTTAAATTTTCATTAAATTCATCAAGCAATAAATTCCATCGACGATTATCTTTTGTTCCCATTCTTTAAAGAGTAGAATTTCCCCTTTTGGGGAGGGATATCCTTGTTATTATATCCAAATTCCGTCGTGTTTATCTTTACGTTGGCGATAGTTGCGATTGTGTTTGATTCATTTCCGCTGGAAAGTAGACGGGCTTCAACTTTGCTAATAGCTCGAACTAGGATCGATAGTGTTCGACATGTGTCCCGTATCGACCTGAACTTGCATCGCAGTGACTATTTACACATGCGAGTGAGGCTTAATAGTTGCTAGCAGTGACTGTCATAGCAGTCAACTGCTACGTGTAAACGCGCCTTAAGGATTGTGGTTGGGGTGAATAATCGAACCGGACATTCAAAGCACACGTGAACTAATATTTACGGGGAAAATGATTGAGTGAAAATTATTTATACTGTTGACTATTTCAGGTGTCACGTAGTGGAAGTGAGGCATACTGGATGATTCGAAAACTTACGCAATTGTCCACAATTTGGTTTTGGGTTAACACTGACATGCAGAAAAAGCCTGAAATGTACATAACCCATCCTTATTACCTCCTCGGTTACTTCTCTTCCATCTATAATCGCCCCTCATTTTAAGCGGAAAAAATTATTGTTTGGAACCTGCCTTTCTATTTCTTTATTTTATCTCTTTAATCTAACATTCTTTAGCATGCTGGAATTTTTTATACATTTATAACATTTTTAGTAAAGGTTCCCAATTTCGATTTTTAATGAGATATATCATGTCTTCTATACTTTTTAGACTCTATAGTCTACGATCGGCCAGTAATTGCCAGCCTCCTTTTTTTATCAATTAGGAAACATCGCTTATATGAACACCATTTCACAAACCTAGCTGCTCTCCGCTTAACATTGACCAATTCCAAAATCAAACTTAATTTATCTAGGTACCTTATATGTACTGGTAGCATATTTTAGGTTAAACATTTGCTGATAAAATTCTTCAGCGGTTCTGTTTCGCACTAAGGCGCATATAGGGAGGTCGGTGCGAAGCGAGGATCGGAATGCCTCTGGCGCGGGCGGATTCTTAAAATAGCAACGAGGAAGAGTTTTGTCTAAGTGCTGTAAATAAACACTAGGATAAAGAAAGGAGTGTTCGAGAAAGAATCCACTCTCCACGGATGAATATCGATAAAACGGACTACGAGTCAATTACTTACATTGAGGCTAACGGCTGCCATACCCTTTTCCCAATCAAACAACCACTTAATGACGCCATCACATATAATCATCATCATCGGTCAGCAATCCTAGGATTGATTTGACGCAGCCCTCCACTCGATTCTTCTATCGGCCAGCCTCTTCATATTGACGTAGCTCCTCTCTTTTACATCCTTCACAACTTGCTGCATATACCTCACACGAGGCCTGCCTTTTCCATTCTTCCCGTCCACTTTTCCCTCGACGATTGTCTTCATCAGGCCATCGTGTCTTAAGATGTGGCCTATTAAGTTGCCGTCTGTCATCACATAAGCGAGAAAAAAGTGCCGAAATACCGTCGAAATTTCTGAAAAACTTCGTCTGGTCCACACGGATGCGAGACATAGAAAATGGAAGTAGAGGGAAAGAGAAAGCTGGAATCCTTTTGAACAATGGTGCTGCAGGAAAATTTTGAAAAAATACGTTGGTTTGACAGAATTTCTAGCAAAGGCGTCCTCCTCAGAATGGGAGAAAGGATAGCTATCTGGAACACCACGAAAACAAAGGAGAGATGGACTCGTCGGACAAATCATTCGTCATAAAGGGGTCCAAAAAATTGTGGAAGAGTATGAGGAGAGGAACCGACCGAAAGGAACACCGAGACTTAAATATATTAGACTAATAATTTTAAAGATGTCTCGTGTAATTCATGCGAGGAAATGAAGAGGAAGGCACAAGAGCGAACCATAAGGAGAATGGTTGCAAACTAACCCTTGGATCATTGACAACAGAAGAGGAAGGAGATACAGTCAAAATAAAAGTGACACAGTCTCAGGAAAAACTTTGTGGAAGTTATTCATAGTAGGAGAAAAGGTATCAACTCTGCTGTTTCCACATATTATTGGGTACGACCATGGTTTCGTAGCAAGGCTACATAATCAGGTCTGATGATGTAGCAAGGTGGTGTAGCAAGGCTACATCACCTGATGATGTAGCCTTGCTACGAAACCATGGTCGTACCCAATAAACGTGTATGTGGGAACAGCAGAGTTGATACCTTTTCTCCTACTATGAATAAAAGTATTGTTACATCAATGGAAAAGTGAGAAAAACGTACGTATCGGAAGGAATAGTCCTAGTTGGTGAAATAGATCATAGAATAAAAGTAAATGCGTTAAATGTGGCTCGTTTTCTAAGTTTCTAAGGAAGGAAATAAAACTGAATCACTCAACAGTGCAAGTGGAAAAGGAGAGGATATATGATCTAATGCAAAAGAAATTTTCTCGCTCAATACAGGAGAAGCAGGAACGTTCCTGAGAACGACTCTAAACTGAGAGCTACAGCAAATCCGCATACCGCGTATCCCTGTTCCCGGTCCTCATTCCCAATCAGTTCCAGCAACGATCTCACGAGAGATGCCAAGTGCTTTCAAATCGTTTTCTCTCCCTGAACGTTTCATTCGTCGCCAACGGCAACCATTCCCCATCAACTAATTTCCACGCAATCGACTCATAATCCTCCGCTTCCAGGAAAATAAGCTAGTTAGATTCGCACGACTGGATTTTAAAGCCGACAATGGAACTCGCGGATTTTGCAGTGAATTCCATCGTTTTCCATCATTTGAGTGTAAGGTGCGGGAAAAAATGGGTGCATCGCAAAATGGGAATGCAAAAATTTCGCCAGACCTTTGCTCAAAATATAAGAAGAGTATTTTTGACAGGTTGGCTACTGAGTTCACTAATTCAGGCTTGATCTAGTGACAGTTAAACATGAAGGTCAAATAACAAAGAATTGCGCATACCCATTTAAAATTTTACGTGGTCCATTTTTGATCCGTGGTTGATTTTAAGTCCAATTCTTATTTTATTTCACCACCTTGAATTCTTTTAAAGGATTCTGGTGGCTAGGATTTCTTTGAGATTGATTGAGAACATAGGGTCCGCGTTAAATCTAGCCAGCTTTGAACATATCATATTCCGCGGGCAGAGACGTCCAGACAATTGTCTCATATTTTTTACGATATGAATTGGCGGAATTGAAAAACACAGTTAGAAACACGAACACACACAGTTAGTGAAGGAAATTTAGCTAATCAACCATTCAAAGCTCACGAGCTAGCCGCGAAAACTTTAGCGGAGTTACCCGCTGAATTGAACGATAGCAAGGTATTCCACGGAGAAAAAATCATTCTTTCCTTGACCGGGACTTGAACCCGAATCCCCTGATTTTCGTCCAGGTGATCTACCAGTTGAGCTACCAAGACGTCCTCTTTCTCTGTGGAAATTCTAGGGGTTTTAAAGGAAAAAGATGTTTCTTAGAGAAGATAGAATTTCCACAGAGAAAGAGGTTTTCTATTTCTAGAGGTTTTAAATGAAAAATTTGTTTATTAGAAAACCCTATTCTTGAACTCTTTCCGCGCTCTTTGCCGGATGTAAAACATGCAGTATTGACATGCATCAGAAGAAAAGAAGCCAGGACCAATTTTAAGCTAGGAAAAGAGAAAAAAAGGTTGTTGACGTCAGGTAAAGGTATATCGCACCATTATAATAACATAAAAAAACTACAACAATAGCATATGTTATGTGCCGCTTAAGTCAATTAGAAAAACGAAAGCAATGGAAGTGATACAATCCGTTTGTGACGTAGGGCGAAAAATTCTTACCACGCCATCTGTGGAAATCTTCCAGTACTACGTCCAAAACGGTTTTTCCCTATGCGGTGAGCACTCTATTACTCTATGATGGTATGCTTTTTGCTGTGGAGGACGTTATCATGAACGTCACAACCCCCGGAAAGCCTAAAATATGTTCGAGTTCATTTGAAAAGCCTTAGGAAGAAAAACCACTTTGGTTTCCTTACTAAGATACATGAGAGTATTGTATTTTTATAACCGTGCATACAAATCCGAAGGAGAAAAAAAAATGACGATGCGGTGATATCAAATGCTGCTCTAATCGCGCGGTTTCCTGTCCTACAAAAGTCACCCGAGACACGTCATTCGCACCCCCGCCCCCTTGACCGCCCAGTGACCACCCACCCACAGCGCGTCCGCATTCTGACCGCTTCCTCGGCGCTTCTGAGGTTATTCACGCGTTCCGCGAAAACCTCTTGCGTGGTTTTCCACACCGGTGCGGAGAAAGAAACAAGAAAAGGGCCCTTCAAAAGTTGCGCGTCCCACCATGTTGAGAGAGAGAAGGCCGAATTGCGTCATCACCATGGAAACCTGGGAGACTTTACGTAAACAAGCTATAATGCTTTTAAAATGGCTGCGCGGAGCCGCAAGCCGCGGGGCTTGATTGATGAATGGATGATCCGGCGATTTATCAGACTCCATCCTCCATCTCCCCCCTCTCAGTACCGTAGGGAGCAAGCATGAATCTTCCCGTGATTCTGCGGGAGAGGCGATCGAGTGAATATGCTTGGGTCGCAGCGGAGATCTTCTAAGGTGACGCCCCCGAGAAAATTACACGCCTCGCAAGCAATGTAACTGCTGATTGATTCCGTCTAAGGCAATATTGCCAGCTAATTTGCGAAACCACGGACTTAAAATTAGCCCCGCTTTCCAAAGATTGATGTCTTAAGAACCTCCGTCGAGCAGTTAGCGCAGCTGAGAATTCGGAATTGCTGGTTCGAGAACCGGATATTTACTCTCACGTTGTTTCATTATCCTCGTATTTATTAATACGGTTCATTGCACAAGCTAGTCTCCTCAAATCGCCTGTTTTGAGGCGTATTTATAAAACTTTGAATCCCTGATATTTCGACAGAAAAATATATTTATAATAGCAAACAGAATAAAGGTAATTCGTTTCAATAAAAATAAATCATTATTATCACGCAATGGAAACGATACCGAGCCTAAGTCGATCGCTGCTAGATTGGAATTTCCCAGTCATCACTTCCCGACGTAATCAAGTTCAGTTTTATTCAACGAATACCATGGATAACATGTTTGCAGTCATTGAATCATACGTCAGGGGTATTAATGTGGTATGCTTCTGGCCATGAAAGACAATATCATGGAGGTCAGAACACCCGCAATGCCTAAAACATTTTCGAGCTATTTTACGAAATTCATTGTGAAGCGGTATGCGAGAAAACGCGAAACTGTCTATTGAAATCGCGACGCCGATATATCGGCGCTTTCGCGATATGAAGTTAATTATATAACAATTGTAGTTGTTTATTGTTCCAGCATGTTATAAACAATAGAAAAAATAATATAATAACAATTTGGAGCTTTGGGTAAACCCTAGGCATTTGACTGTTGTTGGGATCACCTTCAATATTAATACCGCTGTGCGTTCGCAAATCTGCATATTGCTTAGCCCTAATCAAGGGATAAGCGTATTTTAAAAAAACAGCATTTTTCGCGCTGACGCCAGTTCAAAGTTTAGTAAATAAAAGATACGAGGCCATAGAGAGAGATAGCTATGATGGTAATCGCGCTGACGTGGTGGCAGTATCACTGGCCTTCTTCCGTTTAGGGCAGGATAATACTGACCCCGGGTTTCTCTCCACCCTTCCTCCATCCAGGAAAAATCACTGCCCACATCCATCTATGCGGAGCAAATGACCTCACTGTAGGTTGCCTCCCCTGACAACAACAACAGTAACTGGGGACGCGATTGTATGTACAAGTCTCTTTAAGTCGTCAATCCTCGAATATAGCATTCGGATTCCAAGATGATAGACCCGAGATTGATACTATAACACACCAGACTGCTGGACTTGTGTGAAGCATCTGATTACGAGGCCGTTCTTGGAAGGATAATTGAGGCGGTGTCCATTCCTCGTCCTCAATTCTATTTTCAGCTTTGATATCTCTGATTAACGGCAGCTCTTCTGCTGAGGTCAGGCTCCTACAGTCACCTCAGAGAATGCGTTTGCAAGCATTCGCGTGATTCATCACCTCACATATATCCTCTCGAGTGAGAATCCAACCACCGTTCATTCCGAATATTCCGTTTCGATTTTCAAACCGAACCTTAAAGTTATCTGGGGAGGGGGGGCCTCAGACCCCCCGAAATTTTTTCCCAATGATTTTGTTGGTCTGATTTTAACTGGGCATGATAATCCGGATTACACTGCGTATCATATAAGTGTTAAGTGCCTTGAAACGTGATCACTAGTTTGATGCATGTTTATGGTTAATAATTGTTCTTTTAAATCTGATATATATGCATGCGTAGGACTTCTGTTACGGGGCCGGTAAAATTAACTGCTTCATAACAAGGTAAGTTGTGAACTTAAACAGTGAGAAAAGATGGGAATGGGCTCTGTGAAAGTAAATACCACGCGCTAAAAATTAAGAAAGAGATTTGTATCATGTCGGCACCGAAAGAGAAAGGCTAATTTGTCTCAAGTTACGGTTCACTAGACTTAGTCCCCCCCTCCCGAAGCAAGTTTCTGGCTACGTTCCTGTCGGGACAGGGACAGATGGCGAAGTTCTTTTGTGCCCTTAGGATGACGTAGTTAATTGGGTAGAGTTGGGGATTCTAGGGGACAGTGGAGCGGAAAACCGGCGTCTCCGTTAGGCTATAGCCTAACACCTAAAGAAAGGTACCAAGGGGTTCTTAGTTAAACGTACCTTTTGTCGGATGATGTAATGAACTTGGAAGCAATATCACAACCCTCAAGTAGGGATCGGTATATCACTGAAAAATATGCATATATCGCAGCCGGGAATCAAACATGGACCTTCAATACGTGAAGTCAGTACTCTAGCCACCATGGGAACCCGAACCCCATTCTATAAGGATTGATTCCAACTTTCGATAACACTGAACTGGATATTCTAACCTAATTCACACCATAGAGCACGAAACATATTTTGATGAGGCCAGATATTAACTGAATTGAACTTCATAATTAACTGAAGACTGAACTGAACGCTCTAATCAAACTCATATAATAAAGTACAAAAAATATTTGACGAGACGCGCGTATTTAAGTGAAATGATTCTAATGGAAGTCTGGCGGAACGAGATCATTGGTCGCGTTCAGCAGATCTTTCCGGTTTCTTACCGGCAAGGCACTGGTGAACACTCAACGCTACCGTCGCCTGAGCGATTCCAACAAAGGAGGTTAAAATGTACTAGAGGATATATCGTAGATGATTTGAGAAGCCAGCGGCCATCTTGGTAGATACGGGAATACGGACTTACTATTCGCACTACTCGTACAGATGAAGTTGTTTTCACGCGGTAAATCTTGGAATGGTGAGATGAATAATGGAATCATCATGGGTCAACAATCCTAGGATTGGTTTGACGCAGCCCTCCATTCTTCTATCGGCCAACCTCTTTATATTTACGTAATTCCTCTCTTTCACATACTCCATAACTTGTTCCATGTATCTCATACTAGGCCTGCCTTTCCCAATCTTCCCGTTCACTTTTCCTTCGACGATTGTTTCATCAGACCATCGTGTCCTAAGATATAGCCTATTATGTTGTCCCGTCTTCTTTTTAGAGTTTTCAGCAGAGTTCTCTTTTCTCCCACTCTTTCTAAGACCTCTTAATTTGTCACTCGATCGATCCATTTTATCTTCATCATTCTTCGAAAGCACCACATTTCGAATGCTTCCACCCTTTTCCTCTCCGCTGCTGTCATCGTCCAAGCCTCACTGCCGTAAAGAAACATACTCCAGATGTACGTTCTTATGGATTGTTGCTTTATTTCTATGCTTGTACGAAATACAAGCGTAGAATAATAGAATGCATGTTTAAAATTAGTCAAAGAAACAGAGGAAAGTGCATAAACACACCAACAGCCGCCAAATATGTAGTTTAAAAATAGGTAAATTAATTGCAAACCTGTTTTAGAAAAAAATAACTCCCAGGGGAATAAAATGAATTAACACCTCCGTTAAATAACCGTAGGAAGATAAACGCCGCTGCGATGGAATTCGAGTACGATTTCATAGTTGATTTCATAGTTAATTATGTTTTAATACACATGCAGTCTCCATAAGAGGTTGTATGAAACGTAATGCTTTTTACGGAGACGATGAGGCCCTAATCCTTCGCAAGCACCCTCATTCTGGCTTCATTGTCACCTGTAGACTAGCATGCCAATGCCTCTTAACTTCCTTTATTTCAACCAAAATACAACGTCAATCACCAGTCATGTGATATTTTGGTGAGCACACAAAAATTGGCTTGAATGTACAGAACTACTATAATTAATTCTCTGATATGTTCAAAATTAAACTTGTACTCAAATTTACGTGGTTTTTGGCGTTATCAGTAATTTCGAACTTAATATCAATTCCGTAGCTGCAGTGTATGCCTGTATTTTACATTATGTTCTACTTTAGCCCCTCACGCTTCGTACTTTCATCTCTTCATCCAAGCATCTCATTTTTCTCTTTCTTTCCCTCATCACCCCCTCCATACAGTCACTTTGTGTCATCCAAGTGTCCTCTCCCATGTTGAAATGCTCCCATAGGTACAATTCCCATCAATACTTCGTTTGCCTTCCCTTGCATCCATCACAGTTGCTTTCTCCATACTTCTCCACGCCCATCTCAGAAGCACGGCATCTCAGAATCCGCTAGTCTACTTTAATCCTCCTTCCTTGATGCCCACGTTTCGGTAACACGCAATATAGACATACAGTTCATATCATACTCCTCGTCAGTCTTTTCTAAACGTTTCTACTCATGCACCACCTTAATTCGTTTTCTCCTTCGCAAGAACGCTTCCATCGCTGATGCAATTCTCCTTTGAATATCTCCCCTATGATATTCCCATTATGCACCAAGGTACCAGGTTAGTGGCTACATCGTTCCACGGAGTAACTTATGCTTAAGTATACATATTCGATACTTTTATGAAGGAAAATCATGAACCTAGACCTGAAGTCAGAACTGATTCCTTCGATAGATTAACTGGGTAAAGCTATCTGCGCGATGCTGAGTGATCCTGGAGTATTCTCGGGTATTAGACAATGAGACTTCTCACGAAAGCATGCTCGCAAGAGAACTTTTAGGGAACATTTTTGAGCCCAAAGCATTCTTATAGACTTGGAAATGAGGCACGTGACAGGAATAGAGAAATATTGGAGAAATTTAGGGCCCAGACTTTGTCTAGACGGCTCATAGTAACGAGTGTAATTGTCCAAAACTGTGTAATCTATGTATTAAGGAGGGAAGCACGGACCACTCGTGAACATTCTGGAATTTAGAAGAGGCAACCTAATTGGGCTCACTTTTAGACACGATTGTAGTATGATGACTGAGTCATCACTGGAAAAGCGAAGAGGAAGAGTCGAAGAGGAAGGTCACAGCCGATATATTTTGTGTAATAAATGGCTCATGTAAAATAATGGATGTAAATGCGAATAGGTAAGCCACTGGAGAAGATTCGTTGCCACAATAAGGGACTGCTAAGGTCATTATCACCATGTATAAAAGGTGAGTAATTGGTTGGGTTACGATATTTGATCGCATGCCGAGAATCTATACAAGTCAAAACAATTAATTTAAATCATGATGAAGATAGTTTGAAAAAAACGACGTGACCTACTTATTGCAGACAAATGCTGGTTGAAATACTGGGCTACATTTATCGCAAAATTTTGCTATGTTAATGAGATCGGCAATGGAAGGGTATCAGTTTAGATTATAATTAGTTTCACGAATAAGATGAAATTAATTGCAAAATAAGAGCGATCGACTATTCCCAGGTCACCGGAGCATCAAATAAGCTACATGTGTGTCGAATCAATGTCAACTCTAAGCGAGAAAAACTTCCTTATGCACGCCTATATGATAACAAAAGCCTCTCCTCAGCACCTCGTACGGTATGCTAGTAAACACAATTTGTTCAGCTTTGCCGCACTTCAATATATGTCAAGAGGGATGAAAAGTGCTCTTAATTTCGATCAATAGAGCTTCATGATGACTCAAAAGAGTTGGAAAATTTCCAGGTTGACGTAATGTGCACCCAAGGCTTGGGTCAATGCTTTTGAAATCAGCATTCTTGTACTCTCTCGCGGGTATCAACAGGAATTCTTCGGCGAACGAAAAGGACGCGAGCTTCGGTAGATTAGAGACATTCATTGTGTAATCATTGAAAGTATGAAATTGTTTATCCCATACGTGGTATCATGGACACAGTCAAATTCAGGCTCATAAATCGATTAATTAGCAGATTTGATGCCGATGCTCCGTCCATCTTTCCACCAAGAAAGATGTACGAAGTATACCCTGATCGAATAACTCAGCATAAACAAAAAAGAGAATTTGTTTAGATGATATGCCTAAATTTGTTCCAATTTCGCATCTGTTTCCGTACATGAGGTTTCGTGATCGATTGGGAATTAACGCCATAGCAACGGATAAACAACATAGCTAGATAATCGATGCTATCCAGCCAAGTCTACTGCCCCGTTTCTCACGACAGTTTGCGAACAGGTACAAGAGACAAGGACGCAGAAGGTCGGATACTATCGACAGTAACTCAAAACCTGAGTACATGAGCTAGTTGACTTATTTATCAATTTCGTCATCAGTGTTTCTGAAAAATGGTTAACCATGAGCGATGCTCTTAGTGGGGAATAATAACTGACATGTTGACATTTAATTGTAAAGAACGCTGACAGATCTTGGTATTCTATCTTCACTCATACACGAGAAAAAATATACTTTTCCACAATTTTTTATGCACAATTCCTATAAAAATCTTTCTTTTAAGTGCCTAACGTCCTTTAAATCCCTAGTAGGTGGATAACGAACAATTTTCCTTACGATATACACAAATACATGTCAACTCTAACTGAGTTGACATTTATTTCTCTCACAAAATGTCAAATGTAAACTTATTGTGGATCGGTGTTTTATTTTTTCCAGAGGTTACCGAAATAAAAAATCATATGTTACAAGAGTTGTCATATAGAGTCTGGTTAATTTAATTGATATTCTATCGCATCCGGTTGGAATGTGCGACTATAGTAACATGTTGTCAGGCTTAAGGGGGCGTGGGATATTATTCTACTTGTAACGTGAAAATTAAAATGAAATGAATCGTTAATTTGTTGTTATCGTCTTTTGGTTGAAGAGTAAGAGCAGTAAATAATAACAACACACCAAGGAATCGACTTTCGATAGTTTAGCGCCATTAAAATCTCACAAAAGGTCGACATCCGCCCACTTATTACACCATTTCTTGCTAGTCCTTCTCACACTTTTAACCAACACGTGTCCCAGCTTATGATTAAGAGTCCTGTCTTTGAAGATGTTCATACAAATTTTCCTTTACATTCACGTCGCATACAGAGAGTTTGGAACGAAGTTTATGGACGAGGATCACGCCATACCAGATCCTAATCCAGATTCTCCTCAGGCCGAAATCAGATAGAACGGGTCGGATGAGTTTCGGCAAAACAGGAATTCGTTCATTACCGGGTGAATTTTCATACTTGTTGACATTTCTCTTACGCCTATAGTTAGGTCCTTGGTCCATAAACGCCGAAGATTTACCGTGCCATTAAATTTATAACTATTCAGGGCACAAGAGTTCTCTTTCATAAGCGAATTCCACCCCGTAACACTGTCAAAATACTGTGTCACTGCGAAATATTTTATGCCGTGACTACATTATTATGCAATCGAAAAAACGGTTTCCATGTGACAAACAACGAAACGTTCACCATAAATAAAAAAGTTGAAAATAGTACAACGTAAGAAACATTATCTCTTCGGGAGATCATTTTATAGCTGCGTTACTACTTTTTCAGTTGCATTTCAGAAAATTTCATCTAAAATTCAGAAAACACCAAATTTATGTCAGATAGATACTTTTTTTATCTCCAAAAGCCTCGCTTGAATAACAAAGAAATAATTTGTATTTATAATATAGCTTCTGAATTTAATAAGTTCATTAGAATTAATTTTAGTATTCAACTGGCATATGACGTGCCTTCATCTTTAGGCTTTTCGGAGTATCTAAAATATAAAAAAATCCATGCTTTCTGAAACATGATTGGCTATCCTCTAACACAATCAATAACACACAATTTAATCTTTCTGAAATAGATATGGAAAGACAGTAGAAACAACTATTAGTAGTATAAATACGGGAAATGATTTAAAATTTTGATTTTCCTCTAGCAAAAACGTAAAGAAACTGCATAAAATACATTAAGAATGGTTTAATTGCCTTTTGGACACTCTGCATGATATTCTTTTACATTAGGTATAATAAAACCTGGTCTTAGTTAAACATGACCAAAGCATATAGGTACATCTAAACGATTAGTTACTAAGTGATGATACAATTTTTTTAATGAGATAAGCATTGGTTGGATTTTAAGACAATATTTTTTACGTGTGTCATGAATACTTACTATTAGGACTCAATAGAAGAGGTATCAACATTTTTTAGAGTCAGCAAGCTACGCTACTAACATTACACCAACTTATTTGTTTCTTTTGAAGCTTATTACCATGTCTCATTGTTCGATGAAAGGAAGACAATTCATTCTCCGTGCAGCAATCAAATCTCCATAAATTTGCTTCAACACTCGAATCGGCCGTACCATGCGAATGCTTTAAGAATACTGCAACCTTTATTATAAAACAAATAACCTTTGTAAGGCGATGGAATCGTAAGTCAAGTGCGTATGAACCATATTAATCGGCAAAAGAAATATTGCTCTACGAATACGAATTGAAATTTTTATCTTCGTGATGATAAATCAGGTTCGTTTGGGTGGATTTATATTTTTTCAGCAAAATTACATTAATACGATTACAAGCACAAAGCTCACAGTCCCACTGCTGAAATATTACTGAATGGTTAAATGAAGAAATAAATAGAAACAAAAAGACTTCGCATCGCGTCAGTATTCATGAAAAGGACTAGGGCACGGGAGCGGACGTTCTTGAGGATGGTAGCATTTAGCAGAGAGCAAGTTCCCTTCTTTTATGGCCGTCATCGACTGTTTCGGAAATCGTTACACTTTCAGCGGCAATGAGGGAGGAGGAACTTCTTCATTTAAAAATATATCCGCAACCTTCAATTCATTTTGACAAGCGCAGTCATCGGTGATAGCCATTGAATTAAAGTAAGGCATAAGGAATCGCCAGTTGCGAATAAAGACAGCGAAAATATAGAAGAACGAAACTCAACCGTGAGCTCTTTGCAGCCAACATACCCGAATTAACGGCTTTATTTCGCTCAATAAACATACATGACAAGCAAGGGATATGCTTTTAAAACCGTATTATGATGATGCAAAAAACCTTACCTTCGTGATTAAAGAGCAAAAAAAATACTAAATTCTGTGACTCAAACAGTCGAGTAGTTCCAGTGTATTTAAAATGATTCTGTTTCACCAGTTAAATAATTCAAAAATAGCATTTTAACGGCTGGTCATGATAATGAGATGCTTTTCGTAAAATAAGTCTGCAATACAACATACATCCAACACATATCCGATAGCCCGGGTTTGAATGTCGGCCGTGATAGAGTACTGAACTTCGGTTCGAAGTTCAGTACTCCGTTCGCCGAATGCGACGTTAAACTGTGGACTTCTTGGAATCTTTCGTTAAGCAGGCTAATGCATACACCTGATCTCTCTCCATCCTTCCATCGTAGAATATGCGAAGGTTTTGCTCAGGTTTATTGATATCTCCTTAATTACTCAAATAGCCTCAGCTATCGGCCGCATTCTCCAAATGCCTCCCCTTCAACAGCAGGAATATTTGTTGGAAGAATCGAAAATCATTCAAAGACTCCACTTTATGACTAATTAACTATTTTCGATATTTGAAAATGAATTTCGACAATTTCCTTTGCTGCTAACACGCCAAATCATCGATCTGTATGACGAACTTTTCATAAAAAAACGTTATGATAACTACCATAGTTAGGGTCAACTAACGAATAAAGAACCACATATTATAAAACTGGGTTTTAGTGGGAGAGTATTTTCATTATCCATTCGCGATGCAGCTACTCACTTATAATTCGTGACTCGTGCCGAAGGAGTAATTTGTTCAAAACGATTCCCTTGAAATAATCAAGCCTACCTTTCGGTCACCCCGGAGGCTAGATTTAAAGCCCTCAATCGCAAAGTCGATCTTGTAGGCACAAGCTTGGTGAAATGTGATGGTGATCCTATAAAATGGCCACACAAGGGTAATATGTGACCAACGCGATAACGAAGTGGCAGCGAATTGCCCTTAAAGAGACGTAAATTGAAAGGGGAGATTAGTAAAATCATTCGGGTGAAAAATTAAAGCCTCATTCTAAAGAAAAAAAATAGACAAGAGGCATTTTTTTCGAGCACGTGAGGAATTTCCTCTCGGATTCCTCGTCGGAGCGTAGTCCAGGAATGCTGTTGCACGCCTGAATTAGGAAAGTTTCCAATGCCCTCGGCCGCCTCCGCTGTTACGGTGGGTCAAGACCATTCGAATAAACAGCGGTGAGCAAACGCATTCTCATCGCCTATAATTATCTCGATTCTCGTAAACGCTTCAACCACCCCTATCGCAATCATATCGCGTTTGATCAATTAGGGTTAATTTTCTCGAGGGGAGGTCACAGATTTTCCAGTACCAGACAAAACTCGTGAGGAGAGAGGCCATACTTAAATGCCCACCACAATTACGTTCGGATTACATCATTCCATTTTTTTGTCCAAGTAAATCACCACTTTTTTACTATGTTTAAATCGCTTGGATTGAAAATCTTTGTACGTCATCATTACGGCCACGACTCGCAGTTTCAATGAGATTGTAGGGACGAAGTTTCATCCTGTGTATTTGTGAACGGGCATCACTCTTGGCTGCCGATCTGAGGACTTCATTCTGAATACTTCAATTCTGGAAAACCAAATTTTTGTCATAACCTCTTCATTGATATCATTTTATCTCGGCGTACAACAGGACACGAGGTGGTTTTTACATACTTCCTTATAATCCGGAAGAAAGTGAAATTTTACGAATGAAAGGTAAGATTTTACTCGACGAGGGAAAAATACGATAAACTAAGATAAAATAAAGATCAGCTGCAAAAAATGCAGGTTAACGATCTAGTATGATTAGTAAAAAATGAGTCTATCATAATCACCCTTCCACATCCTATTGGTGGGTTCATGAGGAGAGTATCATATAGCCCCACTCTATGATTATAGTGTCTGTCTGCTGTTTCCCATCATTTACGTCACCTCTTACCTCACTTCCTAAACAAAGCAAATTTTCTATGTTAAATCCCTCTGTAAACTTTAAATTGTTCTGCATGTCTTCATACCAATCTGAATATTTCATCCCTCTTTCATGCTTGCTTACCGTCCCACTGCAAATCTTACGCCACTCTTCAGGATTCAATGCTTCTCAAAATGATATACAACCACTTTTTTGCCGTGTTCTAAGTTCTCTGGCCTTTATTTCAAATAAAGGCGAAACCGAGGCAAGAGGAAATGCCTTACGGAGGCAAGAGTAAAAATATATCCCTGCCAATCGTAGTGAGAGGTAATAATGCTGTCCCCGGTCTCAACAAATTTCTGATTTTATTTCGATCTCCTTCGATAAATTACTTCAAGTTCCGAGGAAAGTACCTACATATACGATTTGCATCAATCCTATTAAACTAAAATCCTGCCAACCCATAAGCGACAATTAAAAGTAAACGATTCCGTGGAAACCGTCAATTTGTTGATGAGGAATTAAAAAAGTCGGCCATATCGCATCAGAAAAGAATTTTCCGACAGAGAAAGTTGAGGTTTATTAAGGATGCTGGAAGGATTTGAAGAATTCCACTCCCGCTACTTTGGGCACTAACGCTTGTCAGGCACCTTAAAAAAAATGCTGAGTGACGTAGCCAGAGATTGGATGTGATTTTTTCAATCTAGATAGATACTTGCGTAGGCACTTCAAGGAAAAATGGTCTGAACTAATATTCTATCTGTCCGTCTCATGACAAGACAGCCAGTTTAAATCCTGATGAGAGTGGCCTTGTGAATGGAGAAAAACAGAGCAGAAAGAGTAGGAGATAATTTTCCTGACACAATAAGGAGAGAAATCAATGATAATCATCGTGTAGCAATCATATCAACATTTCGGTTACATGTTAAAGTGGGTCCTAATCACCAACTGCTGAAATAAAGTCGACGCTTTCTTAATCACAAAGCGGTTTTCGGATACACAAGCATTACTTGCAGAAAATTCAATGGCTTTTATGAAATAAAATTATTTTTTTTGTCTTAAATTAAATCGGTACTGAAATACTACTGGAAAAGGTAAGTGTCGATCGAGATTTTCACGCTAAAAAAAAAAAAGGCTTTCGTGGCTAGTTCGCGGGCTTTGAATTTGTAGTGAGGACACACACAAAATTTAACGCAAATCTGTACATAGACAAGAATCACTGACACCTTAAAAGAGAAAAATTTCAAATAAGCTTTCACCTCGAAATGAAGACAAAATTTGCAATTTACCACAGATTAAAAACAAACTTTATTTCCACCCGGGTTTCGTTGACACTGAAGCATCATCAGGTGACAAATAACATGAAGGGTAGGCTTATATATGCATGGTATACGGGGATGTACGGAGAACCTATGATGTATAAGCGTGCCCTTGATGTTACATGTCCCATTATAATGCAGCAGTGTCAACAAAAACCGGGTCGAAATAAAGTTGTTTCTAATCTGTGGTAAATTGCAAATTTTGTCTTCGTTTCCATATGTTGTAATATCGTCCGAAACTACTGAATTTAAGCGTTCACCTATCATTAAATCGTAACGATTCATTTCACAAAGGTAGTATTGTCGAAAAAACATTGAGAAAAGGCGAAAATTTGAATCTTCCCGATAAAATATCGAAAACAATAACGGGAAAGATTCCGACGGCATCCGAAGAATCTCTCAAATTTCTGGGCGGCAGTACAACGTATCGAAAGACAGATTGAAGAGAAATTTATATCATCGTTCTTGGAGAAAAACAAACACATCAAAATACATCGAAATTTAGGAAATGCCATCGGTAGACGTACGAGAAAGATCGTCAACTACATTCAGTTCTAATTGGGAAGTCATCAGTCGGCTTTTTTTTAATCCTCCTTCAACTTGTTTTATGAGGGACGCTAGTGATGAGAGAGAAATCGGCTCACGTATTTATATGTGCACACCCAACACCACTTAAGAGCGAGGAGTCCCTCTTCGCCTGAGCAATCTGGATCGCGACAATTCCAGAGCTGCGTCGGCGACTTCTCCTCCATAAGGAACGGGAGGCGAAGGACACTTGACGCGGGTTTGAGCCTCCTCCCTGATTTGGACTAGGTACGCGCACATGCCACTGGCCTACCGAGGGGAAGGGGGAGACGAGGGGATAATTGGGGCAGGCTGGACTCTTTTCAACGACAGCCTTCGCTTCACTTTCCCCCCAATCAAATCGAATCAAACTGAACAGTCTCCTTTTCCCAGCATTCACTCTTCATTAATTACGATCGATCGCCATAGAGGATGAAATGCGCATAGATTTTTT
This sequence comes from Platycnemis pennipes, assembly GCA_933228895.1. Taxonomy (NCBI): domain Eukaryota; kingdom Metazoa; phylum Arthropoda; class Insecta; order Odonata; family Platycnemididae; genus Platycnemis; species Platycnemis pennipes. Next base: position 90,136,699 of record OW121850.1, on the reverse strand, counting down.
TTTTGCGATCCCGAAAAGAATCGATACGGCTAGCTGGCCATTATAAAATTTCCTCCAGCAACAACACGCCTTATAGCACCTCATTTCTCACGCTCGGGACCTCCTGAATATTCAAACCTCCTTGAAATCCCTTTGAGGTCTATAGCTGGCCGATCTGTCTGTTTTCCGCGAAAACCTCATCGTACACTCTTCCGATTCACGATCCCATTCTGCGGTGTCAAGGTCACGTTGGTTTTTTTTGGACGTGAAAATAAATGAATCACGAAGACGCGAAATAATTCAGTGCATCGGAGGCCTACGTGGAGCTCACTTTCGAAATGACAACTGCGGAAAAAAAAATAAATCTATACCCCAGGGAAATGTAGGGAATAGTGGTAAAATATCTCGGTATCATCCGCGCTAATATTTCAAAGGCTTGGCAAAAAAAATATCTAGAAAAAGCGTTAAAAAAACTGCAAAGAGGAAAAGGAAACACCTGTGATGCTCATCGCTGACATATCGCATGTAGGTTGATGGATTGCGAATATGGGAGCTCTTCACGAAGCCGGCATGTGATAAATCAAGATCATTCTTTTTAACATTTCGCCCGCGGAGGGTCACGTGTTCGCTCATTTTCTACACCTCCGGGACAGCGGGAAAAGTATTTTCGATCGTTCGTTTGATGTCCATGAACTTGCCCTAGGTTAGCAGAAACATTCAGACAATTGTAAGCGATGTGTTCCGATGAAATATTTACCGAGACGCGACAAGAAAAAACTGTCCATGAAAAAAATAATCCCACTGTGCTTACGTTTATTTTGGCATAAATTATGAACCCGACCTTGTCGCGTCAATGGGGGATTCCAATCGCTGACTAATCCGTAGAACATTTGTCAAATACGAGATTTTCTGTTTCCGAATTGATACGTAATAACTGCAGGTATTGGTGTACTTCAAACGAAACCAATAGCTAAAAGTCTTGGTTTTTATGTACTCGAATGGAAAGGATTATATCGCACCGTCAAACCTAGTATTTTAATCTTGGTGAAATCCATGCCCTGGCTAATCCGTCGACCGTTTTTTCAAATACGAGAGTTTCTGTTAACGAATTAGCGGTACGTAATAACGTCAGTCATCGGTGTACTGTAAAACGAAACCAATAGCTAATAGTATTGGGTTTTACGTACTCTGACGGCAGGGGTTGAATTACACCGTCCAACCTAGGATCTTGATTCTAGGGCGAATACAAAATCCATGCTTCGGGTGGGATTCGAGCCTGCTAACCTTTTGGTAGGCAAGCCAGAGCGTTACCACGGCTAGTCTAAACCCCGTAACTGAAGCATACATATCACTGGTCTAACTATCTAAAATTTGAGAGAATTCTCATTTGTGAGACATGCGAAACCATAAAAAGCAAGATTTATCACCATTAAAGACGAGTGACTTAACAAGTTGGCGTCCTGAATGTGATAAAGTTAGATGGAGTTGAATATGCATGGACACAGGACATGGATGGACACAGTTGATATAAGTAACCCTCAAAAACAAGAGTCCAAACTGCTAAATCAGAACCGAGACGTAAAAGATGACCTTAAACTGGTCTACATCGTATTAAGTTCAGCGTGCCTTGGTATTGCGCTCACGTATATGAGGTCTCAAGGAGAACCAAGGGGCAGCCACTGCTATGAAGACGGCCTCAAGCTCCGAATCAACCGTCGATCTTTAATTTTAAGACAAGGCAAAAAACACAGAAAATACCACGGTTGGAATAAAACTGCCGGAATATCTTCCAAATTCATGTACAATATCCAGGAGAAAAGTTGTTATCCATGAAATTAAATGCGTGACAACCTCTGAATTTGATCAAATCAGGAAATTGGATTGAAGGAATAACTAGCTATGTAATTAACCGGAGATGAAATGAAATTAATTGAACATGGAAGCACATATAAAAACTTTCTTCTGTAGACGAAGATAAACCAAAAACCAGGGAGGAGTCGATGACGCAAACGCAACTGGTTCATTCGCAATCGTAATTTGAAAAGTGATAAAATAGAGCTCATAATTGTTTGAACCGAAATTAATGGTTTTAATTAAGAATTAAATAACATTTTCCTTAGCCTTAGACAGAGTGTTTGATCACCGAGTGCTGGTGTATCAGAAAGATGGACGTTGGATCTTCCTTTCACGATCAATCGAATCGACAATATTCGTCCACTTTGATAATCGCTCCTGGGTAGGATTAGTTGAAAGCATAGAGTAAAGAAAATATCGGATAACTCAAAGTCATAATCACCCTGGGGTCCACCAATTCGTGCACCGGTGAATATTAACTTCCCAACAGTATGTGACCAAGGATATCCGTCCTTTGTATTGCCAAATCGTTTACCAAAATTCGAAATTGCTGTTTTTGTATTCGACATCCAGTCTCGGCGAAATCATATCGTCGGTTTAACGATAACAGCACAAGAAAATCAAACAATCTGGGTACGATTGCACGAAAGAATTTTTCATCGCAGTCCATAGAAGGCATTGAAATACTATTATACATTGAACTATATGTCAGACATGTTCAATTTCCGCTGGCTAAAGACATCTTTCGTCACGTTCTTCAAAAAATCACAGCCCCCTCTTTCTGAGTTTTTGGCAAAGCTGTTTGCATCCACACTCACACAACCGAAAATTAGTAAATAACATGAATAATGTTTCTCGGGCTTTCCACCGGTTAATAGGCTCCATTTCTGCCAACGTGATGGAAAACGACTCGCTTTTTGAAACGTTGGCAGAAATGGAGTCTATTAACCCGGAGAAAGCCGAAGAAACATTTATTCATGTTATTTACTAATTTTCGGTTGTGTGAGTGTGGATGCAAACAGCTGCTTTCCAGGGTGGAAAGCCCGAGAAACATTCATTAATATTCGCCAGGAAAATACTACAGCATATAGTACTTAACAGTAGATGTATTTTAGGTGCTCCGACGGCTGAGGTTACATCGCACCATCTAACCTACAATCTTTAGCCTATGACGAACACAAGATTCATGCCCTGCGGGATTCAAACCCACTACCTTTAGGATGCCAGGCAGACGCTTAATCTACATGGCTACCGCGGCCGGCCGAAAATCAACTGAAATTATGGCCATGGTGGCCAGGTCAGTATCGCAACGGTTAACAGGCTCCATTTCTGCCGAAGGCTTGGCAACGCAAGATTCTCGGGTTCCAATCCCAACTCGGGCACGGTTGTCGTGGTTGTCTTATGATGAATATTAGCGTTATGTTAGGCTAAAAAAAGGCCATATAACTTTAGCAGTTGGAGTAGGTACTTTAAATTATAATTTTACTGATATCAACTGAAAATCGGGTTAACAATCGCAAACGAAAACTGCATATTTTCAAGTTTAAACAATACGTGACTACAATGAACCGCGCGACTTTCGAACAGCTGTTTCGATGCGGCCATTTTTTATACAAATGCCGCGTTTCCTGCCTTAAACGAGACTTAAAATTCGTCTCTCAAACCATTCCAATAGTTTGGTTCGAAGACAACAAGGTATCGATCACTTCTGAAACGCTCAGTCTTCTAAAGCAGGAAAGTAGACATATCCTTGCAACCAAAAGGTAGAGGGTTGAAATTCCGCTTCGGGTTTTGGCATGTCCCGCTTGTCTCAGGATTAAGTATAAATAAAGTGGTGCTAGGTACTTAATTTCAGGAGTAGGAACACAGAAAAATTAATTCTACTAGTATACTAGTACGGGAAACGGATCGTGTAGGTGTGGTGACAAAACTAACACGATCGCCTGCGACATGATCAAGACTTAACTCACATCCTATGGTCTAGGTTCGAATCCCGGCAGTGGCAGAGATTTTTCGTGTGTTTTTTTCGGGGAAGGTGACCGAGAACTAAGGTTATTTTCGCCTTTTTAGGATAGGTGGGTGATTGAGTAGTTGGGAATTTTTCCGGGGGACACAGGAAGGCAGGAGCGAAAACCGGCCTACTCTCAACGAAAGGCGCCAAGGGGTGTACTGATTAACGTCCCACCCGACGGACAGAGCACTGAATTCGTTGTGCCATTAACACAGAACTCGAGTGGATACCAGTATAGCATCACACCACCTCGATCTCCCAAGATTTATCATTTGAAACCTGTCCTAATTGGCAAAAAGTTGGGAAGGAACTTCAAGAGCGGTACCCTTTACATCGTGAGGGATGTTATAAAGTCACATTTAGTTGAAATTAGGCTCGTGCTCATGCTGGGTTTCTCTCCACCCTTCTTCCGACTGAATAAATTCCCTCCGTACACAAATACCCACATATCTATATTGGCACAAATGATCCCAGCAGTCAGCTGCCAACAGTACCAACAAAAATCACAGCGTAGCGTGATATTAACGCATTAGATATCGAAGGTTCGGACGGCTCCCTTTTCAACTCACACTACGGTCGATTTAGAAGCGTAGGCTCCAAGTCATAGGGTTCAACTCGTAGATAGATCTTGTTTGAAAGGGCAGGGTAGCTAAATTTTAAGTCCAAAGACGCGAGAAATCCACACATTCTAGGGCAGAGGAGCCAGTTCCTTCCTCTATGAAAACTAATTTTAGCAGGAAAAATCTGGCACACAGTAAATTGCACAGCTTGGATGTAACATAATGTGGCCAAGAGACTCTCCCTGATTCGTACAGGGGGTGTCTAGTTGGTTCGGTCAAGGCCCTGACCACTGGAATATCACGCCGTCCATAAATATCCAAAACAAGTAATACAGAGTTTGTGTTTCACTGGACGAATCAAGAAGTGGCCTATCCCGGATTCGAAACCGGAAACTTACGTCGTTTGACCAATTTCCTACCTACTGGTTAGAACGTCGTCCATATACCTACTTCCAATATTCACAAAAACCGAAAGGCTTGATTTAACTGCACATGAAAAAAAAGCCTTCCACCGGATTCGAACCAGGTACCACTCTTCAGTAACCCGATGCCCATACCAGCTCAGGATTCTCAGGACTACTAGGCGGTTCAGAAAAATGCGACACCCACAGAATCACATTTATAGGGTTTAACGACGAGTCATTTCTACATGTAGGTTTTAGGAGTCAAGGAGGAGCAGCAGTTCATGTCCGTGTTGCCAGTGGCTTAGAAAATTGTAGTGGTCTAAAACTCACACATTTTGGCATGTCAAGTGGACAGGTCAAGAAGCCTCTTTCCGAAATTGAACCGGAGACCACCCATCGTTAGGACAAACCCTACTGGGTAATCCATGTATATCTAACTCTTAGAAAATGACACGAATAGAAGAAGTGAAATCAGGGGTGGGAAAAACTACTATTTCTTAGTTGTAGTTGCTAACAGCTACTGCTAACTCGAATTACCAGTTGGAAACAGCAGCTACTTTTAGCAACTGCTAATCTGAGTGGAGTCATGGAATAACTATTCAGTTTTAAGTGCTGATGGACGAGGTCCAATTAGTAGACGACGTCAAACCTGCCCCGAAGAGATACTGCATGAAATAAAAAATTTTTTCTCTTAGCTTAACACGATTTACATAATCACTTTTAAATCAATATCAAGGTATGAAATGTGAAAAAAATTGATTGGAACGTGGAAAAATTTTCTTTTAGAGATTTGGCTAATTTTAGTATAACTTTCAAAAAAGGTAGCCCACCACTGGAATAGAATATTACCCTGAGAGGAACGGAGCCGGGCCCTTTGAAAGGAAGAGAGTCGACACCGACACACGGTCGCCATCCGCAAGCCTGATACCCGCGACATTGTGTCGTAGTTAGCAGTTAATAAGTACCGATGCTACTCTTTATACTAAATGCTACACTGTTTTCCCGTTCTCCTCCCCTGCCACTGCGAAAATCAACAACTAAATGGGTTTTAGCTCCATCGCGGTCTCCTCCCCTGCTAAATACAACAGCTAAATCAGCAACTTCTAGACGAATGCACTCCCCTATCCTGCTACTGCGAAAATTAACTGCTTCACGGCACATGTGCTCTCCTCTCCAGCTAAGAATCAACCTCCTCTGCTAAAATTAACTGTTCCTAGACTCGTGCTCTCTTGTCTCTTGCTAACCATTACCAGGAGTGGACCGATTAGCATTGCCTCTTGGAATAACAGTTCCAATTTCTGCAGGGGGCCAAGGAGTGTAGGGATGCACAGTGTAGCGGGCAGTAGAAGATGTAGCAGCTATTTCTGCCTGAAATTAGCAGTTTCTATAAGCAAATGAATAATAGCAGTTGAAAAATAGCAGTTTGCGATTTAGTAACCTATTCCTAAGAGATTCACGGTGATGAATGGCAGTAGTGATATTGGGTTTTTATGTGTACCAACGTCTAAGGTAATACCGTACCGTATTACCTAAGATCTTAATCCTACGACAACCACAACACCATTCCCTAGCGGGATACGATCCCGTGACCTTTGGACTGCCAAGCCAACCCGTTACCGACCTAGCTACTACGGCCTAGCGTCACCACTGACTAGTTTCACCAGTTTCACTGTGTGGCGACTCACCCTGATTCGTACTAGAGATCGGAAAGATCAGTCCAATGCTCTAACCTCTGAACTATCAGGCCGTCCAAAAAGATCCAACACTCAGAAAATGACACAGTGTGGGTTTCACTGGACACGCCTAAAACAACTTTATCCCATGTTCGAACCGGAGACCACGCGTCATTATAACATGGCTCCACCCACTCGACCAACAGGTATTTCATAAATATTCATCACTTGGAAAATGACAATAAAAGTGGTTTACTGCACGTGTCAGAAATTTTTCCAGGATTCGAACCGGAGACCATCCGTAATTTGACCAATGTGCTTCACACTAGATTATCAGGCCGTCCCTAAAGATACAATACTATGAAAATCACACACTTTGGGTTCTACTTAATTCTCTACCCGCTTCATGCGTCTATACATATAACAACCTCACGGCAGAATTCAAAAAGGTACACAATTATATAGGCTTTCGCAAAACGTTATTTCGCCGCATGCTGACGTCACAGAGGTCAAACCCTGGGGATGGACTTATAACGACAGTTTAACAATATAATTCAATTGTCCTTATAATTCATCTTTTTCAATTTTGTGTTACTTACTTTTCCTTTGTAGAGCCACAAATTCTTTCAAGATGATTTAAACGGTTGTAAAAGAAATATATATGCGGCTCTACAAAAAAGGTTTAATTATTTTTTATTAACTGTTTAAACAATGAAATGCTTACATATTTTTCTTCATCTTGAGTGACAGAGTAATGACACCAAAACTACACCCATGGAAAAAGTATGCTCTGCTATATGGTCGCCAAATGCCTGATTTTACCCTGTTGTTTAAAAGAGAATAGGTATATCAGAGGCCTGCGTGCCAAATTACTTGAAAATTATTAAACTTTGTATCCCAATGAACTCTGGGCTAGGGGAAGAGGGGGCCATACGGTCATCTAGCCCAGGATAAATAAATAAAATGTCAAAAAAATACTCAGGCCCGGGCAGCTACCTGGGGCGCCACGAAGGAAGGGGCACGTGGATATGGAAAAAGTTTTTTTTATTCGGGAATTGACCACTTACTTCCTATCCATCAAGCTAATTTACTAATTGTTACAGTACTTAATTTTTACTACTACGTATAACCGAGGAATATGTGTTACAATAGGGTTTAAAAAGTGGGACGCCGGAATAATCTCTCGCCCGGGTACACATTTTGTCGGCACTGGTTATACTGGACAGTTCACACCGTTTTCCAGTATTCGAACAGAAGACCAACCGCAATTTGACCAACGCTCTACCCACCGAGGCCGTCCGCAGGCACACGAAATTACGAAAATGACGCAGTTTATGTTTTAATGGACGCGTTAAAAAGTTTTTTCCCTGGATTCGAACCGGAGACCTCCCGTCATTAGACCAACGCTCCAACCCACTGGTCTCTTGTCAGTTGTCGCACCGTGCGAGTGGTCGCGGTCACTTACCGATCGTGGTCATCTCCATTTCCCCGCAGCCGCCGCCGCCTTGCCCGCCGCGGCGATCCCTTTCCGACGGACGGACTCGCGAAGTCTCTCTCTCCGCTGCTATATCGTGTCTTGCCGTGCTGTTCCCCTCGCACTCTCGACGGGACTCCCCGACCGAACGGCAGCAACAGGCACACGGGCGAGAGAAGACCGGCGCCAGACGGTTCGGAGGAGCGCGCTTTCGGACGCACGTTCTCGCGAATTGAAAGGGAAAAAGTCTCCGCGCCGCTTGCCGGTCGACGACGGGTTCCCCCAGCGCTTGAGAGAGGGGGAGGGAGAGGAAGGTGGGACTGGAAGGAAGGGGAAGTGCGTGCGGGAGCGTTTGTTGTTTTCTCGCACAGGGAGGAGGAGAGGGAGAATGGAGAGGAGGGTGGGTTAGCGTGTGACGTATCCCATCGTGCATCATCACGTGCCCGCGAAAAAAGGGGGCGGAGCCCTCGACTTCTCTCACCACGCCCCGTGAACAGTTGCGATCGAGTCGCCTTCGGGCTGAATCAAAATATGTACACATTCACGTAAAGTCGCAGGTACATTTAAAAACTCGGAACACAAAAACTAGTGGAGGTGAAAGAGTACTGCTGGTAGCAAAATTGCTCTGCCTGATAAGAGCTTCAGTGTCATATTTTAAATTTGCATTGCTTCTTTTTAGTATGAAAAATATCATTGCTTTTGTTTTCTAATGGCTTATCTTCATTACCTTTTGTGCCACCTTTCAAATTATCTAGTAATTGTTTTAATGCCTTGGCTGACTCACCCACAATCTTAACGTGGGGGGTTGTGCTTGAAACCTCCGGGACCATCTCGAATAGATAACAAAGGAGTCACGTGGTAAAAACACAAATGGTTCGCAAATTTGGTGTGTTAAAACCACTGATTACCACCTCATTCATTGTTTACATTTTTGTTTTATCTCAACTGGAGTCTCTATAGCCGAGACAGATGAGAAAAGCTCAAGTGAAAACAATTAATAAGGTTGTAATCAGCGGTTTTAATAAACCAAATAAACAAACCATTCGCTACGATTCCTTGGTTACCAATTCGAGATAGCTCCGACGGTTTCAAACATAGAGTTATACACTCTAAGGTTTCAAACACTCCCACCCCCTGGGAAGCCGAGTAACCAGTGATGGACGAAGCAAGAAAGAAATAGCCGGTAGAATAGCCCAGGAGGGCATTCTACCAAAAGAAGAATCTACTTTTACAGCTGGGAATACAAACGTGGAAGTAAGGAAACAAGTAATCAGAACGTATACCTGGAGCACGTTTCTATATATGTGCAGCAGATGAGAAGTAAAGGGTGGAAGCATTCGAAATGTGGTGTTACAGAAGAATGACGAAGATTGAATGGATCGACCGTGTGAGTTACAAGAAAGTCCTAAGAAGAGTGTGAGAAAAGAAAAGTCTTCTGAATACCCTAAGGGACGTCTTAATCGGTCACATCATGAGACATGATGGCCTGATGAATACAATCGTCGAAAGAGACAAGTAAACGGGAAGAACTGCAAAGGAAGACCTCGTATGTGATGTATAGAACAAGTGATGAAGGACGTGAAAGAAAAGAAATACCTAAATATGAAGATATTAGCTGATAGAAGAATCGAGTGGATATCTCCGTCAAATCCATCTCAGGATTGCTGACTGACGATGATCATATTTGAAACACTGCAGTATGAACAGTAGAACTTAGCACACGGCTATTGAGGCAAGTAGGTAAGACTAGAGCAGGGTCGGCAAAGTAGGTACCACATGGACTGGTCGCCAAAGGAGCCACATGTGACTTGGGAGTAGAATTGAAAATGGAAAAAAACTATCGTGGTTTCATTTTCATAGTACGATATTTAAATCCACAATATTCCAATAATGTTCTCGCAAATATTTGAATTTGTGAATTCAAACAACAGGATTTAAATGACTGATTCCAACTGGAATTCGTTTGTTAAATAAAAAAGTATTCAAAAACAGGGCATTAATAAATCTTCTTAGGAGATGCAACCTCATTCAAAACCAAGGAGAGAAAATTTCGAGTGTCACATATATTTTTGATAGAGATATTAGCACTTACTTTTTATAATATTGCCTTAAGTTTTCATTCCTTTTATAAATCTATTATGGCTCTCCAAAAATGTTAAGTCGTTGTGAGGGAAAGGTTTGGCTCTTACGTCTCGAAGCAACTAAAAGACCAAGTCTACAGTTTACCTACCAACACTCGCCGCACAAGGCGACATGTCATGTTCGTACCAGTAGGGTCATTAGTTCGAATATGGATGATAAGTTTTTCATATGCTTAAATGCCGTTCAATGTGAGGCTTGTCATTGCATTCATGGAGAATTGCGCATTGCAAACAGCATCGTTTAAAGCGACGAATTGCATGGAAAACGTCGCAAATGGACGAACGACTGAGGAGAACATATCCCCTGTAGGCAGGCACGTAGCCAGGGGGGGCTTCTGGTGCTTCAGCCTCCCCCCGAAATTTTTTCCCAATAATTTTTCTGATTTTAGCAGAGAACTTTACCAGTGAGAAGAGATAAGTATGGGCACTGTAAAAGTAAATACCAAGCACTGAAAATTAAGGGAAGAGATTTGTAACATGTCGGCACCGAATGGATAAGGCTGATTTGTTTCAAGTTACGCAAGACTTAGTCCCCCCCCCCCCCCGAAGCAAATTTCTGGCTACGTGCCTGCCTGTAGGCACTACTTCTACTCATTCATCCATGCAATTTTGCAAGTTAACGCTGCTTCAAATTACAAAATTCCTTGCTTCGCGTCAAACGGCCTTGAGACTTGTTAACATTATTTTGCAGTGGTGGGAATGTAAACGAAGTAGTTGGACCACTTATAAATCGAATGATACTATTCTACGCGCGAGTTGCTAGATAATTGTAATGATAATAATACGTTTATATCTCCAACAAGTTTACACAATACAATAAATAATTACAATCTTGAGCTTTAGGTGAACCCTAAGGCATTTGCCTGTTGGTGGGGTCCCCTTCAAAATATGCAGCAATACTAGCATATATTGTCGTATAACAAATGTCTCCAGTTGGAAAAAGAATACTTCGTTACATAAATTATATATAAAGTTATAGAACAGAACATATTATAGAAATATAATACACAAATATAAGGCTGTAATATAATATAAATTAAAATCGGTAAGGCTGCGGATAATTTTGATCCGTAACTATAAAATAACAGGAGAATTGAATGACAACTCAAATAATTTCGAAGTTAAAGTATGGACTATCCTAAAATAGGTTGCTAGGTTAAAATCATCAAAAAGTTGGAAGATGACGTGAGAGACCGGGCGTGTTAGCCTGGTCTAGTAATTCATGATCCTGCGAAAGAAAGAGCAGCGGTTTTGTTCAAAGTTTGAGAACCTAAGCTGGCCCCGTTAGTAAGGCGACGGCCTGGCATTGGCATTGGTAGTGTTCGACTGAGGATTAAGTTCAGTTAGACCACGGCTTTCCAAACTATTTTGACCATATACCTCTTGAACAATTTCTTGACTTTTTATCGACCCACTCAACTATAATATTGCGTAATTAGTGTAAATTCCGCAATATTATAGTTTAAAATTAAATTAGTGTAATTCTAAGACTGACAAATGATCTTTCCTGGGGTAACCACATTCGTGAAATAATGGGTTAACCCTTTATAGGGCAGAAGTCCCTAGAGTTTTTTAATTACTCGGGTCACTACACGCTCAGTGGTTGACTGAGCGACCACATTTCCGAGAACGAGTGACTCTAATGAATAGAAGGTGAACCTAACATCTATCGATCATCAAGGCAACACAATACAACGTATGCTGAGGAAAACTCATGCCAAAAATCAGAGATACCACCAGGATTGAGGTGGTCGCTCAGGCGACCACCAACCTATAAAGGGTTGCGAATTGTAAACTGGGATTTGTCAAAAGAGTACTGGGTTAATGTGACGATCATGTACGAGAAATCAGCTACTTTTCCCTTGTAAGACCTCATTTGGAATATGCTGCCAGTGTATGGGATCCCTACGAAATCGGTCTAAATAACGAACTCGAACGTGTGCAGCGAAGATCGGCAAGATTTGTCAAGGGACGGTACGATAATCTTATTAGCGTAACCAGTCTATTAAATGAATTAAAATGGGAATAATTGTCAGATCGCAGGTTGAAATTTAGACTTAATCTTTTAAATAAATTCCAAGACCATATTTTTAGTGATGATGTTAAAAATATTTTGCGGACCCCAACTTACTATGGTAGACTGGACCATAATCACAAAATTAGAGAAATAGATTGCAGAACTGACAGATTCAAAATGTCCTTTTTTCCTCGTACTATTAGGGATATGAATAACGGTAAATGTATCCAGTACGAGTGTAGCAATAGATAACATTGGTAGCTGCATGTTTGTATAAGGACTTAAAGCTAACCCAACTAACAGCATGTTTTTGCATGTATGCTTTGCTATTTTAATTTTTAATTACAAATTTTATGCATGATATGTAGTGCATGTTTGGTGAGAGTTCACCCCCTGCCACACACCTTTATGGTGGCTTGCAGGGTATTATGTAGATGTAGATGAATAATTATCGCACAGTACTGCCATTCAAAATGTAATCCTCATTTAGCAATAATTTTGTAAAAAATATTATGCATTTCATTTCACTGTTTATGAATACACAAACTTTGTAACAATTTTTTTAAACTAAAAAATTGAAATATGTATCGAATTAGCAAATCATAATTAGTTTTTCCCAATTGGACCCCCAAGCATGAATCGACCACCAACAATCGACATTCGCGGGGTCGATATGGACCATTTCGGGAACCCTTGAATGGTTCGATATAATCTCGGCAACTGGAATCAATTTAAAAGACATTATTTTAGTAGAGTTCATGAATTAAATGAACGTTTTCACAACACTAATTGATTGATTGGCTGGGAGTATGAATCATCATTGGAGTTTCAAGTCTTACCCGCACATAAAGGCTATGAGGTATCAAGGCTGTTTTACATGAAGCAATAAACTGTACAACTTGAAGCAATCGAATCGTAGAAACTGTGGAGATTGACGCAAAGAAATATAGGATGGGGTTTATAAGAGCAGAGAAGTTAATGCATTAAAGACGTTTGCATACAATTCATACCGATTTTACGGCACTTTTCACAATGCACCAGACATTAGCCCACTCTTAACGAAGGGCGCCAGAGATCTATTATTTGAAATTTGATAGACGGAGTGAAGAACTACACTGTAAAAAGTTGATCTGATTTTCAGTGCGATCTGAATTTAAGCGCTGTCTGGTTGTAAGGCAGAAACACGGATTTAAGGTGCGGAAGGGGCAGGAACATGGATGGTTGGTACACGAGCAGTTAAGCAGGAAGCAGAGGGAGCAGGATTCAGGATGGTCTGATTTTCAGTCGTTCACCTGCCTTATTTTTAGACAAGATATTACTGCTGAATTTCAACATACCCTGTCTTAAAATTGTTGCATCTGAAATTCAGATCGCTTTTGTACCTTATAATCAGATCTACTTTTTACAGTGTAGGATCGCTCACTACAAGTAATTCAAGTGGGGACAATTGGGATTCCTACGAAAGATAAAACTTTTAACACTGTCGGAATTCGAACCCAGGCCCTCTGAATGAATTTCTCATTGACATCCGTGTATACAATTTTCCGAATTGCATATTTATTAGCTCTATTAATTAAGAACGGGTTTTTTCTGGGACTAGTCACAAAAGAAAAAGACCTTTAAACAAATTGATTCGAAAATTAGTTTTCTCAGGGTGTCCTTCAAGACCACATCGCAGAGAGGGCGAATGAATGACACGCGTACCAAAATACATCTTCCTTTTCATCCTTTCTCTACGCTCCTTCCTCCACCTATCACTCCTTTCAAGAGCTGGGACTTAAATTTTACGGTCCTAAACCCAGACGGTGGCATTCCGGAGAATGTGCAGTTGTAGAATCTTTTTGTTCGTGGCATTTAGCGCGGAAAAGATGACCGATTTCGCATGGGTCACTAGGGATGTACCTTATTGTTGGATCGAAACGGAAGTTGAAGATAAATGATAATCTGCACATACATAAATCACTATAATAATGCTATTAAAAAGAAGTTTTTAACCTCCTGAACATAACTGAGGCATTGATTCACCCATCGACTTTACCAATCCAGATGTAGGTACTTCCCTGGGAATATTTTTGCTAGTAAAGAGCAAATATTTAGAGTAAAAACAAATTCAACGGTATATAGGTCTTTTAGTTGCAGTTATTCGTGGTACACGACCAACAGCTTAGGTTTTTGCGCCATTTAAGATGAGTGGGTATTGTGTGGAGTTAAGAAATTCTCAGGGACGGAGGTCGGTATTGGACTGATTTTCACGAAAGGGGCACCGAGGGGTCCGCGGTTTAACGTTCCATCCGACGGGCGGAGTACTAAACTCGGAATACTGATCTCCACACAGAGCTCAGGTGAGGATATACCAATCTCAGCTACAGCCGGGATTCAAACTCAGGCCTTCGGACAGGAGGCCAGTACTCTATCCACCACACTAAACGGTACCCTTTGAGATTCACTTTCACCGATTAACGTTTTGGACGAATTTTTATAATTGGACGAAACGCCAAGGAGAGCGAAAAACTTCTCGCTGGAACCAGGAAAACAAGAAAAGATTTGCTATTGATTCGCCTTCCCAACTTCCTTGAATAATTTTCACCAAGACCAAGTTCAAAAGATTTCACAAATATATGGGAGAACATTATTTCATCTCATACTACGGAAGCCTGAAATTATCACACCTACAATTATCATCTACGAATTCAAAAAACCTTCGGGAAAACGTCGTAATAGGCGTCCAACCTTGAAGGTTTCTTAGCGTGTAATTTGTTGTCCCAATAGCGTCGAATATACTTCCTTCTTGATTTTTTTTCGTGTGCCAATATGTCAGGCATATTTTTAAGCCCGGAGTTGCCACAGGGAATGGTACGAAGAGCGAGAGTATGTTCATTAAAATGGGTTGCCTCATGTCATCGCGAGAGAGCGACATTCGGGCTCATTTTCATTACTGAAGTTCCTCCCGAGGTTTAAGTGCCCTTGGTTTCGGAGAACATTAGACACCTTATCTTTGAGACCATCAACCTAAAGATAACGCGTATATACCTATATACCCGAAATTCAAGCCCTATACGGCGTATGGCCCGAATGCATGATATTGCGGCAAATAATTTCATTCGCCACATAAACAAATCGACAATAGGAGAGAAGGAGTGGGGGAAGAGCGTCGGTGGAGACGAGAGGGGGACAAGAAAAGGATAAACAAGGGGAAGAGTGGAGGAGGAGTAAGAAGAGAACAGACGTAGGAGGGAGATACAGCGGATAGTCGACAAACTTGAGACAGTGCGGTGTGCGAAGCAAGGTGAAAGAAAAGGAAAGATATTGGACGCAGAGTGAACAAACATTCGCGAGAAGGGGGAAACTGCCCAGGGGCGGCTGCCGGCGGTAATCGCACAGGTATTCCGGTCCCTTTCAGTGGTTTGCAGAATTGAATCGGAAATATATGCTGGAAATGTATTAAGCATAAATTAATATGAGTGTTGATTTAATACATGAGTGTAAAGTATAACAGTATTGTGTGCAAATGCACCCTAACCCCACACTTCTGCCCAAGACTAATCACACCTGAGCTGCCGACGCAACTACAGGTAAGGGTAAAAGGGGCTGTGAAGAGTGAATAGGGAAGTTAGGTTACAATATGAAGAAATAAGTTTGCACATTGACAATAAGAAGTTTCATAAGAACTAACGACGGCTCATGAGTAAAAGAGCAGTTTAAAGGCAAAAAAATTACACGATACATAATCAGCCAATAAAAAGGGCGATCAAATTATGACAATTGCAAATAGTATTTTGACTGATTCATAAAACTACGAATAAAATCAAACTATCGGTTTTTTTTAAATATTTGGAAAGTTGGGAATGATTAAGCCATTGAATGAATCCACAAAATTCTCTCTTCGCAACAAGATTTTGGAGAGGTGATTCAATTACGAAAAGCGCGACCCAACCTTATTAAACCTTCGTGTCTAGACATGGTGGTCTGTTTGTCGATAAATGCCTTGTGATTCGTGAAATTTAATTTTAAAATCTGAAAGGATCAATTTCAGAAGTAGCTTTATTTAATTGAAACAATCCAACTCAATGAGGGAAATTTTATTCCAAATTTATATGGTTGACTATTTTCTGGGAAATTATTAATATTGCCTTAAAAATACCTATTGAGAAAATAAGTAAAATTCTCTTCAAAAAAAGTGTAGAGATGGAGAGAGAAACAACATCACGAATTATTGTTTTACCTGAAATTTTCACCGTGGCTGATTTAAATTTGTCAAAATAAATGAAATATGACATACTACTATGCATCCCCATATCCAAATAAACTCAAGTGTTTGAGACGGCTCAATTATTTGATTAACTCGGAAACAACGGAAGGACTAAATAAAAAACCACGAGTTCCACACCAATTAAAATATGCAATGTTTGGACGCTTTGATATAGCTGCCATCAAAATATCCAAGAAATAAATCAAGGTGATTTTTTTAGCCGAAGTTCTCTTCTATGCAGCGCACTTCACATTTTTGTCACCTCATCTTAACGGTGTTAAAAACAAAAATGGGAAATTCATGAAGAAAACCATCTCCATATATCTGCCACTATTTAAAAAGGAGAAGACACATAATGTGAATAATATCTAATATTGTACACTGCGCGCTCCGATTCAATTAGCTTTTCGTGACGGCGTTCCAGCGAGAAAATTTTGAGAGCGACGGACATTTTTTTTGGTAATCTGCCATCTTTTGGATGCGTTTATCTTCCAACAACACTGATCTCATTCTTTCTAACTATGCACAGAGCATTCCCTACTTTATGCTCAATGCAATGATTTTCACCTCGACTCCCCAGCTCTCAACCAAGCCGGGTTAAAGTAATATTATGAAATACGCGTAATAATGATATCTGACACGCTAAGAGAAATAATAGAAGCATCTTAAAAATCCCGCACGTATTTCACGGGTCAATGTATAATTTAATCACACATTTTAAGCACGGAAAAATTATTTTAGACTATTTTCAATGATTCTACGCATCCGGTTAAAGTTAATAATATAGCACTTGCAGTAGAATTTTTAACTAAGTAGATCAAAAATGTTTTCAATCGAATTCACAGGGATTTACCTCGGTAGAATGAAAAGTTGAGGGGAAAAATGGATTTTTACGAGAAATGTTGGGAAATACAAATTACTTCACGAGCAAAGAACCAACCACAGATATGCGCCACTTACCTTTATGAAAAATATACACAAAACATACTTAGATACTATTCGCACCCGGGCATGAAACGACTTCCAACCTTATATGATAACTCCAATTTCTTGAAACTTGCTACTAATTCTATCATGCCGTGAGATAAGTGAGCTGCTACAGTAGATATTAAATCTCTCACAAGTGGAGCAATTGAGCCACTTATAAACAAGAGAGAGCCGGTTGCCAGGAGACCAAACAGTTTCCAACTCTTCACTTGATCGCGAGCAAAATGCGATTCCCCGCAAAAGCAAAGAGAGGCCTCTAACGACTCTCCTTGACGGGAAAGCGATTATGCCAGGCGCCATTTCAGAAAACCGGTCAGCGCCTTATTCCTCGAGGACGTAGAATTATAAACCTCGTTAGCGTATAATTTATTTTTCCGCAGGAGGAAAAAAGGTAAACGGCGAGTTATCATTGGCCATTTTGGGCTCACCTTTAATTATTGTTCCGTTTCCTTCCTCCTCCAGCTCAGTGGCCCCATGCCCAAACCGTCGTTTCATTTCATCCTCTAACATCTTAGCAGGACGCACGCAAAAAGAGGACAGTCGACCAATACCTGTTGCTCACGCTACTATGACGCCATCTCCGAAGAACACCTGTTGGAGAAGGAACGGCCTTATCAGTTATGAATAATGTTTACCGAAGCAGGAAGATTTAAGAATGGCTGGGGATTGGGTCAGCATAGCGAATGTAGAACATTGGCTCCCCACACGGAGGACCCTAGTTCGAATTCTAGCAGTAGCAGAAGCTATTTTTTTTTATGGAAACCTGAACCCAAATTGATCATTGTGTGGGAAGTTCAGTAATCCATCCGTCGGATGGGACGTTAAGCCGCTGAACCCTGGGTACATTGCATTGGGAGAGGCTGATACCTTCGCCGGGTTTCTTCTTGCATTAATTAGCGGGGAGGGGGGGGGGGGTGGAGGAAAAGGAAAAACCGACAAGTAAGGCAATTTGCATCATGAAGAATGAGTTTGGCACTTGCTCTTAACCAAAGGAGCCTATGGGGCCCACGGTTTTATATCCCTTTCGAAGGACCGAGGTTTGAACTTGGCAAGGCACTCAAGTAAGGACCCGGTATTCCTTTCTAATACCCTTCGCTGAAGACACTAATAGCAGGAGCCTCGTGGTGGTAGGCTAGCACCCTAGACCCCTCACCAAACCGATCCAACAGGGTTTCTCCCCACCCTAACTCTTCGCTCCCTCCCAACTCACATCTCCTAACCTCTGTCCTCCATGTTTGAGTCTCCTATAAGAGCGGAACATATTTTAAAGATGATTTGGACTAACAATCCGACATCACTAATTTTCAATGCATATGTATTTATCGTAATGATTTGTATCGTGATGATGTGTTTGTTTTTTTATGATGACGGCGGTCGTCGAGGGAAAAGTGAACGCCAGAATCTAAGTCGGTGAATATGTATTACAAAGTTTTTCACTTTCAAGATGATATTGATGACAAGTGATGATGATTGTTCATTTTATCTCCTATTACCCAAGCAGCATCGTATGGCAGTTATACGTCGGCCCAATATCATTTTGACGTCACCAATGTCGTTTCAACATCGGCTGATAATGCCGATATGAAAATGACATATAAATGATACCTTTACCCTATCTAAAATTGATATCGTCGATCGTATCTTAAAGTGATATTTAATAAATATCGCTTTCCGGTACACAAATGATGTCAGCTGATCTAACTAATAAAGGGCATAAAAATGATCATATTTTTCTGGTCGCTGGATTTTATAATTTTGAGTATTCACATTTTTTCCTCCGACTTCAGAGAGAAGAAAGTCAAAAATTCGTAATTGGTCAGAACATGAGAAACCATTTGGAGGCCTACATATAAAGTAAGAAATATGATTATTTAAGGATTCGATGTTTGCTTCCAAATTGCCGTTCACGCGGCAGGCTTGGAATATCCTACATTTATCACTATGCGCCGCTTTAGCGCTGGATGGGGTTCACCTTTGGTCGTGGCTTCCTTGAAGCCTTTCTCCCTTGCGTTGCCATCCTTAATGGACCGCGAGGGCCTAACATCTAGTACCTTGAACCTCGGTAAAATTGCCATGAGAATAAGGGATACTGGGTAGCGTAATGGTAGCGCAGTGGCCCGAAAAGACAAAGGTCCGTGGTTCGATTCCCGGTCCAGGTGAATTTTATCGCATGGCAATTAATGTGAACCCCACATATTGGGTTTTATCTCGAATAACTTCAACAGAAAACGAGTTTGAAATATTTTATTGCAATGATAATGATCAAAGTCACGCATCTTTCAGTAAGGGAAGTTGGGTCAGGAGTAAAGTAGGCATCTCATTACTATTATTAACACACTAAATTACCCATTATAAAAGGAGAGTTGGGTCAGGAGTAAAGTGCACGGTTCTCAATTAGAAAATTCTTAGATCGGAGCTACCTCTTACCATTTCTTTTTCCATCGCAGTTTTATTGTACGGCTGTCCCTGATTATAAATATTTTTAACATGTATATCCAGGATACATTTAACTTTCTTACTTATTAAATCGTCCCAATATCATGTTAATGGAAAATAAGTCCATGGTAATATCAAACATACGTCGGTCCAATATCATTTTTATGCCACTGTATAGTGGTGAAAGATGTCTTTTTATCATCAAATTTATATCGCCCAATATCGTCAACAAATGTCATTTTTATAATGGCGAATGATATCACTTTTGGCATTTGCCGATATCGGTAGCCAATATCGGGTTGACCAATAAGTGATATGTGACGGTGAAAAAATGATATTGGGCCGATATCATGATGCTGCTTGGGTATATTCCCTCCAAGAAAATTTTACTTCAAGATGATGAGAAGTTCAAGAAGAAGAAACGTTTAGTTCAACGTATTCACTTATAAAATTATCTTTTGAGTTCAGTTAGTCCAATCATAATTCCATAGGCTGTCCTTAGATTAATCTCATTAAAGAGTTCACTCATCATATTTCGTCTCTCAACGATGTTCGTGAAGGCTAGAATGATGGCTTTCGACATTGATCTTTCAATCTTGAGTTCGAATCTAGGAAGTGGCAGATATTTTTCCGTGGCATCCACATCTCTGCTCGAGTATTGCGAGGACTGCCCATCAAGTCCAGCGTTCCGTTCGTCGGATAAGACGTTTAACGGCCGAGTCTTCCGTTTGGAATGGGCTAATGCAGACGCCAGATTCATTTCGCCCTCCCTCCACTTCCAAAATTCCATCCAGTCATCTTTTAAGGCATAATTGACCTCAGTCAGAGGGAATAACACCTCTCGCGGACCGTCATCACTAAAAACACCCTGTTTCTCACCTCGTTTCACAAGTTAGACAGTCATTAAAACTACTCAAATCAGAAGTCACTGACGAGAGAAATATAGTAATCAATAAAGAAAGCATATTATGCCCAGAATATTTAAATGTCAGTAACAAAAAAAAGAACTCAAGATGATTGTCCGGTTTCATCGCTCAATTATTTCCCGGATCTGCCTCAAGGCTAAAAAAAAAAACAAAACCCCGTGCACTTACTCCAATGCTGTGATCATTTAAATATTTAACTTCGAAAAAATGGCGGAAAAATTTCATTTTTCGATGGAAGTGAAAATATGGCGTTGTATTATTCGCTGTGGGGAACTTATAGGTGTGGAGGCCAGAGTACTGACTTCCTATCCCCAGGGTCCGGGTTCGAATACTTGAATTGGCGGATTTTTCATTGATAGACCGGGCCTAACAAGAGTGCTGTGTGGAGAGCACTTCGAGTCCAATCGAGTTGAGTGTGTTTGAAATCGTGCGGGATGGTCGGAAATATCTCGAATAGGTAACCAAGGAGTCACATGGTACAAATACAAATGGTTCTCAAATTTTGTTGCTTGAATCGCTCATTACAATCTCGCTCGTATTTTTAATTAAGTTGTTCTCATTGGATGAGAAAAACTCAACTGAAACTATGAGTGAGATTGTAATGAGCGATTCAAACAACAAAATTTGCGAACCATTTGGGACTTGGGGTATTTTTTTGTGGTGTGGAATATCTATGATCACTTAAACTACACTGGTAATATTGGATATTTTAATATCAGCTGGAAGCTATATGCATATATATGCAATGGATAATTAGAGTGAGATAACGAGTTCATGCCAATATAAAGGGGTTTCACTATCAAAAAGTATTCTATTCATTGCGTTGCGTTCCATGAAATTTATTAAAGGAGAAAAGATTTAATGATGGATGTTATTCGGAGATGATTCCATCTATTTTGTTTAATTCAACAGGTCGGTACGTCATTAGGTATGATAACCGATAGTTAAATGTCTGGGGCTTTCTTGAATCGTTTTGCTTCAAGAATGGGGAGCTATTACAGATTGCTCGGGTACAGTCTATATCGGGGACACGAGTCGCATACGTGCTGCGGAGAATGAGGGTGGAATATGATGGAATTGAAACGTACTGC
This sequence comes from Platycnemis pennipes, assembly GCA_933228895.1. NCBI lineage: Eukaryota > Metazoa > Arthropoda > Insecta > Odonata > Platycnemididae > Platycnemis > Platycnemis pennipes. The sequence goes on along the minus strand of OW121850.1, from coordinate 90,114,897 downwards.
CTGAAATTATTGCAACTTTACGCTTGAATAATATTTCACATCCACTCCGCTATGAGCCACTTGCATCGACCCCATACGTGCGTTCTTCGTTGCGTGAGTTTCAGATGCCTTCGAGCCAAACACCGGAAATGGGTTCGCGCAGAAAATTCAGGCCCACAGAAAAATAGTAAGTTATTCGAGGGAGGTGTCATTCGCGCCAGTGTCATTTAGCTAAAGTAATTTGTGCCAGGGAGTATAGGTGGGAAACTGGGTAAATGTAGGAGTTTTCAGGGAACGAAGGAAGGGTGGAGAGAAACCCGGCGTCAGCATTAGCCTGCTCTTAACTGAAGGCGCCTAGGGGACCACAACTTACTGCCTCATACGACGGACGGAGAACTGCACTCAACGCGTTCTCTACTCATCACGCAATTAGGGCAAGTTTACAGATAAAAAATATCTCGGAATGGGAGACCAGTACCCTAGACTCCCACTTCAACTCGATGCCCTGACTGAAAATAAATAAAAATCTACGAGAGGACAGGGCAGCATGCACGAGAACATTGAATTACTTCTTCTAATCGTCTCTTATCTCACACTTCATAATGATGCGACATGTTCACCCATTATTTGGTTTGAAAATGTGAATGAATCTGTACGTAGCAACTAAAAATGTATTATTCCCAAAATACGATACTTTATTCCACGCTCACCAGTTCCTAACGTTTCGCATTGTTTTAGCCAAATCCTTAGAGAAACGCATTCGGCGAAAGAATAACAGTGCTTGGAATTCGGAACATTGTACTCCTACGTAAAAAATGATGACCATTAAGTAAGTATATATTCTCGGCACATACAAGCGTCTAAAAAATTTTCTCGACCTCTCATAACACGAATCTCTCGTTATGGCACTCGCTAAGTAGCAAGGACGAATGCGGTATTAGGTCTCGGGTACGTCACGGCATCCATGCCAGCGAAAGGGCGTGACCACGCGTAACGTCACGAGGCGGGGTTCAGACATTGGCGACAGACTGGAGACGAGGGGTAGAGGAATGAAGAAGGAGAGAAGATACGTGGTAAACATTCCTTACACAATATTTTCTCCCTAAGCAACATGAGCAAAAAAGATGAGGAGACACATCAAAGATGGTCCAATCGATGAAGGGAACATTTTTATCGAAATTTGAAAATGTTCGAGAGACAAGAGTGTTTGTATATACCGAAATATATAGGCGGAGAAGGGGAAGATAAAAACTTCCTGAAATAAGCCCCCTGATAAGGGGAAACATGACCTTATTCAAACACATCCACTTTAAAGGGAGCAATAGGTATATTTTTTCATGGTGCTATTTTTTTCTAATCTGACACGCATAATTAGCAGAATTTTTTCGACTAAAACGATCGAAGAAAAATACCGAAATATTAGAGGTTATCAATATAGCTATGCTCATTCGGAATGTATTCACGGTTGCTTCAAATGTATAAGCAGTGTGGTATGGCAGGCGACGAATCTTATGACACCTGTTTCCACTCCCCCAGTCTCCAAAAAAAGGCCATTTCTCTTTCTTTCCGCTCCCTTCAATACCTTTTCTCTAACTAGGTTTTTCTCACATCTAAACTATACCTACCGCAGTGGACAGCTTTTTCGTAATATTCATTCCAACTTCCCCACAAATAAATTATTTCCATCGCTCCAACTTCTCCACCTTCTCTGTTTGCCTCCTGGCCCAACTATTGTTTAAGGTGCCCAACTTGCATCTCCGAACAGTGATGCATGTGATCTACAGTGAAAAATTAAGACAAATACTTCTTTGAACTTGTAACAATGTAAAAATATATGCATGATTGCTTAGTGACGCCCTTTTTTGTTGCTATGATGAAATTAGTTGCCTATCTTTTTCAAAATAAAATATTTTTAATGTAATTATCCATCAAATATGATGTGTTACTTAAAAAACTAATGTGTTTTTTAAAAAGTGAGGTGCAAGAAAATTTCTTCGGCAATAAATTAAAAATCTTGGACACCCCTGAGTGTTTTATAAATAGTATTTTTAAATTGACAGTTTTGTATGTGTAAATGAAATTCCCTCCGAAAGGAGGAACTCATCATTAAAAGTCTCCTAATTCGAAAGGCATCGATTTACATGGCGAATTTAGTCTGTTTCCCGAGATGTCATCGGAATGTCAGTAATTCAATGCACTGACCGCTAGTATCCCATGCCGTTAATCATTGGATTCTACGTAGATATTACACTAACATTGGTAGGTTTATGGATAGCCTCTGCCCAGGATCGCCGCGCATGGATGTGTAGGTTTTCCTCGGCATATGGGCGCTATATCATCTTGTGAAGTGTTTTTTATGCAAATTTGATTTCATAAGATTGAGGGTACTGGAATTTAATTTGCACAACGGCGTCACTTATCCACGTGGTAGTCCTGTATCTGCCTGCAATCTACAACCAAAGAAGGTAGTCCATTATTTAACTTCATAAACAATTCATGTCTCCTACACTAAATCTCTCTTCATATCTTCTTACCGCCTTAGAGCCATTCAGAACACCTATCTTTCTTCTCCTGCTCACACCTAATATTTTCTCCTCTTCAATGTTCCGCTCCCATGTCCATCGTTGCAGTCTAAGAATTTCCCTTCCCTTTTCAAATATATTTGACGCTTCCTCATTCGTCCATTCCATCCAATTAACCTTCACCATTCTTCTCCACCCCCATCTCAAAGACCTCAAATTTCCACTCACCCTCTTTCTCAAAGGATCAAGTTTCTGTGCCATTAACGCTTCGCTCCATGTATTGGGGATTTGGCCGACCATTTCTTTAATAATTTTGGACGCGGCCAGTTAAAACTTACGGGGACTTGAAACGCCTGATTCTCCAGTGGGGGTGTGTCTGAAACCATGATGATTATCTCGAATAGGTAACCAAGTAGTCACATGGTACAAACACGATTGGTTTGCAAATTTAGTTCCCGAATCGCTCGTTACAATATAATTAATTGTTTTCTCCTGAGTTTTTCCCATCTATCTCCATCATAGAGCCCCCAGTTAAAATAAAACACAAGTGTAAACAATGAACGAGGTGGTAATCAGCGGTTTTAACGCACCAAATTTGCGAACCGTTGATGTTTATGTGACTCCTTGGTTACCTATTCGAGATAATCTTGACGGTTTCAAACAAACCCCCTGAGCCAGTTTACTGTACTTGTTCCGCCACAGGTTCTCGTATGCGGCACTGTATGGACATACAAATAAACCTGCAAGGTAACAGGATGAGATTCCTTAAACACAAAAAGAATCGAGCTACAAAAACGATATCTTCCTCCGGGGAAAGTATGTCGCACGAAAGCTCCTAATTGCCTCCATCATGTTCAATTAGCGAAGAAAGAGATGGAACGCCTCTATTTTCCGCCTCCTCGGCTGCCGGGAATGCAACAGGCTGATTCCGCGCTCAATCGTCGACGCCACCGTCCTTGCTACGCCCTCTGCACATCTCGGCCGACACGGCGCTGTCTCTACACCGAATGGGGGGGCGTTACTTGCGCAACGGCAGTACAAATTCGAACCCCAAGCAGGCAAGGCCAAAGCCACATGCGATTCCGTCTTCACTTCAGTGCAGTGAAATGAAAATGTTTTCGCGAAACGCTCCCTCTTCCCATCCAAACGAACGTTTGTCATCTATCCGTGACCCAATGATCCCTTATACACCACGTAATGTTCGCGATCCTTATTGTCAAGAGTATTTTTGGGCACTAGCTTCGTTTAATACAGGTATACCTTAGGGAGTTGCGCAAGCGTGGAAGAGGATTGGGTTTTTTAAGGTGAGGATGAAGACCGTAAATCATTTTACAATCACGAAAACTAGTTTACTTTGCTGGGCATTTAAATGAAATGACATATATCTCTGACTTTAATCCGACAATTTTAATGCACGCGAAAAATGTGTCAACCTGGATTCAATAGAAAATTTTAACCTATTCCAAAATTTTTGGTCCTAAGATGTTAAAGAACATAACCATTTGACACCAGCTTATTTTCTCAATTGCCCCTTACTATCCGACCCACCCCGAAATTGCTTTCCAACTTACCCTCCGACCCTATTCCTCAACTCCCATGAGTGTACAAAACAAAGCAAGTGTGTACAAAAACTATACCTCTTGAATTGTGCATGTGATAATGAATAATGGTGCGCCGAAGCAGGTTGAGGAAGTAAGATACAAAGAATGTAAATTACGGAGTATTGTTTTCCTGCGCAAAGATGCCTATTCAATGGCTTACCACACTCCTTCGATGCTCACCCACTCACGCCTTCAATAAATCTAGTGACTATTACTTATGAATATCGAACATATTTTCATAAAGTAGTAGCACTTTACCTCTTCACTGCATGTAAGTAGGGCACTTGATGATAGTATACTACTATTACTATTAGTTTTCTACCGGTGAAGGTGGACATTTAATTCTTCCCACCTCCTAAATTTTACATGATGTCCCTCTTCAGCCCCTCATACTTCCCATCATTCTATCCAAGCTACACGTCCTTCTCCTCCCTGTTCCTTGCTAACCCAACGTTCATCCCTCAATCACTTCTTTTAAAACACCATCCCCTTTCATAACCTTTTCCATCCACACTATCTGCCTTCTCCTAATTTCATCTATCAACTCTCCTACCAATTCTAGCAGTTCATCGTTCGTCCTCCTTTCGACCCACTTTACTTTCTCCATCCTTATCCACACCCACAGCTCATAATCCCCAAGTCTATTTTCATCTTCTTTTCGCAACGCCCACGTTTCCGCCCCATATTAAACTTTTCACTAGTCTTTCCTTTACTTCCCTACTACACGACCTTGTCATTAGTTCACGCCTACGAGTAAAAGCTTCTTTTGCGATTCTCCTTCTCACCTAAATGCTGCTCTATCCTTTTTCCTCCAACATGCTTGTACATACCTAGATAGCTAAATTGCTCCACCTGCTCTAGTTTCCTACCTCCTACTTAAATAGTTAAACTGGCCTTTATTGTTCTTGAAATTCGCATTACTTTCGTTTTATTACGGTTTATATTTTCTTCTATATAAGAATTAAATGTAATGACTTTATAACGTCACGCCCGTCCACTGAAGTGACTATTTTCACTATCGGAGGGTAAGTACTGATCGGCTATGCACCCCTTGTTCCAAAACAATAAAACTACTTAAAAGATCCATGTTTTTTCCTGTAAGAATTTAGCAATTTAACCTAGAGGAGGACGCATAATACAATGGTTTGATGCAATTAATGAATACATAGTTTTTGAAGAGTAAATCAAGAAAGAGAGCAATTTTCTTTCCGTGCTAACTCAAATTTACAGCCAATACGAGCTCATCGATTATTAAAAGCGTCTTTTCAACGAGGGAGACTTCTTGTGCGACAAATCGCCAATTCTTCCTTCACATAGGAACGCTGTTCCGTCATGAGGGTAATTCCTTTCGCAGAATTCAACGGAAATGGTTTAAGGCACGTACGAATAAATGGGAACGTAATTTATACGGGCTGAAAGTATGTCTACCCCAATAGAAATCACTTATGCGTTGATCTAATACATTTCAAAGGTGGCATTGATGTCAAAATTAACTCCAGCCTTCAAAATATCATCACGTTATTTCGAAATTGAAGTCATCTTAAACATCCTTGAGTTGAAAAACAGAGAAATGCTTAATCAAGTGTTATGAAAGTAAAATGCATACGTCCATGACAAATTACATGCGAAAATATAAGGATGTTCAGAGGGGATATTGATGGTCGAGAAATTCCTATAAACTAAGAAGGAAAATATAGCACCTCAAGAATGAATAGCCTAGACCAGGAAGCTCCAAACATTACCAATGGCCGAACTTCAATATTTTGCATTTCTAATATTAAATATTGTGTGGTTATGCATCCGATGGGTTCAGTGGCAACACTCATCCGAAACTAAACTCTAAAGAAATCTGCGTCAAAATATTATTTTTACTGAATTTACCGATTTCAAGAAAGGCGCTGAAGTTGTGGTCGCAGCAAAATTTGTTGGTGCCCGTATTTGAGAATAGCTGGACAAGATACCACGCTTCCGAACGGTAACGCAAAAAAGAGCGTGGATCTGCGGAACATCTTCACCTGATGATCACTCGAAACTCGGGTTATGAATTTTTGTTTTTATGCAGCATACAAGTTTTTTTAGTTGGTGAATAATAGTGTCACAAATCTAGGGCCTTAATCATAAGGACTCGACACATTCAAACCTCGACCTTCACGTAAATTGACGTCTCGCCCTCGGCATTTTTAAGGTTCGAAATTTGCGTGTCCTTGCTGAAGTTGTGAAGGATGTAAAAGAGAAGAATTACGTCACAATGAAAAGGTTGTCCGATAGAAGAATCGAGTGGAAAGCTGCGTCAAACCAATCCCAGGATTGTTGATCAATGATGATGATGATGATTGCTGAATAGGACACCTGCTAAGTAAGGATTTCGGTGTGGAAACGAAAAGCAAAACTCCAGCCGCACCTCAGCTCAGTGAGCGGAACCTGCTCATTCATTGCTCATGCTCCGTGCATCACCGGGACTCGCGCGATAAGACTTAAACCTTTCGAGGAGCCAAAGGGTCTTGGAAAAGCCCCAAGGAAGACGTCGATTTTTCCCGCATGACGACACTGAAAATATTAGGTGAGTCACGACAAAAACATTCTTTTAATGTTAAAAAAAATAATCAAAATCCACTCGTCCCCTCATCTTGGATCCTCATGCCGTCATCTTTTGCGGAGAAGGTCGTAAAGAAGGATCTTTGTCGTTGCCATTGAGAGAGGTGATCGCCAGCTAAGGCTAGGAGCGCCGTTAATGCATAGTTAAAGAACTTTTGTGGGAAAGGAGGTAAGATGCAGAGACACCAGGCATCGGCAAATCTACTCGGAACGAAAGGCGACAAAGGTCTCGCATATTGCAAGGTATTTATAGAAATTCACTCTTCAATTTCTATGACCAATGGCAAAGTTCCATGTCCGAAAACTAGACACGGAAAAACAGGGCTCGGAGGCAAAATGGACGCACTAAATCGTAGGAAAGGACAGTTTCATTGGTACATTATTAATCATAGAAAATCAATTCATGGCAGGTGCTTCAGATATACAAGGAAATCATATTTTAAGAAAATAATTTGACTGTGGTCTTAGATTGGGAGAGAGTTTCAACGCCACCGACCCCTTTGAAAAGGTAAGACAGCCTTACATACTTAGATCGATATGAGATCATTCGAGTCGATTTTCCGTTTAGAGCTTTTTCGGGAATCGGGTTGGTGCGCTGGCTTAAATCTCGAAGAATAGGGTTCAGTTTAAGTAATGACATATTTTTCGGAAGAATTCTGGTACCCACTTGTGTTGTGTGAGAAAAGCACTCCAAGTTCAGTACACCGTCCGTCGGAAGAGACGTTAAATTGTGTACCTTCAGTCAGCTTTCCTCAAGAGTAGGCTGAAGCTAACTCCGGGATTTCTCTCCACTTTTCCTCTGTTCCCTTAACAATTCTTACCTCTACCAACTGCCCATTTTGCTTCAAAGCGCAGATGACTTCAACCATCGGTAACCACCCTCGAGCATCAGCTACTCATGCACCTACTTTCTCAAAAAAAATATTTTCCATGACTTTCCCTATCTGTGGTCGACATGAGATTAACCGTCTAACGGAAGTAATAAGCTCTGATACAGAGACGATTCCACTGAAAACAACTTCAAATCAGGGAATTGAACCTCCCACGAAAGGTGAGGGCAGTACCCCATAGCCAGCACACCAACCCGAAAAGCCAGGAAACTCCTTTTTCCACTAATCTATCGTAATCTCCTACGATACACCCTCAGCCTACACCAGCAGTTCCCAACCTTGTGGCGTGCCCCACGGCAGTCCATTTGCCTAATCCTAGTCTAATTATTATTACTATTAGCTGATCATTTACAGTTTACATTAACACTAACAAAATGACTATTAGTCGATAACGTAACGTCGGTTTTTATTTCAAGCGAAAGAATACGCTTATTGTTGCTTCAGTCATTATTAAACTTTTTCCACGTGCTCTGCTAAAATTTACAACAATGTTAACTGTTTCACTGATATTAAAATATTAATATCAGTGAAATCGGTTCCAAATTTCATCGCAGTGGCGTCAGTTAATCTTCCTAGAGCTATTTAAGAGAAGTCTCAATGCAGTATATTCCCTGGGAGTTAATTCTATTCCTTAAAACTGATTCAAATTTAACCTATTCAAATAACATATTTGATGCTTGTTTGCGTGTTTACGCACAAGTTTTAACGCGTGCAAAAATAACTTCATCCGTATGAGTGTCGCGGGTAGCTTTCCCGTATTTCTGTGCCTACCAAGATGGCCGCTGACTTCTCAAATCAGCTGCGATTGCTCCTTCAGTACATACCAACCTCCTTGCATACCCTAACACAATCAAGCGCGTAACCCAGGTTGGGAATCGCAGGTCCACACTAATGCCACAACGATGCGATCCCGATCATCCGTTCGAGGAATGCTGTCTCGTCCTCTCAAACCTCCCGCCTTCCTCTCCAACCCGGTGCGTTGCGTTTCTTCGCCACGGGAGGGCCTGCGGGAGTTGGCCGTGAATGTTCGAGGACGCGCGCCACTTGATCCCCGTGCTCTTCGGGCGAGAGAAAAAGAGAGAGGCAATAGGAGTGGAGAGGGGGGATGAAAAGCTTTGATTAGATCGATGGAGGTGAAGGGGAACGGAGAAAGGGAGAGAGGTCACCCGACATTCATTCCCTTTCCTCGCGATGCGGTGCTACGAAACAAATCGGCGCGAGTTGTGGGGGAAACAAACTGATACCGCACATGCGAGAGGAAAGTGGCCGAATATCACAGTAGATGGGCGGATTGCGGGGTGTCGAACGGGTTGACGTCCGCCACCACGGACAAATCCTCCCCCGACAGATCGATCAATCGGCTCCCGACAATCGATTCTTCGTCCGAAGGGGATTGTTGCGCTTCAGATGGGCCATCTGTTCAATTGGATTCCGACGGCGCAGAAACCTAAAAAAAAAAAACTCAAGGATAGAGAAGTCCACCGAGTTTCGCCATCTCCAGAGGAACGTACACGACACAGATTCGACCGTGTTTTTTTCTCGCGCCACGAAAAGATTTGCTTTATCTTTCAGTTTACGCTCCTCGGACGAAGAAAATTCCCACGACCCGCTCGCATCATGCCACAAACGAAGGGGGACCACAATCCAGTGATCACATGAAATAAAATTTGCTTCACGCGCATTTCGCAGATTCGAAAAATTGAAACGCTTCTATGGGAATTGGAGCTGCGTTAGCATCACATGCCCTATACTTTAGTCTGCAGAAGATTATTGAAGGAATCTCATGGAGGCAGGCACATAGCCAAGGGGACTTCAGAGAGGAAGAAAATGAGTTTAATGAGAAGAAGAAGATGGAGCTCAGCCTCCCCCTCCCCCCCCCCCAACGAAATTTTTTCCCAATAATTTTGTTGTTCTAATTATAACTGGGCATGATAATCCAGATTACACTGCGTATAATACAAGTGTCTTGAAACGTGATCACTAGTTTGATGCACGTGTGTGAATAATAATTGTTCTTTTCAATCTGATATGTATGCATGCATTGAACTTCTGTTCTGGGGGTGGTCAAATTCACTGCTTCATAACAAGGTAAGAAGTAAACTGTACCAGTAGAAGAGATAGGAATGGGTACTGTGAAAGTAAATATCAAGCACTGCAAATTGAGCATGTCATTGTGCAAAAAAGATTATTTATTTAAACTAGCGATGATTGCTTTTTGATATCCCGATGGGTAGTTAGATCTGTGAATTTTATAAGTTAAATATATGGTCAAAAAAACCACAAACTGCAAAATTTCACAAAAATGTATCAATTTGTAACGAGAGAGATGGGATGATCCCATAGATCCAGTAATAGGACTTGGTCCTAAGTTGCAGTAAATACATGACTTGCTCCACTCAAGAAAAGCTAAACGTGCTAACTCTTTATTCCATGTCCTAACAGCAAATAACATAGATAAATTTTCTAATACATTCTGCACTACTAGCTAACTCATTGTGTCTTATTGTACAGGGTTTCTAGTTTCAAATACAGGAGAAATATACTCGGAAAGATGCAGTTGAAACAAAGTGCAGGTAATTTTCCCAAGAATCAGATCCTTTGATTTAAAAACATTGTCTAGTAAGCCACTGCTAGGGAATGTGAGGTACAGAGGAAAGAAAGAATTAACAGGTGAAAGGGAATAATTTGTTCACAGCACTAATTTATGTTCCTGTCATGTTGTGATGGTACATGGTAAAACTGTTTGAGCCTATTAATTAAACTGTATACTGCTCTCTTTGTGATACTTTTGTCCGATTTACGGATGTAGTGTAGGGATACAAATGACACCTAGTGGGAGCTGTAACTTTGTTTTCAATTCGTCTGAGAACTTTAATCTCATTCTAAACCTTTGGGCCCATAGAGACTAGTAGCATACCAAGGGGTGGCCGCCTCGGGCACCGTTAAGGGTGCCCGAGGCGAACACTAAATCTTTTTTTAGTTTAAGAAAAAAATCATTTTTTTTCTACGGGGGGTGGCTACCATCTAGTTAGCCCCGGGTGCCTAGGTAGCCTTGGTACGCTACTGATAGAGACTACCACTAATTCTTCACTGGAAACCACTGGACACAAAGGGCAAGGAACAGCTACCATGATGTGAAAATTTAATTTAATAAAAATGTTGGATGACTGCTCCATCTATACCTATTAACATTTGGGTCAAATACTGAAGGTGTTATTGTCTCTTCAATAAATAAGGTAGCATTCATGCTAGATTTTCTCCCTTCCCCAGGTCAAACAAGGTTTTTCTAACAGCACGACCTTCTTTTGGGAACTACTCAGATCTTTTAAACTAATCTTCCAGCACGTATTTGACAGGAATTCATGTTCATAATATATTAGATAAAAACTTCATGTACCAGAACATAGAAATATGCAGGCACCAGAATATGAATGTTATGGCACCTTCGATGTTCACCCATCCAGAGAAAAATTCCTTCTGGGTTATCCTACATATATCACGAAGTAGGAGTCACATGAGAGTTTGTACACTTTGATTTTTTCTTCAACTCTGGAAGAATAACTTTAAAATGTTGATCTTAATTAAACAAGTCGCCAATAAAACTTTTTAAAAGTGGAAAACTGCAAAGTTATGAATTGCTTCAGAACAATTTCACCACATCTAGCCTTAAACTTTATTACATAATTCATGTTAAAGACAGAGTTGTACGAATCATGTTAAAGAAGAAGTTAAGCTGAGCAACTTCAGTCAATTTCAGCAATTTCTGATACAGGGGTGACTAGATAGTCTAATAATTTGTCATTTGAGAGAAAGAGAATAAGTGATGTTCATACCATAGAATTTTTAGCAAAATACATTATTGTATCACATCAATACTATTTCATTGCCTGGCATTATTCATATTCTGTGCAACAAAAGTTATCAATCATTAAAATTGAAAGTTGTTGAAATTGAGAGTGAAGGAAGACATGAAGTGAGTGTAAGTTCTTGTTTTCTTAATTTCTAACCATTACTATCATCATGAAAACACATTTTCCCAATTATTCTACACTTATGCCTTCGCAAAATATTTATTAATGAATGTGAACCTAGTTTTAAAGTAAATGAATCAATTTATGCACCCTGAGCTTTAAATCAAAGATGCATGTGTTGTGGAATTGCTTTTGGTTAGTTTGAATTACTCCAACAACTCTAAGCAGCATTAAAGTCACACTGTAAATCTGGATACCCTTTTTCACATCACATAAAAACTCATAAATTCAAAACATAGAAACTATTTACAAGCATTCTTGTTATACTCCTCATATGGGCTAGTTGGCCCAAGACTTCATCATTTAAAATTAATGAAAAACTTAAAAAGTATATGAATTAATATCAGATATCTACTCAGCCACATAATACCCTGTAAACTATGACAAGGGTGTGTGGCAGAGGGGAGAGAATTGCCAATCATGCATCTTAATCAGAACAGAATTACGCTTAAGACTTTCTCACAAATCATTCACAGACAACATAACACATTTCACAAAAATGTTGAAGCTTTATTTGTACAGGTAAATATAACATTTCATCATTTTAGGATTTTTTTTAAAGAGCTAAGGTAAAATTGTTTTATTACCAGGGCTGAGAACACAAAGTAATAATAAAAATTCAAAAGCAAATCAATAAAATGAAAAAAATATAGTGACTGTGACTGACAATTTCAGAAAAAAATAATTATATGTATATAAAAGTAAATAGTGTAAAACGGTGACTGTTTCTATATCACAGTAATATCATTTGTAGTTCGAGTATCAAAAGTTTGGCCATGGCACAATTTCCACAATGCACTGATAATAATTCAAATATCCAAAATATAAATAAAAAAAAGAGATTACACTTACTGAACCAAGAATATTTTTGATTTTCTGGAGGGGATATTTCAAGGAGAGTTCCTTTTCATTTGAATGACCTCAAAAAATTTTTGTTATTTAAGGCTTAATATTGTGTTAACAATAATTTCAATGCATTTATTCAAATGTTCTTCATTTATGACTAGAGGTGGAGCAAATCGAATAATATCACCATGAGTGGGTTTTGAAAGTAAACCATTTTCCATTAGCTTGACACAAATATCCCACGCATCATGCTCTGTAATGGAAAAAAACAATTATTCAATAAAAAAGTACATAAGTTAATCAGTTGGAAATTTACTATCAGAATTAAGGAACATGAAACGTGTTTTACACCTACTGATTTGTTTTCCACATTTGCCAAACATGCATTTGAATGTGATCATTATTGTGGACTCTGAATCATGCATTTAAGATACTTAGGGTAATGGTAAAACACATATTTTAGAATCTTATGAGAAATCAGTAATATATCAATAATGTATTTAATTTTGTTAATGATGTTATGTTTTACTAGCATTTACCTTTGATGCCAATAACACTTTAATGGTTGATTTAATCAAGTTTTGACATAATAATCAATCTTGTCTTCAAATGTGTTACACATCCCCTCCCCAATCATTCACCTTGAAAATGATGAGGAAATCCTGACCTGGCATACCATGTTTCCTTTCCTCCATTTCCTAACCCCTTTATCCCACCCTCCACCCCGCAGGACTATATAAAGATGTTAAAACCCTAAATATTTAACTTGCTATGATATTTTATGTTGAAACCATGGTCACTAACAATAAAGAGTGGAATGCACCAAGTGACTAGTCTATTCCAGTAAATATCAAGACTAGTAAAATTAAATCGACAGACATAATTAATGGATATTTAGAATATGGAGAGTGGAAAGATATTTCATAACTGACAAAAAAAGCTGAGATGGTAGCATATTGAATATAGGCCATAATACTAAATATATTCCAAAGAACTTCTGTCAGTGAGAACATCATTTTGATTTTGCTACATACCTGAGTTAATGACAATAGCATTAAGGAGCCCTTTACCACGAACAATAGGTACAATGCTTTCAGGTAAACATCTTCTCAGTTCTTCCCTGAACTTAACACCAAGTTTTTGGGCATTCTCGGCAAGATTCTCTTCGATCAAGACTTTGAGGGCCGCAATAGCAACCCTGCTACCCAAAGGATTTCCTCCATATGTTGAGCCATGCTCCCCAGGCTTGATGCAAAGCATCACATCATCATTAGCCAAAACCGCAGACACCTAAAAAATGCAGGATTTGTATTATTCCATACAGTTTACAATATCCCATTCAATGAATTTACTCTGCCTAACTACTGATAACCATTGAAAAATACACTTGAAAGCCTGAGCTTTTTTGGGAGGCATGCCAGAAAAGAAACATCCCCCCATACTGATTCAATTTTAAATGGCACTCCACTAAAACTTAAAACATAAATCACATAAGGAAAATAAAATGCATGAAATTGGTGTACAGCATTTGTTCATTTATAATCCTAGCAAAAATAGCATCAATGATTAGCAATAACGAAGCAAAATAAAGAGGCTTCCTGAGGTGGTTTAAGTACCAACCAAAATGACAAGTATTTGCCAAAGGTTGAACTCTTGCATCACATACACATGCTTAGTTATTTGAACACCACTTTGCATAAAAAACCACAAAGAAACTCACACCCAATTATATTCATGAGATAGACATTTATCCTTATTCTGAGGAAAATAGTATTTAAAATTTTTTAACCCTTCCATTGCATTACGTATCGTCTTCGAATGAATGATGGGCATCATGTCTATAGCACGATTTAAGAGCTGTAATAGAAGTGATTGCTCGTACCGGGTACATGCCTCCAGACAGTGCTTTCCCCAATAGAAGAATATCTGGCTTCACACACTCATGATCAACGGCCAAGAGTTTCCCAGTTCTGCAGAGTCCAGTCTGCACTTCATCTGCAATCCACAAAACGTTGTATTTGGTACATAGTTCTCGCACACCACGTAAATAGCCTTCAGATGGCACAACTACTCCTGCTTCTCCTTGTATTGGTTCAACCATGAAGGCACACACATGAGGATCCTGTAAAACAGTCTGAAACAAAAGAGTATTTAACAACAAGTCCATACTCAAAATATAAATAATGAATTCAACTCTAATTGAAATTCATGAAATAAATAGTAACTAACATGAAAGACACCAATAATAAGCAAGATATAAAACAAATGTTCATCATGAATAATTAAAATACTCTCTAAAATACACATTTTTATGTCAAAAACAACATCCAAAATAATAAGGAGAAAAATCATTACAACCATTCACAAACCAATGATCTGCTACAGCTTAAATCTTTAGCCATGAAAGAGAGAAGTAAAGCCCCTGACTTTATGGACATAAATGTCATGCTACAAAAAATTTTAAGCCCAAAAACAATACTTTCAAAAGTTCCATGATGTACCCTTTCTTACCATATAAGCTTTATTTAACTTAAATATGTACTAGCATTTGGTTTTAATTTGCTACTAAAAAGGAGGCATTGTAAAACGGATGATGCTTACAAAGCATTTTTTATCTTAAAATGGAGATAAAATGCAGAAAAAATGTCATGGCTTTCTCTCCTATTGGACTGAGTTAACGAGAAAAGTGGATCTATATTATTTCATTTCATTTAAATCCTTTGTATTACCAGGCCCTTCATAGCAACTGCTATGGCTGTGGTAGTTAACACGTTCACTGCGGAGCTGTTTAAAGCCCTACTCCTCACAGCACGGCGTGACCCACCTGTGGGTCACACTCAGCCTTTTGCATAAGCGGTGTGACCCACCGGTGGGTCACAGTCCTTCCGAGCTTCTGGCCACTGCCGAGGGATGGTGGTTGAAGCGGCAATACTCAGCTGTTTCCTGAGATTAGAGGAAGGCTGGGGGAGGCTACTCCCAGCTTCACCCGCAGCCCACCCCTCCACCGGCCACGTGGGGCACGCTATCGGCTAGACCCTGGCGTGGGATGGGGGAAGAGAGGGGCAACAATACAATGCATGTGGTAAAGATTTGCTGACGTTCGGAAAACCCAGGAGACACCCACCCGTCTCTGTTTATTGCGCCTGCCCTTGTTCGCGCCCGTCTGTGAGACGTAGACGCCCGTCCGTGCGTACCGATTCCCCAGCCCTGCTCACACTATGAGAAAAGGGAAGGGGGATCCTTTGGAAAGAGTACATAGTCTCACTCAGAAAAAAGTAGTGTCTGCATTTCGGAAGACGTTCACCCGGCAAGGGCACGGTCACTCATCCACCACTGAGGGATTGGCTCAAGAACGCTACGCGACTCTTTCCCAATTGCCCTTCCGTAGAGGGGGGGGGGGAAGGAAGAGAGAGAGTCAATCTCTCACTCAGCCGGGCGAGTGCAGTTCGGACTGTTTAGTTTACGAGCAACTGATGGACAGCCAAGAGGTTGAGGAGAAAAAATTTTTCTAAACATTTTAATTATTTTTAATAAGTTGATATGTTTTACTGTATCGAGTATTGTTCATCCTTATGTATAAAAATCGCATAGACATGAAAAAAAACAAAAAGAAAGCAAAAAATAAACGTATTTAGGATATAATATGCTAATATGTAAATTTGTTCGTGACCCACCGGTGGGCCACACCGCTCACGCTGAAAAAAGTTTCAGGAGGGGCGGCGTGACCCACCGGTGGGTCACAAAAAGTGTCATGTAGTAGTCTATTATTTGAACAGTGACTAACCTCTGGGTGAAGTCACTTGAGAAGTTCTCGATTCCTACTCTCACAATACTCCTCGCAAGTTACGACAATTCACAGAATTTTATGGCCGCGCCGCTAGATGCATCTGCGTGACCCACCGGTGGGTCACGCCGCAGTGAACGTGTTAAGGCATACATTTGAGTAATATTTTGTAACTAGCTGAAGGTGCAGTTTAAATTTTAAGGGAGAGATAAAATGTATAAATACAGTCAGAATGAAATACTTTTGAAATTTCCCATAAAAGGATGAAGCTTGTCTTACGGCATCTCTCCTGGATGGACTGTTTAAGCATCATACATGTTCTTGTAGAGAAACACAACAATGGCAACGGCATTAGCAATGATTAGAAAATAACCTAAAAAACCAATTTAGACATAAATTACACATTATAGCAAAAACTCAATCAAAAAATTAAAAACAACTGCAAGCATAAGAAAGTTTTTACCATTTTTGCCCAGTTGAATACTTCATAATCGTAATCGGAATATCTTTCATAAACAATGCTGGATACCCAGTTACATACAAGAGCAATAAATGCAGGCTCGTGACAGCTTTAATGATCTCCAGAAATACCCAAGACCGATCAAGCTCTGTCTTGTCCCAAAATATCCTCAGATTTTCAAAATCAGAAAGTATTCAGCCAATGACACACCATCTGCTGGTGAATAATCTTCTCATGTTAAGCATAGAATACTGGAATAGGCTACTATACTCTCCTGCAAGGATAACTGAATATTCAGCATATAGATCCAAAAGTGAAAATTCTATTGTTAATATTGTATGTGTATGGGACTATGCATCCTATGATTGTTTCTGCAATGTATTCAAACGGAGAAAAATGCCACAGGTGAGGCTCGAACCCAAGACACTAATTAAATAAAAACCAAGGATTACTCAAACCTATGTCATAACTACCATGGCAGTTGCTATGAAGGGCTATGTAATGCTAAGGATTTATACAGAACAAAGTAATATAGGCCAAATTTTTTTTGCGAACCCAGGCCTATGGAAGAGAAAGCCATGACATTTTATCCGTGTTTTATCTCCAGTTTCATTAGCTTTCTCAACAACTGTTTTGAAATGTCTCCTTGTAGGGAATGAAGCTTCTCACTAAATCAGTATATCAATTTCAAGTCACAAAAAGTTAAAAAATAAACAAAAGTATCATTATTACTTATAAGAATTTGCCTTCTTTGACCCCATTACATAGAGATTGGATTTAAACAGATGAGGAGTGGAGGAATTTTTTTTCTATTTCTCTATAATTTATTGTTGGAGGAACAAAACATCATGAAATACCGTGTGAATTTTGTATTCTTGCTGTACAAATTTTGAGAGTACATTATTATTTATTACTGTTTATCTATTAGACTATGTAACCAACTTGTAACATAGTATTATACCATGATATTGAATTGTGTGCAGATTTAAATACCATTATTGAGAATAAGTTGAGTGTCATAATCATGATTGAATGTTTGATTGAAATTTCATTTTCTATTTATTGCTTGCTTGTTTTGTTTTGTTTTCTTTCATGTATTTGTTGGTTTCATTATTCATAGTTGCTTGTAAATTCAATACTGTAATCCTCTTGAGAGTTCGTTTACTCATACTTTGTAGTTTGTTCTCATGGAGTTGTTGCTCCAGGACAATAAAGTTATACTCAAATCAATCACATAATTTAAGCAGAGAGAAATCAAGATCCTTACCTCCAATGCTTGCAAGTCATTATAAGGAATACAGGAGAAACCTGGCATGAATGGCCCAAAGCCCTTGAAGGATGAAGGATCATTTGATGTGGAAATGGCTGACAATGTTCTCCCCCAAAAGTTTCCATCGGCAAAGTATATCTTTGCTTCATACTCGGGAATACATTTCTTCATGTATCCCCACTTCCTGGCTAACTTGCATGCTGTTTCACCAGCCTCAACACCTAAGAAATGAAAATGACAACCTTGATTACAACGCATTCACAAATTACACCCAGTTTTTATAAATAACTAGGATAAATTTCACCAAAATTGATAACCAGCTAATTCATTATCGTTGAGGTAATTTTTCACTCAGGGTTTAGATTGAACAAATTCAGGTTATGGGCACATAAAACTACCACAGATTCAAGGGCACAATTCCATTCAATACCTATATACTATAGGGATGAGTAAATATGGATGAGTAATAAATTATAATAGCTAATAACAAATGTGAATTGATCAACATTATGAAATCAAATAAGAAAGGAAAGACCATAAATCATTTAAGTGGAGGATCAAGTAAAATTATTTGAAGTCCGTTCTATTTCTGGGTATACTTAACACCTTGACTGGCTCAAATTAAGAAATAGGCCACCATATTTTCCAGTGCACTTAACACTATAACTAAGTCAATGATTCATATCATCAACCTTTACCTCACCATCCAAAATGATACCATGCTCTTTCCTTAAGACAGAACACTACATATGAAAACTTAAGTAGTTTATCAAACATGCAAAGCATATTCATAAAGATTAAAGAGCAGAAACTTAACTAGGGTAACCTGCCCAGTAATGGACACCGTTAAGGAAATTTTAACTTTAAAAATTTTTTGCAGGACCCCATTCATCATTAGAAAAAAAATGATAATCGATTTTGATAACTACAGGCTTCTCTCATTTAATCTGCATATCTTGTTTTTCCTGTAGGTTCATAATTTAACTGAATTTGCATATCTATAAAATCAGCTCAGAATTGCTAGTAATGGACACAGCGAAGCCAGTGATGGACACCCCAATTTTGGACACAGGTTAGAAACATGTGAGAGGGTTTTAATAAAAGAAAGAGTAGCTTTATTCACTTTCAATTCCACTGATATGGCACAAGGACAAAGGAACTTCATCAACCTGGAAGTCCTCTGTTTTGAGTACACAAAAATTTAACTTTAAAGTTATATTTTATTGACACTGAATTCATCGAAAGTAGTGCCGCCCTCTAACAATCTGATATGGTTGTATAATTTGTAAAATTTGACTAAAGCTTATACATTGAACATCTTCAACATTTGGAAAAATGTAAACATTGTCAACCTTAGTGGACTTTCTCAAAAATTTTGCTTTCACTAGACCTGCTTTTACATTCATCACCTCTCCAATGAAGACTTTCTTGGTTTCTCTTTTTGTTTTTTCATTGTACACAAATTCAGCAACGATGAAATTGCCTTTCTCTACAACTCCATTGAAGGGTTTGGAAGATGCCGCTTCATCTTCTTCTTCGCTAGTCCAAAGCTTGGAAGTATCGGATTCGTCATGTACTGAAAAAGATTCATCTTCATCACTCTCTTCAATCGTCATTTTCTTTTGTTCCTTAAATTTATCTGCCTTTCTATTTTTTCTTTCCTGCTTTCTCATCAGTTTTTCTCTTTCCCTTTCCTCTTTTTCTCGTCTTTTCTTCTCTAGAAAACTCTTGAAGGAATCTGATGTAACAACGGAAGGTAGGTTTGGGCCTAGTTTCCTTCTAACCTTTTTTTCTTCAATTTTAGGATAGAAAAAGCATTTCTTAAATGGAGAGGGAGTTTCAATGGCTTTGAATTTTTGTAGGCCTTCTGATTCACTCATAGCAGTTTGAGTATTGGTCTCAACAGTACAATCATCATTGAAAGAAGAAACTGAGACTTCCCTTTGTCCATCAGTCTCCGAAATACACTCACTTTCAGATGCACTGTTAGTTGTTTGCTGTCCTATTTTCTTTAATCTCCAGAGGTTGTACAGTAACATTGCATCTTCATTCCCTTGCCAATTGTTTGGAAAGCATTCATTAAAACTACATAGCAATTCATTGTCGATACTTTTCTCTAATTCTGTCACAAAAGAAACACCCAATTGCCCTTCCACCATTTGCTCCTGGACACTGTCTTCACGGCATCGAACTTCAATGCATTTGGTGTAGTCCACTGCATTGGCATCAAATGGACAAAGTCCACATTTCCTGAATCCATTAATGATGCTTTCCTTTGTGGTTTTTTGGAAAACCGTGGCCAAAAGTTGAGCAAAAGTGTGTCTGGTAACTTCTTGAGGGAAATTGACATACTTCCACTCCTTCACAACCTTTGACCAGCCTGCCTTGAGAGGTTTGAATACACTCACATCAGCAGGTTGCAGAATGTGAGTGCTGTTTGGGTAGAGACTCACAAGAATTACTCCCAAACTTCGGCACAGTTCACTAGTGTGTAATGTTAAATGTGAACGGTGTCCATCAATGAAGAGAAGGACGGGAAACTTGACACCTTCTTTTTTCAAAGAGGGAACAAAGTGATTCCCGAGGTACTCGAAGAAAATCTCCCCTGTCATCCAACCGGATGGAGTGGCACCAATTCCCCAGGCTGGTGGATGATTTTGGGCGATGGTATTGGGGATCCGCACATATGGGTACAACACCATTGGTGGAACAATCCAACCAGCAGCTGAAAAAGCAGCCATTACCGTTAACTGTTCCTTGCTGTTGTTCTGCACCACACTGTAAAAATCACCTTTTCCTTTAGGTCCAATAACTTTTCCATTCTTTGGACAAAGTAGAAACCCAGACTCATCCGCATTAAAAACACGACTGGGGTCTTCTAATATATTTAGTTGGCCTTCTTCTTTTAAGTAAGATTCAAGGTCATTGAACCAACTTCTTATTCCTGCCTCGGTGACCTCAGCTCGTGAGCGTGTTAGGGCTTCAGCAGTTTTTTCTTTTATGTCACTGTGCCGAGACATGAACAACTTCCACCACTTATCACCAGGAATGTTGTCCTTGAACAGTTGTTTACGAGGAGGATGAGGAAGATCTTTCTCCTTGTCGTCTAGAAACTTTTTCACGGTTAAAAACACAATGTATCTTGTTAGAGGAAACCCTTGTTTGGCTAGATCTAAGATCCATTGCTTTATTCGTAACTCTACCTCTGTACCCAGAACTGGCTCTGGTCCCATTTTCCTCTTTTCTTGGCTTTTTCCAGATATTTTTCTTATTAAAGTGGACCTAGAGAAATAACATATCATTTAGCATATAGCCCTAACATCTTACTTCAAATGTAAGTAATCAATATTTGTATATGCTTATTTTCAAATACCTATTTACCTGGGAATTTCAAATTTCTTGCTGGCCTCTTTCTTTGACATGCCATTTCTCACTGCTTCTATGGCTCTGTTCATGTTATCCTCCGTGTAGCGAAAGAAAACCCTTTGAGAATGTTTTTTGTCCATTTTTTTTCTGAATTCAAACTAAATAAAGAAGGGTATCAACCGAATGAAAAGGTTTTCCAAGGGTGTCCACTACTGGAATTGGTCTTCCAGAGATGGACACACCAGGGTCCATTTCTGGAATTCAAGTTAAACTAGGCTGCCAGTAGTGGTCACCCCCTATAAAGTGCTTCAAATTCACTACTTTGGAAATGTGAATCAAAAATATGGAAATTGAATTCATATTTTATGTAGAGGTTGTATTTTAAATGAAAATAAACAACAAACTGAATGGGTAACATCAGATTAAAATAACTACCTACCTAAACACATAAGACAGCAAACATGCTCTTTATGTGGTGACGGCCATGTTTAATATTTTTTGTCACATGTGTGCCAACTTAACTTAATCAAATTCTATCATTTTACCAACCGCATGTATTGCAGCATGTTTTGGCGCAAAATTCAAACCAAAAGCAGTCAAACAACTGATTTTGTGAGCATTTTTGTCCACCTGTGTCCATTACTGGCTGGGTGCCCATTACCGGGCAGCTTACCCTATAGTAATAGAACTGGACAATGAAAATTTAATTAAGTCCTAAAAAAATGAGATTCATGAATCCAAATACATAGTACATAGCTTTTATAACCACATAAATAATTTTTTTATTACAAAAAGAATCTATGAATAGATAAAAAAAGATAATCTAAAATTGATTATACAAATCAACCATAAATGGGCATTTAGATAAGAAATACACATCAAATATTTGAACCTTCATTTTTCCTTATATTTCCAAAATCGATTCTAAACTACAACCATTACACAATCATAACCACATTGAAAATAGTTTGTCATATGTTTAACAGCCATATTTATTCCACTACACATTCATAAGTACTATATATTATGAAGAGAACAGTTACAAAATGATACCTAGTATACAACAAAAAACTACAACTCCCAAATATGAAAAGCAAAAATTAATTAATCATAAAAAAGATTTAAAGACACAAGTTGAAAAAAAATATCAAAACATTCTGAGTAACCACTAGAGAGCTAATTACTCATCTTTTGAAGAGTAACAAAGTCACAAAGCTTATTTTTCAGTATGACAACCAAAATTTAACAGTAAAGTTTGGTGAGGGCACACTATTTACAGAAAACTGTGGTCGAAAACTTTTATATATTGCCAAAGCATAAATAATAGCTGATCAACAATTCTGAAAAGTTTCAGAATTAATATAAGGTTAATATTAGCTCTAAAATTTAATATATCAGAACCATTTGCTAACTGATAATAAAAATTTACAGTGAACTAAATAAAACAGTAAGCTCAACTGCATAGAAAGGAACACTATGCAACAAATGTCGAATTTATGGCTCATAAGAAAATCCAATCCCATAGAAACTTCATTTTGAGATTCATCTAACAAAGGGAGACATCGTATGGTGTGGCACCATTTTGAATGCCATACTTTTTATCATGCACAGAACAACAGTTGGCCCAGTCCATATCGATTCAGGCAGCCAAGGAAAAAATCTTACCTTCATAGTCTCAGATGTTATTGAATTTAACATATGTCAAACTTCAGGACGAAGTAAG
Organism: Platycnemis pennipes; assembly: GCA_933228895.1. Classification (NCBI taxonomy): domain Eukaryota; kingdom Metazoa; phylum Arthropoda; class Insecta; order Odonata; family Platycnemididae; genus Platycnemis; species Platycnemis pennipes. The sequence continues at coordinate 90,091,830 of OW121850.1, read as the reverse complement.
TAATACGTATATTTTAGTTTTCCCCAAAAAAATTTTTGGCCCGAGATACAGTCCACCGAACATGGGCCCGCGAGCGCTATTTTTCAAATGCGATTTTTGACAAAATACTAAAATGCTCATATCTCAGGAACGGTTCAAGATATTTTGCTCCTTTTTGTTTTATTTGAAAGGTAATAATTTTGTGATTAAAATGATATCCTTGATTTGAAAATGTGTGTCCACATTCTCTTGCTGCAATTTTTTTATTTTATTTTTTTTTATTTAAAAAAATTGTTTTTCTTAAAAATGCCAATCCTAAAAATTTTTATTTTTTTACTGTTTATCGGCACCATAGAGTACTACAATCCCTGAAAAGGAGAACTTCCACTTTTTAGTTTAACAGGTTTTATAAACAATTCAAAAAATTTCCAAACATTAAGCCAGTTTCCATTACCACATTCTTAGATATTGGTCACATAAAATAAAAATCTCTAGTCTTACTTGACATTTTTTTCTTCTTAAATATGGGTAACAGACACAAGTTTCAAACATAAATAGCTTTCAAAATATATGTGCAAGTTAAAAAATGTACAGGTTCCGAAGCATACTTCTGTGCACTCTGCTTAGAACTGAATTTAGCAATTTAATGAACTAAAAATTTGTTCAACCGCATCAGTATCTTCCTTTGATATTAAATGTCTTCCTGTTGAACCAATAGGAACTGGGGCACCCAAAATTTTCAAAACATCGCGAATTGGAATTGAGCACTGGTGGTGGTGTTGCTGTCTTTCATCTGGGAATCTATACCCAGCAGCCGGTCCATGTGGCAGCATAAAGTTAACAATGATTTCACTTAACTCACAACTAATATCTATAATCTCTGCAATCCACCAGTCACAGTCATACACACAGGCCACAAACATTCCTTTTTGTAGTTAGTGAATTTGAATATTCTCTTGGCATTTATGAGATCTTGGTTGGACAAATGAAATTTCTTCTTTCTTGCTCTTTATAGTTCGTGCAATATAAGTTCGCCCATCAATTTGAGTCCAGACATGTATCTTCTGAATTCCTTTCACAGGGGTAGTTTGGTTCGACCATTCTTTTATTTTCTGCTGGCGGAATTCTTCAACTTCCTCTTTGGGCAACAGGATCAGGTTTATTGATGTGTGTGACTGCACCACTCTTGTAAACTCCTTGGCATTTTGAATTGCAGCTGTACTTGGGCTGGAAAGATTATGTTTTGTTGCATGGTGCTTCAGCAGGCCTCGTACACCATCACAGGGCCCCTTACCATGTCCAGTAGCACTGTATACCCACTCCATTGGAACAAGAGACTTTGCAAGTTCAAATAGTTGGTAACGGTTTTTGGAGTGACTAGGGGCACCATCAGAAATAATTATGATCTTTTCTACCTGTGATTGCAGTGGTTAAATAATTTTGTGTATTGCCAACAATGCATGTGCTGAGTCATGTCTTCTGTCATCACTTATAACTGCAACACTTGTGGTCTTGTTCTGAAAATATGCCACTACTGTAAAAATTGAAACTTGGTCATTACTCCAGTGATATCCTTGAACTTCTTGTGGTAGAACCACAGACCAGTTCTCAGCAAAATCTCAGTGAAGCACTAAACATGCAGCCTCTACCCATCCCTTCACTTCTGCAATGTGTTCTTGTTGCAATTTCTTCAGATGTTGGTGTGTTACTGCTTTCACTGTCCCCCTCCCAAGTTCGTCTAAGAAGGTATCAATGGCAACAGTTTTCTTAATGAGTTTATTTTCTTCCCATGTTGCATATGTAACTTCAGAAGAGTTATCTGCTCCACTATCCAGACCAAGTGTCTGTAAGTCGAGTCCCCCCTTTCCAGGGCAGTCACCACAGTCCTGAAACAAACATATCTCCCGTTCTATGTCACAGACCACTAACGACTTCACATGTCCAACCAAGGTGTCATATGTCATATCTTCAAGTAAGTTCTTCAAAGCTACCACTCAGTTTAAAATTTGCACAGTACAAACATAAACAGACATCTCTAGGTGGATGTGGAACAACCCACTTAGGTCGTAATGCATAAAATTTTGATCTTCCAATATGCAATGTTGAATGTTCCTTCTTATATATGGCGAAAGTTTCTTTAATGCTGCGGGTCATGTATCTTTTCACTTTCACCACTTTTTCTCCTGCAACTGTCATAGTCATAATGTCTTTTTTGTTGGCACTCTGGCGAGAACAGTCCCACTTATCTTCCAGATAAAATGACTGTGCAATTTGAACATTTGCTTCATTCACAGGATGACCATAAAATGGATCTGGTTTTCCAAAAACTCCTTTTGCTGACCTCAAATTTCTTGTCTTGTCCACCATGTATTTTGATGCAGATGGAATGTGGTGCAAAATTTGGTTCTTTGTAAAGGATACTGGGATAATTGTTAGAACTTGAACCTTATCATTGTAGGATGCACATGATTCAACAGCTGAACTGATGTTTGATAAAAACTCTTGGCAGGTTGCACAAGCTCCTATTGGTTCATTTTCTTCTGAAGTTGAAATTTCTACTTTGAAGAGTTTGGTCAGTTTTGTCCTGGTATGCTCATCCACTGCTCCAGAAATTTCTCTGTGTTTTCTTGATGCATACATCTCATGAATTGATTTCACTGACCATGGTTTCTTAACAGGACTAACACCAACCTCTGTAGCTGACTGATTCAGGATATGTAGTTCTTCCTCTGCAGTTACAAAATCTGCATCACACACAACATTGGGGGCTTCTTGTTCACTTATTGTCATGTTTGATATTGTGTTAAAGCATTTAGAACACAAAAAGTCATTACTGGAAACATTTTCACTTTGAAACAGAGTCTTAAAATGAGCACTCTTATTTCCAACCTGAAGTCTTTTTGCTAGTCTTATATATCACTCTTTTATGGATAGATTTCAAATAGTCTTTTCCACAAACACCACAACCCAGTCAGTCAGCAGAATTCTCAAAAACCTTCACAGGTACTGTTAACAAAAAAAATTTTTAACTACTCTCTTTGTTTGACTGTTGACAACTGAACTGTCAGTTCATGTGTCCTCCCTTTTATATGCTAGGTCAAACATTTAGAATTTTCTGGTTAGTTTCAGATTTTTCTAGAAAGTTCTGTTACATTCTTTAATTACATATGTGGAAGGTTCCACATTGTCCTCAGAGGTTTTCGGAAGTTATCTGGAAGCTCCACATTGTTCTAGAGTATTTTGTTACATTCTGGAATTATTTGCAAGTTTGTAGATTGTTGAAGTGTGTTCTATTATGATCTGAAATTATCTGGAAGCTTCCAAATTGTTCTAGAAGGATCCATTACGTTTTGGAATCATCTAGAATCTTCCACATTATTCCAGAAGATCATTAATGATTTGGAAGGTTATTAATAAAGAAAATCTAAAAAAATTATCAACATTTAACTAGTACCTAACTTTGTTTCATTTGTCGTTTTTAGTTAATCACAAACAGTACAAATTTTTTGAGATTGGTGTTTTAAAATAACAAAATTATAAAAACTTGCAATCAAGAAATTCACCATGGAAGGTAAAAAATTACATTAATTTATAAAACCTGTTAAACTGAAAAGTGGAAGTTCTCCTTTTCAGGGATTGTAGTACTCTATGGTGCCGATAAACAGTAAAAAAATAAAAATTTTTAGGATTGGCACTTTTGAGAAAAACAATTTTTTTTATTTAAAAAAAATAAAATAAAAGAATTGCAGCAAGAGAATGTGGACACACATTTTCAAATCAAGGATATCATTTTAATCACAAAATTATTATCTTTCAAATAAAATAAAAAGGAGCGAAATATCTTGAACCGTTCCTGAGATATGAGCATTTTATTATTTTGTCAAAAATCGCATTTGAAAAATAGCGCTCGCGGGCCCATGTTCGATGGACTGTATCTCGGGGCTAAAATTTTTTTGGACAAAACTAAAATATACGTATTACTTACTTCGTCCTGAAGTTTGACATATGTTAAATTCAATAACATCTGAGACTATGAAGGTAAGGCCCCTGCCTGAATCGATATGGACTGGGCCAGTTGCTCCAGTAACCCGTGGTGGGTTGGGTGAATAAGCTACAGGTTTGCTGTAGTAAATAAGCTTTTATTTGGAATTTTCAGCCGTTTTTACTGAAACTGAAGAAATGCCCCCAGAGAAATATTTGTGGTGTAATGATTAGCATTTACAGCTTGTAATCCACTTCTAATTTAATCTAAAAACAATGCTTGATTAGCAATAGTTTTCTAAGATGTTTGCTAATGAAGCAGACTGGCCCAAGGATTGCAAAAATTAGAATACATATTATGTAATTAAAATCATATTTCACTGAGATTTTGAGGAAAGGGAATTGAGTTGGCACAGTGGCTAGAGTACTGGCTTTCCTATCCTGAGAGCCTGGATTTAAAACCTGGAAGAGAGATATATTTTCCTCAGATATACAGGTACCTAGCCTTGTGTGCTATGTGGAGAGCTCATCAATTTCAGTGCTCTGTCCATTGCATGGGCCGCAAAACCCTTGGCAACTTTAATTGAGTGCAGGCTAATGCCAATGCCACATTTCTCTCCAAAAATTACAAAGGTGATGGGAATATAAATGCACAATTGTAAAGCATTGAAAAAGTGCAGTAAATATGTACACAAAAAAGTTTTGAAAAGTAGGTAGATTTTTTAAATATTCACCGTAGAAGTCTCCAACATCTAATGTTTGGATTACAAGCTATGAATGCTAACCACAACATCACATATATTCCATCTTTAGGGGCATCTCTTCAGTTTCCATAAAACTGCTGAAATAACTGAATAAAATATTAATTACCACAAAAAAACTACAGCTACTTGAACCAAAGCACCACGGATTATCCACAAAATCATTACTCTGTACGTGATAAAAAATATGGCATGGTGCTTCAACATACATAGTCTCTCCTTGTAAGAAGAGAATACACATCTCAGCAATAATGAGGATTAAATAAATCCTACCTGTGTTCATAGGCAGTAATCTTGAGTATCCAAACAACTTCGTAGCAAATTCTTCATATTCGCCAAGGGCATCAGAATAGAATGCACGTGATGTTAATGTCAATGTTTCTGCTTGTGAGGTAAGGGCCTCAAAAATTTTTGGGTGGCAGTGCCCTTGGTTCACTGCTGAGTATGCACTTAAGAAATCATAATATTGCTTTCCTTCAATATCCCACATGAATATACCTGGAATATAGAAAATATTATGCATATAGACAAGAGATTTAAATCATGCAATGAGTTATAATCATAACCTAAGCAATTTTTCATGAGAAAGAAAACACCAGGATGAAAATTTAAGTATGTACCTACAAGATATTCTTTTCTTGTTTTAAAATACTCTTTTTGATGACAAATAAAAACATTCCAGAATACATATCAAGTGATGATTAATCATCTCACTCCTCACTCCAATAAATTAATAATTGGAGAAAATAAGGCTTTCATACAAGATAATGTGGAAAGGTGAAAAACTTTTCCACGTTAACAAATACATTGTATTCATGAAAGTAATACATAGCCCAATATCCACATGACACCAATGACATAAACCAAGAGCAATCATGGTCATTCAGCGAAATATTCTTAACCCTTTGCGGTCCAATTTTTTTTTGTGGAATTCAAGTAGTAGCCGAAAGAAATACTATTTGCAAAATAGGTGAAAAGGCTTCATAAGGTACTAGAAGTTCACAAAAACGACATAAGATAGCAGCACCCTACATAAAATGCACATAATCGCAGCGCCATCTGATGTCGAGCTCAACTCGATGTTGGACCTGCTGCTAGAGCTAGGCCTGTCGAGTCAGCCTCGATGTTGGACCGCAAAGGGTTAATAACACTTTGCTCAAATATTGAATGAAAAGGGAACACCATTAAAACTCCTATTTCTTTCTACTCTTTCACCCTGCATTACCCAATATCATCCTCTTTCCATTTGCTTACCCCCTTTGCACATGCTTAAGGCAAAAACCACTCTATAATTCCATAGTTTTAAAATTGATCACTAGTTGCATCAGACACATATTACACTCTTCGAGTGTGAAAAAAAATCAAGATTAGATTATCAAAATATGCACCTGATACTTGAGAAAAATTACATCAAACAACTATGAATGAACATGAGCATGACCCCTTTCACAATTAATGCTTAATTCACAAAATTCAGATATTCACTGCATTGCTCCTACTTAAGATTAAGTATTTAGAAATCTCTGCTCCAAATTCATTGAAATCTCCGCACATTGGACACCACACATGGAGTTTAGCTGAGATGAGAATAGAATCATGAGCCACATTGAACAAATCTTCAGACTGATTCTTTGAGCATACAGACACAAAGACAACTCATTCTCATCCATTCACTCTCAACTATAAAGAACATAAAAATGCCCATGGTGAACTTCTCCAGCAGACAATGTAGAGGAGCTCAAGATTTCCATATTTCTTTTCAAAGATTGTTTATAAGTATCACTGCTATGCTATCTAGCCCTGTTAACATTCCCCCAACACCTATTTCATTTATTTTCATACATTTCCTTATTCCCTTACTCCTACCTAAGATGATGATCCTTTTCCCACATCTTCCCTGCTAATCCAAAACTGCTTTGATTAATGCATCCAATGACTCACTGCCTCCAATCACTCATTTTATCCACCCTCCTAGCCACACACACTTTTACTTCTTGCATTCCCCCATTCCATCGCCAAAAAACCTAGCACATTTTCATTTGCCTAGGCAGCCTCTCATATTTCCTCTCTGCTCATATGAACTTACAGGAATGTGCACAGAAATGCCAATTCTTCCCTCTTGAGAATCTATGTGGATTAATGGAAACATCAAATGTTTGAAGTCTTTATAAATACCCAATGAGATTTTTACTAACTTCGAAGCAAAATAAGGGGAAAAAAAGACTCTCGCACTCCCACACGTGAAGGAAATAATCAGCTTGTATAGGACTTAAAAGGTGTAACAGATAAACCGAGACCATTTTCTTGAATAGGTGACACAAAAAGTTTTTTTCCCAACATAGAACTTTCAAGAAATTCTATTTTAGGATACCAAAAAAAACTTCTTAAAATTTAAAAGGTTTTACTTTTCTTCACAGTAATTATTTAAAAATAGAAGGGACCATTCTGATGTCAACACTTAACAGGATTTATCCTCTATCCATCCAAGCAACTATGGCTTGGATGCACACTACCTAATCACAAAGATGCTCAAATTTCAAAGTTGCATTCTGAATGCCAAAATATTAGATCTATATACGACTTGTATGATCATTAGGGGCATTTACAGTCAACTGGAAATGTGATCCTTCACTAATTCCAGGTTCTGATTTATTATGTCAGAGAATTGGGGACATTTCCTAAATGAAGGAAACTCTTCCTGTCTCTATGTCTCACTCCTACCCCACCAAAATGGGCCACCAAATGTGGCTGTTACCAACAATGAAATTTGTTTATCCATGCACACAACTTATTCACTCATTAAACAGATTAATCCCACACTTGTGATGTTGACAACCTTTTCCTCTGCAGAGTGCCACAGGAAGTGGATGATAATTGTGGGCACCATACTTGTCCTCTCTAGCAATCACTTGCATAGACGATAAACTTGCTCGACTTCCAATGAGTTGGACCTCTCCATTCGCAGAAAGCAGGGTCTTCCACTGAAATAAAGAGAAGCTCAGCATTAATTTCTTCATCTGGCTCACCACATGGAGGCTAAAAAAATAAAATTCCTGCTGACAAGCATGAACGCTGAGGCAAGTTAAATTAATTGACTTGGTGTGGGCAGAAAAAAGCACCGTTTAAAAGCATTTATATTCCACGAACTCACTCCCTATCAAATATCCCTATTTTTTCTCACACGAGGTATCATGATATTTCTGCTACTGTTGGCTCGTCATCAACGAATTAATTTGCAACAATCGAAGTAAACGACGTGATTGGTATCTTAAATAGTATTTTAAAGATTGTAATAAAATTATAACTGGAGAAGGCAACCATCGTAGAAAAACAGAAAACTTATGACAAGCCACTAATACAAATACACGCGTGACTTTGAATCCAATAGAACCAAACTAATCCAAACTCGTGGAATCCGAGCAACAAGTAGCATTTAACGAGTTTGCCAAGTCACTTGGCACACGAGCCGACTACTTGGGTTGAGATGCACTTTACTGCGAGAGCAAAGCGTAACGATTCACATAGCAACAGTAATTTCAATAAATCATCAAATGAAGAAAAAAGGAGGGAGATTTACCAAACGCTTTCCCAGGCGAATATCCCATCTCTTCAACATTCTTCTCGAAGCGTGCGCGACCGAGCGGCAAGAGAACTTCCCGTCCACGGGAGCGAGATTCTTATAGTTCTACAATGGAAAACACCCCCTTCATCGATTAGATAGCACCTCTGATACCCTGATGCCTGTGGGAGGGGTAGGTTAAGGAAAGTCAACACTCAAGTCACTCACTCACACACACACTCACGTCTCTTAAGAGTCTTGGGCACTTAAACTCACGACTTGCCTCAATCGCCTCCAACGAGGGAGCCACCACTAAAAGGAAAAAATAGACTCTACACCGTAAACAAGAATGTGAGGCAGTATTTCCGCAAGGTCAACTAGAAATTGGACGCCTGACCTTGCTACAGCCGCCGGTCAACCAACGTCGCCCTAGCCGAGGATTGCATAATTTAAGCTCCTGCACAAAAACACATCTTACTACTTCCCAACGAACTGTATACCCAGGTCGCTTCCTCCGAGACGTAACACGAATCTTGCACGGGGCCTGACCATACACAATCCATAAGACCCCCCTATCTAAGCTATTATAACTACGATCCCATATCCTCTTTCTCCTTATGCATCGAATAATTCTGTCTCAGGGCCATTTGCCCCTGCTGAAGATCGTCAGACACTCTGGGAATGAATCCGTGACGCACGACGGTATAGAGTTCCGAGTAAAAACAGGCCCATCAAATTTTACAGCCAACACATAAGACGTGATTTTTACGGTTGGGGTACGCAAGTCAGCAGCGATATCTGAAGTAAAATAAAATCACAAATCGAATAAAAGTTTGGCTATAAATTCAATAAACTCCGCACACAGTCACAGGGCCTTGAACAAAGCTCTTGTGCTCGAAATTTAAGTCGGCGAACGAAAAGAAGACAGGCGGCATAAGAAAATTACGAAAATAAAAACCTAGACGCCTAAAATGCTTGGTTCCAGCTTGGCGTGTCACTGACCAGATAGAAATAACGAGTGGAATGTTTATGGAACGTCATGTTCCTGTCGCGATTGTAATCATTCCTAAGCTCGTGCATGCCTAGTGCGTTCGCTATCTACTTACTTTACTTACTCTACGCTAAGCGGTAGATATTGACGTAGAGCCAAACAACCACTTGTTCCGAATGCTGCATCGCCATAAGAAAAGACACAGCCCGAAAGGTCAGTCACGGCACGGATCTCGTTCTTTCGAGAGCTCGCCAAGAAAAATTTCGTGTGGAGTTGCTGACAATAAGTTACATACTTTGAGTAATTAAGTTAAATACTACATCGTCCATTTTTCCAACGATAGTTCCAGTACAACACTATTAATAGCACAAACGTCAAAATTATAGTACCATTCGCGAGTCCACTGATAAATGGAAAAAATAGGAAAAGCAAGAAATAGTTCAGGAATATTGAGGGTATAGTAACAATAGTCGCACAAGTTACAAAAACAGCGAATCGCTATTGGCGGGACGTTTGGGTAAAGATTTCAGAATTCTTGAAGAAGGAAAGCACTGATTGCCAAACTGACGTGATGATCCAACGTGAAAAAATGACAAAAAGTTAACTTAGCCACGAGTAATTTCAAATCTCATACGTAAGCAATAAGACACTACTTTCCCGACAGCCTTCAACTACGCTCAAGTGTTTTAAGGGTACTGAAAACAAACACAATCAACAACCAAAATGACATTCATGATTCAAAATTCACCGCCAACGCCTTCTAATAACGTCAAACATTTTTCATTGATGTTAGTCGTAAAAAACTGAAATTATTACAATAAAACTCAGAAAATATCAAAAGTGTGTTTGTTTCGCACTCAACGCTGGAGTGGATATAAAAGGATACATGGTTACAGAGGCTGCATAGAAGAACCCCTTAAGTAATGTTGTTCCAAATGTGCCTTCCCCCAATTTGATAGTTCCAAAATAAATGATAGGTAAACGAAATACGACTATCTTAGCGAACAGGCTGAATATATACTGCATCAACCACAATGAGTTCTCATAACACTCAGCAAAGGGATATCAGAGGGGGAAGAAAGCTACACATTTAAAAATACTCTCTCGCTCAAAAAATAAAGAAAATCAGCTCAAGGAGACCTCACACACACAGATAGATATCTTACCACGAGAATGACACGATGAAACTAAACGGAAGTATCCGGCACAGCGATGCATACCGTTCTTGTAAGCTACACAATGACCCCTAACTTAATATATTATTCACATATTCAAACATTAACAAAACAAATGACGATAGTATTTGATGATTTTACTCCGGAGACACGCTGACGGTCGGGTAGACGACGCGACAATTAAACAAAATAGTTGATCTACGCATAAATGGTGGGCGCATACTGGTCACAGAGAATGGAGAGAAAAAAGTTTCTCTGGATAAAACCAAGGCACAAATGTCTCGCACATTCCTTCGTAATTTTCAGTCAAAAACTGCATAGCAGTTAAACCATTACTAACCCATCTATGAATTAACATCCTTATATTTGAAAATTGAGTCGTTTTACACAACAGCAAATTATTCTAAATACAAGTCTAAATAAAAGTGAGTTACTTTACGACCTCATTTCGCACCTAAAATCAATTCTGTTATAGGCATTGAAAAATACGTTATCACGAAAAAAAGATGATAGGGTACCTACTGGGATAAAACCCAATGAAATTTCGTTGTTTCTTCCCGCTTCTACTCTACGAGTTCAATCACCCTCAGCTGAAAAGGGGAGGGCTATACGGCAGGCAGCCTTGGAATAATCCAAGGTCGTCTAGGGAAGGCCTTGGTTTATTCCCGTTCTCAAATTCAGACAATTTTAGAAACGTCAGACGAATACGAATCGCGCTAGCAGGAGGTAAGGCATGACATTCATTGTTCCACGAGTTGTGGTAATTCAAACTGAGGGATGGATACAATGAGCAGCCGAGTACTCAGGCACATCGCACCTAATCTCTCTACACTTTGACACGAGAGATTGACATCTTCTGAACTCAGACGCCAGAGCAGAGGCGCACCCATTTTCATTTAAAGCAGAGCTAGAACAAACATAAATTCTTGGAATCATCATTGGTTATGTCGGTTGGTCCGAGTTAAGGTTTAAAAAGCTTACTTTTCAATTGAAAGTAAGACCCTAAGAAAGTAAGAAAGTAGGTAGGTATTATAGAAACTTAACTTCGTGATTAACTTCAGCGGGGAAAATCGTTAAGTCACTTTAGAAGTTGAAATTAAAGTTACTCGGAGTGACCAAAAGAACACCTTAACTGCCAATGAGGCCCTAATGAGTTAAGAGTTCAAACAAGCATATCGATCCAAATGAAAAAAACGGAAAAACTGAATGCTAATCAACAAGGATGGTGCGTTGACGTTAGTGGCTATCCACCAATAGGTTCAAATCCACCGTCCAGGTCCAAATTCCAGAAGAAGAAGATGAAATACTCTTGAGCGCGAGTTCGACGAGCACTCGTCGAATTCCTACATTCACCTATCTAAATGAAGAAAATACAGGGGCGTCGGAACTATTTTCCATGGTGGGGGGGGGGGGGGGGCTAACCTTGAAAATGGCCCGGCTACTAAGAAAAGGCGACGGCGACTAAGAAAAGTGCCCGCATTTTTTTGCGGATACAAGGTGGCAGGGACTAGAATTTCGCTAAAAGAGCATACGAAGGTGTGAGAATATGTCAGAAGGGAAAAAGGACGCTGGAAACAAGTGAAATTTAATGTTTATTAACGAAGACTACTCATTTCTCAAGGGCCCGGGGCAAATTCTGGGGGGGGAGGCCTTCGGCCCCTCCTGCCTCCCGCTTCCGACGCCGCTGAGCAAATAACCTCGGTTGATGATCGCCACGTCTAGTAAATAAAATCCACGCAAAAAATTATTAAAAATTTCCAAAACTAGTAATTGCAAACATTGTAAATATTATTTCATTGTGAACACATGTTCACGCGCGTTTTCGTGTACATTACCTCGACTACTCCTTTATCCTACACAGCTGAGAATAGCTATTATAGGTAATTAGATAGGAAGGAAAACCGGTCGTAAAAAAATCGTCCACACATCAAGAGTTCAAATTAGGAAAAAGTCGTCCGTCAGGGCAACATCTTCGAAAACAATCAATACCAGCAGAGCATTGGTAGGCGCCTTATCCGCCTTACAATGGTAAGGCTGATTGTATCATTACGTCACCCCGAATAATTTGGGTAGAAGACGTATCACTAACTGAAAAAGTTCCAAAAACAAGGCATTAACCAATTTTCCGTAGACGCGAGATAAGCGGCAACAAAAAATTACGAAAACAAAATTACGAAGCAAGGCAGTTACCTCGTAACATATGCACAACAGACCGACTTTCATTGGATTTGAAAGGTGACGATGTCAATAGTTAACTAATTGTAAGAGCCTGATCACCTGTCATTGTTTCAATAGTCGCTTCCCTTTCCCTCCAAAAAAGTGAACTATGGAAGGGTAAATGATCCCTGAATGAGCGATATATCACTCACTATACTACAATACGCACTATAATCACTTTTATATTTTTGAACAGATTCACGTTATACTATTTAATGAACGGTAAGTAATTCAATCCGTGTAAGGCTTACGGCTTTTCCCGATGCGTACTGGTTATTGCGGTACATAAGAGCAAAGAAAACGAAATCATTAACTTCAATTTCTCGCATTCAAATACGCTGCACATACTGCCCGCATTAACAGCTCGAGGGAATACATAGCCGCACTGGCTATGTTTTCCTCGTATATGTACTACACGGCTATTGTGCCTTATGTATCTCGGCTGAAGTTAGGTCACGCGACTCGCAAAAACCTTGCTATTGGTAGAGAATCTTAAAACCTTATTTTAGCACCACCAAACGCATAAATTATTCCTCCCTATACGCGTTTCACCTGTTACTCTTTCTACACAACCTTGGAGAACATCTTCCACCAATTTCTGGCATATTCATCATCGACAATATAAGTTTTTGACAACATTGTATCGGTAGATTTGAGGATAGACACTGTCTGCCATACAAGTGGATTATCCCTTATTTCCTCTCCAATTCAATCCACGCACCCTACGTTAAATCCCTATTTAAATCTTCGTCTATCCCACTGGCATCTTAGACTTTACGAAAATTATTAGTTTTAAGAAATGTCGAAATTTTTCGCTTTCTCATTAACCGGCATGTCACTGCTATTAGCGCACACTGGACACGGTGAGACGAGCCACATATTCGTTCCGTAAACATTTTCTCGGGTTGGTTCCGCAGACCTTTTCGGGGAGATTTCCTTGATTTAAATGTTGCGGGACCCAAGCATCTTGGACAATGAACATCTACATCAAAGCTTCCCGTATACCGTTCCGCGATAAGATGAAGGCGATAGGGGGACAACAAATCCTCCCCACATAGCAGACTCTCATTCCCTATCAACTCTTTCCTCGGAATTATTACGGTCATGACTTTCGAAATAGCACGGCTCAAGGCGTTTTCAAAACACTGCTTCCATAATGCAGTCTTGTGTGTGTGTGTGCGAGAGAGGGAGAAGAATCAGATATTGTGGAGTTTTTTTCCGGGACTGAAAAGCTTCTTTTGAGCCATAATCTATATTTACAGTTTTAACTAAATATTAATTTAGTAATTATTAAACATACGAGTGCAGCATGTGACAAATTAACGGTGACTATTAGAGGTACAAAATAAGAAATTTTCAGAGCAATAAAATATGTGAAGACATTAACGTGCAGTCATAGTAAACACTTTACACAAATTCACAGAGGGAAATTACAATAATTAACTGAAATGTTGGCCCACGAAATAATTCTTGATTTGAAGTTTCTCACCAACAACTTACAAAAAATTGGCCAAGATACTCTTGTAAATAACACATCAACTGATCATTATCATCATGGGTCAACAATCTTTGGATTGTATAGCTGGATTGGTTTGCTGCAACTCTCCACTCGATTCTCCTAATAGCCAACCTCTTCATATTTGTACAATTCTTCTCTTCTAATCCTTCACCACTTGCTCCATATATCTCATTCGAGGTCTCTCCACCCATTCTTCGTCATCATTTTTCATCGACGATTGCCATCACAATAACGGAAAGTAGCGATAAAAAAGCAAAGGTTTCGCAGACAATTTGGAAGACGTTGCATCGCACCACTAATACGATAAAGATTTTTTTGTCGACAAAAATAAGGAAAGTCCATTTTTTCGTAGTCGTAGAATTCGGATGGGCGGAAGTTAGTGGCTCCATTGACTCCCATTTTGCGAAACATTCGCTTCCCTCATTTATTCCTCTCATTCAGTCAAAGGGGGGGAATGGACAAGAGATAAACAAGTCGTGCTTCTTATCTGAGAATCAATCCCTCAGGCCCAAATATCCCTGGTATCTAGTCCTATCTACAACTTCAGTTGTGCGCATCAATGGACACACACAAACACACGGTGCCCTTGACTGGGCGAAACATGATAATGGCAAGGAGAGATGTTGCGATGAAGGGAAGATGAGTTGTACAACGAAGGCCGGCCAGCTTCGCAACTAGGTGGGGCTAAAACAAAACTGAGAAATGTTGACCCACAAACACACACGGTTTTTTGATTGATTATTGTGTAAGGACGGTGACAAATAAGTAGTAAGGGTGCAGGGGCGTCGGAACTATTTTCGCTGGGAGGGGCCACCCTCTTAAGAAAAGGGCCCGCATTTTTTGTGGATAAAAGGGGGTAGAGACTAGAATTCCGCTAAAAGAGCACATGGAGGTGTTAGAATGTGTTTCAGAAGGGAAAAAGCAAGCTGGAAACAAGTGAAATTTAATTTTTATTAATGAAAACTAGTCGTTCCTCAAGGGCCCGGGGCAGATTCTGAGGGGGGGGGCTGCTTCGGCCCCCTCTGCCCCCACTTCCTAAATGAGGACGAAAGGATTAACATTATGAGAAGAATTAAATGAAAAGATGAGAAAGGAAGAAATGACCATGCAACTTGAGGGAACGAGAAAATATTTCTGAAATAAAAGAATGGAGAGTGGGGCATAGATTGCATTGTCGGTGGAGTTACTCAAAGGGAGACAATGAGGCACTTCGACTGAAGTGGATCTTAGTCGAAAGTCCACGATCGACAGTAGCTATGAAGGCGAGATAAAATGCCAGCAGCAATGGTATTCGTCGTACGTCCAATATTTAAATGTTATACGTTTGTCTTTATCTACATTTGTTCGGGATCCCTAGGAAATCACAGCGGACGCGGTAATGTAGGGATGAACGCATCAAGAACCACGGAAACCTACACTTGGCGTGAATATTTTGCTTCAAGAAACAAAATAAAATATTAAGGACAGCATATCCCTTTCGTGTTCGCAGAATAGAATAGGAATTTCAGCACGACAACAACAGCGCAAATGTTTGCAGACGAGGTCCTCATCACCATAGGCCAAGAATCCAAGTTTGATGAATAACAACAAATCAAAACTTTGTAATTCGACATACATAAAGAGGCTTGAATGTGTCCTAGGTTTCACTGCGGTGCAGCATCATCAGGCCAAGGTCACATTAACGCCTCTTTTTATACGTGGAATTTAAAAAAATTGTTTTGTTCCTATTCGCCATGAAGCAATTTCACCTAGTCACGCCTGAAACTATTAATAAATCCAAGTTTGGTTTGACGCAGCTCTCTACTCCACTCTCCTATCAGCTCTTATCCTATCTCTTCACATTTATACAATTCTTCTCTTTCACATCCTTTACTATCTGATCCATGTATCTCTTACGAGATCTTCCTTTAACATTCGTTACATTGCGAGATATAGGAATTAGAAAACAAAGGAGTTGATGGAACAGCATTTTTTTCGTTTTCTCTCTACGAACCAAACATATGATTCTTTATACGCCTTGCCGTAGGAGTTCAACTTCCACGAAAAATGACAAGCTGATGAACGGAAATGAAATTTGGGAGTTCAATCTCCATGAAAAATGAAATTCTAAGCAGAAAAGGTGTGTGGGGGAAGAAACACAAGGCACTCCATCATTGAAGGCTTCGATTACTTGCATAAAGATAAACTAGGGAGGATAATAACAGTGATTTAGAACTGCACACGGGAAAAGAGAAGTTTAGGGGGGATACAGGTTCGTGCATATAAGCTGTGAAGGGGATTCGGATACGGTGATTGAAGAGAGAACAGTCCCGGAACCTATTATTATTGGTGGAATATTAGACGAATGAAGCGATGAAGAGAAACATCACTCTTTCTCGGAAACTCACCTGCTAGAAATTATGACGTAAGGGGGGAGGAGCCATTTCAACCGGATGCCGACAACCCGAGAGACTGGCCTTATGATTGGCGAAGTACTGAGTCACACTTGACCCGGTGTAAAACCCGCGAAGAATTTGCTACCGAGTTTGGTTTGCGCGTTGTGATTATTACTAATCCCTGCTCGTGCGACACGTTATTCGGAGTATATTTTTCGCCTTCAGCTTACAACATGGCACAGGTGGAAGGTAACTGATAAGTAAGCTCCAGTAGTATATCACCGACAGAACATCCATCTATAACAAGCGGTTTAAGGTATTTGTAAATGAAAAAAAAACAGAAAATGATGGTGTAGATCTGTGAGATGGGTGAATGGCCGGTAACGGGCCTCAAATCTAGGCGACGCTTCGTTGGACACGTCCAACTGATGCTAAACTGTGTATTTAGGGCGTATAAGATCTTTCAAAGAAAACAGAGGGCACAGAGTCGAAGTAAATACACCATTAATAAATATTCCACCACTACTGGTAGGTATGTTTGTGAATAGACCCCGCTTGCTATTTCCCACGCATGTAAGACCAATTCAGAATAGGTAGTTGCCATCCACCTCAAGTACTTTTACCGACCACTTGATCTACGTTTTTAACACTTGTCTGAAGAAGCCGAGTTCAACGCCGGTGAAACTGTTATCCGTGTAATAACGAGCGACGTGGAAGACTCCTAAAAAATAGATCTCACAGGAACCTCGGAAGCCTTCCCCAGAAAAACTTTACTAACCATTCTACATTTCCTGCGTTAAATCTCTCTGTAATTCTTCAAATCTTCCACCTGTCTTCATGCCATCCAGAACGCCTTTTTTCCTACCCTTACCGCATTTACGCAACATCCTTTCCTCCATTCAACTCTTCCACATTTGTTTCTTCTCAATACGTCCACTGCCCACTTCCGCTGCTTCCATGGTATACCTCCACCCAACTTCCTTCCCTCTTCCACTATGTTTAACAATTATTCATTCGTACTCATCTCCATCCGGCATAACCATCTCCATTCCCTTACGCCCACATTTCCAATCCCAAGCCCTCTCATTTCCATTGAATCCTGACAAATAACTCATTCATGGTTTGAGCCAAGTATCTACGGGTTTCGCAGTCATCTAACGAATTGATCTTTGGTCTTTTCACGAAGAGCGGTAGCTACATGCATACAGGTACGATTTGAATTATAAATGGTGCAGGGCGATACACACGTGTGAGATATCAAAACGGCCCTTCAGTAACCATTGTGGATACATTGGATTATAAGCGACGAAAAGACCATTTACATTTTCCTTCGATGAAGAAGCCCAAATAATCTTCATTTTTACAGCTGCTTGTCTTTGTACACCGACCGTGCCTAAAATGGGAGCCAGTTAGAAGTGTGACACTGGAGCAACGCTCAATCGACGGTCATTACATTATCGCCGCGATTCAAAACCATTTCTGAAAGCCAACAAATGTATTTGCTATAATCGTCAATTGCGATGAGAATTTACTTTCTTGTAGACCTTTCCAGGCTTTAAAAATGATAACGCGGTACGATCCTACCGCCTCGAGGCGGTCGGATGAATATTGGAAATACCGGAAATACTATTAAAGCACTTGGACTTCCAAAATTATCCCGTCAATGGGATGATGAATTACGAAAAACAGCAGGCTCGATGAAGAATTTTCTTTGAAATATTCCCAAGCGGTAATGAAAACTTCACAGAAGTTTCCCCAATTTCCGTCCAATCCATCACATTGGCATACTGAACCTAATAGGTTTACGTAAACATTTTTCCATGCCTCAGTTAGGGCTATATGGATCGCAATAAATGTTAATCGCTAAGAATCTTTACAAACGACCGTTTCGTGAAGCACGTGCATCAATTCCAATATCGCAATGTCCTCATTTGTAATGAAACATTAACTTTACAAGCCTTGTGTGACAGCCCTTGGCCTAAGTAGCGAGGTGTGAACAGAAATGGTAACTACCCCTTAGCAACCGAATGGTGGTTTAGGGAACATTTACCCCCATACCATTTATAAACAATGGGCTCAAATAATTTAAAGGGTGGACACATTACAAGAAACAAGTGGTTAAGAGCCAAGCTATACCAACATGAAGAGAACATACACATGATAGGATGTATTTCATAAATATGAAATGTATATTACCTATATTTCGCCCATTTATCTGTAGTACCAATATCCAATGACGACCACACAAAACCAAACGCACAAGATAATAACAAAGCCTTGAATTACATCCCTAACCGCATGCTGGTCCATGATCAATTTACCCAGGTTTCCAGATTTCTGTTGAAACAAATGCTAATCAAATGGCGATAATTCGGTGCAAACAAAGAGCGGAAAGATTTGAATGCCTTTTCTGAGAACTAACTTAAATTTTATTTGACCTACAGTTTTGGTGCTTGATATCAGTAATTAAACACATAAATACAAAAGTATTAATTTCTAACGTATTACAGGTATAGAAAGTAATGGTCATATTTTAATCATTATAAATATACCACACAGCAAAGTCACATCCTACACTTTTCAGCATTAAAATATCATATTAAAGACTAATTAATAATATTATTTTTATATTATGACTTCTTTATTCATTAAATTAAAAAAATTATCAGTATGGTATTAATTTATGAGATAACTTGTGCTCCTTGATGATATTAAAATTAATATTTTGAAATTGTAATTGGACAATGACCGCTATAATCAAGTCACACACACCAAAAATGACTGTCTGTACTTCTCCCCAGGGATAATACCTTACATTAAAAATTATCAAACCTTAATTGAAGCAAATAGCTGAAATGAAAAATAACTCCCTCAGTAACTGCATGAACCACAATGCCCAAAACCATAGAATCCATCTTCAAAATTGGAATTCTCCCTCTACTCTAATTAGAGCTAAACTCATTATAATAACTATAAATTTATAGAAAGAACTTACAATTCTAGCAGAAATACTATTTCATTCTTACCTATGAAAGTGCTCTGGAGTCCATAATAACTTTCAGGAGATTCCACACGATAATTTCAAATAGGTATCTAAGCTTTACATAAGAGCAATAAAGATGCCAACAAACTTTACATAAACATATGCCAACTCAGACATTCAGTGACTCCATTGTCCCAAGTAGAATATCAAGTCTAGCTACAGAAAGGAGAATCAATACTGCATACACATCATCACGTCTCTAGAAGATCAAACCATCTTAACTAAGACACTGAATTTTCATCCAGGGAAAAACAATTTATAACTTCAGAGTTTAAAAAAAGATTTTAAACAACATTTGCTGCATCAAAGGAAAACAATCATGTTAACCTGCTTCCCACAATCGGACATGTAGGTATTTACTAGGTGGGAAGTGTCCTTAAATTAGAGATTTCATGATCTTCTGATATGGTTTTAGTTATATCTATATCTGTGCGTTAAGTGCCTCAAAGTTTGCACTTAGTTTTATAATACTTTAACTGGCCTAATAATACATCAGAGTAGTTCAGTGAGTACAGTTAGAGAAGATTAAAATCTGAGAGAGCCATTCAACGGAACCAGTCCATCATATCCTGGTAGATTTTTCATGAAAAAAAACAGGCAACACAGGAAAATGAAAGAGCCCCATCTTGCCATGTGAATGTTTACACCTCATTAGGGTAAGCTCTACTTGACCAGTGATCAGCATCCTGAATGGCGTGTTAAACACTGGTTTTGGTAGGATGACAACTAAAACAAAGCTAACTAGAGAGAACATAAAATATAGCACAAGAGTACCTACCTAAAAGAATAACATTGCAGAATCCTGTTAAAGCTTAACCTGCCAAACAGTCTACGATGTTTTACATAATGAAAAAGGCCAGTGAATCAATCATAGGGAATTGAAATCATGAGACAATCCATTTGGCCCTCAAATAAAAGTGACAAATTCTTCTCACACATTCACATGTGAATAATTATCCTTTAAGAGGCTACAAAATATAATTTAGAAATCATGTCGACAACCACATATTTGATATAAGGCTATGGGATAAACAGGACTCTTTATAAGTTGGTTCAATTTTGACCCAGTTCAAAGAATCCTAAAGTTCTGTTAATGCAAGGCTGAATGCCATCCTGTCACAATAGCTTCTTTTGTGCAATTTCGACATGTTTTTTTACTAAGTTATTATTATGATACAAACATTTACCTGCAGTTACACCAATCACTGTGGCAAACAAAATTACCCACATCTACCAAGAGCTCATTGGTAAGGTTAAACCTTTTCCACTTGGGTGACGAGTGATACTCGACACAGCATAGCTCACAACCAATTCACGTGTCAAGTGACACTAGACATGTGAAATCCAGGGGCATTTAAAATTAAATTCCGAGTAGACTACTGGTACAGAGGGTGAAAAAATCTAAGCGCAAAGGGTTTAAGAACAACCAGGAACACCTAAACTAGCTTCACTGATCAAAATTAGTAAATTACAAGTACATACATTAGCACAGGTAAATATAAAATTTTACACAAAAAAGCCAATGGATATAAATATTCTCAGAATTTATTTACCTTATACAGAACTTACAATTTCCATTAACAAAACCATAATGGTTTCAATGAAACAAATGGCTAAAATTTAAATTTTAATGCAGTCCAAAAGGTGTAAATGAATTGAATAAAATTATTACACAGGAAATCATCCTGAAGGAGACAATATACTAAAAGAACAATTTTAAAGGATCGTTCTCATCTCTTGTCAATCAGTTTAAAAACTGGAGGGTTGTAACACAAGGAAGTGAACTGATTAAAGGATGAACTGTCAACAGGCCCTCATCAATCCTCAGGCAAATCACATTCACACAAGCCTGTTAACTATAATTGAAAGTTACTTGACAATTTGATTCTAACCATCTTATGCCATGCCAGATTTGCCTTTTAACAATACTAACTCCAGTTACAACACATACCCACATCAATGGTTCCTCCAACAAGATTTAATTATTAGCAAAATGAGGGACTGAGGAAGTGGTAAAAATATTCTATTTCTATTAAACCAAGAGAAAGATGAGTGATCTCAAAGTTAGTGGATCTAATGGCAAAAACTAATTTAGTACAGTCATAGATAAGGATTTACACAACACATTTCTAAAATGCTAAATACCTCCTGTGTGCTGTGAGTACACATGCAAGCTATTATGAACTGGAAATGTGTAATCAAAACAGCAGAGGAGATAAAATTACAGTTTAGAATAGTCTACAACCCTTAATCTGCTGTTTTATAATGTATAAATCACTAATTCATAGAATCAACAGCATGAAAGTAATGAAATTTTGCACACAACCGTAAACAACTACTGATGAAAATTAACGCAACTCTAGGATTTACCATAAATCAGATTACAGCCATAATGACAAACAATTGATCAAAGTAATTGAATTGCTGAACACAAACAAAACTTGACACTACCAACTACAGAAAAAAGACTGGCCTGACCCACATTTAAGTGGGTATTGAGTCAAACCTGAATATGACAAGTTTGAGCTTCTTCAAGTGCACTGATTTAGAACGAATGTTAACACAAACCAATGATGGGATGCTTTAAGTTTATGGCAAGATTACACGTTAGTGATGACCATCAGTTTGACAGGAAATTGCAAGCACAATACGATTAACACAAACCATAGGTTTTCAATTTGGTAGTCTGATCCAAAAAAAAATGAAATTTTCCTAAAAAAACCATTCAAAAAGGTAATATTTAGGTACTACCCTGGCATCACTAAAACCGAATGATACAAGAGCAATGTTATTCCTTGAGAGGACTCACTAAATCAGGATGATTCAGTAGCACTTGTAATAAATAAAATTTCAATAATGCTTGAAAAGCTATGGCTTAGGATGAAGGTAATATACAGGCTATAAGGATTATCCATCTGATGTGCTCATCATTATAATCCTTTTAAACATAGCACTTCCACTTCCTGTGAGCGCTTTTCAAAAATGTTTGATGCATATGTATATAAAAAAACAACACTTGCTTCACATCACTTTTTTTCTTCCCACTTCTTAGTAACACAAGATTCTTGATTGTTAAGCAAAATTCACAGAAATAAGGACTGAATGGCACTGCCAAAAGACAAATCTACACAATCAAAATTTCTGGCACAGTATTAAGCCATTGCTCAATGGCAAGTCAACATACACTTCTCATTCACTTAAACCATTTGAATTTTATTGCTATGTGCCATCAGTATTCAATAAATTTGCTTAACTTTCTGGATGATGTACCTTTGAAATGACAAACAAACTTGTTTATAGAACAAATAAAAAACATACACATTTTGATTTTTAATGCCAAAAGTTTTCTACGATTTTCATTTCAAGAAGAAACTTGAGTCACTAGGGACAACTCATTTACACATTTCAAAACACTTTTTTTTGGAAAAACCTTTTATTCCTTTTTAATTTTTTTTATTTGAAAAAGTTACGAACAAAAGATTTTTCCGAAAGTGAGAAATTCTCTCTAAAACAAAAAAAAGTGCAACACAGAAATGCTGACCTTAAAAATCAACCATTATATCAGCATTTCCCTAAAATAAAGGTGTAAAAACATTAACATTCTACACAACTAATGGCAACCTTTCCATTGGGGTACATCCTCTCTTGGAAAGATCTCCTAATATTTGATTTGGTGATTCCTGCGTAGTGGTTTCTTAACACCCAATAAAAATATATTTTGGCGTACACAAAATATTAAAAAAAAAAAAAAAACATTCATCACGTAAAACTGAGTAAACAGTGAAAACTATTGTATCTACTACCAGCAACGCTGGCTAGAACTGAGCCACATGATTTTTTGTCATAAAATCAAAAGACTGTGAATGGTAAATATGATATTGTCGACTGACCTGGAAGTAAAGATACTGATCGATTTATGTTTTTTATTTGATTCAGCAGATATGAAACATCTGCTAGTGTAGAAAATAGCCAAATTTTTAAGCCACAAAAATCAACATAACTTTTTACTAGTCATTGAAAATAATGCTAATAATGATGCCCACGGACCCAGAAATAAGAATAAAGGTCTTTTTGGGGCACCCTGCTTCAAGATACTGATATGGTGATTTACAATACCGCCAATTTCCTAACCTTTGGCATATGACTACGTATTCCCATCATACCTCTTGTTAAGCACTTCGAACAAAGATCACTAATTAAAAAAAAACATTTTGTGACTACACCAATATCAGAAATTTCTCTACTAAATACTTAAAACATTCAAATATCACAAATCAACATTTTACAGTATCAAAAGCAAATAATTTAAAATGAACTAGTGCCACAAAACCAATTACATCATTAGTCCAACATTTATAGTGAAGTTTCAACAACATTGTATCCATCTGTATTTATTAATTACTATGTGGCACTTTCATTGGATACTAATAACCAACCATTTCACTGGGGGACTTAGTATAATTGCCTTTCATGTAGCAATTTAGAATGCTAATAAAGTACTGTGGCAACTTGACTACTTCTTTGCTCATCCATTTCATGGGAACAGTGACTTAAGATTTCAAACAAAAAATCAATGGCAATTAGATTACAATTTCAACAATTATGTACTCAACAAACAAAAAAACTCCAAGCCTACTTCTGCTTAATTTTGAATAACATTCAACCACTGAAGTGCAGGCTGTAACCCATGCACTGAAAACAATCCATTAGGTTTTTCTTAACTATACAAGATGAAATTTACTACCTCAAAGCAGCTATGGAAGTTGAAGAAACAATACACAGCCTATGCCTCCACAAATATGCAAATTCATTTTGCCAATAGTTGGGAGAGAAAATAAATTATCAGCTAGGATTCGCATTGCATTGTGTGATGGCTGAGACTGGGAATTGTATGACTTTTAAAAATTAATGCTACCGTTTCAATACACGAGTCATTCCAGCATGATTTAAATAAGCGTTAATGGAATATTAAATAACTGATGAAATTACTGAAATGCTACCACATGACAATAATCAATGATGACTGAAAAGATGACTTATGACAAGTATCTTAAAACAATTGACAAGCATTCACAACTGAAGATGGGTTAACAATTATCTAGGCCAAAACTGGCTTCTCTTGCCAAGTTATGGCAGGGACTTTATTGTAGCAGCTTCAAGTGGATGGCAAAACCATCAAGAAAATGAAAGTTCAACTTCCACTGATAAAGGCCATGCCAGGCACCACCCAGTTGCATGGCAAACAGCATGGTAAAGTGCGTTCAATTTATAGTATTCATTAATCGCTAGTCACACAAAGTGAATCACCCTTCAGAATTGTTATGAAGTAACTTTCAATATTAAGTTTACAGGAATGCCACAAGCCAGCAGAGAAAATGAGAGCATATTTAAATGGAAATCAAGATGCACACCAACCAATTCTATGATTTCCAGGTATATGTGTATTTATATAATTAAAAAAATCTCTCCTACTTAAAAACTTCCCAAGGGATAGTTTGATAAAAGAATTCAATTAGCACAATTAACATCTATGAGACCATCATGGAGGAAAGTATGGGGGTAGTTCAACCAGCTCAAGGAAAAAATATTTAATTTTTAAGACTTGAACCATGGCTAGCATGAGAACAAGAGAGAGAGGGAAACAATTCTGTGGCACTTGGATATATTGTGAACAGCAATTCTGACTGTGCTGTTAAGGAGAGAAAAAGATTTACAGAGTGATTGGTCTCATAGATGGGTCTTCCAGGGAAGATTCACAAGTGGGAAATATTGGTATGTAATTTTGCTTGCGGGGTCGATGAGGGGGAGGGGATAGGGGAGAGGAAGGGGATCCGGAGGATACTGATGGGGCAGATGAATGAAGAAAGGGGCATGTGATGCCGCGGAGACAGGAGCCATCACTCCAGAAGCGGCATGGCACTGAACTGAGGTCGTGAGAAAATCGGCAATGAGAGCGATGACAGCTACCATCAGATACAAAGAAGCTGCAAGGCCGCCTTCTCTGCATCAGATGCTGATTAGACTGAGTCAACAGGTCACGCCGTGGTCCTTGTCCTGAAGAATGGCGCCGCCTAAAGTAACATCAAAATCAAAGTTGAGTTCACCTCCGACAGTAAGAACAAATCATTCCAAGCCAGTGTATCGTGGACCCTCATCAACCACAACCCCAAGAATGACATATAAATTATCACCACTAACTAAGCACATGTTTGAGGTACATTAGAACATGCATTCACAATGAGGAGCTAGCTAACTTTTACATCGGGGTTGTGTAGCTGGCAAAAAACCTCAAATAAAAAGAGTTAGTTTTTGTTAAATGCTTATATGTACTTCAGCAACAGTTAAATGAAAATACAATATCATTTGAAAAGCAGCGTCGAGCGCACCATCAAGAAAGTCCGATGAATGACGTAATATCTGCCATTGCTGGTCCATTGTGAACCACTGCCTCGCGTACCCTTCTCCCTGACATGCATCAAAACTCTCCTGATACTTTGAAAGTAATTTGAATCCAGCACCTTTCCACATACAGAATAATATAGTTAGTCTGGGAATGGAAGAGGCGTACAGCAGAGTATAATAGGATAGTTTGCATTAATCTCAAGCATTGGTAATAATGGAATAACTCAAATGAGGTACAGCACATTATGAGCAGCGAGTATATATGTGTGAAAGATACAAGGGAATATGAGTTGCCAAATTAGTTTCCTGAAATTCCTTAAATATTAATTTCTGTTTAGTCTCATGTTTAATGCATATGATGGATTTAAGAAAAAATAATTACTTTGCCATATATTTTCAAAGTGAGAATGAAAAATGGTCCCATTTTTTGAGAGTCGCCGAGGTTAGTGTCACTTTGGCATTCTGTCATCAATATGAAATGCACAAATGAAAGGGGGGCAAGGGTCTAGCCATATTGAACCACCGGTTACTGTCAGATCACCGAAGTTAAGCCATGTTGTGTCTGGACAGAGGTTGGAGGGCCCTCCTCCATACCTCTACCACAGAGCTTTTGTACCCTGTCTACAATTGGCGGGCAAGTTAAATGTGGATTAGCACAATGGATCCAAAGAGGTCTAAGAGCCAGTGAGGCTCCAGAAGGTGCCTACCCACCCCTCCAATTCTATTTTACAAACGAAAGGGAATTTCGATATAATATTAATCATACTTTGGTCAAGATATCCTTGCAGTTTTAAATGTTTTACTCAATTCATTTACGTTATTCTATTTAATTTAATAAACATTTTCTCTGTAAGTATGTGACTTGGAGGCACGAAACAAACACCTTGGTCTTCTTGCTAAAATGTATACTGTGAAATCAGTTTACATCATAACACTGAACATGTTGTGAACTTCATTTGAATTTTATACTTTTTCGAAAAGTTTGGAGTGAAGGAAAAAATGCTAAACAATATGAGCGCAGAGAAGTGCAGATCTTCACTCCGAATTAGTTTAATGTTGACGGCAGAATTTTCATTTCTGCTGCTATTTCAACACACTTCATAAGTGGATTTTCATCTACTTCTCGGAGGTTGAGAAATTGAATAGATATTTTTCCTTTCACCTTAAGGTTTTTCATGGCTATTTCTAAACAAGACTCGCACATTTTCATAGTTCACGACATTTGTAAAACAAACGAACATTGTAATAAAAAAATACACAGCTAGTGGGTGCCCTTTTACGTCTTTATAAACTTTTTATAATGTATCTATGAAAATATTACAGTAAGAAATAACAATCTTTAATGTGACAATCAAACCTCTTGAGAGATATCCATCACCAAATTAACCTGTGGGGTGATTATTTTCCTGGGATGAATTTGGCTTGGTCCTCCTCCAAACATACTAACCATAATTATAAACATACACTGCTACTCGGACCCGAGGAAATGAATATTCAAATAAGTAAAATGTGCTATCTAGGAACGTCCTAATGAGGATGCACCATACAATGTGAGAAAAAGTAGTTGTAGGAGAAGTGTCGCTGAAGGCGACAGCTACTTGTGCCTCAGGGCCTGGAAAAGCAGTATTATTTACTAATCAGACCAATGGCTGATCTTTGTTATGATTTTTTTAAAGATGACTAGAGACAATTATCCCCTTCCGTTGCCTCACTATGGCTTCAGAATGAAAAAATGACACCAATACTTACGATAAAGAGAAAAAAATACTTAGTTTTCAAACTCGGTAAGCTTTTGAAAATTTTTCAGGTGCCTACTAAACTAGAACAATATATACGTGGCTTGTCAGAAATCAAGGACATAAAAAAATGCAGGTGGTTGAAAGATATTGAAGGTGGGTTATTGTTAAAAAAAAATTGACCACCAGTCAACATGGTTTTGAAATGGACACTTTGACATCATGACAGGCATTTGTGAAATGTGACACCTATGGCATGACAAACTTAGAATCAATAAACATTGGACTCACATTAGGACATTCGTAGCATTTTCCATATTTGCAAAGCCATTTCCTTAGGTCTGAGTCAAAGTGTATGTAAATAATTATGGTTAGCACATTTGGAGGACCAAACCAATAGTTGCTACCCCTACAATGATGTAACTCAACTCGGAGCTTTGTCGGAATGCTTTTTGTAACTTGAACATATTGCAACTGAGCAGCTGTAACTATTCATTATGAAGCAACCAAATGTTTATGGCTGCTTTGCGACATTGTATATTCAGCAATCCTTGTAACATACTTTTTCTATAAAGGCCCAAGAAGTTCATAGGGAATGAGGATGCCTTGGTGGTTTAAGTGCATAAAGCAGCTGTCCCAAATCAAGGTTCGGATCCCAGTCAGGATGAACGATATTTTTTCTGTAGAAATTCTGCCTTAGGGAATAACAGTGGGTAACTCAGTTAATAATGTTTACGGCTAGCTTGCAATCTTTGAATCTATCTTAGAAGTATCATCAGTCTTAGAAGTATCTATCTTTGAAGTATTTTAAAGATAGATACTTCTAATGAGTTTTTTCTGTGGCAGGAAATGTTACAGACAGACATGGAAATTTAAGCCTCAACAAAATTAGAGCAGATTTTATTTTTCATGATAGCTTAGGAAGAGTATTCTCCCCGGAGGATTTTTGTATTGACTTAAAGAGTTGCTATTGCTTTTACGTGTTGAAATTCATTTTTTTCAATAGAAAAATGAGTTAAAAGATACTACTTATATGTATTTATATACCTACTACAGTATCTCCTTTTGAGTATTAAATTTTGCATGCTTTAAAGAAGAAATTAGAATAATTTGTTATAATAAATGTGACATTAAACTCTTTAAATGCAACAATAGCTACTTTTCATGTCAGTTGTTGGTGAAATTTGGATTTAAATTCAAACAGAATATACGACTATTTCGCCAGTTCCATTTGACTTTTGAACAATTTAGTCAATTAAATTTGAAATGGAAAGGCATAGTTTTTCTAATTTCTAATGACATTAATTTTTTTTGTCCATGATTTTCAAATGCATGAAAGGTGAATGAGTGAGAAGTGGGGCCTTCGCATTGCGTATTCATCTGTTCTGTGATGTAGGTATTAATTATGGTTGAAGCACGAGGAGAAAAAATCATTAGGTGGCTCAATTATCAATGGTGCTGGACATTTTGAAAGCAGCATTAATACTGAATACAACATCACAGTAAGGCATTGTATGCATTTTTTTGGGAGGCGTAAATAAAATTTTTTTCAATAAAGGAATACCAGCTAACCAGCAAGAGCTAAAATGAACGTCAAGCATGACTTAACCCTGTAAGTTATGCAACCAACAAATACATCTTCAACTTTCCCTGGAAGGCATTAACATGTTCTTTTCTGGTTACCCCATAGAGGATTTTGGGTCCCTTCAAAATCACTCATACCAGAGTCCACTATACAATTTCTCTGCTTTTACCAAATGACGCTTAGTAACGAGCCTCCTCACAACACACCTTTTAACCATTGTAAACATAGAAGTCCCCAGGATTTACAATATTGATTTCCAATACGCATATTCAAGAATAGAACTCCAAAATTAGAGTAATTAAAAAAGACAAAATGCTTTGTTTGGAGAAATATAACTAATGACTTTAAAAAGCAATACAAGCATTAAAAAAACATGCCAAAATAAAAGTCTGTGTTCATCATGACCAGCATGATCAGAATCAATTCAGATTGTAATCCAAATGAATGGATCTCCTAAGATCAAATTCCCAATATAATTCTCCAGTTCACCACTGACCCAGACGACCCACCACTGGGAAATTCAATTTCAAATCCCACTTAATCAATCCATATAACATAGACATTCTCCACAATTCCCCGACAAGTACTCTTGCAGACCAATGGACCATTCTCCATGGAATTTCCATTATTAAAGCTTAAATCAATTTCCAACGATTAAATTTGTAAGTCCAACCTACTCAACAATGACCAAAGCTAAATGCTCAGAAATATTATGGGACTGAATATATCTCTATTTCACCCTTACATTCATATTTTAAAAAGGAAAGGAAGAATCTACTCCGCCTCAGTAAGGTTTGAAATCTCAACAAGAGTAATCTGCATGGTCATTAGGAACTAAGATATGCTACATACTAAATGAAATTAAAACTGCCCAACAAAAGTTTAAAATTTAAGTATTTTCAAAGGAAATGGACTCAATGATAACTTCAGCAAAATAAACACAATAGGGAGGGTCTTTAAACAAAAGAGTAATTGGCCTCCCACCTTTTGTGATCATTTTTACATGCTTTCATACTAGCATTTCTCTCATTTTTCTTCCATTCAGCCTCTAGTTCAAAAGAGAAAAATATCCCTTTTGGTGCCACAGGGGGTTTAGTGGTTGAAAGCAAACTGTCCATCTGCTGCAAATATAAGGCAAATAACGTAAGCTACAAAATGATAAATTAAAAACAAAAAAAAAATAAAACAACAAAAGAAAATAGTGAGCACATACCTCCGGGTCCAAGGGTCCAAATATTTCCTCGAACAGATCATAGTCCAAGCAGCTAGTGTAAGGGATTTTTTTAGATTTAATTTTCTCTAGTGATGCAATAATATTTTCATCATGATGAGCATGAGGTAACTTTTCAGTCACTTTATTCCATCCTGACAAGTTTCTCTTTCTGGCAGTTATTATTTCATCACAGGGAAGACTTTTCTTTTCAATCTGAGGAAGGAAAACACACATTTAGCCAACAATAGAGTAGATATGAAGCATGCATCGAGTTAGGGATGAAATTAAATTTTATAAACCATTAAAAAGAGCAAAGGGAGAGTTAATAGACATAAATTCTATCCCATGTAATGAAAGGGTGATCAGCAAACCTCAATCATCAAATTCTCTGACTTCAGTAAGTTTTGCAAAAATAATCCTCATAGAATGAAAAGCAATGCCACACTAATGGCACATTGAATGCAAAGACAGATCAATGACAAAACATCAGAAGAAATAATGCCACATGATGGAAAAGATAGAAAACCAGTTTCCCTTTAACCAGCATTAACCCTTACTTGTATAGAAAATAAACAATTGTAATTTTCCTATATTTGGTATATTACTCATTTTTCTATATCAGAGATATTTGATGAAAAAAATATGCTAAGAACAGCATGATACTTTCTAAGCGGCAGAATAAATGGCACTTTAGTTTAACTCATTTGACTCTTTCTTATTTGGAAGCTTTCATCAGCAGCTGTAGTAACTGATAACCTCATGGCAAGATTTCCAGAAAGAAGATACTATCCACCTTGACAGGGACCTGGTGCTGAATACCAGCCAAGGTGGATGATTTTTTCTCTGAGGAATTCTTGCCGTGCATATCAGCGGGTACCTCCATAAAGTATTTCAGTAACTAATTTTTAACCTTAAAATTGTATGATCATATATCCCATTATTCATGCAACCAGTGCCTCCTGATTTTGGAATATAGTGGAGGCCCCATGTCTTTTATGTCAACGAGTACGGCATGTCTTTTATTTTTTAATTTTATTTTAATGAAAATGGTACACATACAGCAATGTTGCCAATTTAAAGTGCACTAATAACAGTGACAATGAAGAGAAAGTAAACAACAAAGAAAAATCAAACAATAACAAAAATTTAGAAGCTGGAAATAGCAGGAGATGGCCAAGGGACCATTTATTACCTTATGATTTACATGTAAAATAAATCAGCAATATTGATGGCAACAAGTTGCTTTCACAGGAATGATTCAATATTACCATAGTACGGAAATATACCAAAAAAATTTAACTCAATCAATGTTAATCACTGTGAAAAGTAACTAGTTAAAAATAAAAGTTACTTATTCAGTTACTTTGGCAAACTGGATGCTCTGGTAACCAGAGGCCTGGATGGTTTTTTGCTTTGGCAAACAAACCAAACACTGGAAACTGACATTGTGGTTTTTTCCATCCGTATCAAATTGTTCACAAATATTTGAAATCCCAGGCCACAACAAAGGCATTATAAGTTCAACCATATAGACATGATGTCGATTTAAATATATCGATTACATCGATCGATCAATTACATCGATTAAACATATCGATTTCAAAGCCTAGGACAATGGTATGACATGGGAAATTTTTCCGGTCACAGAATTTTATGGGAAGAGCTCAAGACGTCAAGCCCGATTTTCGAAATGGGCTCTGACGCAATGATTGCTACCTTCAACCAATCACCCCTCCTCTTCAAAATCCACTTCTCAGCTAGGGAAGAGTGGGCAGAGAAAGTAGGGAAAGGACTACACAAAGGAGCCTATGAATGGTATACAGATGGCTCCAGGAAAGAAGGTAGAGCAGGAGCCGGTATATACAGCTATAGCCAATCCAAGAAAATATCTATCCCTCTCGGGGAATATGCTCCAGTGTTTCAGGCCGAGGTTTATGTGCTTCTGACCTGTGCATATGCAGCAAAAGAAGCGGGTTTGCATGACAAACCAACTCATATCTGCTCTGACAGCCAAGCTGTCCTCAGAGCTCTCACATTACCATGGTGTAGATGGCGGCTGCTACTGGAGTGTTGAAATGCACTCAACACACTAGGCAGCTGCAGCAAAATTGAGCTCTTCTGGGTACTGCTGGGCACTAGGTCATGCTGTTATTACCGGAAATGAAATAGCGGATGAACTTGCCAAAGCAGGAGCCAACTGAAGACTGTTTGGTCCAGAACCATTCGTACCTATTGCACCCTCATTGGGGAAAACTGAGATCCGACTGTGGTGCCTTGCTCGACATGCTGATATCTGGCGGAAAGTGCCAAAGCTAAGGCAGACCAAACTTCATATGGAGGGACCCAAACCTGGCCTAACTAAGAAACTACTCCTATTAAATAGGAGTCAACTACGTAGGATTGCGGGACCGTTCACCGGACACTATCAAGTGATGAGACACCTTCATCTCCTGAAGATTACCGATTCAGCCAGATCAGGGTTTATAGGAGTTTTTATTTTCATTTTCCCTGACTTTTCCAGGATTTTCAGACCATTATTAGTGATTTTCCCTGACTTTTGAGCACCTGAAAACTCCAAGATTTCGGTCATTTATAGAGATAAAAGTGGTAGTGAGGAAGCAAAGAAGTCTACACTTATGAAAAATTGTAGGTTTATTATCATATTAATCACATGAACTTCCAGTAATAAGAGATCAACAACTTTTAGTCAACAAAATAACAATTATCATTCCTTACATTGAAATGCCTTCAGAAAGGGTTTTAATTGCAGAAAAATATATGCAAAGAAGGCTATCCTGGCTTTTCCTTCAAACCTGATGTCATGTTAAAGCAGCTCTTTGAATCAATCTTGATTTTTCATCCTCACATCCTTCTACAAATTTGGCTAAGTGACTTCAAATTTGACTGAAAATAACTTTTTACTCGCCAGAGGGACAAAGAGAAGCATTCCTGGTGAAATCGCTAGCGAATGAAAATGAAAATATGAATGCGCACACCTTTCACCAATCTATTCACCAAATCATGCAGGCTATAGCCAGAAAGAACCAGAATAGGCCCCCTGGGCTGCCTCCACAGCGAAGCCAGCCTGAGGCCACCTTCACCCTCCTCCTCCACTCCTATGTGCAGTTTTTGATCTCTTGACATTTTCAGGTGATAAATTTAAATATTTTGTGATTTTTCCCTGACCACACGATAAATTCCCTGACTTTTCCAGGATTTCCATGACCATTTTCATTTTCCCTGACTTTTCCAGGTTTTCCAGGATTTCCAGGTTCCTATAAACCCTGCAAATGTAGATGGATTGAAGAAGAGGATAAATCAACCTCTCGCCATCTTTGCGAGTGCCGTTCCATAATGAGGACTTGGAATAGATATCTTGGCTCACCTTTTTTGGAACCCGATGAAATTAAAGGGATCCTCATAGGAGACCTCCTGGCTTTTAGCCGGGCGATCGGTCTCTATGGATGATCTCCTGAATGGTGGTTAGCACAATGGGCCAATAAGTCTAAGTGCCCCAGGGACTCAGAGTACCTTCACCTACATATTAATCTATCTATCTATCTTGTCTTTGTGCCGTTTCCTGTTTTCTTGTCTGGGAGTGTGCTCTGAAATTTTTGTGGCCACTCCACTTAACCATGCTGATGACAGGATGTTACCAAGTAAGTTATGCATAAACTGGTGCATTTTACTGATACGTTACTTTTATTGAACCAGTCCCCCTCCTCATTAGCCATCATAGGTTTTTAGGTGTCCCCCTTTCTCGTGTTCAGCTATGTAGTATTGATGATGTAATGTCGCCAAGTACCCTTGCGGACATGGTCTTCGAGTGGTCTTGTGTTTTCTGGTCGGCGGGTTCATTCCTAAACTCAGGTGGTCACCCCCCTAAACCCCGCTTTTGATTGGCTGTGTTCGTCTGGGCTTATTCATTGCATTCGTACACAACTATCCAGCTTTATTGTATTCCCAGATACAGTTTTATTTTCCCCTTTGTCTGTTGGGCAAACTTTGCACCCTAATTCAAATATGTCAACATTCGCCAAAAATCAATGAGAAAAATTAACTGAAGTTAGTTTTGTATCAGTTGATGTATAATTTTAACGATTAAAAGTTGAATCTTCTAAAGAGCAATGGTTAAGTTAAATAGTTAACCTAAATTTTTCACGATTACTTTTAATCGTTAATCCCAACTATGAATATTACCATTAATATACAGCACATAGCATGCCCAAAAGTTTGTGCTTGAGATGTCTGTTATTTGCATGAAATCGAAAACATAAATTTTTCCAGCAAATGTTCTGCCCAATGGTCAAGTATATATTTACAATAAAAGAATAGTAAAAATGGCTCAATTAATACAATGAATGTCCAAGCAAAGCATGGGTTGATGCAGAAGTTAGGAAAATAGTCCACCAATACCATAAGAATATTCAAGATTGAGATTCGTGCTAAGAATGTCCAAAACAATGCAGGGGTCATTGCTAGAAAAACGGGCCAGGAAAGCCAATTGGTGTTATCGATATAATTCTCATTGGAATTATTTACAAAGAAAAATTCATACTAGTATGTAAATGATCAAAAAGAGTGAGAGGAAACACAGAAAAACCAACTAACGGTGGCAAGCCTTGTAGAAAAATGAAGATTAAGGGAGAAAGACGCATAGGGAAAAAAAATAACGGTAAAGGAGCCTTAGATGAAATAAATATCCCGCAGCTGCTGGTAATGTGAACCTTAGGAAGCACAAACAGAGAGATAACTGAGAAAGAGAAACCTACTTTTACAAGGGGCGATGAGGGGACACTCCTGAGAGAGATAGGCCAGAGATAGAAGGGATATGAGAAACTCGTAAGGCCAGATAAAACGAGAAAAAAATACAGAAAAAAAGAGCGAGAGTCATGTGATGGTCAAAGGCCTCTAACAATGATGTAGAAATCAAAGAAGTTCATCAAAACAATCCGAAACTAAACATGACGTCAGCAGTAAGGCAACCACTCGCCGAGAATGTACAGATGCCCACAGCATGGGAGGGCATGAAAAATTATGGGGCTCGTATACACCCCCATAGCAGGGAAAGGGTTAAGTAGTGGCCAACAGGCAGGCCACTCACTTTCATGTGATCAAATATTGGACATTAGAAAAGAGTACTGGGATTAAACCATCATATATAGCTCAGCGAAAGAGAGAACTACAAAGCTAAATTATTGAATAAGGAATACTGATCCAACAAAAGTTTTTAATATGTTAAACAAAAATGGATTTTTGAGACAGAACCGTTCACTCAGAAATGCAACTACAGTAGAACCTCTATTTTACGAAGTTGAAGGGACCCAAAAATTTGAGCTTTGTAAATAAGAGGGTTTGTAAATTGGAGGTTATCTTCCACCAACTCCTCTGTCTCCGGAACGGTCACCAAAACCAGCTGATCTCCAACAGTAGCAAATAGTTTTATGTGGTGACACTGTCCCATGCTCTGGCAACACCTCGCATAGCATGGAGCAATGTCCATGGAGGCACATCATACACATAAGAGGCTTGATCTGCGACCAATGTACGTCTACTAAAACTCCGCTGACAGGAATGCGAGTATACTGTCAACGCAATTAAACACTATGCTGTACCAAACTTGTCAAATAGTTAGGTCAGGGGTGAAATCAAACTAATTTCTACAACAAATATGTACCTAATAGTCATCTGCTCATTCAGGGAAAAAACAACATACGTGAAATTCTCATTGTTCAGTGTATCTGCATCAAATTGAAAGGATTTAAAAATTAGACCTCAATTGTATTGATTTACTGTATAGCATAGGCGTTATTCCTAAGGCTAGGAGACTCACTTTAGTAAAAGTGAATGAAACTCAAAGCCATGAATTCCAAAAAAAAAAAAACATTTTTCTACAAATTTATAATGGTATGAACTTGGCTGCTGCAACTGGATTAAGTTCTTGTAGCTGTTCAGTTGGTAGATCTCAAAATAATGGGAATGAGAGAATTAATTCATCCTGCGGAGTATTTTAAGTATATGCAGTTATGCATTATTTAACGAAAGGGGTATATTTAATGCTAGTCGATTTGTGTTTCAAGAAGCCATTTTAACATGGAAAAGCCAGGGATGCATTCTAATTGGAAATTTTAAAACAAAGTTCCAACTGACCCAGTATATTTCAGTGAAAAGACCAGGAAATGCCTTTTTTGAAGAAAGTGTATCGTTTGAAATACATTCAATAATATTTCACAGCTGACTTAAGTCAATTTTAGAACTTTACTCAAGTTAATTTGAAATTCCCTCTTTTTTAATATGCGTTCTACAGTGCTGACATCTGGCAGTGATTTGCGAGAACTATTTACTTTTGGGTACAGAAAGCTATAGTCGTGATCGCAAATTCTTACCTAATGACGTAAAACACTTGTAATGAAAAATTAAATATTCAAAATGCATCAAGTATTGAATATAAGTAATTTACTATTACAAAATTAGTATTTTTTAATGAAACTAAGTTTCACGATAGCTGCAGTGAAGAACTTCCTATGGGAATGCTACTTTCAAGTGAAGGGCTGAACAAAGTTCTGAATTTGGGTTGCGGTGGCTACCTTAAAGCTAATTTTAAATAATTCCAGAGAAAATATGGATCCTTTGTGACAATGAGTTAGGTATTCGCAATACACAAAATGATAGAACTGGAATAGAAATTACCAAGCACTAATCCGCTTATTTTATGAACTGGGGCATTGTTTTCGAGAAGTAGGTGTCGTGCCATGCATCTTTGAACATTTTTTCCTTAGATGATATAATTAGGATTGATTACGATTTGGATGATCAGTCTCTGGGATTTTTGCAACAGTTTAAGTACGTCAAAAAGCACTATGCTCACATTCGATTTTTCCACATTTTCCCATATAAAATACTTGGGCCGAGGGCCCTCTCAACATGACCAATCTGGCTTCAGCTGCTCCTGTCACGGTATACAGCGATCATTATTCCACTGCACTGAGTTCAGTGCGACAAAATCATTTCAAAAACTTCGTAAAACAGGGGTCAGTCACTCCTACGGGCCGGCCTCTCACTTCGTAAATCAGTAAAATAGAGGTCATTTTACATGGTTTTCCTACATACAAAGATCAGGACCAGCAGAATGATTCGTAAATTGGTGTCATTTTGTAAATTAGAGGTTCGTAAAAAAGAGGTTCTACTGTACGATAAAGATTTCCACAAACTTTGAATCAATATTCTCAGAATGTACTTTAAAAAATCAAAAGTATAAAATGGCAAGATGGCATAAAATCACAAGACATTAACAAAATATCAAAACTTTTCCCTTGCTGGATATTCATTTTTCTTGAACTTACCTCCTCATCATAATCATTTTCTCCATCTTCCTCATCTGGACCCATCCACTCCATCCCAAGATACATTTGGCGAACCATATGGAGGTCAGCAAACAGTTGCTCACTCTCCTCGGACAGCTCCTGGCGAAGCAGTTTGCTTTGCGTCTCGAGTTCCCCAGTGGCAGCAGTGCCATTGTTTAGTTGAGAAATGGGAATCACATCCATTTCTAGAAGGGAGCAGTTTTGTGCTTCAGGTGATGATCTCCATATTTTGTTCCTGTGGGAAAAAATTTTTTTGTCAATGCACTCGTTAGAATGAGACGAATTGAGTAAAAATTAGTATGATGCGACAATCATCTAGCCAGCATTCAA
Source organism: Platycnemis pennipes (assembly GCA_933228895.1). Classification (NCBI taxonomy): domain Eukaryota; kingdom Metazoa; phylum Arthropoda; class Insecta; order Odonata; family Platycnemididae; genus Platycnemis; species Platycnemis pennipes. The sequence goes on along the minus strand of OW121850.1, from coordinate 90,053,600 downwards.
CACAAGTAAGGATCATATGAAGTTAGTACAGGTTTTATACTGATGGGGTTGCAGAGATGGGATTACATATTTGCTGACTAAATTTCTCGTATTTATTTTTCTGACAACTTCAAAACTATACAACGGATTGCTAAATAGTCGAGTTAAGGACCATGTGAAACCAACTTCTCGCAAAAAGATGGTCAAACTTTATTTCCCTATTAAATATGCTTTTCAAACTTTGTTCAACAACATTAAACAGTCACAATATATAATGGGTACATCATTTTAAAGATTAAATTGAAGCAATTCAATCACTTTATTAAGAAATTATGTAGTTAGATACAACATTTCTCACATCATGTGAGAAGCACCATTATATTAGTTTTGATTAATTCTGCTTTAAAATTCAATTGTGTACTTGACAAAATAAAAGCAATTCAATTACAGTTAGCCACCCTTAACCTAAGTAAATTTTGTTACATATGCATAGTGCTGGAAACTCTCTGGCAGATGTGAAATCCTTTTAATCAAAATGGCAAGTCAACTTGACAATTACTATAACAATCAAAGAAATCAGGGACTGAATTCAAGAAATAAACCTACGCCAATGAAATAAATACTGGATATGATGGAATACTTTGGAAAGAGGTGAATCTAATGCTATTTCATTTATACTGTGCTTAGAAGTCCAAACCAATGTATCAAATTAAAAGAAATCATTTCCACACATCTATAGAGCAATTCAGACTTCATTCTAGCATGTTGGAAAAACCTTTTAACTGAAAAAGCAACTCCAGGGGAAAGGTAGAAAAATTACAAGGTGAAAGTATGATCACAATAAATCCTAAGGATTACAATATTAATATCAGGGTGCTATTTCAGCTTGAATCCCAATATTCTGAAGTATATGGAATATGAATCTAATTTGGGTGTTCACTCATCCAGATATTCCATATTACCACTATCTAAGTGGCAAATTAGGTACTTTCACTATATTAAATTATTAAAACAAGAGGGAAAAGTAAACTTGTTTTTATTTTGCCATTAAATAACTAAAAAAATCACATTAACTCACATTCCCCCTTTCACTCTCACAGCATTACCGTTTTCCCTTCCAAAAAGCTTACCGCTATATCTTGAAAATATTAACTCTGTTTAAAAATTTTACTTACAAGACTAGCAATTGACCTATAAGTTTGAACTTTTAAACATATCTCAGGTTAATTTAAAATTTTTCCACAAGTCAATTAATAATTATTTTATTCACAAAACAATGTTTGTAGAAAAACTATTTTTGTCTTGACCCAAGATATTGACATCTGAAGTATTTTAAGGAAAACATAGGAAGCCACCTTGAGCATCTAAGGGTTAAATTGTACTGGGCTATTCAAGAGGATTTGACAGTCCCAGTACATTTGATGAAATCAACTATTACAAGATCTATCAGTAAATTCCAAACACAAATTTTCCTCACTAGGATTCCACTATTTTGCAAATGATTCTGCACTTCGTGAAGCACACAGGTAATATGTTGAGGGAAAACTGAATTTGATTTCCTTTCAAATCATCGGATGCAGGTTCTTTGGTATGACAATTACATCAGTTCTCAACACGTGGAGAAAGAGAATGACAAAACGATTGCTCTTTAAAATTAGGAGAAAAGCAACATAATAAAAAAACCTGTGGTATATTTTGACAATACCTTCACCAGCTCTGTTACTAGCCACTCTGGTGCCAGGGCTACCAAATAATAGAAAAGTCAGAAATAATCTAAGAGGAAACCGTTTTGGAAAATTAAAGTCCCATAAAGTAAATAAATAAACTAAGGGGGCTTGACCACTACTTCCTCTATTTTTTTTCTCTACTGATTCCAATTTAGGGAAATAGAACCTTATATTCACCCTAAAAAGATGAAAATAGAATCTGAAGGAGAGTGAGCTGATTCTAAAACTTCATGACAACCACACTACCTGCCATCAAGGAACAGCAGAGGTGTTCTAGATCACTTTCCATTTCGTGGACAGTATGGCCGAAAAAGTTGTAGTATTTCATTGTGTCATATGATATGGTCAATACTATTATGGTGGGAAGTATTGTGAATAACAAACATTTACATTACCACGCAATTATACAATTTATTTAACGTAAAAAATATACAACAAACTTTTTCCTTCTTAGCTGACAAATGGAGAAGAAAACATGGATATCCAGATGAGGCTACCTTAAAATGAAAAAAATAGAACATAATGTAATCTGATAAGGAACTCAATATTTCGCAAGCCCCTATTTCCACAAAACAAAATTTTTTCCCTAAAATTTGTTCTGAAATCGGCCTTTGGGCTGAGGGTATCAGAGATATGCTTTCATGCATCTGATTTTAGGCTGTAATCTCTACCACACATTACTTTCACCACAGACCTTGTTGTGGCAAATAGCTGCACACTTATGACATTCACCAGTCGAGAGAGCCTTTGGGATTCCTTCATTTTGGCGCTCACAGAACCACTCATACACCACCTTGTCCAGCTCCTTCCTGCTACGTAAATTTCTTTTATAAATTCCAACCACCGAATAGTCAACTGCCCTACAGCATAATACCAACAAAGATGCATAACATATAACAATCTAATTTTCCAGCAACTCAAATTTTTGTTGAAGGGAGAGAGAGATTTGGTCTTTTTCTCTTTGCACCAACTACTGCTTTCATTGGTGAATAAAAATAATATGAATCAGACTGTCTAATGGTCATCACCATCATCGGTCAACAATCCTAATATTGGTTTGACGCAGCCTTCCACTTGATTCTTCTATTGGCCAACCTCTTCATATTGACAGCTCCTCTCTTTCACATCCTTCACAACTTGCTGCATGCATATACCTCATATGAGGCCTGCCTTTTCCATTCTTCCCGTTCACTTTTCCCTTTACGATTGTCTTCAACAAGCCATCGTGTCCTAAGATGTGGCCTATTAAGTTGTCCCATCTTCTTTTTAAGGTTTTCAGTAGATATCTCTTCTCTCCCACTCTTCTTAAGACTTCTTCATTTGTCACTCGATCAATCCATTTTATCTATCATTTTTCAGGAGCACCACAGGACTTCTCTGCTGCTGATATTGTCCATAATTTGCTGCCTTATAGTTCAATGCTCCAGATGTATGTTCTAATGAATGTTTCCTCAGTTCCATGTTTGTAATTGCAGCTGTAAGCAGAATCTTCTTCTGGTAAAATGCCCTTTTTGCATGGGCAATTCTACTGGCAATTTCTCTTTTACTTCGTCCGTTGCTGGTTACTCAGCTTCCCAGGTAACAGAACTCTTCCACCTAATCGATTTTTTTTCTTAGTTTAACATTGGTCCTAGTTTCCTTTCTCATACTACATACCAAATCCTTAGTTTTCTTTTTATCGATCTTCAGATGATATCTGGTCATTGTTCTTTCCATATTTCCGAGTGTCATTTTTAAATCTCTTTCTGTTTTTGCCATTTTTGCCACGACTGTTATGTCAATGCCGAATCGTAGCATGCCGATTTTCTCCTTGTGGATATTCACACCCGGAGACTTTTCTTTGACTTCTTGGATGGCTTTCTCGATGTAGACATTGAATAATACGGGAGGCAGTGCACATCCTTACCTCACTCCTTTCTTTATGCTTGCTTCTGTACTGCTGGGTCCTGATTTGATTTCAACTTTTTCTTTTAATGAAGACATGAGTCTAATGGTAAGGTTTCCAATTCTTGGCAAAATCTTATGCTCAACTCTGTCAGAGATCATCAAAGAAGATTAGTTAAGAAAGAAAGAAAGATTAGGCACAGAAACTTACTTTTAGAAGAGGAAAATGATGCACAAAAAGATTAACTGGGACAAGGAATACTGGATATTAAGATTGTGTAGATGTTACAAGAAATGAAGACAGGGAAGGCAGTGGGGATTGGTAATATCCTATCCAAACTACTCAAGACTTGAGGAATGAGAAAGATTTTATTGGTTTGTTTGTAGAATGCTGAAAATCACATATTTCATAAAATAATAAAATTTCATGACCAATGCCACATCACTAATGTCTGAAAAAAAAATCAAGACACCCGAGTATGAGGAGCTCTATCGTCTAAACGAAGCGATCAATTTCAATGCAACAAAAAGCATACGAGAGAGAGTTTATTTCTACGTTGGATCATTTACTTCAAAAAATCTTCGGCTCCATAGTACTTCCTGTACTTAATGTTTTCTCAAAAAAGTACCAGTTTTTTGCACGTAAAATCAAGTTACCCAACTTTGAGCGCTTGGTATTCCCTTATTTTTTGTTCCAATAACTTGCAATTTTGATATAAGGAACCATTGCATTCATCATACAGCATACAACAGTACCAATCAATTTTCAATTGACCAATTGGTTTAGAAGTTAGCAGAGGTTTGTGTTGTTTACAACAAATCCATCAATTTTAGTGGTATAAACAATTTGTTCTCTGCAAACTGTTACTAACAGATCTTCCTTATATCAAAATCACAAGTTCTTGGAACAAAAACTACGGGAATACCAAGCGCTCAAAGTTGGGCAACTTGATTTTACGCGCAAAAAACGGGTACTTTTTTGAGAAAAAATTAAGTACAGGAAATACTATGGAGCCGACGATTTTTTGAAGTAAATTGAATGAACACGTGAATTATGAAATGGAACGACAATCGCTGCATAGTGTAATCTTTTGAGGCATTACAATGTCACAGATGAACAAGTTCACCATTACTGGTGGTGCATCTGAACAGATTTTATTACCCTTTCATTGAGTAAACTTGCCGCATGAGAAATAGTATTTATGACAGAGCATTGAGTTTCATGAGATACGCAACTAGGATGACATTCATAGCAAATCGTCCTGTTGCATAAATAAGGGAACACTTAGCATTGCAGACATGTCAAAATAATTGGGAGTAGGAGAAAACATTGTAAATGGCAAGAAAAGTAAATTTCGGTGATGTAAAAGCAAAGTTTTACTGTATTTGTTAAGAAAGTCATGTTTCAGGTGAAATAATTATCGGATTTTGCTGCTCCTATACCAATAACCCAAAAGCAGCCAGTATTTATTTCTGAATTTATCATTGGCTCAGCCTGACTAAATATATAGTGTTAACCACATGAAGTGGTCCAAGCTGTCAGCATATAATGTTTTTGTATGAATTAAATTTATAAATACATAAGTTGTTAAAAGTAAATTTTGCTTTACAGAGGTTGGATTGATGTAAAGGGGGACTATTTTTAATTTGATAATGAGAGATTTTGCTAATATTAGAGGTTCACTTCATGGAGGTGTTATCCTTATATTTAAACAGGACCAGATGCACAGTAAGTTATCTAATATGGGCAATGATCACGAATATTTCAGGGTGATTGTTGGTTGGGAAGTGAGTCAAAATCTATAATAGTTGGTTCCTGACCCATAGACAGACTAGTGAAGCTAATTAAAAGCATGTAAAAATGAGAAACCAGTCACAGTGCTTCACATGCTCATAAATATGCAAGGCATAAAATAATTAAGTAATGAGAAAAATGTTTCTGAAAAAAAAATGGAATTTATTATTCCCTTAACACGTTCACTGCGGGGCTGATCAAAGCCCTATCCCTTACAGCGCGGCATGACCCACCGGTGGGTCACACTCAGCCTTTTGCATGGGCGCTGTGGCCCATCAGTGGGTCTCAGTCCTTCCTAGCTTCTGGCCGCTGCCAAGGGATGGTGGTTGAAGCGGCAACACTCAGCTGTTTCCTGAGATTAGAAGAAGGCTGGGGGAGGCAACTCCCAGCCTTGCACCCAGCCCACCCCTCCACCGGCCACGTGGGGCACGCAATCGGCTAGACCCTGCTGCGGGATGGGGGAAGAGAGGGGCAACAATACAATGTATGTGCTAAAGAATTGCTGACGTTCGGAAAACTATGGATACTCCCACCCATCTCTGTATATTGCCCCTGCCCTTGTTC